>CM077305.1:107665000-108915000 GCA_039655065.1 Glossophaga mutica
AACAAGGATTTCCTTTTCTCCGCTATCTTCATTTCTTGTTATCTTTTGTTTTAATGAGAACAGCCATCCTTACGTGGGGTGAGATGATATCTCATTTTGGTTTTGATTTGCATTCCCCTGATAATTAGTGATGCTGAGCACCTTTTTATATACCTATTAGCCTTTGGAGAAGTGTCTTTCTTTTAGAGGAATGTCTAGTCGGATCCTCTGCCCATTTTTTAAAATTGGGTTATTTGTTGTTGTTGTTATTGAGTTGTAGGGCTTTTTTATATATTTTGGAAATTAACCTTTTATGAGATATATGCAAATATTTCTCTCATTTTGGAGGTTGCCTTTTCATTTTCTTTTTTTTCCCTTTGTTGTGAAGTTTTTTCAGTTGAGTCCTACTTGTCTATTTTTGCTATTGTTGCCTATGATTCAGCGTCATATCTGAGAAACCACTGCCAAGACCAGGGTCATGAAGTGTCTCCTTTATGTTTTCTTCTAGTAGTTTTACAGTTTCAGGTCTCACATGGAAGCCTTTAATCTGTTTTGAGTTGACTTTTGTGTGCGGTGTTAGATATGGATCTAGTTTCACTGGATAATTCTTTGTTGTGGGGAGTTTTGTGTGTGTATTGCAGGATGTTCAGTAGTATCCCTGGTCTTTATCCATTAGATGCCAGTTACACCCCTCCCCTGAAGCTTTGACAATTAAACATGTGTCCAGACATTGCCAAATGACTCCTGGGGGGCATAATCACCCCCTGATGAGAACCACTGCTCTAGGGTTTCTGGTCTGGATGTCCCATGGATTGGTGTGTCATTCACTGAGCAGGTTCTGATGGTGGATTATAAGGTCTGTTTTGGAATCTGTTGGGTTTAGTTGGCTAATAAGATCCCATGAATGCCCAGATATTTGGATATAGAAGCCAAGTGGAATGGGCAGGCCTAAAAATATGGATTTGAGATCCATCGACATATAGTTAAAGCCATAGAGAATGGGTGAAATTTTCAGGTAACTAATCTACTGAGAAAGGACCAATGGACAGAAAACAGAACCTTTAGGAACACCAACTGCTTAAGAGGTGAGTGAAGGAAGAGTTGCCAATAAGAAGAAATGATCGAGGGTGTATGAGAAGAACAAGTAGGAAAATGTTTCTCAGAAAACAATGGAGGAGAGTGGAGAAGGAGAAAAGAGAGGTAACAGTCAATAAATGAAAAATTCACTAACCCCAGGTCTGAAAAGGGATTATGGGATATGTCTACCAGAAGATCATCTTGAGCACAGAGACCTATGCTATCCAATAGAATGGCCAGTGACCACATGTGGCCACTGACCACATGTGGTCCCTAGGCAGTGGAAATAATACCAGACTGAGCTGAGATATGCTGTAAATGTAAAATTCACACTGGATTTCACATTTACGATGAACAAGAAAGAATGCAAAATATCATATTAGTCATTTCCATAGTGATTGCACATTGCAAGATAATATTTGGGATATATTGGGTTGAATAAGATACCTTATTAGAATTGACTTCACGTATTTATACAATAAAATCTAAAATTATATATGTGGCTTGCATTATATTTTTTATTGAAGAGCACTGTCGTAGAATAATTTCTGTGGAGAGGTGAGGACTGAGAACAGCAAATAGTGAGTTGAGAAGTGAATGAAAGGTGAGGATGTGGAGCTGGAGAGCAGACCACTCTTTGGGCAAAAGAGAAAAGTAATCACATAGGAGAGCATGGGCTGCTTGCTGTTTGGCAGAAAAGGGAAGGTGAGCAATTGTTACTCAGGAGAAGAGGCAGTGCTATGAAAGTTTATTTTTAGGAAGAGAGAGACTTGGGCATGTATGAGGCCAAGTGTAAAAGAGTCAACAGAAGGGGAGAAGTGGGAGATAAGGAGACGGAAGAAAGAAGAATGCTAGATGGGGCTTGGAGAGATTTTCATTAAACAGGTGGATGGAATGGAGGGGAAGAACTTACCTCCATCTTTAACCCCTTTGAACCTCCTGCTTTTCTCCTGAAACATGGGGATGAGGCTCATGTTGTAATAGCAATGCCTCTTCATAGTGTTGTTCTGGGTCTTAAATGAGATAGTAGACGAAGATCAATTTTGTAGTTGGTGAAACACTATATGAAACTGTATTTTGGTCACAGCCACCAATGTCTTTCAGTCAGTTTGCTGCCATAGCTTCATAGCACATTCGTAGTTTATGTTCTTTATTGCCGTAGAATTGCAGGAGAATTCACCCCAAATTCACCTCTACTCAACCCAGAATCAACTGCTAACATGTGGAACACAAGTGACTTTAAAACAGTGATTGGCATTGGGTAACCCCCTACAGTGGTTCTCAGGTGTGGTACCTGGACCAGCAGCATCAACATCCTTTGGGAATAGGACCAAAAAGTGCACATTCTCATACAAATCCTGCTGAACCAGAAACTCTGGAGGCAGAGCCTGCCAATCTGTTTTTTTAACAAACCTTTTGGTGATCCTAGTTCAATCCAAATGTTTAGAACCCTGCTCTAGTGAAATTAGATCATACCCTTTTAGTGTAAGGATTCTCAGATTTTGGGAAACTAGTTAAAATTCAGATCCTGAGCCTAGGAAGCTGCATATAAAAGATCCTGAGATTATTCTGATGAGGTACCAAAATACATTGTAAATATTTTAGGCTTGGCAGACAAAGATGCCACATGTGCTGCTGTTGGAGCTGAAACACAGCCACAGATAATACATTAAGGAATGGGTGTGGCCATGGTTGGTGTGGCTCAGTGGATTGAGTGCTGGCCTGTGAACCAAAAGGTTGCCTGTTCAATTCCCAGTCTAGGGCACATGCCTGGGTTGCAGGCCAGAACCCCTATCCCCAGTAGGGGGCGTGTGAGAGGCAACCACACATTGGTATTTTTAATCCACTCTCTCTCCCTCACTTCTCATCTCTAAAAATAAATAAATGAAAATCTTTTTTGAAAAAAGAATGTTTTAAAAAAAGTTTTAGAAGGGAATGGGTGTGGCAGTGTTTGGGGGCCATGTAAAATAGACTACATGGTAGATTTAGCTCAAGGGCCATACATAGATCGCCAACCCTACTTTGGAATCTAAATACCACCCTTGCTTGTGATACTCATTTGCTCATCTTCCCATCATTGATTCTCTATCCATCCATTCATTCTTTAATTCAACATTTTGGGTCCATCCCTACATTTATTGGGTCCCAACTATGCCAGATGCTGAACTAGGCATAGGAGATACACTTGTGACTTCTGGGCATGGTCCTTGTTCTCATGGAGCCAACAATTGCAGCAAGTGTGTGGGGGATTGTTAAGCAGTGTTGGAATCTATTACAGTATCTCAGTAATATGAGGGGAGAAAGTTTATTAGCCATCCGAAGAGCTTCTATTCCATAGCCCAGCCCAACATGCTTTGTGTTCAGTTTCCTGTCTTCCTAGCTGCACAACTTTTAATGATGTTGAGGCAACTTTTGAGAGCATTTTTGGTTCTACCCCACCAATTGCTAAGAGTTCTTTGTAAATGGTTTACAGAGCTCTTGTCACCCACCACCAGGTGGCAGCCATTTATGGGTCAGACCAAACTAGCTGGTTGCTATGGCATCAGGGGTTAGGACAGAAATCTATTCCAGCCATTGGTGTGGAAATGCTGAAACACCCAGCAGTGTTTGCTCTGTCACCATCTGACTATGCAATAGATAGTATTTAATGAGAAAGTCTTACGTTATTAGAAACTTCTGTTTAAGTAGAGACTAACTCTAGGTTTGTTTCATCTTTTGGAGCAGTTGTTAAAGACCTGAGCATCCTCAGGATTTACAGCTTATTTGGCTCACACGTGCATGCCTGCGAGCCCCAGAGGCTCTATCACTTCCTTCTTTGAATCTGGTGTAATAGTAAGAATAGCAGTATCAGAGCAACTAACCATTCTTTGACACGTATAAACGAGGATTGTGCTAAGCAATATAGTGTGTGGTAGATAGGACAGTGGTTTCCCAAAGATGCCCACGTCCTAATCTCTGGAATCTGTGAATATATTAATTTACATGGCAAAAAAGACTTTTTAGTTGTGGCTTTGAGTTGGAGAGATTGTCTTGGGTTATCCAGATGAGTCCAATTTAATCATATAAATTTTGAAAAAATTTTCAATGGACCAGAAAGTTCTCTTTTGCCCCAAGATAACTACTATTTTGAATTCAATCACTGTAGAGTAGTTTTGCCCATTTTTGAACTGTATATAAAATCTCTGTCATGTTATGTTATAAATGGAATTGTATAATGAGCATTCTTTTTGTGGATGGTTTCTTTTGCTTAGCATAATGTTTTTGAGGTTCATCCATGGTATTGAGTATTGAAAGGTCTTTGCTTCTGCATTCTACCCATGAGCCCATATCATTAGATGAGTTCCCAGCCTGGAAGATGGGCTTCCTGTGGGATTTTGGTTGCTTATTGACATCTGAATGGTACCTGGTGATTCAAGTTTAAAATGTCTTCCTCGTGGGCTACTACAGCATTAGTGAGACAGTGGTGCCTGGTACACAATAGAGGCTTAATGAAGGACCATTAAATAAATGGGCATAAGGACAAATGTTTCTCTAGCTATTGGGTGTTTACTATATACCAGGCACTATAGTGCTGAGCATTTTGAATTCATTATCTCATGCAAATGAAAACAGTAGCTCATTTGAATGGTAGATGTTATTATTTCTAGTTCATAAATAAAAAAATTGGGACCAAGACAGTTACATGTTGGGCCCAGGTAATATGATGAATAAGTAATGGACTCATTGATCCAACAGATATGTTTCCCATACTTGTCTGGGCTGTCTATTTTTAAAGTAAAGTTCATTGATTTTTCCTTTATAAAGGAAACACAGGTTAATTAAAGAAAATTTGATAAATACAAAAAAGCAAAGGAAGAAAACATAAAGGCATCTATATGCCACCACCTCAGGACAATCCACTATTTTATTTTGTGGTGTAAAACCTTCTTGTATTATTCTATATAGTGTATTATTTGTTTAATATAGTAATGATCATGGTACACCTGAAAAATTATCTTACTTTCTATTTAACTTTTTCCTGGTTTGTTATAAACTCAGTGGATGTGATATATTTCATTCAATATTCATTCAACTGATGCAAATAGATTACTTTCTGTGTGACATTTGTTGAGCCCCTCCTGTGTGCAGGACACTAGGCAAAGCTCATATTCTGTGCTATTAGGCTCTACTGTTCCCTTGTTGAGCCGGGTGAGTTGGGACCCAACCCTGAAGCCACAGAATCTCCTAACCTTTAGATCAGCGGTGTCAAACTCATTTTCACCGGGGGCTACATCAGCCTCCTGGTTGCCTTCAAAGGGCCTAATGTAATTTTAGGACTGTATAAATGTAACTACTCCTTAACTAGGGCTGAGGAACTCGGGCGCTGCCGCTGGATAGAAACAAGATGCTGGTCCAGATAAAACAAGGTAGAGGGCCGGATTCAGCCCTGCGGCCTTATGTTTGCTACCTGTGCCTTAGAGTGTTGACATTGTTGGTGACTTTAATGGATCCCTAGCTTTGTTACTATATGCTCCTTTTTTAATTAATAAAAGAAGAAAATCACATCAACAATTCCCTGCAGATTCTCTGGGCTTCTTGCTTTTTAGCACAGCAGGAATCCTGTGTAACAAATTGGAGCAGGACTCCCAGAATTCATCATCCCAGGTGAGAAGTTCACATACTGCGTACTGGAGCTCGGGTTGCATATTTAAATACTAATGAGGCTTGTTCTGCAAATAGATTGAAGGGATTCCAAAACCGAAGTGCCATACTTGATTTTTAGAATGAGGTGGAGCCTGTAAGCCCATTATGAGCTCTTATTGGAGGATTTTTCAGGGCACATGAGGATTTGAAATAGGAAGAGGCGCAATGTCAGATTCAGAGATGAGAGCTGGTAGATGGGTGAGGGGTGGGGAGATGAAGGTAGACTTTTTGTATCTGAGGAGGTTGGAGAAGATGTTTTCAAAAGAGCTGTGAGCCACTTGACGCAGATTTCAAGGCATTGCAGAAGATTAATGCAAATCCAGCCTGGCCTGGATGGTTACTCCTCCTTGTGACACTCAAAACCAAACATTTGAATGGAAATGAATGTTCATAGGACAGCACAGAGGCAGACTACACCAGATCAAAGGCTCCCAGAAGTGGTCAGTGGTCGTATGGAAAGATGATTGTAAAAATGTGTGCTGTGGGGCATAAGTTAAATATTTGTCTGAGTCGACATAAATTAGCATCAATTCTCTTTTTGTGGATTTTACATAACATCTCCTCAATATGCAATGTTAATTCATTCAACAAACATTTATTGAACAGACCCTATAAGCCCATACAAATACTACACAGATACTACAGTGAAAAACCATGCTCTTATGACTTTATAATCTGTGGGGGCACTTTAAGTTATTTCTTGAGCACATGTGGCTTGGGGAAAGGTGGAAGTGTGAAGCCATTCAAATTCTAGTTTCTGTCCTCAAGTAGCTTGCAATCTAGTTTGAATGTTAAGATATGCAGTGGGTACCTACTGCATGGTGTATGAGCAAACATTCTTTCCCCAGCTCACTCTAATTCTTGATAGTTGTTTTAGCAACATGCTTCCATCCCATGGGATCTCTTCTAGAGCCAATCGGAGGATATGGTGACTTAGAGTCTACTTTAAAAATACAGATTTCTGTGCCAAACCTTGACTCTACTATACAAATAAAATCTATGGGACTAAGGCCCCAGAAGACTATGGGTGAAAAAAGGATAGTGGGGCTGAACTTGTGTGTGTATCTATGTGTGTGGTATGCACATATATGCAAGTGTGTGGCATCATTCATAGGTACGAGGGGTAGTCAAAAATAACTTCTCATTTGCCAACAGAGATGGGTTTAGAGGCCCAACATTACCCAATGTGAGGAGCCATGACTCTGGCAAGTCAGCATTCAAGGAGGCTGGATGTGGTGGTAGTTCAGGGTGGGCTAGATGGCATATGATGGCAATTACAGTAACAACTAACTGTATTGGGGGTCGTTTGTGTGCCAAGTGCTTTTACATCATTGCCACCTTCAATCTTCATAGTCTCTTACACAGAAGGTATAATTGTAATTTCCACTTATAGAGGAGGAAACCAGGGCACAGGGATATTAAGCAGTTTGCTCAAAGTGACCCACCTTGGAGAGAGCAGAGCTTGGATCCTAATGCACTATTACTAATGCATTATTACTATTACTATTACTTTATTACTATCCCTCCTTCCCAGTATAACCTAGAGAAGCATGTACCATAAATATGAAAAACAAGCCAACCAGTGCTTGAGGAGGGTCTTTGGTGGCAGGTGATGTTCACAAGAGTGACATATGTGACACTATGTAACCCTAAGAGTATGGTTTTTGGGAGCCTTCAGGAAGAGGTTCAGGTGATGTTCTCCTGTGCACATCTCCAGAATGGTCCTTAGGCAAGGTTCAGAGAGATCCAGGGAATACCTCTCTGAGCCACCTAGCCCTCTGGAGTTGTCATTGGTCATCATATTGGTTGAGAAATCACCCAAAGAACAAAGAGTTGAGAGTGCCCCATTCCTTGCTCGCTTTCCTTGGTTGGGAATTCTGGCCCTTCTCTAGCCATGATATGATTGCATACTTCTAGTAACCTCCTTTCCTCTAGGAATCTATTTCTCAGGTTTATATTTATTTCATTTCTGCTGTTCTGGCTGCTCAATATAAGCAGAGCACAACCATGGATAGAAATTTTATTCCTGATAATGTCTTTCAAGGTGAATTGAAGTTTTACAAGGGGAAGCATAAAAAAAGAAGGTTCCTTGAAGGAAACCACAGTATTTGGACCCAAATGCTGGGGAGTGCTTTTAGAGGTGAAAAGCTGCCTTCCTTCTTGGGCGGCCCATGAGGCATGTGGTGGCAGTCATGCAGCCAAACCAGCCCTGGATCTGCGGGTCCCTCCTGGATCCACCGTTTGTGAGTTGACAGCGGTGGGCAGGCTCCTTCACTGAACTTCCCCATGAGTAAAACTAGGTCTGGTTCCAGGGAGTCTTCTTCTTCCTGGCTGAGAACAGGCCAAGGCAGGGAGCACCCAGGGTCAGAGCGACAAGCCAAGGGTATTCCCATGTTGGAGGAAGTTAAGAGCATTTTGTGGTCACAAAGAAGCAAAACACTGCTAATAAGGTAATTAGCACCTTTCCTCTGATTAGCAGCCAGGGAATTATTGAAAGAGATTAAGTAGAAACTGTGAAAAGATTTTTGGGCAACTGTGAGGTGAGAAAAAGGTAATAGCCTGTTCTTTAGGTTTAAAAGATAAAAATATGTTTTATAAGCAGAAAACAGGTCTCTCCCACCCTCGCCCCTCATGGCTTCCTTTCAGCCCTCACTCTTGCCTTTGCACAGGAAGCTCCCTCTTCACAAGGGGCATTCGTTCCTCTCCTGTCTGCCAAGGTCACTCCTTATCCCAGTATCCCTTCCTCGAGAGAATTTCTGACCATCTACATTACTCAGTTTTCTTCCCAGTGTGTTCCTAAGGCACCATATAATTTTCCTTTAAAGTGCAAACGTCAGTAGCAGTTTCACATTTGCATGGCTGTTTGATTAATTCTTGCCTGCCCCATCTAGACCATAAGCTCTGTGGGCGCAGGTTCCATAGCTGTTTTTGTTCACCACTAAATCCCCAGCCTTGGTACAGAGAAGAATAAATAATAGGGTGAAGGAATGAATTAACTAAAGGAAAACACAATTAACAGACACTTGACATCTGATCCTTTGTACAGTTCTAGGGGCTGGCAAAGCTGGTACAGCTTGTCATTCCATGGACAGACCAAGGTTCTGCGGATCAGTGAAATTAAATGCCTTTCCCAAGACATACACCTCATAAAACAGACTCATACAGAATCCCCGAGAATCAGATTTTATTCCTTGTGCTTTAAATATGGATATGATCTTGCTTATTGGTAAAAGCAGAAGTTTTAAAATTTAGAAATTAAAGTGAGCAAAATACAACAAAAATGAAAGACAGTCAACAAAGCCCACAGGATGATAGGTGCTTTCCAATTCCTCCCCTCAGTGCGAGCTACCTTGGAACAAAGTCTGCCTGTTACATTGAACTTGCCTGGCACAGACCTCAGTGTTCACCTCATAGCAGCCAAGAGTAGTGCAAAAAACATTTTGCATGTGGTCACCAGCTTGAACAAGAAAACCTTTCTGGGATGACACAAGCAACTTTAGGGAGTGACATGGAAATAATGGGGGGGACTCACATCCAGCACCTGGCCAAGATTTGTCAGCATGACACGGGCACCTGGGTATTTCTGATCAAAGATCGTGTAACCTACTATGCTTCCTGCTTGTTGAAGTCAGAGGTGGACAGAGAATCCAAATTAAATGTCCTATTTGACGTGGGTGTCTCGAGGACCTAATGCATGCTGACACACTTGGGCAAGGTTGCTAGCCTCATCCAAAACCAGCCAGTAAACCAAAACAAAACCATAAACTGAATCAGGCCCTTCTGTATGCTGGGGATATAGTGATTAGTAAACTCACGGAGAACAAGCAAAATTAAACATCACACATAGTTCCTGCCTTTATGGAGTGTATGTTCCAATGGGGGACAGACACTCAAGAGAGTCTATGCAGTATTACCCCTGCATCCGTAGTTTCACCCTCTGTGGTTTCAGTTACCCGTGGTCAACCCTGATCTGAACACATTAAATGGAAAATTTCAGAAACAAGAAGCCGTGATTTTACATTGCACACCACTCTGTGCACCATACTTTATCTCATCACTCAGGCCTTGTATCATCTCACACCAGCACAAGAAGAGTTCAGCACAGTAAGATTTTGAAAGCGACTCCATCACTTAACTTTTATTACAGTATATTGTTATAATTGTTTTATTTTATTGCTGTTGTTCATTTCTTATTGTGCCTAATTTATAAATTAAATGTTATCATAGTTATGTATGTGTAGGAAAAAGCATAGAATATATAAGGTTTGGTACTGTCTGAGGTTTCAAGCATCTACTGAAGTCTTGGCACATATTCCCTGCGGATAAGGGGGGATTGCTGTAAATAAGTATTTATTAACAACCACATTAAGTGCTATAAAAATACAAGAAAAACATAGAAGAGAGGAAATTTGCTTAATCAAGGAGGTCAGTGAAAGTAGCCCTTGTAAATGATGATTCAGCAATGAAATAAAGGATGAGTAGGAGGCTGAGAAAAAGTGAGAGGGAATAATAGCACAAGCAAAGGCACTGTGGTGGGCACAGAGGGCTGAGAGGTACTGCAGTGGACAGGAAGAAAGCAAGGCAGCATGTAGTCTCAGATGAGCCTACAGAGGTAGCCGGGCCCTGACCTTGCTTGCATCCACAGGCCACACTGTGGTTTGTGGCATTTGTCCTGAGAGCCATTAGACACTGAGTGGTCAGCACCAGAGTGGAGAGGAATTCAGGTGTCAAGAGGATGAAGCCCTCTCCTGACTCAGGTAATTGGTTGTGAGGATTGTGGAGTGCCTACAGGGATGACATCAAACTCATCTCCAATCCCAGTCAGACAGCCTGCAGAATAAGTACTTCATGATCCCAGGTGAGGGCAGCACATGGTTACAGTCACTATTTGCATAAAATCCACCACAGGGCAAATCTCTCACCACTTGCTATAAGCTCAACACTCATTGACATTTTGAACAGAGTATGGCCTGGAGAAAGGAGGACTTTGACTAATAATGAATCTAGGCTCGTCCCACAGCCTGGCTGGCTCCATCGATGCATTTTATCTGAGTGTGGAGAGAATTTGAATGTTGGGTAGAAAGAGTCATTCAGAGGCAAAAGGCTCATTAAATTCTGACTTTCTTTTTTCCTTTTTTTTTTTTTTTTTTTTTGTACCTGCAGAGCTTCTGCTTTCCTAATTTGCGGCCTGAAAGTTTTGTTGGCAAGGGATTAAAAAAATGAAGAGTGTTGGGTTTCTATGCCAGAATTGTTCAATCACCATGTCATGTGAGCTTCAGAAAAAGAGGCACCTGAGGAGGCTGTTAATGAGCTGAGTGTTGAGTGGCTCTTAGGTATTCTGTTCTCTTTGTCCTGTTCAAATGAGAGGGTGTTGGCAATGCTCACTGGGATGGCAACAGAAAGATGATGTGGGGGGTGTGAGCTGCAGAGCAGCATGTCTGCCCCGGGGGTGTCTGTGAGGCTGTCTCAGTCAGCTGACTACATTCAGCCTTTGCTTCATTTATGTTACCAGGAGCAGAACATAATTATGTTTTATATTTTCTCTGTAAAGAGAAAGGGATGTCCAGAGTGAAGAACTAAAGAACCCCATTTTTCAACACTGAAGGTATATTACGAGTATATACTATGGAATTAAACGAACATTCCCTTCGTGTTCCTTTAGCATGTAGGGACTTGTTTTAGGACTTCCTGTGTTTTCTTGCACGTTTCTTTGTCCAGCACAGGAGGAAAGATGCAGACTATTTGGTGGATGGGAAAAAGAGAAGGGAGGGGGAGGAGCCAGCTGGCCCCAGTGTGATCTCAGCAGCAGAGGGATTCTTCTCTCTGACTCAGAATACCTTGGCATTTGAGAGGAAGCACAGTTTGGTTAGAAAGTGTTGGGTCTTCTTCCACTGTCTGCTTCACTTCTCGTGTGTTCTCCACTCCTCTGGATCACTGAGGTCTGGCTTTTGTGCCGTCCACTTACGCCAAAGCCCCAGTGACCATCTCACTGCCCTGTGCAGCAATTCCTTTCAGTCTTTGTCCTCCTGGGCACTCTGGACACCTCCCACCCTGCCCTCCATCTTCAAGCTCTCCACTCACTTCAGCTTCTGAGACTTCATGCTCCCCTGCTTTCTCCTTGTACTTCTCCTGCATGCCTTCTCTGTCTCCTATTCATGTATCTTTCCTTGTGCTAGACCATAATTTCTAATGTTTTCCTAAAGTTCTCGAGGCTCATCTCACTCTGCATATGTTAGGAGATATGTACAGCTGTCAGCAACCCCCTACAGGTAGACAGCTCCTAATTGTCACACTTCAGGCCCATTCTCTTTCCTAATCTCCAGACCTGCATACCTGTATATCCTGCTGCCTGCTGGGCTCCCCTACCTGGAAGTCTCACAAGCAGCTCATCTAAAGCTTTATTCCCTTCTGCTCCCAGTAGGTGCTCATCCCCTTGATCACTCATTCATTTAACGAACACTTACTGAGCTACCTCTGTATGTCAGTTATAGTGCAAGGTACCAGGGATAAAGCAAGGTTCCTCATCTTCTCCACCTGTGTAAGGGATACCACATTCACCTGGCCGTCCTCCTCAAGTCCCTCCTCCTCAAGTCCCTCCTCCCTCCACACCTCAAAATCCCCTCCCGCCCCATCAGTTGGCTACCAGAGCTGATAGAATTGATCTCCTAAGCATCTCTGAATATTTCTCCTATTCTTTGTTTCCATTGCCACTATACAAGTTTAGATCTTTCCTTCTTTTCTGGGATTGCTTCCATGGCCTCTTGATCTGCTCTTCCTGCCTCTAGTCTTCCCCTCCTCCAGCTGGTCATACTCTAGCCAGAGTGATTTTTTTAGAAGAGAAAAATCTGACCATGTCACATTTCTGCTTAAAATTCTTCAATAGATCCTTTTTCACCTACTGTAGAAAACCTTAGCTCCTTATTTCTTTTCTTCACTCCTCTTCCGTCTCTCCTTCCTCTGTCCCTTCCTTCCTCCCTTCCTTTCTTCTTTCATTTCTCTCTTCTTTCCTTTCTTTCTCCTCCCTTCTTCCCTTCCTCCCTCTCTCTTGTCTTCCTTTCTCCCTCCTTCCCTACGTTCTCTTTGCCTGACTTTCCCCTTCCAACAAGAAGTTGAATATCTTCAATTCAGTTTCACAAATATATGTACTAAGCTCCATTACACAGCAGGCTCTGTTATGAATACTTGTAATATATCAATGAACAAACAAACAAAATATCCCTTATATTCTATCAAGGACAGTCAGAAAGGAAACAATAAACATAATAAGTGAATCATATGAATTATTTGGAACATAAAAGTGTTAAGTGCTTTGGAACCAGATTTAATGGCTCTCTAAGTAATGAACCAGAAGGCACGGACCTACCCTTGGGCCTGCTTCCCCCGTCACCCTCCTTCACCCTCCAGCCTCAGGCTTTTCTTGTATAAGATTGGAAGAAAAAGAGCCATCTACCAGTTTCCCACGGTTTCCGCAAGGGTTGAAACAAATATGAACTATTTGAGGATGAGGGGTATTGTTGGGGGCTGGGAGGTCAGTAGGTGATGTTCCTCAGGTCCTTTTGTGGTCAACTTCACTGGGGAAGATAAACCTGCCTGAGCTTGGAGAGCAGTCAACTGACTTGGCCCCTGCCTGAAGCCGACACTGAGTGTGGCTGCAACTGGGAGGCCCCAGAGCTGAGCAGGACCATTGTCACCACAATTTTCATCTTTAAATAGTAACTTGGAACCCTTTTCAGAGGCTGGCATTCAATTTTCCCTTTTATGTCACTTCTCAAGAAAACAAACCATCAATTTTTCTGTTAAAATCTCTCTCTTCCCACCACCCCTTGTTTACACTCCTAACTTGTGCTCAGAGTTCAATTGTGATGGTGGACTTTGGTCCCAATTAATTCATCCTCTTTTTTTGAGTTTCAAGAGGATCTTGGCTTAACACTTGCTGGAGAGAATATGTGGGAGTACACTCACACACAAATGCACGTGTGAACATTTAGTGTGGCCTTGTTCAAAGGGCCAGCCTTATTCCATATTTGGTCTGCTAGTCTCTGAGAGTATGAAAGATGAATAAATCTGAAGCTTAGTCTATGCACGTTATAGGAAGCTCTGGAATCTGTTAGCTTCATAGGGAAGTGATTCGCAAGCAGAATATTATGTCCAAGTAAAATGGGGCAGATTAGCTCGCTAAATCTCTTGGTATTAGTATGAGGTTCATTCTTCTGCTTTGGAGACATTTCTAGAGGGGGAAGCCAGCAATGACCAGTGCATTGCTGAGGAAGTGGGGAGCTTTAGACAGCCTTAGAATGTATGCAGCAGAGGCCAGTGCTGGGTCAAGGAAAGGGAGCACACAGGTTAAGACTTAAGAAGAGGAGGGTGCACATTGCCCAGTGGCAGTAAGCTAGGGCTTTGGAATCCAACAAAATTCAAATGAATTCAGTTTGACATTAACACTGCCTACTCCATGGGGTTGTATTAATGAGCAAATGACATAATGTGGACTAAGTGACTGGCGTGTAATAATCAGTAGGTAGTAGCCACCGTGGGTCAGGCATGGTGCTGACAAGTTTGTGTATGTGAGCTCATCTGATCCATGAGGTGGGTGGTGATTGCTTTTCTTATCTCACAGCAGAGGAAACGGAGGCTTAAGGATGTTGAGTCAGTTTCTCAAGGCCATGAAGCTAGTACAGGGTGGAACGGAAGTTTGAACGCAGATTTGTCTCATCCCTGAAATCTGTGTGTCTTCTACTGCACTAGCTCTCCTTCCGGGATTCTGCCAGTCTGTGCTCTGGCAAAGCAATGGGACCATTCTGTTTAAGAGTGTGAAAGAACAGGAAGTGCCACGCCCACTCGGGAGCCCTGGCTAGAGGAGACTGTTGTCACAGCCAGTTAGTCTATAGGTTCTCTGAGGTCAGAGGGTGACTGATGACTGCAAGGCTGCTTGAGGACTTCAGATACCCAGGAGGAGCATGAAGACATGGGTGGCGGTGTGCTCCTACAGGCCCCCAGGAATTTTTCCTTCCAGCTGCATCAGTGTCTCAAGTGAGCTTGAGGTCCCAGGGTTCCCCAAGGGTCCCCATTCCACCAAGGGGGCTACAAGACTGGAGGAACCTAGATGAAGCACCCGTCTCAGCTGTAGGTGCTGCTTGCTTTATTTATTCTTTGTCTTTTTTATTATGATAAAATACACTTAACGTTTACCATTATAACCATATTAAAGCGTATAATTCAGTGGCATTAAGTACATTCACAATGTTATGCAACCACTGTCTATTTCCAGAGTCCCGAATGGAAACCCCATATCCATCAGCTGTCACTCCCCATTCCTCTCTCATCTCCAGCTCCTGGCAACCACTGATCTGCTTTCTGTCGCTATAGGTTTGCTTGTTCTGGAGGTGCCATGTAAATGGAGTCATACAGATGTAGTCTTTTGTGTCTGGCTTCTGTGCTAAGAATATGTAATTGTGAGGGGAAGGCAGAAGCAGGGTGCTTGGGAGTGAGGTAGAGTTGGGGAAGAGAGATTGTGTCCTGTGCTCATGGGAACTCCGAGTCAGCGCTGACAGCAGCATGGACACAGGTTCTTGGTGGAACCTTTTCCATTCCTGGATTTGGACAGAGAGGGATGCCATTTTTTACTAAATCTGTTTGGTTCCTGAGATCTGGAGAACAAATAGCAAGAGTTCAGACAGCAAGGAATGCCAGCCTAATGATCCTAAAAATGTGTATTTGTTTCCAGTCTTTGAATTATGAAAGTTTGGGTAGCAAAGGATTCCTGTGCATCAGACACTCAGATGTGCCTCCCAGCTCCCTTTACCTCACACAAGTCTCACTTATACCCCACCTTCCCAACTCCATGGATGTGCCCCTGACTCACTGTTCATTCTTCCACCTTGTCATACCTACAACCCATCTCTCTCTTCCTTCCTTCCTTCCTTCCTTCCTTCCTTCCTCCCTTCCTCCCTTCCTCCCTTCCTCCCTTCCTCCCTTCCTTCCTTTGCTTACTTATACCTTCAGCTAACATATTCTGGGTCCCATCATGTACCAGGAGCTAAACTGGATGCTGTTGCTGCAGAGATGAATTAGCATTAATCCAGTCATATAGAGACAGATATTTAAATAGGCACTTAAAATACCTGGTGTTGAGATCCCCAATAGGCTGGACAGCATGTTGTGGGAGCACCTTGGGGGTAGATGGGGAGGAGGGGAGAGAGGAGGCGGCAGTGCTCATTTGTATCCAAAGAGCTGGCACATTGGCCCCCCATTTTGTAGTTCAGGGAGCTTTGTGCAGCCCTGTGTCACTGATGTCTGGCACCCCTCCAGGTAACCAGAGTCCCACTAGATCCATTTCAAAGATGAAAACATGAAGGCCCCAAGAGACTCAGCAACTCCCTCAAGTTTGAAAGCAGCAGGGCCCACATGCAGGAAAGGGGGTGGCTTTGCGCCCAGTGGAATCATTTCTCACCAAGCAGATGAGTGTAGGCACCTTCTGAATGATGGCTATCTCCCCGGATTCGCTGGGTTCCTGGGTGACTCCAGCTTTCTCCCTGGAGTGGGGTGGCTCAACCTGGGGTGGCCCCTCTTTCTTCCCTTCTACACAGTGCAGTATATTCTGACTCACAGTCTCTCCTGAAAGCACTTTGTCGGATAAGATGGCAGGACTGACAGGTTGTGACATGCAGCTGTCACAGCTGGGAGGTCCAATGGAAACATGCAGAGGTGAGGATGTCAGACAACAGACACTGTCTTGTGTCACTCCCCACTCTTCCCTGGGAGAAAGAGGGCCCCTGGCATCATGGCTGAAGGCTGCTGTGGGGTCAGACCCCTGGGTCTGAACCTCTGCTCTGCCAAATACTGCACATGACCTTGGACATGCTGCTGAGCCTCTCCAATGTTATACCTCAAAGCTTGGTCCCTGGACCAGAACCTGGGTGCCACCTGGGAGCTTGTTGTCAGCGTTCCACCCTGCATCCACTTAATGGTGTCTGCAGTGGGACAGGGTCTCCCAGTGTTTCCCATGCTTACTAAAGTAATAAAGCATGTCCCTATAAGCCTCAACTTTCTCAACTGTAAAATGGGAATAGAAATGCTTCTCTGAAAGTCGGTGTGAGGACTGAATGTATTTAAAACTCTTTGCTAGACTGAAGAGTGGTTCTGGTTTGCTCAGAACCAGAGAAGTTCCAGGGATGCAGGACTTTCAGTTTTAACACTGGGCAGAATTGTCAGCCTGCTCTCAGCTTGTGTCTGGCACACAGTGAGAGCTCCTTGGGAGCCATGGTGTCGGGCTGTCATCAGGACATGTAGGAAATATGTGGAAAGAGCCACAGGGGGACTATTTGTGTTTGCACTGATGTCATGCTGGACTGTGGTGTTTGGGGTTTCACTGTTGTCGTAGTGGCTAACTCTTCCATGGTGGCAACGGCCACAGCCATCACAGCTCCTGTTAATCAAGCTCTGGGTATGTGCTGGGAGCAATCCATGCACGATCGCCATCACAACCACTTCCTCCAAGTAAGGACTAATGTTTCCTCCAGCTGAAAAATGAGAAAATGGCTTCTCAAAGATATTAAAGATTTTTCCCAAGGTCCTGACATTAGTAAGAAAAAGAGCCAAGGCTTGAGCCCTCTGTCTATTTGGTACCCATGGCTGGGCCTTTAATAACATGGACATACAGACACCCAAAGGGAGAAGCAATTTCCAGAGCTGTTTGTAGACATTGCTTAGAGAACAGTGGAGCATTTTGAAGAGGATACTTCTATAACATTTCTATAATGTGTACCGCCAGGGCCTGTCCCTAGCAAGTGTATGGGAATGCCTGAGACTCCTTTTTTCCAGAAATAAAGTTGCTTCCTTCAATTCAGCAGCAGTCCTTCTGTGTGTGACAGCCAGAGATGAGGACTTAATGAACAGGACCTGTTTGTTTTTTCTCCTCTCTGGAACAGCTTAATCACAAGTGATTATTATTGGTGGCAACTGGTCATGTCTTTCATCTGGGTCATGAGGATATCAATCACAGTGGCATGTTAAGGAAAAATCAACAATAAAAATGGGGTAAAGAAGCTCATGCAGGAAAGGGGGAGATATGGAGAGAGGGAGCTGCCCCCCAGGGGTGAAGGGGAGCATGGATAAGAAAAGGGAGGGATGGTGAAGGGAAATGTACCACTCTGTGGTTTGAATTCTTCTGATCTAAGTTTGGAAGATGAATGAGGAATGAATCACATTATTCTCTCTTTCTTTTTTTTTGCCTTAGCTAAAGTGGCACCAGGAATCTTAGGTTGCCAGTGTCAGAAAAGTGTCAGTGTAATTCAAATTGGCTTAAATAAAAAGAGATAATTATTTGGGACATGCGATGACAACATGGGTACTTGGCTTCAGGTATGGCTTGAACAAGGTCCTCAACAGGGATGTTAGAACGTGGTGACTCTCCATCTTTCAGCTTCACCTTTGGCTTCCTTTTCAGGATGGTATATAGTGTGGCAGGATGGCTGCCAGAAATTATGGCTGAACGTCCTTTCAGATTCAAGTCTAATAGTAAGAGAAATAGTCTTTTCCCAGTTGCTTTCTCCACAAATCCTGAAAGTCAGTCTGCCTAGAGCAGGTTAGGACATATTCCTACCCTAGAACTAATTGCTGACATTGTGAAGAGTGGATGAGCTAATTGGCTTGACGGAGAGAGGGGAAAGGATCACTGTTATCAGTAAAGGAAGAAAGGATGATCGGTGGTCAGGATAACAAATGCCTATGATGTGGCCAACGGAGGTTTGCTTCTTTAAGAAAAGGGATCTGAAAAAAAGGATTCAGGTGCACAGAGCGAGGCCAGTGTCTTAGCTAGAATTGGGACTGGCAAGAAAACGAAATAAAACATAACAACAACAAAACGATGCTCCTGTGTAGCCTCAGGCAATCTGTAATTGCTAACGACCCTGTCTGGAAGCCTTGAGTCAGATGCACTCACCTGCAGGTTGACAGAGCACTTGGGTGAAGCCAGCTTCCACCTTTGCTGTCCTTGCATAAACATAAGGTCCTGAATCTCAGCAGGTGTTACTTCTTGGCCAGCTCTGCTAATGATCCAGAAAGCCAGGCTGGGGCCAAGAGCATCAATCATTGTGTGGTTTTGAATAATGCAGAGGATGTTGGGCTGTCCTAAACTAGTTGCAACTGGAGTCAAGGAATACATCTCTCCATACATTTGTGCATTATCTCCTCCAGCATTGTAGAAGGAGAACTTGGCTCTGGATGATGAACTAAGACAAGGTCTGGAGCATCCAGGTAGACATGGAATTTCCAACCTTACTATTTAAGGTTAGGATACCAACTGACTAAGTGATATAGCTAACAGTTACATGCTTTATAGCAGGGGTGCCAGACTCATTTTCACTGGGGGCCACATCAGCCTCGTGGTTGCCTTCAAAGAGCTGAATGTAATTTCAGGACATTCAAATTTTAGGACTGTAAAAATGTAACTACTGCTTAACTAGGGGCAAGGAGCTCGGTGCTGCAGCCGGGTAGAAACAAGGTACCTGGCCGGATAAAACAAGGTAGAGGTCTGGATTTGACCCACGAGCCTTGTGTTTGCCACCTGTGCTTTATAGTGTCTTCCATGTACGATGCCCTCTGGGCACAGATCAGAATTCCCAAGGGCAGAGCAGGGCAGGCTCACATGAAACCCCAACACACCCAAAGTTCCAGGTCCCCTCCCTGCTCCCCTGCTGGGAGACATTAATGCTGCATTTAACAGGACTTACTTGGAATAAAATTGGCTTAGGAATTACATCCAGACCCCTTTCCATAATCTACAGGACACTCACTCTGTGATATGGCCTCCGTTTACTGTCCTAACTCATCTCTTATCGCTCTTCTTGAAATACCAGCTGTTCTGACCTCTGTTCTGTTCCCTGAACTTGCTAAACCCTTTCCTACCTTTGCACATGCTATTCCTTCTGCATGGATGGTTCTCCTTACCCACACTCCACCCCTCAGCTTTTCTTGGCTGACTTTTCCTTGGCATTCTTTTGAGTAGCACCAATGTAGCCAACCAACTGATCTAAAGTGGAGCTCCTCTACATTCCACCCCGCTCCTGACCTATTACATCATCTGCTTTCCTGGAAACTATTTTATGTATTGATTTCCTTTTTCCTTGTCTATCTCCTCCGACAAGAATGGAAACTTCATTCAATGTGGATACCCCTGGGAGGTCAGGTCATTCTCAGGACTCTGTCCAGATGCCATAGAGGGCTCTACCCCATGACGTACAGTCCCTTTCCATGGTGTTGGAAGGAAAGCCAGGCCTTCAATCTGTGCCTGCATATTCCTACACCTTCTCAGAGTCCTGTGAACAATGACTGAGGAGACAAGCCATGCAGGAAACATCTAGGGAAAAAGAGAAGAACAGAAACATTAAAAGCAGGGACCTTCACTTTGGTACCTTCTTCCCTAGATTCACTTTCCCCAAACAATGCCTGGCATGTGACGGAGTTTGTTAAATTACAGAATGAATGAAAGGCAATCAGTAGATGAATATTTCTGACTAGAGCAGTACATCTAGCAGGTTTGTTCAAATAGATAAAGCACTAGTCTCCCTTTCTGCCCACTGGCAGACTTAACAGACTTAGAATGCTATTCCTAGTTTCATTCCTAAGGGAGTAGCCCAGCACCATGCAAAGTTTGGAGGAGGACTCAGAAGGGTGTGATGCTCTGCCCTCCAGAACTCTAGTCTGAGGGCGGGCGAGATACGTGCCTCTCAGCAGCTAGTCAACCATACACAAGTCAGGGCTGAGAGATGGGCGGTAAAGACGCAGGTGTTGGAAATTCAGAAGGGGAGGAATAAGTAGGAAGTGGGCCACTAAGAAGTCCATGATGGATGTGGGACTTGGGGCTTGACAAGGTCAAGGCTACAATTACCACCACTATTAATATCAACCCAAGCTGACCAAGTGCCTCCTATATGCCAAGTATTTCATGTGCATTCTCTCTGAAAATATGTACAGTGACTTTCTAAGTTGGTGGCTGTTACTATTATTCCAATTTTTCGGATGGGGTATTAGAGATGTAAGTTAAATAACTCACTTGCGGTAAGAAGCAGATCTCAGACAGGCTGTCAGCAAAGACCGTGTCCCTGCTACAAACCCCACACTCCTTACAGAAAATATTTCATACCTGATGGCATCATGGCACAGCAAAGAAAGCACTAAATTAGGAGGCAAGAGGCCCTGCATCTGTTCATATGGTACCCCTGATTTGGATCAAGTCATTCAAGGTTCTGGGGCCTAGGTTTCCTCACTACGAAAATAGAGAAATTGGACTTGGCTGTACCAGGTCTTGCCGTCCACCAGCATATTCTGGGGAAAATACATATTCTAAGGTTCCTTACAAAGGCTGTGATTCAGTGGGGATGAAGTGTAGCCTAGAAATCTGTAAGCATAAAAAATTCCCCAAGTGAGCTGATGCACAGCTACAGGGTTGGATAGTGAAGGCTCAGATTAGTGTTTTCAATCCTGGCTTCACATTATACTCACCCAGGGTATAAAAAAAATCCTGGACCCTGTCCCAGACTAACTGAATTGGCATCTTTAGGGATGAGGCTGGCAGGGGTAGGAGAGCATCAGCTTTAAAGTTTAAAGACCATTAAGTTCTTGAAATGTGGCTCGTGTGATTGAGAAACCAAATATTTACTTTTAGTTATTACTTTATCTTTAAATAGTCACATGTGGCCAGTAGGTGCTGTGTTGGAAGCCGAGGCTCAAATGTGGTTGAAGGCTTGCTAGCTCTGCATGACTTCGTGCCTTGATTCCCAAACTGTAGAGCTCTTTTTAGAAAGTGTATCACTTTATACCCATCCCCTCCACTCTGTTCCGAGAGACTAGAGCACAGGCTCTGAGTTAAAACTGGTGTTCCTCTCCCGGTTTCTGAACCACAGCACTCCAGCCATCTTGGATAGCTCCCTTAGCTGGGAGTCCGGCAGTCACCAGAAGCTTAAGATGAAACTTCTCATTTGAAGAGTGAGGAGGAGAGAGAGCAGAGCAAAGTGGTGTTAGGCTACTTTAAAAGAATGCTGATGGGTTTGCTCCTGAGAGGAGTAAACTAGGCCAATAAACTATAAATCATAAAATGGTCCAAGCACTGAGGATTGCTTGGAGTGGAATTCTGTGTTTGTGGGTGATGGAGCTGATGTGTTTTAGGGAAATGATGGACAAGGGAAAATAATGAGGCTTCCTTTGTTTTTTTTCCTTCCAAACTCAATAACTTGGCTTTATTAGATCATTCAGTAAGCCAATTTGTTACATGTTTACGGAGTACCTCACCTCTCTCAGGTGCTGAGATAGAGGCTGAGCCCCAAACACTTGAATTCACACTGTGATGGGTTTGACATGTGTTTTTCTGCTTTATCCTGAAGCTTGTAGGAGCTCCTGAAAAAACAAAAAATTAAGCAGCAGGACATAATCCTCCAATTTGAGCATTAAGAAGAGTTCCATTAGCAATGTGGAAGGTGGGTGAGAGAGGAAGGGGTGAACTGGGTTAGGTACTTTATAGTTTGAGAGAACTGCTGTCGGTCTGAACATGAACAGGTGAAATAGGGAAAGGAAAAGGAAATAAACCTGTGGGGTGATGAAGAAATAATAGATACTTCTGAGCTCCAGTGGTGGTTAACTGCTGTAGTAAGTATGGGAAGAGAGCCTTCTTCCTTACTGATAGGGGAAAAATGAAGGACAGAAAAAAATCATAAAATGGTCCAGAGAGTGGAGGTTGCGTGGGATGAAATACTGTGTTTGTGAATGATGGACCTGATGTGCTTTGGGAAAATGGCACCTGAGAGTGATTTCCCCTCTTAGCCCCAGTCTCCTACATACACTGACTGCCAGTTGATGTGAGATCTTTGATGCTGATTCTCATTTCTGGGAGATTTTCTTTTCTGGTTGGGTGCCTAAAGAAAGACTGAGTGGGCCCTGGCCAGGTGGCTCAGTTGGTTGGAGCATCTCCCACACACCAAAATGCTGCAGGTTTGATCCCCAGTCAGGGCACCTCCCTAGGTTGCAGGTTCGATCCCCAGTTGGAGTGAGTATGGGAGGCAGCCAATTGATGTTTCTCTCTCACATTGATGTCTCTCTCTCTCTCTCTCTCTCTCTCTCTCTCTCCCCCCCTCCTTTCCTGTGTCTCTGAAATCAATAAATATATCCTTGGGTGAGGATTAAAAAATGTTTAAAAAAAGAGAGAAAGATTGAATAGTGATTATTCAACACACACACACACACACACACACACACACACACACACACACTCTGTTTCCTGTTCTGCACACCTGAAATCACTTTCCCAGCGGCTAAGCATCCAGATACTAGATTCAGATGATCTGGTCTGGAATCTTGGCTTTGCTGTGTACTAGCGATGTGAGTTTGGGCAAGTTAGATGTGAGAGAGGAATGTCGATCGGCATCCTCCCATACGCACCCCAATTGAACTCACAACATAGGTATGTGCCCTGATGGAGACTAGAACTCAAAACCTTTTGGCGTATGGGAAAATGCTCCAACCAACCTAGCCACCCAGCCAGGGCTCATCATTATCCTTTTTATTGGTACCCACTCTTGTAGGCAGAAGGAAAATAAGCTATGGAAATGAAGGCAGGGTTGATAACAATGCCCAGTTCTCTCATGCTTCCTGGGGATGAGCTTCCTGCTCATTTACTTCCTCTCCAAATATTTATTGGGCCCCTACTGTGTGTCAGACATGCTAGGCTTTGAAGACACTAACTTGAAAAACATCCTGCCTTTGAGATGAGGTAGAGAAAAACATAAATCAGTGTTAGAGTTCACATACTCAGGTCACAGAAATTCAGTTTCAGTTGAACTGGCATGGGGCACAAGCATTGGTATTTTTAAATAACTTTCCAAGATGTTTTCTTGTGCAGCCAGGAATAAGCCACTGTTGTGAGTAAGGAAACATTAGATGACATTTTGCAATACCTGAGCTATTTGTCAGCATGGGGCCACGTGGATTTTAGGGAAATCACTTAACCTCTCCCCCTCTGTATTTATAAGAAATGCCAGCCATAAGTGTTATAACCACTTGCAATACCTCATCCCTTGGCGAGTTAGAATCAAAGAGATAATGGGTGTCGGTGTCCTTTATAGCCCTCGTGAATGAGTAAATGAAATGAAAGTTGGTGTCAGACAGCATTAAACATCAGGCTTTGATACCCATGGAGTCAGGTCCCACCCTGAGGACTCAGTCAAGCTCTGGAACATTCTAGAACATTAGAGCACTGCCTCTGTCATGAGGGACTGAAACAGAGTTGAGAGCAGACACCCAGAATCCCACACTTCCCTGCCTCCCTCGCTCTGTGTTTAAAACAGTTTGTTCTGTGTTCTGCAGAGCAGTGCGCATGGGGAGAGAACTGCTTTTGCTTCAGAACCAAAGTGGGTGTCTGAAATCTGTTCCTCTCCCGCTGCTTCACGCTGCTGGAGAGGCTGGTGCCAGAGGTGGTCAGAGACTGATCTATGGAATCCGAAAAGGACAGGCTGAGTGGCGGCAGGGGACGTTAAGTGCAGGAGGGATGGCCTCTGCTATCCAGGCAGGAAACAGGAAGAATGTTCAGGGCCCTGAAAGAAAGGACCATTTGGCATATCAGCTGCCAGGCTCTGGGAATGTGGCCAAATTCCCCCATCACCTCCTGCTAGTCCATAAAACTACCTTAGAAAAAACCCATGGCTAAACGTGAGCCTCTTCAGTGCCTCGCTGTGCAATTCTGTTTTGCAAATACCTCTTGCTTCCATCCCTTCAAGGGGATTACAGTGCCTTTGTTCCATAGCGGTTTTTGAAGTTTGTTTCAGATGTTGGTGGAAGTGAAAGTGGTGTAAGGTAGCTGTGTGAGGTCCATGAAGGACATGAGTGATAGTTTCTCCCCAAAGCATTATTCATCACTGCAAGAAAAGACAGTTCCTTCAGTTCCATGCAGCCTCCTTGGGCTCAGGGTGAGTGGGCTGGTTTTCGGGGTGGGGGGGCAGTGCTGTAAAACTAGCATGGCAATAGATCTGGCGATGCTAGTTTCTGAAATAGGCTAAGGATCAGCTTAGGTTTCTGGTGTGTCCCTGTGGTCTGGAGGACAGCCGATGTGGAGAGGAGCCCCCAAGCTGCTGGAGTCCACATGGACTAAATAAATAAATAAATAAATAAATAAATACGCAACCTCAGGTACTGAATTCTTCCCTTTCAGTTTATGTTTAAACCAAGGGCATTCTTCTTAGGCTTCATTCACACATTCATTCACTCATGCATTTTCTCACCCTCCATTAAGTGATGTGTCATGTGCCAAACCTTCTGCCAGGTTCTGGGGACAGAGAGATGAGGACAGCAAAATCTCTGCCCTTGAGCAGTTCACAGTCTTGTTGAGGATGATTTAAAATGATTAATCAATCCAAGAACATTGGATTTCTCCAAAAGCTACTGTAGGGAAAAAGATAATTATCCAAAGTCTTTAAATCTGTTTTCCACTTTAATTGATTTAATTAGGTAAAATTCATAGAACTGTAATATTGGAAGGGGCCCAGAAAGTATTTATTCCTGTTTTTTTCTCTCTGCCTTCAAGCCACACTGCACTCAAATTATCCCCCTAATCCATGCATTTTTGAAAAGGGGAGTGTTTTGAAGAACTATAGCTTTTGGGCCATTCAGATAAAGCTTTCCATTCAGTGAGAGCCTACAGGAAATACTATGCAGACTTTTTCAAAGAATTGAGGTGCACTGCTACAATGTATTGTTCTGAAAGAGCTCTTAACACACACACACGCAATGGGATCCCCATGGCTGTACTACTGAGTTTGTGTTAAGTGCACAAGGTAAATACAGAATACAAAATGAAAGCGTGGCTGCAATACGGTAAGGACCCTTTGAGAATTCTTTCAGTTTCCAGAAAGAAATATATCTAGCATTTGTGAAACCCTGTTTTGTTATAACACAGAGCCATACCTTCTGTTTCGTTGGCATTTTTGCACCATAGTTTAAGCATCTGCCATAGGCAGATCTTCAGTGATCCCGAGATGGCTGTGGTTTGTGTTGGAAAGGGTGGTGGATGTGTATTCACAGTCTGAGTTTGGATACTCACTAGTTGTGATCATTTTTGAGCCTCTTTTCCCCCTGTTAACAATATAGCAACCTCACAGGATCATCGTAGAGATTTGATGGGTCAAGGGGTGTGAAGGTAATTTGTAAATTGTACCACCTGCCTTTTCTAAATGGAAATTTGTTCTCATGATTAGATCACAGACTTGGGGAGATGTGAGGACTATTTGAAGCCCTTCAACCCCACCCAAGTTACCTTTCCAGTGTAAGAGCACTCAGCAGCGCCCCCCAAGGCTCGGAATAAGGTCTAAGCCCTTGAACGTAATCCCTGAGGCTATATGTGATGGGGTTCCTGCCAAGCTGTACAACATCATCTCATCCCCTCAATTTCACAAACCATAATGTGTTATCTCCAATTCCTGGAATAGTCAACATCTATTCTCTAGGCTCCTCTGACTCCAATGTCCACTCCTTCCCCCTCTTCCACACCTGGATTCTCCTTCAGCATCCTTTGATGTCTCTCTCAGCCCCCAGATTATGGAAGTTGCCTTCCCTCAGACAAGGCATAGGCAATGTCTGTGTCTGTCATATATATTATTATTTTTCCAAACTTTTAAATGATGCATTTTTAGGTGTTCACCAAATATTTGTTGATTCAGCAGATAGACATCCACTCAGCATTTATTATCACTCTATACTACACAGGAGTCTAGAATACAAGTGACAGAAATTCTACTCACATTGGCTCAAGTGAACATGGTAACTTGTTGGTTTATAAACCAACAGGTCCAGAGTAAATGACTTCAGGCACAGCAGACTCTGGGTGGTCCAAGTGTGTCATCAGGTATCTGTCTCTATTTACTGATCTTGTTTTGTCTCTGTTGGCCTCATTTTCCAGTTATGAGCCTGGGGGCCAGAGAGAGTTCATTCTGTTGGAAACATATGGACTCAGAAGGGCAGGATGAATGGGACGAGCTAGAAGAAAATGAGGGGAATACATGATGGGATGGCAGAAATAACAGATGGTCTTCACTATACCAGGGTGTGGGCTGTAAGTTCCAGGCCCCTCTCACCTTTGTATTTCCAGTATCTGTTCCAGTGTGGGGCATATAGTAGGTGCTCAGGAATGTTTGAGAATGAATAGACAGGTGATTTATTTTCCTTCACTTCTAGGAAGGAGCTTCTTTGAGCCTATAAAGACAGATGGCACTATATAAACTGCTTTCTGCCTCATCCTATTTTCCTTTTTTTTAATCTGTTGGCAGGATCCGACGTCTACCTTCTTCCAGTTTGGAGCGTCCATCCAGCAACAAGCCACGGTCATGCTGAAGATCATGCAGGATTACGACTGGCATGTCTTCTCCCTGGTGACCACCATCTTCCCTGGCTACAGGGACTTCATCAGTTTCATTAAGACCACAGTGGACAATAGCTTTGTGGGCTGGGACATGCAGAATGTGATCACCCTGGACACTTCCTTTGAGGATGCAAAGACTCAAGTCCAGTTGAAGAAGATTCACTCTTCTGTCATCTTGCTCTACTGTTCCAAAGATGAGGCCGTCCTCATCCTGAGTGAGGCCCGCTCCCTTGGCCTCACCGGGTATGATTTCTTCTGGATTGTCCCCAGCTTGGTCTCTGGGAACACAGAGCTCATTCCCAAAGAGTTTCCATCAGGACTGATTTCAGTCTCCTATGATGACTGGGACTACAGCCTGGAAGCGAGAGTAAGGGACGGCCTGGGCATCCTAACCACTGCTGCGTCTTCCATGTTGGAGAGGTTCTCCTACATCCCTGAGGCCAAGGCCAGCTGCTACGGGCAGACAGAGAAGCCAGAGACCTCACTGCACACTCTGCACCAGTAAGAGGAGGCGCTTTGCTTGTCTCTCTTTGCTTGGGATCAGAGTGATGTTCTTGTTGCTGTTGTTTGCTTGTTTAAATACTAAGGGCAATACATACTCATTGCTGAAAATGGGCACTAAAAATTGAGAATGTTGTGTATGTGTTTATGGGATGTTTTTTGTTTGATTCTACACTTTTCTCGCTGCTTCCTCTTCTCTCCTTTTGTTTATAAGTAACTTCATGCTTTGTTTCCTGCAATTTACTTTTCTTTCATTCAACAGTATACCTTGGACACCTACACTTGAGATCTGTCATCTTTCTGTCCATCAATTCTCTATCTATAGATATATGCATGTGTATATATGTAGATATATGTGTATACACATATGTATGAATGTGTGTAGATATGTGTACATATGTATGAATATATACACAAGTATGAATAGATGTAGCTGTGTGTATGTGTAGATATATGCATATACATATGCAAACATATATATGAATATCTACATTCTTTGTAACTTACACATTGCATTCTTCAGTAGGAACATACCATAATTTATTTATCCAACTTTCATATTGATAGAAATTTAGATTGTTTTATGTTTTTTCCATTAGAAACTAAAACGTAGTCTAATCATCCTCCATGTCTCTTCGTGTACTCATGTGAGTATTTCTCTAGGGTTGATTCTGAGAAGTAGCATTTTGGGGTCGTAGAGCATATGCATTTGAAAATTTAAGTATCTATTGCCAGATTATCCTACAGAGTAACTAAACCAATTTATGTTCATGCCAGCACTTTGTGGAATCACCTGACTTCACACATCCTTACCAACATGTTAACACTGGGGGGAACTGGCCACACTAGCGTTCCTCATCTCTGAGTGTGTATCTGAGTTTCTTTCCTTCTCATGTCCTAAATAGTTCTGTAGGTCACTGGAAATTTTGGCAAACACCACTTGTGATGTTTCTTAACTGCATTATATTTCTTAACATGGCTGTATCATGATTTATATAATGATTCCCATCTTGGTGGGCATTTAAGTTAAATTTTATGTTTCTGAGAAGTGTCTTTGTTCTTTGTGGGCCAGCAGTATGGCTCAGCTGTTGAGATTTAACACAGTCACACACACACCCATTTTGCGTGTTTTTGCCTGGTGTTTGCTGATTTAATCCATGCTTATCTTTCATATAACAAAAGCAGTGTAGCACCATGATTAAGGGACTGGGTTCTGGGGTTACACTCATCAGAATTTACATCTTGCTTCAACCACTTTCTACATGACTTGAACAATCATTTTACTTCTCCAGGCCTCAGCTTCTTGTTGCAAAGTGATGATAATAGCCTCTAATTTTCTAGGCCACGGTTCTCAAACTTCAGCATGCAGGAGAATCACAGGGAGAGCTTGTGAAATCACAGATTGCTGCGCCCCATACTCAGAGGCTCAAATTTAGAAGGTCTGGGGTGGACTCTAAGAACTTGTTATTCTAACAAGTTCCTGGGAGATGCTGATGTTGCTGGTCTGGGAATCGTGCATCAAGAACCAATGTTCTAGGTGTTGTGAGGATTAACTGAGGTGATGCATGAGAAGTGCTGCTTAGCACAGTGCCTAGCACCTGGTAATTATTTAATGACTGTCAGAATGATCAGTGAAGTTGTTTTTGGTCATCAGGAATTATAGTCAGCAGACTAGTTTGGTTTATTATTAGCAGAGTAACATGCCCCTCGAAAGTGTCTCCAGAAAGTTTCAGGACTTCAAAACTGCTATAGTTCAGGGATTACCTCTGGGCTGGGGCTGGAGGAGTGTGTGTGTGTGTGTGTGTGTGTGTGTGTGTGTGTGTGTGTGAGAGTATACGTGTGTGCATGTGTGTAATGTGTGCATAAAATTGACATAACCCTGAAAAACTCTTGAATTAAGAAATCATGGTCCTTTAAAATTTCCCTTTCCCTTTTCTCTTCTCCTCTTTAACGATTTTGTGTCTACATTGCTACTTTCAGCATTCTAAATAACTGTCCAAATCTGAGGAGTGGAGATAAATCAGTAGGAAACACGGGAGCCTCTCACAGAGGCACGATTCCTGCCAGCCAAAGGCAAGAGCCGGGCTAACGAATTCCTACTTTTCATTATAAGAAGTGTCTTGCAGCTGGAATATTCAGAAATGTATAATTTTTATGGGAACATAACTCAACTTTAGAGCAATGGAAATATAATATATGTCGGAAAAGGAATTTGAGAAGGATAATTGGCAAAACATTCAGATCTCCTTTCCAGTGACCACCTCGAATTCCATTCCTAAAAAAAAGAAAAAAAAATCCTACTGCTGTGAAATGCTATTGTGCTATTTCCAGGAGTTGTGCTTTTGAGTGCAGCAATTTTGTAGATGGTGTTTCAGGCCCAGAGAAGTAATGCATCAGGTGTGGTAAGCCATCATCCACTGCCTGGTGTTTAATGAGACTTCTTCCATTGTTGGAGCCCGGTGGTGCTCACCTAGTGTGAGCAGCTGGAACCTGGCACAAGCCAAAGGCCCCTGACCGCATTTTCTCACTATCATGTGCTTTTTAAGCATGCTCAGGGAAAGAGTGGGACATTCCCAAGGCCAGGCAAGCTTGAGAAAGCCAAAGAAGGCAGTTATAAGAATAGGATTAAGGGCACTATATCTTTCCAACCTTCCAAAATCATTCCTATCGTCCAATGGACCCTGTGCTAGTCCCTGTGTGACCTTGCCCCTCAAAGAATGTACAGTTTCATGTGGATAGGGGAAGTTCATCTAAAACATAACTCAGATAACAAGAACCCTTTTTTTAATATTGAAAAAAGAATAGTACAGGAAAGTGCAGAGTCCAATAGAACACCCACCCCACAGAGAACAAATACTTACCACAGAGAACAAAGGTTATCATGCAACATGTGTTTCAGAATTTTGAAAGAAATAAAACTGATAATGTAGGAATCCTGATCATACCTCTGCTCAGTCCCACTTCTCACCCTTTCTCTCCACGAGAGGGGAAAACACTACACCAAATTTGGTGTCATTCAAATCCATGTACATGTTTTGTATTTCAGTATAGATGTTTGTGCAACCTTAGACCAAATATAGGTCTTCCTTAGGTAAAAAAAAATGGTATCTAAAGTACGAGAATTTACTTTCCTCAACATATCATGTTTTCAAGATTCATCTATGAAGATACATGTAATTCTAGCATATTCCACTCGGTTGCTGTGCTGTATTATTTTGTATAAGTGTTCCCTCTTGTATTGAATCATCCCCCTTTAATGGGCATTGAGGTTGTTGATAGGACAGGGTCTGCAGTCTGAATGGGTGAAGGCAGAGAGCAGATCTGTCTTCAGCCTGAGACGGGCCTGTCAGCTTGCACAGTGGAGCCCAGGACTCTGTAGTTAGATGTTCTCACTTTAAGCTTTAAAAGTCACATTTTCCCCTGGATTAAAAGGTCTTCTTTGGTAAAGCATCTAGTAAACAAATAGCTCTCGTTACTCCTGCTACGCAGAAGGGAAGATGTGAATGGCCTCAGAACAGGCCCCAAAGAAACTGCGCCTGATGTTTGCATGTGTTACTGAGAGGATCTGGGGTCCAGCTTCGACTAGTTGAGCATGACATCTCGGGGCTAGATAGCTGTGTCCTTTGGTGGTCCTCATGGATATGATTTGTAATCTTATGCACAGAGCTTGGGTTGTTAGGATACTGTAACAGTGACTTATTGCTTATGACACTTGACCAGTACAAAGGAGGGCTTGCTGAGGATGATGTGCTAATGATCTTACTGTGGACCTGTTTCCATTTCTGGGATTTCAGAATTTAAAAAAAGCGGGGGCAAGGGGGAAGTATTCTTTAGTTTAACATTCCTGGTTTTACAGAAGGCACTTTGAAAAGAGCAGTCAGCATTTTCCAAAGTTCAAAAATAGCTCAGCCATGTTATGTAACCTCCTCCTCTCTACCGCAAAGTTATTAAACATCTGTTCCGTCGCCAAGCACAGAGCATATCACTGGCATCTCCCAGAACTGTGAAGGTAAACCATTACCTGTTTTGCTGGTGTAGAACCTAGACTGTTCCGTCCAGTTCTCTTGCAAAGAACCCGTCCAGTTCATTGGTGGATGGGGCCCCCTGCGAGGCAGGGTGGCATCAGGGTAAGAGTGTAGGCACTGGAACCAGACTGCTGGTTTGAATCCCTGATTGGAACTCTCCTAGATCTGAGACTTTCGGCACGTTACTTACTTTCTCCAGTTCAGCTCCCTCAGGTGAAGCATGGGACAAGAAAAGCGCCTACCCCTTAGCCCGCAGCTTCTAAATGGTTACTGTAATTGAAGAGATTGCAGAAGGGATATAGGTAGATGTTTTTTAGATTTAAATCCTCTTGCCAAGGGATTGCTTGGGAGGAATATGGTCAGGGGGAGGAAGGGCAGTGTGGCACAAAGAAATTCATGGGCTAGGTAATACGACATAATTGGTTTTGAATTAGCCACATACTGACCAAGTGTGAGTTACTAACTAAGCACTGGGAACCTGGGTATTTTTTTCTCTCTAAAATGCGTTCATGTGTGTGTTTTAGTTATCCCTTCTCATTGTAACAGATTGAAATAAAAGTGTATACGTATAACACTTCTTACTGTGCCTGGCGGGTGGTAGGCATTTCATAAGTGTCATTACTGCATTCTTATTATTTTGTTATGAGAATGATAATCATCACCATCATTACTATTACTTTAACTTATACTCGTTATACTGAAAGCTGTACACAGGCAGGGAAGTGAGAAATGGAAGTATGTTTCAATCTTATCCTTTAACAACTGAATTGCAACTGTATGTCCTGTTGCTCCCATTTTAGTCAAGAGAGTAGGAGGGGAAAAGTTACTGCAGTGCAAGTCAAATAGGAGTGCTCAAGTAGATGTATAGCCCAAATAAGTAAGAAAAGAACATCTTCTCCTGGGAGAATTATGCTTCAGTATTGAAGGCAAGGCTTTTGGTTTTGGGGTTTTTTTTTTTTTTGGCCTTAATTGATGACACCTGACTTGACCACTTATGTGTTTTACATTAACCTCTTAATTTATGAAGTCAGGGCTCTGCTTTAAGAAGCAATAACATTGTAAATCATTACCATGACTGGAAGGAAAGGGATGGAAAGCATGTGAGAGTGAGTTTAATTCATATCCAAGTTACACTGATGCTTTTTTCAACCTTTGTTTCTAAAATGACCATAGAAAAATTCCTGGTTTAATGACCCATTAAGAGGTTGCACTATCCTGGTTGGCATACTTTTATTTGATAATCAGAATGATCACTGTTGGTTCCTTTTGAATGCCAGCAAAAGAGCCACTCAGTTGATTCTCTGAGCTTGACTGGAGTTAAAACAGGGTGAATGTGATAACTTTTTGCAAGTATTTATCCGTGGGATCACCATATGCTCGACAAACATTTTTGGCAATGACAGCAGACACCCAGGAGACCGAGCCATCCTGTGGGTCTGTGATGTAAATCTGATTGAGGCTCTGGACTCAGGAACAGGGGAAAAGGCTGAGCCTTAAAGAGATATGTAGTGAGAGAATCCAGAGGACATGCACCACACTGAGAACTAAAAGCACGTTCCACGAAGCTACGTGACTTTGTGGGATGTGGGTTTGGACAGTGTTGTGTTCGAACCCTCTCGTTATCTGGGTTGTCCTGGGCATGTAACTTCACTACTTTGTGCCTTTCTATCTTTAATTGAAAGCAGAGATAATTCTAACCATAGAGGATTATGGAGACACGAATGCATGCAATATACTTAGCCTAGCATCTAGGATGCAGTTCACACCCTGCAGGTGTAAATTCTCCTCTTCCCCTGGACCAGCTGTGTAGTTTGATCTGTACTCGTCATGGATCCTGATGGACCCGTGAGAAGTGGGAGATGTGCTCATTCTGAGAGCTAAGCCAACAGCCTCTCTTCAGCATCATCTCTGTTTGTGGCATCTCTCCTGGCACACAGCCCTCTCTTTTTCGGCTGGAAGTCAAAAGCACCGTATGCCAACCCTGCAATGCAAGTCAATCATTTCCAATTGGCAGCCAATGAATAGCTTAACAAATGGTAGAAACCTGATGCTGGCAACTTGAAAGGATCGGAAATTGGCTGTGCCTTTACCTTGAGGGAAACGTGGTTTGGGTTTTGGGGGATCGTGCATAAAGTGGAAATAGTGTTCAAATTTGCTTCATCCAGATTCAGGTCTTTTGATTTGGGGACTGGCACACCTAACAAACAGATATATCGATCTATTTCCTCCAGGGTTGAATATGGGGAAAGTTTGGTGACATATACTAATAATTTGCTGCAGCTTTTTTTTTTCTTGGAAAAGACAAAGCAAAGAAAAGCACCCTTTTTCTTACTCTGGTGCCTGCTCGCAGAGAGTATATTGGGGGCAGAGGGTCTTCATGTGTAAGCACTGGGACCAGTTAGGAGACCACGACATAGTCTGGGAGAGGGAAGATGGTGACTTGGGGGCGGTGGGTAAGCTTAATGCCTGTTTTGAAGCTAAAATTAACAAGACTTGATAGATGACCATAAGCAATAAAAGAGATGTGATAGTCAATCATTTTTCACTTGTACAGCTAATGGTGCCCTTTACAAAATAGGTGAAGGAACAAATTGGGGGAGAGTGAATCAGGAAAATCTACTTTCAAACATGTTCAATTGAACACACTTTTGAGGCACCTGTGTACAAATCTCAAGTAGGCAATTGGAGAGCAGAGTCTGAGGTCAGACTGAAAATATGGTACATGAGTTTTGAGCTTACTGATGGCAGTTAAAGCTCCAGAATTGGGTGAGATCAGACAGGAAAGAATGAAGAATCCACAGAGGGATCAGGTGCAAACCATGAGGACCTGCACATGAATGCCCAAGGCAGGAGGTGAGTAATGGGGAGAAAGAGTTGGGCTCTGAATTTCAGCTACATTCCCCCTCCGCCTCCAGTTGAGACCCCTATCCCAATCTTGATTTTGTTGTGAGTCAGGTGGATGTCTGTACAGTATCTGCTGTATGCTAGACATTGTGGTAAGTAATATGGACCTTCCAAAGACCTATAATCTATGGTCATTGCTAACCTACCTGGGTTTACTGCAACCTAGCAGGAAAGTAAAATGTATCACAGGATGAACGGCCAGGAAAACCTCAAAGTGGTGAGTCCTTTGAGTCAAAGGAAACCAATGCCCTACTGGCCAAGAGCCATGACATAGATGGTGAGTCAAGCTTTGGATCTGGAGAGATGAGGAGCTGATACTTCAGGAAGGGGGAAACAAACTCTACTTTTTGTTTTATTCTTTTATTTTTCCTGTAATAACCTTTCTTTTTATTTTTTAATTGAATTTATTGGTGTGATTCTGATTAACAAAATTGTACAGGTTTCAGGTACACAACGCCACGACACATCATCCGTACACTGTACTGTGTGTTTACCACCCCAAGTAAAGTCTCCTTCCATCACTATTTATCCCCCTGCACCGTCTTCCACCTCCCCTCACCCTGGCAATCACCACACTGTTGTCCATGTCCATGAGGTTTTCCCGTTTTTATTTTTTTGCCCAATCCCTCCCTTTCCAGCCCCCAACCACCCCCCTACACCCTCACCGACAGCTGTCAGCCTGTTCTCTATCTGTGAGTCTGTCTCTATTTTGCTTGTTAGTTCATTTTGTTCATTAGATTTCACATTTTTTTTGACATGTCTGGGAAACATCTGATGTCACATAAAACAACAAAGTTAAAAATTCTTTCTATCACAAGAGAGGAGCATGTGGCCCAGTGTGAGGGGTGAGTGCTCACGGCTGGTTCGTTTACAAGCTGTCTTTTGTTTGCTCTCCCGGAAGCGTGTCTGTGTACTTCTTCTAATGTAGGACAGAAGCCCTCCTTGTCATCCCTTCCAGGTGGGAACTAGACAGCCGGAACAGGCCTCTTCACCTGCTCTGCTTTTGTCCTCTTGCTTCTCTGCTTCCCCAGTCTCCTGCCTCCATGTGAGCGATGCCTGCCTGCAGGAGTGACTGAGCCCTTTTGCAGGCTCGTGGTACCTCAACGGCTGGCATGGATCCCAGGAATGGAGGAGTCACTGTTCATCCTGGTGATGTTAGCTGGGTTCTGCATGGGCATGGGAGGCCAATCACATTTTTACACAAGCCCCAAAGTTTGGTGAATGAACTGGCTGATCTGCTGATGTTTGGTGTACTCTTGCCCAAATCCCCATAGCCAGCTTCCTGAGGATTTGTTTCATTTCATTAAGTCCCGTCCAAACACTAGGAATGAACATACACCACTCAGTTTCCTGCATGAGAGAGAACAGCTCTCCTGAGACCTGTGCTTATTTCCATCACTATTAATAAAAATACATTTTAAATTTTAAACTTAATTAATACATCACTATGGATGGGGAAGGGGGAAACTTCAAGGTTCATTAGTTATATTATGGATGCATATATATTTTAAAGTGTGATATAATAGAACTGTCAAAGTAATCTGATATAACCTACCATGTATTAAGTGACTCCTTTGTGCCAGTCACTTTAAATACATTATCTTTTATCCTTAGGTGTGAGTTTGGGTGTTTTTGCTGCAGGTAATAACCAACTAATTAATTTCTGTGATTGAATTTTTTTATTGGAATGCCAGCGGTAGGGTGGACTTCAGGTACAGTCTGATCAAGGTTCTGGTACGTTTCGCTATGATCTGTTGACTTTGTTCTTTGGGAAGTGTCATTTTTGTTCTCAGATTGCTTCTTTCATGACCTTAATTTTGCTCTCAGCAATACCTGGGATAACTTCTTTGTTTTTGTCAAATTAGCTCTTGTGCCCATCTTTGGAGCAATGATATCCATTTAGAAAAGTGTCATGTACTAAGTGGCTTCATTCTGGATTCCTGACCCAATTACTAAGAAGGTCAATAGGATTCAGTTAAGCCAAATCACATTTACTCTTAGAACTGGGAATGGGGTCAGGTTCCCCTAAGGCCCATGGATTCTTATGGGAGGCATGAAATCTCAACAAACATGAGTTCTGTTAAGAATAAGGAAGAGGGAAATGAATGCTGGATAGATGACCAGCAGGTCAGTTCTAAACCATAATGACTCACATTATAGGTGAGGAAACTGAGGACCAGAGAAGTTAGTTAACTTGGCAAAAGCTGCACAGCTAATATAAAATGAAGCCAGAATTTAAATCCAGTTTTGTTTGGATCTAAACTTCATTATAGTACTTTCAGAGGTTGCAAATTGATCTGAAGTTTTTGTTGAGGACTCACAGAATGATTTACTGTTTTCAAAATTATAAGATTTCATGAAAAATTATATTTTAGCTGATCTTGAAAAATATGAAGAGCTGATAATAATTCTGCTTTCCTGCCTTTAATTCGTAAAAATCGGGGCACTGCATTTGGGAGCAAACCTTTTGCTCCTCAGGGAAAACCGGAGAGTTATGAATTCCCTCCCAATTGTATGTTGCTGTGGTGGGAGTGGGGTTTATGGAGAGCATGTCTCAGCCTTTTCTATTCATTTCGATGTGGGTATTTGCTCATTCACCCAATATGTAGGATTGCTCTGCTAGTTTCTGCATTTCTTTCACAGGGAAACTGTCCATGTGTAGGTCATGCATGTCAAATGCTTCATGTATAGCTGTAGATTCAGTGTGTCCAGGGGAGGAAGTGAACTCAGGAGCCCCCTATATCACTATCTTGTACTGGACACTTCCTCCTACCTGAAGACGGTCCACTGGATGTGGGAAGTGACCTTTAGATCAAGAAGGGCCTGCTTAATTTACCTTTGTCCCCACCAGGGCCACTTACTCATTTATATTACCTCCATGTCCTCTTTAAGCACTTTATTTTGTCATAATATATCTTGTATTTATTTTATTAGTTTATCCTAATGATCATTATTTATAATCATTACCAAAACAAGAACTCGAGTAATGAGTATCAGAATGAGTGATGACAGGAAGTTTTGATATCTTGCCTCCAGGGATCTTCATACCTGAGTCAGTTCAACAAGATCTGTGGACAACTAGGTCTCTCTCTTTCTACATGCTTGCAGCTTTACTGGTCAAACATCTGGCAAAGTCTCAGAAAGAACTGCAGGTCTATGATTTTCTGTGACTAGAGTCTCCACAGGATTGGAGAGGTGCCTCTAATCTTGAACTCACATTTTCTCAAAACAATATAAAACGGTCTTGTAAAATTTCAGCTGGAGGTGTCTGGGAGACAGTCCTCTGGGATTAAGTGGTCATTTTCTGTGACAAAGTCATAAACCTCCTTCTCCTGTCAACTTACAGGTAAAAATTTGAGTTGTTTGTGCCTGGGTTGCTTGCCCACTCCTCAGTAGGCATGAGGTTACTGAATTACACAAAGGGAGTCCCCACTTGTCAGATTAAATTAATGTACAGATTGTTTTTCTAAAGCTGGAAGAAAATATTTGTTCTGGTAAGAGGAGGGGTGAGTGTTCAGATTTTCTGAAATACCCTGAGATTTTTTTCAGATGAGTGGCAAATGGTGGAGTCCAATGGAACCCATGTTGTTTGTTAAGAGTCACTGCCAAAAGTATCAGTTTACCATTTAAACCTAGTAAAGCATATTCTGATTTTTTAATGATACTGGGAATTTCAATATTTGCTGTAAAAATAACTTTGGGGTTTACAAATTCTAACTTCTAGTGTATGTTCAAAAGATTTAATGGTCATAATTATCGTCATTAAATTTCATCATATTGGCTTCCACTTCTGACCAAGATATGGTAACAGGGACTGGACATACACTACTAAATAAAACAACCCAAATGGGCAAAAATACATGACATGATGATTTTCAAGACACTGGATACAAGACAAAAGAAGATAGGAAATAAACTGTATGACTCCTCTGAATGCACCAGCTCACACTGCCTTGAGAGAGTTTCCAGGCTGGAACTTAAGGTTGGGGAACCCAGGTAAATCCTAGAAGCCTCTCTGAGCTGAGAAGACGAAGCTGAGTCCAGGGCACAAGGGCAGCTAGAGTTTACAAGACAGCATCTGAGAAAAGTGATCTGTACAAATGGAGAACACTGGAGATCTGCCTAAAGTCCCTCTTGAGTATTGAACTGAGTATTGATCAATACAAGTGGATTAGGAAACCAATCAGGGCCAGGGAGATGGATGCCCACAAAGATTAGAAGTAACAATGCCCAACACTTACGTGGATGCAGAAATAGTATTTGGTCCAACCAGCCAGACGGGGAAACTTCATGATTCATGCTTGGAGGATTGGGTTGAATACAGAAAATTCTTCCCCCAATAATGGGGAACTGTTCATCATTCAAACACAGTATATGTCCTCAAGTAATGAAATCATGGGAACATGTGGCTCTTTGCTCAGTTGGTTTTTGCTCAGGCCAGTTAGGAATTGATGTCCACACAGAGGTTCATGCATGTGAGGACAGGAAGAATGGGTTTACTGATAAAAAGACTAAAAATCCGGGTCCAGATGGGTGTGGGTATAATTGTCAGGCAATCCATGTTCCCTGCCATCATGAAAGTGTTTATGCAGTGGTGGGTATAGAACTTGTATTAGGGCTCTCCAGAGAAACAGAACCAATAGAGAGAGAGAATAGATATTAAAGAATTTGCTCATGTGATTATGGAGGCTGAGAAGTCCCGAGATGTACAGTCAGCCATCTGGAGACCCAAGAAAACCAATGGTGTAAATTGCAATCAAAGAGCTGGCAGGTTTGAGACCTAAGAACCAATGTTTCAGTTTGAGTTGTCCCAGTTCAAGGCAGTCAGGTAGCAGGAGTTCCCGCTACCCATGGAAGGGTTATTTTTTGTGTAGTTATTCTATCCGAGCCTTCGACTGATTGGATGAGGCCCACCCCATTGGGGTGAGCAATCTGCTTTACTCAATCTACTGATTCAAATGATAATTTCACCTCAAAACATCCTCACAGACACACTGAGAATAATGTTTGAACACATATGGGGGCACCTTATAACCCAGTCAAGTTGACACATAAAATTAACCATTAGAGAACCCAAACTAAGATTTAGGACATTGGGTTCTAATCTCAACTTTGCTTTTGTATATGGCTGTAATCTTTGGAAATACTCTGAGCTTTTCTCTGAGTCTCAGCTTCTTCATTTGTAGATTGATGGTGTTGGGTACAATAATCGAGAATTGAATTGCATGATATGAGAGCAGGAAGAGATGCTGGAGATCACTTAGACCAATAATTTCAAAATATTTTTCTTTTTTATGCATAAGGAAGCTTCTGGATACTTGTGCAACAGTATCATGATCCCTGAGATATAAGTGGTAATTCCAATGCTTTTTTTCCCCCATTTAAGAAAACATTAGAATGCAAGCAAGTGATTACAGTGACTCTGCTATAATTTATATTTTTAAAATAATCTATAACATTTGGCTCAGATTTGTAAAAGATATTATTAGTTGCAAGAAATTGTTTTCAACTGGTTTTATAGCATTAAAATAATGAATTACTTCTCTGTGCTTTATTACCAATAAAGAAATTGAGGCCGAAAAGACACAGGGTTCATTTGTCACTGACGACAGACTGGTAATGACAAGTGCATGCTATGAGCCCAATTTTTCTTTCTCCGAGACCTAGATGTGTTGCTTCTACTACACCAGTCCTCTCCTTCTAGGTCCTCTGTGATTAATAATAATAGTGTGATGACGATGATGAACGATGATGATGAACTTCATTTTATCTGTGTATACCACTATCTAGCCCAGCATAGACATTAATGAATGTGTTGAATGAGTGAATGATGATACTTGCTAACACAGCACTTGCTCTGATCTAAATGCTATGTTCAGCATTTTTATGTGCATTATTTGATTGTCTCAAGAGCTCCATGAAATAGGTGTTATTGTTGTTTTCATTGTCACATGAGAAAAATATCTCAGAGATAAAAATGTCTTTCCCAGCGTCACCTAGTAGAGTCAGGATCAAGATTGCCTCTCTGATTTTAGCATCGATCCTCTGATTTTCTGCTTCTCAGGGAAAGGCAAGGCTCCAGGTACGTTTTCATGAAGTGCTGGGAAGTTCTCCAGTGCCATGAAGCACACGCAAAGGTCCTCCCACACTGGGCGAAAGCCATTTGCTTGTCTTTTGCATTAATTTATCACAAAAATGTAATGGATGGGAATTCATTATATAAACCACAAAACCTTTCTGAAAACATTACTATTCTTACCATCAGTATCAATTACTATTATTGTCAGTATCATGGAGATTGATGTTTGGCACTGCCAAGAATAAAACAACTGGCAAACAGAGGGAGAAGTTGGTCTTTCCTGAGAGAATTTCCATGAGAATAGTCAACAGCTCAATTGTATAACCATCAAACCCCTTTAAGTTGTTCTAGAAAGAGCCCCTTTAGACTCTGTATATCCCTGAAGAGGGATCCTGAAAAATAAACACATGCAAAAACTTAAGCAAAAATGTCAGCAAGGGGGTCTCAGTAATTCTGACTAGGCAAAGGAAGGCAATAAAAGCAGAAAGGAAGAGGGAAGCTATTATTTAATTTTGATACTGGTTGCAAGCCAGGTCATAATGAGGTCATTTACCTAAGTGTTGTATCCACATATACACAGGCAGGCCAGACCTTTGGCAAACATCTTCCACTCAGTATAGGAGATGTGGGAGGAAGCCATCATGCCTCTGAACTATTTACAGATCTTGAGTTTAATAAATCTGCTTTTGAAACAAAGTATTTCTTAAATAGACTTGAAGGCTTGAACACAGGACTGAGAGTGTTTGTCTTCAGCCAACTAGGTGAATACAAAACAAAACAAATAAGAAAAATAGTCCTCTGGCATTGGTTACCCACATTCATCTGCTGATTGCCTGGAACTCATTCATTCATCTGCCCATTCATTCATGCATCCATTTTTTTCATTCATTCACCCTTTTATGTATTCAACACTTAATATGTGCCTCATACCTGTAGTAGGTAGCATACTACCACATACCTACTAGCAGGTATGTGACACACACAGTGATGAGCAAAACACCCAAAAGCTCCCCACCCCAAAGCTCATATTCTGGTGTGGAGACCAAAAATCAGTGAATAATCACGTAATGTCAAGTTGGTATTGACAGGGATTGGGAAGAAAAATGGGGCAGAGTGAAGGCATAGAGAAGGAAAGGGGGTTGTTTTATTTTCTGTTTTTAATATATTTTATTGATTATGCTATTACAGTTGTCCCATTTCTCCCCCATCATTCCCCTCCACCCTGCACACCCCCTCCCACCCACATTCCCCCGCTTTTAGTTCATGTCCATGTGTCATAAGTTCTTTAGCTTCTACATTTCCCACACTATTCTTGCCCTCCCCCTGTCTATTTTCTACCCACTGTCTATGCTACTTATTCTCTGTACCTTTTCCCCCTCTCTCCTCCTCCCACTCCTCTGTTGTTAACCCTCCATATGATCTCCATTTCTGTGGTTCTGTTCCTGTTCTAGTTGTTGGCTTAGTTTGCTTTTGTTTTAGGTATGGTTGTTAATATCTGTGAATTTTCTGTCTTTTTACTGTCATATCTTTGATCTTCTTTTTCTTAGATAAGTCCCTTTAACATTTCATATAATAAGGGCTTGGTGATGATGAACTCCTTGAACTTGAACTTATCTGAGCCCTTCCATTCTAAATGACAGTTTCACTGGATAGAGCAATCTTGGATGTAGGTCCTTGCCTTTCAAGACTTGTAATACTTCTTTCTAGCCCCTTCTTGCCTGGAAGGTCTCTTTTGAGAAATCAGCTGACAGTCTGATGGGAACTCCTTTGTAGGTGACTGTCTCCTTATCCCTTGCTGCTTCTGGAATTCTCTCCTTCATTTTAATCTTGGCTAATGGAATTATGATGTGCCTTGGTGTGTTCCTCCTTGGGTCCAACTTCTTTGAGACTCTCTGAGCTTCCTGGACTTCTTAGAAGTCTATTTCCTTTACCAGATTGGGGAAGTTCTCCTTTATTGTTTGTTCAAATAAGTTTTCCACTTGTTGCTCTTCCTCTTTCCCTTCTGGTACCCCTATAATTTGAATGTTGGGACATTTAAAGATGTCCTGGAGGTTCCTAAGCCTCTCCTCATTTTTTTGAATTCTTATTTCTTCCTTGTTTTCTGTTTGGTTGTTTGTTTCTTCCTTCTGGTCCACTCCATTGATTTGAGTCTGTTTTCCTCTCATCACTGTTGGTTCCCTGTTCATTTCCCTTCATTTCACTTATTGTAGCCTTCATTTGCTCATCTAATTTGCAACCAAAATCAACAAATTCTGTGAGCATCCTGATCACCAGTGCTTTGAACTGTGCATCTGATAGGCTGTTTATCTCTTGGTCTTTTAGATGAATTGGCTCTGGGGCTTTGATCTGTTCTCCCATTTGAGCCATTTTTGTTTTTCTGGGGTTTTTATTTGTTTGTTTTTGTTTTTGTTTTGGTCTGGTTGCGGCTGTTACGTAGTGAGGGGTGGAGCCTTAGGTGTTCCTCAGGGTGGAGCAGCCCAGTCGCTGGCTTGTGACGCTGTATGTGGGGGAGGGGTCCGAGAGGGAACAATGGCACTTGCTCCTCTCTCTCTCGGATTCCAGTCCCTTCTGCCACTTCCCCCAAGCAAATTGGGCCCTTCTGATGCTGATTTCCGTGTGAGTGGGCTTTGTATGTTCTAGGACCCTGTGAGTCTCTCCAACAAACTCTCCTGTGAGGCTGGGAGTCTCTCATGGAACCCCAACTGTTTTCAGTTGGTGTTTTTAGGTTTTATTTCCTGGCACTGGGGCCCTTGGCTGCAAGGTCTATCTCGCTCCCTGTTTTGCCTGGATTATCTGTGCACAAATGTGGGACCTCCTGGTCAGCCAGCTGCCTTGTGCGGCCTCACTGGGTCTGCCCGTTGCCACCCAGTGTCTGGGGTCCTCTAGCCACTGCCTGTACACCTGGGATCTGCCAGCCACTGCCTGCGTGTCCAGGCCCACCAACTTCCACTTTTTCCTGCCATGACTCCGCCCCCTTACTGGTTTGGGTGAATGGTTGTCGGACTTACATACAGTTCAATTTTCTATCAGTTGTAGCTGTTTTCTTGTTTCTAAATCTTTGTTGTCCTTAATTTTGGGTTGTACGAGGAGGCACAGTGTATCCACCTATGCCTCCATCTTGGCCGGAAGTTGAAAGGGGGTTGTTTTAGATGAAATAGTTGAAAAGGTAAAGTTCTGGCAGATGTCTAAATGAAAAGAGTAAAAAAATGATGTGAAGATCTGTGGAAAAAATGTTCTGGATAGGGGACCAACAAGTGTCAAGGACTAGAGTTAGACAATTGCTTGGACAGATTGAGAACAGTGAGATGGCCAGAATGGCAGAAGCAGAATGCGTGAGTGGATCATGCCTTTGGAGAATAGACTGCATTGTGTAGGATCTTAAATATATGGTGAAGGTTTCGGGTTTTGTTTCAAGTGCTATGGGAAACTATTGGAGAGTATTAGCAAAAGAGTGAGGTAGACTACAGCGGTTACCCCTGAGCTTGCATAGGTTGTATCTGGAGTCTCATTTGCTTCCTTTTTCCCCTGTGCCATTTAATTTCCTGTTTAAGTTTATCTGACAGAGACAAGTTCAGGACTATTTGATTTAGGGCAAGTGTACAGATGTGAGGCCTGGAATTTCTGCTGCCATATTTCTACCATGGAAGAAATCAGTCTGAGGAAAAAGGTAACTCATGCATTGGACAGAACTAAGTGAATTATGATATGGAGAAACAGCCAGAGCCATGATCAAGCTTCACCTGAAGTCCACCTTATTACTGATATTTTCCAATGTTAACCATCAGATTCCCGTAGTGGTATAAGTTTGTTCAAGTTAATTTCTACTAATTGCAACCAAATTAACTTTGATGGATATGCATTTTTGGCAACTAATCTATTGTATTATGGTAATTAGTAAATGTATAGTACCCTTTAAATTAATGTGGTTGCCTTTAATAAAGCTGATTTTGACCAACAAGAGGATATTATATATAAAAGTTTTAGAAAAACTGTTTTACACAGGACAACTAATGCCCTTTAATTCCAGGCAGAAAACTCCTTGATGGACATAATTTGTGTTCTGTGTATATTTGTAGCTTTTTGAGAATTCCAGCCTATAAATCTGCAGATTTTGGAACCAGAGTCTAGCTTTTCTGATGCTTATTATCTGCAGGAGCAGGTAACGAAATACGCATGGACCTCAGTTTTGTCATCTGTAAAATGGAAAGAATGCTGGTCTTTACTCATAGTGGGGGAGTTTGAGAGAATTAAATAAGCATGAAAAGCAGGTAGCTCAATGCCTGGCACACGCAAAATGACCTATGAATGTTAGCGCTTGTATAATGGTACAGTTCTCGGAATGACCAAGGAAAGTGGGACAAAAAATGTCACCTCAATGGCAAGATTGCTCTGTATAGCTTAATTGTGTTTCATTATTCTAACTCCCTGGGGCTTTTTGAAGAAAAAATAGATTTTTAAAAATTCAGAAAGGCAGTCCTTAGGGAGGAAATGAGAGGGAGGCAGTGGTGACATTGTGGAGTAGAATGCATTAGCGTTGATGTTAACTTGCTCCTTAAACAATAAATAGACACATGGAGCCCTGCAACCGTATCTTTCCAGAGGAATCATTTTTTTAATGTAAGAAAAACTTGGGTCCTGCGTAAGAGAGAGATATTACCATATTTTATATAGTCTAAGACTCCAGCAATTATAAAGTGATCATTTTTTCCCCAAAAGATTAAAATGCAAAACAAAAAAAAAAGGGCATCTTAAAATCGATGCAATAGAGTACCAGGGCCTACCATGGCCAGTGTTCTCACTATGTGTAAGGTAGGTGATACCTTTATTATATAAATGAGGAAACTGAGGCTCTGGGAAGTTAAGTGACCTTTTCAAGGTCATATCATTAGAGTTCAAAAGTCACAATTGCGTTTGTCTGTACACTTGAAGAATTTATCTGGTGTACATTGTCAAGCCCACCAGAGAAAACAAGACTATGGCGAGGACTAATAGAGAATTTAGACAAAAATGAGAAGGAAATTAAATAAATAAAATACTTATACTTTATTATGGCTGTGGAGAGGGAAAGCTATGGGGTACTGAGATGGAAAACTTTAAGAATGAGGGGGCACTTCTTTGTATAGGGTGAAGAGAATGTTACTTCTCTGTGGAGGTAACATTTCATTTAGAAGCTGAAGGATGAAGAACCAGACATAAAAAGAGTCAGAGAAACTCATTCCAGGCAAAGGGAACAAAGTGTGCAAAGTCGTTGAGATAGGAAAGACTTTGGTGTTTATAAAGAAATTGAAAAAAATGTTTCCATGGTAGACTCCCTCAGTTTTGCGTCTCTCTAACCATGAGACAACGCTGCCCCTGCAGAAGAGATGGTTTAGCGTTTGGGGGCAAGAAAAGCCATGGAGTAGTGGCTGTCAAAGGATGCTAGTCACCTCCTCACGTCAATTACTCAGTCCTTCAGGAGGTAATTCCTTTTAGATATTTTGTAATCAACACCATTCCTGTTAAAGCTGGAGGAGATAATTGAAGATCTGGTGGTGGAAGGAGGATGGTGGAAGATCTGGGGGTGGGGTAATTCTTCTTCACTTGAGCCAACTCCCAGTCAAAGCTGCGTCACAGGGCCAGCTCCCTGCTGGAACACTAGGTGTCTCTGTTAATCCACATAGCGGAAAACATATTGCATTTGTCCTGGGATTGTGGTGGCTCTCTTTTTTAACTTTTTTTTTTTTTTTTTTTTACTTAAAGCTTTATATTTATTTTTTATTGTTGTTCAAGTATAGTTGTCTGAATTTTCCCCCCACCCCAGCCATCCCCTCCTCCCTCCCCTGATCCCAACCCCTCTTGGTTTTGTCCATGCGACCTTTTACAGTTGTTCCCGAAAAACCCATTCCCCCCCCATTATCTCCTCTCCCCTCTCCTCTGTTTACTGTCAGTTTGTTCTTAATTTCAATGTCTCTGATTATATTTTGCTTGCTTGTTTGTTTTGTAGATTAGGTTCCTCTTAAAGGTGAGATCATATGGTATTTGTCTTTTACCACTTGGCTTGTTTCACTTTTCATATGGTATTTGTCTTTTACCACTTGACTTGTTTCACTTAGTATAATACTCTCCAGTTCCATCCATGCTGTTTCAAGGGGTAGGAGCTCCTTCTTTCTTTCTGCTGTGTAGTATTGCATCATGTAGATGTACCATAGATTTTGATCCATTCACTTACTGATGGACACTTAGGTTGCTTCTGGCACTTGGCTATTGTAAATTGTGCTGCTGTGAACATTGGGGTGCATAAGTTCTTTTGGATGGCAGTGGCTCTTAAAGTTGTGCTGTTCAGGCCTGAATGGTTTCATTTGAGTACCTTTCTTCCCAACAGGAGGCATTTGAAAATAAGGGAAGAATGAGTCTGCAAATTCAGGATGTATGAAAAGCTCCCGTTCTCAGCCTCTTGGTCCACTTGAGAAGTTGGTTGGCCCTTTAATGTAATTTTCTCTCTTTACTTTTCCCGAGGCTCCATGTCATGAAGAGGCTTCAGGCTGTGTGGGAAGGTCTGTGGCTAACAGGACCATCATTCTGCCTGCTTCTCCTCCCACATAGCCAGAATTAATAATTATCGCAATAATATTATATAGAGTTTTTTTAGATTTGGATACAAAATATCCTTTAATCCTTGTGACAATTCTGAGCCATATGAGCTTATTTCCATTTAACATATAAAGAAAATAAAGTTCATAGAGATGATGTGATATAATCAAGATCACATGAAGACATTGACTTAATTCTAATGCTTCTAATTCCAGAAGATAAAGATTGAAAAGGATTGGAAATGTGATATTGTCCCACCCCTCTCAACAATCTCAGGGAGGAAGTAAAGATATTGATAATAACAACTAGTTGTTTTACCACTTCTATGACAATTAGCATTTATCAAGTGTGCCTGGCACGTTGTGCTAAGTTCTTTTTATTAACTAGTGTTATTCTCATCACAACTCCACGAAGTAGGTGCTGTTATTATCTCCATTTAACAGGTGAGGAAGCTAAGGCTTAAAGAGGTGAAGTAACAACTTGGCCCAGTTTGCATGACTAGCAAGTTGCAGGGGGAGTTCACACACCCGAACAGTTTAACTCCAAAGCCAGTGCTGTTATCTCCACTTACACTGCCTCTATTGATGACATACTTGTGATAGTAATAGGATTCACTTTGCATTGAGCATATTCCTAGTTGTAAATCCCTGCTCTTACTCTGGAAAAAGAAGAAGAAGAAGAAATTGGAACAATTGCCTTGATAAATAATAAGACACTAATGCTGCCATCATAGAAAAAAATTGTTCCTATGTGTTTTCTACCTTAATCAGAATGTTTAGAAAGTTGCCATTCTTCCTGAGGACGGGGGGTCTCCTTTATCAAGGATAATGAATTCAGTTCCAGACCTCCCGATTTTGATGTGTTTCTTAACCAATTGATTCCTGTTTTCTTGACTTGTATTTTGCTGTCAACGTCAGCTTCTTCAGCTTGCCTTATTCTGACTCTGCACCGTCAATAGGATGCCAATAAGTGGAAACATATGCACTGCCCTGCGTGTGGGAAATGTCGCTCTTGGCTGTTTGTGCCCCTTAGCTGTCTTTGTAGCGGCGCTTCAGTTTCCAGTTGAGGCTTTTCATCTCCGGGTCTGGCCAGACTGCTACTGTCATAGCTAGGTGGTGGCATTAAGGGCAAGTTCACGTCATAGACTTCTCCCTCAGCTTTGGGTCTAAAGCTTCTTAGCTTCGAGCTTCTTTTCACTCTGGGGCCATTCGTACATCTCTGATAAGCTGAACTTCTATGCGCCAGAAGATCACAGGCACTGGAAACTAGTTCCAGACCGTGTGCATCGGGATGTTTTCTACTGAACTTCAGCTCCAGAAGAAGAAACCAAATACTGTGTTGTTCAGAAGCCAGGTCTGACACTGTAAGCAGGTGCAGACCTGTCAGCCACACAGCTGGTTGAGTTAACTCTATTAGACAGTGTTGGACAATTTTGTTGTCTGAAATAGAAACCGCTATGGTGGCAGGCCGTCCATTTGCCAAGTGGTGCGCCTGCTAGGCTGGTTTGGGTCTGCCTTTCTTGTTGGTGCATCTGCTGGGTTTGGCTGCCAGCATGTTGGAAACTGGCAATTCTGTAAAGTTTTATTGTCTTTTTAGGTGTTGCTGTCAGGCAGAGAAACACTAAGACTTGCTATTTTTTAAATGATAATTTGGCAGTTTTGACTCCTGTCTCTATTTCAACTAGAAGAAATTAGTCTCTGATTTTGTACTAATAATGGAAGTGTGTTGTCTTTTGACCAAGAATGATTTTCTACCTCTCTTTAAACCATGTATTCTCAGGAGCCTCTGTTCTAAATTGTTTCCTCACACTGGATTCCAGGGCCCTCACATAATGGATTTTTGTAATGTTTTTCTTCCTTTCTTTTGAAAATCAGCAACAAGTAGAAAGAACCCCTGTAGATGAAATACAATACCCTTCCCAAAGAAGAGATGAGAAAAAAACCTTTCCCCAAACTTCCAGCCCACACAATAGGATTTGCCTTCTACATTTTAAGCAGTCTGAGACCCTTTGAGGACTGAATTGGAGAATGCAACCTCCTAGTTAAAGGCAAAAAGCTAAAATAAAGGGACCGTGTACATCAAAAAGCTCTTACTAAAGGGTGTTTTTATGAGTGAAGTGCAAATGAAGCATAGAATAGAACTTTTTTCCAGGATACAAGACCCAGTTTCCGAAACATGTGAGCACTTTCAAAATTGATTGCATTAGCAGCTTAGATGCAGAACTGTTGAAGTATGAAATGGGATAACTTACATAATACACTCAGCACTGCACCTAACACATGTGGGGCCCCCAATTTAATATTATTATTAATCATTCCTATATAGAGAAGAAACATAAAGAAACTTGTTTCAATTACTCCTTTGACCAGAAATACAAGATTGTGTAACTCATTGTACTGAATGCCTGTAAAGCTTTTCACAAAGGTCCCTGGGATAGGATTTTATGCTGAAAATGTTCTGAAAATTCCAGATTCTGTATGGAGAAAGGAGAGAAGAATCTGCAAGTGTGTTTTTGAATGAAAAGGAGCATCGGTGTCTAACTTATGTCTGTAGGAGGAATGACGAAACTTAAGAGTCATCTTCAGAGTTTTAAAGGTTCTCCTTCCGCATATAGGAGTAGAATTAGCCTCCTTTGCTTATACTAGAGAACTAGAGTCAGTAGGTTGACATTCCAAGGGAAAAATTCTAACTCAATAGAAGTCTTTGCTAGAGCTCTCAGTGAAGGGGCCCTCTTAGGAAGTAGGAAGATACCACTTAGACTCTGGAAACCTCCCACCAGATGGGCCGCCGTCTATCAGGAAGGGGTTCCGCAGTGTGTGGTGGGAGGTAGTTCTGTCAGGTTAGATAAATAACCTTAAAACCCTCTGTGTGGAGACCACTCAGGCCCATTCGTTTCTCACATTTGCTGAACTGCCCAGCTGTTACTGCCCTTTAGATATGGAATTCTATGGCATTTGTTCCTTGGCCCAGGTCACTGCACCTTTAACTGTGCCCATTAATAACATGATAACTAACGTTTGTTTTCCAGTTACTCTGTTTCAGGCTCTTCACAAAGTGCACGGTGTGCATTGCTCTATTAATACTCATAGTAACTCTATGATATAAGTATTTTTCTATTGAGGTACAATATAATTAACATGGAGCATTATATTAGTTTTAGGTGTACAACATAATGATTTGATATTTGTATGTATTGGGAAATGATCACCACAATAAGCCTAATTAATGTCTAGACATAGTTACAATTTTTTTCTTGTGATGAGAATTTTTAGGATTTACTCTCAGCAACTTTCAAATCTACAGCACCGTATTATAAACTATAGGCATCATGTTGTACATTACATCCCATAACTTTATTTGATCTTATTTTTATGACTAAAAATTTGTACCTTTGGACCACCTTCACCCATTTTACTCACCCCTCCACTCCCTGTCTTTGGGAACAACCAAATTTTTTCTCTGTATCTGTTAAGTTCTGTTGTTTTGTTCTTTGGTATTTTTGTTTTGTGTTTTAGATTCCACATGTAAGTGAGATCATACAGTATTTGTCTTTCTCTGTCTGACTTATTTTGCTGAGCATAATACCCTCAAGACCCAACTGTGTTGTCCCAAATGGAAGGATTTCTTTCTCCTTTGTGGCTGAAAAAGTTTCCTGTGTAGGGGGTCTCACATTTTCTTTATCCAGTCATCTGTAAATGAACCCTTAGGTTGTTTCCATGTGTTGGCTATGGTGAATGATGCTGCCGTGGTCCTGGAGGTGCAGAAATCTCTTTGAGATCCTCTTTTCATTTCCTTTGGGTGCACACCCAGAAGTGGATTGCTCACCACTTACTTTACCTTCTCACCAACAGCACCGCTGGGTTTCCTTTTCTCCACATCCTCACCAACATGTGTTATCTCTTGTCTTTTTTATTATAGTCATTCTGATAGGTGTGAGGGGATATCTCATTGTGGTTTTGATTTGCTCCTCCCTGATACTTAGTGATGTTGAGCTCCTGTTCATGTACCTGTTGGCCATTAGTATATCTTCTTTGGCCAAAAGTCTATTCAAGTCCTTTGTACATTTCAATTGTATTATTAGAGTTTTATTATTGAGTTGTGAGTTTCTTATATATTTGGACATTAGTCCCTTATCTGATATATGGTTTCCAAATTTTTTTCTCCCAATCTGTAGGTTGCCAATTTCTTTTGTGTGTGTCTTACACACACACACACAAGTTTAATGTGGCCCCACTTTTTAACTTTTGGTTTTGTTTTCTGTGTTTTTGGTGTCAGGCTCACATTTCTTCGAGAGATGTAGAGATGATTCTCAGGTAGAAGGATACTCTGGGATCCCTGATAAACCTCATATCTCGATTTAAGCTATTTATTGTAACATTTCAATTAGCTCAGTCTCTGTTTAGCCATCCAGTTTCTTCATTACTTTTCAAAAACAAAGTTGTATTGTGTTAAATGCATATAGCATAAAATTTACCATTTTAACCATTTAAAACTGTACAGTTTGGTGGCAGTTGGTATGTTCACAGTGTTGTTCAACCATCACCAATATCTAGTTCCAGAACTTTTTCATCACCCTTAACAAACAAAAGAATGAAAAACAGGTATTCAAACAAAAAGTTATACAGGAATATTCATAGCAGCACTACTCACGACTAAAAGATGTAAATAACACAAATGTCCATATATACCAGTAGATGCATGGACAAACTTACTATGGTCCATCCATACTATTGAATATTAGGCAGCCATAAAAGAATGAAATATTCATAGATGCCCCAACATGAATTAGCCCTGAAAACATTATGCTAAGTGAAAGAAGCCAGATCCCAAAACCCACATATTGTATGATTCCATTTATATGAAATATGTTCATTGCTTTTTGTCATATCTATACCTTCTGTGATATTATTTTTGACATAATGCTTTTTATTTACTGATTTACTTTTTTAGAGATATAAAATTCCACCATAGTTTCTTCCTAAGCAGTGATATCTATGAAGTAATAGGTCTGATATTGCTAGGTCCATTTTTCAAATATACATTAAAATGAATTTAATTTTAAAAATAAAGCTAGCCCATGTGCCATCCTAATGCATCTACCTGTGTACCACTTGAAGTATACTGATGACATTTGGGAAAGCAGTCTTTTGATTCCTCTTGGCAATCAAGTACTTTGTGAATATGATGAATACAGTCCTCAGACTTAAGTTACCTAATATGACAACCACTAGCCATGTGTGGTTCTTTAAATTTAAATTAATTAAAATAAAATGAAATGAAAAATTCAGTTCCTCATTCACACTATCCACATTTCAAGTGCTTAGTAGCCACAGGTGATGGGCAGCTGCCATATTGAACATCAGATATTGGCTGCCATGTCAAACATATTACATTTCCACCCTTGGGGAAAGGTCTACTCATTGCTGTCTCGAACTGGCTTTCATTCTTCCTTCAGCACTAGGGAAGTGCTGCATTTCCCAGATCCCATATCAGGTCAGCATCCTCACTTCTATCACTCATTCCTAGCTGACCATTCATCTCTCAGCCAGCTCTGAATCTGACCTACTTTCCCAATGTCACCATGGAGGGTTTGATGCCAGACCACAGCGTGGGACCTCCTCTCACCTCCCCACTTCCTGCTCGCTGCTCGACCAGCTCTGGACTCACTCCATCTTGTCACTCTTGTTCTCATCCCACTGACAACTGTCTCCTCCCACAGAGCCCTTTCCAGCTTTCCTGAAGGGCCCTGCTCGGCTTCAAACTCCATTTTTTTTTTTTTTTGGTTATGTAAGCGTGAGAGGACATCCCCCTCCTTTCCCCTCACTTCTCTCTCCAGTCTTGTCTGTCCTTCTCTCTCTTCCCCAGGCTCTTCCTTCTCTTTAACTTTTCTTCCTTCTTTTCTCCTTTCTACTCTTTTGTTTTCTTTTTCCTCTTAATTTTCTTACGATTATTTCCCTATAGTTATAAAATCAACTCTCTAAAGTTATTTGGAAAACATGCAGGAAGAGGAGCTATAGAAAATCAAAACTTATATTTTTTCTATCCTTTATATAAAGAAAAAAAAATCCACACCCACCTTGATACAGTGGTTCTTCATTGCTTCTTAGCAAGCAAATACATCATTTTCTTCTCCACCAAGAAAGTGGCCTAGCAATTATGGACAAAGATATGAATATCAGGACAGTGGCTGGGACTGCAAAGCTGAATCTTCTGGGGCACACATTTCCACACCAGAAATCCATGGCAAGATGCAAAACATTATTACTGCTGAATTTACACAGGGCTGTCAAGTTTCATTACAAGATCGGGCAGCATTTAGGCTGCTATTTAGGCCAGAACATATTTAACTCTGTCCTGATGGTTCTGAGGTGTCATCCAGCACAACGGGGCATTCTCCATGCTGCTGAGGACTCCAACTCTGGCCAGATGAAAATCTGCCCCTGTTCATTCAGCAAATGGTCACTGATCACCTACCATATGCTGGATGCTGTGCTCGGGGTGTGGTACATGTGAAAACAACTCAGACATGGTCCCCATTCCTCAGGAGTTTACCCTCCAGCAAAGAAAATGGTGTGTGTGTGTGTGTGTGTGTGTGTGTGTGTGTGTGTGAGAGAGAGAGAGAGAGAGAGAGAGAGAGAGAGAGAGAAACTTTATAATAACAAGGTGGAATGGCAGATGCAGAGGCAGTGAAGTGGGCTCTGAGGAGGGAGTCAAGGCTGGAAGCTCAGTGAGCCCTTTGGGAAGAGGTAAACTCTGTGTTAGTTTTGGAAGATCTGAACTTGTGATTATATAGGGGAGAAAAATCTTTACATTGAGATATTTGTGATTTTAAGTGATAGAAAACCATAACTCAATAACTTAAGCAAAAATAAAACAAAAGGATTTATTTGTCCATTCAACTGGAAAGGTTGGGGTATGGCACATCTAGATCCAGGCTCAGATGATAACTTTAATTTGTTCTCTTTGTCTCTATCTGTCTAGTTCTTTCTCTCTCTCCCCCTCTCCCCCTCTCCCCCTCTCTCCCTCTCCACTGTTCCTCTCCATGATGGCTCATTGTCCCCATCCCACACCATAAGATGAGGAAGAGTGTCATCTAAAATAGGTGTGAATTCACATACTTTCATCACTGTATCTCCTTAGATCAAGAGAGACAGTATCTGCTCTAGCTGCAAGAGAATATTCCCAGTGAAAGAATCTGATTGGATGAGCTTGAGTCGTGTGCCCATCCATGAATGAATCACTGTGGCCAGAGGGAATCCTATTTGCCAGGAAAAGGAAAATCTATTACCAGGAAATGGAAGTACCCAGAAATAACAGCTATTACTGCTTTCTCAGGGGAAGAAAGTATAGGAACAAAAGCCAGAAAGTAGGATATCATCAGGCTTTAGTAGGACATCCTGAAGTGCTTGGTTTGCTCCAAAGCAGGATACGTACAGAACAGTTTTAGGAAGTAAGGTTCTGGAAGTTAAAATTGGCTAAGAAGCATGGATTTTATTTCTGGACAATAGGGAGTCATTTAAGACTTTTGAGTAGAATTGAACATAAACAGCCCTAAGGTCTAGGATCATTTATGTAGCAGGTGAGCATATTAATGTGAGTGTGGGGGATAATACACAGGGAATCTGAAGACCAGGTAAGATGTTATAACAGTCCAGGTAGGAACAAAGTGAGTATTACTTAAGGTATTTTGGCAGTACGTAGCAGAAATTAACTTTGACCAGTTTAATTTAAACAAGAGCAGGTAGTGAAGAAGGAATGATAAAACACGTATTGGAACTTTATTGGAGAATCTTTAAAAATCAAAGTAAAAGTTGAGCAGCCAAAGTTTGGTGAGGTCAGAAGGTGAGGCAATATTTATTGATGGAGGAAAGTTACTATCACCTTGGTCCAGATCCAAAATCTTCTTGTCTGTCTCACCTATCGAGTTTCAAATTCCCAAGGGAAAGAATCGGATGGACCCAGCTTGGGACAGGTGCACCCCTCCCCCACCAGATCTGGTTTTTTATGGGGGATTAGGGGAGTGTTGGGAAGCATAGATATTCAGGTGTATGTAGGTGGGGGGAGGCCTTTTCCAAAGATGGGTGCTTTTCATATGTCAATAAGCCACCCTATGAGGGAGATAATCATAAAAGAAAGCCTGCATTTTTGCTAAAGGAAGGAACATGGGTATTCTTAAATTCAAATATAGAATAGCTGTGTTTTATTTCATTTAAAGTATAGCTTTTAAATGATTTTAAATGCCTCTAGCTGGGATTTTCACCACTCTCTATAATCTTGCACCCGGCCCATTCCACTCATGGATGTTTTCTTCCCTGTCTGGGAAAGCATGAGAGTTTTTTATTCCCCCTGAGAATTCACCTTGGTGTTTTCCCTTAAGAAAAACAGGTGGATTTGTTTCTACTTGAACAACAATGAGAAAAGAAAAAAGAAAAGCAGGTAGAAATGGAATAATGGAAGACTAATCAGTATTCTGATAGGTTAGGTCTCCCTGCTAATGTTCCTATAGCATCAGGGGCTTTGGTTACAAATATATTTCCATTTATTGTAATTACTTCCTGATAATAATTGTTTGTCCCTAACTAAACTCTAAGTGACATTGGGGGAAAGACTACAAGTCTTTTTCTTTCTTACTTACTATCTTATCTCCTGCACATTAGTGGCATGGAATAAGTACTCAAATAATATTTGTTTGCATTGACATGTTTGCTAAGAAATGGATTTGAAGCCACTTTGTAGATGTGCTTTTCAAGTGTTGCTTAATGGACCAAACTCATAATCTGTGGCCTATAATTTATGGCCCTGGTTTTAGCACTGAATGTTTCATGCTCCAGGAAACCCCTCAGTTCCAGGAATACTAGGATAGTTGTTTACACTACTTGTGGATCTCAATCAAGAAATGTATTTGTTATAGGCCCTCTTCTAACTCTTAGCACTACAGCCATTAAGCAATGTGACTGCTATGCACTGAAAGTTTGTGTGTCTCCCCACCCCCGCCAAATTCATATGTTGAAACTCTAATACCCAACGTGATGTTATTTGGAAGTGGGGCCTTTGGAAGGTAATTAGGGCTAGATGAAGTCATGAGAGTAGGGCCCTTATGATGGGACTCATGCCCTATAAGAAGAGGAAGAGACACCAGATCTGCCTCTTGGTACCACATGAAGGCACAACAATGAGATAGCCATCTGTAAACCAGGAAGTGAGCTCTCACCAGAAGTCAAATCTGCAGGGGTTTGGTCTTGGACTTCCAGCCTCCAGAACTATGAAAGACAAAGGCTTGCTGTTTAAGCCACCCAGTCTATGGTAGTTCATTATAGCAGCCAGAGCAGACTAAGACAGCGGTGTTACCCACCCACTAACACACCATTGAACTGAATCTCAGAGAACTTGGGTGATTTGCTTAAGGGTATAGTGCCAATAATGGTGCATTTAAAACTCAACTTCCACTTGTCTGTCCTTACTTCGGTTCTTCTTTCTACCTGACCATAGAGTTCAAAGTGCTGGGTTAGGAGCTCTTGTCCTCAAGGAATTTATAATCTGGTAGAAGTGATAAAGTTGTGCAGATGAATAACGTAAGTCCAGGAGTGTCCTTTTGCATCATATTCACAACAGGTTTGTGTCTTATTTTCACAGCTCTGGCCAATGGTAGTATCTGGTTTTATTTGTTAGGCTTCTACACAGAAACAGAGCAAATAAGATATATGTGTGTATATATATATATACACGTACACACACATATATATATGAATGAATCTCTTTACTATATGTAACAAATTATATATAATAGATTTCTTATTTATATTCATGTATAAATAATACATATAAATAATATTTATATTAAAATATAAATATTTATTATATATTTATAAATATATAATAATATAAACATTTATTTATATGTTATGTATTTATAAACATATAATAAATTATACATAATGAAGGTTTATAACGAGATTTCTTATGAAGGATTGGTTCACATGATTATGGAAGCTGAGAAGTCCCACAATCTGCCATCTGCAAGTAGGAGGCCCGAGAAGCTGGTGGTGTAGTTCCAGTCCTAACCAGAAGGCCTGAAAACCAGGGGGCCAGTGGTGTAAGTTCCAGTCCAAGTCCAAAGACCAGAGAACCAGGAGCAGTGTTGTCAAGGGCAGGAGTAAATGGACATCTGAGCTCAAGCACAGGGAACAAATCTGTCTTTCCTCTGCCTTTTTGTTCTATCCAGACCCTCAACAGATTGGATGATGTTCACCCACACTGATCTTCTTAATTACTCTACCAATTCAAATACTAATTTATTCTAGAGACACCTTCACTGACACACCCAGAAATAATGTTTTACCAGCTATCCAAACACCTCTTAGCCATCACAAGGGTCTTCAAAAAAAGGTATCTTTTAAAAATTCTCTCCAAGTGGATCAGATTACACATAAATAATGAAAATTTGTTTTAAGAGAGAAGAATACCACATGAGATATAGGCATTGAGAATTGGGAGAGGACGTATCTGACTTAGAAGAATTGGGTAAGACTTTGAGATGATCATGAAGGGCAGCCAATAAATATCATGTAAGGGATGAAAAGGAATTTTGGCTACAGAAAATAGTGTGGACTAAGACATGTGGCCTGGCTTATCATCACCACTCAGTCCTGTGTTTGGTGTCAAGTGAGAAAAAGATAGTCCTGAAGTGAAGATTAATGTACTGCTTTTCGAATAGTCAATAAATGTTGAGCATGCTCTGCCCGATGACATGGCGTTAGATCAACATAAATGACTAAAACCAAGATCTAATCTTTGCTTCTGGTGAGACCAAAAGGGTGGATGTGAAATCCTTAGAGAATAGTAGAGCCAACACATTGCTAAAAGCTGTAACATGAGGTATGGATTAAAAAGAACTAAGAAAAGGCAAATATTAGGAAAGGCCACATGGCAGAAACGGAGCTTGAAATTAGACTTGCCAAAAAAAGTACTGGGTTTAGATTGAACATAATGAGGAGCAAAGGCATTCTGGGTCAGAGGAACAGCACGTTATAAGAGACAGGGGTAGGACAAAATATAGGAGTAGGTACTGGGAGGAAAATCAGGAGATGAGATCAAATATTGCAGAGCTGGAAGGAAGTGAAAGATACGTGGTCCATGCCCATATTGTTCAGGGAAGGTTAACTGAGGTGCAGAGAAGGCTAAATGGTAGTGGGTACAGCTTCATTAGAAGTCTTTGGAATCCATTTTGATTCATATAGTCACTCAACCACTTAATCCAGCTAGGATTAATTTTGTTTTAAAGGAACACACAACCCAAAACATAAAAGTGGCTTAAACAAGATAGGTGTCTAATTTTCTTTCCTGTAAAAGAAGTTCAAAGTTGGTTCAGGGCTTGTGTGTTGTTTCATGGTGTCAGGGACCCAGGCTGCTTCTGCCTTGTGGCTCTGTCACCCTTGGCCAGTTGCTTCTGTCCCGGAGTGTGAAGGTGGCTGTTAGTGCTCCAGCCATCACATCTGCTACATCACAGCCAGCAAGAAGGAGCGGGGAGCAGAGAAGGGTTCATTCTCTCCCTATAAGATACTTCTGATAAGTTATACAAATCATATCTTCTCTCTTCTACTGGGCAGAACATAATCACATGATCAAACCTAGCTACAAAGAAGGCTGGACAATGTAAAGTTTATTATAGAAGGCTATGTGCCTGCTAAAAATGGGGGTTTCTATTATGAAGGCACAAGAGGAGAGAGGATATTGATGGACAGTCACAAGTGTCTGACACCCTATGTAGCCTTTGGCACAATCATAAAATCCTCTGAGCCTTTCTTCTTTCTCTGTAAAATAGGAAAATCCACACTTAGTTCTTCGGGTGAAAATTCAGGAACATATGGAAAGTATCTGGTACAATAGTTAACACATATTAGATGCTGAATACATTTTAGTCCCTTTCTTTAAGAAGTTGTTATTATTCACATACACAGGGAGGTGGGACAAGATCATAGGTCTCCTGATTTGAAGACCAGAATTCTTCCTGTACATAAGCATGGAGGAACAAGTCTCTTAATTGTTTTCTGACCTGCTTGTTTAATTGACTGATATAAGTAGTAGATTTTCCCCAAATAATAACTTAAAAGAAGTACAATATAGTCAATATTCAAGCAGAGGTGGAACTCCTAGGAACCCAGGGTTTCATCCCTAAACTCTCCTTTGTTTCAGTTACCTCATCAGATACCCAGTGATCCAGCGAGCACAGGTGGATACCCACTGGACAGATGGATAAAGTAGGGCTCCTTGACAGGGGGCAAGAAAACATGATAAAGAACAGAGACTTTTTATTCCCTTGGTAAATGTATATTGATCATCTCCTCTTTGCCAGGCACTTTTCAAGTTCTAGAATGTTGAATACAACTGAGAACAAAATAGATAATTACCCTGTTCTCATGGGAGCTATATTCTAACATGGACATATCCAGAAATTCTTTGATAAAATTACACCTTGAATTGAGTTGTATCATCACATTCTATACATTTGGGGGTGAGGTGGAGTTGGGGAGGGCAACATCCACCCACAACTGCCTGTTTGTGATTCAATATAGTTTGGAAGCGTAGACACAGATGATCAAGTGATCTCACAGAAAGTGCTTGTCAAGTTACTTAAGTTTTATGGCTCTCTTGGAAGAGATGCTCATTACAAGGGCAGTTCCATTGACCTCTGTGCTAGCCAGTTCCAAGTGGTTAGATGAGGCAGAGTCATTGGAGGTTAATGATGATATCATTGGTGCTACTGATAGTGTTACAAAACACTATCCAGAACTTCAAGAGTTTCCCAGATCCCCAACCAGGTTCCTGAAAGAACCACACATATAAGGAACAAGAGCAGGGTGAGATTCTGAGAACTACTTTATTAATGGACACTTGGGCTTCTGATAACTCTTGATATGTAGGATTAGCACACGCATCTAAGTTCCTACTTTATGTGTCCCTCTCCCAGTGTAAACCTTTGGCCAAATGGCCTAGGTATGCTATCTGATGAAGGAGTGTTTGGGAGGGGAAGTGGTCATACTTACAGAGTAAGCTTTGCCCTAACTTACTATAAGTTGTTATTACAATAGACAGCACGTGGAGCATGTCTCCAGCAAGTCACCTTTGGTTCAGGTGTACTCACCAAATAGAGAGGAGAAGCCCAGGAGAAGTGAAGGGCAGGGTGGCATCGAGTCCTCACCCTTGCACCACAGCCTGATCTGGGGGGACTGCAGACTCTCAGTGGTCAGATTCTCTTCTCCTGTTTTCTTAGTGTAGGGGCCTCAGGGGTGCATTGTCTCCCTTCGGGGACTGGAATTAGCAGCCAAAATGATCTTCCAGCATTTAAAGGAAAGCTTTTAATTTCAAATTTTAGGAGAAAAGATAAGTATGTAAAACCATGGCAACTGCAATCATCATTTATTATGTGCCAAACACTATGCTGGCCACATTCCATACCTTACTTTTACAGAAGAAGAAGCGGATGCTCTGAGAACTTAGGATAGTTACCTTCCTGGGATTGAAAGTCACAGAACTATATTCTAACCCAGGCTCTCAGATTCCAAAACCAAAGCTGTCCTGCAAAATTTCCTGTCTGAAGTTGTTGCACAGGAAAGAAGCATTGAATGAGCAATTTCCTGGAGGCCTCTCTGCTCATTCTTCTAGGTGTTTTAGAATTGCAGCAATCAAAACAAAGATCCCTGCCTTCATGGAGCCTACCATCTACTGTTCTAATTTTTTAAAAAATTCAGTATTTCCCAGCCAGGAAAATTAACATTATTATTTTTTAAGATTTTTTTTTTTAATTTTTTTTTTTTTAGATTTTTTATTTATTTATCTTTAGAGGGGAAGGGAAGGAGAGAGGGAGAGAAACATCAATGTGCGGTTGCCTCTCGTATGTCCCCTGCCGGGAACTGGCCTGGCAACCCAGGCATGTGCCCTGACTGGGAATCGAACCGCGATCCTTCGGTTCGCAGGCCCGAGCTCAATCCACTGAGCTACACCAGCCAGGGCTATTTTTTAAGATTTTATTTAGTTAGTTTAGAGAGGGAAAGGGAAGGAGAAGGGAGGAAGAGAAACATCAATCAGTTGCTTCTCACACACCCCTAATGGGGGTCCTGGCCCCCAACACAGCCATGTGCCCTGACCTGAAATTGAACTGGCAACCTTTTGTTTTGTGGGACCCACTGAACCACACCAGTCAGTGCACATTATTTTTTTTTTTAATTTGGCCACAGTAAAGTTTGAGTTGAAAGAATAAATACCTGCCTCTTCTCTTAAACACAGTTTTTTCTTTTTCTTTATTACATAGTTTCTGAGTCTGTTTTGGATGATGCTGGACTAGAATATGCAGGTCTGTGTGTTGGAGTTATTACAATTCTGTCCTGACATTTAGGTGTCAGCTCTGTGGTCATGCCTTCAGTAATTGTTCAGAGGAAATGGGAAACCACCAAGGAGTATAAGACATTGAGCCATAGGCAAGGAGGAAAGTGCATTCATTCAGAAACTTGCTGAAAAGAAACATGCAAGGGTGTGTTTAGGGGAAGGGGCGGCGCAGAGGTTGGGAACTGGACACGCGTGAGAACTCCATGATTTCGCTCTGAAGAAAGCAGACGGCATAAAGGGAATGGAGGAGAAAGGGTGCTAGGAGGGACAGCAAAGTTGAAAGGATTTCAAACCTACAAGAGAAAACTGCCATTAAAAAAAATGAGAGTGTCTCGTGAACTTAAAAGAGGTTAAGGAAACAATGACTCTGTTTTGAAAAATAAAAACATGTAAATTAAATGACAAACGAAAAATACTGACACCCAGAGCAGTTCAAAGAAGTATTTAAGGGACAGCATGATTTGGGAAAAGGCCCCGGGGAGTGTGGGAAATAGCAAAGCAGATGGAAAATTAACCTCAAATCGAGAAACACTAAATGGGTTATGGTGGCATTTATAAAACAGTAAGAGAATTAAAGTCTGAAGGGAAATGGCGAATAATAAATATGTCTAGAGAACATTTCAAATAATCAGATTTGGGAAGTTAAAGGAGACTTAGCACTGTAAGGCAAAAGAGAGAAAATGGAAATCTAGAGGGATGAGACACTTTAAGTCAAGTTAAAGGAGCCGATACAGCCCATACGTGGTTGGCTTTTGACAAAAGGACAGAGGGACCCTGGAAATGAGTATATTGAATGGCATGGATTTTAAAAGACCAGCTTGCATTTGGGGAGGAATGTTCAAAAATATGACAGGATGGGAAAATAGTAAAAAAAAAAATTGCATCACCAATTTACATGAATGTTAACTGTTATTTATCAGGCAGTAGCTTTGCATTAGCCGCTGTGCTGGGTACTTTACATGCGTTATCACTAATATCACTACCAAACCAGGGAGTTAGGTGCCTGTTAGCTTAAAGCATGTGAAACTGTCATGGCCAGTTCAGAGGGTTTAACCTGCTCTATTTTTATGAAGAAGGGAACGGAAACAGGGAGAATTTTATTTGCATTTTTACTTTTATTTTTTAAAAATTTTATTTATTTAGTTTTGAGAGAGGGGAAAGGAAGGAGAAAGAGAGGAAAAGAAACATCCATGTGTGGTTGCCTCTCACATGCCCGCTACCCAGCCCACAGCCCAGGCACGTACCCTGACTGGGAATTGTACCCGTGACCCTTTGGTTTGCAGGCTGGCACCCAATCCGCTGAGCCACACCAGCCAGGGCAGAGAATTTTAAATACACTGTCCAAAATGACACATCTGGGGAACAGTGGAACCAAGCTTTGTTCCTGGTTCTGTCGTCTACAACATAGAAAGGAGCAGTTTGTTCTTCCTTCCATTCTGCGTATATTTGTTATATACCAGCTATGCGGCAGACACTCTGCAGCACCAAACAGGGCAGAGCAGTCGCTGCCTTCATGATGCATACTGTCTGTTGTTTAAAAAACACCAAAGACAGTCTCAAACGGCTGTCCAATAGATATATAATGTGAACCACAGGTCATCTGAAAGTTTCCATCAGCACATTAACAAGCAAAAACTAATCTTAATAAAATATATTTTATTGCATCCAATATGTCTAGTCTATTTCAACATGAAATCAATATAAAGTTATTCATGAGCTCTTTTACACTATTTTTAATACAGAGTCTTCTAAATCCAGTGTGTATCATGCCCTCAGAGCACATCCCCATGAAGACGAATCACCTTTCAAGGGCTCAACAGCCACCTGTAGCTGATGGCTACTGATTCAGATACTGTAGGTCTAGAGATAACATATTTCTGGCCCAAATTTTGCAGTCATAATTATATAGGAAAAAGGGGCCTACCTGTTTTACAATGCTATTTCTTATCCCCACACACGACATCATAAGGCACAAACTGCAAGCAAGTGATGTTATTTTCACTTGGACGTTAGCTTCGTACCTTCTAAGACTAGCTACCAAAGGAAACTTGTATGCAAGTCACATATAGGGTGGGGCAAAAGCAGGTTTACAGATGTGAGTATGCAAAAACACAGAGTTTATTCTTTTTTATTACTTATTAATTATTGTATTATTTTGTATATGAACAACTAAACCTACTTTTGCCCCACCTTGTACATTTATATGTTTTTTGGTTTAGTGTTGTGTATATCACTAACAATAAAATCAAGTGCTTGACACTTTACCATCAGTGGATGATGAGGACCCAGAAATGAGCCCTCTGCAAACCAGGGGACTCTCCCCCTTCTGCGTTTTGCCAGTGTGCTTTCATGTATTTATTGCTCCTGATGGAAATATTGAAAATGTAACTTGAAATTTAGCAGTAGCCTGAATTTCTCATATTTTATCTGGTCACTAAATGTTTATAATCATTTTCGAGAGGGAAACAAAACACTGATAAAACTTTACCATTTAATACAAGTGCCCAGCAGGTGTTAATGGGGACTAAGCAATGGGGTGTGTAATGATATTTCCCTAGGTAAAGAATTTTGCTCTGAAACAAGTTTCAATGGGAAGAAAGCCTAAAGAAATATGGATTGTCCTTCCTAGAAATTGGACGGGAGAATTGAAGGTAATAGTACTTGCTCCCTGCCAACTTTAAAATGAAATTACCATTTAGCAAAAAATTGTGTTAAAGTTTTTTTTCCCTCCCAATGGACTGAAGACCTTTAATAAAAAGAAAGAAAGAAAGAAAGAAAGAAAGAGAATATTAACACCGAGTATATGGACTCATTCGTCCAGAATGTTGAATCTTAAAGGAACACAGAAATCTGGAGCATGAGAATTTCCATATAATCATTTCCATGAAATCTGAAGAAGAGGGATTATATCTAATAATCACCCTACTAATTCCTTATTGCACTACAAAATGGGAGAAGAGGAAGTGAGTGGAAGAAATAGAGATGGGGGGTTAAAGAAGATGGGGATTTAAGTAGATTCAACTGGCAAAGCAAAAAGGGACCTAGATATTCAACAGTACATGCTAACTCCTTGATTAAAATGGTGACTGTGGCCCTGGCTGGCGTGGCACAGTGGGTTGAGCACAGACTGCGAACCAAGGGGTTGCCAGTTCCATTCCCAGTCAGGGCATATGCCTGGGTTGTGGACCAGGTCCCCAGTGGAGGCCACGTGAGAGGAAACCATACACTGATGTTTCTCTCCCTCTCTTACTCCCTCCCGTCCCTTCTTTCTAACTCTAAAAATAAATAAATAAAATCTTTTTAAAAAATACTGACTGTGACCTTTGGTTCTTACAACATAACCCTGTGAATGACTCTCCCTGGGGCTGGTGTCTCAGTCAAACCCAAAGCATCTGTTCTCTGGTCTGCCTTTTCCAAACAGATAACATATTGAACATTTCCAAACCTCTTGATCATCGACTACGTTTTTCAGTTTCACCCACATTTAGGGCCATAGGTAGATCCAACCTGAACTCTATTTATCCCAAAGTGTTGAATAATCAAAACTTGGCTTGCCAGCTCATTGGATTTGATTGAAATTAAAAAAAAATAAAATAAAAACCCTCAATGAATTTGCTGGCCTAACGCTGAGTTTGGGCTGCAGCTACAAAGTGACTTGGTAACAGATTTTCTGCTATCCCAGGTAAAGGACACTGGTGGTCTTTGTCTTCAGTCTTTATGTTGAAATTCCATGAACAGAGTTCCATTGTGTTTCATGGTTCTAGGCCTTTGACTTTGCAGTTTCCTCTGTGCAGTACATCCTTTCCTTCCCCTTGCCACTCACCTGGCCAACCTTTACTCTTCTTCCCCAACATTACCCAAACATCTTCCACTCTTGTTTTCTGATTTCAGCCCCACCTCCACAATAGAATTGGCCACTCTATTCCTTATGCTCTTCGCCAACTTACTTAGTTCATATGTGTATAATTTTTACATCATTGTTCTTTATTGCAGTTATTTGCAGTTGTTTGCTTATTTTTGTATTATTTTCCTAGCACTGTTCTTAGCATGAAGTGTGACATATATTAGGTATTCAAACATGTCTACTACTTGGATGAATGGATGAATGTATTGAGGGATGGATGGATGGATGGATGGATGGATGGATGGACGGACATATGGATGGATGGCACTTCTGGTGATGATCTGTCAACACACTCTACCACCAAATGTTAACTTGGCCCTGACAGTGTGTCAGATAATGTGATAGAGCTAAAAATAACCATGGGGAACAAACTCAAAAAATCAACTTGAAAAATATAAACAGCTTAATTTAGATCCCAATTAGTTACTTTGAAAGCTTGTTGATAATGAGGAACTTGACCAAAATTCAGTCCTTGTCTAAACTCCCAGTCCATGCAAATTTTGTCTTGTCCAGGGCCTCAATAAGGGTATGTGAAGTGGAACTCTTTTCAAATGTGCCTGCCTGGACTGCATCCACGCAGTTCATCAAAGGCCAGCCAGGAAGCCTCAAAGGATAGACGAATGAACAAACAAACAAACAAACAACCCCAATTCCAATGGTCTAGATAATGAATGTTTCTTAACCATAAAAAATGTTGAAGTTGTCTTCAAATGCCAGGAAACTTTTTTTTTTTTTTACTTCTGCTTCTATTGGCAACAAATCTGAATGCATCCTACCTCTACTTAAAACCTTTCATGCATCCCCATAGCCTTCTGGACAAAATCCAAACTCTTTAGGGTATCATTTAAGGTCTCTTATGATCTGGCTGCATGGATTCTCTCCAGACAAACCCCACTTCCTGCCAGTCTTGCTAAGCTATTTCTTACTTCCCCTAGCATGTGTCACCCCTTGTGCTGAGTCTTCCTTATTTAAGGTTGTTTCCCCACTCAGAATCCTTTTCTTGTGCCTTTCCTCAATCCCCTCAATCTGCAAGATTCCCCAGGAATCCACCCTAGCCAGTGTGGCTCAGTTGGTTGGAGCATTGTCCCATAAACTGGAGGTCTCTGTTCAATTCTGGTCAGGGCCCATGGCTGGGAGTTAGATCCCCGGTTGGGGTGTGTACGAGAAGCAAGCAATTGATGTTTCTCTTATGTGTTGTTGTTTCTTTCCCTCTCTCTCTCCCTTTCTTCCTCTCTCTCTAAAATCAATAAGCATGTCCTTGGGTGAGGATTTAAAAAAAAAAGATTCCCCAGGAATCTCTCCCTAAATCCCTTAGGCTGAGTTAGAGGCCCTTCCTCTATAGTCCATCAGTACACAAGCAGCGTTCTAGTATCATTATGTGTCTATGCCACTGAATTGTAAGAATGAGGGTAAGAGAGCAGGGAGGCACTGTGTTTTTTATTTCTGTATCCATAGGACTCACCATTAGTCCTGACACATAGTAGACATTCAGTAACTAGTTGTGGAATCAATAAGTTATCTTACTAGGAAATGATCTGAGATGCCACAAATGCACCAAATAGAATAGTAATCACTCTTTGCTTCTTCTAGAATAGCAGTGTTTTGTGTTAAAAACAGTTTTTCTTGTTTAAAATAGAAAGTATTTGCATAAAATTTGGAGACTACAAAGACACAAAAGAAAAGAAGTGCCTGTAATCCTTCCATGCATAGACAAGCCTTATCTTCATTTTCTTTTCTGCTTGTTTAACAGTAAATACTATACCTTTTCTCCATGCCATTAACTTGTCTTTAAAAGCATGATTTTTAATGACCTAAATAGTGCATTGAATGGGTACACAATAGTTGTTCTTTGACTTTAGCCCAGTTTCTTACCTCATCGTCGGAGAACTGATTAACTGATTCTCCCCACACACAACACAGTCAATTTTTCTGCAGTATGGAGCAAACATGTGACCAGTTAGGCAATTCCTCTTTTTGGAATTTTTCTGCAGTCTAATATTCCTCTTTAATATTTTACTTCTTCAGCTGACTTTAGTGTCAAAGGAATATAAAGGAAGAAAATGCTATGACTTTGAGATACCATGTCTTCCTGGGAAGTCTTTGAATGCTTCAATCCAACATACTTTATTTATTAAGTGTCTGCTAGGTGGTATGTTTTCTTGGAGTTCTTTAACAATATCATATTCTTCTCAAGCTGCTAAGAGGTGTGGACCCCTGGGGATTCCCTACCCAAATCCTGAGAGGTGAACTCTGCCTTGCCTTTCCATCTGAGTCTAACCTGACTACAGGCAAGGTGACTTTGAGGAGTAGTGGAGGTAAGAGTACTGTAAGACAGACAGATGTCACCTGCGTTGAAAATGCCTATGCCAAGAGCTGACTGCAGAGATATTATATAAGGCAGATACTGAGGCATTGTCCTTGATACCTGTCTTTCTCGCCCTCACATCTAATTCATCACTAATTACCTGCTAAACATTTCTCTACTTGGTCTTATTTGTTGCTGCTCCTACTCTTACTTCTCTTCTTTCAAGGCCACAATAGGACCAAAGCTAATGTGATCTCTCATGTGGATAATAAGAACATAGTAACGAAGGCCCCTGTATCCACTCTGATTTTGCCTAAAACTATTCTCTACAGAGCCTTCAAGTCATGTTATACAAGAAAAGTCTAATTATATCATCTCCCTAATTAAAACCTTCATTGTCTTCCATTACTTTTAAACAAGATGGAGCTCCTTAATGTGGCCTGAAAAACTTTGCATCGTCTGCTCCTATTCACCATCTCAGTTGCACCACATCCTACATTTCCCTGTGTCTCTCTGTCCCTCATAGGTACTACCACAGGGCTTTTGCCCAGACTGTCCCCTTTGCCTGAAGCATGTTTATGTCTTTTTCTACCTAGTTAAAGCTGACTCATCCTGTGGGGCAAGCTGCACTTCCTTACAGAAGTCTTGCCTGATGACCATTGTTTCACTTTCACTCAGCACACCCACCTCAATATTGTAGCACTTGTCCTAGATCCATAATTAATCAATTAATGCCTATACTCTCCCTTACACTACAAGCTTCTTGAGGAGAGGGATTACATCTGTTTCCTTATTTATCTCCAATCAACTAGCTGAGTCCTGGCATGTAGCTAATGTTTAATAAATATGAGTTGACTGAATAGTGAATGGATGGGAAATAATTTCTTCGAAGTTGTATATCACGTAGTTTATGTGTTTCCTTTAGGGAAGCTTGTTAAAACATAATAGAACATGTGTTCAGATCCTCCTGTAAGAAGGTCATTTGAACAAGGGTGTAAGGGTCTGATGGGACAGAAAGATTCTATCCCATGTGCTAAGTGAAGTCAATTACTGAAGCCTGTACAGGATTGGGGATTCTGAAAATGAGTACAGACTAATGAAAAAGAGTGCCCGGTCAGCTAGCAGGGCCTGCATGTATGCTAATACTTCCACAGGTAGAGGCTGCTTGAGATGAGTGATGGCATTGTACATTTACACTTTTTCAGTGTTACATTGATAGTGGCATCCACTCATTTGTTTGACTCCTCTTTGATTCTTCCCTAAAAACTGCCTTTCTTTCTTCCTGTTCCTAGATTTATGGTCAATGTGACATGGGATGGCAAAGACTTGTCCTTCACTGAGGAAGGCTATCAGGTGCACCCCAGGCTGGTGGTGATTGTGCTGAACAAGGACCGAGAATGGGAAAAGGTGAGTGTCCTGCTATGTGCTGAATGCAGGGGAGGGATCAAAGCCTGGGCAACAAAGGACTCAAACTACTTCTTTTCCCAAATCATTTCCCATTGAGTTGCTCCAGAGCCCATCCTGTGCCCAGGGGCAGAGCCTTCTTGGAACAAGGCAGACGAATATTGTCAGGTGCTATTGGGATGCTTTCCCCAGGTACACTGTAGTAATTATGTGCTGCTCTCTGTGCTAGGTTCTCAAATCTCAGGAGGAAGGGTCCTGGAAGGACTTAGGATAATTTCAAAACAATGGAGTTTTGTTCACATCATTGCAGTAGCAGATGTTGACAGTATAGCAGTTATCACACCATTGTGCCTAAACCTCATAATTGTGTACCATGTTTACATATTTAACCATATGGACAAAGCCCTGTACTTTCATTTACTTAGTCATTACTTTAAATCAACTAATCTCCAGAATTTAAGTGTGCCACTTCTATAAAGCATAGGTTAGAGAGGGAGCTTATATTTTTTATAAAGCACATTTTCTATATTAACTATAAAAAATGTCTGTGCAGAAAAAAAATTACCTCACGTACCACACAAGCCATATCCTGAGACAGAGAGGGGAGACCTCACAGGGATTTATAGATGATGGCACGCATACAATGAAAATAGCTGTTCCAGCTGCACTCTTTCCTCCCCCATAATTGAACTCTCAAATTAGTCACCACAATATCACATAAAGGGTGAAATAAAAGACATCAAAAAGAAAGCCTGCATTGTTATCTTGTCTTTTTTTGACAAGCAATACATGGCCTCCAAACTGCTTCAGCAGCTTGAGATTTATCTTCACTTTGCATATCACATGGATACCTGAGAGACCCCAGGGGGCTGGGAAGATACTGGATGCAGTGTGGGTACCGTATTTAATTAACCAGGGTCAAAAGAAAAAACTGTGCAGCCGAAGCATTGACTTTGGCAGAGTGGGGGTTAATATGACCGATTCCCAGACAGGAATGATGAAGCAGTGGAGGACTTTTGTGCTCCATCCAACAGTGACAAAACACACACATTCCTCCTAGTGCACTTGGAAAATTCACCAACTAGACCAATTCTGGAGCATACAATGTGTTGGAATATATTTTAAAAGACTGAAATAATGCAGAATGCATTCTTCTACCAAATAGCATTAAAAAAGGTAACAACAAAAATATATCTAGAAAGTCAACCGATGTTTAGAAGTTAGGTAAAACACTTCTAAATAACTGATGAGTCAAAGAAGAATTCAGAAACACATTATAAAGTATTTTGAATGGAATGACAATAAAAACATGACATCAAGAATAAAGTTGATGATGTGCTAAGAGGGAAATTCATAGCTTTAAATGCTTATAATTAAAAAAACAAGAAAAATGTAAAGTCAGTGATTTATATTAAGAAATGAAAAAAGAAGAACAAAGTAAACCCAAATGAAATAGAAAAAAGGAAATAATACACATAAAAATAAAAATCAACAAAGTAGAACACAATATAGAGAGGAGACTGACAAAGCCAAAAAGCTGGTTCTTTGAAAAGACTAGAGTGGTGGGGGGGGGGGGGTAAATGCTGACAACTGTACTTGAACGACAATAAAATAATTTTTTAAAAAATGACTTGGCTCTTAAGGGACCTAGAGGAATTTAAGCCTGGCTTGTCCACATCTTCTTTGATCATACATTTTAAATACTCTTAACATTTTTAAAAGAAAATGGGTCCAGCCATGGCTGGGTGGCTCAGTTGCTTAGAGCATTGTCCTGATATGCCAAGGTTGCAGGTTCGATCCCCAGTCAGGGCACACACAAGAAGCAATCAATGAATGTCTCCCTTTTCCTTCTTCTCTCCTCTAAATTAATAAATAAAAATGTTTAATTAAAAAAATAAAATTCATAATTCCTAGCAAAAATGATCATACAAAAAATATACAAATGCTAATAACCAGTACTCAGAGTACAAGACGGGATATCACCAGAGACATTACAGATCCTACAGACATTAAAATTATTTTTAAAAATTATGATAAATTTATGCTATCAAATTTGACAATGTAGATAAAATGAAAAAATTACTTGAAATCCCACAATATTCCAAAACTGACACAAAAAGAAATAAATAATCTAAACAGGTGTAAATTTACTAAGAAATTTAATTCATAACTAAAAGCCTTTCCATTTAAACAAGAAAAACCTCTGGTCTAGATGGCTTCATTGTGAATTCTACCAGACATTTAAAAAGAAGAATAACACCGAACTACACAGAGTTTCTCAACACATTCCAGCAGTATATTATGAGTATATTGGATTACGATTCCATTAATCATAAATCAGCAGTATATTAGAAAAAGATAATACATTGTGGATAAGTGGGGTTTATCCTAGGAATGCATGGTTGGTGAAGCAGAAACATATATGTTCATTCCAATAGATGGAGAAAAAATATTTGACAAAGTTCAATATCTATTCATGAAAAAGAAGGCAGATTTCTCAATCTGATGGTTATCTGTGAAAACCAACCCTATGAACCAACATACTGTATGATAATATAATGAGAATAGATCCACAGATATACATTCAAATTATTCTAATGAATAACTATGACAGTGGGGGGAAGGAAAGTCTTTTTAACAAATGGTATTAGATCAACAGGATATCAGTAAAGAGAAAAATAAACCTTGGCCTCACACTATACACAAAATAACTTAAATTTCAGACTTAAATGTAAAAGATAAAACTATAAAGTCTATAGAAGAAATTATGGAAGGATATTTTTGTGCTCTGAGAAAGCGGAATGCAAAGGACATTAAGCACACAGTAAAAGTAAAAAACTAGACTCCATCAAAATTTGAAACTTTTGCCTGTGTATAGAGATTGCTAAGAAATGGAAAAAGTAAGCCACAAACGGGGAAAATTATTTTAAAAAGATAGCTAACAAAGGACTCATTCGGAATATATAAAGAACAACTATAAGTCGATAATGAAAAGGAAAAAAGCAACTAAAATTGAGAAATTGACTTAAGCATGAAAACATGCCTTAACAGCATTGTCATCAGTGAGATACCACTGTACACATGCTGAACGGATACAATGAAAATAAGAACAAGTGTTGCTAAGGATATAGAGCTACTGAAAATCTTATATATTTCTAGTGGGAATATAAACTTATAGCCATGGTGGGCAAGTGTTTGGCAGTTTCTTATAAAGTTAAATGTACAGAAACCTTATGATCCAACAATTTCACTCTAAGGTATTTACTGGAAAGAAATATAAACATATATCCCCAAGTAATATTTGTATAAGAATATTTACTGCAACTTTATTCATAATAGCAAAACATCAAAAAGAACTCAGATGTCCATCAATAAGGAAATGGATAAATAAGTTATAGTATATTCATAAAATGGAATGCTCCTCATTAATAAGGAATGAACTAGTAATTCCCACAGCAAGGTGGGTGAATTTCAAAACCATTATGTTGAATAAAAGAAGCCAGGTTCAAGATGGCGGCATGGTAGGAGGACGCAGAATGTCCTTCCTCCTGCACATGGGAGAAAAACCTAGCTGATCTACAAAGGAACAGAGCAGATAGCCAACAATACCACAGTATATAGGAAAATAGGAGATCAAAATCCGTAGCAGACATTGGAAAACTAGACGTGGCAGCTGAGCGACCGGAGGCGGCCCGGAGACGGGACAGAGGCGACCCGGCGACCGGAGGCAGCTCCGCAACCGACCGGAGGCGACCCGGCGACCGGAGGCAGCTCCGCAACCGACCGGAGGCGACCCGGCGACCGGAGGCAGCTCCGCAACCGACCGGAGGCGACCCGGCGACCGGAGGCAGCTCCGCAACCGACCGGAGGCGACCCGGCGACCGGAGGCAGCTCCGCAACCGACCGGAGGCGGCCCGGCGACCGGAGGCGGCTCCGCAACCGACCGGAGGCGGCCCGGCGACCGGAGGCGGCTCCGCAACCGACCGGAGGCGGCCCGGCGACCGGAGGCGGCTCCGCAACCGACCGGAGGCGGCCCGGCGACCGGAGGCGGCTCCGCAACCGACCGGAGGCGGCCCGGCGACCGGAGGCGGCTCCGCAACCGACCGGAGGCGGCCGCGCGACCGGAGGCGGCTCCGCGACCGGAGGCGGCCGCGCGACCGGAGGCGTCCGCGCGACCGGAGGGGCCTCCGCAACCGACCGGAGGCGGCCCGGCGACCGGAGGCGGCTCCGCAACCTACCGGAGGCGGCTGCGCGACCGGGTTGGAGGCAGCCCTGCGGCCGGAGGCGACCCTGCAACTAGAGAAGGGGACTCTGGAAGACCCGGAGCTCACATCTGTGATCCTGGGGTGAGTGCGCGCAACTCGGGAAACTCTCAGAGCCCATGCCCGTAGTCTCAGGCGGGCGCGCGCCTGCGCCCTGTAGGAGACCCGGAACTCACAGCAATAGGCTCGGGGAGGGATGGATCTGTAAGAGATTCCAGCTGAAACCCATAAACTCTGGAAAGCTCGCCCCCTGCAGGAGGCTCAGAAATCACACCCAAGGCCCTGCATGGAGAGTGCGCCATTAGCCCTGGGGACAGTGCTGGGCTGGCACTGAGGACAGTAGCCCAAAGCTGACTGAGTGAGGAACAGGGAGAAAAGCGGTACGAGTCGCCTCGAAGCCTGCTACAGCCAGCAAGTCCAGAAAATCCAGTTTGGCCTGTATGAAAATAGCAAGAGATTTTTTTTTCTTCTTATTCTTTTTTTTTTTTTTTTTTTGGGGGGGGGGTGTTTTGTTTCATTTTGTTTTGTGGGTTTTTTTTGATAGTTGTTTTTTGTCTGTTTAGCTGGGTTTTTTGTTTGTTTATTTGTTTTGGTTCATTTTTCGTTTTTGTGGGGTTCTTTTTGTTTTGTTTTGATTATATATTTTTTATTTCTTTATTACTTCTACCTTTTTTATCCCTCAATTCCTTTTGCTTCTCTTTACTTCTTTCTGGCTTTATTCCTTCTTCCTTTCTTTCCAATTCTATCTCTCCTTCCCTCCTCTTTTTTTTTTTTCTTTTTCTTTTTTCTCTCTCTTCTTTTTTCACTTTATTCTTTTCTCTTTTTGAATACCCACGAGTGAGGCAAAGAAATCCTAGAACTGTGGAAAAACCAGAGTTGGACCAAAAGAGGGGGTATTCCCACAGCTGAGACAGTGGAAGCTGTGAACACCAGGATACCTGAAGAAGACTATAACACTGAATCTCACAGGTATTCCACCACAGAAGTTCACATCATAAACGCAGGTAGCCAGAACAGATCAACTTAAGAAGCAGAGGTTTACAAGAAGAGTCTCACCAACAATGAGAAGACAAAGAAACAATCCCCAAATGAAAGAAAAGGTGGAAGCCCCAGAAAGAATGCTAAATGAAACAGAGGCAACTCAACTATCAGATAAGGAGTTCAAAGAAATGGTTGTCAGGAAGCTCCATGAGCTCTCAATGAGCTACCAGAAACTACAGGGAAGCTACAATGAACTCAGTGCAAACTATATCAACATGAAAAAGGAAATAGAAACTATCAAAAAGGGCCAAGAGGAAATGAAGAATACAATTTCTGACCTGAAGAACACAGTAGAAGGAATGAAAAGCAGAATCGATGAAGCAGAAGATCGGATCAGTGAGTTGGAGGACAAAGTAGAAAAAAACAGCCAGATAGAGCAAGAAAAGGAAAAGAGGCTCAGAAAGAATGAAGAGGGTTTAAGAGAAATGCAAGACAACATGAAACGTAATAATATCCGTATAATAGGAATACCAGAAGGAGAAGAAGAAGAGCAAGGGATAGAAAACCTATTTGAAAAAGTAATGATGGAAAACTTCCCTAATTTGGTGAGAGAAAAAGTCACACAAATCCAGGAAACACAGAGAGTCCCTATCAAGAGGAACCCAAACAGGCCCACTTCAAGACACATCATCATTAAAATGGCAAACTTCCAAGACAAAGAGAGAATCTTAAAGGCAGCAAGGGAGAAAAAGGAAGTAACATACAAGGGAGCCCCGATAAGGTTAGCAACTGACTTCTCAATGGAAACGCTCCAAGATAGAAGACAATGGCAAGAAATATTCCAAGTAATGAGAACCAAAGGCCTACAACCAAGACTACTTTATCCAGCAAGGCTTTCAATCAAGATAGAAGGACAAATAAGGAGCTTCCCAGACAAAAGAAGTCTAAAAGAATACACCTCTACCAAACCAGTACTACAAGAGATACTAAAGGGACTGCTTTAAGGAAAGAAAGGAAAAGAGAGAGTGAGGAACACAGATACGAAAATGGCAATGAATCAGTACCTATCAATAGTAACCTTAAATGTAAATGGATTAAATGCTCCAACCAAAAGACATAGAGTAGCTGACTGGATAAGAAAGCATGACCCACACATATGCTGTCTACAAGAGACCCACCTCAGGACAAAAGACCTACACAGACTTAAAGTGAAAGGCTGGAAACAAATTTTCCAAGCAAATGGACAGGAAAAAAAGGCCGGGGTAGCAATACTCATATCAGACAAAATAGACTTCAAAAGAAGAGCTATAAAGAGAGACCCAGAAGGTCACTTCATAATACTCAAGGGAAGAATCCACCAAGAAGACATAAACATTGTAAATATATATGCACCCAACGTAGGAGCACCTAAATACATCAAGAAAATCTTAGAGGACTTCAAGAAAGATATTGACAGCAACACAATTATAGTAGGAGATTTTAACACCCCACTGTCAAAAATGGACAGATCTTCCAAACAAATTATCAACAAAGATATTGTGGCATTGAACAGTACTCTAGACGAATTGGACTTAGCTGATATATATAGGGCCCTCCATCCCAAAGAAACTAAATACACATTTTTCTCAAACGCACATGGAACATTTTCAAAGATAGACCACATGATAGGACACAAAACAAGCCTCAACAAATTCAGGAAAATTGATATCATACCAAGCATTTTCTCCGACCACAAGGGACTAAAACTAGAAACCGACTTGATGGGGAAAATCCCCAAACCATCAAAATCATGGAGATTAAATAGCATGCTATTAAACAATGAATGGGTAAAGAATGAAATTAAGGAGGAAATCAAAAAGTTTCTGGAAACAAATGAAAATGAACTCACAACAACCCAAAACTTATGGGACACAATGAAGGCAGTCCTCAGAGGGAAGTTCATAGCAATACAGGCCTACCTAAAGAAGACAGAAACATTTCTAACAAACGACTTAACCCTACGCCTAAAAGAACTCGAGGAACAACAACAAAGACAGCCCAGGGCAAGTAGAAGGAAGGAAATAACCAAGATCAGAGCAGAATTAAATGACATAGAGACTAAAAGCACAATCCTAAGGATCAATGAATCCAGGAGCTGGTTCTTTGAAAAGATAAACAAAATCGACAAGCCTTTAAGCAGGCTCATCAAGAAAAAAAGAGAGAGGACTCAAATAAACACAATCAGAAATGAAAGAGGAGAGATTACGACTGACACCACAGAAATACAAAGGATTGTAAGAAATTACTATGAAGAACTGTATGCCAAGAAATTTGAAAACCTAGGTGAAATGGACAAGTTTCTAGAAAAATATAACCTTCCAAAACTCAATGAAAAAGAAACAGAAAGCCTGAACAGACCAATAACAGCTGGTGAAATTGAATCAGTAATCAAAACACTCCCGGCACACAAAAGCCCTGGACCAGATGGTTTCACAGGAGAATTCTACAAAACATTTAAGGAAGAGCTAACCCCTATCCTTCACAGACTATTCCAAAAAATCCAAAATGATGGAAGACTCCCAAACTCTTTTTATGAAGCCAGCATCATCCTAATCCCAAAACCAGATAAAGACATAACAAAGAAAGAAAACTTCAGGCCAATATCACTGATGAATGTAGATGCTAAAATCCTCAACAAAATATTGGCAAACCGCATCCAACAATACATTAAAAAGATCATACACCATGACCAAGTGGGATTCATCCCAGGGATGCAAGGATGGTTCAACATTCGCAAATCAATAAATGTAATACATCACATAAACAAAAGCAAGGACAAAAATCACATGATCATATCAATAGATGCAGAAAAAGCTTTTGATAAAGTACAACACCCATTTATGATAAAAACACTCAGCAAAGTGGGAATAGAGGGAGCATTCCTCAACATAATAAAAGCCATATATGAGAGACCTACAGCCAACATCATACTCAATGGGCAAAAACTGAAATCTTTCCCACTAAGATCAGGAACAAGACAAGGCTGTCCACTTTCACCACTTCTATTCAATATAGTATTGGAAGTCTTAGCCACAGCAATTAGACAAGAAAAGGAAATAAAAGGCATCCAAATTGGAAAGGAGGAAACAAAACTATCATTGTTTGCAGATGATATGATAGTGTACATAGAAAATCCTATAGACTCGGCCAAAAAGCTGCTCGACGTAATAAATGAATTTGGCCAAATAGCTGGATACAAAGTCAATATCCAAAAATCAAAGGCATTTTTGTATACCAACAGTGAAACAGCAGAAGCAGAAATCAAGAAAAAAATCCCATTCGATATAGCAAAAAGAAAAATAAAATACCTAGGAATAAACCTAACCAAGGAGGTAAAAGACCTGTATGCAGAAAACTACACAACACTGAAGAATGAAATCAAGGAAGACACAAACAAATGGAAGCATATACCATGTTCATGGATCGGAAGAATTAATATTATCAAAATGTCCATATTACCCAAAGCAATTTACAGATTCAATGCAATACCTATTAAAGTTCCAATGGCATATTTCACAGACATAGAACAAACACTTCAAAAATTTATATGGAATCATAAACGACCCCGGATAGCGGCAGCAATTTTGAGAAAGAAGAGCAAAGTAGGAGGGATCACAATACCTGATACCAAACTGTATTACAAAGCCACTGTAATCAAAACAGCCTGGTACTGGCACAAGAACAGACACGTGGACCAGTGGAATAGAACAGAGAGCCCAGAAATAAACCCAAGTCTCTACAGTCAATTAATATTCGACAAAGGGGGCAGCAACATAAAATGGAGCAAAAATAGCCTCTTCAATAAGTGGTGCTGGGAGAACTGGACAGCTACATGCAAAAAAATGAAACTCGAGCACCAACTTACACCATACACAAAAATAAATTCAAAGTGGATAAAAGATTTAAATATAAGCCATGACACCATTAAAATTCTAGAGGATAATATAGGCAGGAAAATCTCAGATATTTCACGCAGCAATATTTTCACTGATACGTCCCCTAGAGCAAGGGACATAAAGGAAAGAATAAACAAATGGGATCTCATCAAAATAAAAAGCTTCTGCACAGCTAAAGAAAACAGTATTAAAATAAAAAGAGAACCAACTGTATGGGAAAACATATTTGGAAATGATAACTCAGACAAGGGATTAATCTCCAAAATATATAAAGAACTTACAAGACTCTACTCTAAGAAGACAAGCAACCCAATTAAAAAATGGGCAAAGGATTTGAACAGACACTTCTCCAAGGAGGACATACAGAGGATCCAGAGACACATGAAAAGATGCTCGATATCTCTAGCTATCAGAGAGATGCAAATTAAAACTACAATGAGATACCACTTGACACCAGTCAGAATGGCCTTCATAAACAAAGCAACAAACAGCAAGTGTTGGAGAGGTTGTGGAGAAAAGGGGACCCTAGTGCACTGTTGGTGGGATTGCAGATTGGTACAACCACTATGGAAAACAGTATGGAATTTTCTAAGAAAACTAAAAATGGACATACCTTTTGACCCAGCAATTCCACTGCTTGGATTATATCCTAAGAATCCTGAAACACCAATCCAAAAGAATCTATGCACCCCTATGTTCATAGCAGCACAATTTACAATAGCCAAGTGCTGGAAGCAACCTAGGTGCCCATCAGTTAATGAATGGATCAAAAAACTGTGGTACATTTACACAATGGAATTCTATGCAGCAGAAAGAAAGAAGGAGCTCCTACCCTTTGCGACAGCATGGAAGGAATTGGAGAGTATCATGCTAAGCGAAATAAGCCAGGCAGTGAAAGACAAATACCATATGATCTCACCTTTAACAGGAAGCTAATCAACAAAACAAAGAAACAAGCATAATATAAACAAAGACACTGAATTTGAGAACAGTCTGACAGTGTCCAGAGTGGGAGGGGAGGGAATTTCGGGGGGAAAGGGGAACGGTTTAGAGCAACAAGTATAAAGGACTCATGGACAAAAACTATGGGGGGTGGAAATGGGAGGAAGGTGGGGAGGGCTGGTGTGGTGGGCTGGGGCGGGGTAAAAGACAGAAAACTGTACAATATCAACAATTAAAAAATACTGATTAAAAAAATAATAAAAAAAAAAAAATTTGTGAGCAAAATCAAAAAAAAAAAAAAAAAAAAAAAAAGAATAAAAGAAGCCAGATGCAGAAGATTATACAGTATGGTTTCACTTATGTGAAGTTCAAGGAGAGGCAACACTAGTCTGTGGGGTTAATATCAAAATAATGGCTGCTTTTGGGGAGGTGGGTCATTGACAGCAAAGGGACACAGGCAACTTGCTAGATTTGGGCAATGTTCCTTATCTTGAACACTTGTCCAAATGCATCAACCTAACACACAAGATATATCTATTTTATTGCATGTAATTCTACCTTAATTAAAAAAATTGAAACCCTTCAAATTGAGATACCCAGTACAATTAACTACCAATGTTTACTGAGTTTCATGTTTAACTCCCAGTAATGAATACTAATTATAACAATATTAGCCATTGTTCAATGAACATCTACTCTTATTTTTCTTTAGGTGATACACCAAGGACTAAGTGACAACTTTGTTTATTTATCCATTCAACAAATATTTATTCAGTGCCCTTTACGTGTAGGGCACTATTCTTGAGGTTTGAAGTCTATTAGTGAGGAAGAAAGACAAAAATAAAAATAATTTCTGCACTGCTGAAAGTTAGGTTCGTGTGTGTGTGGAGGGAGGTGGAGTGGAATTCTGTGTACTTTTGTGATGCTTGAGGGAAGTGCTGAATTCTAGTTAATCGTTCCTTGTTACTTCCTTTCTTCCTTCTCATATACCCTGTGGCCCACCATACCACAGTACAGTAGGTTCCTTTATGCATCTGGGATTTTGAGGGGTTTTTTTTGTTTTGTTTTGTTTTTGCCTGTAATTCTTTCCTGTATCCTCCCTTTTTTTTTTTTTTTACCCATCATTCACGTTCTGATTTTCTTTCATCTTACATATGCAAAGCCAAAATACAGGTTATCTTTTTCTTATCCTCAATAGGAGGTAGAGAACTTGAGCCTTTCTGCCTATGTTGTTGAGTTTGGGGTTATTTTTCAACCCTTTGAAGTGACACAATCTGAAGATCACTTTTGGAGCTGTACAATCATTCTTTCTGGATGGATATACCAGCCCTGAGTCTGGCTTGGCTCATACCTGTGAATTTTGTCTGCTGCCTTTAGACCTATTTTACTTGCCCAGGAGCCTCTTTATAGGGACACCACCTCAGGGCAAGTGATACCATTCCGTAAGAGAAGGCTGCCATTGACATCCTCCATTACCAGATACAGAAAATGACCTTTTAATATTCTGTGTGCCCTCCTTCAAATTCCTGTTAAAATACAGCAATTTCTCAAAAAGGCAGCTTGGGGAATTGCTGCTGAGTTGAGCTTAGATTGTACAAATGCTTCCTGTAGCTGGTCCATTCTCTTGGCACTCAGGAGATTCAGTGTTTCAGAAATAACTCCTTGTGCTTCTGTCTCAAAGAAAGAGGAAGCCAGTGGAGCAGGTAAATACCAGTCATGTTTTCCTTAAATCTGCGCCCTACGTGGCACACACTGGTACAGCAGGTCAGCACAGGGGAAGGTCTGCAGAAGGAGATCTGTTATTCTGGGATTCAGAGGCAATTTCTTTTTATCTCTGAGGTCACCCAGTGGCGTCACTATAAGCAGCAGTATGTAATGAGGGTGTCTTGCTAACTGTGACAAGCCCATAGAAGGACATTTGTTTTCTGCTAGGCCTTTATGTGTGGCTGGTGAGGGTTATTGCAATGCTCTGCACAGTGCCTGCCTGCGTTCAGCAGACAGAGAACTCAGTTTTGAGCAGGATTTCTCTTGCACACTGGGGCTTCTGTGCCTGTTGTCTCTCCTTTTCTTCAATGGTTTTGCTCTGCTTTAGAGTTTGCTGGGTCCAGCACTTCCCAGAGATGCCTGAAAACAATACCAGGATGCCAGCCAATTGTCAATCCAGGACTGTGCAACCAATATCCTTGTTTGCCAGCTCTGTGGCCAACATTCCAGCAGGCACCAGGGCTGCTGCAAGGATGGGTAGGAAATAATTCCTCTCCTCGAGTATCCCATAATAGAGCCACCTCTGGGGAAAGACAGGTGAATATGACTTGGTAAATTGGGGAAATCTGAATGAGGGCAGGGACATTGGCATTGTTCCTTGAGTGATAGATTGGATTTCTTCAAGCCAAATGAATTCTTTATTAACTACCTGAAAAAATGATTTGGGGATAATTTTATTTACCATTTTAGGGTTATACTAGCTTTAAAATAAAAAATATGTATGTATATCTACTTTATATATCTATATATACACATACAGACAGACTAGCTTTACAAGGGATACATATTTAGATTTAAGGAAATATATTTAAAAATTTTTAAATACTTTTACTGATTTTAAAGAGAGAGAGGGAGAAATATCAGTGTGAGAGAGAAACATAGACTGGTTGCCTCCCTTATGGGCCCTGACTGGGGATTGATCCTGCACCCTAGGTATGTGCCCTGATTGGGAATCGAACCCCCAGTCTTTTGGTACAATGCTCCAACCAACTGAGCCACACTAGCCAGAGGAAGAAATATTTTTAAAAGCAATTTAGAAGTTTTGACTCCAAGCATAAAATAGGACAAAAACTATAAATATTCAAAAAAATAACCCTTTTATTTTCTGGAGAAGTGTTAATTAAAGATGATAAAGATGCCCCAGAAGACAAAAGGTAGACCCATAATTATGTCTTCCTGAACAAAGTGTCCCATTCCCTTTGCTCTGATGTGTCTGCTTCCTCTTCATTCTCATCACTCTGCATTCTCATTGGGGCTATTTGTCTCAGCAGCCCTCCACACTGTGATCCCTACCTCTAGCCCAGATCTCCCGACCTGCAGACTTGCCTGCAGAACATGCCCATGTGAATAGTCCACCAGCCTCTAACTTCATCTTGTCCAAAGTCAAAGTCATTACTTTCCTCTAACAAACATGGCTATTTTCCTGTGTCCCAGTACAGAAAGGTTTATTTTTGTCCTCTCAATATCCCCCAGGCCCTCATATTCGGTTGTCAGCTGCTCATGCATGGCATGTCCTGATGTTCCTGTCCCTTTGAATATTTTTCCCTCTTACCAAGGACAGCCCTTTCCATTGGTTCTACATTTGCATAATCCAAAGTGGGTTTGGTCCTTTCCATTTCATTTGTACAGACTTGTGTGCTAACTCCCAAGAGTGTAAACAGCTTGCATTATAATTGTTTGCTTGCATATTCATGTTCACTTAGACTAGAGATCCCTCAGCAATAGGTCTGTTGCTTTCATGTTTCTTGAGCTCCACTACCAGGCTTTGTTTCTGGTGCATAGAAGGTCCTCTGTACAATCTTCTGGTAAAGATGACTTCACTCACCATTTATTAAGAGCTACTCTTTACCAAGATCTATGCTGAGAATTGCACATCCATAATTTCATGAAGTCATTTCAACAACTCATCTAAAGTCAGTATTCTTATCCCTGCTTCATAAAGAGAAATTCAGGTCTAAAGAGGCTAATGATCATCTTCAGATCCCTCAGCTAGTATGTGATAGAAACAGATGTGAAAAGAGGTCTGCCTGACCCCAAAGGCTACATTCCTAATTGCTACATCATCCCTACAGTAGAAAAAGTATGGTTTGGAGGAGAAATTAAGCTAGTTCCATCTACTTTCAGAATGAAATCCACCTCCTTCTTCTCACTAGGTACAGCAGATTCTACCCAAACCCAACTAATTGGACCTTGGGGTATAAGTATTTATCACATCTCACAGGCCCTGTCTTTTTTGGTGGACAGAGCAGTTCCATCTTTGAATTTGTCTCATTAAAGAACAGGATTGTACCGTGTCCCTAGTGTCTTATGCATTATAAGGTAGATGGCAGTTTAAAGCATTCCTAGAAGAAACATGATAAAGGGTATCTTGGAGAAAGCTATGTTTGGTCTCTGGTGTGTATAGATCTGACGCTGGCATATCAGTGCATTATCAGATCTATTTAGGCTTTCGCCATCGGTGGCGTGTGCATGAATACAATTATTACCTGATATGATTTCTCATTATAGAATGCTCTAACTACCTCCCATCTACATCACTGTATTTTAACTACCCCTCCATGACTCTCCTCTCCACATTTAACCCAGAATAACCAAGTGAGTCTCCAGAATACATGAGAATGTGCAGGGGATTTCAAGTGTGTGTGTGTTCATTGGTGTGTAATTTCAGTAATCTGGAAAAATGTTCATCCTGCTAAAGGATTGATGTATTTATGCAAACATTGTACTTAGCTTCCACACACACATTCCAATAATTATGTAATAGGAAAATGAAGGAAAATTATAATTGATACCAGTAAGTGACAATTGGTAGAACATTTGTGTGGGTTGCTGAAAAGAAAATATACTAGGATGTCCAAACTTTTGGCATCCCTGGGCCACACTGGGAGAAAAAGAGGCATCTTGGGCCACGTATTAGATATACAAACACTAACTAAAACTGATGAGCAAAAAAATTTTTTTAAGTAAATTTTTGATTTTGTGTTGGGCCACATTCATAGCTGTCCTGGGCCCCATGTGGCCTGCAGGCTGAGGGTTGGACATTCCTGGGCATATTCTCCATGTGGATAGGAACATGTTATGGCTTCTGCTATGTGCTCACTCTGCTTAAAAAAACAATGGTAACCTATGGATGAAGATATAAATTCTGGCTACGAGTGATAGAGTAATGTTTGTTTGCCTCCAGGTTTTCACCTTTTCCTTTACCATTATATCTCTGGTGCTCAACTGCTGAGACTCAATCTTTGTAGAATGGATCTGAGAATGAATGGAAACATCTTTTATGAACATCCCCAAATTGGAAACATCATTTAGTGTGGTCTTTCTATCAGTGCAGTCCATTGGGCTTCCCAGATCAGAGTCCATGGAAACGATATAAAGGCCTTGGCCCTACCTCAGATCTAGAGAGTAATCATTTCTGACTGCTTTTTCATAAACTCCCCTAGTGATTCTCATGTCAATTAAAGATGTAGAGCTACTGCTTTAGGGCATAGATGTTTCCTTGTAACCCTGACAGAATGGTTTCATTTAGGTCATTCTAGTTATCAGGTGTTCTTGCTTTTTAGTCTTTATGCCTTTTTCCTGTACAATGCTCTACTTAGTAGCAATACTTAAGAGAAATGATATGGGAGAAAAGCAAATGAGGAAATTGGAGTCTTGTTACACCTTGAATGAGACAGTAACAACGCTAAATAAAAGGTTGTTTATGGATATAGTTTAAAGCCTGTCATGTGGTGAGTCCTGAATAAGTATTGAATTATTAAATGATTTTAACAGTTAAATCTGTCCCCAATAAATAGAGTATGTTGAATTATGGACATACGGCTCTTATTTATTCATACATTTATTCCATTAAACAAAATTTCCCGAGTACCTACTATATGCAAGTCATTGTACAGGATGACACTAAGACTTGGACCAGCCTTTAGTATACTCAGAGTCATAATAGGGCACTAGGAAATGCTCATAACTGTAAGGTAGTGTGAAATGTGCCACAAAAGGTGTTCTGATAAAACTGTCTGGCATTTAGAGAAGAGATGTATTAAATATAGGGAGAATGATCAAGGGCATCTATACAGAGGGCTTCTCATTGGAGCAAGGTCTCAGAGAAGAAGCATGACCTGGACTTCTGAACATGTGTAGGAAGACCATTCTATGCAAGAAGAACATCGAAGGCCAAAGTCCAGAGGCAAGAGTGTTCAAGGCCCATCTGAGGAAGGGTTCAGTGTGTTTGAAGCACAGCTTGTGTGTTTGGAATGACCCTCACCCTTCTATAATCTTCTCCCCTCAGAGTGTGAGTGGGACCATGAGTCTGATGAGGTATGCCTTCAGTAACTATGTTAGATAGCAAAAGGGGGTTTTCAGTTGACTTCACATTCATCCAAAGGAAGATTATGGGGGTGAGCCTAACATGATTCTTTTAAAAGTGGAGAGATTTTTGCAACTAATAGCAGAAAAGAAAGTCAGAGAAATTTGAGCATGAGAAGGGTTTGAGGATTAAGAGGGTCACATGGCAAGAAATGGAGCTGCGTTTAGTCCCTGGCCAACAGCCCGAGAGGAAACGAGGACTTCAGTCCTACAGCTTCAAGCCAACTCAGCCAACAACTTGAATGAGTTTGGAAGTCAGTTCTTCTCAGACTCTCCAGCTATGAGTCCACCCTGGCTGACACCTTGACTTTGGCATCGTGAGACCCTGAGCAGAGAACTGAGCCCTGCTGAGCCATGACATCACAAAGAGGTGTTGTTTCAAGTAACTTAATTTGAGGTAACTTGTTACATGACAATATAAAATGAATACAGATTGTTCTAAGGGAAATTATGGGCATGAAGGACCATGCTGGAATTGGAATTACAGACTACAGCACTTTATTCAGGAATCTCTCGGGCACTGTAGAAAAAGGTTGAGATGAGAAAACAACATAAAAATAATAGTAGTTTTTGAAAACCCTGCTCCCCACTGTCCCCCTCCCCCTCCCCTCTGGCTATTGTTAGATTGTTCTTAATTTCAGGGTTTTCAGGAACCACTATAAAGAACACATGGACAAAAACCAAGGGGGAGGGTGGAAGCAAGGGAGGTGGGTAGATTTGGCTGGGGTGGGGAGGAGTGGTGGGGAGAAAATTCAGACAACTGTAATTAAACAACGATAAAGTAATTAAATAATAATAATAATAGAAATGGCTAACATTTCTTTGGTATTGATGATGTACCATGCAGGGTACTAAGCATTCAAATAAATAAACCCATGTAATCTTCACGTGAACACTGTAATAAGGATATTACCATTCCTCTGTTTTACAAATGTAGGCAACGAGGCCTGGGGAATTCAGTAATTTGCTCAGGGTCACAGAGCTAGGAAGTTGCAAAGCCAGGATATATGAACCCCATAAACTAGACTGCTTCTTTAGAAATAAAATGGCAATTGGTGTGAATCTGGGAAAATTTCTAAGGGGCTATTTAAGTTGCTCAGGTTAAAGGGAATGTAGGTGTGAGCAAGAACAGCAGCAGCAGGATCTGAGAGAAATTTCAAAAACAGAATTGAAAGCAGATGGCATTCACTGGATAGTTTGCTGAGAGATTTATGACAGCGGAGTCAGATTTTTTTTTTATTTTTTTTTTTAATTTCAGGCATGGGTCTGTGCTTAGGCATTTTTGGATTGAGTATTTCCAGAAGAAATTTGCCATTCCTGTAAATGACATTGCTCATCTCTCTTCCCTCCCTCTTCTCTTCCTCTGTTTCTTTCCTTTTCTTCTCCCAAATCCACATTCAAAGCCAAATGCCCTTTTGTAAAATGGATTTGGTAATGCCACTTTCTTAGCAGAGTCTGTATGAAATTTAATTTGTTTCCTTATATAATGATCACTAAGTTTCTCAAATTATGTGAGCCATAGACAGGGAAAGTTAAGCCATTACAAAAGAGTGAGATTATCACCCAGAATCATACATAATGACTATTTTTAACATCCACACAGTATACATGTTAGCTCACAACGGGGAAAAATATAGTAAATCTCTAGCAAATTAACACATCAAACTGAAATAAATGGTGTCATTTCCTTGTGCATGTGTGTGTATATGTTTCTGTCTAACACTGTTTTTGTTTGTTTGTTTTGTTTTGTTTTTAGTTGTAACATCAGCCCAACTCCAAAAAGACCAGCAATTGAACCAGTGCTTCCCACAAAGCAATACTGCACTAAAATTTTTCTAGACTTCTGAAATATAAGAAAAGCAACTCATAGAAAAGACATCTATCTCTTTAAGGAAACATGCATTGATGGGAAAGATGACTGATGATGATGGTGGTGGCAATGCTTGTTGATTGATGTGATGATTATGATGGCAACAGAAGTCATTAGCTCAGCTCCCATTATATGCCAGACTCCATGCAGAATGGTTTCAATACATTATCTCACTGAAATATTATAATATTCTCTGCATTTTCATATATCTAAAAGGGGGAGAATAATAGTACCTACCTCATAGGGTTGTTGGAAAAATTAAACAAAATAATATATCAAGTGCTTAGAATACTGACTTATGCTTAGTAGATGATCAATAAATGCCAGCCCAGTTATAATTAGAGCTCCAAGAGAAATGAGAGAGAAATTGGAAGGCACATGAGATAAATGACTCACCCAAGGTGATAGTGGTAAAGGCAGAATTGAGCCCAAGCAACAGTACAATAGAGTCAGAGTCAATAATTATGTTGTCTAGAGTATCCATCTCTACCTAACTCACAAATCCAGTTGTTGAAGAAGCTGTGTGAGGGTTATGGGGGTATGATTAAGCTGACAGATGGTATAAATGTAAAACAAAAGCTGCACCCTTGATACTTTGCCATTGCCATGAATTATGAAAATGAGTGAATAGATTATTTAAATGATCTTGGATGAGTAAATTATTCAAAGAGCCTCTTGGAAGTATTTCTGGAAACTCCTGAACAGACAGTTAAAAACCATTTTTATTTTTCTGACAGGGTCATCAACTCATCTGTGTTGTAAATGAATGCAAAGCCCTGAGCTCCTCTGACAGAAGGAGGAAGAGAGGGAGAATGGGCGGGAGGCAGGGAGAATGAGAACAGAGGCATTTAGGCCCAGTGCTGCAGAACATAGACTGTGACTCCACTTGTGTCATATGGGAGAAAGATTTTTCCTGTGTTCCCTGGAATGATAGAGTCTTCCAGAGTGTCACAGGGGTCTCTGAGTGGATAGCGGTTTCCAACACAGGATCCAAATGGAACCAGAGATAGTAATGCTTTATCTGGTTGCTATACTGGTATTCTAAGTGAGCTTTCATTTGGGGAAAAGATATATAAATGCAGACAACTGTAATTAAACAATAAAATAATTTTTAAAAATAAAATAAATAAATAAAAACTGCCCCCCATTGATGTTAGGGAGCCTCTGAATATAATTCGTAAGCTCAAATTTGTTGAGCACCTATTATATGGTAAACCTTACAATATTGGCTTTCATATTATTTCACTTTAGCTGCATGATAACCCTATGAAGTAGGTGGTATCCTCTGCTTTTTCAATAGGGAAACCTTAGAGATATTCAGAGACATTTCTTATCAATAGCTGAGAAAAGATTCAAATTCAGATATTATAAGTCTCCAAGTCTGGTGCTCATTGTCCCACTTGTACAGTTTCTAGGGTGAATGATGGGAATTTTCACAAAAGACCTAGAGCTTCTTGTGCATAGTGTTCACCTTTGAAGTTCAGTGGAGGGGAAATTATAATAAGTGGCCCTTTAAGTAGACTCAAATATTACTCTTTAGGATAAAGAACTGTTAACTATGAATGTATGATGTGATTAAACTATTTTTCCATCCATTTATTCATCCATTCATCAAGTCAGTCATCCAATGATCAGTCATCTAATAAACCAACTGTCTGGCCATCCATCCACCCACTTGTCCATTCATCAACTCATCGATCAACCCAGTTGAGCAACTGTCTTTTATCTATCATCTGGTCATCCACGCTCAAACTCACCCACTCACCTACTACTAATCTGTTTGGCAAGTATATACCAATTCCCTAGTCTGTGCCAGGACTGTGGTAGGTATGGGTAAAGCAGAGATGAATAATACAATATCCTTGCCCTTAGGATACTCATAGTCTAGTAGGAGAGACAGAGAAATGAACTTTCAATTATGATATAGTAAGAGCAGTGCTCATAGTGTAGTTAAGCCTAGGGCACCAAGAAACACCTAGTCAACCTGGGTGTCATGAAAAAGATGAGAAAAGGCTTCCTAAAGAGCTAAAATATGTCCTGAGTACTCATGGATGAAAAAATATGTATCCGAAGGGTGAGGGTCATCTGACCCATTGTACTGACTGAATCACAAACACTTGAGCATCCTGATTATTTTCTGCATTTCACAATTAATCTGGATAGCATCAGCTGAATTGCTTTCCACCCCACCTACAATGACCTGACCTCAGTGGTTTGTCCTCTTGACCTGCTTCCTACTTTCTCAGCATTGTCTCTGTCAGTTTCTGTTATTGCCCCATTTGCAGGCTGATGGTGCAGACAGGAATGACATTTGTCTGCACAAAAAGAGACAGAACAGTGAAGTGCTCTACCCCACCCAGCAATCTGCTTCTGACTACAAGTGGCTGTGTCAGGCTACCTTCTGGAGCTACAGTTTGGTTTTCTCAACTGTGCTATTGGCAGCAGAAGCTGTGCACCCCACTACACTGTTTTTCTTGGCATTGGAGCCTGGGTTGGGCTAGAGGGAGATGTAGAGATAAAGAGGGATTGAATATTCTCAGCATTAATCTCTAAACTATAGAAGCCTTACTGTGCTTTCTATATTCTGAAGACAAAGGAATTGACCACCTGATACCTTGAGATAATTCCCCCACATTTTATAACATAATTAATAATGAAAAATAATAGTTACCATGTTCTCATTATAGCCTAGGGGCTGTATATATATTACTTCCATCCTCTTTTAACAGACATTAAGTGTGAGTACTATTATCCCTCCCCGCAGTTTATATACAAAGAAACCGAGGCTCTGAGAGGATTCCCAATGTTACAGAGCACATGAAAATGTCTCAATTCTAATTCAAGTCTGTCAGACACCACAGTCCATTTTATTTTGATGACACCATGTGGTAGAGGTGTGGGCATCTTTGTATATCAGTATTGAAAGCTGTCATTGCATTAATTGTGAAGACCTACATTGGGAGCCCCTCATTCCTTTATGGCAACATGCTCCCAGTGTTTGCAAGAAGGGCTATTTCAGGTAAAAGATGCCCCCATAAACAAGGCTCCTCTTCCTGAGCTTAGCTCAGAACAGCCCACTGAGCTGCAGGCAAACCTGCCACATAATCAGTCTCTTGCATCTTTCTGCAAAGCCAGTCAGCATTACTCTTGGAACCCAAAGATGTAAATTGCCCCTGACTTCTACTGTAAGCTGCTTGTTCATTCTTTATTACTCCACCATATGGTTCATTATCTATAGCCATTGTCTTTTGAAAACGTGCTTTAAAACCCATCGCAATCAGATCTATAGAGTTCTTGGAGTCTATTTTCCTTCCACTTGAATTATAATTTTGCAAATTAGAAAGACTGAATGGAACTGTTTGAGAAGGAAGGAGGCAGGGACTAAACCATCTGATTTCTCTCAGTGTGCAAATAAAGAGTCCATTGGAAATGCATGTGAGGGAAAAACCCAAAGCTGGGAAAAGACAAGAGAACCCACTTTTATTTCCTAGAAGAGAGTTGTAGAATGACTTGAAGAAACCAATGGCCTCTCTCTTGTGTTGTGTTTAACTTTAAAGTTTGAAATAACTTTAAAGTTTGAAACAACTTTGAGACCATCTGAGTTAGAAGAATCCTGATTTTTCATATCATCCCCCACCATGCTGACCTCTATGTCCACCAGGAGATTATAGCTGAAGGCATATATTTTTCTTTCCTGATTAAAATATGTTTGAAGAAAATAGGGCAAGCAGATATAAGGTAGGGAAGGAGGGCAAGAATCAGATTTGGATATTGGATCCTGACAACCACCCTTTCTGTAGGGAAAGCAGGATTATTAACCTCCTTTTAACACGCGAGGACACTGAGATTCAGACAGGATAAGTGACTTGTTCAAAGTGCCTTAGCAAGGACTATACACATTCTCCCCAAAGATAGCTTCTGAGTCAGTAACTTGAATCAACACAGCAAGATTTGAGTTTCATTACCAAAATGACATCCTGGGTTTTGCATTTAGGAATTGCCATTTATTTGAAAATGGATGAGGATTCAGAAATATGGGACATCCATCAAGTTATCCTAGCAATTAACCAAGACAGAGGTTGGAGACAAGGATACGTCTAATCCAGAGCCCCAAGTCCCTAATCAATGTCAAGAGATAAGGAAGTGTTCTGTGCTGACAAACAGGTCAGCACCATGGTCAGTGGAAATGGGCTGATGCTCTCATAGGGCACTGGTTAGTAGCTGAGACATTTAGGGAAGAAAGGAATTTTGATCGACTTTATAGGATTGAATTGGCTATGGATAACACTTAGTTCTAGGATCTAAGCCAAACCTGAAAAATTGCCATTCTTTGTTTCTCAGATAATTGGTGTTTCCATCAGTAAAATGGGGTTTCTGTGAAGATGTAACTGCTACCATTTATTAAATCCATCCTGAGGGTCGGAAAGAGCTTAAGATACACGATCTCTCTCAGTTCACCCCAAAATCCTATGTGGTTACTATTATCATCCCCATTTTATAAATGAGAAAACTAAATAATACAGAGAATGAGTTAATTTCCAAGAATCTGAACTGGATTTTAAACCCCCATTTGTCTGATTCTTGAACCCATGCTTTGGCCACTAACTTCTAACATCTTCTTAGATCAAATTCTAGAATGCAGGCGACATCGCCCAGTGTTGTATGAGGCAGGGGATTCGAGTGGGAAAAGCATGGGGTTTGTGTTTCCTTTATAACCACAATTCCATATAATGAAAACAAAAAGCCTAACTATTTCTGAGCATTGACTCTGTTATAGGCCCTGAGCCAAACATATTATATACATGATCACATTTTTAGTTCACCACAACCCTAATCAGTACATATTATAATTATTTTTGTTTTACAGATGAGAAAATTGAGAATCAGAGAAGTGAATTAATTAGAACATAGTCACCCAGCCACTTCATAACTTGTGTGGGAATATAAATAATGTATGTAAAGCATTTAGCATACTCCTTGGTACAAAATAGAAAAAATGTAATAAAGGGGAACTATTATGCAAAGTACAATATGGATTTTTAAATGATGGTTATTAGGGTGGGTTTTTTGTCTTGTTTTACATTTTGAAGATTTCTAGAAGCCTGATGCTGTCATTGTCTTTTTCAGAGGAATTGGGCTCAAAGTTTAAAGATGAACATACTCAAGAATCATCATCCCTTTGTTTTCTCTTTGAGTCCCCCACAAGGAGATGAAAGCAGAGACATACATAATTAAGCAAGTCCCCAGCCAGCAGTCAAAAAACTGCCTCTAGTTCTTTTCCATACTTGCTGTACTTTCTAGTCCAACTTACTTGAATGAACATTTCATTAGTTCACTGCTCTGAAAAATCACAATATCTTCTTCACCTTTTTGTGACTCTACCATGAAGGTCAAGTAAAGTGAAACAATAAATAGCAACTTGTAGCCCATGAAAGGCTATCTAAATTCTGGGGATTTTATATTATTATCTGTATAATGACATACAGTGCTCTGATCAGGAGGCCTCTTCCGAGTATGTCTATTATCTGAAATTTCCTTTTTCTATTTCTTTTCTTGTTTCCTCTATTATAGAGGAAAGCTTTTTAGCCAGTTGAGCTCTAAAAAGTATATTTATAAGGTTGCACTTCTGGGCATAAGAATCAAGAAAGTTAGGGTTACGTTTATAGTTATGAAATTAATGGTGTGCACTAATTGTGCAGAACCTTAATCCAGAAAATGGAATTAAAAATAATTGTCAGGCCTTTGGATTTATTGATAGACCTAAAGCAATGCCAGGCTGCTCTTGGCAGGACCTTCTTCTCTGTGCACAGAATTAAATTAATAGGCAATATCAGTTCTATCTCAAGTACAGAGCAGTAAGCGAAGAACATATCTGTCTCCCCTTAGGCAGGGGGAATCAAATGCATTTCCTAAGTGTCATTTTGATGTACAAGCCCTGGGCCTAGAGTATTGATAAAATCAATGCCTCACTCTCCCCTCTTCTGGAGTTATAGCCAGTGTCCTGCATCCAGGGGTGAACTTCAACTTCATGAGACATGTACATTGTAAGTTGGATGGAACTAACCTTGACTGAATACCTACCATGGGCCAGGCTTGTGGGAAGGGGTCACGTAAGTGAATTAATATAGTCCTCAGAAGAGCCTTGTATATAATAAAACAGCTAACATTTGGTTAAGCAGTGACTATGGGGCAAATGGGATAAGTGCTTTATAAGTATTATTTTATTAATTCTCTCAACAATCATAGGATATGATTACTCCTATTATGCCTGCTTTACAGAGGATGAAACTAAAGTTCAGGAAGTAAACTTAGCCAAGGTCGTACAGCTAGTAAGCAGAAGAACGGATATGCAGGCTCAGTTTCAGCTGACTCCAAAATCCACATTATTTTTAGTACATATTAATTACCAGAAGAGAGCAGATAAAGTTGATACTTGATTACAGGAAGAACATGGTTATGGTGGTCATGTTTGTACATTCATTTATTCAATGGTTTAGTTACATTTATGCATCCACTATATAAGAGGCCCTGGGCTGTGTGTTAAGGCCAACAGAACAGTACCCCCTCGCCCCCTGCCCAGTGAGTGAGTCAGCTAGGGCAGACAGGTGAGCATGTGAGGACTTGTAATACTTGGTGAAATAAGCAAAGAAGATGTCACCTGGCCAGTTTTACAGGGTCTGGGTCTGCTTCCCAGAAAAGCTGACCTCTATGTAGCATTCTGAAGGTTAAACAAAAGGGTGCAAGGCATAGTAGGAGAGGGTTTTCTGTGCAGGGTGAGTTCAGCGTGTGTTGAAACCTGGCACTGAGAGGGGCTCAATGTATTTGGAAGTCTGTGATTAGTTCTCTGGGATTCATGAGCTGATGTGGGTGGGACAGAAGTGGAATGGGAAGGTGATCGTTAGAAATGAGGTTAGCATGAAAGCAGAGCCAGAGAGGCTGGGGAATGGGCTGGGTCACTTAGACTATGGTCAAGGATTTTCACCTGATTCCCAGTATAGCGAGAAATGATCAAAAGCTTTAAAGGGAAGGGTGAAATGATCACACATGCCGAGATGTTTAGAGTAATGGCTCAGGCTGCTGCTTGGAGGATCCTCTGAAAGGAACACTGTTTGGGGCAGCAACACTAGTCAGAGGCCCATACTAGGGTGGTGGTCACAGTTAGGAAAGAAGTGAACAAGGGAAAATATTCAAATATCATAAGTACCAACCCTTGGCAATTGATTTAAAATATATGGGGTGGAGGGAGAGAAATAAATTGAATATTTCCAGGGTGGATTCTCAAGAACTCATATTTAGCACATTGGAGAGAAATTGTGCGCTTTTTTTAATGGTTGAAGGTGAGATGATGAATTCTACTATAGGCTCATTGAGTTTGAGGTTTCTCAGAGGCAATAGAGAAGAGCTGATGAGAGATAGTCTGGAGTGAGGGATATTAACATAGAGATGAGTGAGGAGTGAGTAGTAGAAGAGGCCTAAGCATGGATGTCTGGGGGCAGGAGGAAGAGGAAGGACACTTAAAACACATACAGAGAAAGGAGAGCTTGCGTTTTGGCAGAGCTGAAGATGTCAGAGAGGTGGAAAATAGCCTGGTAAGGGCAAGATCATGACAGTCTAAGGCAGGGAGACTCAAGGGAGGTGTGAGTAGCTTCAATGTCAAATTGATGCACCTGTTGGATTTAGTGATGAAAAAGTGACTGCTGATCTTGGTGAGGCCAGTTTTAGAGGAGAGGTTGGTACAGAAGAGAACTGTGCCCATACAAACAATGGGATTAGTGTTAGGCTAGAGGAGAGATGCCTCTTTTATTACCAAAGGGAGAAGGAAGATATGTGCAGAGGTAGGTAAGTTTGTGTGGTACGTGGGTTGTCCAAGGACTCCGTGAAATAAGAGACAGATTCATCAGCTGGGAGTGAGGATGAAGCTGGCGGAATTGTAGGTTTGTGGGCAGGTGTGAAGGCTTGAAATAGTTTCTAGGGAATGTGAGATAGCCAATCAAGGAGAGAGAGAAGGCTTCCAGCCAGAGAGGGAGTCCTTATATTTAAAGGGATTATGTGATATTCTTTGCTTGTACTCAGTGGTTTACAGGTGAGGAAGTTGTTGGACTGACCCAGAGTTGGGGGAAGGGGTAGTGGTGCCAGGTGGTTATGACAAAGTAGGAGCAGGATAATTGTGGGTATGGCCAAAAAAACCCAACAACTATTACTGTGATTGAAGTGATAGATGAAGAAGTGCAGGTTAGACCTTGTAGGAAGTAAAGCCACAAGTGAGTAGATCAACTGGGAGAAAATAGAGCAGCCCAGGGGCCAATGGCCAAAATTATATTGGAGAAAAGACATGAAGACAGCTGAGTGAGAGTGCTATGGATTATATAAATTTAGAATTGTTGAAATTAAGCAATTCTAAGTGAATTGTGCCTCTGTGGGAATGAGTGGCTAATGTGAACTGGAGACGGTCAGTGAAGAGGTCAAAAAACTGACCTCTAATTATATCAGAATAGTCTGACAAGTATGAATGTATTTACAAAAGAAATGATATAATTGTATGAAAATAGGACACTTCCAAAAATGTGGGAGGTGATAAATATCAGCCACACGTGGATGAAATCACCAGTGTTGTCCTCAGGTGTTGAGTAAATTGTTAAGGACTCCCAAGGCCAGTTGCCAATTTGAAGTCAAATGCCAGCACGTTCCAATGCGCAGGTCAGGATTTCCCTCCAACCTCCAAGGGCTTCTGTGATCTTATCTCTCAGTGTTTCCTTCATTCCTTTTCTTCTCTCACCCTTTGTATCAACATTTGTATCAATATCAATTGTTTCTTCCAATTTGGGCACCTTCCTAGTGCGCAAACATGCCCCTTAACCTCAACTTCTGCACTTTTGTCCACACTAATCATTCAACCCAGCAGTCCCACTTCTCCATTCTGATTTTTCAACCTGTTTGCCTACTCCAAACTCCCCTCAGTTGCTCTCCCAATATTTTCCTTCTCTCATCAGATTTAATTTCTCATTTCTGATACCCTCAGCATTTATTTCACCTTTCTTCCTTTGGCACTTGTCATTTTCTGTTTTATTTTAATTCTGAGGGCATTTTTCTTATTTTCCCTGCTGGTGGGTGGACCCCTTATAGACAGGTACTTAGATTAGGGGTTAGCAAACATTTTACATAAAGGGCAGCTGGTATATATTAGTTTTGTATGTTGGCCGTACTGGGTATATGACAAGTACTCAATTTTGCTGTTTTAGCATGAAAGCAACCATAAATAACATATAAGAAGATGAGCATGGCTATGTTCCAATCAAACTTTATTTATGGACACTGAAATTCAAATCTCATACAATTTTCCTGTGTCAAAATATTATTCCATCTTTTTCAACCATTTAAAAATGTAAAATCCATTTTTAGCGTATAGGCTATACAGAACAGTTGGCCCTTGGACTGAAGTTTGCTGACCCGCAGCTTAAAACCTATGTACTGCTGTATCACCAGTGCTGGAACAGTCAATGGGCTAGGTACTCAATAAACATTTGTTGAATGAATTAGCCAATAAATCAATGTCATCCAATCCTAAGTGACTAAATACCTTGAGAATAGCTTTGTTTTTTGGTTGTAACAGTCAGAATAATTGGGAACCCTGGGATCCTAGCTTAGGCTACAGTTTGTGTGAACCTGAAAATTTTTGATTTAACTAAGGTGACATAGCTCATAAACATTATAGATGAACTTGAATTTGGGTCTTCTGACTCCAATTCTAGGGTTCTTTTACCACGCTGAGTTTGCCAGTATAAGTCAACAAAGAAAGCAATACTGAGTAGCTTGCCTGGTTGGTCCCCAAGATTGTCATTTCCCCCCAGTAACTCTACTCCAGGGCTCTGGAATTGTTCATTAGTGTCTAAGATAAGGATAATAGGTTTGGATTAAATTGGACCAGCCAGTAGAGGGTTACTTAGGTTTTATTTTTGAAATAGCAAGTCTTATCTGGCCCATCCCAAGGGGATCCTGGTCTCCTCGAGGCCTTCTAATCATGTTCTCAACGGTGCGCAAAGCTGTGGTTAAGCTTATTACTGTTTCTTCACCATTAAATCTTGTGCTGGCTTTAGTATTTCAAAGGATCCTCTTGCTGGAATACTTTAGGGCTCAGACAAGCCTGGAGCAAAGTAGTTTGGGGCCAGAGCTGAGCAAAGAAAAACAATTGTCAAAATACCATCTTATCTACAGAGGATTGAAATTCCGATCCATGTGCAATTCATCACAGTGATGGATTTCAGCCACGCACAAGGGCTTTGGTTAGCATCTTCATAATAGCCAGCAGAGCTCCAGGCACCAACCCCAGGCTCACCCTTTCATTGGAAGGAGGAAAATGTCCATCTCAAAGATTTAAATTTATTGTTTTGCTCCAGATATGAAAGAACAAACACCCATCAGAGACCTGACACCAAGTTCCAAACATTTCAACTTTCGCAACCCAGTAACTTTTCATGGTGAGGGAATAAAATGCTTTGCAACTGATCGATACCCCCGGGTATTAGAACCTTATTTTAAAACTCTGTAGACACTGTCAATGAGGTTAACTTTGAATGCTCAGGGCCTGGATCCAAATGAAATTGGCTGTTTTACAAAACACGGAGTGAGAAAATCCATCAGCTTTTGGCCTATTCCATCCCCCAAGTCAGGTTTGATGCATTGAAGAAGTCCTCTGCTTCCTTAGTCTGCAACTTTATTACCTAGAACTTATCTCCTTTCATAAACTGTTAGACACGCAGCCCAGTATTTTGCTACTTTTCAAGGTTTTTATTTTTAAAAGTTGCTTGGTGGTAAGAGGAAAATTCTTATCTATATTCAGGGCAAATCTCGTCATAATTTTCAGGCTGGTAAGAAAGACTTGATAATCCCAATAAATGCAAGGTACTCTCAGCTATCAGCCAGCATCAGAGTATTCCTCTCTTGACGACATCCTGACTCTTACTGGCAACCCTACCAAGGGAACAAGAGCTGCTAAATATCATTCAGGTAAATACTCCCAAAAAGAGCTATTTGCTCTGCCAGATTGCAAATGGCATTTCATTTATCTTACAAGTAGAAACAACACTGATCTTTGAAATTTACCCAAAAAGTACATTAGAAGGTCAAAAGGAAATCTTTACAGTATTTCTAAATTGTCTTTGTGAAAGTGTTAAATAAGTAATGGTTATCACTGTAATTGTTAAAAAGGACTTAGGTCAAGTTCTGATTGAATATTGCCTGCTTATCCTCCCCCTTTCGCCCCATCTCAGTTTCTGTAATTGTTCCATTTTTCCCACATCTTCTCCTGAACTGTTTTTGTGGACCTATTGTGTTCTGGTTTTCTCCTCAAAGGCAGCAACCCTTTAAAAAGTTCAACCAAGTTTGTGTCTGGGTTCTGATAACAACAGATGCAGCACTGTAAACGACTAGTCTTGCATTGCTGTGGCCGTCAGCATCTCAAGTACAACATCTTACAAAGGGAACGTAGAATCTGCTCGTCTAAATCCCCTTAGGTAAGGAATGGAGATGACTACAGAGGCGAAGAAAAAGACTAATCAGCTGTTAGGGACTTAATTACATTCCTCTTGGTTGAAATCGCCAAATTAACTAATTGTCACTCAGTTCACATCAGAGCAGTGGATTTTTTCCCCTGATCTATTATTCTTATCAGGTTTTGAGTGTCAGTGTTAATAGCAGTGGAATTCAGCCTCAAGCCAGTGCAGGCTCACTGCAGTTCTGCTGGTAGAAGCATGTTCATGGTGGAATTCAAGGTCCTTAGAAGAACCAATTCACAGGTAAAGCGAGGAAATAAAACGGGCACACACGAAAGAAAAGCGTGAGAGGACCACTGCTGGCTGTACTTCGCAGAAAAGGTAGACTCCGCTCCTCCCCCAAGAAGGGAGACTGTGCATAGTGAGAGGCTGCCCTGAGGCGTGCCAGCTCCCCAGGCCATCGCTCTTTCCTCGGCAGGGTTTTTTCCAACTGACCCATGGAATGTTGCCTCAACAAACCAGCTGCTCCTGTTTGCCATAGTATTTCCCAAAGCAAATCTGATGGCAACCTTGGGACTATCAAGGACTGGTAATGGCCCCAGGTTCTGAAGTTGGGTACTCTGAGCTCAGATTCCAGAAGCTCTCACTAGCTGTTTGATCTTGGGCAAGCCATTTTAGCTCTCATGTCCTGACCAGTAAAATGGCCTTTTTCATGCAGGGTTGTGAGGGTGAAAGGAGAACATGCATGTTGGGGTGATCACAGTCCTTCAAGAAATGCCAGTTATTATGCTTATTAATTATTTAGTAATCATTATTGCAACCCATGGAAGATCGGCTGATATGGAAGTTACACAATGAAGGACTCCCAAGAGCATGTTCAGAAAATTAATCAGTAATTATGAAAGAGCTCCTTTATATGTTCTGCTGAATTTTCAAGTCTCTCATGTTATATTAATCCAACGTGAACCAAAGAAGAGACAGAAAACACTATTAACTGTTTAGCCAATTACCAGGGCATGTCACTTTTGAAAGCACACAAAGAATGAAAAGAAAACCAAAGAAACAGAACCTCTATCAATCCCCGGGGACCTGGGAGCAGGAACTGTGGAGGACCGAAGATTATAAATGAACTTCTGAAGGAAACAGTGGCTCATGGTTCCAGGGACTTTCACTTTTAAATCTGAGGTTGTACGAGCATTGAGCTCTTCTGCTGTTGTCTGAACATCAAGAGGAGACGGGAAGCAAATATGCAAGTTGTTTGTGGAAATAACGATGATCAAAACACGTTTCCATGAATTACCATCTCAGTGCTGGGTTCTAAGACAGCTGACACTGTTATCTGTAAAAGTATTAGATTATCCTGAGAGCAGTTATTATAGGAGAAAAAAATCAACTGCTCCAATGTGAGCTGTGTAACAATTAGGCAATTCTGAAATTTCAGCTGAGAGGAATTTAATTAAGGCTCTAATAGCTGATTAAACTCATTTAGATCTGCTGGCAATTGCCACTGGTTACATAAGTAACCCAAGAAGAAAGATTTCCATCTTTTTCATATGCTGTATTTAATCCTGCTGGACCCATAGGTACAATTCTTTAGGTGCTTCTCAAAGTGTGGTCCTTAAACCACCTAGAACAGAATGACCTAGATCCTGCTTGAAAAGTCAGGTTCCCAGGCCTCATCCCAGACCTACTGGTACAGACACTCCTGAGATCTAGGAGTCTTATGCAGCTCTCAAGGAGAAGTTCTTATTCATGCCAAAGTTTCATAGTCCCACCACCTTAGAAAATTGCATTTAAGACAGTGCATTCCAAGAGCACAGACCTATTATCTCAGTACGTAAAAAGAAATTCTTCAAGTCTCTCTGCCGTGGCCATCTGTGGCCCCAGGGCATTGAAGACAAGGCAGATTTGACCCACACCTACTTTTCAGCAGGTTTTTTTTTGTAGAAGAAACCGAATATACCCTGCAGGGGAAAACTGAGTTCCAATTAGACAATTGGTTTCAACAGACTCTAGCTGTTTTAGATGAACTTTAGCTTGGGTCTTTAAAAACAAAACCACTGGACTCAACTGCAAAGTGCTCCAGATAAAGCACATTTCAACGAAATATCAAGCCATGGCTCAAATATCTGCGTTGTAGTTTCCAGATCAATCAAACTGAAATCTGTGTTTGGTTTTAAGCAGCAACCCAAGACACAAAATTATTTGTGCATAAACCTGCTATCTGCCTACTTGTGTATTAGATTTGCATGTCGAGGCATGGAAGTAATGCTAATCATTGATGGTAGTTATGCTGAATATAGACATTAAATCATTTTAAATTTCCTTCACTGCTATTTATCTCATGTCCTTTGGAAAGTCTTTATATTTCAGGTGGAGAGAACTTGGCCTCCTGTTCGCTTCTTTTCTTTAAATTCATCTTCCTGAGGAGTTAATTACTCATTTTCTCCAGCTCAGGAGTAAATCACTGCTTATTATCCAGAGTGAAATATTTTCCAATGTTTTGCACACATGAAGTGTTTGTTTTAAGGCCTGTTTCCACCTTGGTTATGAAATCACCCAGTGAGCTAGCTAACTGAGGCCACCTGAGCTAGAACATAGACAGCATGAACTCTGCTTTTGGGGTCAGTTTTAATAAATTGCCTTTCTAATTTTTAATGTTGTGACCCCTGTTGTCTTTTCTCCAAAGAGAGGAAGCTCAGTAAACAGGCCATTTTCCACTTTTAACTTTAAATTCCAACTGAAAATTGATGGTATTCTGCAGTCTGAATCGAGTTCAATTTAGCAAATGTTTATTCAGCTGGCTTAGGGGCAAATGTTACAGTATATCTGATGTGGATGACAGGGTTGTGGACGCCTGGCCAGGCTGGATACTCAGTAGAACCATAATTCAGTGCTACCTGGACCATTGCTCCCCACTTTCATACAATTATAAAATTGGTCTCCAAGTTCTATTGATTCTACCACTTTGGGATCTCATGAGCTATGCTGGCCTCACTGGTGTGGCCCTATGTCAGTATCATCCAGATCAATGCAACTGCCTGCTAACCCACCTCTCTGCATTCACAATTGTTTAGCCATAAGCCCTGTCTCTGCACTGTACTGGGAAGAAGTGTTCTAATATGTCACTGATTTATGGCTTCCCTGATTAAAAGACTTCAGTCATCCCCACCCTTACTCCTCTATACCCTTCAGTTGCCCTGTGGATAAAGATGGAACCTTTAACAAGCCACACCTCAACTCTGTTGGTCTGGCTCACAGTTGGAAGCCACTTCCTACAGGAAGCATCTTTTAGTTCCTTCCAGAGCAGGAAGCTGTCTGCTTCAGTAGCATCCTGTTTTCCCTACCGAGGTGGTCATCTCACATAATTGACATTGAGCTTTGATATCTCTCTAACCAGACTGGAAACTGAGGATAGGGACCAGGCCTGGACTGATCACAGTTGTAGCCTCAGAGACTCCTGCAGTGCCCAGCACAGCGTAAAGCACTGGACACATGTGTGTTGATGGCACGAATGAACAGTGAGAGAATTCAAAGGGAAAAAGAAAATGCCCTGGAGGCACGCAACGTGCAAAATGAAATCTAGCTGGAGAATTAGGATCCACGGGAGAAGTGATATTTGAGCTGGACCTGGAAACAATGGATAGGATTTCAATCTGTGGAGATGATAAGGTAGAAGAAATAGTGCAGGCAAAGCAGGGAAGTGGGTATTGTTCAGGGTGTGTGGTGAGAAGTGAGAACTAGATGCATCATTGTGGTTTAGCAGTGTGTGTGTGTGTGTATGTGTGTGAATGGGTAGAGGTGTGAGTTTATGTGTGTGCTAGGTGCATGTGTATGTGTAGTTGTGTGTGTATGTGTGGGTGTGAGTGTGTACATGTGTGTATTGTGAGTTTGGATAGGCATGAAAAATGTATGCAGGTGTGTGTTTATGTGTAGGTTCACAGGTGTGTGATATATACATGTATGTATATGCATGTGTGTACATATGTGAGTGTGTAGGTGTCAGTGTATTTTGAAGGTGCACATGCTTTAGTGTGACAGTAAGTATAGAGTATACAAGAGAGAGAAAGAACTCAAGAAAGTGATAGATAAGTGAGAGCGTGGTGAGGTTAGTTGGACCTATATAATAGGGTCCTTTTTAAAAAAAATCTTCACCTGTATGTTTATTGATTTGAGGGAGAGAGGAGGAGAGGTGGGGTTGGAGAGAGAGAGAGAAACATCAATGTGAAAGAGAAACATTGGTCAGTTGCCTCTCTTATGTGCCCCAACCAGGGATTGAACCTACAACCTAGGCATCTGCCCTCACCGGGAATCAAACCCACGACATTTTGATGTGTGGACAATGCTCCAACCAACTGAGCCACCCACCCAGGGCACAGATTCTTTTAATGTAAAGGGGAGTCTGGATTTGATTCTGTAGGTAGAATGCACCATGGAAGGATTTTGAGTAAGGGTAAATCTGTGATTTTGATGTTTAGATATATGTTTTCAGGGGGTGGCTTGAGAGACCAGGAGACCAGGAATGAGGTCGTTTTAATCATCTCTTGTAAGCATTTTATGAATAGATCAAATGAGATCAATCTCTTTGAAAAGAAAGCCACATATATCTGTTAACCTGATTTCTTCCAGCCTCTTCCAGCCTCTGTGACATATCTGAATTTATCCAGACATGAAGGGGTAAATATTAACTTAAGAGTCAGTTTCTGGGGTTGAAATCATCTTTGCTCTGAACACTTCAAGAAGTAATCACTGCCCTTTCACAAAACACTTCCCAGGATCTAAAGAGCAATTCGCTTTCTTAAAAACACTGTATTTAAATTTTATTAATGAGAATGGGTAAAAAATAATTATAAAGTTAATTTCTCCTTTATCTATTTCTCTTAACAAAATAACTTTTCTTTGTCCTCAAAACTTCAGCATACTTGCTGAAAATACTCTCAAAGATTTATCACCAAAATGCAGTTTGTTTTGAAGGTAAAGGTTTTTTTGTCTTTTCCCGCACAGTCTGTTTGGTACTGTTTTTAAGTACAAAAAAAAATTATGATAGAGATAAAAACTGTCTGCCCTCACCTTTTTCTTGTGCATAAAGTGTTTATAAAAATTAAAATAGTACTAAAAATGGTGCCTAATAGATAAGTGCCCAGTGAATGTCAACTTTTATTATTGTAAGAGCTCAAGTGATGCCATCATAACTTTATCGCTCTCTTTTCTCTATTTCTTAGCTCCACATTTAATCACTGACTGGTTCTTCTGTCATGACCACCCTGTTCTAATAGTCCCAGCAAAAGTCCCATGGAAAATTCCCATTGACCCAGCATAGGTCATTCCTTAGGGTGCAAGAATCCATAGCTAAGGCACATAAGGCACATAGATCAATCTACTAGCACTTTCTGACTGTATGTTCATTCGTTCCATCAACAACTATCCATTAAGTCCCTCCTTGAGCCAGGCCCTGAATTAGAAGCTGGGGACATAGAGATCAATCACTATATGTATAAAATCTCTGCTAGATTGGGAATTATAACCTAATGAGTGAAACAAATACATAGACACATAGATTGTTGAGGTATAATGTTATTAAGCAAATGGAGATTAGATATTTAAATCAAATTAAGGATTTGTGAATGACAGGACAGGATGGCTGGGATTTTCTTCAATTTAGTATGGGAAAAGTGGGTGATGTATAAGTAAAACAGGACTGGACATGAGTTAGTAATTAATGGAGCTAGATAATGGGAATACAGAAATTCATTCTACTACTCTACTTTTGTATAAGTTAATTTTTCATAATTAAAAAGAAATAAATAAATTGAGGAAGCTAAGAACCTTCACTTTCAGGCAGGTAATGTACAGAAATATGTTTATGATGACTTCTATATACCTTTTTCCATTTTGGCTAAGACTATATTAACTCTGAGGGTAAATCTCAACTCCTTACAGGACCAGCAAGGCTTTGCATCTTCTGACCCCTTCCTTCTTGGCATATTCTCCCTTCCTCTACTCTCTCTTACTCCCCATCCACTCATTTTAGATTTGCAATCTCGGAATGCGTCCTCCTCTGGAAAGTCTTCTGTGATTTCTTTTCCCATCTTTCCTCTCATAGACCCAGTTTTTCTTCCTCCCAGTTTACATGATGTATACTTTTGTCTGATTGTTTGACCCATGTGTGTCTTCCCAATTAGCATAAAAATTCCATGCAAGTAATTTGTTGTTTTCTCTATAGTATCCTTAGTGTCTAATACAGTTCTTGGCATCTATGAAATGAATGAGTTTCTGTTAAACCTGTCTACAAACACTAGACTCATTTCTAGTCCCTTGAAACACAGATCCAGAAAGGGGAAGTGAAGGATATCTGTTCTCCCCTGCCTGGTGTGTACAATCTTGGAGTGGGATATTTGGTGTTTGGAATGGTAACCTATCAGAGGAGGCTGTCAGACTCAGAGACACAGATAAGAGCTATCAGGATCTAGGGCAATGTTTACACAGCAGCTTCAGCTCCTGATCAAGTTTTTACATCCTCCTTGGCTGACTCATGGGTGCTTACTTAGACATGTTGGGAAGGGAGAGAGAGAAGATTTAAAAGTTATTACACTCTGGAAACTCATAAACCTTTGCAACCTTTCTCTCCATGAGTCAGCCTTGGGCTGGAACTTTCGCCTGCCTCCTACTGTGTAGGGGACGTGATGTGGTCAATGACGTCACCAAAGATCGGCTAGCTAAACAGTCTTTGCCTCTATTTATGTAGTGTTGGGGCTCTAGGGGTTGCCTCTGAAGGAAGGAAGGGTCTTTGAGTTATAATGTGTTTAGTGCAGATCAATTAATAGAAGCACAAGTAGGAAAACACCTCTGGATTCAGACAGCCCCAAGCTGTCTGGTTCCACCATGTACGAGCTGTATGTGTTTGGGCAAGCCATGCAACCTCTCTGTGCTTCAGTTTTCTGAATTGTGAAGTTGGACTAATAATCTTCACCATCCAGGATTTGGGAGGTTTAAACTAAGTGGTGATGTTGGCACATTTCTTGACCCAGAAGTGCTCAAAAGTGACATTGTTACAATTGTAGCATCAAATGCTATGGCGGAGATAGGTGCAAAGTTCTATATTACTAGGAAAGATAGGAATGCCTTTGAAGATTATGTGATACTTGAGCTATATCTTAAATGCCTACTATAACAATAACAGCAGCTACCACGTGTGCCATGTGCTAAGTTCTATGCGTAATGCTTCTTGTATATTTTTGGCTCATTCAAATCTCACTATAGTCCTGAAAGGCATATCCTATTGTTATTCACATTTTACAGATAGACAAAGTGAATCTCAGAGAGGTTAAATGACTTTTGTAAGGATACTCAGCTAATGAGTGAAGCCAGGATTAACACTTAGTGCTGTTTGACTCCAAAAGCCATTTTCTTACCCACTGAACTATCTAGCCTATGAGGGGGAAAAGCAAGGGATGGAGTTAATATAACGTCCCAAAAGAAAAAAGTTGGATATCTCTTTGTGTGTGGATATTTACTATTATTGGTTTGATCTTTGACCTGCAGCAAACTGATTGTTCCAAGAAGGAATTGTTCCAAGGAAGGAATCATTCTGTTTTTATCTACCACCATTCCCAGGCTGGTGCCCACTCATAGTTGGTATTCAATAAATCTGTGTTGAAAGGATGAAGAATTGGATGGGCTTGATATTCTCTCCAGCTTATGTTACGCATCACAGCATGGGTACATGAACATGTTTGTTTGACCAAATTACTCTACTCCCCTTTCTATCTTAAAAAGGAAGGTACCAGTGAAGCTGGACAATTTTGTAATTGGCCACATGGAATATTCCTCTATAAGCAGCAAAAATTTTCCAGTCCAAATGATGAGGTCATCGTAGACAGCACTGACTGCCTTCTCTCCCCCACCTCTTCACCTCTCCTGGTATTCAGAGGGTCTGAATTCCCTTTAAGGGCCTGAGATTCATTTCTGGTGACGTGTTCCAGCAGGGGAGGTGAGTGGGTCATGTAACACAGACAAGCCTGGACTTGGCACTTAGCGTTTCAGATGAGGTGTTTTCCTTGAAGTTAGTATTACAAATGAAGAGCTGACGCGTGGTGTCAAGCAGTTGCACGTGGGAGTAGGAGGAAGACGGGGAAAGTGCGATGCTGGGGGCAGCTTTCTCCCATGTGCATGTGAGCAGTGCCAACAAACTGTCAAATAAAATTAAGGTTCAAAACATGCAGCCTTCAATTTGATTTCACTAAGATGCCAACTGCTGCTCAGAAGGAACACATCAATTCCATTTTGACAGGAGTTGATGTATACTAAGCAGAGGTCTCCACTCTGTGCTGGATTAATAAAAGTTCTCCTTAATTTGCAACTGAAACAGAACCATATCTGAGCTTGGAGTGATACTTCTAACTTCCTCACCTGCTCTGTCCCCTCGCATTGTCTCTCCCCCTAATCTTCCCCCCACTCCATCTCCCTTTCCCCTCTCCTCTTTTTCTTTTTGTAGCACTTGTTTTGTTTAATCTTCCTCCTTTTCACTGTCTCTATTCTATACTTAAAAGGAAAAGTATGTGGTCCTGACTCTGGGCCAGGTGCTGTGCGATATGCTTTTCACAAATTGCCTTATTTAATTCCCGCAACATCCTTAGCAAGTACGCAGAATCGTTCCTATTTACAGATGAAAGACAGATGCTCACAGTGACTAAGAACTTGCCTGGGATTGTGTATCTAATAAGCAGCAGAATTGGGGACTCAAGCCCAGATCCCTCTGATTCTAAAAGTGTGTGCTATTTTCACAACATCAGGGATCCTGAACTCCAATGGGACTTTGGAGTCACCTAGGGACCTCTAAAAGTATCAGTGCTTAGGCAAAACCCCCATGATTTAATCAGTCTGGAGAGAGTCTACACACTATGTTCCCTCTTTGTCCCCATTTTTCTTAGCATAGAGGAACATATGTATGTGGAGATAGATAACGGAAAAACCCTTAAGGTAGATGGATTCTTCTTCTGTTCCTCTTATGGGGAAAGATGTGCCTTTCCAGAAGTCAGTGGTGCAAGAAAACACAGACCTGTCTTTGTCTTCATGATGCAGGTGGGCAAGTGGGAGAACCAGACCCTGAGCCTGAGGCATGCTGTGTGGCCAAGGTACAAGTCCTTTTCGGATTGTGAGCCGGATGACAACCACCTGAGCATTGTCACCCTAGAGGAGGCCCCTTTTGTCATTGTGGAAGACATAGACCCGCTGACCGAGACGTGTGTGAGGAACACTGTACCATGTCGGAAGTTCATCAAAATCAAGTGAGTCGGGGATGCTGTCAGTTTAATGTGCCCAGTCATTTAAAATGGCATGTATCATTGATAATAAAAAAAACCTATAAAATAATAAAATATAATAGAAAATATACCTTATTATAATAGATATAATAATACATTTTTTAAAAAAGACTTAAGCTAGAACTACTCCAAGTGGTTTGCATTATTTAATTTCAGTAACAACAGTACAGGTAAGTGATTATGACATTTTTTAAAAATATTTTTTTATTTCTTTATTTTGAGAGAGAGGGGAAGGGAATGAGAAAGAAAGGGAGAGAAACATGAATGTGTGGTTGCGTCTCACACGCCCCCTGCTGGGGACCTGACCCACAACCCAGGCATATGCCCTGACTGGGAATCGAACCAGTGACCCTTTGGTTCATAGGCCAGTGCTCAATCCACTGAGCCACACCAGCCAGGGCTGATTATGACATTTTGAATAGGATAAAAACTGAGTTATGGAAAGACTAAGAAACATGTTTAAAGCCATTCAGCTTGTAAGTGGAAGAGGCAGAACTCAAACACTGGTCCAGATTCTTAGCCATTGTGCTAAATCAACCCTCTTTCAATTTTTCTTTAAACAATGATTTTCTTTGCATTTTTCTGGCTGTCCCCCTCCTTTAACCCTGCACCTTCCACTAACTTTCATCTCTTTTATATTTCCTGGATCCAAACTTTTCAAAAATTTTCAAAACATCTCTCCATTTTGGGGGTCAACATACACCTTATGAGTGACATCCTGATGAGACCAGGGTGGACCTGATCTCCTGGGAATTCCCTAGCTCACCAGCAACAAGCAAACATTGCATCTATGTCATTTTTTCTTTTATTACATTTGAAGAAAGAACTGACTTTTTTTTATCAGAGCCTCTGGTGAAGGGTTCTCCCTAATGTATACACTTTTTAGAGAAGCGTACAGCTTTATGGCTAAGTCTAAGGCCCTGACTATAGTCTCTGCTAATACAAACATAAACAAAAATACCACTCTTGTGGGGGATTTACTAAAGGAAAAGGCCTAGAGTTGGATGGAAATCTACTTTCTTTTTTTTTTCCAGAGTATTTTCTGATCGCCTGCTTTCACCTGGCTAATTCTTGTTTGTCCTTAAAGTCTTAACCACCCCCTCCCCTAGTTGGGTTCATTCTCCCTACTTCCACAGTACTCTGGATATGTCTCTGTGTCTTAGTCAGGTCAGGCTGCTACAACAAATTATCACAGACTATGTGGCTTAAAAAACGGACATTTATTTTTCATAGTTCTGGAGGCTGGAAATCCAAGATCAAGGTGCTGGCAGATTCAGTATTAGATGAGGCCCTCTGCTTATCTTTTTCTCACATTACAGAGAGGAAAGCAAGCTCTCCTATCTCTTTTTATAAGAGCACTAGTTCCATTCATGAGGGCTTCACCCTCATGACCAAATTACCTCCCAAGGCTCCCCCTCCAAATATCATCACACTGGGGATTAGGTTTCAACATATGAGTTTGAGGGGACACAAACATCCAATCCCTCTCTATCTCTATCACCATTTTTGTGGCTTACAGTTTGTCTGTATTCCCCCTTGGATTATTAGCTGCCTAAATATAGGGAATGTGACCTATTAATTTTGGTGCCCCCAATGTCAAGCACAGAACATAACCTACTGATATGGAAGATGCTTGAACAGCTGAGTAAAGGATACTTTTCCTCTCCCACATTACAAATTCCAACCTCAGTTATTATACAAGATGCAAATCCCCAGAGCTCAGCTCTTGGGATAAAGATAATTTTTTTAAAAATATGATTGCTAAATATATTTTGAAGGAACATTTTGGTTTGGGGAAAATTTTGTTATCAATAAGCAGCCATTTCAGAGTTGAAATTCTGAGTAGATTACTCAACAAATAATGATCAGCCTTTTTGGGGTTGTCAGCCTCTTTGGAGTTGAAATTTTGAATAGATTGGTCAATAAATAAATACACGTTAAGCACAGCACATGAGGTAAGCAAAAGTGCTTGTCACAAGGGATGCAGCAATGAACAGGGAAGACAGAAGACAAAGATCTTGCAGTCATGGAGCATAAACAGGTAAAAACAGCTCAACCAATGAAGGACCAGAGCAGCTCCATGTTATGATAAACCTAGTGCAGGATGTAAAGAAGGTGGTGTGATAAAAGGGTAGGTTAAGGTATGCAGGGCTCCTTTAACTCACACAGGTAAGAATTAAGGTGACAAAGGATGAGAAAGCACCAAATGAACTGGGAGGAAGTGCCTTCCAGGAAGAGGGAACAGCAGGTGTCAGCAAAGGCCCTGCAGCAGGAAAGAGATTGGTGAGTTTTGGAAACAGATGGAAGCCTAGAGCTGCCTTACAGAGTGATGAGCTGGGGAAACAATGGGAAAGTTGTCAGAGGAAGTTTTGATTTCAGTGGGTGATCCTTGAGCAGAACTTGGTCAGATGAAGAAAGTGGAGTGGCTGGCACAAAACAGAGTATAACCTCAACAGGGCACCTCCCTTATGATAATGTCTTTTCTAGTTCAATATGGTCAGTAAGTACGGCCTCTTGTGCTTCACGATTGAAGTCTTTAAAATCAGAAGTTTTAGAGCTAAAAACAATAGATCGCCAAGTCTTGAGTCACATTTGTATGGAGAAAAGGAACCCCCAAGTATATTACTCTTTTTGAAAGAAATGACTTCCACTGAAGAATTTAAACAGATGGACAGATTCAAATTCACATTTTTGGTTTCTATGAAAGGTGGTGACTTGCAGTTTTCCTTTTGCCACTTGGGGACATAAAGAATTTACTGTGCATCTAGATGACATTAGTCTTTGTTTTACCTGAGAATGAAGAAAATTACTAGAATCACTAATCCCAACGATAACACAGCTTGGATCAATGAATTTCTTAAAAGTAATATTCTTGAGGCAGGCTGATTGGTTCCAAAAAAGATTTCTGTTAGATAACACATTATATGTGTTTTCTTGGTGACATTCTCCCAGAGAAGACCCTTTGTTTCTCACTTCTGGTAAATGGTGGAGTCTTGAGAGCATACAGAGGTCTTGTACAAACATAGGTAATAGGAAATGAGCTGAGAAGCCAGACTTTTCTTCTAGCCTACTATTTGAATGTTAAGGCATGAAGAGAAAATTGTTAAGGAGAACTGATCTGGCCTTGCTATGTAGAGAGAAATGGCCATACTATCAATTACTCCCCCAAACTGTCAAATCATTGGTGAGCAGAGAGGAGATATATTTTTAAGTGCTTATGTGAGGGTGCTTTAGATACTTTATTTTATCTTCTCAACTTTCCTGCAAGGTAAGTGTCAGCCTTATCAATTTACAAACAAGCAAACTGAGGCTGTGACTGAAGAGACTCATCTGAGTTTTCAGGGTTCTTAGCAGCAGATCCAGGATCTGAAAGCCGCTCTGACTGGTATGGCCATGCTCATATCCACTGGCCACACTAGGAAACCATGGAGCTGAATTGGATTTCTTGGATGCTCTTCCTTATATATATATTTTTTATGAGTCACCCTTTATTTTGGGAGATGGGACAGAGCTGAGAGAGAATACATCTGCACCATTTCTCAGATGTCTATATAGTTAAGTCACACACACACACACACACACACACACGGGCTGTGATAGGAACACACACACGTGCGTGCACACGCGCTGTGATGGGAGCTGTGTAGCAACTACAAGTTCCCCATTACAAACTGGTTGCGTTTCCATAACCCCCATGATAAATTCATGTACTGCATTTGCTGCATGTCCTCTTTGTCCTCTGACCCCAGGGACTAGTGCTATGTCTTGCACAGAGTAAGTACTCAGTGGGTGCTGGTTGGGTGAAAATGCATCAGTGACTGAGTATCTAGAAATAACTTAGTATTAGGGGACATGGGGACATAATTAACTTATAAACTGGTTGAGGTGCCCAGTGAGGCCAAAGAATCATATAGGTCTCTACATGCCTGTGACCCTGAATCTTAAACCTCGGGCATTTGTAACTCTTGTCCAAACTCTTCTAAGAATCTTGACCAAGGGAAGGAAGAGGCTGTGATAAAAGAAGCAAAGGAGCAGAGAGTGAGGAAGGCACGAATGGCAAGAGGCACAGGAGATACATTGATGCATGGCCTATAGTGGCCAGGAAGAAAGAGAATTTGATTCTGACACTTTTTTTTTAGTCACAGATACCAAAAAGGAAGTCATATTTGGAAATGCGATTAATTTAATGTGTTTTATAGCAGTTGTGATTCCAGCCTCACCCCCTTCTGCTCTGCAAGATTGGTGGGGATCGGGAAGATACCTACTACCTATTACACTATGGAGTTCAGTCTACCAATCATCGTACGTAAATGTATAGAGATGTAGCCTCCCATGTCCCCAAGCTGAAAGTCGCAGGGTCAGAGGAGGTTATCGAGCCTCTAGGCTAGAAATAAAGTCTCCATGGTGGTCTGGCTGGCAGAAGCATGGTTGAGCAGAGACCAGGGACAGGCTAGGAAGGAGGCAATGGTGAAGACAGCAATTCTGATCTGTGATCCTGAGATAAGATAAACACTGAAATAAAGATTTCATTTTGCAACCCACTTTCATTACTCACAGTTATATTATCAAATCTATTTACTTTCATGGGTATAGATGTAGCTCTATAGTAAAGATGCTTGATGTGTGTGTATCCAGTTATGTATGTAGTATATAGTCACTACAGATAATTTGGTTAGGGGAAGCTAACAATATGAAAATGGAAAAACCATGTCTGACCATTCAAAAATAGCTATGTTTCATATTTTATTGTTTTTCCATTCAGATATTTCCTAAGCTCATCTGTTTTTACATGGCTATGATCATTCTGTATATATCACTATGTAACTTACTTTTTCCTATGATGTGGAAACATAGGTATTTTCTTGTTATGTTGGATTTCTCATTTTAGTGCTCAGGTAATAGTTTGATGTGTAGATGTTCCAACAATGAAATATTCAACCAGAGCACATATCTCATGACATATGTAACTCAAAAGCAGAGGGAATCCACAAGTGCAAGGTGGAATCAAGTGTATTGCCCAGAGAGGTCTCAGTCTTCCTACATGCTTCCTTCCCATTTAAAGGCATTTCTCATTTTGGGGGGTGTCCTTTGAGTATGACTTGGTCAGGTAAATAAAGCAAGGTGGCTAGCACAAAGCAATGGGTGTAACCTTGGTAGATTATTATAGCTTTTAAGACAGCTTTTAAAACACTCTGTATTTTAATAGGGATTTTTTTTTTCTGATGAAGGACATTGCTCTTAGATAGTGTCACATTTTCTACTTCCTGCCATGTAGGTAGAGAAGGAAAATGTTATGAACGAGTGAGCCCTCCTTTGACAGATGACTCAATCGTGAGATATTAAATCCATGGCCTCAAATATGGGGTAAACCTCACATCTCCTGATTCTTAGCTGAAGTGTTTTTTTCTTAGTAAGGAAAGTGCCTTTCCTAAGCCATTACTCTGTCCCTCTGTTTGCAAACCCCTGTCTGCAATGATAGGATGCAGCATAACTCTTCACCTGTGAATTGCATATCCTCTTCTATTTTCTAGTAAGTTTTTGTACTTCAGTTAAGATCAAATAACTAAACTCTGGTCTAAAGAGGTTATATGTGTTATAAACTTTTAAAAATAAGAGGTAGTAACTATAGTGCATAATAGGGATAAAAATACTACCTAATTAAGAGAAATGTCATGGAGATTAAACCAATAATTAGTACAAAGCATTTAGCACAGTGCATAGCCAATAGTAATTACTCAATAAATGTTAGCCACTGTCATGATTACTCTCATAATTAAGAACACTTCCACTTTTGCTGTCATAAACTCGCTACATACCCTTGCAAAAACTACTTCCTCAATTTGAGCTGCAATTTCCCATGTGAAAAACAGCAGAAGAGCGTAGCTAATGATTGTGAACAAATTTTCTGGTACTAATAGTCTATGGTCTTGGGATTTTTCTCTACAGTAATTCAACCAATGAGGGAATGAATGTTAAAAAATGCTGCAAGGGTTTCTGCATCGATATCCTAAAGAAGCTCTCCAGAACTGTGAAGTTTACCTATGACCTTTACCTGGTTACGAATGGGAAGCATGGCAAAAAAGTTAATAACGTGTGGAATGGAATGATTGGTGAAGTAAGTTGTCTTTTCATCTCATGGGCTTTCACACTTAGAGCCTAAGGGCTTAGGGCCTGAGGGCCTCAGTGATGTGGGGAGGATGAATAAAGGTACTGTGCTTTCTTGCCTTATATCCAGGTGGTCTATCAGCGGGCAGTCATGGCAGTTGGCTCACTCACCATCAATGAAGAACGTTCTGAAGTTGTGGACTTCTCTGTGCCCTTTGTGGAGACAGGAATCAGTGTGATGGTTTCAAGAAGCAATGGCACGGTCTCACCATCTGCTTTTCTAGGTATTTGGACCTCATAGTCTCTATTACTTTCCTATAATGAATTATGGGTATGTTATCTTGCTTACTCAAAGGATGGAACCTAGACAGGAGCTGGTTCAGTTCCATTTAACCACATCAACATATTCCAAAGCATGTCATATTTGAATTATCCCAATTCACTTTTTCCCTCAGTTAATATCTTTCATTTACCTTTTTCAAAAATTGTGGTTCAAGTACAATTGTCTCTGTTTTCCCCCTACCACTCTCATTTATCTTAACTGAGAAAAATCTACTGAAAACACAATCACAAATTCACATACTGGTCTTGATTGTGTAGGATGTAGATGAGTAGACATATTTCTTAGAGCCTTAAAGACATTTCAAAGATAAACCTACCTGTCCACAGTTAATTTAAATCAGCCCATAATCTCTTATTGAACATCCACATCCCCATCCTCCATCCCTCACTAGGATGGCAGTCACTTATTTACTGGGTATAGGATTGACAATAATGATGACTAAACAATGATTTATACCATTACTCTAATAAACAAAATAGAAGTAGTCTGAAAAATATATACTGATTTAAGATTAATAGAGTCATATTTTAAATGTGACTATCCTTTAAGCTGAATGACTTACAAAGCAGAAAATTCTGTTTATGCTCCTTTCAACTATTTTATAAATTTATGTTTTTACATAAAATTGTTGTTAAGGAAAGTCAATTTGTATTTTCTATCATCTAGTTTTCTTTAGCACCATCAGGATAAATGCATTAGGTAGTCTGGCTAGAGTAGTTGAAACTGCATGGAAATATGCAGTAGTTGAAACATAGCCAAGCATTTTTTTTTAAAAGGAAAATCTTGTGTTGAGCATTTGGCTAGCATAAATATTTTTTGATAGTGGCAATCTTGAAGATCACAGGATTTAGATTAACTTCCCCTTGACATTCCCCTATTAGTGTTTCTCCCAACTTTTGGGAGGTTAAGATGAATATTGACACCTAGAAGAAAACTGTATAAGACGGGGAAAACGGATTAAAGTAAACTAAATTTATGGCATTTTTTTAAGACTAAAATCTCTTTGTCTATTAGAGAATTCAAACTGCAGATGAGGGCCAATCTGTGGACACCAACTTCAGGCCTATCATCTTATTCCTCCATTGTTTTCATTTGCTTGTTTGTCAGCATCCAGTGAAACTTTTTATGCTTCATTTTCTTGAGTGAAACGTTGACTAACAAGATTTTGGATACTGCCTTACTCACAGAGACATGGATTTACTATGTTCATTTTTTATAATTTAAGCTGTTGAAATTCTTCCCACTCACTGGGTTATGATTTTGCACCCCTTGCTTCAAGTGTCATAACCTTTATTGGCATAATGTAGACCTTAACAAGTTCACACTTCATTATGTTCCTTGTGTACCTTTGTCTAGAATGGATAACAATGCTCACGTCTTAAGAAGGCAGCCCCATTATACCATGAAATATACAACCCACTGATCCATATATGCAACATGTGCAGAATCTTAATAATTATTAGTCACTCCTAGTCATTTCCCCCCTCCTATTTTCTATGAGACCCTTTCACAGGGATCTTTATCCCTGAAGGTTCAGAAAAGTTTGGAGGAAGTGAATTTATGGAAAGAGATCTGTTTCTTTTCACAAATTGTCCACATATATTCTTAGTGAGCTAGAGAGAACTTTTTTACCAGTTCAATCAGAAAGAAAAAATATTGATTGGCTTGTTTCATAAAAATGGGTCGCTGATATTGAATCTGGCCTCAATCCAGTTTCTCTAGATTTTTATCTTACCTTCATTAGAGCATTTTCATAAAAAGTCAAGCATTTTTGCTAAATTTAGCCAACCTTCCTTTTCCCCCTACTCTTCATACTGTATTTTAAAATAAAATAAAATAAATTGTAGGTAGATGAAACTATTTTTGAAGCTGTTTTTACACAGTAGGCTTAATATTTTTCCTACTCACTAAATTACATCCCTATTCGATCGACTGTGCACCCCTTTATTTATGGTCATTATCTGCAGGTTTTCAAAGTCATAATGAACCGTGCTAAGCTACATTTTTTCCATTCACTGGCTCAGTCATCTGGAAGAGCCAAAACATTCAAAATCTGATTGCATAGCTCTTCATTATTTCCTATTCTCTCTTCTCTGCAAACCCCATTAACTCACATCAGAAACCCTTGTAGGTAATGCCACTAAGCTTTTGTGTAAAAATGTAACCAGTGACTCTTCAAGGACAGAAATGACACCTCTTACAATATTTCCATTCAGTTAATTCTAAAGACTTTCTAAGCAGGTTGTATTCTTTGATTGAAAGAAATGCTGACCTGGAGTCTCATAGATTGATGTTCCCTCATGGAGAAATGTTGCATCTGTTTTAAACCAGTAGAGGATGTAATCCAGAGCTATCCAAATTCTGGGTCACTCCTTAGACATTCTAGATAGTGCTTTACCATTGTTCTAATGCTTGTCTTTGTTGTGGGGGGTTTATGTGTATGCATGTACATGCACACAAAGTGTAGTATCTGACAATAGCAAACCTTCAGGGCACTAATAGGTACCTAACTTAAACTTACTAAAATCAGAATACTGCAGCAGAATCCCTTTAGCTCTGTACTGTACTCACAGGTCAACAGATAGATGTTGTCCCTGGCAAGTTAGAAATCATCTGGCATCACTTACTTGCTCGGCTTCCACCTGATTTTCTGACCAGTTAGTGACTAGGATGAATCAACTGCCAAATGAAGCCCACTTCAGGTTTATAGATTCTGACATGTGAATAGAAGAATTCAATAAGGATTTCCCCTAATATTTTTTATAATGTTTTCTCACAACCTGCAGAGAAAAAGAAGGTATCAGAGAAGTAAGTGTGCATGTTTTAAAAACAAGGATGCCTTTTTCAGGACCCTGAGCAGCATCCCCTACCACCAGTAACTAGAATCAAACAGTTATTTAATTTGTTATGTGTATACAGCGTGTAGCGCATACTACCAAATATTTCCCATGTACTTGTTCATTTGCTTATCACAGTGATCCTTCTCTGGTAAGGCACACTATGCCATTAGTATACCAACCTGGAGAATTAATTAAACATCTCTATTCTTGAATATTAAGTAATTTTTAATATCTCAACTACTCATTTATTTCTCTTCCATTTTGGATATACCTCATTACCAAATTGCTATGATGTTAGGGACATAATATTATTTATTACTTAAGCTAAATGTAGCTAATTTTCAGTTGTCTTGTTGATTTCTTCAAGCTCATCTTATGTTAGTTATTTGTGTTGTTACCTGTTGCTTTTTAATATATTTGCACTGTCAGACTGCATTGTAAAGCATTCCATCCAGTTTTAAAATTATCCAAAACAGTTAAAGCTTCAGCTTTATTATTTTCTTGTTATATCTTAATCTCATTAAATGGAAATTTATGATGATCTCTGGTTGTACTAGGTAGTCACAGACTTTAATAAGGTGGACTGCTAACTCAGCCTAGTTCTTCAAGATTATTACTAGCTCCATCAGAAAAACAATTTAACAATACTAAAATGTCTACTCTTCAAGAGGTATTATTAGGCTTCTTGCACTTTACTCTCAGAAAGTGTTTGCTTATGAAGAAAAGGATTATAAGCTTATTATTGTCTCAGGGCAGCTTCTTTTCAAATATTGCAATTGGGTATAGATACAGGCTGGGCCAAAAGTAGGTTTATAGTTGTAAGTAAGGGAAACACAGAGTTTATTCTTGTAATATTATTTATTAATTACTGTATTTTCCATTTGAACAACTTATAAACCTACTTTGGTCCCAGTCTGTATATTCATTTTTTTACATTTTAACCCTTGTTGATTTTCTAGCAAATCTGTGTCATACTGAAGCTGAATAAATGGCTCCATTCAGCTCATTTGCATAGCCTCAATCAGATTGAATAGAAATGTTATTTTCTATATCTCTTACCTATTTAGAGTGTTCTAACATTTAGAACCTTGTGACTTAGTCTGCCCTCTTGTGACCTCCACATGAAAATGAACTTGTGGAAACTACTTTTAGGGGAAATAATCATCTATCAATCTATTTCTTCATTCCCTCTGCTCTTTAAGTGATGCCTTTTCATTGAATTATGATGGGAATGTCCTCACAAATGACTTTTCAGTTGCATTTAAGCCCATTACCAACATCAACAAAAGTCTAAAAGCGCATAGACCTCATCTGTCTGGAGCAGAAGGTGAGACGGAGAGTGTGTTAGCAGTGGTGGCAGACAGGACTTTCCAGTATTCCTATCCACCCCATGAATTACAATCCTTTTCTAACAGGTCATAATTCTCACTTTACTTCTGGAATATCCTGCACATCATCCCCCCAGCATATAAAAATAAGAGTGAAAACAACAATTAAAACCCATGCTGATGGGCAGGAGCCTGACGGTTGACAGTTTGAGTCTAGCCTTGTTTCTCCCCAGCTTTGGTTCCCTGGGTGATTCTGTGATTATATAGAACCCTGTGGCCTCCTTATTTGCATTCTAGCTTCCTCCCCTGGTATTACCATTCTATTTTGTTTTTATTATCCTTGACCTGATTTGTAAAATGTCATATGCTCCTCTCTATTTTTATTCTATTCTGTACAGTCTTATAAAGTACCGCAAATATTTTGTAAAATAAAGAATGGTTTAAATGTATGAGTAAACGATGACTAGCTGCTTTTGAATGATCAGATTCACACTAGAGAAAGTTTCTCGGGGAGCCTGCCAGTGGACCTCTGGACTTCCTGCTGGCCCTGGTTGTGAGGAAGAGTGAACTGACTATGTCTCCTGTTTCTCTGCAGAACCATTCAGCGCCTCTGTCTGGGTGATGATGTTTGTGATGCTGCTCATCGTGTCTGCCATAGCTGTTTTTGTTTTTGAATACTTCAGTCCTGTTGGATACAACAGAAACTTAGCTAAAGGGAAAGGTAAGAACGCCTTCATAAACATGATTCAACATCGATGCTGTTTCATTTGCTTTTAGTTACTATTTCAGACTTGGAACACATTATCCTCTATTTGCCTTGCTGAACCATTGTACAAATGGTTCTGGGTCATTGATATTACTTGTTATTTTATCTGAAAAGAAGGATAAAACAAAATGAGACACTTCATCTTGTTATAATGCGGAGTTCATAGTTGTTAGGTGAAAACTACTGATATTCAATATGTTGAGAAAGTAGATTTGAAGAAGTTTTTCTGGCAATTAATTTTAATTATCTGTGTCAAAAGAAATCTTAAAATTGTACTAAGTCTCAACTTTTGACTATGTAAGAAAATGGCTTTATAGAATCTAGTTAAAGAATATTCCCCAAAGTACTGAATCATAATTGCATTCATTTGACAATAAATATAATTATAAAATGGTATTTTCCCCCAAAGAGTTATATTTTCCTCTTGACTGGGAGTGACCTTTTTATTTGATAAAGTGGAAATCAGTAGATAGGATATTGAACTGGGAGGCATTCATTGGTTATAACTTATTAAGAGGCTCCCATACAAGCCAATATTCGTGTCAAGTACATAAACACATTACATCATTTTGAGAGAACTTTCCTCATTGCACCATAAATTCTAAGCGGATGGCATATCAGAAGGGTGCCAGGGCCAAATCTCTTTCCTGAAAAATGACTTGAGATTGTAGAAGACAACATATCTTCAAGGAACAGTTATTCAAAAACAAAACACTTTAATTTGCCACATACTCTTTTCACTTGGAAGATTCAGTATTGGAAACAGAGCACAGGTGATGGGAATCTATTAGAAACTTGGTTTTATTGTAATCCTCCACTTCTTCACCACTGAAAAGTGGTGATTACTATATAAACTACCTCCAATCAACCAAACATAGTAAAAATGCCATAAAAAATGGTGTTGTGTTTAAATGGGAGAATTGCCAGGTCTTCACTAAAAGGTGATGCAACAAACCAGTAAGGAGAGCACTCCAACAGAGTGGAACCTGAGACAATTTTCAGTGGGTGATGAATATAGTAGGCCTTTACCCTTGAAAAATCCGAGTTTGTGCTGTTTATGAGCTTATGCATCTATTTGATGACTATTGGTTGAGTGGGCACTGCGTGCCAGGCACTATGCTGGTGCAAGGGGGTAATGTGGTAAATTGGCTAGAAACTTCGGGGCCCTAAGGGAGCTGAGAATTTAGTTGTGTAGATAACATGTAAACACATAAATTAAAAATCACAGATTGTAATAAATCTCAAGAAGGGAAAAAAAAACAAAGTGAAGCGATGGCATGGAGATGCTACTTAAGATGGTCAAGCAGGGAAGAACTTTTGTAAGATATGACATTTGAGCTGAGACTTAAAGAATGAGAAAATTGCAATCATGGGAAAAACTGAGGGAAAAGCATTCCATGCAGAGGACAGCAAATACCAAAGGTTTGGTATGAAATAAATCTTGGTATGCTTAAGAAGCAGAGAAGATGTAAGTAAGAGAGGCAGACAGTAGTATAAGATGAAATTAGAAAGTCAGGCTATTGACTATGGTAAGTAGTTCAGGTTTTCTTCAACATACAGTGGGAAAGAAGAAGGGGATAAAACATGACCAGTATGGAAGGTCACTGGAGCTGTCTATCAAGACAATGAAAAGGATGACACCATTGGAAGGAGGGGACCAGTCAGGAAGGTGTTACAGTTCTCCAAGAGAAAGGATTACAGTGGTTGGACTTGGATGGGGTAATAGAGATGGAGATAAGTGGATAAATATGAGATGTGTCTTGGAGAATAAAAAATTTTCTAGAGCCTTTCATGTGCAATAATTTCTCCTTTAGCTGATTCACACCCTAGAAGTTTACTGTAAAACAAGGCTTTCTATTTCCTGCTCAATGGCGTGTGGAAACTCTCAGGAAATGACAGCTACTTGTTTACTTGTGCAAAATGGTTTTCATTTCCATTTCACTGCACTTTATAGGGAAAATTATATGGCCTAGTAATAGTATTCATGAATCAGGAATTCCCAAAAGTCTTGGGCAGATCCCTTGCAACTGCCCATTTCTGATTCCCAGATAGCTGTCACTTCAGATCAACATGAGTTCTTGATAAAATGAAGTAGTTCATGAAGTTAAGTGGATTGACTCTCATTATTTTTTTTAAGAGTTCTCAGCCTCTTGGGAATAAGCCCATAAGATCATAAAACTGGACAAAGAGAAACAGGAGTGCTTGAAGTTGAAAAGAATAAAATTAATGGCCTTTTCTTTTATGTTATGTATGGATATTATAAGTATTTCCGTAGCCTGAGTTTGACCTCCAGTGTGTGAAAAGCATGCTTCTCCTAGGCTCTCTGCCAAGAGCTTCCATCATTCTAAATTCTCTTCTGCCACTTTATTTATTGCCTGCTCTGCTGGCATCTCCAACTGAAATCTGAGCAGATCGATTTTTTACATCTTCATTTACTTAAATGAAAATTAACCTTGTGTTAAAGGAAGGCCTTTTTAAATAATGAAATGAAGACATACATTGATTTTTTTCCCTTGAGCAAAATATTGGTCTGGCCAAAAAGTTTTTTTTGTTTGTTTGTTTGTTTTTTTTTTTTGTACAGTGGCTCTAGTAGTGCTTAGGTATCTTTAACTTAATTTGAAATAATTGTGTTATATGGTATTGTGACAGCTATCCTATCAGCATGCATTTTTTTAAAAAAATCAAAATTGGTGAATTTATGTATAGCCATTTTAATATTGAAGATGGAAGAAAATAAGCAACTTATACTTTATTATTTCAAGAAAGGTAAAAACACAACTGAAGTGAAAAAACAAAAGATTTGTGTGGTGTATGGAGAAGGTGCTGTGAATAATTGAACATATCAAAAGTGATTTGCGAAGTTTCTTGGTACTATTGGCATTGGGGCCAAATAATTCTTTGCTGTGGGGCTGTCTTATGCATTGGAAGATGTTTAGCAGCACCCCTGGCCTCTACCCACTAGAAGCCAATAGGGGGAGATAGCCGGCATAGTCAAAATATCCAAATCAATAAAATTGTTGGTGAACATGAAAAATGTGTTTTTTATTTTACAGAAAAATAGAAAACCAAATGGATCTTTGGCCAATCTAATAGCCCTAAAAACCCTAACGTGTGCTTTTTATGGCCTGCATACACCCCACCCCTATAGATTTTGCCATATTGTCCTGCTTCTTAAGTTAAATCTATTGCAAAGGAACATTTAAGAATCTTAAGAGGGTCACAAACTTGTTGCAAGGGTACACTGAGGGGAGAAGAATTAACATAATACCACAGTTCATTTTCCATGACCCTGCAACCTGCTGTCTTCATTTGTGAAGTGTTTGAAGAATTAAGCTCTATTGCTTTGTTCCTTAATGTTTCCATTTGGAGAGAGTTGTAGTTGGGTTTAATTCTTATATTGTGAACACCGTACATGTGAATTTGAATGGGAGCAAATGCTAGGGACAATTGGATTAGAATACCCAACACCAGTGCCCCTGAATTGCATGGTTCTTATGTGATAGCATATCCAGTGAATACTGGAGCGGTCCCCATGCACACGTTTCTGTAAAGCTTTTTGTACATTTATTGAGGAGATTCCCCCCCCCCCAGTAGAAATCAAATATAAATTAAAAATAGGTCATAACACTACTTCTCATTCAAACCCACATTTTGCATAATCATTTTTTCTTCCTTTTTTGTTTTTTCTTCTTTTAAGAAACCTGGCAAAAATCCAGCTAGATAGAAATATGGGACAAATGCTAATTTGAAAGGAAAAAGGAGATATTGTGGCTGTGGTTCTGAGGCAATGGAGGGATGCAACCGTGGTGTAATTCCATCTTCTAGCAACTTTCAGTGGGGCCAGTGGCCATCACGAAGTTAGTAAACACTCAGAAAACACTGAGAATGTCCTTTCTGTCATCTGCAGCACCCCATGGGCCTTCTTTTACAATTGGGAAAGCTATATGGCTCCTTTGGGGCCTGGTGTTCAACAACTCCGTGCCTGTCCAGAATCCTAAAGGCACCACTAGCAAGATCATGGTGTCCGTGTGGGCCTTCTTTGCTGTCATATTCCTAGCCAGCTATACGGCCAATCTGGCTGCTTTCATGATCCAGGAGGAATTTGTGGACCAAGTGACTGGCCTCAGTGACAAAAAGGTAAGGTCACCTTGCTTTCATCTCTGCCTGAGGTGTTGATCATAAATGCTCTTCTCTCAGAAGGGAATGATTTGGATTCTATCATCCAAACCCATCCACTCAAAAGCACAAAGCCAGAGGATTGTTTTTCTCTCAATTTAAATTGGCATAGTTCTAAAAATTTTAGGAACAGAACTATAAACATAGGCCTCCCAGGTCTGAAAGATTCCAGATCTGACTTGGAAGCCATTTCCCCGTGGGGTCATTGCTCATAGTTATATGATCTTGCCAGTGATGAGGCTCTGTGACTCAGGGCATATTCTAGCTCAGACCGGAGCTCATCCTTTCAAGGAGAGTGTGGTGTTGAGGAAGATCCACTAGCCTGGACAAGGAGGAACGTGGGGCAAAGTGGGGTGCTCTAGGCTGCCGGTGTCTCCTGGTTCTATGATCTTGGAGGAGGGTCTTATAGACTCCATGCCTTGGATTATTCATCTATGATGTGACGACAAAAAAAAAAAAAAAAAAAAAAAAAGTCGTCTTGAAGCCATACAGAGAGAGAAAGCTGACAGCTCCTTTTTACTCTGTGGCTGATCAGCTCCATTTTCGGCATGCCTGACTCACCTGAAATGTCTTCAAGGGACACGAAGGGAGTGTAGCTTTTCATTTCCTACCAGTTCCTTTCAGTCAGACACACCTCCAACCCTCCCTCGTGGTGCTGTGCTTACATCAGTAAGCTGAGAGTGGTAACACCTGCTCTCATTCTCCACTGAAATGCAAGGAGGGTAGCAGGATGTGAGCAGCTATTCAGAAATGCACACAGAGGAAGAAAGGAGGTAAACCGGGTGCATCCTGCTATTGAAATTCTCTAGGTTCAGGAAACAAATCCTATCTTGCTATGCTCAGCAGTATAGAGATTGCACTGCTGCAAAGATTTTCTGTCTTGTGTGTGGATAATTTGTTTCTCTTTATAAAATCGCACCATCATGTCTTGTTGACATAAGTCTGCATGTATGCTTTTGGCATTCATCAATAAACTGCTGAACAGAAAATCAGTGTGTGAAAAGCCCAGCAGCTTATCTGTGTTATCTGCCTGTGGTTGAAAGAAGTACAGAGAGCCTGGCATCAGAGAGATACTGAAGGGCTGGGGTGAGTCACCTTCACAAAATCGCCATCACTCCTGGAAGTGGTCATTCTCTCGCTGATGACTTCTGACTGTTATTTGAGTAAATGCCATTCTACATACCATGGTGACAAAGACTTTTGTATTTTGCCCTACACCAAATATCCCCTCCTTTTCTCTCATTAAGGTCCCTCTCCATTCCTTAAAAACTCCAAGTTTATTTCCAACACATTGCCCTTGCACTCTACGTCCTCTGCCTCCAGTGTTCTTCCCATTCTCATGGCTGGCTCCCCTTTGACTTCCAGGTCTTAGAGAAACTTTCACCTCTTGGGACTGTCTTTCCTGGCCACTATAGTGAACTTAGCAACCTGAGCTGGTGCTCCCATGAAACTTAAATTCTAATAGAAAGAAATAAACAACAAATAAGTAAATGTAAACAGAGAAGAAAATTCCAGGCAGAAATGAGTGTTGTAGAGGAAATAAAACTGATGAGATTAAAATTGACTTGGAGAGCTCAAGCGCTCAGCAGGTGAGCAGATAAAAAAGCTGTGGTACATTTACACAATGGAATAAAAAAGAAGGAAATCTCACCTTTTTTTGACAGTGAATGATGTCACAAAAGGTGGACCTGGAGAGCACTATGCTAAGTGAAATAAGCCAGTCAGAGAAAGACAAATGCCATGTGATTTCACTCATATGTGGAATCTAATGAACAAAAAACTAACAAACAAAATACAAACAGACTCATAAAGAACAGACTGACAGCTGTCAGAGAGGAGAGGGCTTGAGGTGGCTGGATGAAAAAGGTGAAGGAATTAAGGAAAAAAACCCTCACAGACACAGACAACAGTATGGTGATTACCAGAGGGAAAGGGGAGTCGGGGGACATAGAAGAGGGTAAAGGGGTGATCATCGGTGATGAAAAGAGACTTGACTTGGGGTAGTGAAGACATAATACAGTATACAGATGATGTGGTATAGAACTGTACACCTAAAATTTACATAATTTTAGTAACCAATGTCACCCCAATAAATTCAATTAAAATTTAAAAACTTAAAAATTAACTTGGGGCAGGGGATAGCGGGAGAGTGTATCAAAGAGTAGTCTGGCACTTAGTGGGCACTCAGGTCATACTTGCTGATTGAATGAAGCAATCACAGTGTGTGGACACTATGGACACCCACCTGGCTGCCCTGAGATCCCTCTTCCAGCTCTGTGTGCCAGGCCCACCTTGGCTGATAAAGACTCAGACAAGGGATCTTCACAGGATCATTGCCTATGGGCACAGGAACTGAAAATGCCTGGGATTGAAGTTCCCCAATTTTTTCAGTTGCCTGTAACCAATCACTAACCAGTGTGAGAGCACACAAGCCCAGCTGCTCTGTTGCGTCTAGGCAGCACAAACTCAGGAACAGTTTACTCTCCAGAGCTCCCTGCTAGATCAAGCTGATACTAAGACTTTGCCTCAGATTATACCCTTGGCTGGCTTCCTCCCTCTCCCTGACCCTCTTCCTCCTCTCCCTTCTGGTTTGACCTGGAACCCTTCCTTAATAAATCATGTTCACGCAGTTCCTAGGCTCAGGCTTGACTTCTGGCCAACCTCTGCCTAAATCATACAGCATCTATGAGGCAGCAGAAAAACCCTGCACTCAGCTGGAAAAGCTGGGTTCCTGTTTCCTCTCCACCATACTCAGGCTCTGTGATGCTTTCACAATCATGTAACCTGTCTGTGTCTCCTTACTCCTCTCTGTAAATTTGGGAATCAGAGTTGTAGGAGGATGAAAGGAGACTGCAAACATGAATGTGCCTTGTAGCCTGTGAGGCTCCTTCAGACACAAAGCCCTGTAACATGATTCCATCACATTGTGGGAGCAAAAGTACAGTTTCCAGAAGCAGTGATGGGAGGTGCAGTAGAAGCACTGGGGAGCCATGTCCTGGAAGTGAGGATTTTTCCAGAAAATCATTGACAGCCTATTCTGCTTTTTTTGTTGCTATTTTCAAAGGCTAGGGGGAAAAATCCCTCGCTGCATAGTTTTGGTTCTAAATAATATGGCCGCTTGTGGGAAAACTAATTAGAACTACTAACAATTTGACCGACCTTCTCTGATTTGGAAACACCTAGTGACAGATACTATATTCTCATGGGATACAGCTCAGTTTCCAACCTCAGAGCATTAGCAGCAAGCAGGTAGCTCTTTTAATTAAATGTTTGGTACAATTAGATAAACAGCAAAATTCTTGGAGTAAATAAGCTAAATCCCCCCAGATGATTAATAGCAGATATACCAAGAAAGCCTGCACAATAAAAATCTATATTGAATCAATTTATTTTAATTCTGCATACAAGTGGGTTTTCTCTCTCTCTTTCTTTTAAATCATGAATACATGTGTAACATTCGCAATATTAGTGCTTGCTGTGAAGAAGCACCTTTGGAGCCCATTGTGTGATCAGATGAGCTTGGGTTTCAATTGCAACAGGGCGAATTCATTGGAAGATACTCCCCTAGGAATTATTAAAGGAAAATTGGAAATCCAAAATGTTGGGAATCACTATGGTAGAGGAAACCCATTGCTGGGAGGCAGATTAGTGTGGTGGGAAAAGCAATGTCACATTTGGGGTCCAATGCACTTGGGTTCAAATCCTGGCCTCGCCATACAATGGGTATATAGCCTTTAGAATGTAGTATCCTCAAGGCTTCATTTCACACGGAGATGGGGGGATATTAATACCATTCTGGCAAGGTTGATATGAGGATTAAAAATTATCTACTGCTTTTTCCCTGCCCTTCTCTGCATCTCCCTCCTCCTCCTCTTTTTAATCACCCCTGCCTGATTCAAACCATTCCTCACTTCTGGAGTCTAAAGTGATACTGCACTGAGTTGGCCTTTGGTGACAGCAATGCAGGGAATCCAGAGAACTGCCCTTGGTTCCTGTGAAGTCGGGCTGTCTCTGGGTACTGCAGTTGTACTGCCCGTGGTCCTGGCCCACCAGATTTACTAAATAAATGGAGGCCTCTGAGCCTCCCTTGCCCCTGAAGGGCCATAGGTGTCTGATGCTGACAGCGGGAGCATGCGGAGCTTCACCAGTGGGAGAAGACTGTACTAGAAATAGGGGCTCTGGTTGCCAGGGTTTCTAATTTACAGCCACAGAAGACAGATAGATATTTTTAATAAATGTGCAGCTTTGGTTCATAAGAGGAACAAAAAAATGTCCTGGTCAATGGCCACATTTTTCTTAAACAATTTATTTCCCAGAACTGCATCTCTACTTCTTCCGTCATAAAGTGCTGGCCATATCTTATTCACTTGGATGACTTTCAGACCTGACCACAGATGAGATGGGAAAAAATTAGACTATAACCCTCTAATCCTCTCTTCTCCACATTGGAAGGAAACTGGCTCAATTATTTGGCTAAAGTCACTCTGGGCAACAACAGGTGATGATGTGATGTATATCAAGCATGCAGATGCCAGGAAGTCTTTCAAGTATTTTGTGATTAATTGCAAAGGCAATCCCCAACTTACAGACAGAGGAACTGAGGCTTGGAGAACTTAAGCAGCTGCTCAAAATAACTGCATTCCTAAGTGGCGGATGGAGCTAAATGCTCTAAGCCTAAGTTAAGGTGAAGCCAGTTAATGCGAACAGCGAGGGCAGCCTTGAGAAAGAGAAACTGTGAGGAGTTTCGCTGACTCTGGCCACTGTGATTAGATGGCTCTCTGGTCCCACTGGCAGTGAAAACCTCTGCATCAACCCCTTCCTTTGCTAAAGCCCACATTTGTGTCTTCCTGCTTGCCCGTGAATCTCTCTGAGAGAAAGCTGTGGTAGAAATCATTCCTGCAAGGAAACAGTGTGTCCTTGATGCAAAAGCCTGGGACTCAGGAGATGAGTCATGCTTGCCCCTGTTTTTCACACTAGATGTTGACTCTTTAGTGAGCCATAAAATTAATTTAAGGGTTGTGATCATTCAAAACCCCAGAACATAAAGGATGCCATTGAGTATATCACACGTAGAAAGAGTGAGTACTGTGAAGTGGTGTGTGTGTGTGTATACAAGGTGGCAATGGGAAATATATTGTGAGCCATGCTGTAAAAAGTTTGACAGCCTTTAGTCTAGTGGGAACGGTTCCTGGATCTTGATCTGGGCTGAGTCTTGTATGGGAGATGGTACAATCAAAGCCAGAGGGTTAAGGAAATTCATCCCAGAGGCTGATTATCTGCATGTCGCTGTGCAAACCAGAGGCAGGGAAGAAAGGGAATCTAAAAGACATACTTGGCTCCCCTGCAACAGATGGGGAGTGAAGTGGAAGTCAAATTGGCTATCACTGGATATCTCTGGAGATTGGGACCTGCTGCTACAACATGTAGATTTATGAACAGCGCTGTTGCTTCTGTCTCCCAGAGCAGGCAGCTGCCATGTAGATGAGTCTGGGCTCAGGCCCCCTACTCTTTCAGTGATGAGTTGAGGAGCTGCTTGCTGGAATGAGTGCAAAGAGCATTTTGCTGTTGACACACGCACACACTCCCAACCAAGGCACCCAGCAGGAAGATCTCCTTTGGACAATGTATGGCCGCTTCCCTCCAATGCTATTGTGGCAGCTTATTAGGCAGCAGCATGCCTAATTTAGGGAAAATGATTTTCAACTGGAAATTTTAATTACCAGTGAAATGAAGTCTGGGAAAAAAGTGTTTCTGGTTGGTTCGACTCTTGGGTAAATTTGCATGCTTTCTCCAGCAGTTCTCCGTTCCACGGAGGACATGCTGGCCTGGAAGTCTGAGAGACCTGTACATTCTAGTCCTGGTTCCACCATGGAACTGCTGGGGGTCCTTTCCCTCTCTGGGTCTCAAGGTTCTTGCCTCTAAGAGGAAGGATTATTAGTACAGTCTATGAGGAACAATGAAGTTCAGACCTTAGCTTATGGTTTTATTTGCATCACTTTCCAGTTTCAGAATTATATATTTCATAGAAAATTGAGGCCCAAGTTCCTTTTTTTGCCCATAATGACAGTAAAACTGAAATGTAATAATAGTTTTATTTTTGAGTGCTTACTCTGTCTTGGTTACTATTCTAATTACTTGACAAATGTTATAATTTTAGATCTTCCCATTGACCCCACAGAAGTACTGATATGTTCCCCACCCTACAGGTGGACAATAAATGGAGGCAGGGTGAAGTGAAGTGACTTATCTAAGGTCCCACAGTCTGTAAGTGTTAAAACCTGATTTTTGTAACCTATGAACCTAAGCTCAGACGTGTAGCCATTGGCCTGTGTTGCTGCCAGATTTTCATTTTGTTTTGGAGACCCAGGTCCAGTTCTCTTGACTCTTAATCTGGTTAGGTTGCCCCAAACACTGAAGTTGTGAATGGATAGTATCAGCCAATCATGAAAGACTAGTGGAGCATGGACAATGAGAGTTCATGAAGACTGGAGGACCATACGCAACGTGGACACCCCCAGAAAGCTAATTCTTAGTAGGGACATCAGCTCAACAAATCTTCATGAGCCTGACATTATGCCTGGAGTATGTTAGGCCTCCAATGAGTGTATCGCATGTATGGAGGAATGAGTGGGTAAAGGATGAATTGATGGCAACATATAGTCATTATCGGGGAAAATATAATTTTCCTTCTACCCTTCTATGTTTTAGGCTGAGAACTGCCCCTCTCTCATAATAAAAGGCAGATTAATGAGAGAAAAGCAAACAAATTTAATAACAAGCGTAACATCTGTATGCAGGGGAGATAGCCAAGAAAACTGAGTAACTCCCTTAAACAGCCCAAGCCATGACCTTGAATACCATCTCCAGCTAAAGACAAAAGATGATGGGGGGAGGCAAATTATGGGGGGTTACCAGGAAAAGCAGTTAACAAGGGTTTGGTTGTTATGCAGACTTAAGTCACTTGCCTTCTCCACCTGTAAGAGTTATAAGAGATTTAGTCATCTTCCTCTTCCTGGTACAGAGAAAAAGTTGCCCTTACAAATAGAGATTCTCCTTATAAATGTAAATGTCTCTCACAAAAGGGTTAACTTCTACTTGGTTTTCAGAGCTACACCTGTATCCGCTGTTTCTTAAAAGTAACCACTCCCAAATAATCCTTATGTAGAAGAAGCATATTTTGGGGTGACAAATTCTGCTTCCCTTCCTCATTTTCTGGGTGAGACGAAGATTGTTATAAATGGAGTTGACACAAGGGAGTGATTGGTGACGATCACAGATTTCATCATACCATGGATAAATTAACATAACTAAAATAATAACTTCATTCCTGCTCAACCAGCATTTCCTGAGCTCTCCCAGTTCCCCAGTGCCTACCACTAGACTACTGTCTATAACGGCATGAAAAAGTTCAGTCTAACAGGTATCTTTTGCATATTCAGCCAGTATGTACTCGGGCATAGTATGGAGCAAGACACTGGAGCTCACAGACCAGTGTAAGATGTGATTAAGAAGCAAAAAAATGATCGTGTTTTTGCTGTGTTAATGCATGCATATGTTTAACTCACACAAGGCAAGGTGATGGCTGACTTCTTTTCCTTCTCCTCCTCTTTCTCTTTTTGTTTTCTTTCTGTCTGTCTGTGTGTCTGTCTGTCTGCCTCTGTCTCTCTCTCTCTCCAGTTTCAGAGACCTCATGACTATTCCCCACCTTTTCGATTTGGCACGGTGCCTAACGGCAGTACTGAAAGAAACATTCGGAATAACTACCCCTACATGCATCAGTACATGACCAAATTTAATCAGAAGGGAGTAGAGGATGCCTTGGTCAGCTTGAAAACAGGGTAAGGATGTTGGTTTCTTTTTCTCTGCAGGCCTGCCAGCTGATAAACCTTACAAAAAAATGACTCTGTATGCATTGATGCTTATCTGCCCCCATCGGAGAGCTATGCAGTCAAGATGGACCCCAGTCCTGCTTTTGTTAACTTGCTTTTGTTAACCTGATGATCATCACAGGTTTCCTTCTGAGTTGTGTTAAGGAAAAGCAAATCCAGGACACTTTGAAATGCAGAGAACCAGCAGGGTTTCTTAAACTGATAAAGAAGTTGGTCCAACACCATGGGTTATTTTACCCAAATAGAAATGTTAAAAAGCAAAATTCAACTGAGTTCTTCTGGCTGGGAGAATAATTAAAATGACATAAGGCGGATTAAGAGGAGAAAATCAAGTTTAGTACACGTGCACAGGAAATTCACATAAGCGTGAGAATTCCAAAGACAGTGAGGCAAAGTGAAGTATATGTGCCATTCTGGACCAAGGAGTAGGGAGTCGGGGTCCAGGACTTCAAGAGGAAGTAAGACAGTTTACAAGGAGATGAAAAAAGTTGATGTTTAGTAAACAAATGTTTGCTGGGTCTTCTTGAAACAGTGGGACACAGGGAAGAAGGACTTTGATCAGATGGGCTTTGGTAGGTTCCTCTTTGTCTACTGCACCAAGTTATATTAAACTGTAGTTACCTATGATGATATCTGCTTTTTAGAGCAGGTTCTCTATCTTAAATTCTTTGGGGTGGTAACGGGGTGGGGTGGGGGGGGACAAAGTTTCATCCTGAGCCTTCTGGGCCTCAGTTGTTTTTAGCTCAAAATAATCTGTATGCCAGAATGGGACATCTTGGGGTGATTCATTCTGAACCCCCACTGTTCATTTGAAGATCTAATTGGCTTTTTATCCAATGATTCATTAAATGGGCAGCATCCCATCTAGCAACTAAAAAGGAGTTCTGAGGATCTGTACAAAATGGAAGGTTTTTATAGGCAGAAGAGGGCAGGAAAAGCAGTTTCTAGCAAAGAGTGGACCATTTCGGGCCCGATCACTTTCTTCTGGGGAGGGGCATGTAGGCAGGCAGATTACCTCACTAGTGCTGACCAGGTAATTCCAGATTGACTGGTTAAAGGTCACATTCCTAGGGAGAAGCTGAAACTGCAATCCAGTCTTGGTTTGCTGATGTTGGGCTTGGCATAAGCAACTCTGTTTTGGGCCCTTCCTTCCTTCCTTCCTTCCTTCCTTCCTTCCTTCCTTCCTTTCTTCTTTCTTTCTTTCTTTCTTTCTTTCTTTCTTTCTTTCTTTCTTTCTTCTTCCCCTTCCTTCCTTCCTTCCTTCCTTCCTTCCTTTTCCCTTCCTTCCTTCCTTCCTTCCTTCCTTCCTTCCTTCCTTCCTTCCTTCCTTCCTTTCTTTCTTTCTTTCTTTCTTTCTTTCTTTTTCTTCTCCTTCCTTTTTCCTTCCTTCCTTCCTTCCTTCCTTCCTTCCTTCCTTCCTTTCTTTCTTTCTTTCTTTCTTTCTTTCTTTCTTTCTTTCTTTCTTCTTTTCTTTCTTTCCTTTTCTTTCTTTCTTTCCCAGAAAGATCTAAGGAGATTGAGAGTTTATTTGAAGTGCTGAAAACACAGTGCTATAGATTTTTAGCTGATTTTTAGGTAGGAGTTTGGGGGTATAGTTTTATGTGAAAACAAACAATATAACTTTGATAGAAGAGAAAGGCAAAATGGAGAGAAAAGCAATGAGAACTCAATCTCTGTACAGTTGTACCTAATATTCTTGAGTACCTGAGGCACTGCAGTAGCATATGCAAAATAACTGAAGCTGTAAAGAGGAAGACAGCACAGTGGTCAGTTCAGGCTGTGAGGCTAGAATATGCATCCCCTTCTCCCTTGCTGTTACTTGCCATATGAACTTGTACAGTGTTTTAATGGCTCTCAATCTCATATATAAAATGAGAATAATACTAGGAACTAATTCACAGGGGTTTCATGAGAAAATGTGAGGGAAAGCATTTTAGAAATTGCCTGGCATAAAGAGAGGGCCTAATTGTTAGTGTTGTAATTTGATGTAAAGGTTAAATTCTATTCTGTGGACTTACCAAAATATCAGGGATGTGTGAAATTCATGTTTGAAAGGATTTCACTAAAAATGATTCTGCTTTAAATGAAGGAGTTGTTTAATGAGGAAAATTTTATGTATCCAGAAAATTAACTTATGTGCATTGTCCCAATCATCAGGAATTCCTGAGAAGCAAAATGTTACTATAGTGCATTCTCCTGAATCCACAGCCTTGTCCTCTGGGCTATTCCTGCAGGCCCAATGCAAAAGCCTCGAAACTCTTTTGTGTCTGAGGGTGCGGAGGGGCCCTCCTCGAAATCACCAAACCCAGGTCTCTGCATAATTTCCCAGGAGCTTTGGCTGATAGCAGTTTGTCCTTTCAGTCTCTGGAATCTCTTTGGTATCTTGGCAGGGGCTAGGACAGTATTTATTTAGATGTTGAGTCCATTCCTTATCCAAACCTCATTGACACACTGCTCATTCTGGCTTCCAGTGGCTTTTCAAAATGTTTTATAAAGCTAAAAAACAGAAAAATATGTAAATATTGAGTATACTGTTTGATGACTTTGTACAAACTGATCCTCAAGGTTAATTAATAAGATGTCACCAAATTACCAGAACCTACCCACTACCACCACAGCCTCTTCCAGTCACTATTTTGTGTGGGCCATCCTCTCTTCCAGAGTAGATTCTCTTTGCCTATTATTCTGACACATAAGTAAAAACATACCATATGGGTTTTTTTGTCCGGCTATTTTCTTTTTCAACATTTTGTTTATGAGATGGTTGAATATTCCATTCTCTCATTCTCATTGCTGTATAGAATTTCATTGTGGGGATACAGCACAAATTCATCTGTCTCTTCAAGTCTTGATGAATATTTGCGTAGTGTCCCAATGAGGCTATTATGTGTAATGTTTTAAACAGCATTTTTACACGTATTTTGTTGCACAAGTGAGTACATTTCTCTTTCTGTATACCCAAGACTGGAAGTGCTAAACTATAGAATGTATGTTTAATTTTAGTACCTATCAGAAAAGATACATTTTTTAATACCTTTCCATTTTAGCCATGGGTATGGTTTTGTTTGTTTCAATTGTGGTCTTTTCATCAACATTCATTTTTTTCCATTGGTTTATTAAGTTGGTTTTTTAAAAATTGTACAGTAGAGAAATGAGCACTTTATTTGTGGTGTGATTACAAATGTTTTTCCCAGTTTTCTTGTTTGTCTTTTAAGTTTGAGGATGAGTTCTTTTTCCATGCATATTTTTATTTTTTGTGGTCACATTTACCAGTCTTTGTTTTGTGACTTCTGGATTTTGAGTTATAATTTAAAAGTCTTCCTCACTCTGAGATTACAAAGTAACTATCTCCTGTTTCTTTCTATTTTGGTTGCATTTCTAATATTTAGCATTTTTTGAATATAGAGTGTGAGATATGACTGCAACTCCTCATGTGACAATGAGAACCAAAATTTGGGAACAGCCACCACGGTATGGCACAAGGTCAGACAAACTGAGCTGATCATGTCTGCTCACCTCCCACTTCTCTCAAATGGCAGCTCCACCACACTTACTGGTCTTTGTCTTCCCTCCTACATCTTGTTTCCTTTTTAAATTTTTTTATTATGAAATATTTTAAAACGTGAAATGGATTATAAAATCATTTTACAAAGTAAATATAATGAGGGTATACTATTTAAGGAATAATAAATAGTAAAATGAACTCCTAGGGACCCACCACCAGCTTTAAAAAATAGCCATTTCCCTCCTTCACTATATACAGCATCTCTAGAAGGTTCCAACCCTATGGAAAGTAGAGGTGGGTGCCCCACATGCTCCTGAATCATTAATGCCCCCAATAGCTTAAAATCTAGTGAGCCTTGGCTTAGACAACCCAGAGCACCTAGCTTGTCTGTTGGGTCCTAGGCCTTCGCCTACAAGTCTCAGCAACAGTCATGTGCTGCCCAGCAAGGTGCGTGCATAAACACCAGTGTCAGTAAGGTGAGAAGGCTTCTTTATAGATTGCAACTTCCTGTAAGAGTCTGGAACACAAGAGGGGCTTTGGATTATGGTTGAATGAGAGTCCCACCTTGGTTTGAGTCTTGGCTCTATCATTAGCAAGCTGTGGCCTTGAACCTCTTTAAATCTCAGTTTCCCCATCTAAATAATGAAAGAGCTGGAATCTCTAATCTGTAAAAACAGTTTTGAGATTCTTTTATTTGTGTTGAACACTTGAACATGTATTTAAAACGTTCCAAAATTCAAAGTTGAGACATACTGTTGGTGGCGGTGAGAATGACACCAGCTGTTAGACCCATGGGGTCAGACCGGACCTTGGTTCAGCAACCTCAGTACTTGTGTTCCAGACAAGAAAGAATTGAGAGCAAAGACTGAAAATATTAAGAGAGACTTTATTTAGAAAGTCATAGGTGTAGAAGTGAGCAGAAAACAATGGGCTCAGGAATAAGTTACAGAGGAAAAGAAAAAGTCCCTTGGAGCCTAGGAGAAAGAAAGAGGTAAGGAAAGTGTGCCCGAGGGAAAAACAGGGGGAGATGGAGGGGAAAGGCATGGATGTGCTCCCAGGAGGGAGAGCACCCTGGGTCTAGTGTTTTCAGCATGGAGATTTTAGGGGATGTCCCAGGGAGGATTGCAATACAATATTTATCAGCTTTCTAGGAGTGTCTTTTCAGGGTCCTGGTCTCCATTGATTGGTCAGTGCCAGAGCAGAGATATCAGTAATCAATACAGCTGGTCCTGAGGCAGCCAAGGATTCAATTGTCTGGTTTTGCTGCTTTTCTGGGTCTGGGACAGAAATGCAACTGAGGCCTAGATGTTATCTCTAGGGAGGAAAGGTCAAGGGATCTAAACTGCTGACCAGTGATGTGCTAGGGGAGGAGAGGTTACCCTGGGGCAAGGTCTTTATTTTCCCAGTTTTGCCTGTTGCTAGACATCCCAGGGCTTTCTGCCCTGGTGACCTTCTGTGCCTGGTCCATCGCCCTTGCTCTGCTCATGTCTGTCTAACTGCCCACCACAATACTATGTATATAAACGGCTGTCAGTTTTGCCCAAAGGATTTAGAAAAGGCTCAAAAGCTGGGCATCTCCAAACCTGGCCAGTGGACTAACCCTACCTGAAGCACTTGTCAAAGTATTTGGGCCCAGCACAGAACCTTCTCTCCAGTGAGGGAGCCTATAAATCTGCATTTGAACAAGCATCGCTTACCCCCTGCTCCAGGTGATTTTGATTCATGCTAAAATTTGAGAAATACTGTTCTAAAGTGGTTCAATAAATACATTTTATTGAGACAGCATAAAAAGAGTAAATCAAACAAATGCTTATCTCTGGGATCCAAAATTGCTCTAAGAAGAGCATAGGCAGCAAGAAACTTGAAACTAAGTTGTTCAGTTTCGTTGTAAATTGAAATTTATAATAAACAGAGATAAAGCATCCAGAAATTATTACGTAAATCAGTGAGGAAATAAGATTTGATGTGCAAACATTGACAGAAATAGGATTCTTTACAAATAGAACCAAATGCGTATGAGCTGTTTGTGACCCCCAGGTTTCTAGACCGGTGTTTCTCATATCCTAGCCTCAGTCTGTCTGAATCAGTGGGGTACAAAGAAAAATGTTTGTCCTGAACCCCACTAACCAATAGAAACAGGTTTTCTAGGGCAGGGCCTGGGAATCTGTATGCTTTCAATTCACAAGCTCTTCAGTTGGTTCTGCTGTGTGCTAATCAGATTTTAGAACATCTGCTCTAGAAGAGCGAACTGAAGCTGAAATGAGCGGAGACAGATTTAGATTTACAAATGCTCAGTCATCAGGAGCCAATGTTCTCCAAGAAGTTTGGCAAGTGGGCAAAACTGCAAGCCTAGCGCTTATGCCAGATTTAAATGAAACTATCAACATCCCTAGGACTCCAAGGAGCCTCATATTTCAAGACACAGTGGGATGATTTTTTACTTTAACTGATTTTATGTACACTTATGTGTATAAAAATTTCTGAAAAAGTCCCAATTTCTTTTAGAAACATCAAACTTTAGCCCTCTGGCATCCTAGTTCCCTGTCTGATTTTATTTCCAGCTCAACAATGTTGGGAAACAGATAAGTATCTTTGGCTTCCTTTTCATTGAGTAGTTTCATTGAGGGAGAAGAATTAGAAAGCAAAGTTGTATTATCACCAGTAAATATTATTTTTGCAAGGTTCAAATTGTGTCCATAAAACCAAAAGAAGGGGTTGGCCACTTTTGTGTCCAATGATGTGTCCATAAAAATAAAAGAAGGGGGAAGGAATTTCAGGGGGAAAGGGGAAGTGTTTACAGGAACAAGTATAAAGGACACGTGGACAAAAACAAGGGGAGGGTGGAAACGGGAGGGGGTGGGCTGGGATGGGAGTAAAAGTCAGAAAACTGTACTTGAACAGCAATTAAAATTAAAAAATAAATACATAAAAGAAGGGATTGGTCACTTTTACCTGCAAGTTTCAGAAATGTCTTCATAGACAAGGTGCACATTGAACCCCTGTTCCAGAGCACAAATCCTGAAAGCCTGTGGGGTTCAGGAGTCTATGTCTTTAGTAGCATTTCCAGTGACTCAAATACAAGTAGTGCCTGGGCTTTGAGAGGTTACTTAGTTGAATCTTGAGAAGTGGTATTTTCTCTGGCATGGATAGAACAAGAAAGAGGAAGGGCAGTTCAGGAGAAGTGGAGGCATAGGGAAACATGAGTTTAGGTTTGATCATGCTAAGCTGGAAGTGCCTTTGGGAGAATATCATCATATTTCCATATTATCTCTGCATTTATTGAAACCTAACAATCTGTGACATGAAACCCTGAGTACTTCACATGAATGATCTCACTTAATCTTCAAACCCTCCTATGATCACAATACTCTCATGAGCTGGGTACCATTGTTATCTTCTTTAAGAGGTGAAGAATCTAAACTCCCCAAGGTTAACTCATAACCCAACAGGCTATTTAACTGAGCAACTACATCATAGCATTATTAGGTACAGGACTTAGGCTTGCCTCCTCACTTGGCAATGCCTATAGACAATTGGATATGTGAGATTAGAATTTAGGGATTTATATTTCATATAATCTCATATATGCATACTTAATATTGTATACAATATACCTATATTACATAATATCTATTTATTAATTGATGACCTGGCAATTGACAAGATCACAGCATCCTCATTTCCATCCTCAAAAGGAACTGATCCAGGGATGTAGAAATTTCAAAGGCAAAGGTAGACCAGGAAGGTAAAAGGATCCTCATGAAGTTCAGTTGCTATACAGAGCAAATTTAAGGATGTCATTTGAACAGGTTTTATTAGCTATATTTGATCATTCAAGCAGAATTAAACTCAGAGGGTTCATTTTCAGCTGCTGAGTTCGAAAGCAGACATAGACATCAGGGTTCAGTGAGCTGTTCTCATAAATGGAATAACATCTTCTCCAGAGAAAATCAGATCGACAATGACCTGATTTCTGGGATCCACCCCCACACTGCAAATAAAGCTCAAAAATAATTGCTACCACATCATAGACTTAGGAATTTTTTCCATAATGAAAGTTCAGAAAAGCACAGACATCAGGTTTTCTTTCATACTTGGAATTATTTCTTGTTAAAACCTATTAAAACTATAGTAACAGAATTTCAAGGCCACCCATAAAGCATTAAATATAGAAAAAGTCAGGGGAAAATTAGATGAAGTGAGATCCTAATTCTGTAAACTCAAAGATGGAATGAGAAGGAAAGAGAAAGGAGAAGAAAGGAGACTAAAATCAAATACATCAAAATGTTTTCAGAGGTCTTGCTAGATGATTAGGATTATGGTCTTTTTCACATCTTTTTATATTGTACTTAACAAATTTTCTGCAACAGAAGTATTACTTCTAATAATCAGGAAAAATGTTTCTTCTGAACATAATTCTTCATTTTTTCCTACATTTCCTTTGGGTTATTTGTCCACATGTTTACACACGTTGAATCAGTTTGCGTGTAAGTCTGTGTTTTACTTTTCTCAGTTAAATCTATACCATTTTGTTGGACAGTTTTCACATTTAATTACTAGGCTGAGCTAGAGGAATTTAATTAACTTCACTGCTTTGCATTTTCATCATACCTTGACTGGCGTTGGAGGGCCCTGCAAAAAGCAGTCATTTTTTGCAAGCTTGCTGATACCATTATTGCAGACCAATTTGCTGAGAATGTCATCCTACATCATTTCTCAGACTTCTGTGCTGTGCACAGCATTGTTTTTCTTCACTGTAAAGGCATGCTTTTATCTTGTGAACAACACAATTCCTGAAACCACTTGCAGTTTTCCTTTTGCTTTCCTTTGGCTGCTACATAATTCAGAGCTTAATTTATGATCCTCTGTTACCAACTGTGAAGAGCTTACATCCTGAATATCTGCTTCCAGACTTTACCTAAGGCCTTAGCTACCATTCTACCTTGATTTCACTGAACTCTAATTGCTTTATCCATATGTTTAAAGCTCATTCTACTGCAATTTGAATAAGCTACCTCAGTTGTTTTGGGAACTGAGTGAGGTATTTCTTGATGGGAGAGAGAGGCGGTGGAGAGAGAGAGAGACAGACAGACAGACAGACAGACAAAGACAAAGAGGGAGAGAGAAACAATTATCGGCCTCCTCCCATGCGTGCTCCAACCAGGGATCAAACTTGCAACCCTGGTATGTGCCCTGACCGCAGATCAACCCATAACCTTTTGGTGCACTGGACAATGCTCCAACCAACTGAGCGACCTGGCTAGGGCTAAACGAGATATGGTGTTTCTAACTAACAGATAACATTTATTGGGAGCTTACATATGTGCCAGGTACTGTTTGTTCTAAATGCGTTGCCTGCATTATCTTTTTAAACCTCATAACAACCCTATGAGACAATGACTGTCATGGTGCCCATTTACAATGGAGAAAATAGGCACAGAGAGATTCAGTAGCTTGTCTGAGGTCGCACTTGCCCCAGAGCCCATGATTGGAGTCATATCATAAAATAATAAGTATGAATATTCCCATAACATTATACAGTTAGCCTGTTTCTAATTGCCTGCCAATTTTGTTCATACTTTAAAATGTCTCTTTCTTTGAAAGCCTTAAACTGGTTTAAAAAGGGGCAATATTTCTTCTTCCACTGAGATGGAGAAAAGAAGTGACTCACAGAAGAAAATAAACCAAAAGAAGGAAGTATTCCTTATAGTGGGATACACCTGGTTAGGAAGTTCCTCCTGGGGAGACTGAAGAAGCAGGAGCTCCTTGGAGATTCCATCTCCTTAGGGATGGCCTCTTCTTTGCTGACATTTCAGAGGGCTTCAAATATATGATCTCATTTCATCCTGACTCAATTTGCCAAATAGGCATTCTTCCCATTTTACAGACGAGGAAACTGAGACTCAGAGAACAGGAGCAAGTTGTCTGAAGGATAAGCCAGTGGCAAAGCCAGCATTCAGACTCACCCTTGACCTCTCTTTCTCCCCGGATGTGCTGGCTCTGCTTGTGCTGACAAGTGATCCATCCTGGGAAGGGCTGGACCCCTTCCTTATGAGGTGATGGAACTAGAACCAGGGAAGTGGATGCTTTTGCCCACCAGCAGATCAGATTCAGAAAACCTCAGTACTGTGCTTTCTCTCTCCACTGTGAAAATTGTAAACAGGTTCCCACTGACCTGGTGCTAAAATGGTCGAGGTGTTCAAGCATCAGCCTGAGTACCTCTTCCAATATCTTGATCTAGCAGCAGAGTGAGAAGTGAGTTTTTCTGGGGCTGGGATAGCTCAGACCGTGGAGGCCTCAGCACATGTTGGAAGACACTGTTTACACCCCCTGATAAGTGTGGGGGCCAACCCTGAAAAGCTGCACCTACGCTAGCAACTCCTGTCTCCTTCCATTGAGAGAAATGTAGGTGGAGGAGTGATAGAAACTCAGGTACCACCCCTTCAGGTTACCCTCCTGAGGTAGTTTCCTGTGGCTTCCATAACAAATTACAAAAAAATGGGGGTTTAAAGCAATAGAAATTTATTTTCTTGCAGTTCTGGACACAAGAAGTCCAAACTCAAGGTGCTGCAAGGCCATACTCCCTCCGAAGTCTCCAGGGGAGGGTCCTTCCTTGCCTGGTTCAGCTTCCAGGGTCTCCGTGGACTCCAGGCACTCCTCGGCTTGTGGCTGCATCATCCCAATCTCTGCCTTCGTTTCTATACGGCCTTCTCCCCTGCATGTCTCCTCTTTTATAAAAGATTCTTCTTCTAAGTCATTGGATTTAGGGCCCTTCTAAGGATTTCGTTTTCAGATCCTTAACTGTTAAACATTCAAAGACCCAATTTCTAAATAAGGTCATGTTCTGAGGTGTTCAGGGGACACCTCAACCCACAACAGTCACCTGGGTTACATGCGGTTTTCCCAGCACCATCTTCTGACAGGTGTCCTACCTCAGCACAGACAGAGTGAGCTCTCCTCTGATGTATGGGTGTGTGGTGAGCCCTCAGCGCTCGCTGCTCTGCTGAGTGGGTGCTTCTGGGAGTGACGCCATAGCCACCTGATGCTCAGTGCACAGGTGTGCAACGCAGGCTCTCGTTCGTGAACTTCCACCATCAAGCGATGTGATAATTGTGCTGGATGGATTTCTTTGCCTTCTCCTTCCCAGCCTCTTAATCTCAGTTGTTTGGTGGACCTCACTCTGTGCCAGGCTCTGTTACAAGCACTTTACCTGTATGTAATTCCTCACTTAATTTTCACAGTGGCCCCCTGAGGTTGGGACACCCAACAGCTCCATTGTATACACAGAGAAACTGTCATGCAGAGAGGTTAAGTCACTTGTCTGGGCAAGTGCTGGTCAGCTTCAGAGCTGGGATTTTAACTGGCTCTGGCCAGTTATCTGTGCCTTAACCATGGTGCTATATTCTCATTATAAAAAATAAAAAATATATTCTCATTATAAAAAATAAAAAATACAAATATATAGGCATCTCCGTGACCATGTTCCAATCTCAGACCACCCCACCACCAGGTAAGCACTGCTCTCTGATTTCATACCATTTCTCCTACACCTTTGTTAGGTATTTGCATATATTTATATGTCTACACATAATTATAAAATTTTATTCTGCGGGATGCTGTTAAACTATGCAATATGTCACAGTTTGGTTTTCAATTAATCATACGTTTTAAAGAGCCTTCCATATCTGTAGGTGTCTTTTTCTTTATTTTCTCTGGCTCTTGGAACAATTCCATGGTATGCATGCATCACAATCTAGTTAACCATTTCCCTCTGGGGGACATTAGTCAGGTGGTTGTGTTAAAAATCTTGATGAGTCCTCTGCGCACTTTCATGAGTAGTTCCGCAGGAATGATCACAGAAAGTAGATTTTCTGAGTCCAAGTATTCACACTGTCTTGAAAACTTTAGTCTTAGCCAATTGATTGATTGGTTGACTTATTTTCTGAGTGGCTTTCTGGTGCAGAACATGAACTTTGGAGTGAGAAATGCCTGGCTTCCTACACTGGCTCTAATAACTACTGTGTGACCTTTGGCAAATTAAATAATCTCTCTGATCCAGCCTTCTGGAGCTCCTTTGAGAAGAGAGTGACTTGACTTAGGAAAAGTACCTGGCACTATATCCTACATATAATAGGGGCTTTATCAAACATGGATTCTTTTTCCATCTTATTTTTATTTATTTATTTTTAATATATTTTATTCATTATGCCATTATAGTTGTCCCATGTTTTCCCTTCCACCCTGTACCCCCCACCACCATCATTCCCCTACCTTAGTTCATGTCCATGGGTCATACATACAAGTTCTTTGGCTTCTCCATTTCCTATACTATTTTAACTTCCCCCGTCTATTTCGTACCTATCATTTATGCTTCTTATTCCCTGTACCTTTTTCCCCATTATCCCCCCTCTCCCTCCCCCTTGATAACCCTCCATGTGATCTTTATTTCTGTGAATCTGTTCCTGTTCTAGTTGTTTGCTTAGTTTTTTTTTTTGGGGGGGGTTAGGTTCATTCGTTGATAGTTGTGAGTTTGTTGTCATTTTATTGTTCATATTTTTTATCTTTTTATTAGATAAGTCCCTTTAATATTTCCTATAATAAGGGCTTGGTGATGATGATCTCCTTTAACTTGACCTTATCTGGGAAGCACTTTATCTGCCCTTCCATTCTAAATGAAAGTTTTGCTGGAATGTAGGTCCTTGCCTTTCATGACTTTGAATACTTATCATATTCACCTAACATCTCTTTCATTTTCATGTTTTCTGGCCTACGAGATTCCTATCCTGTAGTCCTGGTATGTGACAGGTTCAGCAGCATCATTTATCACTACCAGGATAAAGTGAAACTTAAAAGCTAAACATCCTGGATTCAAATTTCCTCTCTGCTAATATCCAACTGAAGGACCTTGGGCAAGTTAATTAACCTCTTCAATCACAGTTTTCCCTTTTATAAAATGGTGCTAATTTTGGTTCTTCCTTGTAGGAGTCCATTGTATGGATTAAACGCAGTATGTAGGCAAAGAGCACAGTGTGTGGCCCACAGTAAACATTTAAGAAAAGTCTGCCCAAAGAAAACAGTTTTGAGCATTTTTTATTATATACTATGCACCTTGAAATTTGACTTAGGAACTCTAAGTAAAGAGTAAATGGTCAGCTCTTATCCCAAACCCTTGAAGAGTATATTCTAAGGAACTCTATAAAATACTTATATTACAGAAGGGACCAATATTTTTCCTATGGCAGAGCATGAGTTGTAGTGTGAGGAAATAATAGCATTTGCATAATGCTTTAAAATTCACCAAGCAAATTTATAGCAAATTCATAACAAATTTATAGCAAATTCCTTCAACTGGTGTACAACCATGTGGGGAGATTGTTTTCCTTCTAGTCACATGGGGAAATCAAGGCTTAGAGGAATATACAGATTTGCCCACCATCCCATATCTTCTTCCTTTGACCCCACATCTCACCGGAGGACTTGCCTTTGGATTTGGGAAGCTCTGCATGGACACCCAAAGGCACATTGCTGTAGCAAGTAGCAGACTGTTCTGGGACCACTGACTGTGGGATGCCTTGGGCAGAGATCTCTGGGCCTCAGTTTCCTTGTCTGAAAAATTAAAAGACTGCATTATATGATCTATCAACTTTCTGGACATGGGTAGTTTGGGTCTAATATTAAATGAAACAGAAACAAAGTCGGGGTTTGCTGTATCATTTAACTCTGCCCTGTTTTTCAGGGTACTAGTCAACAGGCAAAGGGTGTGCACCCTATCTCTAGTGTTTGCTCTCTCCCTCTCTTTCTCTATCTCTCTCCTCTCTCTCCCCCCTCTCCCTCTCCCTCCCTCTGTGTTTCTCTCCCTATAAGTCCATCTCCTTTTTCTCTCCCTCTCTGAGTATTACTGTCTCTTTTCCTCATCTCTTTCTTGTTCTTTTCCTTTTATCTCTCTTTCTCTCTCACTGTATTTCTGTTTCACTCAGTGCCTGCCTCCATCTGTATCACTCCCTCCCTGTCTCTTCCTCCCTTGTTTCCTCCCTCTGCCTCTGCATCTCTCTCACTCTGTCTTACAAAATTGTTCAGAATTTTCTCAGTTAAAAAATAAATATTAGCCATTAGTCTTTTTTTTTTTACCCACAGTGACTATTTCTGGTAGAAATAATTAACACAAATTAAACTCACAACAGCTAAAAGCACACAGGATGAAATTTGTTATTGATAAAAATCCATAGATGACTCAAATCTTCTTGGCCAATTTTGGATCTCTGCAGAGTTTTGACCCAGGAGCATAGGACTTGATGGAAATAATAATCACAAGAGAAAAGTCAAAATAGTAGAAGTTATAAATCAGTAGAATTTGTTATGGTTCAAATGCCAATCAATGAATCAAAGCCTTATAATTTAAACACTAAAGAATTGATTGCAGTGAAAATAGTTTCCAAAAGAAAATGGAAACAATTTAACTATGCTATGTAAGACATCAATCTAGGAATTAAATTAGCTTAATGGATTTTGCTCTGAAAAGTGCCTCCTTATTGAAAATGCATTAAACTTTGTATTCATAAACTTAGAGTCAAAATGTGATTCTAAGCCACTTTCCTAAAGCCAGTTTTAGACTATCCTGTGGTGATTGCAGTTTTAGTTTCTGTGCATTTGAATGTCTCTTGCCTAAGCTGGCACTTACAAAAGTTATCATGCCTCAGTGGTACTGCTTCTTGGGCCAACCAATACCCTTCACCCACGAATAGCCCTGTGTCTGGGTGCTTGATGATGGTCTACATCACCATTGTTTCTCTGCCCAATGAAGCACCTACTGATCTTCATTGAAGGCCTCAATGATCTCTTGGACTTGCACCCAAATCTGCAATTTACAGAACACCTTCATTTCCATTTTCATCTGTCCAACAGCCAGCCCTGTGAGAGCTGCTATTTCTCCATCTCACAGATGAGCAAGTCGGAACTCCAAGAGGTCTCAGAAGTAGGCCTCATTCATAGAGCCAACAGAGGTGGATCTGAACCCCACCCACTGTTCCACAGTGGCCTAGACATGCTGACTGGCCTAAATTGCTGGGTGATGTATTTCTCTACCTAGACAGGCTTTAAAAAAAAATACACACACACACACACACACACATATGTATATATTTTATTGATTATGCTATTACGATTGTCCCATTTCTCCCCCATCATTCCCCTCCACCCTGCACACCCCCTCCCACCCACATTCCCCACCTTTAGTTCATGTCCATGTGTCATAAGTTCTTTAGCTTCTACATTTCCCACACTATTCTTGCCCTCCCCATCTATTTTCTACCCACTGTCTATGCTACTTATTCTCTGTGCCTTTTCCCCCCTCTCTCCTCCTCCCACTTCCCTGTTGCTAATCCTTCATGTGACCTCCATTTCTGTGGTTCTGTTCCTGTTCTAGTTGTTGGCTTAGTTTGTTTTTGTTTTAGGTGTGGTTGTTAATAGCTGTGAGTTTGCTGTCTTTTCACTGTCATATTTTTTATCTTCTTTTTCTTAGATAAGTCTCTTTAACATTTCATATAATAAGGGCTTGGTAATGATGAACTCCTTGAACTTGACCTTATCTGAGAAACATTTTATCTTCCCTTCCATTCTAAATGACAGCTTGCTGGCTAGAAAATAATAAAGGAGAACTTCCCCAATCTGGCAAAGGAAATAGACTACCAGGTCGTCCAGGAAGCTCAGAGAGTCCCAAAGAAGTTGAACCCAAAGAGGAACACACCAAGGCACATCATAATTACATTAGCCAAGATTCAAATGAAGGAGAGAATTCTAGAAGCAGCAAGGGATAAGGGGACAGTCACCTACAAAGGAGTTCCCATCAGACTGTCAGCTGATTTCTCAAAAGAGACCTTCCAGGCAAGAAGGGGCTGGAAAGAAATATTTGAAGTCTTGAAAGGCAGGGACCTACATCCTAGAAGGGCTTTGATGTGACCTAAAAAAATGACATTCAGTTATCATCAAAGACATATTTAATTTTCATTAACACTTTAGACCTCCAATACACACACACACACACACACACACACACACACACACACACACACGGAGATTTCATTAATTCATCAGAACAAGTCAATGTCTTGTTAAAGGCTTCTTGGATGTTAATGAATGAATAATTAACTTTAACTATATAATTAGGCTTTAAATATGCTGAGACCCCCAGAGAGCATCTGAAAACATGTATAAGGTGATGAAGAGCTAAAATCAGAAACTTTTGGTTAGGAAATATCAAGCCACTTGACAATACAAGTTCCCATTCTCAAAGGACCATGGTCTTCCTTTATGTTGGGGGAATTGGGTGTGCCTACACGTAGTCTTGGGGCTAGAGTGAACTTTCGGGCCATCATGCAGGTATAAGAAGTAACAGGATCAGATCTACACACTCCAGCAAGCCGTAGCTGCTCTTCAAAGCTGTTAAAAAATTGGGCAGGAAGACGCTAGGTTAAAGTAGCATGAGGTACATGTGACAGTCTTCCTTACTTTGCTTTGTTGCAGATTTACTGAAAAGTTGTCTTATTTCCCCCTCTCATTCTGAATTACTGTCACTTTCAATCATTTGCTTTCCTTGAGGACTGCCGGTGACAGGGAGAGGTGACAGCACCACACAGCCTCAGTGATGCCGGGCAGGGTGATGGGTATGTCACGAAACCCACACAGCATTCATTTCAGGCTCCAGTTCTGTTTCAGGCCTTATACTGGGGAGCCCCGGTGTTGTTTCATTTGTCACAACTGTTTGGAGAAATGATCAGTCTTCTGTAGGGAGTAGAATTGGGCTGGGTAGGGGCTATAGCCCCATCACAGGTCTTCGATCTCGATCTTTGAACCTCCTCTGCCCAGTAGGAGAAGCACTTAGCCAGTGACAGCCATGTGACCTCAGCAGAAGCTGGGAAGGTGGGAACAAAGATGATTTCCTCTTGAAAAGCAGGAGAAGAAAATACGGAGCAGAGAATCATACTGGGTTCCTTACCTGTGAGCCCTCATGCATCCAGCTGACTGCTCTAAGTTCTGAGGGCCTCTTTCCCCGAGCGCCAGCCTTTCATCTCTGTGATGTTGCAAACCCAGAGCCTCCAATTATCATGTGGCAGCCTAATATATCCCTCCATCTCCAGCAATCACAACTCCTATCCCCTAAGTGCTTTTGGTCTAAATTGGGCTTCATTTTCAGATGGTCTTTTCCTCTTCCTTACTTTCAGCTTCAACAAGAAGCTATGGCCATCTACATCTAAACATCTCCTGAACGAATGGACCAGAGATGTTTTCTGTGGGGTAACTCCAAACCTTACACAACTATGCATCTGCTGGAAAAGGGACACATGAACAACCCACTAAAATCTTTTAAAACTCTATTCTGGTCTCGTCCTTGCTTTCTTTTTCATATCACTGAGCTTGATTTATAGCTATAAAGCCCAGTCCAAATTTCATAAGTAATAGAGCTGCCTTAGTTCATTTCACAAGTCTTACGGATCACATGGTGGCAGTGGTTATTCTGTGGCCTTTGGTATCAGACTGTGTTAAGTCCAAATGCTGCTCTGACACTTCTAAGCTGGGTGGTGGTATAGAGTCACTTTACCTCTCTGTGACTTAGGTTCTCTTCTCACAATGGGGATGGCAGTAGTATGTAAATCTATGCATAGTTAGAAGGAATAATTGACATGAAATAACAGATATAAAATATTTAGGACTGGATTTGTCACATAGAATGCAAAAGGGTTGTGAACCCCTTTTCTGTAAAGTCTGAATTTGATTGGATGCATCCGTGTGTCTTGAGCATTTGCTATGTGCCTGTCACTGCACACATTTTACTTATATAACCTCCCTTTATTCCCAGCATCCCACAAAGGTCAAATATCGTCCACTGCTTGCTCAAACACTTTGGCCACAAAGCCCACTTGTGAGGATGTCAGCAATTTTTAATTCTTCTTTTTAACAATGGGAATATTTTCCTTTCTATTGAAAAAAAAAAGAATCATCATGAAATATAGCAATGATTGCTGATATCTTTGCTTAATGATTTAAACCACTGTTGGACACATCTCTTGTGGTTGCCAGATACAGTATGAGATTGCCATCCCAGAAATGCATCAGCGTGTGGAGAGTTAACAACATGGGGAAGAGCTTCATCCCATGAATACCAATATATGGTCTTAACATTTGAATGCACCTGTGCACACATATGTGTGTATTTATGTTTACTTTTTGAGGAATTGAGAGAAGAGAGTTGGGGAGGCTTAGAAATTCTTAAAATAACCCAGGTTCTCCAGGTCTCTGTGGTAACTTTGATATGTGAAGCAGGGATGTTGCAAAACACCCCACTTCAGTCAAGAGGACAGATGCTGCCCATGGCCTGAAATCGTCAGAAAACACATGTTATCCAGAGCCTCAACTTCCCTATGAAGAGTGCCTGAAGGTGACTATTAGCTTGCAGCATTATAAGATGCCAAAGCTTGGTGAGTTTCTCAGCAGGACCACCGACCATACAAAAGAAGGAAGTGACTTTCCTGAGGACACACCATGATCTGAATCTGGACTAGAACTCAGCTCTCTTCTGCCTGCTGGCCCACTGCTCCAGTCATGCCCCTACCACCATCACACACAAACCGATCTCTTAAAACTCCCCATCCCTTACATCCACAGTATTGCCCGCTGTGCAGAAAGGCTTTTTCCTCTTGGTTTGTCACTGCTGGTTCACCATCACCATTGACAATGCCCAGTTTTCTTCCTCTTCTGCTTGGATGATCTGATCCCCTTTGAGTACTCTCCGAGGATAAAACCAATCCTACAGCCTTGGATAAAAGCTTCAGGATTGTTCTATTGGTGAGACTACCTTGTAGTCTTGCCATCTCTAACCATTATAGAAGCAAAAAGTTGAAATGTAGAATGCAGCTGTAAACCTTCCAAACAGTTCTGTTCCCATAGGGAGTCCTCAGCAGCTGTCTCTGAAAGGATGCAGCATTTACATCCACTCCCTGCCACTTTAATTTTTCTTTGCTTCATTGTTTTATGTTTTCTTGTTAAAGAAAGAAAGGAAGTAAAGTTGACAAAGTGCCAGGAAGTTGAGTGATCTCTGATTTTACTTTCCTACCTACTTTAGAATTGAGTATTCATCCCCATATTTAAGGGTGATAATTCCAGCCTTGTTAAATAACTTTAAAAATTGGAAACAATATGCACACTTGCTAAAAGGGATCTAGGTAATGAATGAGGCACAGGGATGCCCTTGAGGGGGTTATACGGTGCTCACCTTTTAGGGGGTGCTGACTGAGAGAGGCATACAGAACTTCTAGGATGATGGAAGTGTTCTATACCTTGATCTGCATGGTGATTTCAAGGATGTGTACATATGTCAAATTTTATCCAACATTTTATTACATGTAAGTTATACTTCAGTAAAAATAAATGTATCCAAAAAAGTACTATGTGTATTGATATAAAACGTGTTCACTATGTGTGGTGTGAAATGAGAAAGAAAAGCAACTTGTGAAATAGTTTGCATGGTATAATCATATTGGGGGGGTTAAAACAAAGGGTAGCAACCAATGGCCCATGGGCCAGTCTGTTGTTGTAAATAGCCTTTTACTAGAACAGAGATGAGTTAATTCATTAATGTGTTATCTATGGCTGCTTCCATGCTGTGTGTTAGTTCCCAGGGCTGCCATAAGATGTACCACAAACTGAGAGGGTTAAACAACAAGATTATTTGTCTCAGTCCTGGAGCCTGGGAGTCTGAGATCCAGGTGTTGACAGGGCCGTGCTCCCTCTGAAGGCACTAGGGAGGGGTCTGTTCCAGCCTCTCTCCTGGCCTCTGGTGGTTCCTAGACTTGGGGCAGCACCACTGCAACCCTCACATGGCATTCTCCTATGTGTCTGTGGCCAGATTTCCCTTTTTCATAAGGACACCTGTCTTTACGATACCCACCCTACTCCAGTATGAGCTCATCTTAACTAGTAACACCTGCAATGAGCCTATCTTTAAATAGGATCATATTATGAGGTGCTGAAAGTTAGGACTTCAACATATGAATTTTGGAGAGGGGGATACAATCCAGGCCATAACATGTTACTGCAGGAGAGTTGAGTAGTTGCAACAAAGACCATATGGCCCACAAAGCCTAAACTATGTATTATCTTACCTTTACAGGAAAGTTACCAATCCCTGTTTTAAAAGATGTGTGTATGTGTTTGTGACTCTGTGTATGTGCACATGCATAAATTTGAAGGTTATTCACCAATACGTTAACAGAGGTTGCCTCTGAGTTACGGAACGATGGACAATTTTAATTTTAAATATATTCTTGATACTTTCTGTGTTATTTGGGTTTCTAGAAACTATTATGTAATCATTTTTATAATATAAATACACAGTAAGCATGTTTCTCTTGGGAAGAAGAAATCTTGTTTTTATTTAGTCCCTCTCCCCTTCCCACCTGCTACCACCAAATCCTCCTGCCCCTTAATAGTTCACTTTGTTCTGTTGCAACTGTTCTAAATAGGCCGCTGTTCTCCACTGTTGGGAGTGCTAAAGGCAACACTTCACAAACCAGCAAACTCAACTGTTTACTCACTTGGGTATAAGGATTCTCATGTCTTTATTTAGCTGCCTCTTGTAACTTGGAGAGAAAAGGTTCTGGCTTTTATCTCCTCATTAAAAATAGATCCCTTTATGACGAGAGGATGGACTGGACATGAGTCACCATCTCCAGAATGAAAAGAAGTGTGCGATGCGGTATCGGGCCCTGGGAATGGGGCCCCAAGACAGTACCCCACCATTCCTGTGACTCCTTGGTTTCTTGTCATTGCAGGAAACTGGATGCTTTCATCTACGACGCAGCAGTCTTGAATTACAAAGCTGGACGGGACGAAGGCTGCAAGCTGGTGACCATTGGGAGTGGGTACATCTTTGCCACCACTGGTTATGGAATTGCCCTCCAGAAGGGCTCCCCTTGGAAGAGGCAGATAGATCTGGCCCTGCTCCAGTTTGTGGGTGATGGTAAGACCTTGGGTGACCCCCTGCATTGGGGACTCAAGACCCTTACACTTTCTGTTTTTTCATTGGCTTTCCAGTAGATCTTTGTGTAATGAACTTGAACACTAAAATTATTTATTGAGTGCCTATCACATGATACCATGGTTCTTTGGGTTTATAGATAGCTACATTTTTTAAAGGAATTTATTTTAAGGATGCAGAAGTATCCATCTCAGTGAATTTTGGAAAGGGTTGAGCAAATAGATTTAAAGGAAAAATAGCAACCAGGGTAGTCGTGGAGCCACAATGGCATGAATTCATAGGTCCTCTCTCTGAAGCAGTGGTTCTCAAGAGGGGGGAAGGATTTTGTGCCCAACGGGGCACTTGGCTATGTCTGGAGACATTTTTGATTGTACGTTTGTTACTGGCATCTAGAGGGTAGAGGCCAAGGATGAGGGATGCTGGCAAGCATCTTACCAGGCCCAGGATAGTCATCCCCCACATCTCAAAACACAGAATTATCTGACCCCAAATGTTAGTAGTACTGGAGCTGTGAAACTCTGCTCTAGAGTTGTGACATTACATAACCAGTTTACAATAAGTCCCCATCTCTAGTCTCTCTATTCTAAATTCCAAATTCCAGACGAAGAATTCTCGGCACATTTTGGGTCAAGGACTCTTTTCTGGACATATCATGAGTGAATAAAGGGTGGGGCTATGGTATACTAACACAATAGCTCCTGTTATTATCCCATGAAGAAATGAAGAGGAGCACGTAATAGAAAAGGAATAGAGAGCAGAAATTTCATGGATTTTTCAGTACAGTCTATTCCTTGACTTAATATCATGCCCCCCCAAAAAATTTCCGCCATCGTGGGGATTATAGTCTAATGGGATTATGGCATTCATGAAACTGCAGAGCTAATCGGGTCAACTCTGTCTCCAGCAACATTTCCTTCTGTCTGTCCTTCTCTATCTCCTCATTGATGATCTCACTACAGCCTGTTCCGTGACATCGTTTTTAGAGTCCTACTGTGGCTGAGATGGCAGGTTCATTTGCTCTGAATTGACACCCCTGAGATAGGAAAAACAAAGCCTGCAGAGATGGCAGGTTAACACTGAAAACTTGAGTAACTGTGAGTAGGGTACAGACGCTTGGGACATAGGCAGAAACAGTATTCAGGAATGAGTGGTGGCTACAGTCAGAGTGGCTATAAAATATGCTGTGCCTGTCTACAGCCGGGAGAGGAAAATCTGGCGACTACCGTGACCAGATATATTGAAATGGGCAGAGGTTAGTACACAGGGTTGATGTGAAATTGAACCCTAGATTCTCATAGTGCTATCAAGAAATGTAAATATGTTCTATATTTAACTCCCAAATAATAACATCTGATTTTTAAAATTCCTTATAGGATATTTGTTTGTACCTTCCTCAGATCATGAGCCATGTTCTCCACTGTGTAATAGTGCTTTGTGGCTATGCTGGCCAGCTATTCCTGTGAAATATTAGAAGCATGCAACAATAAGCATTTATTTTGCTCATGGGAGTGCAGGTTGAGTGGTGAAGCTCTGCCTCAGGCTAGGATGGTTACGGTGACTCTACTCCCTCTGCAAGCCCATGGATCAACTGTGTGGTCTCTGCTCCATGTTTGTTTATTCTGGGTCTCAGGCTGAAAGGTTAGCAGCTATCTAAGAGAAGCACTTTTCTTGGCTAAATCAGAGTCATAAAAAAAGAACACCTAACTTCCCATGCACATTCAAGTCTCTGCCTCATCGCATTCATGTCTACTGACTCCCTTCTGCCTAAAGCGAATCAGATGACCAAGCCCAAGGTCAAGGAATCAAAAGTACACTCAACATTTTAGGAGAGGAGTTTTGGAGTTATATGACAAGGGATGTGGACACAGAGAGAGATGAATAATTGGGGCTAATTGTCCCATCTACCACAGTGGTTGCCTAAGCAACTCTACATGGGCAAACCACTCAGTTAACAAGAGTCTTGTTTCCAGCAGTAAACATCACAAAATACTGAACATAACGGATAACTGGTCAATGAAGAATTTCATGAATAAATATGCACATGGATGAATGATCAGTGTTGGGATATGTTTCATTTGACAGGAAACTTTTAAATATGATGGATAGCTGTCAAATAATGAATTCTAACTCTACTCCTACCTACCATTGCTGTCACTCATGCAGAATCTGTTGTGAAACAGGCACATATTTAGGTAATAGAATATGCCAATTATCATACTGGATACATTACATGTGTTCTTTAATTTAATATTCATAACAATCTTATGAAGCGAAGTGTTGTTTACGCTCATTTCACAGAGGAGAAAATTGAAGCTCAGAGGGCTTGGGAGCCTCCTACCTACTCAGGGGCAAAGCCTCTACTCAAGGGACCTTATTCTAGAAGGGAGTCAATTCTGTAAGACTCCTGTTACTTTTAATTCTCTAACACATCTTTAAAGTTGGCTAATAAGACATTTGAGATTTGTAGACCCTTTAGAAAGGAGTAATTTAGTGCATATGTGAACCAAATCTATTGTCCCATTTATAAATAATTCTGTGAAGGAGGTGATTTTCTTAGCCTCATCTGTGAATGAGTATAAAAATATTTACCTGATAAAGTTGGTGTAAAGATGAAATTTAAGAATGCATGTAAAGAGCTTAGGTAACATATCACCACCACCACCATCACCACCACCACCACCACTATCACCATCATCATCATCATTACCATCATTATCACCACTACCACCATAATCAGCACCACCAACACCATTATCATCACCATCATCATTATCATTACTATAATCACCATTATCACCATCATCATCTTCTTCCTCATCATCATCATTATCACTGTCCATCCACAACTCCTTCAATATTCAACATACCTTAGTTAGTGTCATATGGGTGATAACATAGTCAAGTCAGCATCACAGAAACAACAGAAAATGTCCTCTTTTTGGCAAGTAAAAAATAAAAAGTAAAGGCATTTATATAGGCCAGAGGCATGTTTCTTGTACTAGCAGAGCATCTAGATTCTTATAAATATGTTCTGGCTCATTGCTTTCTTGGTCAGACTGTCAGGCTTGGGAACTGTGTCTTCTCAGCTTCATCTTTAGAGACCATCTGGAGGCAAAGACATTGGAGAGAAAATGACGTTGCTCCAGAGGGCATCTTAACATAATCTTCACGGAAAGCCATGTTTAATTCTGAACATCTCTCTAGGAGTAAATACATGTATTAACACAGCTGCATAAATATTTCACTTATCTTATGCAGTTTCAGCAGGATTAATTATGCTCTAAAATTAGACCTGTAAAGAGCACAGTGCTGAGCAGTACCTAATTATTATTCATCCTCTAGAATGGAGTGTTTATCTCTTGTTATAGAGTAACTTCAGTGGACGATTACAAGTGTAATGAGTGTCAAAAGTATAAAAATTTTTCTTAATGAGCTGTATAAATGCAGCCTTTGAGTGGAGTGTTTGGTTATTGGAGGAACCTCTTACATGAAGCCTGCTAGGCATCTCCCTAGGAAAAGGGCGACCAATCTGCCTGAAGAGATACACAGGATCCCGATAAAATCTTACCTTCATTTTCCTATAAAATCACTGTGTTCTTTCTGAAATAATGGAGTGTATCATGGGGACCTTTGCTTTTAATAGTTTTAAGTAACAACACTCATAGGTACTTTTCAGCTTTGATCATGAATATCCAATATTTACTGAGAAATATACATTCCTAGGAACTGATGTTCCAAGAAGGGAATGTCACAGTCCTTTTTTCCTTCCAGGAACTCACAGTCCATTTGATGGGTTAAAATATCTAATCTCAAAATATGAACATTTTTTAAATTCTTACCCGAGCACATGCTTATTGATTTTAGAGAGAGGGGAAGGGACGGAGAGAATCATTGACGTGAGAAAGAAACATTGATAAGTTGCCTCTTGCATGTACCCAATCAGTGACAAAATCTGCAACCTAGGCATGTGTCCTGACCAGAGATCAAACCCGCAACCTTCCAGTTTGCGGGACAATGCTCCACTCCAGGCAAGGATGAACATATTTATAATAATTTATGTATATGAAGTAATACAGATGTGTGTGTATATATATATTCTTAGGTGTCTGGGGTAGGTTAGAAAGTAGTCAAGGTGAAATATGAGATAAATTAGTTTTTTTAAGATGAAGGAATGAAAGCACTGAAAAAGTCATAAGGAAAGCAAGTGTAGTGAGGTTTAGACAAAGAATAGAATGGGCCAGAATTAATAGAGCTTCATTCATTAACTCATCCAGCAACCAGCAAGTATCTATTGAGTACCTGATATCTCTCTGGCACCTAAAAGATAACACTTGAATGATAACATAAATAGTGAGTAAATCTGAGACCTAAAAATGGCATTTCTGTCTTCAAAGGGGAGGTTGAACAGGAGATCTTGTAGGTCCCACCAATCTTATGGATTTTGTAACTTTTCATGTGACTCTGAGATTTGAAGAGAGAGAAGGAAGGAAGATCAGAGAGCTTAAAGCCCTTTTGATGTATACAAGCAAAAAAAAAAATATTGAGGAGAACTGATTGTGTAATAATATTATTCAGAAGCAAATAGTGCTGATAAAAAGGGAGGAAATGATTGTTTCTGAGCTCACACTCAGTGGTCCAGCTCTGTGCCAAGCATATCACAAACCATTTTAGTAACTCCATATAACATTCTGGAGTTGATCCTATTATCTCCATTTTGCAGACCAAGTGAGACTCAGTTAAGTGAGCTAAGGCAGAGCGTCTCAAACTTGAACAGGATCACCTGGGGATTATTATGTCAGCAGGTCTGGGGAAGGGAGCCCGGGATTCTGCACTTCTGACAAGCTGCCAGGTGACGCTGATGCTGCTGGTCTGCGGACAACATTCTGTGTAGACTGTAAAACTGAACCATGTTTATGTAACTACAGTTCTGATCACCTTTCCATTAAACTATGCCAGTGGCCAGATCACGTTAGTTATAAGTAATACGAGTTAACATGGACAAACATTTAGTCCTCCATTTTGTACTTTGCTCAATTTTCATGGTTTTGGTTTATTTTTAAACTCAGAAATATATTACTTGTCCATGTCTGAGACATTACTAGTCTGAATTCACTGAGAAATAAAATTATATATATGTAATTACCATATTTTTAATAAACTATTTATATGGTATACCCCATTGTACTTTACATCATGTTTAGGTATATGTGATAGATATCACATGTGACATACTTGAAAGATATAACACATGTATCTCTTATATTAATATTTTGTTAATTTGGTAATCAACCCAACCCATTTTGTGGGGACTCTCCCAATTTTAAAACTAGCTAGTGACCCTAGTTATCTCATACTGGGGCATATAAGGTAGATATGTATGAAATAGTTGATGTATACCATATACATCATTTCAGTTGATAGGTACATTGGGTACCTATCCATTCCCTTTATCCCTTTTGTTCTACTAGTTTGCAAGCAGTCTTGTCAAGATTGATAACAAATTGGAAGGGACCACACACTCTGCTCTTGTATTAATTCAGAACCTTGCTGCATTTGACTCCAGAGCTTTGAAAAGCACCACTCCAGGATAAAGATGCTCACAGATCTTGGAGTGGGGGAGCGCTAGAGCAGAGTCCATGAAGAGGCCAGCTCCCTACATCCCAGTGAGTCAATGTTAATATTCCTGGTTTCTTTACGTGTTGGCTGCTCCTCCACTGAAGCATGCAGGATGGCTTTGGATGGTATGGGACCCCATGCTGCCAGCCAGGGTACAGAGTGTTTGTGTGATTACAGAAGTTCTTGGTGTATCTAATTAGGGTTCTCACAAATTGCTCTGAGCCACTGAATGGGTTGCTAATATCCTTAGCATTGGCCTTGTCCAACTTCCCAGCTTAATATCTTTGGACTGATGTCTGAATCTCTGGGAGAGGTAGACAGCCCCTCAGCTTGGGTTGTGATGACCACCAATGCCTCTGCTCCGAGGATCAATACATTTGTGAGCAGCCTTTGCAGCCCGTCTTTTTAGAGCTAGCTTAGAAATAGTATGGCAATGTGCATTGCAGAAATTGCCGGCCCAGTCCTAAATACTTTCCCCATTCAATTTTCTACAGCATCTGCAGTTCCACCATCTTTAAAAAATTGAGTTATTTTATCAACAGAATTCCTTCTTCCCTCTTCTCCTAACTCCATTGTTTGATTTGATGTTTGATGTTTCACTCTGGTATTGTCCGTGGATGCTTTCACACTACAACAGCAGAGTTGAGTTGTTGCAACAAAAACCATATGACCTGCAAAACTCCAAATATTTACTATCCGGCCCTTTCTAGAAAAAGTGTGACACTTTTGAGATCATTAACTCCTGGTCTTGGACTGTCTAGAGAAAGACAAGGAGGGAAGACTTAAAATTGTAAGTCGTCCAGTTCTCCTAAGGGAAAGGGGAAAATGTAAGATGACAAGAGGAAGAATAAAGGGGAGAGGAGTATGGGGGACTCAAAAGGGACGGATATATGATGGAAAGAAATAGAAGGGAAGAAAGTAAATGAAGAGGAGGGGAAAATGGTAAAGAAGTAAAAACAGTCAAAAGCCAAGAAAGGGAGAAGAGGAAGTGAGGGAGGAAAAGCAGAGGAAAAGGAGATGAAGAGAGGAAGGAGTGGAGAAGGGAGTTCAGAGAGGGATGTGTGCTAGGTGACTAGTCAAGCAGTATTCAAGCTGGGCATCTATGGGGAAGGCTGTATTTGCTCAGCTGAGCACTTAGCCACATTGCAGACGAAACTGAAGGCCCACTGGCCCATCTCGGCTCTGTGATGGAGCAAGGCACAGACCACTGGCTGACTCACTCCTGACTCGGAGATGTCTAATCTATCTCCCGCTGGCTCCCCTGCCAACATTTCTTCGTGACATAGGTGCCTATGTCCTCAGATGACTCAGCAACACCCCATTGTGACCATTTAGAGATAGATGCCAAAATAAGGACGGAGGTTTCTGGGGAAAGGAGGTACTGAGAATCTCTTCCCCTTTAAGGGGAAAAGACAGTGTTCCATTCTCTAAATGGAAGTCATTCAACAGTTACCATTATGATTGTTATTTTTATAGACACATAATAATAGGTAATGATTACGGAGGAATAACCATGGGTTACAACATAATCTCAGTCCTTAAATGTATTAATTTCATTCAGTTCTCAAAATGATGAAATGGCATTAGTTATGATTATTTATCCCTGTTTACAGATGAGGAAACTGGGGCACAGGTACGTTAAGTAAGGTGTCCAAACTAGTAAGTGGCAAGCGGGTGCCAGGGCCTTCCTTTAAACCATTATACAATGTTGCTTCTTTATCTTCTGTGACCCTCATAGGCATCTCCTAAGGCAGGTTTTCTTATCTGGAAAGAGGCAAAGCTGTAATTTAAAAGATCAGTGCTCCTTCCTCTTTCACTGAAAAAACAGCATGGGTCTCCTGCAGATGATGCCAGGCAAAATAACTTGGTGACAGAGATTGAGGGTGGGAGAGAAAGTGACCTACACTTTTTTCCATGGAGAAGGAATCTTGTCCATGCCCCGGGCCCCGGCACTGTGAAAACAGGCTCAGCCTAATTTTTGAGATCATTCAACCCTGGCTGTTAGGGGAAAACTCAGGACGCAGAAGCAAGAGATGAGAAGGAATGAAACAAGGGCAGAATGTAATTAAGCGGAGTCAGATGTTTGGCCCCAATACAGCCTTGCAGAGCAGCCTCTCCAGGTTCACAGAGACCCGATTTTGTTGCCCAAATTGCTTGTTCCCCACAGAGCTCCTCAGAGCTGCATAATCTCTGGTATTTCAGAAAGTTATTGTTCCTCGCTAAACATGTTTTAATCAAATTGAAACTTCAAAGGCAGAAATCACAGTTTGGACTGAGCTAGGCTGATCTGCAAATCATGAACTTTCTAATCAGTTAGCAAAGACCGGGTGCCATTGACAAGACCCCCATTTATTCACCCATTTGCTCATTCATTCATTCTCCCTGTAGACATATATTCCACCAAGAATAACTGAGCAGCTTCAAAGCTCAAGGTGGTGGTACATAAAAATGACTGAAGACTCCTTGTTCTATTGCCCTTAAGAGTTACATTATTTATAAAGATGCTGTGTCACTTCTGTGTCCACCAGACTTACTCACTTTGGGAGCCTGTGGAAAATGCAGATTCTGAAGCTTTACCCCCCAGGGGCATTTTTACATCCTCTCTCAGATGTAAAATAAAACTTAATAACCACTCTTTAGGATAAGAACATTTAGCATTTAGAAGCATCTCATTCTCTGCTTGGCAGTTACTAGATACATGCACCCCTGGCCAACAGATCACCCACTCACTTGGGGTCCATGAATTGGATGTTTGCACTGTATTTGATTCATCCTCCTTCTCTCTGGCTCCTAACTGGTTTTCCATATCCAGAGTCCTTGGTGTTTGTGAAACCTGAGGAATAAAGGTGTGGAACTTGGAAGTGTTCATGCACAAACAGTAAGGAACATAGGAGACATAAGGGTGGGGTATGACTGGCAGAAGTAATCAAATAGACTTTAATGTTAAACTTCCTCATTCAGAAAGAATCAAAATAGACATTAAAGTGTTTGTTCCCAAAGATTTCGTTTTCATGTAACACCAGTGTTAAAATAAAGCAGGCAAGACTGAGAGATCCACATTTGGACGGACCATGAGCCAGTGCTTTTATAGATTAAATTGAATATGAAACCAGATTTAGATGCAACAGCTCTCCCGATCCCTTCACCCGTGACGCGGATCCATTTACGCCACTGGGAAGTGTGGCTAGAGATCATTACTGGGGATAGGTTGACTGAGTCTGATTTTTTTACATGTACACAGACCTCCTTTATACAGAATAGCAGCTTTAATGATACAAACCCAAAGGGGGTGATAAATTACCATTTTGATGCCCAGCAACTGTCACCTCCTGTATATAACCTAGAAACTAAATTCAGGGAAAACTACTCATTGGGAAATGAAATGTTTTCAGAAAAAAGGAAGTGTCAGTCTTAAGCAAAGCTTAGCAGTAAAGGGCTTAACTGCTTCTCCATTGGCCTGTGACCAGATGGTACCATAAAAATTAGACTTGTTCATCTCCCTCCTAATTTTAACTAGAGACGTACTTGGAATAATAATGGAACAGTACTTAAGAAACAGATGAAATACATAAATATCCCAGAGAGCCATTGACTCTTCCTGCAAGTCCACAGTGAATTTCCCGGGAGGTCCCTAGAGACCCACAGTTGCACTGTTGGTTATCTGTCTAACACCAGGATTGGAGCAAGGTCACAGCGTCAGACTTGGGCCTCACAAGCAGTGAATGGCTCAAACCAGGGAGACTCAAAAGTCAAGAGAACCAACAAAGTTGAAATAAGACATAATGAATGACTTGCTGGTAAGTCCAACACTGATGTCATAGAACTTCATGTAGTACTTCAGGATGGATAAACAGAAGCCCCAAATCCCTCTCAGTCCATATTTTTTAGTCACTTTGATTTGGCAAAGCAACAAAATATACATATAGAAGCACCCCAATCCACTACCTTAACATAATTATTTTCAATATATTCCCCTCTGGTCCTTGTTGCTTGCAAACACATTTACTTAAATAATTATTAGTCATGTACACTTTTATATTCCACTATTTCACTTACCAGTATATTGTAAACATTTTTTCATGTTACATAATCTGGTCCTTATAATTACTTTTAATTTTTACATATAATGTTATAATCATTATAAAACCATATTTCATTACTTTATTTTCTTCATGTTAAACATTTTATTTTTTGGCTCATATAGATAATGATGGAAGGAACATCTGCAGGCTTTTTTTTTACTTGTCTAATTTTAACAAATTCTTAACTGTAGATTTGGAAACATAAATGGCTATAACTATCTCTAGGAGTCTTGATTTATGGTGTTATATTAATGCCCAAATTGGTTGTTGCCCTCTAAATGTACTATTAATAATGAGTCAAGGTAACAAGTTTAAGACAATGTTGCAGCACTGAGTATTGTGGGGGCTTTTTGTTTTGTTTTGGGGGGTGATTTTTGCTGTTATAGAAGGCACAATGTACTAATTTGGGGTTGTCTTAATTTGAATTCTTGTGAATACTAGTGAATGCAGAAAAAATCTGAGTTGTCTTTTTCACCTGTTTTTGACCGTTTAACTATTTTACATATAAATGTTAATGAACATTTTATATTTCTTAGTACTTTGTTAAAACTTCTATTGTAATATTTCACACAAAAAGTCACAAGTGTAGCAGCATGGGTGCAGCTAGGAGCAAAGGCTTTGGGTTCAAACATAAGGAGTGTTGTTTACTTGCTCCATCACCTTGGGAAAGTTACCCTTTTTAAGGGCCAATTTTCTCCTCTTTCAGTTGGGGATTATGATGGCACCAACCTCACCAACTGGAATGATAAGAGAACACCTAATTATTGTAGGTAAAAACAATGGTGCGGATCTCCTTAAGATGGAATTTACTCTTGTTCATATATATAGTTTGCTTAAAAATTGTTTTGTTTCCTGTTTTGATTGCTTAAATAAGGATTCCACCATGTGTGGCCCTCAGTGGCCCATTGCCAGTTTTTGTGACTGACATCCTATTGGAACACAGACATGTCACTCACACCCTGCGTGTGCCTGTGGCACTGTTGGTGCTGCAGGGGCAGAGGTGAGCTGTTGTGACAGGGACCATATGGTCTCTGAAAAAATCTGCTAATTAGCCCTTTGAAAACAGATTGCTGACCTCTGGCTTCAAAGATAAAAGTAAAAAATGTATTTTAAAAATTTATTTTAAAATAATTCCAACAATATAGATGAATTTAACATAGTTCACACCTTTTTCTCCTATAAGACTTTTTTCTTTGTAACAAGTTCACATAAAACGGTTTCTTTCCCTGTTTAGAAAGATTACGTCTGTCCGCTTTCCTTACTATTTCCTCTCTTAACTCCTGAAATGGAAGAACACCTGACATTTCTACTATGCCACTCATTCTTTTTTTGCCTTTTATAAACTATGATATACATTCACTATGTTGCACAAATCTCAATGTGCAATTAATTTTATACCACTGTGTAACTACTACCCAGATCAAGATCTGGAACATGACCACCACCCCAGAAAGCTCCCTCATGACCAATTCCAGCCAACATCCCCTCCAAAATGGTACCACCACTCTGCCCTCCATCATTATCAACAGGCTTTTCCTCCTTTTGAACTTCAGATAAATGGTGGAATTATATAATATATACTCATTTGTATCTATTATGGCATTAATCCATATTAATGAATTAATGAACTATAGCTCGTTATTATTTTGTTACTGCATGGCATTCCATTGTATGAATACACTATAATTTGTTTATGTATACATTTGCTGTTTATGGATATTTGTGTGATTTTTCATTTTTGTCTGCTTTGACTATCCTTGCCCATTTTTTGGTGTATGTATGTGGGCACTTAGTTGTTTGGGAATATACCTAGGAATGAAATTGCTGGGTCACAGAGTGTGCATATACTCCACTTTAGTCATACTCCCAAGCAGTTTTCAGAAGTACAGTAAATTTACATTCCCACCAGCAGTGCATGTGGTTCCTCTAATTTTTGAGTGCCCTGATTCTACCTTCTAGGAGAGAGGTAAAGCAGGCTTGCATAACTGAACTCTAGGTGTGTTCCTCGGTGGCTGCATGGTTAAGGGTTGTAAAATCATAGCCAATATAATTCAGAGATCCAGATTCCTTCTCCAGCTTCCTTAATTTATGACCTTGGCTCCTCTAACTTGACCTCAGCTGCATCATTAGTAGAATGGAGCAAGAGGTCAATAGTGTCTGTTGCTCCATTATGAAGGGGCTGTGATCTCTCACCTGAACTGGAATCTGAATGTAACCAGTTTCCTATCCCCATATGTTCTCCCACTCCTCCCTGGCTGTGGTCCCACCACCATCCAGTACTTCTGACCTAGGATAAAGGAGCAGGAAGCCAGAAAAGAACCACTACCCCCATTTTTCTCTTTCTGTTCTTCTCTCTTTTCCTTTTCTCTCTTCTTCCTTCCTTCCTCTCCCCTTTTCTTTCCTTTCTGTTTTCTTCTCTTTCTCCATCATGCCACAGCCAAGTCTTGAGTGCTCATTAAGCTTACACTATCCTGGGCAGTGGGGAATGCAGATAAAATGGACAATGGATGTGCACACTTTGCTTAAGGATGTTATAGTCTCAGGAAGCTTATTCACAACACTTCAGTAAAAACAGAACTGAAAGTCAGTGATGTCATTTTAGTTACTGAAAGAAAAGATATTTTTTTTGGCATGGGATGTGGAATAATTGCTATACTTTTTGTTTTTTTCTTCTCTTATGTCTGCAGCCTTTTAAAACACAAGGATTTCTTTGTGATATTAAAAAATCCTCACACTCTTATACAGTGAGTCACAGAAACTTGAGCACTATTGATTGAAAAAAAATGTGCAGTGTCAAGAAGTTACTATGAATTCATTTATGCTCACAAATGCATATGCCTTTCAAGGCATACCAACTTGACCATCTCTATGTGTATGAGACAAATTGGTTAAGCAGACTCCAGACGTGGTTGTTAAGTGTAGAATTTCCTGGACTTCTTGAAATTTTTCTGCAGTCTTACTCCAGAGAATTATTTCTTGCCAATTCCACTCTCTAATGGAAAATTGTGACAATGTACATTGTTTGACATTTGATAGAGTTGCCCAACTGTCTCTCCAATTTTCCCCTTTTCTTCTTTAAGAGACAGGTTGGGGACCTGTGTGCATTTCCCAACTCCAACTTGCACGGTTGATTATGTGGCTGATGAAATCCCAGCCAGATGGCGACAACCCACGATGAATTCTACGGTACATGAGCTCCATCCACAGAGCAGAGACCTCAACTGGAAGGTGGAACATTTATGCTAAAGACAGCCTGTCTCTGAATCTAACTGGATACATTTAAGCCTATTTTTATTTTTGGTTTTATGACTTCTCAGCATTATACAGAAATGGAATATTCTGACATATAAATAAGGGAGACTTATCTTCTAAATTTTCTCTATTTGTGTTCAGAATCGTGTACTCTTCCTCTTCCCAGCTCCCACTCCACAGCAAAGGTATTTTTTTCTCTCTAGCAAGTTGTTCAGTGGCCTTCACAGATTATGGATACAGAGATCCTAGTTTCTAAATGCTATTGGTTCCAGATCCAAGATCACCTGTCTTTGACTCAAGAGTTTCAAATTAATGAAGCTAAGCCCCCAAGGTCATTGATAAGATGGTGACTGACCTTACTCTGTTTCAAGGCCACATACTAAATCCCAGATCTGACCAGCAGCTTCCTTCTAGGGCAACTGGGCACGAAGAAGACTTTACCTCAACCCTGCAGACCCCAGGCTGTCCTCACTCCCAGGACTGCTGTTCATACCTCACAGTGGCCAAATCTGGTCTCACTGAGAACATGAGCCAGCCAATGATGGTGCCCTAGATTTTCTACAAAGAAAGTTCTTCCTTTGCCATTTCCAATTCCATTCGGGCTTCTGAGAAATTCAAAGTGTCAATCCCTAAGCAAGACATGAAAAAGGAATGAAATGGGGTCAGTCCCCCTCTTGTGTTCACAGTAAACCCTGAAGGGACCAACAGCAACGTCATCCTGACGTCTTTGTGGACGGAAGTCGGTTCCCTATAGGGAACCACTGGACTCTATTGCTAGGACTTTGATTAGAACTTGCTTGCCCCCACAGTCAGCCTTGATTTCCACGTTCCAGAGACTATTTCTGGCCCCTTTGTCTGTGCTTTACAAATTACTTCCTCTCTTGGGTTCTTCTCAGATCAGTGAATCACCAGCTAATCAAGAAGGGAAGCCTTGTGTCTTCTACAGTAAACATGCCTCTATGGACCCACTGACTATGGCCAAGACCTGTGTGAGGGACCAAGGATACAGAAAGAATAAGACAAAATCCCCACCCTGAATAAACTTACCTCCCAACAGGGAGAACGTAGAAGCAATTGATAATTATACTCAAGTGTCACAGATTTTCTATTGATAAGATATCCCAATATCACCTGACAGGAGAAACTGTGGTCTCTTATCAATATCCCTATGTATTCAGGGAAAACATCCTGGAGATGGAGACCTCTGAGCTGTACCCCAGATATAGCCATTGACAAGTTTTCGGCATGATACCATGCAGTTGGTATATCCAAAGTAAACTGGTATGGGTTTGGTGGTATTGATAACAATTTACAGTGGATATTTGTCAGCACTTTTTTTAATATTTCAAAAAAATTTAATTGTTGTTCAAGTACAGTTGTCTTCATTTTTCCCCCACCACTCCCCCCTACCCCAGACATCCCCACTCCTCACCCTTGATCCTACTCCTCTTTGGTTTTGTCCATGTGTTCTTTGTATATATTCCTGAAAACCCTTCCCCATTTCCCCCTATTATGCCCTCCCACCTCCCTTCTGGTTATTGTTTGTTCTTAATTTCAATGTCTCTGGTAATATTTTGCTTTGTCAACACTTTTTTGCACATGGGTTTCTCCCAGTCATTACATATCTTGGGAGAAGGATAGTTTAGTCTGTACATTCTGCCTGCCTCTGAGACCAGGATTGGTTGTGTTACTGTGATAGAATTTCCTGGTGACCTTTCTCCACACTATAGCAGCATTATTCAAATTTTCCATCCCTCATCCACCTGTAACAGCATGCCTTATACTATATGTCAGGAGACATGGGGTTTCCAGGGATAATAGTTGAAGAATCTTGGGTCCACCAAGTATATAGCTGGTCTTATCCAATGGCCTCACTGTTCCCAGGATACCCGGAATGCCTTAGCATGAAAGCTCAGTCCTTTGCAATGGGTTCCTACTCTTCAGGACCCACCTTTGATTGCTTCTTAGTTCTCCAAAATCGTAAAACACTCCATGTTTTTTCCCCCTCTAGCCCTATGCCAATTCAGTCATCTCATTTTGCCATAATTACTAGTTTATAGGACTGTCTTTCCCACAGGACTCTGAGCTCACAGGGGCCAAAGACTGTCTTACCCACCTCTATATGTAAATACAGAGATGCTGACTATGTGCTAAGTGCTTCAGAAATGTTCTTTTAAAAAAAATTAATGAATGAGTGAGTGAGTGAGTGAGTGAAGGTATTGGGGAGTAAAGCAAAACCAAATGATATCTTTGAAGATCAAAAAAAGCATTGATTTTCTTGACTGGAAATGAAACAGAACATTGAATTCATCTTCTCCAAATCACACACTATTTCTTTCCATACCATCACTGCCTAGGGTCAGGTGTCTTGGACTGGAAAACAAGGGAAGAAAATATGGAGATGTGTGCCTGCAAGGGTGTATGTGTGGGCTGATTTTAGAAGATGTATTTCAGCAAATTCTAAGGCCCTGGATGAAGCCTAAAGGGCACAGGTTCAAAATGGAGTTTTTGCAATTGACCTGAGGGGAGAAATGCTCAGAGAGTCTGAAAGCTAGTCACATTGCGTGCTATAAAATCCTTTCCTGGAGAAATCCCCTTAGTGCTCAGACAGTCTTACTGAATAGAGTGAAATCTAATCTGAAAAGCAACTGCAGTCCCTGGGGAGGTGGGAAGAATAAGTCCAAGGGAAAGATAAGAAACTGATTTCTCTTACTTAGGACATAACAGATTCTTCTTGGAGGCCTAAGTCTTCTCTCTGGACATGCATCCTTGGACTCATAGACTCCACAAGTTGCGAGGGCATAAAATGGGATATGTAAGCTACCCCATGCCCCAGCTTCCCTGGCTTCTGGCAAGAAATGATGAAATCTCCAGTAATGCTGATTGTGTAATGAGTGTGCACCAGACACTGTATGTGTGCAACCTCCCTGAATTACATCCAACAAAACTCTTACATGGTAAATGCTATTGTCTTCCATTTGAAAGGTGTTAGAACTGGCACTCAGAGAGACTGTTCAAGTTCCTTAACCTCATTTGTAAAATGGGTGTGATAAAAGCACCAGTCACATTAAGTTGATATGAGGACTCCAAGGTTAATGTTCAAAAATTCTAGTACAGTGCCTGAAGCAGAATGGGATTTATGTAATTTTGTTAAATAAAAGAATGGAAAAATAGATAAATGAATGAGTCTGGGGATGGATAGATAAGAGGAGTATTGAGATCAAGATCAAATAGGTAGCAAGTATTGAAGGTGGGGGTTGAATTAAGGAGGTCTGATCCTCACACTTCCTCCTGAGGCTATCTAGACCTTACAGTATGATTCACGATGTTCCCCAAACCCTCAGAAAAGGGCACTACTTTCTGTAGCTCATTCTAGTGTTTTCTGCCTGAAATGTTCTTTCCTGTGATTTTTCTGGATGGTGTCTACTTGAATTTTCATTGATTCCTTTTTACAAATCTGAAACCCATGGCTTCTACCTGGTGAGTGAGTGGATGAGTGATGTGAGAATCCATCCTCATTCATGGGCCTGCACTGTCTGTATCCTTTCTGCATAGGATTTGGTCTGACCAATTCTGTACATTTCATGCAGCCTCTTGCAGCATCATCCAAGCTGCTAATGGAAGCAAGTCTCAGACATATGCACAGTGCTGTCTCAATTATTCTTGCCTGTTCCCTTTTAGATTTTACATCTTTTTGGTTCCTGCCTCTAGAAACCCACTACTCTAACTTTTAACTGGGAACATTAGGGGAAAGAGATTGCTGTGACACACAGCCTTCCTAGGATGTCACAGAACTCAGAGGCTGGCAGAGACGTGCTGGCAATGCCTTCCTCCCTGAAGACAGATACAGGAAGAGCTTTTGAACAGGTGTAACTTCCATGGATACAACAGCATTCTCAATTGCGCATGAGCTCTCTGTAAGAGGTATAAATAGAAAAGAAGAGAGCTCTCAGGTGGAGAGAGGAAGACAATATGGGCCTGGCTGCAAACCCAAAGCTGCTCAGGCTCCCTCTGCTCCCAGGAGAGCTCTTACTTTTTGTCTTCCCAGCAAGAATGAATCTGCTGCAGGAAAGCCATTTAATTGTCCCATTTACCAGCTCCAGTTTACAAGATCACTTTGACAGAGATCATGGCCTCTTTGTAATGGAGCAACAGACAGTGGAATGAACATCACAGAGCTGCTCCTTGGAAAAATGGCATTTGCTGCTTCACCCTAGCTGAGGACATGTGAACTTCCTAGTGTTTTACTCTCAAGTCCACTGCGAGTTCTCTTTTGCTCTGTAATTTCTGTATTTATATGGCAGAAACACTCCCCCAACAGATTTGCACATTTTTTGCAGCGCTGCCCAATTTAAGCCTGGGAATGTAAGGAAAGAAACAGAAAGAGCAAATATGGATTCAGTGCTTGCTATACGCTGCAGGACACGAGAAATATCAAAATCATAAAACATGGTCCCTGGTCTCCCTCAAGGAGATTACAATATACTTGAGTAAATTAAAAACAAAATAAGGAAATATTTGAACTGCAGTTCAGTACACTAGTAGGAGAAGGCTGTGAGGCAGGAAATGATTAACTGGAAAATGATTGGAACAGGCTGTAAATGGTATTGAGAATTGTGCATTTTGTTCTCTTTTCAGGATGCAGGTCTGGTTTACCAAGTTGAGTTATTCAGAAAGAGAGAGAGGTGTTACTTGGGCAGAGGGCAGAGGAAAAATCTGTACATTTACATTCTAAAAGCAATCAAGATGATGTTTCTTATCCCCACACTGAGCCTGTTACAGACATACAAACTTGGCTCTCTTTGGAACAACACCAAAAGGAAGATGTGCTGAGAATTTGACAAAGTAAGGTGAAAAGACCCATTTCTGTGTCCTCACAAAGGCCAAGGGGAAGGCAAAAGTCAGCAGCCCACTGTACTTTTGAAGGGATGGCGTCAGTGTTTTTGTGAGAAGAGGAAGTAATGCTGTAAATCTTGAAGCACAGAGAGAGAGCAGAATTTGGAGAAGTTGTTGGTGGTGTTGGAGGGACAATGAGATAACATGACATTTGTGACTGTATGAAAACACTGGAAGCTGATGGAAAGAAAGGACTTGAAATCAAGATATCCCTTCCCATCACTTTGGCTACTCCACTGATTGATTAACCAGCACCCTTCATTGCGGGTGAAGAATTTATAAATATATACATATCCTATTTTCTCCTTCATAAATACTTGTGCTGTTTAAATCCTAATTACAAAACTTAAATATGCATATATGGTTATGGTACAATGGAAAACCAAATGGACATGAGGAAACACACAACTCAGGATTAAAAACAATTGCATACACACTCACATACATTCACACACTCACACTTGCATAATGCAAAGTCAAGGTGAAAAGAAGAAAAATCCTTAGGTACTAGAAACAGAGGGAGATAGGATATTCTCATGGTAGTTTTCAGCTGAGGTGCAGCAGCCTAAGAAGATACAAGCTATAGGGGTGGAGACTGGGACTTTAACATCCACTGCATGAATCTGAGACTTTCAGTGAGTCAACATATCTGTGCAAAGGAGGTTAGAAAAACTGTCCTTCAAAGCAAAGAAAGTACAAGAAGGCTTGCCATCTGTTTGAAGTTCTGAGCAAGAAATGAAAAACAAAATGGGTATGAAGGTCCAAATGTAACTACTTAAATGGTGCAGTAATTACAGTAAAATTTTTTTCACACAGGAACTGGTGCATTGGCAGTCCCTGGAACGATGGTGGAAACAAACACTGAACCCCACCGTGGGGATATTTCTGTAGCCCAGTATGCCTGGGAGCCCCATGGAGGGTAGGGGAAGAACAAGTCTGCTGAAGATTAGCTCATAAGCAAAAGTTACTAATATCACAGGGAAGTAGTCCGCCATGAGAGTCAGCATGCACAACAAACGGAAGGTTGTGAACCCTAAGAACTAAGAGAGTGGGGAGGGAGGCAGAGCAGAGAATAATCTGAAAGAATGTAGGGTTGAAATTATTAAATATAAAAGTTTGAAAAATAACGAAAGAGTAGGACATTACACTAAAAGGAACAGGCACAACTTTGAAAGAGCCAGATGTATGGCACAATTAAAATAGATGAAAATTAAAATATAAAGTTTAATATTACTAATGAAAGAATGAATGAACTGGAAAGTGCAGGACAGAGAGATAAAGGAATAGAAAATATTAAAGCAAAGTTAATATCCTAGAGGATGTAGTGAGAAGGTCCAGAATAGTTTAAATAACATTTTCAGAAAGAGAAAAAAAGACAGGGTTATCATGTGTCATTAGAGAATTGTGGTAACACTACACCCCTTATTAGAATGACTAAGACCCAGAACACTGACAGCAGTAATCAATGCTGGTGAAGATGTGGAGCAACAGGAACTATCACTCACTGCTGGTGGGAATGTAAAATGGCACAGCCACTTTGGAGCACAGTTGGGTGGCTTCCTACAAAACTAAACACAGTCTTACCATGCACTCTAGCAATAAGCTCCTAGGTATTTGTCCAAATGAGTTAAAAAGTTATGTTCACAGAAAAACCTGCACATGAATGTTTATAGCAATTTTATTCGTAATTGGTAACACTTTGGAGAAACCAACATGTCCTTCAGTAGGTGAATGGACAAACAAACTGTGCATCTATGCAATGGAATATTACTTGGCAATAAAACAAGGTGAGCTATCAAGTCACTGAAACACACAAAAGAACGTTAAGTGCATACTATTAAGTGAAAGAAGCCTGTATGAAAAGGCTATATGTGAACTACATGGTTCCAACCATATGGTGTTCTGGAAAAGATAAAACTGTAGAGACAATTAAAAGATCAGTGGTTGCAAGGGTTCAAATGGAGGGTAGGAAGAGATGAATAGCTGGAGCACGGAATTTTTAGGGCAGTCAAAATTTTCTCTATTATGCTGTAATGGTGCTTATGTGACATTATGTATTCAACAAAACCCACAGAACTACAACACAAAGAGTGAACCCTAATGTAAACTGTAGACTTCGGTTAATAGTAATGTATCAATATTGGTTCATAAATTGTAAAAAACTTACCACACCAATGTCAGATGTTAGTAGGGGAAACTGAGGGGCACAGGCACAGGGAGTACATGGAAACTGTGTTTACTTTCTGCTCAGTGTTTTGTTATATCTAGAACTGCTGTAAAAATAAAGTCTATTATTTTTTTAAAAGATAGAATGGGGAGAATTAATACACAAAACAACAATGGACAAGATTTTTCCAGAATTGAAGTTATAAGTCACCAGATAGAAGAATCACAGAGCCCAGAGCAGAACAAATAAATCCACACCTAGATTCCACACCAAAGACAAAATGAAACTCTCGAAAGTGAATAGAGAGAAAATAGAAATTGCATAGCAAACAATGACAATTAGATTATGATCCAACTTCTCATAACAGCTGCAGTGGGGATCAGAAGAAAACTCATAACATCTTCAAAAGGTCAAGATAAAATAATTGTCAACTTAGGTTTTTATGTTCCACCAAGTCAGTCAAGAGTGAAAACAAACCAAAAGCAATACACATTTATTCCATAAAACTTAAAAAGAGAGCAATGTGAAAGCAACCATTATATTAACCTCTGCAGAAGAGATCAAATAAACATGTGGAGTGTTTATTTTTCTCTTCATGCCTCCTGTGTCTTAGAGATTACACACACACACTATAGTCCTACCTTCCACTTATTGTATTTTTGCTGTGTCTAATGTGCAGTGTTTTGCCCAAATTTTTGAGGAAAAAATAAGGATGTGCATTAAACATGGGCACTACTAATTCCATATCTATATAAATGACTTTAATTATTTTATTTATGTTTATACATTAAAAGTGTATCTCTAGAAAGCAATAATGATATCCATATGCAAAATAATACCCTGGAATATAATAATCAGTGTTGTTTTTAAATATAAATAAATGAAAAATTGAATTAAAAAATTAAAACAAAGGATTTTTTCCTGAAGGTTTGGGCCAAAAACATGGGTGCACATTATACACAGCAAAATACAGTATATTATGTGCACCTTCCTTGATTTTCACTGTCCTTGAAGGATAGTTTGTAAAGGCTGAATCACAGTCTAAGTGCCATAGTTTGGTGAATTGCTAGACAGTTAGTATAATCACTAGGCATTTAGATCAGAGAGTTTTCACCTAAATGGCAACTAACAAAAATGCACATAAAAAGAGAGACAAAATAATGTAAGCACATATACTACTTTTTTACCTTTGAAAACCTCACCTACTTTAATTGCTTACTGTAGTGTGCAGGTGTTTAGTTTGCAAGGGGCCATTGAGAGCCAGTTGAGATGTCTCTTCAATGAATGCTTTGTGCTCAAAGTGCACTGTTTGTGGGTGAGTTTTTGGAATAATTCTTCATATTCTTTTAAAGAAAAAGGAAAAAGAAACTCATATATTTGAGGACAACTGTGTGTCAGGCACTGCGTTGGGCTTTTACTTCACGAAGGTCCTGTGAAGGCTACAATTTATGAGAAGTTCCTGTGATCCAGGCACTACATTTAGTAATTTTGCGTACATGAGTGCCTTTGAGCCTCACCACAATGTAGGAAATATGCTGTATTATTATATCCATTTTTCAGGCAAGATAACTATGGCTCTGAAGTCACACAGCTAGTAAGTGATGAAATCAGAACTGGACTGCAGGTCTGTCCACTGTAGCAGACTGCTGGTTTATCCCTTGTCCTATTCCAGGATTGGGTGTGTTCAAGGTAGGATGGGCTGGACATAATGATAATCACCAAAAAAAGAAAAAGAAAAAAGAAAAAAACCCAAAAAGCAACAAAAGGGACCATACCAAACTCTCTGTCTCATTTTATCTTCCCACAACGGTATTAGGTAGGTATTGTTACTATTATCTTCACTCAACAAGTGAGTGGACACGTAAACAAGGAGAGCTCAGTAACTTACTTGCCTTAAGGTTACACAGCCATAAGTCACACATATTTGTCCCAAACCCAAAGGTGCTTGCCCCAAAGTGCATGCCCTGCCCCCTCACTGCCTGTGGATCTTGTCTTCTGCTCAGGTGAGATGGAGGAGCTGGAGACACTGTGGCTCACGGGGATCTGCCACAATGAGAAGAACGAGGTGATGAGCAGTCAGCTGGACATTGACAACATGGCAGGCGTGTTCTACATGTTGGCGGCTGCCATGGCCCTCAGCCTCATCACCTTCATCTGGGAGCACCTCTTCTATTGGAAGCTGCGCTTCTGTTTCACGGGTGTTTGCTCAGACCGGCCAGGGCTGCTCTTCTCCATCAGCCGGGTCAGTACCCCTAGCAGTTACTTCCTTTTGCAATAGCAGGTCCAGGAAAGCATCAGGCTTCCAGAGAATCAGGGAATCTCGACTCTTTGCTGCAGAGGTGGGGTTCTGTACATCTTCCCCTCACTCACCAACCTTGGGTATTTATAAGCCAGGGTACAAATCCAGATGACTGTGGAAGCCAGAGAGGAAAGGTGAATGGACGAAGCAGGCTGGGCATGAGAAACATAGAACCAATAACATGAAAAATAGCTTCTGAACCTGGGCATCACTGTAAAGGAACCATGGAGAATACCAGGAACTATGACAAATTGCATAATGCTTACCTCATCTAAAGGGGACAGTCATCCTCAATAGAGGATCAAATGCAGAACCAATGTTATCAGGCCTCCTTATTTGTAAAAGAGAAAGTAGTCATCTGATTTTATATGAAACCTTTCAATTTTTAAATATTAGTAACTAATTCCATTAAAACCCAACAAAAAAATCCCCAAAACATCATGTGGGCCAAACAAAGCAGTCTGTGGCCTCCATCATTAGCACCCAGACACGCTAACCACATTGATAAAATTCCTATGCAGGATGTTACACTGTGTGCATGTGTTTCCACCAAACATGCATGACAAAATGTAATCTACACACTGCCATGTATGTGTATACACACTTAACAAAACACACACAACATGTGCAGTGCAGCAGAGCCTGAAATGAAACAGACCTGAAAAACCATAAGAAAACATACACACATCAAACAAAACAAAATACACATTCAACCCAGCATAAACTATACCAGAGAGTACACAAACTATAGTGAGTTCACATGCAAGAAAAGCTCCTTTGATGCTATGCTGCACCGTATGGCACATGTGTGTTGCCATAAAAGGGCACCTGTGACATAATTCATCAGTAATGATAACAATCATGGAAAATGCTTATATTTGTGGAGCACATATATGTGCCAGGCCCCATATAAGAACTTTATATGGTGTCTTTATACTTTCCATCTCATTTAACCTGCAAACCAACTCTATGAGGTAGGTACTGTAATTAGCTCCAGATTACAAACAGGAAACTCAGAGTTATGAGGCTAGGGGAATTATCCAAAAGACAGAGTCTTGGTGGAGCCAAGATTTGAATGTAGATGGTGTACCAGCTAGAGCCCACACTCTCACACAAGCAACAAATATCAAAACACAAGCAACACAAGAGATCTGATACAATCATACTATACAATATATACATACATTCAACTCACATAATATATTTAATATTCAACACAATCTAGTTACTTACTTGAATCATAATAACAACAAATACATACATATTGCTTACTCATCTTCCAACATAGTATAACATTATCTATTTGGTAATCTATCAATCATCCATCCATTCATCTATCCATTCACCCATCTATTCATTTATATGTCCATTTGTCCAGTCATCTGTCCATCTATCCATTCATCTATTTAATCTATCTCCCTTTTCTTCCATTTACTCACCTTGGATTTTTTTCACTCTGAAGGAGTTTAATGAATTAGAATTTGAAACGTGATGAAAAATATTTTGTTAAAAACATCTAATTTTATATGCTAAGGTTTACTGAGCAAACTAAATAATTGTTTGAAAAGGAATTTATGTAGTCTAAGCATTTGATAATTTTAAGAACTTTGGAGATTCAGAAAGTACACATTAGCTTAGTGAAGAAGATTTATTTTCTCTGTTCAATGGCACTGTAAACTTGAATTCTGTGCAAATACATATTTATTAATTAGCTTGATGGCATCTAAACACACAGAATTGCTCAAAAATAAACAACATGCATGCATGCAGCTAGGTATGCCAACTTTAAGCTAATTCTCTCTGCTAATTACTAAAGGCTTTCCACATCTAAAGGATTCTGGGATTATCATGAGTAAATGCACCCTGTTGCATTTACTTATACATCCTGCTTATGTTTGGAAGAGCAGTTTCTTCGGTCTGAGATACCATTAAGGAAGCCAAGTTGATAACAAGCATCTTGAAGAATGGAAGTGGAGGGGAGACTGAGTACACAGGAGCAGCCATTGTTGTGTTCGCAGCTTGACAGACTGGATTTGAACTTCAGCCTCCCTTCCCTAAGGCAGGGAGGACCCTGATCCCATAGGAGCACTGATGGGACTTCTGTGTCCCCTTGAAACTCCTAGCCACCATCACTCCTACCCTTGAAGGTTTCAGGGAACCCTGCTTGAGCACTGACCCTCCTTCTCCCCAGAGAAGGTTTATCTTTTAAAATAGGTACAGCCTATTATGTGTGAATAAGAAGATCTCATACTTGGTGTACTTTTCTCATTCTGAGTTCCCCTAATAAACGTATCTTTCATTTGTTAGGTAAACCCAGAATGGGCTTAGGTCCTGATGCTGTGCATAGAAGGGCTTCTAGGTTGCAAAAAAATGTTCTTCCTTTCTGGTAAAAGGCCAGCACACACCTTTAAAGCTTGTCTTATGTGCTTAGTCACACATATGCCACCTTACATATATGCTTACTCACAGTTCAGAGCAAACACACCAAAACAAAAGTGTCTTCATTGTGTACACACAGTCATTTTCTCAAAAACAAAACCAAAAACAAAAAAAAATGCAGAGGTGAATTCCCAAGAAAAGAACCTACTTTCCTACCTACAAATATAAGATTACAATGACACAATGAATTATGCTAGTGTGAAACAAGACATTGGGCCATTGTCTCTAATCTTCACAATACCCTGTGAGGTTGATTTGATCACACCCATCTTATGTGTGGAGAAACTGAGGCCCAGCAAGTTAGAATGGGGCTCATCAGGGTCCACTTTATGTTTCCTTGAAACAACAAGGGTCTTCTCACTTCATCTCTCATGCCAGAAAAAATGGCATAAAAGAGGAGACCTGTCTGTGTGTGCAGGGTTGGGTGGCATGTTTTTGTCAGTTTCAGAGTTTGCACTCCTCTCTAAGAGACATTCATCTAGGATGCTCTGAATTTCACTTCTACTTCTACCCCAAGGCAGGGTTTTCTGCGCATAAGCCGGGTCTCTCCATTACCTGTTCTCCAAACTAAAGCACACTGCCCAGCCAGAAAAAGTACATAAAGTTGTTGCCATACAGCAAACACACACAGCCCATCTTGCAGGCTTGTCGTCCCTTGGGAAGTCCTGGAAAATTTGAACAAAAACAACCAGAGACACATGCACTTCTGGCACTGCCCAGGGAGCAGGCCAGAACTCAGAGAAGCCATTTAACATTAGAACCAAGCTTCTCCCGCATCTGTGGCCTTTGTCTTCAGTGACTTACAAAACTATACCTCTTGTCTATGGGATGCCCTTAACTTTTGTTTTCTCTGTAAACTGCTTTCCCTCTCATGTAGGAAAATATATTCCCTGTCACCATCAAAAAAAATGGCCTCAGTGTCCCCTGAGATATGAGGAATGGGAGGCAGAGCAAAGACACGGACCAGAGAGATGGAACTGTGACACCTTCCCAAAGAGCTCAGATGAGGGGAGCAGCAAACAAGAAGCTTCTGGCTAGCCCACAGCTGGGGCCAATAGAGAAGGCACAGACACTGTCTTAGTCCATTTGTGCTGCTATAGCAAAGAACGACAGACTGAGTAGCTTATAAACGACAGAAATATATTGCTCACAGTTGTGGAGCCTGGGAGTCTGAATGGTCGGGTGAGGGCTCTCTTTGGGTCACAGACATCTCCTGTGTCCTCACATGGTGGAAGGGCTGGGAGAGATTTCTGGGGTCTGTTTCATGACTGCACTGAGCCCATTCATGAGGGCTCCATTCTCATGACCTAAGTACCTTTCAAGCCTAATTCCACCATATTGGGGATTAAGATCTCAACGTGTGAATTTGAGAGGAGAGCACAAACATTTGAGTACATAGCAGACACCTTAGTGATCAGGCCCAGGTGCCAAAGACAGTAAAGACATGTCCCACTGAGAATGTTTTGAGAGGTCTGGGGCCCTTGGCAGGAGCAGAGCAAATTGTCTGAATCAGCATGTTGAGTCTTCACTGTTAATTTTAGCTGAGCCCAGTGTGAGTTTGAGAGGGTACCCTGTTTCCACAACCCATAAAATGTAGCCAGAATCTATGAATAAGAGAGGAAACAAGAAAGAGAGAACTGTGCAGGGAAGAAATAAACATGAGTCTGGTGTCTTGGCTCCTGGTGTGGGATTTGGGCTGCTTAGCTAACCAGGAAGCCACAGTGACTTTCAAGAACAAGTCTTTGGTAGTAAAGGGTAACAGGCCTTTTTGTGGAGCTCCGACAAAATGGGCACTGTGTGCTCATGCTAGTGTGAAAGGAGAGGGGAGGTAACACAAGGAAGGGCAGATCAGGGGTGACTGAGCAGCTTGTCTAGCCCACATTTATTGAGCCCCTACTGTGTCAAATGCTCTACTTACCTTATTCTAGCTTGCCCTTGTACCCTCCTTAGGAGTATACAATCCCATTTTGCAGATGTGGAAATGGAGGCTCAAAAAGATGTAATGGCTTATCTGAAGTCACAGAGCTAGTAAAGTGGGAGCTGGAACTCATATCCAGTGGGTTCCAAGCCTCTGACTCTTCCTCACATTATCCTCTAATGTGCACCCCATCCCTCAGAAGCCCATCTAGAAGATGGGCCAACTCGCCTGGAGAACACTGCCATCAAAACCTGGGGTACAGGATGGTTCTGTCACGTTGACTCTTGCCTATGGCTTCCCCAGGCAGGTGCAACTGGGCGATGTCTTAGCTATGTCATGTGAGTTAGTCTCAGAGAAAACCAGGGGTCACAGAAAGCGGTCAGGAGCCATTCTCTCATCTTCTGAAACATAACTTGGTTCTCTGACCACTTCTGTGGGTCTTTCCAGATAGAGAGATGGCCAGCTTCTCTTAGCAGGTGGGACCATACTGCTCTGACAGTAAAGGGGTGGAGGGAAGTACTCAAAATCTCAAAGGGAAAGAGGGAAGCTCATTAGAAGAAAATACCAAATAACTATTCTTTTTTGATCTCAAATAAAAGCAGATGCATCTCAAAAAAAAAGAAGAAATTGAAAATTTGAAAAAAACTTAAAAGCTACTATTTTCATCATACTAACAACAGGAAGAAAAAGCACACATCTTGGCTGTTTCAAACACAGGAAACACCCTGATTTTCACTCATGGTAGCACAGTCCCTCTAGGTCAAGGAATAAAATTATTCTATTACTAAATTGGGTAAAGAACGCATAGTTTAACATAAAAGGTTCCGAAGCACTGTGGTATAAGGAATATATGTACATTTGTATAATTTCCACATGCAGCCCCTCTGGAAGCAATGAGGAGATGAAGCTTCTTGGCAGGTGAACAGCCAGCCACACAGGACACAGAGAAGGAGGCTAAAGACAAGGCTGCAGGAAGGTGGGAAAGGGTGTGATATCATGCAGCCTGGGGTTGAAAGTATCAGAGAAAGAGATGCTCAAACACACAACTTTTTCTATTAACCTCTCATTGAAGGCCAAAGTGTAGACTCTCTTTAGGAAACTATAAGAAAAATGCAGCAGGGTTGAGCCTGTTGCAGTTCCTTGAGGATCTCTGCAGGTTAAACTCTTCCTCACCATGGGTAACTGATGGAGCCACTATTATCAGAGCCCACAGTTAATCACATATACTTTCCACAAGTTTATGCCAAAGTCAGCAGCAGCTGCTGCATTCACTTTTACAAACCCTTTCTCAGGCTGGCTTCCCATCATTCTTGGGAGGAGCAGATCAGATCCTGCAGGCTTGATCTGATTGTTCCTTTTAGGTATGGCTGCCAAACTCTGGAAGCAGGAGTGGAGAGGGAGGACCACAAATCACAATGCCACTGATTCCCTCTTGCCTACTATTTAGCATGAATCAAGAGTTCTTCCCTTGAGTTACTATTCAGTAGAAGTAAATAGTTATGTTTGAAGTATGGAAGAAAGTGTAGTGGAAAACAAGATACATCTAGATGGACCTGCCTATATTTGAGCTACCCAGGAGTCTATAAGTCACCCAGTCCCTAGATGGATTTAAATGCCACACGCTGTGTCATCAGGACTCTCCTCCATCCCTAGTAACCAAAACCCAGCTCCATGTTGAGCAAATTCACACATAAACAAACACACAAAGCATGTATGGGGTATGAATAGAGTTCAAGAGACTGGCACCGAAGTTTCAACATGTCATGTCTCTCTATCCCCTGGGTTCTACCTTTTTCTTTGATGGCTTCACTCTCAGGATAATGTCCCCACATGGTGGGAATACTGGTCCCCTGAAACTGCTCCTTCTATCCCAACATCTATGTTTATTCCTCAAAAAAATCTAATATATAATGTATATATTTCATGCCTACCCTTATTCAGAAAGGATTTTTCTGACTGACCTGCTTGGGTCTCATGATTTGATTGATAGCTTCAGTATGTGAGTAGGGGTAATCTCCCAAAAGAATTAATAATAGGTGGTCCTTTTATACCAACTTTATTTGTCAATAGCTGACTCTGGTATTGTGAGCATTCATTGATACCTCTTTTCAAACTTCATGTATGACTATTTGCAAAAGTGTCCAATAATCCTGAGCCAGAGAGACAAGATTAGCGTGATGCCTTGTCACTGGTCTCATCCATTTAAGAAACATTATCAGGCCTCAGACTGAATTTCAGTATTTCTCCAGGGCTCCTACAAGAAGACCATATCTGACCTTTCAGGTTGAGTTTAGGTGAGGAGTGGTTTCTTCATTGCTGCTGCTGATAGTGTGCTATGTCACTTCCCACAGGGCATTTACAGCTGTATTCATGGTGTGCACATTGAAGAAAAAAAGAAGTCACCGGACTTCAATCTGAGCGGGTCGCAGAGCAACATGTTAAAACTCTTTCGGTCAGCCAAAGACATCTCCAACATGTCCAATATGAACTCCTCAAGAATGGATTCTCCCAAAAGAGCTGCTGATCTCATTCAAAGAGGTTCCCTCATCATGGACATGGTTTCAGACAAGGGAAATTTGATATATTCGGACAACAGGTCCTTTCAGGGAAAAGACAGCATATTTGGGGACAACATGAATGAACTCCAAACATTTGTGGCCAACAGACACAAGGATAACCTCAATAACTATGTGTTCCAGGGTCAGCACCCTCTGACTCTCAACGAGTCCAACCCTAACACAGTGGAGGTGGCTGTGAGCACAGAACCCAAAGGGAACTCCAGGCCCAGGCAGCTTTGGAAGAAATCCGTGGAATCTCTACGCCAAGACTCAGTGACCCAGAACCCAGTCTCCCAGAGAAATGAGGGAACAGTGGAGAATAGGACCCACTCCCTAAAGAGTCCTAGGTACCTTCCAGAAGAGGTGGCTCACTCAGACATTTCAGAAACTTCGAGTCGGGCCCCATGTCACAGGGAACCTGATATCAGTAAGAACCACAAGACCAAGGACAACTTCAAAACGTCAGCGGCCTCCAAGTACCCCAAGGATTGCAGTGAGACTGAGCGGTCCTACTTGAAGACAAAAGCAAGCTCCCCTAGGGACAAGATCTATACCATTGATGGTGAGAAGGAGCCAAGTTTCCACCTAGATCCCCCCCAGTTTGTTGAAAATATGGCCCTTCCTGAGAATGTGGACTTCCCAGATGTCTACCAGGATCACAATGAGAATTTCCGCAAGGGGGACTCCACGCTGCCCATGAACAGGAACCCTCTGCACAATGAAGACGGGCTTCCCAACAATGACCAGTATAAACTCTACTCCAAGCACTTCACCTTGAAAGACAAGAGTTCCCCTCTCAGCGAGGGCAGTGACCGTTACCGACAGAATTCCACACACTGCAGGAGCTGCCTTTCCAACCTGCCCACCTATTCAGGCCATTTCACCATGAGGTCTCCCTTCAAGTGTGATGCCTGCCTACGGATGGGGAATCTCTATGACATCGATGAAGACCAGATGCTTCAGGAGACAGGTAATCCAGCCACCCAGGAAGAGGCCTACCGGCAGGACTGGGCACAGAACAACACCTTCCAGTTCCAAAAGAACAAGCTAAGAATTAGCCGTCAGCATTCCTACGATAACATCCTTGACAAACCTAGAGAGATGGACCTTAGCAGGCCCTCTCGGAGCATAAGCCTCAAGGACAGGGAACGTCTTCTGGAGGGAAATCTATATGGGAGTCTTGTTAGTGTCCCCTCCAGCAAACTCTTGGGGAACAAAAGCTCCCTCTTCCCTCAGGGTCTGGAGGACAGCAAGCGGAGCAAGTCTCTCTTGCCAGACCACACCTCTGATAACCCTTTCCTCCACTCCTATGGGGATGACCAACGCTTAGTCATTGGGAGATGCCCCTCAGACCCTTATAAACACTCCTTGACATCCCAGACAGTGAATGACAGCTACCTTCGATCGTCCTTGAGGTCAACAGCATCGTACTGTTCCAGGGACAGTAGAGGTCACAACGATGTGTATATTTCCGAGCATGTTATGCCTTATGCTGCAAATAAGAATAATATGTACTCTACCCCTAGGGTTTTGAATTCCTGCAGCAATAGACGTGTGTACAAGAAAATGCCTAGTATTGAATCTGACGTTTAAAACCTTCCTTTAATGTTTTATCTATAGGGAAACATATATAACGGCCAACGTTCTGGAGGGAAAATGTTCGATGTCCAATAGTGCCCTGCAAAGAGGAAGAGGATTTAGGAAGGCATTTTTTTTGTTGGTTCTTTTGCACATGGCTACATGCCATAGTCTTCCACTCAAGGAATATTGTGAAGTGTATGCTGAGAATGGTAGATATGAGATAGGTGAGTCCTTAACCAAAAATAATAAATAAAAGGGCAAGTCTTCTGGACATGCCCACTAGGTATGTTAGCAGTAATGATGCCTTGGATGTCAATGGTGATGTGATTTCCTATATTCCAAATTCTATTAAGTCAGTCCACCATGTGATTTTCTCATCAGAAATACCTAATGGTTTCTCTAATACAGAATAAGCAATATGGTATGCATGTAAATCCGACACAGACCAAATAAATCTGCACTGCAGTGAGATTAATATGTGCAAGGGATTAGGAAGTTTGGCTTTGTAACCGTTTCAGCTTTACTGTCATGCCTTCCATCACAGCCCATGCCCAAGCCCAGGACTCCAGGCTCCCCCAAAGAATCTCAAATCGGTGGGTTTCATGCTAACTATGCTACCTTCATTATAGTCCATTTCCAAGACACGTCTGGAGTAAAAGGCCAGAAGGGCCCTCAGGCACAGAGCTACAAAAATCTCTTTGGCTGTCCATTTGCGTGTTTCACAGACACTCTCACTCTTGGCTTTAATGGTCTTGTTCTGAGCTGCGTAAGCTAACACGTGTGTCTTCAATCTCTAAGTGTGGATCTTCTGTCTATGACATAACGGCCATTGTAGTTTATCTTGAAGACTCCTGTATATGTAAGTTTGCATTTCCTCCCTTTTGGTGATGACTCAGGGTTGTATAGTATCTGTTACCCCTTTCCTCCTAGAGTAACTGTAGCTCATTCAGTTGCCGAACAGCCATGGTGGTGTCTAATTAACTGTGTGTTGCTGTTCCCAGGGTTCTTAATGTGGTGGCACACACCAACAGCCATATGTGTGCTGTGATCCGTAAGAAGTCCAATGCCATCTGTCTGCAGAAGGCTAGTGTGGTTTTAGGTTTATGTTTCTTAACGTCATGAAATTTAGTTGGACACTCGTTTTCACCCCAGCCTCCTCAAATCAAAAGCCTTCAAAACATGAGAGACACTCAAACATCTACCCTGAGCATCCTCCAAATTATGGATAAACATCAGTGGGACAAGTGATTTCTCTCTCCTGAAATATTCACTCTGTTGGAGCCTGTTTCACTAACACCAACAGAGGCAGATGAAAAATTCCTCAAAGCATTTGTCATTTCCTAGTCCCCTCCATTATCCCATTTTTACTCTACTCAAACCTGTGCATGTATGATATGAAATGATACTCATTTAACATAATTGGGGGGAGAGGAAGGATCTTTATCCCTGGGGAGCTCTCAGCACTGTGCCTGGCACATGCCAAGTGCCTAAATAAATAAAGACCATTGTTATGATACTTTATCAGACCAGAATTTTCTAGTTTGAAGATTAAATATTATAAAGACACAAACAATATTAAACATTTTATATACTAATCTAATAATTGCTGTATTTTAAATATAATACTATCCCTGAAATATTTGGGAGGCGTAGCCATCAGTTTTTTCAGAGTACCTCGGTCTGTTTGGTGACATGCTGCAGAAACCCTAAACTAACGTACACCAGCCTGACTGTTGTTTCCTCCTGCATTTTGCTTTGGGTTCTTAGAAAAGGGGAGAGTAGCATGTTGAAAAGTTATCTTGTTTCTTTTATTAATGGTGGGTTCTATTTTGTAGGTAGTGCTTTCCTGTGAGTGGGCAGGTGCTGGGAATAATTCTCTTTGAGCTTGAGGATTCATTGAATGGCTCCATCTCTGGGGAAGTGCACCTGATTTACAATATTCCCACAATGATGAAAACTGGTTGTAGTAAATCTCAGTCAGTAGTAGAGAGGCAGAGAAAGGCAGTGGGTGAGGAAGTCTTCCCATGACTTTTGAGATAGAAAGGAAGAAGGGGCTGACTAGATGTGGATAACGAATATTCTTGAACACTGTATTTTGTATTTGAACACTGGATAATGCAACTTTGCTGCCCGTAGGCCCAATAATGGAGGAGTGAGGACTCCTCCATTAATTGAAGGACCTTGAATAGTCATCCCAATTTCCAATCTTAGGCATACCATTGACTCTATCATCTTTTAGAACATTCTGCCTTTGCCCTTCCATTGCATCCCAGACCTATCTTCCCCCAGCCAGGATCACTTTCATTTACCCACAAGTTTGACATGTCTTAACATGACATGAGTTAAAAAGTCTCCCCAGAATACAGAGCAGTGGTATGTCACTAATCCAAAGAGGCTTTGTCTTTCTCCAGTGTCCTCAAAACACATGGGGTTTTCAAATGTGACAGAGATCTCCAGGGAGAGTGCAAATTTCATGTGGAATGATTCCATGGCTGAAAAGGCCTTCTAATAACAGCATTATTCCTGTTATTAACTCCATACTTCTCTGGATAAGAAACTAAAAGTGCGACTTTTGGAAGAACCAATAGTAATGTACTGAAAAAATATACTTCCTTCACACCCAAAGTTTTTCTAAAAAATAAATAATCAGAATTTGTTGCTATATAATAAATACTTAATTTCCCTCCTACACTAATTGACTGGTTCTTAGTTGGGATGATCCAGAATATAAGAAAATTGACCATGGATCAGATGGTCAATTTTCAAGTGACAGGTGATGTTTGGAGCTCTTCAGGGGTAATTCACATTTGGTAAGTTCTTTGGGAAAAGAATATCAGGAGTACACTGCCCAACAGTAAGTATGCCTACAATACAGGATGTGACAGAAATTAAATAGAAAGCCCTGAACTATGGATCCATCCCAAAGGGCTCTGTGAGGTGACAAAAATTAAATAGAAAGCCCTAAACTATGGATCCATCCCAAAGGGCTCTGTGACCTTAGATTTGTTCATGCCAAGGAGCCAGAATCTCTGAACCCAATTTTGTGCCTGAGTTATACCTGACTCGGGTCAGAGCTGGCATCATAATGATGTTTCATTAACTTTATATGATTTTCTCCTTTTGAGAAGGACCCAACTGATATACCTGAATGCAAATGCTCATGTTCCTGCCCATATGTAACAGTACATACATGCAACCAACTTAAAATATTCTATGTTAAGAAGACAGTCTTCTAGGGCATAAATTCTATCCTGGGAAACTTGTACATTTGTGGGAAATAGTTTTGCTTATTACCTCACACTCAGGTTCTTAGGTCACAGCTGGCTTTAATTCTCTGAGAAGGCATGTTCCTGATAAGTCCATTTATCTGCCAGTGAAGCTTCCATGAGAGGTGTGAGACTATAATCTCCCCACACATCAATCTTCCGTCCTTTGCCAATCTCACTGCATGGTTATAGCCAGCACTATGACCAGGTGTCTCATGGAATACACTTTGTTTTCTCTTCCCTGTTTCACAGGGAGCCTGAGAAGTGTTCATACTTAGCTTTTCTGATGAAAGCATTAAAATTCACCCATTGCAGCAAAATCAGTCAAATCAATTCATGCTTATTTTCAGGGGAGAAAAAAAAGAAAATTACACCTTGTTTACAAATGAAATAGTTTCACTTAAATGGGACTCTAGCCAAGGCAGTTAATTAGTCAGAAGATCCACGGCAGGCACACATTGTTTATTCTATTTGATATGTCTAGTGCTGATGTGTATTTAATATTCTGCATCCTTCTCAGGAAATGACAAATGCCCTGAATTCTTTGCAAATAGAATTGCTAATGAAAAAGGAAAAAAATAGTTGGTGTTAATTAAATGGTGATTAAAAATTTATCTCCTTTAAACCTAAAAAGTGCAGCTTTAATAATCAGTTGTCATATAAATAAATGCATTACACTGAAATCCCTTGCAGTTTGAGACCTAAATAAATACTCATTTGAGAAACCTAAATATCTTTCAGAAGAGCTGAATTACTCGTTAACTTGATGTACATCCCTGTACTGTTTCTTTGTGCATCACTCTTGTGCATGAATCCTTGAAGAGAGGACATGAGCTGTCTCTGCAATGGGCCCTGTTTTTGTATTAACCATGGCTATAATACACATAATTGGATTTCAAGGTAAAAACACAAAATGAAACTGAGTAGGTGGAAGCTAAACTTATTGGTTGATATTTAATATGGGTTAAAGGTTCTCTGTAAAGGTAATTTCCATTCCAAAAGCATTATTTCTTTTCACTTGAGACAAAATGAGACATTTCTGGATACCCCCATCTTCTTTTGATCAACAGGGTTGAAAGTGCTTAATGAGAGGTGAAGTGGGGCCTATACTTGAAAAGCTCTCTCAATATGCCGTTGCCCTTTCCCATTTGATCCTTTTCCATTGTATTGTGTTCATACCTAATTGTGTCACATGAGGTCAGCTTGCCACTGGATAGAGATCAGAGATAATCAAATGCACTTATCCTGTGAATACAAATGCTTGTGTACACATGTATATACTATACATGCTTGATTTCTACAATTCACACGTAAGTGTATTATACAAATAAAATTGTACATAATGTAAAGTTTATGTTAAAAATTGAATGGTGATAATGGTCTTAACACATCGAAAAACCCATTCTGGTTACTGATGGGATGATATTTATGTAGAGAGGGCACTATTTTTTTAAATCTCAGTTCTAGGGAGGGTGACATAGCCCAGTAGGATTTGGGTGTTGGTGTTCTTGACCCCTTCTTTCGAAATGTATCTGGAGTTAGGGGTATGGAATATATTCTGCTCACATTTGCTTCTGAAGACAATACTGATAATGGACATGTGTATGATTTCTGTAAACCCATCGAAGGACACATTTCCTATTAAATTCCTTATCTTCTTCCCCACTCTCACTTTTCCTGTGGCCAGAAATAGAGTATCACTCAGTAGAGTATCAGTTAAAGGTGCCTGCCCAGGAGGGCCTTAGAAAAACATAACTTAAAGAAATACGTGAAGATGTAGGGGAAGGACTGGGAGATGGGAATACTAAGAGGAAATGAAGTTCCCAAGGAGTCAGTAATCTATATGGTCTTCAGGTTGACAGCATCAGAACCAGGTCTAGAACCTAAGACTTCATGGCCCAGTTCCCTGCTTGGTTCCCTTTACCACGCTGACTCATTTCTATGTTTCTCTTGAGGGCTCTCCTGAGTCCCTCTGTGATAAGAGCCAGAGAACCTCATAGAATTGATCCATATTTCTTTGCCTCTTGCCTTACACAGACCCAAGCATCCCTCTTTGAGTTTTGGTTTTCCTTTGAGATCCCCGGCACTCCCTGCCTCAGAGTCCTGGAAAAGAGAAAACTTTTTTCAAGGACCTATTTCCTGGGAGGAGTTAATGCAGGCTATAGTTTAAAACCTCAAACCAAAGATGAAAGCTGGCAGTGATCATTGAGAGGATAGAGTTCTCTTCCTCGTGAGCCAAGGATGAGTAAAGGACACTGATCAGCGGATAGCAATTGACTGAGTATCCACTCTCTTTTTAAGGCCAATTTGGGATTGGGGGGCTGCAAAGGGAATAGAAAATATATAGTCTCTTGCCATCGTAGCTTATGGTCTAGGCATTAAGTTCCTTAATATAAAAGATAACCAAGGACCCAGGAAATGCAAACACAGAGTAAATGTAGAAACTAGAAATGATGAATAAAGTTATTGCCAGAAAATAAAAATCTAGCTGATTCCACAATCAAAGAAACAAAACACCCTCCCCTAGATCTGTAAGTAACTTTGGAGAATATAATTGGTGCTCCTGGGGATGCCCTTGGTTACTTGAACCTTCAAAATTGGTATTTAGGAAGTCTAGGAGCATCTACACAGGCGACTAAACTTGCCCTTCCACATTTTGAACAGACAGGCTCAGATCTGATTCCACTCAGTTCTCCAGCCTTTGCCTCCTTACTTTATATGTGCTTTATATGTGCTTTAAGGAGAAGTTGAAAAAAATTCCTCAAAGGGTTAGAAAATAGACAATGATGTAAAAAGACTATTTCCTGAAAACCTTTTTGTTTGGTTTTGTTTTTGACTTGTGAAGAATACTTTTGATAGTTCAGGTTATAAATGTATCAGGGAAGGGAGCAGGGAAAATTCCTTGTTGAGTCCCAAGTGCCTACTGTTGTGGCTGGTGAAAAAGAACACATCAGGTGCCCTGGAGAGAAAATGGGGCAGGGAAATTTCAGGAAAATGGTGGGTGGGGAATGAGCTTATTTTTCTCTGTCCATCCTAGTCTTACATTACTGGAATATTAGATTTTTTGCTTATCCCAGGTATATGCCTTGGGTCAGAAGTTAAGCTTGGAAGTATTAAAATAGAATGTGATTCTCCAAATGACCTTAGGCTGTAAGTCTGAGTGCTCCCATTTTACAGCTAAGGAAACTGGGGCTCAAATCCATCTCAGCCTCATCAATAAGAATTTGCTAGTAAATCCCTAATGTTAGGCATATTCTTAAAGTGCCTGATCTCCTCCAGAGAGGTCAGAATAGAAGTCAGAAAGAGAGATATGCTGTTTAGAGGTCCCCGCGGCTCTCTCTTGAGTTTCAGCCTCTGTTGTAGGAAGTTAGTCAGCATCCTCCCCTCCTTGTCTGGTTTGGGGTGCATTGAGAACTCCTGGGTAACTCAACTTTGTTCTCAGTCACTTCTGAGATGCGAATGCTGTTTGTGTCTCTCCCCTGTATGCTTGCACTAGCATTTACTTTTCTGGTTCCCAGAGAGTTATTTTCTCTACTTAGCATGTGCCTAATCTTAAATATTCCCTTCCTTTTTTTCTCAGCAGACATCAGGGCTAATCCCATTAAATATATGCAAATAGTATGTTTTCACATGTGTGTGGACACACACACAGATGCACGCACACACACTGCCTTGTAGCCCCTCATTAAAGCTCTCCTAACAAAACATTTGGCCCATTTTCAAAAAGGTCATGTTATTTGCAAGTGACTGTCCCTTCTAGTTCATCTATATTTTTGGTTATTTTTGCAAAGCAGACAGAATAAGGTTCAAGGTATGACAGGAAATAGACTTTCACACAAATGACCAAGAGCTTTGGTGGTCAGAATGACTGAGGGCCAGCTAGTAGGATTGCTTTTCTTTCTGTCTTTTTTTTTTTTTTTTCAATTAGAGTTACTTTCCTGGTCACTGACATTAAGATAAGTATTAAATTAGTGAATGCTTGTTCAGTTTCTCTCTTTAAAGAGTGTCGAATTGGAATGTTTCCATTAGGTATTCTAAGATTTCAGAATGGCATAATCCATTGTGTGGACAATGACACTGAGCCCACACATTCTTTTTTCCTTGCCCTCCCATGTTGTAAGCCACACTGCTCACTCCTGGCACTTTATATTTACTGTGAGTGTGAGCCCATTAAGTCCATTTTATGGATGAGGACACTGATCTGGAATCTCAGGAATGTTTTTCTAGAAGGTTCTGTGAATCAGTCAGTTGTCCTTATGTCCTCATCCCTAAGAAATTCTCTAGCTGTTTCAAGCTGGTAGTAAAAAGTCTCTTAGGGCAAAAAGGTTGTTATTATTCAACAGCTATTGGGAGACCCAGTTGTTAGGTCCACAGTGCATGACCACACGCTCCCAGGGATGTTGAGCTGTGCAGAAACTGGAACACTCAAAAGAACAATTTGGCCAGTGGTATTTCTTTGCTGGGGCCATATTTCAAAGCACACAACTCTCCAGGGAGCAGAAACCAAATTGTTTAAAATGGAGCCATTTCTCATTTTAACTTCCTCAAATAAGATGTCATCAGTGTGCAGAAACAAACAAGACAAAACTGAGATCATCACTGATAAATCCCTCTTATGGACCATATCCATGTAAAAAAGTTTGCGATTTTACAGTTCTAGAACATTCCTCATTAGCCATAGCCCTGGGTCATAACCTCTTCCACTTAATTCTCTCTTACCCCTTTGGGAAGGATTTAAGATGAGCCTTCAAAAGGATATTAACATAACATGTAGCCAATACCACAGCTGCCTTTTAAATTAATAAGGTTAATTGTTCTCCAGCAACATAAGTTTGTCTTTGGCATTTTAAATACTCCTCATTGATCTGACATTTTGCCGTTTTAAGCTTTAAAGGGCTCAAATCAAAGACCATTGATAGCTGAACAAATAGTGAAGGTCCAGATATATAAAAACATGATTGGTTTTTCCATGGAAAACAATTATAGCTTTTTTAATTCAATTAAGATTTTTACATTAGTCGCCTAAGACTTGCTGAATTATTTCTATTCTCAGTTAAGCTAATTCAAATAAATGAACACTATTGACTTTTTAACTCTGTTTTATTTTTTTTTTTAATTCTTAAATGTATTAGGTTTATACCTCTGGGGCCATGACCACTAAGGAAATGTTCCAATTTAGAAATTAAAGATTCAACAACTGTTTGGGGTCAAATTCTAATGGGTTTGGGGAAGATGAACATGGCACTTGTGACGTTCATGTTTCCCATATTTTTCACTGGTAAAGGATGCCAATTGCCTTTTTTTTTTTTCAAATAAGAGGTAAGATCAAGAATAACATTTCCATAGAAAATTCAGTAAACTCCTCGATATACATGGCCAGAATTGGCTTAGACACTTTCCAAGCCTGAGAATCCCCAAAGATTTCTTCATCAGTTGTTTTTAACTGTGAATCTTAATCTTGTTTATCACCTTGCTAAAACATAGTTAAAAGCGTATACTTGCCAAATTATTTAGTCAGGATATTTCAATGTTGTTTATCATAATGGAATGTCTGCGCATATGTGTTTGTGTATAGTATATATATTTCAAGCTGAATATACAGAAAGAATTTGATGAATTAATTTGGTGGCTAGAATAAGAAGTAGATCATTAAAATCATAATTAATGGCCTTCTTAGACAGAAAAAGAGGGTAAACTATTGATCTTTCACTCATGTTAGAAGACTTACTGCTGGCCATTACCCACAAGAGAGAAATTGAATGATGCAGCTTTAATGGTCCATGTCTGAGTCTATTTTAACCCAAAATGGATGAGATTGAGCTCTATATGAAGGGTTTTCATTCACAGCTACATTCAAACACAATCCAAAACCTACATCAGAACTGGCTTGATCTCTTGTAAGGTGGAGCCCAAAGCAAGCTGTGTGCTCTACTCAATGGTTTCCATTTGGGAATAGATGTTCATGTACCAATCACAGCAGCTTATACCTGTCATATTTTAATCCATTGCATGAGGAAGTGCTACTAACTGTATTAAATATTTCCAAGGATAGCTACTAAATTACATGTTTGCTTAACACCTTTCTATGATAGAGGAAGTATATACTATGGTTGTCTTCTTGTAGTATGTCTTTTATTTTTGTTCAACGTGTTATCAACTGTTTTAAGGAATGGGGTTTGAAATGTGTGTGCAAACTGATCTGTATATAACTCCCAAGACAATGAAAGTGCCCAGTCCTATGGTGTAAAAATGTAAATACAGGAAAATTTCATTTTTCTAATAAAGATAATTTCTGCCAATTGATATGAAAATAAGAAACAGTGTTGTGGTCTTTGTTGTCGTCATTGCTGCAGCAGTAGGCATCACTGATGAGTCAGGCAGGCTTATTATTACAAGCCGAAATCACTTGATTTCTCCCCTTTGTGCACTTAAGGGGTACAGAGGGAAGCATGGAATTGGAAGAATCCATGGTTTAGCTTCAGGATTTTACTGACATTCTCTGCCACTCTCCCTTATCTGGACCTCACCTTCCTGTGCAGTTCCCACACTTGCAGTCTTGACTTTGGATAATGTTGAACTTTACCAAGCCCTGTGAATTGTGATTCTGGAAAAAAAGATAGTTAAAGACCTTCCCTCATTTTTTGTGTTCCAAGAAATAGCATATACTGCAAAGCACCACCCCTCTTTATGTGACTTAGATACAACTTACAGGTGCCCCCTTGTTTACCAAGGCCAGACATAGAAGCCCCCCAACCCAACCAAATTCCCCCCCCCTTTTTTTTTTTTTTTTTGCTGAATAAATGATTGGCTAACCTGGTGGTCCCCATTAATCACTAGGAGCAAAATGCTTGTTGACTGAGTGCTGATTAAGCTTCTCTCCTCTTGGGTCCCTGACTTTGGCCCACCTTCAGTCTGAACCAGCATGCAACTTCTCCTTAACAGCCCCTCCTGGGGATAGGCTGGCCTCATATTCTCTGATCTTCTGTCAAATCATGCTGCTCATGTCCATCTCACATCTCACCTGTTCTTTCTAGCTTTGTTTGATTCTCCCTATAGAAGAAAAACTCCTTTTGCCTAACCCTCGAGACACTTGCAGAGCTTATGGTCAGAGCATTCTCTCTACATCAATAGTCCTCTTCCCTTATTGCTATCGTATATTTCTCCCCTTGAGGTAATTGTTCTGAACAAAGTCACTCCCTACTAAAGCCAGATTTAATTTTTATTTGACAATCCCCATTCCCAAATCAACTGACATTTCTAAAACCAAAATATGACCACGTTCATTCCACCTCTCCTTTATTTAAAGCCTTTAGCTTAAAACAATGACCCACAGGAAAAGCCCAGACTCTATGACCCATGAGCACACAAAGTTTTCCAATTTCTTCCATACCCCTTTCTACCATGTTACTTATGCTGTGTCAGAGATCTTTCTGCTCCTCTGCAAAGAAAGACACCAAATGCTCTCATTTTCCCATGCCTTCACTCATGCTCTTCTCTCCTCCAGGACTGCTGGTCTCCTCCATGTCTCCTTGCCACCTCTTAATCCTTCTTCAAAATGTATTGTCAGTAGAAACCTCTTCTTATTTTTTCCAAGCCCTCCCCTAGCTTTAAGCATTCATGATGCTTAAAGTCTACTGAAGATATACCTATTTCATTTTCTTGATACCAAAATGCTCTTTATTATAAGATGCACTCCTAATTTAAGAGTAGCCTTTGGCTGATAAAAGGGAAGGAAGAAGTGAGGGAAAGAACAAAGAAAGGAAAATAGTCTATATTAAATGTACATACTTGAAGTAAGAAGTTTCAGAAGCAGAGATAACAGCTGACTGATCTTGCTTCTTGTACATACTTCCATCAAATAATTTGGCAGCTTCACTGTATGTTTTATGTGTGCTATCTTAGAATGTGAACTTTTCCAGGAAGGGGCTATATTATTTTTTACCTTTGAATCCTAGCACCCCACCCAGCAGCTGACACAAGGCGGGCACTTACTAAACATTTGTGGACAGGTAGAAGGATGGCTCGGTGAAAGAGTGGTAGATGTTGAGTGGGTGCATGCCGGGATGAGCAGAGAGGGGCAGTGCTTTGGAATCCGTTTTTGGTTTACCTCACTCTCTACCTTATCTACAATATCTCACCCAGTCCTTTTACTTTAAATGCCAATGACAATCCTGCCCCTCATTTTTAAAATTTGGATTTAACCACCCTGTAAGCTCTAGACTCGCATATACATATCTTTTATATCTCCACCTAGAGATGTTAAAGACACCCAAAACCTAAAATCTTCAAAAAATACTCTTGACCATCTGCCAGCACACACAGAAATCTGATCCTCCCCAAAGTTCCTTATCTCAGAGAATGGCACTTCTACTGACCTGGCTTCTCAGGCCAAATACCTGTTCATCCGTCACTCCTCTTTCGCCCCTCAGGTCCAATCCAATGGCCAGCTCTGCCTTGGTGATCTGTAAAATGCATTCAGGATCCCTCTGCTTCTCATCATTTCTATCACTGTCACCCAGTCCATCACCTCCCATTTATATTACTGTAGTAGCTTTCTAATCTATCCACTTTTGTTTCCTCTTGCCTTCATGTGCATACATTCTCTAGAAAGAAGCCAGGGTAATCTTTTAAAAATGTTAATTAGAATATATTCCTCACCTTCTCTCAAGCTTTCAGTACCTTTCCATTACAGTCAGAATAAAATCAAAACTCTCCCTATTTTAACTCCATGTCCCAAACTCATGTTACACTACACTCGCCAAGAAAAAGAATAAATTTTTCCTTTTCTTCTTGCCTCATTCCCTGTCTTTGGATCCTCTTCTCATTCCAAGTCTTTTCTATCCTTTTTTGGATCAGTTAAAAATGGGCCATTTCCAATACATTTTCCATTAACTGAAGTGGCACTAAATACCATTGCTGCTATGAAACTAATCAGCAATTTGTGAGATGCCTTTGCATTCATGGAGCCCCATTTGGGGGCATAATTATTTACTAATTAGGAACAATTTATACTCAGGACTTGGGGCATTTGCTTCTGCTAGTGACGTGGCTATCCACATGTTTCATTTCTTTTTTTCTCCCCCAAGATTCTGCTGGCTGAAGCCAGATGACCAGACAGCCAAGCAAACTTAATTAACAGGCAGTTCCAGTCCTGTGGGAGGGAAAAATCTCTTATTTACCAGTCAAATTTGCTATAATCCTGAGGATAAAACCAAACAAAATGTGTCTCTTGGAAGATTCTGTAGTCTTCTGCTAGAAATGGAGTGATTTGGACCATTTACCTTCTTTTCCAATAGTTCTGCTGAAACTAACCTGTCTTTGTAAAGAGCACTGTAGAAATCTTTAGAGCACTTCTATGTAGCAGGGATTATAATCTCCCTTTTACATATTTAGAAACCAAGGGTCAGAAAGCTGAAGTGAGCCAGGTGGTTGTGAAGCAGGGGTCAAGGGTAAGCATGTGTCAGCCCAAGTTCACATCCCATGACCTTTTCTTTAATGTTGAGAAATAGAACTTTGGAAGAAAAGAGGGTTTTTTTAAATATATTTTATTGATTATGCTATCACAGTTGTCCCATTTCTCCCCCATCATTCCCTTCCACCCTGCACACACCCCCACCCACATTCCCCCCTTTAGTTCATGTCCATGCATCATAAGTTCTTTAGCTTCTACATTTCCCACACTATTCTTGCCCTCCCCTATTTTCTACCCACTGTCTATGCTACTTATTCTCTGTACCTTCTCCCCCTCTCTCCTCCTCCCACTCCCCTGTTGCTAACCCTCCATATGATCTCCGTTTCTGTGGTTCTGTTCCTGTTCTAGTTGTTTGCTTAGTTTGCTTTTGTTTTAGGTGTGGTTGTTAATATCTGTGAGTTTGCTGTCCCATGACCTTCTATCTCTATTTCTATGCTCACTATTACCTAGATTCTAATAGAGTATAGGTGGGAACTGCCTCTGTCCCTAATGCCTTATCCACTCTGCATGTATGTGTGTGTATACATTATATATGTGTGTGTATAACTATAAAATATAGTATTATATATGTATATAGTACTCACCCACGGATATGTTTATTAATTTTAGAGAGAGAAAGGGGGAGAGAGAGAGGAAGAAAAACATTGATCTGAGAGAAAAACATCAATCAGTTGCCTCCTGTATGTTACCTGACTGGGGACCGAACCCACAACCAAGGTATATGCCCCAACCAAGAATGGAAACCACAACTTTTTGTGGTACAGAATGACGCTCCAACCAATTTAGCCACCCAGCCAGGGCTCCATAAATATTTTTAAATAAACATGTAACAGAAAGAGAAGCCAGAAATTCTTGGGTTCTTGGCCACATCCTATAGCTTTGTGACCTTTGGCCAGTCACTCCAGCGCTCTGATTCTTCTCGTAGTCTTCTCATGTATATCTGTAAAATGAGGATTTTCAGCTCCAAATCTGCCCTCTTCATAGACTGTGCAGAAGTATGACTCATCATACAATACAAAAGTCCTTTTACACTTTTTTTAGTTCCAAAATGTAGAAGTTGTGCTCAGGGTATGTAAAAAACAAGAAACAAAAAACTGCCTTATGAAATGGAAGTCCATGCATTACCAGGGATAGAGAGTGTCTTTCCATGGAAGTGAGATGGTCCATGAATTAGAGGTGATGGATCAAGCCCTTCTCCTAAAGAAGCAGATAGAAAAGTGGCCATAAGCTTTTTGTTTTGTTTTGTTTTGTTTTGTTTTCATGAGCTTTCCATGGTGCTGAAAGTTGTAGGCATATATATGTGCAAAGCCTTCACTACTCTCCTAAAACAGTGGATAGAATGAGGTCCCCATTTTTGCTTCTGGAATCTCCAAAGTGTTCAAATTTCTGGAAATGTGTGCTCATATTTCTGGGGATGTATATGCAAATCTTGGTGCACTCCAGTTCAGCAAAAACTTCCACTCAGCCTGCATGCTGGCAGAAGCCAGGAGCAGACTGCTGTGACTTTCCATTTGAAATTTTAAATTTTCTCTTGGGGTAGTGTCCAACTCTCTTCCATTTCCCACCACCCACTGACATGCTAGGGTGTTTCAGAAGTTTTGTCTTTATCTTACCTTCCTCTCACTTTGTCTCTGTTCCTGCCTGAAGAGGAAGCAGCAGCCTTGTCCTTCTTAACTCAGAGGTACTGGAGGCAGCCTTGTGTTCTAACTGACAGTCTCCTCCTCTTGTATTTCTTCCTAAGCAGATAAGAGATTCTGGTCACCATTTCAGAGTCTGAGATCCCAAGAACTGGAGACATCAAATATGCTCTCTGCTTTTGTTATATTTGATTGCTTGGGGCCATTACTGAAAACAAAAGCCAAGGAATAAGGAACATGTAGCAAAGAGAGAGAGAGAGAGAGAGAGAGAGAGAGAGAGAGAGAGAGAGAGAGAGAGAGAGAGAGAAGGAAGAGACTTTCGTTTCCTATCATACAGCACCTAGATCCGATTCTTCCCCCCACCCCAATCACCAAGCACAGTGAAAAACAAGCACATGGACTTCCCACTTGGAAAATTATAATGCTGTGGCTCAAGAAGTTGTCTATGGCCTTCCTAGTAGGCTCAGAGTAATACAAAGAAGTCAGGGTCTAGTTTGGTTCATGGAGCCACGGCATATTTTACTGACTTCAAGATGTAAAAACATCATCGGAACAAAAATATGGTGACAATGGGCCTATTTTAGTACAATCACGTGCACAGAGGCTTTATAATTTGGACACCCAAATCCACTATTACAGGTTAAATCACAAGCCAGATTTGAATCTTTCCCAATCCTCTCCCATCATCAAAACAACTCACATTCCACCACAAGTTGCAGGGGAGGAAATGTAAGCATTGATATTGCCTTCAGACCTTGAAAGCACTTCACTGATTTGAAGGATATTTGATATTTGGCCATAAGGAATAAAGCTTAGGGTTATAGAGTTCACATTTATTCATCAGTGATAAGAAGTAAAAATAATAACACAGAAACATATTTTCAGCTGCCTTTTATATATCTTGAAAGAACTCCAAATTCACACATTCAAAACAAAGTGCACCCTCCTCCCGCTGCTGCCAGCACTTGCTTCTGTTCTTTCTGATCTCAGAACAGAGCATCATCAGCTCTTATTCTCCAGACCCAAACCCTCAGTCTTGTTGAATCCTCTCTCTCCTTCTCTCCCGCAATTTTGGTCACTTTTCTGTCTTTACCCTCCTACATGCCTCCTGCTTTCCATCCCCACTGCCGGATTGCCATTTCTCATCTCCTCCTACATGATTATGACAGTCTAGTAACGGGTCTCCCTGTCTCTGATATTGACTCACCTTTAATTCTTTCTCTATATACCTGCTACAGTAATTGTGCCAAAATAAAATTTGGACCAAGCCATCCCAAACTGAGAGTCTTTTAATGGTTTTCTGTTGCCTAGAGTGTAAAGACCAAAATCTTTGACATGTCTGGCAAGGATTTTTTCATCTGTTCTTGTTGTCATGGATTTTTTCATCTGTTCTTGTTGTCATGTTCTTGTTGTCATCTCTAACCTCATCTCCAATTCCTTTCTTGTATTCAGGTAATGATCCAGCAAAAACAAACTGTCGTAACCTCCCAAGTGGGTCCTTAAGTATACCATGTCCTTTACCTCTCTAAAAAATAGTTATCTTTTAACTTCTGACTCAACTCTGTGAGTCTTTCTTGGTTTACCCAAAACAGTTAGTGACTCTATTTTATGACTCTGACTTTTTGGTCACTTTTCCCGTGTAACATGTTATTTGTTCCTTTAATATATCTTCTTCCCCCTACTGTGAAGTTTCCCATCAACATAATGGCTTGCATAATCCTACTGGTACATAAAAAAATATTCAATACCACTAATCTCCAGAGAAATGCAAATAAATATCACAATGACATATCACCTTACAATGGTTAGAATGGCTATTATTTAAAAAACAAAATATAATAAGTGTTGGTGAGGATGTGGAAGAAAGAGAACTCAGTGTAGAACATGCATGTTACACTGTTGGTAGGAATGTAAATTGATACAGTCATTTTGGAAATCAATATGGATGTTCTTCAAAAAATTAAAAATAAAACTACCATGTGACTCATAAATCCTACTTCTGGTTATTTATCTAAAGGAATTGAAATCAGGACCTCAAAGAGATACCTGCACTCTCATATTCACTTCAGTGTTATTCACAATAGCCAAGATATGAAAGCAACCTAAATGTCAGTCAGTAGATAAATGGATAGAGAAGATTTGGTATATACACACAAAAAAATGGAGTGTTGCCCTGTCGTAAAAAGGAAGGAAATCTTGCCATTTGTAACAACATGGATGGACCTAGAGGACACTATGTTAAGTAAAACTGAAACCAAGAGGCAAATATTTTATGACCTCATTTATATATAGAGTCTCAAATAGTCAAACACTTAGAAACAGAGAGTATAATTGTGGCTTCTAGGGGTATGGGGGGCTAGGGAGAGGGAATAGGGAGATTTTGATCAAAAGATAAGAAGTTTTGGTTATGCAAGGTAAGTCAGTTCTAGAGATCTATTATATAGCATGGAGCCTATAGCTAACAATACTTAAAATTTTCTAAAAGGGCAGATCTTAGGTGTTCTTACAATAACAACTACAACAACAACAACAAACAACAATAGTGGTGTCAGGAAACTGGGAAGCTATGGATATATCTGTGGCCTTGATGGCAGTAGTGGTTTCATGCATGCATACTATTCCCAAACTCATCCAGTTTTATACATTAAATACATACAGTGCTTTACATGTCAATCACACCTCAATGAAGTGATTCGAAGAAAAGATAGTAAGCTGTGTGATGCACAGGAAAAGGATTGAGGTAAAGACAATTTGGAAATCACCAAGACACAGATTTTAATTAAAACTGTGTGCGTGAATGAGACCCTTTGAGAGAGTATGTCGGATTTGTACTGTGTCAACTCCTGGTTAAGATGGGCCATAAGAGATATGGAGGGAGATTTGGAGGGAGAAAGCAGTCATTTGTTTTTATGCTTGGACACTCAAGGTAGCACACACATGTTGCTATCTATGTGCTGGCTCACTCATTGGGGTAGGGTCAATATAACCTGCAACTGCTCCACCTCTTCCTGAGTCCCCTTCAGCTTCTCCAACTCTGAAACCAGGTGTTTGTTGAGCTCTGTGACAAAGGGTACCAGCTTCTCTGGCAGGACATCCATTTCAGCAAGATTGGAGGCAGTGGGAACTGACATGGGTTTCAATCTCTCATCAGTGTTCCAGGCTCATTCTCATGGGTTCCATCAACCTCTGCTCTTCTCCTCCCCTTTAAATCCACCTTCCCTTCCTGTTGACCTTCTTGTGGACTTCAATCTTCAGCATTAGACATGAAGACAACAGCCTTACAGATACTATTTTATCACCTCCCACAATTGCATAAGGTCAAATCCATGTAACAAATCTATCATCTAACTATAATCTCTTAGTGGTTCTTATCTGATTGGACCCTGACTAATACAGAATTTAATACTAAGAATGGAATGAAAATTGCATTAGTTATCTATTGCTACAAGACCAATTGTTCCAAAGCTTAGCGGCTTCAAACAGCTAACACATACTACCTTCATGTGGGTCAGGAATTTGAAAGCAGCTTAGCTGGGTGGTTTTGACTTAGGGTGTCTCATGAGGTTCCAACCACGATGGCACTAGGGCTTTAGTCATCTGATTGTTTGACAGGGAATGGAGGCTATAAGCTCACTCATGTGACTATTAGCAAGAGGCCTCAGTTTCTCACTACTTGGGTCTCTACATAGGGCTGTTTGAGAGAGTTAACGATATGATATCTGGTTTGTCTAGGGAAAGCAAGTGAGAGAGAGAGAGAGAGAGAGAGAGAGAGAAAGTTACATACAGGAGAGGGCCAAGTATATATGACCTCATTTATGTAAGGTGGTTTAACTATTTTTCTGTTCCTTATTTTTGTTACATGTAAGTAGATCTTTTATCCATCCAAACCCTGGCCATAGAAATTTAAGTACCAATTGTACCCCTCAAAATTTTGAAACTCTTTCTAGCCTGGAGACAGCTCTTAAACCTATAATCATACACCAAAAATTATATTAAATTGCACCCCTATACTGTAAATACCAAGCTGAATCGAAAGAGTAGATCCATGTTTGTCCAATAGATTCCATCATTCAAATATCTGCTTATTACCTCATCTATTTATTGAGCATATACATGTGCAAGGCCCTGTACTAAGCTGTGAAGCGTACAAAAATGAATAAAATATATTCCCTATCTTTAAGGATCTCTCATTTTGCCCTAAGTAAGTAATCCTCCATATAAAGCCTTCAGAGGTATCCAAGGTGAATTTGCCTTATGCTCTTAAGAGCAGAAGCCCATCTTCCTCTCAGTAGTGGTTTTCTTGAAACCCCTGAATCAATACCTTAAAGAGAATAGGCCAAGTGTCCCTGGAGTAATGCATTGGTCAGAGTTAAGGTGTCCCTCCCTTTGAGGCAGTCACAAAGCTGGGTTACCAGGGCCAGGTGGAAGGGGTGGGACCTGCTCAAGGTGAGACACTGCAGAAAGTCAAATGATGGGTCATAAGGACTCTCGTCAGTTCCCTGCTCCTGTCTGGCCTTATAACATACATGAAGAGTGAGTCAAAGGAGAGGTGACGTACATAAAAGCCCAACTCCTCCTCTTGCCTTACTCTGCAGCTATCTTTGGAACAGGTGCCCTAGATTTACTCCATGTCACAACAAAAATTGTCACTTTAGAGCAGGTGGAGGAGTTAGAATCAGATTTTTAGTTTAAAGGGACACTGGAGGTTACATAACTCAAATTGATGAGCAGCTCCTTCATATGTTGTTTTCATAAGCGGTTGTCTAACCTACATTTGGGCATCTCTGGTGATGGGGAGCTCACCCATTCCTGAGGCTGTTCCTTGCACTATGGGTAGCTCTACCCATTGAAACAAACAAAATTCTCTATAAATTCTACCCATTTGTCTTCATCTTGTCTTCTGTACTCATCAAGAGTAATTTAATTTCCTTTCAACAACAATAGTGATGATGATGATGATGATGATGATGATGATGATGATGATAAAACCTACATTCCTGAAGTGCCATGTGTCAGACACAGGACTAAGTGCTTTACCTGCATTGTGTCCTTCAGGCATAAAATAACCCCACAAAGTAAGCATTGTTATTATCCCCATTTTAAAAATGATGAATTTGAAGCAAGTATAAAGTAAACATCAAGTTCCACCAAATCTTTATTTTTAAGACTAAATATTCTCCCATAGTATCAGCTTTTTCTCTTTTGTCCGGAAAGACAGTTCAATATAGTGGAAAAAGCATAACCATTTGAGTAAGGTTAACCCAAATTAAAATGCCTTCTCTGTCTCTTACAAGTTAAACTGCCTTCAACAGATCACTTAAATATCTGAGCTGCCAGCCCCCTTGCCAACAGGTTAACATGTTATAAGGTCAGGAGAAGCGTTTGAGGCTATGTGTCCTAGCAAATTCTTCATATGAAATAAATGCTCAGGCAATGTTTTACATTTCCCTGTCAGTACCCTGGACACAGTCAAGCCATGATGGGGTCTGTCAGTTCCTCGAATGTATGACATGCAGGATTGCATGTGCTATACTCGAGTTTCAGAAGAGACAGGGACACATGTCCCCTTTTCCTGGAGAAATAACCTGACATAATATGAGTCCTTTTGGTGGCCATGTCACACAGATAATTCATACCATATTTCTACTTGGAACTTCTCCTCTTTTGTTTCTGATTTTATTTACTTGGATCCTCTCTCTTTTTTTGTTGATGAGTCTGGTGAAAGGCTTATTGATTTTGTTTAAGTTTTTAAGGAACCAGCTCCTGGATTTATTGATCCTTTGAATTGTTCTTTTTTTTAGTTTCTATGTCATTTAATTCACCTCTGATCTTGAGTATTTACTTCCTTGTACTTGCTCTGGGCTTTGTTTGTTATTGTTCCTCTAATTCTTGTAGATACAGAATTAGGTTGTTTATTTGAGATTTTTCTATCTTTTTTAGGTAGGCCTGTATTGCTATAAACTTCCCTCTCAGGACTGCTGCCTTCACTGTGTCCCATAGGTTTCAAGTTGTTGTGTGTTCATCTTCAATTGTTCCCAGAAACTTTTTGATTTCTTCCTTGATTTCATAATTAACCCATTCATTATCTAATAGCATATTAGTCAGTCTCCACATATTTGAATGTTTTTGAGTATTTTCCTTGAGATTGGTTTCTAGTTTCAAGCCAATGTGATCCTAGAAGATGTTTGATATGATTCCAATTGTCTTGAATTTATTAGGGCTGGCTTGTGCCCTATCATGTGGTCTATCTTTGAAAATGTTCCATGTGCATTTGAAAAGAATGTATATTTTGCTTTTGGGGGGTGAAAGGTTCCGTATATATCAATTAAGTCCATTAGATCTAGAGTGTTGTCCAATGCCACAATATCCTTGTTGATTCTTTGCTTGGAAAATCTCTCTATTGTTGACAATGGGGTGTTAAAATCCCCTAGGATGAATATGTTGCTGTTGATATTTTTCTTGATGTTCTCCAAAATTTTTCTTATATATTTAGGTGCTCCTATGTTGAGTGCATATATGTTTACAAGGGTTATATCTCATAATGCATTACTCCTTTAAGTACAATGTAGTGTCCTTTTTTTGTCTGTTTTTACAGCCTTTGTTTTGAAATCTATTATGTATGATATAAATATTGCTAACCCAGCTTTTCTTTCATGTCTTTGCTTGGAATATTTTTTCCATCCCTTTACTTTCAGTCTGTGTAGATCTTTTGTTCTGAGGGAGGCCTCTTGTAGACAGCATATATGTGGGTCATGTTTTCTTATCCATTCCACTACTCTATGTCTTCTGATTGGAGGATTTAAGCCATTTACTTTTAAGGTTATTATTGATAGGTACTTATTCATTACCATTTTCCCCCCGTGTTCTTGTGTCCTCCCCCACCCCCCTGACCTTTTTTTTTAATCTTATTAAAGCCGCCCCTTTAACATCTCTTGCAGTTCTGGTTTGGTGGAGATGTGTTCTTTTAGCTTTTTTTTTTGGGGGGGGGTCTGGGAAGCTCCTTATTTCACCTTCCATTTTAAATGAGAATAATGCTGGGTAGAGTAGTCTTGATTGCAGGTTCTTGCTTTTCATTTCTTGGAATATTTCTTGCCATTCCCTCTGGCTTGCAGTGTTTCTGCTGAGTAATCAGCCGATAGCCTTACTGGGGCTCCCTTGTATGTTACTCGCTGTTTCTCCCTTGCTGCCTTTATGGTGCTCTCTTTGTCTTTAAATTTTGCCATTTTTATTATGATGTGTCTTGCAGTGAGCCTGTTTAGATTCTTTTTCACTGGGACCCTCTGTGCTTCCTGGACTTGTATGATTTTTTCTCTCATCAAGTTAGGGAAGTTTTCTGTCATTACTTTTTCACACAGGTTTTCTATTCCTTGCTACGCTTCTTCTCTTTCTGGTATTCCTATAATATGGGTATTATTATGTTTTATGTTGTCCTGCAGCTCCCTTAAATCCTCTTCATTCATTCTTAGTCTTTTTTATTTTGTTTTTCTGTCTGGTAGTTTTTTTTCTACCTTGTCCTCCAGGTCACTGATTTGATCCTTTGGTTTATCTAGCCTGCTTTACTTCCTTCTACTGTGTTCTTTAATTCAGAAATTGTATTCTTCATTTCCTCCTGGCTCTTATTGATAGTTCCTATGTCCTTTTTCATGCTGATGTAGTTTGCAATAAGTTCCTTGTAGCTTCCCTGTAGTTCTTTGTAGTTCTCACTGAGCTCATCGAGCTTCCTTATAACAATTATTTTGAACTCAACATCTGAGAGTTGGCTTGCCTCAGTTGCAGATTCAAAAGTGCCCCCCATGTGCTCAGATTAAAAATAACATCCCGTCTTTGTTCTTGCAAAGTGGATATTGGGAACCAATTGCAAGAATGTGTGCTTATCTCAGTTAAACTATAACCTATGCAGTCATTTAGATCACAAGCTATTGTCAAGTATCTTCTTTCTTTCTCTTTGGACCAGTTGCAGATTGGGTGACCAGCTCACTGTGCCCTTGACTCCATGAATAAACATTTAATCTTCTTTCTCCCTTAACTCCAATACCAATTAATTACAAAGCACTGTTCATTTTGCCTCCCAGGTATATTTTTTAATCCATCAGCATTTCTCCAACTCAGTCATCACCACTGTAGTCCAGGCCTCTGCCATCTCATTTTAGACAATAGTGGAATCATCTTAACACTGGTTTCCCTGATTCTTTGGTTACCCCTTCTACGTGTTCTTCACCAAACAGCCAGAATGAACTTTAAAAATGCAAATCATGTGATCTCACAATTTGAAAACTCTTCATAGATGCGCATGGTTCTTAGGTTCAAGACTAAAATCTCTTCTATAGCCTGGAGGCCTTTCATGGTGTCTCTCCATTTATCTCTCCAGTATCCTCTTTCGGGGGTCCCTGTCCTGGGCGCCAGATGTGGGGGGGCTCAACCCGCAGAGCTCCATCCCTCCGTCACGGATGAAAATAAAAACTACCAAGACATGACTGCTTGGGGAGGAAAGGTGGTCAAACTCTCAGAGGAGAATGACCCAGAGCCCCTTCCTCACTGGGCTTTTATTGGGCTCAAATACATGGGAATACAGGTATGTCAGGCAGCAAGGATCAAACAATGGTTAACATTTCAAAGAAATCTGAGGGCTTAATCTGAGTCAATGTCTGTCCAGAAAGGGGGTTGCCAAACTTTGGGAGACATACTCATTTCCTCCTGGGACACTTATCACTTAAGTGAGAGCACTCTTAGCAAAGCAGGTTTCACAGGACTTTAGGAATTCTTTCTTATGCCTGATCACCCAGGGAGCTGTCCTCACCAGTACAGGGCTGCACCACTTGCCCCCACAGTTTCAGGCTTTAAGCCAACTAGGAAGCAGGAGACATCTCCCAGACGGAAATGAGGACTCGGGGTATGTCAGAATAGCTGGGGGGCGAGGGTCCATCACATCCTCTTCACTGCAGCCCCCTGAGTCCTCCATGAGGCCTTCCAAGTGGTTGCGTCTGGCTTAGGTTGCCCCTCCCGTGAGGAGTCTTACCCGTCATTGACTGCCAACCAAGCATTGGGGCCAGAGATGGATGAGGCAGAAGCAGTGCTCCTGCCAGGGAGATAAGCTTTGTCTCCTTAGTAGGTCACATCCTCGTGACAGAACAGACCCAGATGAAATGGGTCCCTTGGGCTCTTACACAGCCCACCATGGGGTGAGGGTACAACTCCTGAAACCAGGCTGAATGGTCCGCAACATCCTCTGTTATCACTCCTGTCCTCCTGAGCTTTAGCTCCACTCAACTGTACTCAGTCCTCACCATACTTTCTGCTCCCAATCTTTTGTCAGGAACACTCTCACTTCCACTTTTTATTATTTATTTTTTATTATTTATTTTTTATTATTTATTTATTAGTTAATGCTGAGTTAATCCTTCACACCACAGCATGCTTAAGACCATAGATTCTGGAGACGACTGCTGGTTCACCTCTGCCATTGCTAGCCATGTGACCTTGGGCAAATAAATCACTTAACCTTGCTGTGTCTCAGTTTCTCTTTTCTAAAATGAGCATAATAGTAGCAATATATAACAGGGTTGGTTACTGTGAGGATAATACATAAAGCATAATACAAAAACACAGTGACTGACACATAGTAAGTGATGTTATCAAAGCATTAATAATTATTATTACATCATGATGTAATTACCCAAGAGAGCTCTCTCTGGTCCTCAGACTAGGTCAGGAGACCAGGATGTGTATGTATATGGTAAATAGGGACGCTATACTTTTAAGATGTAGAAATTATCTTCATTATCATTTTGCATTTATTTGGTGACTATTTGTGTTATATCAGCATTCTCCACTCAATTGTAAGCTCCATGAAGGCAGAGAGTTGAGCTACGTTTTACTCATCACTTTTACTCACTTCAGTGTTTGGCCCAGTTTGCAACACTTCTAGGAGCGCCAACAGGTATTAGCTGAATATGTGAACACATGTTGTTGAACACAGCACACATGCCTTCAGGGTGGTCATGTGGTTCCTTGCTCTGTCCAGTCATCCATCTACCCACTCACATCCCAGAATACTATTTTTCAGTCAGTTGCAAGTCTTCATGGTGGTTTGGACTCTAGTTTTTCATCACATAGTTAACTTATGGGTACAACAGAAAGAATATTGGCCTCAATTATGGAAGACATAGATTAAATCCTAGATCAGACACTTGTCTCTAACATTTCTGAAGGAATATATGTCAGATACAAGACTGAGTGCTTTACCTGCATTATGTCCTTCAGGCCTGAAATAACCCTATGAAGTAAGTATTATTGTAATCCTCATTTTACAACTGAGGAATATGAAGCAAGTAAACATCAAGTTCCACCAAGTCTTTATTTTCAAGGCTAGATATTCTAACATCATATCAACTCTTTCTCTTTTCTCTTGAGAGAAAATGAAGTATAGTGGAATCCTTTATCCTCTTTGAGTTTGTTTGGCTAAATTGGAAAAAAAAAGAGAGAGACAAAATGTTAGCACCTGCCTTACATAATATGATAATTAAATAAGATAATAAAAACTGACATAGAGCAGTTACCACCTTGCAACTAAAGTCCTTCTTCTTTTACACTATTGTCCCATTTAACCCTTACAACAAAACTATAATATGAGGCAGATGGTGTCATTTCCCCCAGGCTACATGATGAGGATATGGAAACCTAGAGTGATCAGTATCTTGCCCAAGGCTACATAGGAAATGGAAAAGACCAACCACATTTGAACCCAACGCATATGGACCCAGAGTCTTAGTCATCTTCCCCTTGGTTATGTACAACATTTAGAAGCACCTGGTACAGGTCGAGCATGGTTAAGGGATGTTATATTTGCTGAAGGTTTACACGAGAGGGGCACAGATAACATTCTGCTATGTACAACTATTTGTTCTAATCTGTCTCTTACAGCTTCCCCCAAATACCCACTGACATCATCTCAAGATTATCTACTGACATCATCAACTATCCAGTAAGCATTGAGGTCTAACCAAAAGAGAGACTTTCCAAGAATAGCTTTTATTTTCTTCACAGTACTGGCTAATATAGTTCCCTATCTACACAATCTAATCAGAATTCTTGCTGATTTGAAAACAAATATAATAACAATAAGAACACTGCTTATTAGCATGCAGCTTAGAAGGTGGCTCATCCCAAATAGTCTTATTTTTTTTTCCACATGAGAGATTGGCAGATTGCTCAGGTGAACCGGATATTACTCAGAGGCAGAAAAGGAGAGAAAAATCTGAAATCAAAGAAACCCCGCAGAGAATTATCAAGGATCTGGCTTTTGCTGCTGGAAGTTTGGAGTGAGTTTAAGAAAGGATGTGGTATGAATCGAGGAAGTACAGAGCTGGGGACACAGCCTGGGTGGTCAGGGAGGAGTCTAAAAATAGAAGCAGCCCCCAGACCTGCTCTCACATGTAGTGCACTTAGGATGTGCCCAGGGGGATTAGTTCATGTCATTTCCAATCCTTATAAAAACCTTGAGCTATATATAACATTCTTCTATTTCATGGTAAGGAAAGCGTGGTTCAGAGAGGTGGGGTGACTTGCCCAAAGTTGCAAAGGTTCTAAAGGGCAGAGACAGAATTCAAATAGTCATGACACCTAGCTCTTTGCCTATGGTGTGTGTGGGCATGTGGGTGTTACAGAGCACATTAGGCTCAATCTTCATCTCTCTGTGTTTTCTTTCTCTCTGTATTCTATCTATGTCCCCACTCAGTTTCACATCAATCCAAGCTGTAGGCTGACAACTCTCAAATTCATATTTCTGTGTGGACCTCCCTTGAGAGCTTCAGACTTATAATTTTTATTTGCCTACTCAACATTTCCATTTGGATATCTAACAGCAACATTAGATTTAACATTCCCCAAAATAACCAATCTCATCCCAAAGCCAATGTATTCATCCTGCAGCAGAGATTGGTACCGCCAACCTCTCCATTGTAGAAGCTGGCACCACTGTCCTTCAAGCTCAATACAGAAAGCAGAAGCCATTCTTATCACTTTGTTCTGTCCCCACACATGACCATAACATAGCCCCATCCTGCCTCTCCCAGACCCCCATCCACTTCCTTCCATTTCCATCACTACCACTGCAACAATCACAGTCTCATTAATTTCTCATGATTCAGTCTCATCCAGCATGCTGGGCTTCATATGACTTATAGTTTTCACTTCTTTTTTAAAAAATATATTTTATTGGTTCGATTCCCAGTCAGGGCACATGCCTGGGTTGCCAGGCCAGTTCCCCGTCAGGGGACATACAAGAGGCAACCGCACATTGATGTTTCTCTCCCTCTCTCCTTCCCTTCCCCTCTAAAGATAAATAAATAAAAAAATAAAATCTAAAAGTAAAATTTAAAAAAAAAAATAAAAAAATATATTTTATTGATTATGCTATTACAGTTGTCCCATTTCTCCCCCATCATTCCCCTCCACCCTGCACACCCCCTCCCACCCACATTCCCCACTTTAGTTCATGTCCATGTGTCATAAGTTCTTTAGCTTCTACTTTTCCCACACTATTCTTGCCCTCCCCCTGTCTATTTACTACCCACCATATATGCTACTTATTCTCTGTACCTTTTCCCCCTCTCTCCTCCTCCCACTCCCCTGTTGCTAATCCTTCATGTGACCTCCATTTCTGTGGTTCTGTTCCTGTTCTAGTTGTTGGCTTAGTTTGCTTTTGTTTTAGGTGTGGTTGTTAATATCTGTGAGTTTGCTGTCTTTTCACTGTCATATTTTCTATCTTCTTTTTTTTAGATAAGTCCCTTTAACATTTCATATCATAAGGGCTTGGTGATGATGAACTCCTTGAACTTGACCTTATCTGAGAAGCACTTTATCTTCCCTTCCATTCTAAATGACAGCTTTGCTGTATAGAGCAATCTTGGATGTAGGTCCTTGCCTTTCAAGATTTCAAATACTTCTTTCCAGCCCCTTCTTGCCTGGAAGGTCTCTTTTGAGAAATCAGCTGACAGTCTGATGGGAACTCCTTTGTAGGTGACTGTCCCCTTATCCCTTGCTGCTTCTAGAGTTCTCTCCTTCATTTTAATCTTGGCTAATGGAATTATGATGTGCCTTGGTGTGTTCCTCCTTGGGTCCAACTTCTTTGGGACTCTCTGAGCTTGCCGGACTTCCTGGTAGTCTATTTCCTTTGCCAGATTGGGGAAGTTCTCCTTTATTATTTGTTCGAATAAGTTTTCCACTTGTTGCTCTTCCTCTTCCCCTTCTGGTACCCTTATAATTCGGATGTTGGGACATTTAAAGATGTCCTGAAGGTTCCTAAGCCTCTCCTCATTTTTTTTTTTTTTTGAATTCTTGTTTCTTCCTTGTTTTCTGTTTGGTTGTTTGTTTTTTCCTTCTGGTCCACTCCATTGATTTGAGTCCCAGTTTTCCTCCCATCTCTATTGGTTCCCTGTGCATTTTCCTTCATTTCACTTATTGTAGCCTTCATTTGTTCATGTAATTTGTTAGCAAAAATAACCAATCCTATGAGCATCCTGATCACCAGTGCTTTAAACTGTGCATCTGATAGGTTGTCTATCTCTTGGTCGCTTAGATGAATTGGTTCTGGGGCTTTGATTTGTTCTCCCATTTGTGCCTTTTTGTTTGTTTGTTTGTTTTTGGTCTGATCTCGGCTGTTACATAGTGAGGGGCAGAGTCTTAGGTGTTCCCCAGGTTGGGGCAACCCAGTCGGTGGGTAGTGACGCTGTAGAGGTGGGGTCTGAGAGGGAATAATGGTGCTTGCTCCATTCTCTCTCCAATTCCAGTCCCTTCCGCCACTTCCCCTCTGCCTGGACCATCTGTGATCACGAATGTGGGACCACCTGGTCAGCCAGCCGCCTTGGGCGGCCTCTCTGGGTCTGCACTGTTGCCACCCTGTGCCCGGGGTCGACTAGCCACCTCCTGCACACCTGGGATCTGCCAGCCACTGCTGCCTGTGCACCCGGGTCTGCCAATCTTCACTTTTTCCTGCCGAGACTCTGCCCCTCTTACCGGTCTGGATGAATGGTTGTCGGACTTCCATACAGTTCAATTTTCTATTAGCTCTGGTTGTTTTCTTGTTTCTAAATCTTTGTTGTCCTCAATTTTGGTTGTGAGAGGAGGCACAGTGTGTCCACCTATGCCTCCATCTTGGCTGGAAGTATAGCTTCACTTCTAACAATGACCTTTTGTTACCTCCATTTCATAAGTGAGAACACTAAGTTCTGGTGGGGTTAAGAAACTTCCCAAAATCACAACTAGTAAATGCAATGTCTGCCTGGAATTCATCTCCCAGAAATCCCCACACTGGTTCATTCTCATACTCCAGGTTGTAGCTTAAAGGTCATTTCTACAGAGGGGTCTTTCCTGACTCCTCCTCTACCACAGTTAAAGCATCCCTCAGCCCCTCTCTTACACTACCCTGTTTTGCTTTCTTTACATCACTCATTGCCATCTGCTGTGTTCTTGCTTGTATGTTGTTCTCTTCCTCAATTTCACCTGAAATATTGTGAAAGCAAGGATACTATCTTAGTGACTGCATCTGAAATAATGCTTGGCACATAGTAGGTGTATAATAAATGTTTGTGAAAGGAATGATCGAAGGGGCCAGGCAGTCTAAGTTCTTAGCCACTGTACTGTACCACTTTCTTTTGCATGATTAGGATTAAGGTCTTATTGGTGTAGTCTTGTGCTTATACATGTAGACTCAGGGAAAGACCCTGAGACTGAAAATCCATATTTGGAAGTGGAGGGTAGGGAAAGACTGAAGAGACAGTTTGGCGTCACCAGAGTGCTAATTAGTAGAGCTTATTAAGGTGGAAGTACATATGAGGTGGGTCTTAGGCAGCTGCAAGATGAAATGGATACTTATGCCTTTTAACAGGTGCCAAAGAATTATAAAGGGCAAAAGGAAGACATTCATGTGCATAACTGCTACCAGGTACAGCAAATTGTGTTGCATGCTTGACTAGGTTAGGACAAAAGGAATGTTTCCAAACCCAGCCTGTTCCAGGACACAGGGAAGGAATGCTGGTTTGTGTCAGAATACACATTGATTAATATCAAAACGGGCTTCAAGGAAGTTCCGTGACAAACGACCTCCCTCCTGGCCTGGGTCCACCTTGCAAGTCAGTCAGTGGTCATACCTTGGAGCAATCTCTCCTCCACAGCTTTCATGCACAGTTAATTGCCTTTGAGATAAAATGGAGCCCAACACTTGGAGGAAGAAGTTGGTGAAAGGGAACCTGCCCTCCCCTCTGTGGGATTTGTTGTGAGCATCACTGGTTTCCCTTCCCCCGTATTCAATGTGTGATCACCAATATTCTCATGGATGGAGACACAGTATCCAGGGCTTACTTTCTTTTTGTTCCAGAATGGGGGTGGAGGGACTGGATCAGAATCTCCCAGGCAGAAAACCATGGCGACCAATCTCTCGTTCTAATAAAGGTTTGATGACTCAGTGTCTCAGATGACTACAGCCAAATTGAGCCTGATCACATCCATTTTTATAAGGCCATGTTTCAATCCCATTATTTGGTGGGAATAATTGTTCTGGAGATCATTACCAGCATGATTTCACATAGATAAATTGTTTCTGCTGGTGATCAGGAATACTAGGCATATTTTCTCATATGTGCTTGTTGTCTAGGGAGGGAATTGTGAACTTTATCCATCCCTCTGGCAGCATGACCCTGTGCCAATGTGCTCACTACTGTGTCAGAGACGAAGCCCTGTGAAAAAAACACAAAGAATCTCCAGCCTCAGGCTCCCTGGGTGGAGATGTGCTATAGCAAAAAGACCATTGTCTTCAGAGTCAGATATCCAAGTCTGAATGTTGGCTCTGCTTGTCTCTAGCACACAACCTTGAAGAAATTGCTTAACCTCTCTGAGCTGTTGGTATCAAGGTTTAGCAGATAAAGGTGTTCTTAAAGTCCCTCCAGAAAGAGAGGCTAGAATCAGATGTTTTAGATGTTCCTTCCTGAGCCCATGTATTGTCAGAAAAGCCCAGGTTCTGTGAGTCTGAGAATAATCAGTTAGTATTGCTGTGTGGGTGGGTTACAAATAAAGTTTTACTCTTCATTGTTTTCTTTTTGGGGATGTTTATACAATGATGTAATATATCTTCCACTGAAAGTTACTTAGAAATACAGTTTTTAAAAAAGAAAATAAAAATCACCTATAATCTAACCAGCCACTACTTATATGTTGGGGTGTTTCTTATCTGATATTCTTCAATGAAGATATAAAGTGAAAATATTATTTTAAGACATGGTCATGAATTTCTTTTAGTGTCTACAAGAACACATTGAAAAGCCATTTAGTGTAAAAAATAAGCCTGAGCTTGGGGAAATTGGTGTGGTTGAGACAGAGAGAGAGAGAGAGAGAGAGAGAGAGAGAGAGAGAGAGAGAGTAGAAGGGTGAGAGAAAGGTCTACATAGTTCTTGAGAGGAAGGGATAAGGAGCAGAAAGGGAGAAGAGTGAGAAGTCACCAAGATTGAGTGAGATTATGGGCTAGTGGACATTTTCAAGGGGAGAGAACAGATATTTAAAAGGAAAGGGATATGCATATTACTCAATTTAAAGTTGTGCAGTTATTTTTGTATTTCAGTCAACTTCATTATATTCACTAATGCTGTGTGGCTGTGTGTGTATATGTCAGTGTGTTTTACTTTGTACTTCAGGAAAGTCTGATTTTCACACCAGTTCAGTGAATACCGCAACAGAGTCAACCTCAGAGAATGAGGATCTTGAAGGCAGAGATGACCTCCAGACCCTTGAACATGAGCTGGCCTTGGGGCTTGCTCCAGGTCAGTAATGTACAGTGGAAGTAACAGCACGTGCTAGTTCTGAGCAAAGCTCTCAAGGGGGCCTGTGTGCTTCTACTGTTATTCTTGTAAACTTACTTCCATGTAAGTAAGCCCAGAGTAGCTTGCTGAATAATGAGGGACATGTGACCCAATCACCCTCTGCCCCACCCAACAGCCAGCCAACCACCAGGCATGTAGGTGAGGTCCTCTAGATTGGCTAGCCCCAGCCAACCTGGCAGGTGACCATAGATGTATCTTCAAGATTGGTCAAGATCACTTGAACATTTTAAGGTATGAGATGATAGCACTGGATAAACAAAGAGAAAGTAGCCCTGAGAAACACTTAGGTGGTTAAGAGAACAAAGTAAAACCATTTCCTCCTTATTCCCCACATCTTATTTTGGGCCTCATGTTTGAAGGCTGAGGCTTCAAAACCGACCAGGCTTAGCTTATCAATATTTCAAATTGGCATCCACCAACCCACAAATTTCAATTTTCCTGAACAATACCCTGATTTACATCAGCCCCAGGAATGAAAGTCTATATCCTTTCCAGTCCCAATGAGCCAATGCCTAAAACAATAGGTATATATTTAGGGTTTCCAAAAGAGATAACGAGCAATTGCTAATAATTATTTCAAGTCATTGGAGTTGGACCCAGCACAATTAATGCTACTGTTGAATTTTGATAATACCAGGAAGATAATTTAAGCTCAGTACAAGGATGGTTGCCAAGACATGCTCAACAATTGAACTGAATTTTCAAACATAGAGATGGAATCTTTTCAAGCGGCATGAATTCAAGTGAATTGAGTTGTAGTGCAATCTCTTGTACATTTCCTAGAACACTCAGAATCTAGAGGCAGATGTTTCCAGGGAGGGGACAAACTTGTAAGAGTCTGGCCTGGTTCTTCAGGAGCTGGATGGGGTGCAAACATACAGCACCAGTTCAGAGCAGAGAAATGGAGGGCTCTTGGACTCAACTTTGAGTCATGACTTCTGTATTAGTTTCCTGTGGCTGCTTTAACAAATTACCACAATTTTATTTTACTTCATTTATTTTAAATATATTTTATTGATTATGCTATTACAGTTGTCCTATTTCTCCCCTTTATTCCCCTCCACCTTGCATGCCCCCTCCCACCTGCATTACCCCCCATTCATTCATGTCCATGGGTCATACATATAAGTTCTTTGGCTTCAAAATTTCCCATTCTATTCTTAACCTCCCTCTGTCTATTTTGTACCTACCAGTTATGCTTCTTATTCCCTGTACCATTTGCCCCATTCACCCCCATCCCCTCCCCATTGATAACCATCCATATGATCTCCATTTCTCTGATTCTGTTCCTGTTCTAATTGTTTCCTTAGTTTGTCTTTGGGATTTTGTTTTTTTTTTTAGGTTCGTTGTTGATAGTTGTGAGCTTGTTGTCATTTTACTGTTCATAGTTTTTTATCTACTTTTTTATCTTCTTTTCTATCTTCTTTTCCTTAGATAAGTCCCTTTAACATTTCATATAATAAGGCCTTGGTGATGATGAACTCCTTTAACTTGACCTTATCTGAGAAGCACTTTATCTGCCCTTCCATTCTAAATGATAATTTTGCTGGATAGACTAATCTTGGATATAGGTCCTTGCCTTTCATGACTTGGAATACTTCTTTCCAGCCCCTTTTTGCCTATAAGGTCTCTTTTGAGAAATCAGCTGACAGTCTGATGGGAACTCCTTTGTAGGTTACTCTTTCCTTTTGTCTTGCTGCTTTTAAGATTATCTCCTTATCTTTAATCTTGGGTGAATTAATTATGATGTGCCTTGGTGTGTGCTTCCTTGGGTCTAACTTCTTTGGGACTCTCTGTGCTTCCTGGGCTTCCTGGAAGTCTATTTCCTTTGCCAGATTAGAAAAGTTCTCCTTCATTATTTTTTTTAAATATGTTTTCAATGTCTTGCTCTTCCTCTTTTCCTTCTGGCACCCCTATGATTCAGATGTTGGAACATTTAAAGTTGTCCTGGAGGTTTCTAAGCCTCTCCTCATATTTTTGAATTCTTATTTCTTTACTCTGTTCTGATAGAATGTTTATTTTTTCCTTCTGGTCCAAACCATTGATTTGAGTTCCTGTTTCCTTCTCATCACTGTTGGTTCCCTGTGCATTTTCCTTTAATTCACTTTGCATAGCCTTCACTCTTTCCTCTATTTTGCAACCATACTCAACCATTTCTGTGAGCATCCTGATTACCAGTGTTTTGAACTGTATACCTGATAAGTTGCCTATCTCTTCATTGCTTAATTGTATTTTTTATGGAGCTTTGATCTGTTCCTTCATTTTGGCCATTTTTTTTGACTCAGCATGCCTGTTACGTCATAAGGGTTGGAGTCTTAGGTATTCTCCAGGGTGGTGCAACCCAGGTCACTGCACTGGGTGCTGTATGTGGGAGAGGGATCCAAAAGGGAACAATGCCACTTGCTAGGCTCTCTGCTGGCTTTCAGTCACTTCCTCTGCCTCCCACAGGTGAATTGAGCCCTTCTGGTGCTGATTCCCAGGTAGGTGGGTTTGTGTACCTTCTAGGACCCTGCGGGTCTCTCCAATGAACTCTCCTGTGAGGCTTGGAGCTTCTCTTGCCATCTCAACCCCCACAGGGTTTTTTTAGTCAGAGGTTTTGAGGCTTTATTTTCCTGTGCTGGAATCCTGGGTTGGATGGTCTGTCTCGTTCCTTAGTTATTCCTCCTGGTTTATCCACATGCAAATGTGGGACTACCCACTCCACCAGCTGCCACTTTGCCCAGTCCTTGAGCTGCTGCCTTGCCCTGCCTGGTCCTCCTGCTGCCACCTTATCATGAGTCCTCTCTGCCATGGCTGCTCATCTCTGCCCCTCATACCAGTCTGGATGAATGTTTCTTCTTTAACTGCTTGGTTGTCAGACTTCCATACTGTTCGATTTTGTTGCAGTCCTGGTTTTCTTTGTTTGTTTGTTTGTTTGTTTTTAAATTTGTTGTTGTCCTTCTTTGGTTGTGCAAGGAGGCACAGTCTATCTACTTATGCCTCCATCTTGGCTGGAAGTCAAATTACTACAATTTTGATGATTTAAGACAACAGAAATGTATTCCCTCACAGTTCTGGAGGCCATGATTCCAAAGTCAAAGTGTTGTCAGGTTTGGTTCCTCGAGGCTCTGAGAGAGAATCCATTCCATGCTTCTCTCCAGCTTCTGGTGAATGCCAGCAATCCTTGGCATTTTCTGGCTTCTAGATATATTGCTCTAGTCTCTTCCTGAGTCTGCATATCATCTTGTTTTCTGTGTATTTCTCCTCTTCTTTTCTCTTATAAGGATACTTGTCATTGGATTTAAGGCCCACCATAATCCAGAATGATATTATCTCACGATTATTAACTTAATTATAGCTGAAAAGACCCTTTTAGTCAAATAAGGCAACATACACAGGTTCTGGATGGACACATACATTGGGGGCCACCACTCAACCCATTACAACTTTTAGGGCAGTGAGCTCCTACCTCTGACTTTATCTCCTACCATGCTCCTCATCACCCATTCATTCCAGGCTTATAGGCCTCATGACTGTTCCTGAAACACACCAGGCTCGTTTGTAATCAGGAATGCTGCTCTCATTCCAAGAATGTTATGCTGCCTTCTAGCCATTCAGTCTCGATTCCAGTGTCCCTTTCATAAAGTGACCTTTCTTGACTCTCTATATAAATTGGCACCCCATCTAGTCTCTATGAAATTATTCTGTTTTATTTTATTCATGGTACTTAACACCATCTGAAATTACTGCAGGTATCTATTTATTCTTTTGTTTCTGTTCATTTAACTATGAAGCTCCATGAGATCAAGGACTTCCTTGTCTTATTGACTAAAACAACATCTCCAATGATCTGAGCGATTTCTGCCCCATCGTCAATGCTCAATTAAGTGTTCTTGAGCAAATGAGTAACTGTGTAGTCCATCTTGGGTATCACAAAGTCAGGTTTATAATGTGAAAAATTGACCTTCCAAAATGTGGGGAGTTCTCCAGATTTAAGACCACAAGATATGGGACAAGGAGAAAGAACTCTTATCCACAGGGGAACTGATTTGTGGTGGAGCCCAGGCACCGCTGCATTATATAAACCCCACCATGTGATTCCAATGGGAAGCCAGCATCGAAGACCACTGATCTAAGGCAGCCATGGAAAGTCATTCCTTTTATCAAGGGATTGATATTGTAATCTGGGCATATGACATAAACTATGACACTAAATCAGCTAGGGGATTTTCTGAGAAAGTTTTTATTCCATTCAGAAAAAGGGACACAAAGAGAGAAATACTATTTTCTGCCCCTGGATGGCACTGTCCTGGTGGAATGTGGACCAGACCTCCCCTGTGTGACTAGAGGGAGATTACATTGCATATGTCACTCTTTTTTTTTTTATTTGAATTTCATATTGATACACATATTTTTATTGAGTTTATTGGGCTGACATTGGTTAATAAATTATATAGGCTTCAGGTGTACGATTCCATAATATATCACCTGTATATTATGTGTTCACCACCTCAGGTTAAGTCTCCTTCCATCATCATTTATCGTCCCTTCACCCTCTTCTACCTCTCCCACCATCACCCTTCCCCTCTGGTAATCACCATACTGTTGTCTGTGTCTATGAAGGTTTTTGTTTATTGGCTTAATCCCTTTATCTTTTTCACCCAATCCTCAACCCCACTCCCCTCTGACAATGACATGTCTTCTGTAATTTTTTCTATCAAAGTTATCTTTTTGGTTGTCATATAAGAGAGATACAGTCCATTTTCCATTATCCAAGGACATGAGATATTCTGGATGCTTCCATGTTCAAAAAATTAAGGAGCATGAAGACAGATGTTGATGTCCTTTCCCTTCTTCTGATATGCAATCATCACACAAGGTTTATCCTTACCTCATGGCCTCGAAATGGCTGCCACAGTTCCAGGCACCCCAAGAAGGCAACACTAGCCAGGATCAGAAAAGAGGCTGTAAATGTTTCGGTCCTTCTTCCTCATGGAAGGAAAGCTTTCCCAGAGTCCTCCCCCAGATGACTTAGCTTTCAGGGCTCAGTGGCCAGGTTTGTATGTGTGCCGAGATAAACACAATGCTGTTAGACAGTGATCCCTCAGTAGTGGGACAGTCAACAGATAAAGATTTCTAAGTATCAGAAAGAAGAGCTGTGGTCCCAGACTCTCCAATGTTCTGGAATCAAATCCCAGTTCTGGCTACTTTGCCTACTTTGTGGCCTGATGGTCTCTTCAGGCTGCAGCTTCCTCTCTGTAAGACGGATAAACAGCTCTCTGATCTTAGTTCTCTTTATCACTACCTAATGTCCCATACCCAACAAGGCAGAACCCAGAAAGCTGAAGTGTTCTTTCAGCACCTTTGATTTTTCCCTTAGACAAGCCACTCCGAGAGGCCAAAAGAAACCAGTCGTTAAAGAGAATTACATCCCAGGTGATTTAAGCATGCACTAATTCATTAGTTATAAGTTGGAAAAAACTATCAACCAGATGGAGGTGCCCTTCCTCTGACAGTTGCTACCAAACTGTTACCATTTCATCTCTCAGGAGAAGCCCCAGCTATAAGATATTGGAGGGAAAATAAAGGTTCTTTTCTACCCTTCACTCGAAACTCTGCTCTGACTTAAAGGCCTTAAATATTTCCAAGTTCTTTAAAATAAAACACCTTCTGGATAGACACTCAATGTGTCTATGGAATTATGCCGCTGGGAGGAGATGGCCTTGTACATGTGAGGTTAGAACGTGTCACGTCAAGTGAAACGTGGAAATCCAAGTCCCAAGCCTTCCTTTCTAAACATTGACATTCTCGCTTGCGTGTTTTAAAGGAAAAACATCCTCTGACTTCCTCTTTTGAAGTGACAGTACCCTATCAGCACCTGCATGGCTGGGTTTAATAAATTGTTCAGCAGCCTGGCCCCCAGCTGCCCACAGAGCCCCCTGCCCTGTCTATTCTCACTGCTTCTGATCTTATCCAACAGACTTCAGCAAAAGTTAATTCATCATGGCTACTGTGAGAACATGTTCACTGCACAACAGACACTGTGCTAAACATTTTAACAATTATCACTGAAATTGATATTGAACTTGCCACATGTCAGACTTTGCTTTATGTGCTTTTAATATAAATTTACCACATTCTCATAGTAACCCTATGCAGTCAATGATCATCTACATTTTACATTTGAGGAAATAGGATCAGAGAAGCTGAATAAATTCTCTGAGGACCCTTAGGTCATGAATGGCAGAGTCAGGCTTCAAACCCAGATGCAAAAGTCACAAATATACATGATTATGTAAGTTCATATACTTCCCAGGAATGTAAATATATTATATGGAATCATGTCTTATAAACCTGTGGACTATACCTGAGCTTTCTGTGTGTGAAAATGTGGTTAGTGGGTTCATTGTAGAAGCAAGGAAACTACTTTTATTTTTTAAGTGGAACTGAATTAAAATATTATTTTAATTCCAGAAAGAAAAGTAATGCTTTGAGTTCTGGTCAATACTGCAGTTGTTTAATTCTACCAAATAGAAGCCATTTCCTGTCTAAGCACAGCTCTTGCTTTGTCACCAGGAAGGACACTCATGTTTACCAAGGGCTATCCTCTGGGTAGATATATATATATTTTTAATCTCTGAGAAACACTGTGAATAACGTGAAGATTTACATTCTTGCTCTTCCTGAATTCCCGAAAGTGGCCAGAGGTGACTTCTGAAGATGGTTCGCTATTCAATTAACACAGAAAACCCCACAAAATCCTGCAAATCAAGAGGTTCAAATCTTCATGTTTACTTTAAGAACACTCATGAAACTCTCCAGGCCATCAAGGGTATACATATTTGAAAAGCCACCAAGTATCTGAAAGATGTCACTTTAAAGAAGCAATGTGTCCCATTCCATCCATACAATGGTGAAGTTGGTAGGAGTGCTCAGGCCAAACAGTGCAGCTGGACACAGGGTTGGTGGCCCAAAAAGAGTGTTGATTTATTGCTGCACATGCTTAAAAATGCAGAGAGTAATGCTGAACTTAAGAGTTTAGATGTAGGACTTCTGGCCAAGATGGAGGCATAGGTGGACACACTGTGCCTCCTTGCCCAACCAAAATTGAGGACAACAAAGATTTAGAAACAAGAAAACAACCAGAACTGTTAGAAAATTGAACTGTATGGAAGTCTGACAACCATTCGTCCAGACCAGTAAGAGAGGTGGAGTCGAGGCAGGAAAAAGTGGAGGTTGGTGGACCTGGATGCACAGGCAGCAGTTGCTGGCAGATCTCAGGCATTCAGGCAGTGGCTAATGGACCCTGGGCAGGGGGTGGCAACGGTGCAGACTCAGTGAGGCCACACAAGGCAGCTGGCTGACCAGGCAGTCCCACATTCGCACACAGATAATCCAGGCAAAGAAGAAACAGTGGAAGGGACTGGAAACTGAGAGAGAGTAGAGAAGGGCCATTGTTCACTCTCGGCCCTCACCCCCACATAAAGTGTCACAACCCAGCAACTGGGCTGCCCTGCCTTGGGGAACACCTAAGGCTCCGCCCCTCACTAGGTAATAGCCATGACCAGACACCTCCCCCACCCCGCAAAAAACAAAACAAACAAACAAACAAAAAAAAAAACACTGAAAATGGCTCAAACGGGAGAACAAATCAAAGCCTCAGAGCCAATTCATCTAAGCGGCAAGAGATAGCCAACCTATCAGATGCACAGTTCAAAGCACTGGTGATCAGGATGCTCACAGAATTGGTTGATCTTGCTCACAAGTTAAATGAACAAATGAAGGCTACAATAAGTGAAATGAAGGAAAATGCACAGGGAACCAATAGAGATGGGAGGAAAACTGGGACTCAAATCAATGGAGTGGACCAGAAGGAAGAAACAAACAACCAAACAAAAAACAAGGAAGAAACAAGAATTCAAAAAAATGAGGAGAGGCTTAGGAACCTTCAGGACATCTTTAAATGTCCCAACATCCGAATTATAAGGGTACCAGAAGGGGAAGAGGAAGAGCAATAAGTGGAAAACTTATTCGAACAAATAATAAAGGAGAACTTCCCCAATCTGGCAAAGGAAATAGACTACCAGGAAGTCCGGCAAGCTCAGAGAGTCCCAAAGAAGTTGGACCCAAGGAGGAACACACCAAGGCACATCATAATTCCATTAGCCAAGATTAAAATGAAGGAGAGAACTCTAAAAGCAGCAAGGGATAAGGGGACAGTCACCTACAAAGGAGTTCCCATCAGACTGTCAGCTGATTTCTCAAAAGAGACCTTCCAGGCAAGAAGGGGCTGGAAAGAAGTATTTAAAATCTTGAAAGGCAAGGACCTACATCCAAGATTGCTCTATACAGCATAGCTGTCATTTAGAATGGAAGGGAAGATAAAGTGCTTCTCAGATAAGGTCAAGTTCAAGGAGTTCATCATCACCAAGCCCTTATGATATGAAATGTTAAAGGGACTTATCTAAAAAAAAGAAGATAGAAAATATGACAGTGAAAAGACAGCAAACTCACAGATATTAACAACCACACCTAAAACAAAAGCAAACTAAGCCAACAACTAGAACAGGAACAGAACCACAGAAATGGAGGTCACATGAAGGATTAGCAACAGGGGAGTGGGAGGAGGAGAGAGGGGGGAAAGATACAGAGAATAAGTAGCATAGATGGTGGGTAGAAAATAGACAGGGGGAGGGCAAGAATAGTGTGGGAAAAGTAGAAGCTAAAGAACTTATGACACATGGACATGAACTAAAGAGGGGGAATGTGGGTGGGAGGGGGTGTGCAGGGTGGAGGGGAATGATGGGGGAGAAATGGGACAACTGTAATAGCATAACCAATAAAATATATTTAAAAAAACTTTAGATGTAGATTCTCTGATCAGTGAGCACATTCAGGTGAAGAAAGCTTTCAAGATGTGGCGCAAAACTTACAGAGCTCATGGGCTCTCCATGCCACAGTGAGATGATCCTTACTGAAAAAGAGCAGATTGTTCCTAAACCAGAAGTGGAAGTTGCACAGAAGGAACAGATATCCCAGAAGAAACTAAAGAAACAAAACTTTATGGACTGGGAGCAAATTCAGCATAAAATAAATACTAATAAAAGTTAAAAAAATTACATTCTTCTGAGAAACCTGAGTCTTAGTTTAGGTAATGCTCCCAAGGCCATTCGGCTACCCAGAGGTGGAGCTGGGATTTGAACCTAGGTATTAGGGATGCCAAAGGTCAACTAAATAGGGCTTTTTTCTAATAGAACTGTTCTAATATTGCAGAAACCCATTTGCTATTATTTGGTATGTATCAGACAAGGAAGGAACAATATTAAGGCTGCAAGTTGGACTTGGAGTGTTTTTAAGAGGATTTTATTTATTTATCTTTAGAGAGAGGGGAAGGGAGGGAGAAAGAGGGAGAGAAACATCAGTGTACGGTTGTCTGTCATGCTCCCCGTCCCAGGGATCCAGCCCACAACACAGACGTGTGCCCTGACTGGGAATTGAACCGGACAACATTTGGTTTGCAGGCTGGCACTCAATCCACTGAGCCACACCAGCCAGGGCTGGGCTCAGAGTGTTTATACAAATGTTTATTGGCCATGAACTCTATGCCATTGTGAGGAACAAAAAGGTCAGTGTAGCAGTATTAGTGTTGAGAGGGCCCAGGCCACAGAATAAGGTTAGAGAGGTGAACTTGGAGTCCTGCCAGGAAAATGACTCAGGAGGTCCTGGCTTAGGCTAATCAGGAGAAGGTTGGCACCTGTAGCAGTACACCCAATGAGGTAAGACCTCTGGAAGTCACAAGGGAGGGCTAGGAAGGGAGGTGAGCTCCAGGCACAGAACAGAGCCACAAAGGTATTCAGGTTGGAGGGGTTGGCTTCAGTGAGCTGGTCAGCATCCTCCTGTCCCCATACAAGCCATTTCTTCATCCCTAATATCTCTGTGATGTTAGAGCAGGTTCTGCAAACTGTGGTCTCCCTGTCTCTTAACTGGTTTCATTTTCCTCAGGTTTGCCATTGTGACTTTCCAAAACACCGATCCGAGAACATCACTACCCAGCTTTTGGGATAAAATTAATAGTCCTTGGGTAAAAATGTCAGCTCCTTGGAGATTTGGGGTCTGCCTGCCTCTCACTGTGTGACTCTCTCCAACTCCCCCAACCTACAGAATTCAAACTCCACCTTGTTCTATGGGATTCCATAAAGACTGGCTGCACTCACTGATAACTGACAAGATATGTCAACAATCTTTTCTAGCTCTAAGAATGCCTGAAAAAAATGCAAACCCTATTTTTGGTAACAAATCTGCATTTTCTTTCCCCAGTACCTCCCTCTGGAGCAAACATGAGTTCAAGCCCAATGACAAGGCTGTATGTGAACTCTGTGGCAGTCCCACTTTCATTAGATCTGTTTGCCTTCGTTTATGGAGACACATCCTTAAAACCATGGCTTTAGAATAAGAGCTACTTGGAGAGTTTCTTTTGTGTGAAGATGTGGCTATAAGCTATATTGAGCTGTGTTCCCTTCTGGGGAGGGGCAGTGGGTTCTGATCACCTTTATCTGTTCCCTTGGTCTTCCTTATTTCTGGTTAGTAGCTGGTAGTATCTCAATTGTTTTGTAAAGGAGACTTTTCTGAGGAAGAAAGCAGCGTTCGTTAAACAGGAAGCCTAGGAGGCAGAAGCTGTGGCAGAAAATCTGGAAGGATTTTTGAGTTATGAATGTAGGGTTATCGAGACATTGTGGGATTAACTGGAAGAGAAGCATGTTGTTTGAATGACTGGTGATGTTTGGGTGTCCTCCCTGCTCAGGTGAATAGTGGAGGGGTCTGCTCTGCCCAGTCAGAGGACAAAGGAGGAAGTTTTTTTCCCAGTCTGCTTAAACACAATATTGTACTTTAATGCCCCCAAAGATTACAGAACGACCATTACATTCAGTATTCTACTATATTTTCATAATCAATGGGTCTAAGTACCTATATGAAGGATGAGTGGAAATAACAATATTTTAAAGCAATTAGTTGGGGTAATAGAAATGCCCATAGGAATGAAAGTAAAATCAATAATGTTAATGCCTGGCCATTCACAGCTATTTTCCTTGAGATAATGTCAAATACTATTTACCAGAACACTCGTGAGTAGGGAGGAACATTACAGGAAAATACATTCTATATTTTACTCCATACTAATCCTGTATTAACGAATACTGAACCTGGAAGCAAACAATGTTAAGCCCAGGTACCTCTGACTTATTAATATCCTTGAGCACATGGCACCTCTGAGAACTTCACCAAGTTCAATGATCCTGGGAGGCTTCAGAAATATCCAGGCCTGAGTGGGCTAGACTGTAGGAATGGCATGATTTTTGAGCTGTCTGTTCCTGGTTTTCTGTATCCTCCACAATGGGGCTGTCAACTGCCCTTCTCCCACCTGCTTCTCTGTGTTTCTCCTTGTCTCTTTCTTTAGTTGGGTGCAAAGGGTGAGATGATTTGCCTCCCACGCAGACTTCAGAGGCTATAGTTGTCTTTGAGTAATACTGGTGACATTGCTTTGGGATTCTCTGTTGCAGTTTGACGTGGAGGTTGCTGGCTCAATCTCTGCTCTTCAAAGGGGATTTGACTAGGCAAGGCTGCTGTAAAAATAACCACTGTTATTTTTACATTGTTTTATACAAAATAACACATTTTGTATAACAAAGGTCAGGGGTTTTATTTCATTTGAGATTTGCCCAAGAAAAAAGGAGGTTAGGAATAACCCCAAGAGAGGCATTTTAAATGTTCCTGCCATTTTAGTGACTTAGACCTTTTGATTGTCTAGTGAAGGATCAGTGAGATGCTGTGGAACAAAATGGGTTTTACAGCCAGATGGAACTGGATTCCAGTTCCAGACTTAGTGACCCACAAACACAATGTGGAAGCTAGTCCCTCATCCTCCAGAATCTGGGGTGGGTAGGTTTATAGATGTCAAGTGTAGGTCACTCGAGAAAGCTGACCACCTTAATTCCCATCTACTGAGACGTAGCCTATCTCCATGTCCCTTCCTGAGATCTTTTCCCTCAGCTGCCTAGTGGAGGCACAGAGTCCAGATGCCCCAGAGGAGACTTCCGTGAGGGCAGTATCCACTCTGTGTCCACAGAGCCTGGCCTGCTGCATAAATAAATGATTGGAAGGGACTGGGGTCTAGGATCAGGGCAAGATTATGTTGGCATTTATGGTAGTACATGAAGATTTTTTTTAGCTGTTTCATCCTAATTAAGACTGTGCTTACTTGAAATTCACAGCCTCCCAAACACATCTCACCACCTCTACTTCTCCTTTGCTGGTTCCTTGCAAATGCCGGCATCACTTTTGTTCTTGGCAGCTCTGTGTCTGGTGGAAATGGGCCTGGCTCAGCCTCCCCCTACCTCTAACCTGGCTAATTACTTCAGTCCAAGCTGCAGCTCATTACCTCTCTGCAGGTGTTAAGTGAAGCAGAGCTGACCTCTTATGAGTTCATTAGTCAAACGATGACGAAAATTGTGGACTTGGATTTTGGGGGCCTTCGTGACAGCGCTGTGGACTAGACGTTTCTCTGTTAGAATAGTTTTACATCATCATGTTTAAGAGATAAAACAATAACAACCTGTCATGTCTTGGATCTCACCCTAAAGGATGTCTTCATGCCAAACTTTACCTTGACATAGTACTACCAACTTGTATTTAGGGATCAAGTGAGAAATAACCCTTAAACTTGTTTCTGGGTTTGCTCTAAGGCTGTCATTGACAGCCATGCTCATTGCATAACACAGGACCCTCATTCTGAGACCCCTTAGAGGAGGGGTGTCAAACTCATTTTCACTGGGGGCCACATCAGCTCCACGGCTGACTTCAAAGTGCTGAATGTCATTTTAGGACTGTATAAATGTAACTACTCCTTAACAGTTAAGTGAGAGCTGGGCACTGTACTGGGTAGAAACAAGGTGCCAGGCCGGATAAAACAAGGTGGAAGGCTGCATTCGGTCTGCGGGCCTTGTGTTTGCCACCTGTGCCTTAGAGAAACTCTTTGTGATTTTCAGTTCCACTTCAAAGCAGCTGCGGTGGAGAGGGATCACATAGTGCAATGGGAAGGGGCAGGTCTTGGAATTTCATCCTTACCACTTTTTAGCTCTGGAAACTTGGCCCTCTCTTTTACTTTGAAACACTGAGGATATACTTAATATTTGCTTACTAATACTAATACTAATGCGTAGTTTGAAGATTTGTTGTGAGGATTAGGTGAGACAATATGTGAAGAGACTTGGTTCTTAACTGTGCTCAATAAATGCTCATTGCCACTGTTGTTTGTTTCTATGTATAGACGTGAAATTCTTATAACTAATCAACTTTGCTTCTTCTAGTTAGATGCTGGAAGGCTTCAGAAGCAGAATTTGTGGCCTCCTTCCAGCAAGCATGGATTTTCTGTAACAAATCTTACTCCTGGTTCTCTCTCACTTCATTGTTTATTTGGTTGGGGAGTTTTATAGTTGCATCTCTTTTAATTAATTAATTATAATATATTATAACTGAAATATTGTATATCTTTCTTACCTATCTCAGATCCTGTTTGGAACAAGCTAGGATAGCAATGTTCTAATACAAAATAAAAGAGAAAAAATACCCCGATAGCCTCTGGCATTTTAATTTTCAGCGGTCAATTTTTAAATATTGAAAGAAAAAATCAATATGGAGGCTACCAAAATAATAATATCCACTCTTTAAAAATGGAATGTATCTTTTGGAAATTAACTCTTTATCAGATATATGGCCTGCAAATATTTTCTCCCATTCTTCAGGTTGCCTTTTTACTATATTTACTATTTCCTTTGATATGCAGATTTGTAGTTCAATGTAGGGCCACTTGTCTATTTTTTGCTTGTGTTTTTTGTGCTTTTTTAACAACCAAATTAAAAAATGGCAAAAGACTTGAACAGACATTTCTCTAAAGACATATAAATGGCCAACAGGTATATGAAAAGATGTTCAAAGTCACTAGTCAACAGAGAAATGCAAATCAAAACCTCGATGATGGTTAAAAACTGAAAGCTTTTCCTCTAAATGAAAAACAGGACAAGGATGACCACTCTCACACTCTTATTCAACACAGTTCTGGAAGTCGTGGCCAGAGCAATGTGGCAAGAGGAAGAAATAAAAGGCAACCAAATTGGGAAGGAAGAAGTAAAAGTGTCACTTTTTGCAGATGACATGATTCTCTCTATAGACAACCCTAAAGACTCCACCAAAATACTATCAGAAACAATAAGCAAATGCCTAAAGTTGCAGGATACAAAATTAATGTACAGAAATCCACTGCTTTTCTACACTAACAATGAAACTTCAGAAAAAGAAATGAATTTTTTGGTTGAAATTACAACTAAAAGAATAAAATACCTAGGAATAAACTTAACAAAGGATGTGAAAGACCTATATACTAAAAACTACAAAACCTTATTTAAAAAGATTGAAATAGACATAATGAAATAAAAAGATAATCTGTATTCATGGATTGGAAGAATCAACATAGTTAAAATGGCTATATTACCCAAAAATTAAGAATAAAATTACCATCTAACTCAGCAACCCAGTGCAGACTTAATGCAATCCCCATCAAAATCTCAATGGGGATTTGTTTAAAGAAGTAGAACAAAAAAAATCATATTCATATGAAACCACAAAAGACCCTGAATAGCCAAAGCAATTCTGAGAAAAAAGAAGCAAGCCAGAAGTATCACACCTGGCTTGCAATTATAATACAGAGTTATGATAATCAAAACAGCATGACATTGGCAGAGAAACAGATACACACACCAATGGAACAGAATTGAGACCCCAGAGATAAAACCACATGTATTTTCTCACAAAGAAGCTAAACACACAATGGAAAATAGAAAACTTCTTCAATAAATGGTGCTGGGAAAATTGGAAAGCCACATGCAAAAGAATGAAACTTGATTACAGTTTGTCCGTATGTACAAAAATTAATTCAAAATGGATCAAAGACCTAAATATAAGATCTGAAACAATAAATTACATAGAAAACATAGGTACTAAACTTGTGGACCTTGATCATTGTGAACATTTTGTGAATTTGATCCCAAAGGCAAGGGAAATAAAGGCAAAATCAATGAATGAAACTATATCAAACTAAAAACCTTCTGCACAATGAAAGAAACTGACAAGTCAAAAAAAAAAAGGCAACCAACCAATGATATTTGCAAACAACCTATGACATTTGCAAACTAGCTCTGACAAGGGGTTAATATCCAAAATATATGAGGAAATCATACAACTCAACACCAAACAAATCCAATCAAAAAATGGTCAGAGGACCTGAACAGACACCTCTCCCAAGAAGACATACAAACAGCCAACACACACATGAAAAGATGTTCCACTTCACTAGCTATTAAGGCAATGCAAACCAAAGCTACAATGAGATTCCACCTCACACCTGTTAGAATGGCTGTTATCAACAAGACAAGTAATAATAAGTGTTGGAGACGTTACAGAGAAATAAAAACCCTCATTCTCTGCTAGTGGGAATGTAAACTGGTACAACCACTATAGAAAACAGTATGGCAGTTCCTCCAAAAATTAAGAATAAAATTACTATATAAACCAGCAACCCTCTTCTGGGTGTCTACCTGAAAAACTCGAAAAAATTTATTTGGAAAGATGTATGCACCTCTATGTACATTGCAGCATTATTCACAGTGGCCAAGACATGGAAACAATTGAAGTGTCCTTTGCTAGAGGATTGGATAAAAAAAAAATAGTAATACATATAAACAAGGGAATACTACTCAGCCATAAGAAAAGATGAAATACTGCCATTTGTGACAACAATGATGAGCCTTGAGAATATTATGCTAAGAAAAATGAATCAGAAAAGCCAAGAACTATATGATTTCATTCATATGTGGGATATAAAACTGAAACTCATGAACAATAGTCATCGGTATGGGGGTTAACCAAGGGAAGGGAGGTAGGGGTGTAGTAAAGGGTAAAGGGGACTAAATATATGGTGATGGAGGATGATTTGACTTTGAGTGGTGAACACACAATGCAATATACAGATCATGTATCATACAAATGTACACTTGAAACCTATATGATCCTGTTAACCAATGTAACCCCAATAAATTTAATTAAAAACCCTCAATGACATATTAACTCACACTTGTTAAGATGGTTGTTATATTTTTTTAAAAGACAGTGTTAGTGAGGATGTGGAAAAAATGGAACCCTTGTTTACTGTTGGTTTCAAAAATAGTATAGACACTATGGAAAACAATATGGAGTTTCCTCAAAAAAAAAAAAAAGAAAGAAAGAAATAGAACTACCATATGATCCAGCAACCTCACTTCAGGGTATTTATCCAAAAGAATTGAAATCAGGATCTCAAAGAAATATCTGCTCTCCTACATCCACTGAAGCACTATTCACAATAGCCAAAATGCAGAAACAGCCTAAATACTCATCTATGGATGAACAGATAAAGAAAATGTGATATATGCATACAATGGAGAGTTAAAAAGAAAGGAAATCATGCAATGTGTGACAACATGGATGAACGATGAGGACTAAGTGTACTATGCTGATCACAGAAGGACAAATACCGCATGATTCCACTGATATGAGGAATCTATAACAGTCAAACTCAGAGAAGGAGAGAGCGGAACAGAGGTTGCCAGGGCCAGGTTGTGGGAGGTGGGGTGTTGGAGGGGAAATTGGGAGTTGCTAATGAAGCAATTTAAGCTTTGTTATGCAAGATGAGTAAATTCTAGAGATCTGCTCTACAGTACAGCACTTATAGTTTATAAAACTGTTGAACCCTTGAAAATCTGTTACAAGGGTCAATGTCATATTAAGTGTTCTTACCACACAATAAATTTTAAAAAGAAGAAGGTATAATATTTGCTTTTTTCATATTTTTTCATTTTAATTTTTTACATTATTATTTTATATTGTATTTTTCCATTATCATTTATACCCCCCCATTCCCTCTTCCACCTGCACTCATGCCCCTCCTCCCTGAAATCACCACACTGTTGTTAGTGTCCATGAGTTCTTTCTCTTTTTTTCTTTTTTGCTTGATCCTTACAATCTCCACCACGACCCCACCCTCAACTGTCAGCCTGCTCTCTATGAGTCTGTCTCTATTTTGCTTGTTAGTTCAGTTTGTTCATTAGATTACACATATGATCAAAATCATATGGTATTTGTCTTTCTCTGACCGGCTTATTTCATTTAGCATAATGTTCTCCAGGACCATCCATGCTGTGGCAAAAGGTAAAATTTTCTTCTGTTTTTACAGCCAAGTACTATTTGCTATTTATTTCCTCTCTCCCACTAGGGGGTTCAGGAGTGACTGTAGGTCCCTGTTTTTTCCCTTAAGGTTCCCCTCCCCCTTGGAAACATATTATTTGGCATACATTAAGCCAAATGTCAATGTTTTCAAATGAAGACTGTTTGGCTCCCAATCCTACTCATCCATTCTCTTTTCCCTCCTTTGTGGACTAGACTCCTTTCACACACTACAGTGGTTACAATTCCATCATGGTAGATTCCAAGGACTCTCCCAGTTATTGAGGTCAGTGAGAGGTGCGGGCATGTCCCTTAACTTCTCTGAGCTCACCTTCTTTAATTTCAGCAGTTCACCTATAAAATGAAGAGGATCTTTTTTTTCTCATAGACTATTTGCATTAAAGGCAACAGTGTGTTTGAGACCATTTGGCAGGTGCTCAGTAAATGTTATTTGCCTTTCTCTTAGTTTCCAAAGCCTGGAGGAACCCAATTTTAGAATTTTATACTGAGGTTGTTTGAAACACCTGTTCACCCTTACCTGATCTCACCTCATTATTGGGTAAGCTCAGTACATTTCCAACATTAATATTCTGAATCAGTTCCCATTATACGAAGCTGGTTTCTGCTGAAAGTGGATGATTATAAATTGTATTTCAAATAAAGGGTACATCAGCTTGGTCATCTTCTGGCTGTATAGATATTTGCAAAGATGGCACTTTTAGTATGGAAGCATGGCTCCAGACTGGGGTCCATTCAGCCCATAAGGTTATCACTGATGGACACAAGGAAATTTGTAGCCTTGTACTGTCTTGAATATACAGTGCCAAACTCTTTCATTATTATAATAAGAATAGCTAGTATAAACTGTACTTGAACAACAATTTTTTTTTAAAAAGAGTAGCTAGTATAGAATACTTAGCCAGGCACCATGCTAAGTTTATGAACTTTACATGTATTACCTCATTTAGCCCTTATATGAGTTTTCTATTGTTACATAAAAAATTATAATTTTTATAGCAGCTTAAAACAACAAACATGTATTATCTCCCCCTTTTTATGGGTGAGGTAGGATTCCAAGCATGACTTAGATGGTTCCCCTATTCAGGACTTTATAAGGCTGCACTAAAGGTATCAGCTAGGCTGCCTTCCTATTTAAAAGCTTGACTGGGAGAGAATCCACTTCAAATTACTCCCAAGTCGTTTGGCAGAATTCATATCCTTGTAGTGGTAGAACTAAGGTCCCTGTTTTCTTGCCAGCTGTCACCCAGGGACCTCTTTAAGATCCTAGTGGCTACTCTCTAGCTCCTGTCATGGCTCCTCCTCTAATAACAGGGCAGCTTAATTCTTTAAGATGAGCAACAGAATCTCTAGCTCCACTTGGCTAAGATAGAGTCTCCTATAATGTAATGCAATCATGGGAGTAGTCATCCCATCATTTTGCCATATTCTGTTGGATAGAAGCAAGCCCCCTCATTCAAGGGAAGGGATTATGCAGGGGCATGGATACCAGGGAGTGGGAATCATGAGCCCATCTGAGAATTCTACTTGCCATACTTCCTATCACAACACTGTAAGGTAGGAGTTTTTATGATACCCATTGTATGTGTCAGGCATTGAGGCTTCAATACTTGCCAAGGTTGCTCAGTGATCTGGCATGCAAGCCTAAGCAATAGGCTTCAGAGTTTATGTTCTTCAAACAATATGTTCTGTGAGGAAGCCAGTTCTTGTCTTTTTCCTAAAGCTGCCTCCTTCAAGCTCCAGGTGTGATGCTCCTTTGAGCACCCAGACTATGATATGAGATTTGAGGAGCATCTGAATGTACATGATTAAAGACTACATACAGCTGGAAATGATCTGAAACATATTGCCCACATCCCTCAGTTTTGTGCATGAAGAAATAGGAGATCAAGAAAGAAAAGGATTTGCTTAAAGTCACAGAGAACTAGTAAATATCAGAGACAGTATGGACAACAGACATAATGGACATATCTTTCTTCTCTTTCTTCCTTACTTTCTGTCCTTCTTTTCTCTTTCCCTCCCTTTCTTTCTTTCTTTCTTTTTCCTTTTATTTTCCTAAACATCATCCATTGCCCTCTCCATTCATTAGGCAACAAGACCTCAATTTTCCTTTGGATGACACCTCTTCTTGCCTCTCTTCCCCCATGATTTAGGTTGAGCTAATCCTTCCTAGGGATCTGGACTATAACCACATAGTCCAGGCTTGGCCAATTAGAGAACTGCATCTTCATGACCACAGGGATGCTGGAAAGTAGGCATATAATCCAAGCTGGGTCAACAAGAGTCATTGAGCATCTGCCCTGAAGCTTCTTCTGAGATTATTGAGAAAGACACGCTCTTTTTCTTGTAGGATTGCTAAAGAGCTAGGATGGGAGTCAGGAGCTGCTGGTGGTCACCCTTGCTATAATATGTGCACAGTCACCTTGACAATAAAGCCAACACAGAGAAAAGTATGTAGAGAGAGATTCCTGATGTTGCTGAGTGCCCTGATTGAGCCACACTTGAACTAGCACAACTTCTAGAATCTGAAGAGACAAAAACTGATAATTTTTTAAGCCAACACATTGTTGTACCTCTCCTTAACCTAATTTGAGATGACTTCTGACATCACCAACTAAAAGAATCCCAACCGATGTAGTCTCTTGACTTCTATTGTTATGCTCTATCCCTTGCATTTCTGATTTGAAAATTATTGACAGAGATTTCAGATCCCCACTACTTTCTCTAAGAGGTTAGAGTTTTCCATCCTATCTCCTTAGTCATCACTTTCTTTATAGTCTGAATATAACAGGACTTTCTTTACATCCCATTAAAAGCTATAACTTGCTGAGATATTCCAGTGTGTCAGAAAGATGCTTGGGTGAATTCACACTTTTTCTCCTAAAACTGACCAATTTTTGTCAGATACTTTACCTCCAAAGGGAGCCAAACTATTGGGCAGATGTCTTCTAGAGACAGAGTGTATAGTAATTTCTGAATTCCTCTCCGGGTCTCAGCTACTAGCTACATGTCTTTCATTTTCACAAGTACAAAATAGATTGTTTTTCCTTAAGTATGTTACCTGCATTTGACATGAGTAGCCTCAGCCCTGTCTCTTGTCCAAAACAGTTATCTACAAAATTGGAGTGAAAGGTCAGGATTCTCCCTGGCAGCTGTTTTCAAAGGATAAGGCATAAAGCCAGAGAAGGTGGCCATTCCCTTCACAAATCACCATGAAAGAACAAAGGCATAGAAAGCAATGAATTGTCTTAGGTTTTTATTGAACAAAATTGCTTTGGGACTTGATGATCTAATTCCAGCACTTAAGGGCTGCCGTCAATCAACATTATCTGAGAAAGGAAAGCATATGCTTTATGCCTGCAGGTAATGAAATGATGATATGATATTAGCACGTGGTACTGCAAGATGAATGGGCCCTGGAGCTAACACAAACTGGGTTCAAGTCCTGCTTATGCTAATTACCAGCTGTTTACTCTTAGGGAATTTATTTAATTTATGTAAGCCTTCGTAAAAAGAGATAATACTTATTTCACAAGTTATTTGAGCAAACCTTTAAGGTATGAATCAGTTTTGAAACTCAAATTACTCTGATTTGATAAGCCCTTAAGTATTTCTAGTCTATAAGGATATTGCTATGCTTCAAAAACAGCCAGATTATCCTAATTCTGGGTAAGATAGGGTGAATGCTCAACCTCCTGCCTCTCTTACTGAATAGAGCTATAAAACCTGGTACATGTATAGATCAGCTTTTGAGAACTAAAAAGTAACAGGCAGGTCAGAGGAAAGACTAAAATTTGAAGCTCTGCAGGATCATCAGTAAGTTTAGCATTGTTTCCTCTCATGTCCTCTGGCCTGGACTCAAAGTAGCCCCCAAACCAAGACATGGGCATCAATGAAGCCTGAGAGCTCCAGGAAAAGTCCTTCAGCTCAGGCTCTTGGAACAGAAGAGGGGTATCCTCATAGTAACAGCACCAGCAGGGAGCCTAAAATTCTTGAGAAACTGAAGAAGCTATGGTCCGAAGAAGGTGAGGCAAAAACTTGTTCTTTTTCCCTCTATCCTCATACTATTTGACCCCATACGTGGGGGTGTTCATAACCAAAATGACTAGAACCAAGGAATCAGAAAATATTGGGAGGATCATGTGGTAGAAGGTAGATGCTCAGGGAAATGTCTCCATGATGTTGTTTGAACCATGGGGCTCATCCCTGAGCTGCACCTATCATGGATCTGGTCCTGTGCAGTGAAACAGACCATCAGCTGAACTCCAGACTGAGTACTGGGTGGCTCAGGCAAGGGCCAAATCCAGAGAGCACTGCAAAAGCTTTGAAAGTGGAGGAGGCATTGAAATTGTAATATAGAAAAGGACAGTAGAAACTTGTGGTCTCAACCCAATGGGGTCAATTGTCCACTGAAGCAAGATTTAAACAACATTTAGTCTTGCACTATAATATGAGGATGTAATCCAAAATTACTTACTATGTGAAGAATCAGGGAATATTGACTTTGCATGGGAAAAAGCAATCCAACAAATGCCAACACCCAGATGATGCAGATGCTGGAATGATCAGAACACAACACTAAAACGTCTATGACAGAAATGCTCCAATAGACACACACTTTTAAAGTGAATGAAAGTGTTAAAGGTTTCAGCAAAGAAACTTTGAGTCCAGGCCAGAAGCTCTAAAGAAGAACCAAGCAGAAATTTTAGAACTGAAAATACAATCACAAAAATTTAAAAAGCATACTGAAGGATGCAATAGCAGAATAAAAATAACATGGGAAAGTCAGTACGTTTTAAGACAGATCAGTAGAAGTTAAAATTACCCAATATGAACAACAGAGAGGCAAGATTTTTAAAAGCTGAACCCAGTCTCAGAGATAATACTGAAAGGTATAACAGCCATGTTCTGAAGAGTGCAGAAAGTAAAACATATTTCAAATAATAATTGCTGAAACCTTCCCCTTAAACCTCATAAATCTACAGAACCACAACAGGATAAACCCCAAAACTTCATGTCCAGATATATTATAATCAAACTTCAGAAAACTAAAGATAGAGAAGACTCTTAAATGGAGACAAAGGTAGGGAAGGTGCAATATCTATAAGGCAACAACAACTTGAGTGACTAAATTTCTCATTAGAAACTATGGCCAAAAGAAAGCAAGATGATATTTTTAATGTGGAAGAAAATAACGTGTCTACTCAGAATTTCATATACAGAGAAAATAATCCTTTAAGAATGAAGGTGAAATATAAGCACTCTTCTTAAAATTTCTTTATTTTTTTTTATTTTTCAGTAACAGCTGACAGTCAATATTATTTGATATTAGCTGCAGGTGTACAGCATAGTGGTTAGATCTTTATATAATTTATGAAGTGATCCCCCACCCCTCATAAGTATAGTATTCACTTGGCACCATACAAAATTTATATGAAGAAAAATAAGAGAATTTGTTGCCAGCAGATCTTCCCAAAGAGAATTGATAAAGGAAATTCTTTGGACTAAGAGAAACTATACCAGGAAGAAATTTGGAACCTTGGTAACTGAAGGTAGAACAACTTAAATGGTAAATAGCTAAGCAAATATAATAAACTCCTTTCCTCTTGAATTCTTCAAAATAGATTTATTGAAAGCAAATATAACATTGAGTCAGGGAATTTTTAATGTATATTTACATATATATTACATGCTACACCATGGTGGTAATATTTCTATATTCTACTTGAAGTGATAAGAACTGACTCTAAATAGACTTGTGAAAAGCAGAGCAGTGGTAGGCCAACCATTACAAAATATGTGTATACAAGAGACATAGTCAAAACCACAACTTGTAAACTACAATGAGATTCAAAAAAAGGTTCCAAGATTCAAAGGAAATTGTGAGAAAAATGAAAAAATATCTGGAACTAATGAAAATAAAATCTAAGTATATGCCAGTTTGTGGAATGGAAACAGAGTAGTGCTTGGAGGAAAATTTATTAGCATCAAATGCTTACATTTAAAAAAAAAATAGGTCTCTAATCAAAAGTCTAAGCCTCCACTTTAAGAAATCTGAAAATAATGAGCTAAATATCTATCCCAAAGCAAACAGAACTATGTTATTATATTTGCTTTCAACAACAAAGTGATTAAGAGAAAAGTGGACTCGAGAATAGAAAAGGCATATGGAAAATCAATAAAACCAAAAGATACTGGTTCTTTGAAAAAAGTAAACAAATTCAATAAACTTTCAACAAGACTGAAAAAGAAAAATGTGAGAAGACACAAATTACCAATATTAGGAATAAAGGAGGGGATAATATTATCCCACAGCTATTAAAAGGCTAACATGGAAACTCTACAAACAACTCTATACACATAAATGCAAACATTTAGGTAAAATGGACAAATTTCTTAAAATGTATAAACTGCCAAACTCATCAATACAAGTAACCTGAATGGACATAGATATATGAAAGAAATTGAATTCATAGTCTTAAAAAAGGTTCCCCAAAATAATCTTTTGACCAACAAAATAATTTGAAAAGAAAGAATAAATTTGAAGGAATCATATCTTCTGGTCTTAAGACTTAGTATAAACCACAGTAATCAACACAGTATGGGGTTGGCAAAGGGACTGAAATGCATAGATCAAGGTCAAGAATAGAGTTCGCAAATAGAACCATGTAGGAAGATGGAAAGGATGTGCTTTTGCTTCTAGAAATGCTGTAGCAAGAGAAAAATGTTGCATGATCAATAGTAAACCTTTACAAATACCTACTTACCAAGAACTGCAATGTTACTCCATTATACCTAGTTTGATTTTCCTAACAACACTAAGATATTGGTCCTATTCTTATCTCCATTTTGCCAATAAGAGAAACCAAGACCCAAATAAAATGGCTTGCCAAAATCATGGCTAGGAAGTGGAGCAGCCGGTATTTGAACCAAGGTCTCATCAAATCCAGAGTCTGGGCTTTGTGCCAACCACAGTCTACTGCTTCTAGGGCTGCAGTAGTGTGTGTGTATGTGTGTGTGTGTGTGTGTGTGTGTGTGTGTGTTAAACTCCTGCATATAAACTAGGATGGTCTTGTCAATGATAAATACCATTTCTGCCATGTGATAGATGCTCATCTCATGACTGACCTAGTCCATGAGAATTGCTGACTCTGGCTGAGAAAATTCTCCTATATTGATTTCCTGTGTTTTCTTTCTTTAATGCAGCTGTTAAGTTCATTTAAACAATGTAATTCATCATGAGATGGCCAAACCTGGGTTTTACCAATGCAACAATTAATTACTTGGCTGCCTTGTCCTGCCAAGTTTGTTCTAAATGAATGGCTGGCCAGGCACAGGGAGCCATGATACAAATATAGCAGACACATCAGATATACTGCTGACTTAATTCAGCTTGAGTTGTTACCAGGCTCAGGTCCCCTCTTGCCTCTGGGCTGACTGGTGACCCACACAGCATAGACAGCTATTGCTGGCACTACCTCTGCCAGCTACAAAGTTGGTGGCTGGTCATTCCTGGCCTTTTCCAAGTTGGGTGCCTGGGCCCCAGGAGAAAAGTTTTTGTGACCCAGTAAGTTTAAGTTTTGTCCTTCTACTGGAGTAAGGCTGTGATGTGGGTGAGTAAGTGGGGTCAGATTGCTTGGGGTTCAGTGGTTGACCCTCACTAGCTGGAGCAATGGACCAGTCATCTTTTTAACAGCTTTATTAGGGTAGAATTTACATACCATACCATCTATTATAAGTGTACAATTCAATGACATTCAGTATATTTACAGAATTATACAACCATAACCATAATACAATTTTAGAATATTTCCCTCACTCCAAGAAGAAACTTTATGCCCATTTGCAGTCACTCCCCAAGTTCTCCTCCTTCACCCATCTCTTAGACACCTACTAATCTACTTTTGGTTTCTATAAATTTGCCTTTTTTTAAAAAAATTGGTTATTATGAATATCGTTACTATGAATATTCATGTACAAGTTTTTGTAAGAACATGTTTTCAGTTCTCCTAGAAATGAAATTGCTGGTTCACATGGTAATGCTATATTTGAAATTTTGGGAATTTAAAATTCTCACACTATTTTTCAAAGTGGCTGCATCATTTTGCATCTCTACCAGCAGAGTGTGAGGATTCCAATTTCTTGACATTCTTTCCAACACTTGTTATTGTCTATCTGTTTTATTTTAATCATTCTCATGAATGTGAAGTTGCATCTTATTGTGGTTTTGATTTGCATTTCCCTGATAGCTAATGAATGATGTTGAGCATCTTTTCATGTGCTTATTGGCCATCTGTATGTCATCTTTGGAGAAATGTTGATTTAAATCCTTTTGTCAATTTTTAAACCAGACTATTTGTTTTATTATTGATTTGTAAGAATTATTTTCTTCCTAGTTTATTTTTTATTGTTTATTCTATTATACTTGTCCGGATATTCCCCCCATTACCCCCCTCCACCCAGCCTACCCCTCTTACCTACAGTCAACCCTCTCCATTGCCCATGCCTATGATCATTCATAAATGTTCTTTGACTGATTTGTAAGAATTATTTATATATTCTGGATACAAGTTGCTACAGACCAGCTGTTTAAACCCTCAGCCCCTGTGTGCTATCCTTCCAGGCTGCATATCAGTGTTTCATTCCAGGAAATATGTACTTCTGTTTTCACCTGGTCTGTGACTTTTTTGTTGTTCTATAACCTCTTCCCATCAGAGAAGAGATTTTTTTTTTATTATTGTTGTTCTATTACAGTTGTCCCAATTTTCTCCTGTTGCTCTCCCCTGCCCTGCCCAGCCTGTCCCTTCAGCTCCCACTGTCAATCCCCACCCTGTTGTCCAAGTCCATAGGTCATTCATACATGTTTTTAACTAGTCCCTTCCTTCCTCCCTTATCCCCCTGTCCCCTCCTCTCTGGTCAATGTGAGTCTGTTCCTTTTTTCCATGCCTCTGGTTCTATTTTGCTCATTTGATTGTTTTGTTCATTAGGTTCCACTTAGAGGTGAGATCATATGGTATCTGTCTTTTGCTGCCTGGCTTATTTCATTAGCATAATACTCTCCAGTTTCATCCATGCTGTCTCGAAGCTTAGGAGCTCCTTCTTTCTTCCTGCTGTGTGGTATTCCATTGTGTAAATGTACCACAGGTTTTTGATCCATTCATTTACTGATAGGCACGTAGGTTGCTTCCAGCACTTGACTATCGTTAATAATGTTGCTATGATTATAGGGGTGCATAGGTTCTTTTGAATGAGATTTGATATGATGTACTCTCTGCCTCAAGGGAGTAAGCCCCAGACACAACATATTTGACACAGAATCAGCTTTCCTCAAACTCAGATCTATCAGTTCTCACATTTGAAAGACAGATTTCTCCTTTTCCACTTCCCATCCATTTGAAATACTTTCTTCATCTCTCTTTCCCCCTAAAACTCTACATTTGGAATCAAAATCCCAGATTCTCAAGCCCTCCTAAAAGGCATCAAAGTATATAAGAAAGAGACAAACTTGGAGTTTGACTGCTTTGCCTTTAAGTTCCCACTGTACCACCTTCTAGCTGTGTGTCTCCAGGCAAGTTGTAACCTCTCTGAGCCTAATTTGCTGCAACTATCAAAGAGAAAATAAAACTTAAATTGGTGTTAAAATGAGGAAGAACACAAAAAACATGATTAGGAAATTAAATAATCACCTCATGTGTGTTCTAAACTTTCAATAAAAGAATTTCCTCTGCTCTTGGCACATTTGCTTTCATAGCATCTCCATGAAGTGGGTTTTATTATCTCCATTTTACAAGCAACAGAACAGAGAATAAGAGAGGTGAACTCACTTACCATATATAACACAGCCTGTGAGGGGCAGAACTGGTTTCAAACCCAAATGTGATTCTCTTCAGAGCCTGTGTTCTAAATGGGTTGCAAATAGAGGGACTCCCCTATAAACTATCACCCCCATTAGAGTGTTTATTAGAAAAATGAATGACATAACAATCAAGGGTGTCCTTGTAGGGGTCATTTGTCTGTGATACGTTTGCTTTTGTGGTTGATTTAATCTTTATTGAGCAAAGGCACTGTGCTAGGTACAGGACACAAACCAGAAAGAGTTTCCTCTCTAAAGCCATAAAAAATAAATGCACAAGTCATTATTTCAGTACACCTGTACTAACTAAAGAGCCCAGGTTTGAATTTCAGCTCCACAGTTTCTTAGATTCTTTAAGCATCAGTTCCCTCACCTGTACAATGGGCATTTTAATTCCTGTCTCACTGGCTTGTGGTAAAGACAAGGGATATTAGCAGGAAAAGATCCTGCTCAGAAGCTGGCATTCAAGGACTGTGGCAGTGGGCATTGTCTTGAAGTCCTGTCTTCCAGATATCTGCTTCTAATACTCTTGGCTTCGATTTGCGGCTATGAGGCCAGAGGCGACTTCCCCTCTCCATGCTGCGCTGTGCCAGGTGCTCAGGAGAAACTGGATACTGTGACTTCTTGAGAAACTGGATACTGTGACTTCTTCATCAGAAGGAAAAGCAGACCTTACAAGCATGCATTGAGAACACTGCACCTCCATGAGGAACTGCAGGGAAATCGCTGTGCACGTACAAAATTAGAGCTTCAAGAAAGCCTCATGATACAGACCCACTAGGAGTTGGTATCCCTGCCACAGAAGAGGGACAACCCGAAGCCCCGTGGGGAGGCTTCCATTAATTATATTTTAAGGCTCTTTCTGAATAAACCAGGGCAATCGCTTTTGCAGTTGCATTTAGTAATAGGTTACAGCTTGCCTGACTTGGGGCAGTGATGGAAGGTCAGGAAGAGTAATATGATAAGTGCACTGAAAAATCTTTGCTATGTTTTTGCACTCTCTCTCTTTACATTTGGGACTTTTATTTTACTCCAACACCTGGTTCTTACGGGGAAAGTACTCTAGTGAATGAGAATGTGAAAAATCTGTGAGTGAAAAATAACCCAAACTCTGTAACATGGCATCAAGGACCTTTACAGTATGGCCAATCGATTTATCTCCTGTAGTGCTCGCAGCTTCATTTTCCTTGTCTGAGAAATGGGGATAAATCCACTACTTCATATGGCTATGATGCTGATGAAATTGTTCAAAGTCTATAAAGTGATCAGCATGAGGTTGTCATACATCAGGGTTCTTGACCTCAGAGGCACTGGCTTTGAAAGGAAAGCTCTCTAGTGCACTGAAGGGTGCTTAGAAGCGTCCCTGTCCTTTATCCCCTACATGCCTATCACACAACCCCTGCCTCCCTTGTGATAACCAAAAATGTCTCTAGATATTGGGAAATATCCCCAGGCACACAATAAATGCTTAGTAAGGGTTATCTTCATCACCTCCCACCACCTGCCTCTAAAACCCTCCACCTAAATCCAACAACTTGGAATTCCCTAGACTGAGATGTCCTTTCTGACAGTCCTTGCTGCCTTTGCTTCCACCTCTCCCTCTGCCTCAAACTCCCCTTTGTGTTTTCTTTTCCTTAATACTACTGTATCACCTCCTCTGGGAAGCCTTCCCTTTTCTCTCCTTCACCCCAAAGGAGCCCACAAAGCATCTGTTTCATTTCCTCATTCATTCATTCTTCCGTTCCTTAATTTAGAAAATAAATTGCCATGTCTGGCACACAGTAGGCATGAAAGAACCACTTATTAGCACAGCATGTCACTGTCTGTGTCTCTCTCCCACACGGGTCTGTGGTCCTTGAAGGTCAGAATTGCTGGCGCATAGAAGGGGCTAGTTGAATACACGGTGCAGGGCGTGGGGAAGGGAGAAGCTTTTGGTTGGCGACCTTCCCAGGAGGACAAAGAGAATGGCAACCCCAGGGTCAAGCTTTCTTTCTCCTGCTTTCATCTGGCTCCCCAGGACACAGGGCAGGAAACAGCAGGATTTGCGTCAGCCCCTCTAAACAAGACCCGCCCGCTCTGTAAATACATCATTAGAAACTCAATTACTGCCAGCCACCAAAGCCGCGTGATGCAGAGAAAATCAGCCTGTTCACGACCGACTGTCTTTCTCTTGTTCCATTTGCTCTCTTTTTTTGTCTATTTTTTTCCCGCATGTTTTGCTGATTCTCTTCATTTCCAAATAATTCTTTTCACTGCTCCTTGCTGCCAAGTGCCAAACCATCTCGCACAAGATCTGTGTTGTTCAAGGCTGGAAGAATGCCTCCGCGACTGCGCGCTCTCTGCAGTTTGCAGGGGTTTTAATTCCAACACCCGAGTCGCTGGAGCTCAGTCTTGTCCTCATATTAACATCCAACGGTTGGACTTATTTTTTTCTGTATTAAAAAAATGCACAAGAGCTTTTTCAATACAGTATTAATAGCATTCATGTTCCTAAGTTTTATGTCTTTCATTCACAATCCTGTTCAGGGCTAATGATCACCTCTGGAAATAATTTTTAAATTTATTTGTATTTTCTATTCATTCAAAAGTTTCTTAGTTTTTAGCAGGGAGCTTTGTTCAGGGTCTCTGTGCTTCCACTGCTGCACTTAGAGAAGAGGAAGGAGACAGAGATGGAGAGTGATTCCGGGGACCACTGTGTGCCAGGGCCCTGGGGAGAAGTATACGGGAGCCTGCAACTACCACTGCAGAATCTGGACACAGAGACCTGAAGGAGCCGTGGAAATTCTTTTCGATCGGCCTACTGTAAAAGGAAATTCCAGTCTCCACCCTCCTAGGGCTGATTTGAGGATTAAATCTCACAAATCTATGTTTGCTCAGCCAGGTAACCAGAAAGTACTTTATAATTATTAGCTGGCATTATTATTCCCTCTTCCAAAATGTATCATCTTCTGTCCCATTCTCTGGACTCTGCCTGCTATTAAGATTTCCAAATGATAACTTCTTTGAGGATTGAGTCTATGTTAGAACCCATCCAGCTTTGAGCACGCTGCCTGGTAGTAAGCTCAGCAAATGCAGCCCTGGTTGAATAGATGATGTATTTGCAAATATCTTACCCTGCCTAAGCAGTGCAATGCTTTAGGCTGTTACAAATACACCTCTAAAGACCCTAATAGAACGAGCTCTTAGCAGAAATATTAGACGTGGTAGCAGGCAAGAGAGAAAACGTTTAAGGGTAGATGGGAATTTTTGTCTCCTCAAATTATATTACAAAGAGAATCGTGTCCTCTTTTCTATGCATTGAAACTTCTATTTTTAAAGTTAGGTTTTCTAATATTTTGCTCTTAAATTCTTTTTTTTAATTGTTGTTCAAGTACAGTTGTGTGCATTTTCCCCCATCACTCCCCTCCACCCCAGCCATTCCCGCCTCCTTCCCCTGATCCCACCGCCTCCTTGGTTTTCTCCATGTGTCTTTTATACTTGTTCCTGAAAACCCTTCCCCCTTTCCCCCCCATTATCCCCTCCCACTTCCCCTCTGGTTACTGTCAGTTTGTTCTTAATTTCAATGTCTCTGCTTATATTTTGCTTGCTTGTTTGATTTGTTGATTAGATCCCACTTAAAGGTGAGATCATATGGTATTTGTCTTTCATCACCTGAAACACCAATCCAAAAGAACTTATGCATCTTGGTGTTCATGGCAACACAATCCACAATAGCTAAAAGCTGGAAGCAACCTAAGTGCCCATCAGTAAATGAGTGGATCAAAAAACTATGGTCCATTTACACAATGAAATACTACACAGCAGAAAGAAAGAAGGAGTTCCTACCCTTTGCAATAGCATGGATGGAACTGGAGAGCATTATGCTAAGTAAATTCTATCTATATGCTAGGCACTGCAATTGGAGCTTTTGTGGATAAAGGATGATTTCTCTTAAAGGGAATGAGGTTTATGTTGATAGAAATAACATTATCAGCAAGCACAAGTGGGTTTCCCCCCTTTAGATACCTGAGTGGTTTTTATCTCCTGGCTCCATGGTGGGATCATGTTACCCATTCTGGCAAATGAGTTGGGAGCAAAAGTATCCCATTTTACTTCTGAGTTGGACCATTCATTTGCCCAGTATGACCAGTTGGACTCTTTCTTCATCAGCGCAGCAACCAGCAACATTCAATGTGATAGTTTCTTCATCAACCTGAAGACCCTAAGTGATTAAAATGCACAGAGCTCTTCTGATTACAGTATGTGGAAGAAAGGAACATTTGTTTTAAGCCAGTGAGCTTCTCAATTAGGGACTATTTGTTACTGCAATATAACCTAGCCTATCCTGACTTATATAAAATAACCATATATTGGATTCTTGCTGTGAACAAGACACTGTTAATTGCATCACAAAAATTAGCACATTCAATCATTATAATAATCCCACAAGATAGATTGTTCTGCACGTTTCTTCCTCTTTTTTAAAAATTGACCTTTGAAAGTTGACAGGCTCACACTTATAGAAAGTAGAAAAGCCAGGGTGAACCCCAGTGGGCTAACTCCCAACTTCTTGTTTTTTACTCCTGTGTTGTGCTATGTTGCTGCCTCTCAAATAATTCAGTTACTACTGTACAGGGGTGAAAAATGAAGCCACCAGGAATAAGGGAGAAGGAGACATGATCCAGCTAGATAGGAATGGCAATGGCTTCATGCGGGAGGTAGATTGGGAAGTTCTCCTTTGAAGCACAGGTAAGAGTCCATAGCCCAAAGCATCCAGCCTCTGGGTTATCATGTCCTGTACAATCCCAACCCCCTTTGAGTGTGGCCAGGACCTATGGTGTACCATAGGCAATATAACAGAGCCAAGGTAAAGTGATCTTACAGATGTTAATTAAGGTCTCAATATTTTTTTTTTCAATTTAAGTTCATTAAAAGTGACATTATTCTGAGTAGATGCAACTTAACCATCATGCGAAACCTCTTAAAGGTGAGACAGGGCCCTTCCTGAGGTGAGTATCCCCTCTTGGCAGCTTGATGCAGTGAACAGACACATGGAGGAGTCCTATATGGCAGGGAACTATGGGTAGCTCCAAACCAACAGCCAGCAAAACACTGAGCCCTCAGTCCCACAGCTGAAAGAAAATGAATTCTACCAGCACCTGCATGAGTTGGGAAGCAGATTCTTCCTAGTCAGACCTCCACAGGAGAGCATAGCCTGGCCAACAGACACCTTGATGGTAGCTTTGTGAGACCCTGAACAGAGGGCTTGACCAGGCTATGGCCGAACTTCTGATTCACAGAGACAGTGAGATAATAAATTCATGTTGTCTTAAGACCTTAAACTGGTGGTAATTTGCTCTGCAGCAACAGAAAACTAAAACACAGTCCAGGGTGGGAACATGGCTGGAGGAACATTCTAAGAGGCAGGATGAGAAAACAAAGGGCACACAGCTCAACACCTGCAGTACAGGGCGTGTGAAAGGAGAAGCTTGAGGCCTCCTCTGGGGAGACCGCTGATGGCAGACCATGTGGTCAGAGGTCTTTTAGGCTCAAATAAGAAGGCTTTGTGGATTTGGGGGCCTGGGATTGATGTGACATCAGCAATAGAGGTGTATTTGAGGAAGACTGACCATGGAGTTGGGATGTGAGGTTTGAGGTGTATAGTGGGTTGAAAAGTTACCTCCCAAAAAGATATGTCTAGGAATCTGTGAATATGACCAAATTTGGAAAAAGGGGTTTTGCAGATATAATTAACTTAAGTGTCTCAAGATGAAATCCTGAATTAACTGAGTGGGCCCTAGATTCAATGACAGATGTCCTTATAAGGGCAAAGCCTAAAGGGAGATTTTACAGACCGAAGAGAAGACACAGAAAAGAGAGAAGTCCATGTGAAGGCTGAGGCAGAGATGGGAGTGATACATGTACAAGCCAAGGAACGCCAAGGGTTGCTGGCAACCACCAGACCCTAGGAGAAAGGCATGGGATAGATTCTCCCTCAGCATCTCCAGAGGGAACCAACCCAGTCAACGCCTCAGTTTTATACTTCCAGAGTACAAAGAATTCTAAGACAATAAATTTATACTGTTTTAAGCTTCCAGTTTTGTGGCAATTTGTTATAGCAATCTTAGGAATCTAACACAGAATGATTTGGAAAGAGAAGATGGAGAAGGAACTGCACTCAGACCAGAATATTTTACTGATCCACACAGGAGGTGTGATGCTCCAAGCCAAACAGTGGTGGGAATGGATGGTGCAGAGAAGAATCTACACCCTGATTTTCAGGTTGGACCTCCCATTTTCTCCCTGTGTATTACATATACTCACAGAAATTCATTTACTGAATGCTCATCATGTGCCAAGTACTGCACTCATTGCCTTAATTATTTAATTAACATAACAAAAACACATTAAAGTAGATATTATTACTATTACCATTTTATGGATGACAAAACCGATATTCAGAGAGGTTAACAAACTTGCCTATAGTTATAGCTCTTGTAAATGGCAGAGTTTAGGCTGAAATGCAAGTCTGTAAACTGGAAGAGCAATGCCTTTCACAAATGCTATCCTGCCTCTGAGCTTTCTTTCACAAAGAAGGTTCAGAAAGTGTTCTTAGATGTGGAAGTTCCAGTAATCCTGAAAACATAAACACTGGGCTTGGGTCTATGTACCTGTGGCATTCACTAGGTACAGCCAGAGTGCTAATTAACATTTGTTTATTATCTCTAATCACACCTGAGACTCTGACAATTTGAGTTTTTGAATGCTAATGCGAGGGCAAAGTCAGGAGAAGTTCAGATAGAGGCCTCAGGCTTACAGAAACAAAACTTTGTGTTTTAGCTGACCCAATGGTTTTCAATAGGGCAGAATGACAAGGAGATATGGTTAAAAACAGGGATTAAAATGAAGAAGAGCCACTTGCCATGTACCTCCTATCCCAAGAGTTCTCCACCTAGTGGAATTACTCTCTAAATAACTCAGCTCAAGGACTAATGAGTTTGAAAGATTGATGAAATTTTAATATTTGTATTGCCAAAGGTTTTGGAGCACATGTGTTATATTTTGCCTTCCCCAAAACCATTGCTGTCTCTTCTGGTAATAAGGCCTTGATTTTGTCTGGGAAGCTACCCACCCCTCCTTTCAATTTATCTGATTCTGATGTGGTTGCTTCAGGTTCCCTTAACTCACACCACAGCCCTTGTCTCCAAAGTGTCCTGTGATTCAAACCTGGACAATCAGTATATTCCATCCCCTTGGCCTCAATGATTGACTCCTGAATAAGCCAATGAGATTCAGCTGCAGTTTGTTGGCAATGTTGGAGATGTAAATTGCAGATAAATATATTGACTTTAGGCTCAGCTATGTCCTTAGGCTCAATGGTATAATCAAGACCCTGTCCTTCTCCATCTTTGGTCCTGTTTCCTTTGATGTTGCTTCATTTTCAGGTTCATTCTTTGTAACTGGAATGCTGGCTACCAGCAGGACCCTTCTCTGACCCACCATCCATTTGTAAAATTTTGCTGAACCCTCGGTTGGTCCTCCTTGCCTGCACATTTCCACCACTTGGGCTATCACAATTGGGAAAACGAAGTTCTATGACAGGTCCCGATTACCCTCACAGCTGTGGGGAGGTAGGGCAGACAGGCAACATGAAGTTTACTCCCAGTAAGACAGGCAAAATCCAAATGCTGTTCAGAGTTCCTTGCAACTATGAGTGATTCCCTTATCCTTTGCAGGTGTTTGGAAAATTGACTTATCATTAGACTTTTCAGACTTGGAAGGGCATACTGGCTTCTCTGTCAATGGTTTCATTTGGCCAAGTCTCCTTTCTTGGAAGTCTTACAACCCAGTTTATATGCAGGTGTTGGTTATATACTAGCATGCTACTGCCAAGACTCAGTCTGATAGGTCATTTAGGGTAGGGAGATCCTTAGGGGCGTATATACCTCCAAAATCAGGAAACAGAAAGAGATGGTGATTCCTTCCATCCTCTGTCACTGTCCTGGAATAGTCTCTCTCCTCTTTTTGTCTCCTCCAGCCTCCCTCTTAGGTCCATTCTCCATACTATTGCCTGAAAGATTATTCTCAGGTCCAAGCTGTTCATGTCACTCTCCTCTCTAAATGCCAGTGGATCCCCGTCTTACTAGGTCAAATCCAAGATTCTAATTTGCCGTCTTACTAGGTCAAATCCAAGATTCTAATTTGGCATTCAGGGCTCTTTTCAGCCCAACCACACCCCACTCTCCAGTGAACATCTTCATCTTCCTCTGTCCCCCATTCCTCATTATGTTCCAACTGCAATGAGCTGGGTTTTTCTTCCCTGTATGTGTAAATTTTTTGGTACCTCAGGACTTTTGCATGTGTGATTGTCTGTCTAGAACACCTTTGTCCATGAACAATATTTAAACCTACCCCTCTATTAACCCTACATTATGTTATAGTCATCCAAGGGAAGCTGCAATACAGTGGTTACAGGCATAGGCTCTTAAAATCCAAATTCCTGCTTCTACCACTAACTAACCATGATTTTGGACAAGTTAAACTCAGTTTCCTTATCTGTAAAACAGGGACAAGAATAGTACCCTCCTCTTGGAATTGGTGTGAGATTGAAAAGTGGAAAATTATTTAATACACTTAGAGCAGTGCCTGGCACATACTAAGCGTTGTAGAAATGATTCCTGTTATCTTTATTTGCTCACATTTCTGTCTCCTTGTAAACTGTGGCCTGTTTGAGGGCAGTGACTGTGGCTTGTTCCCCTCTGTTACCTGAGTATTTATCAACTGCTTTCTTTTCTTCCCTCTACTGCAAAAGGAGATGGGGTTTCTGGGCACTGTGAGCCTTCACAACCCCAGATTTCATTGTGTGGGAAACTCACCCAGAAGCAAATCTCGACACAGAAGTAAATTGAGCCAAGATAGTGCTGGAGCTGTTGGCCAGCATTTGGGGCCAATGAGGATGTCATGCCAACTGTTAATCTAGTGGCCATGATGGATCATTTCAACAGGTGACAGTACAGAGAATTGACAACATGTTCCCATGGAAACGAGCACCTGAGCAGGGTGGGGCATGAGGTAAGATGCCAGAAGTAAACGAGGGAAATCATTTAGGGGAAACTAGTCTCCCATTGAGCTCTTCGTGCTGAGTCATCTACTGGGAGGCTGGCAGAGGGCCTGGGCACAGAGCAGTATTAACCACTGTGTTCTTACTCCCAACATCTGGGCTATAAATGCTTGTACCTTAGATGAAGAATCAGCTATCTAATCTGAAATTGCATTTTGGTTAAAGTAAAAATAAGCTGGATTGGAAGACAGAGCTGTGTTGCCTTTTGATCCCCTCCTGCCCACACAACTTCCTTTTATTGCAGGAATTGAATTGCTGCTTCTCCAGCTGTGATGACTTTTTCAGGAATAATAAAAGCTCTCTTCTGCCCGTAACAGACCAACAGAAGAATTTATTTCTCCTGATCTACCTGTTTGTGGGTATTGAGTGCAGTGATAACTGGAATTTGTATATTCCCTGAAATGAGTTCTCACAGGACCCTCAGTGCAGTTACTGGAGGTAGGCGTGGGAATCATCTCAGTTACAGATTGGAAAAGGAAAGATCAGGGCAAGATGGAATTAAGAAAAAAAAACTCCCTTTTGAGATCAGAGAGATCTGAGTTTGCTAATTAACATTTAATAACTAATTTTTAGTTATTAAAATTGTATAGTAATGCCCACCCCATAGATTTATTATACATTGAATAAAACATATGTAAAAGGTATTGACACCATATATACTGCTTAATAATCTCCTTTCTATTTGCTCATTCCCTCTTCCTTTTTCATGATGTTGAATAGAGTTGGAGCTTGAACCCAGACTAGTTGATCCCCTAGCCCATGTGCTTTTTGCTTCCCATGCTGCCGGGAACCTTTACCCTTGCCACCGTGATAATACAATGGCAAGGTTGAGGTAACACCTTCTCGTATATCACCTGTGATACAGCAAAGGAGGGCCTGGGTACCACAGGAACTTACATGTATTCATTTGCTCAGTGAGTGAGCTCTGCGTGTATTTAGAGGGATGGCCAATCCAATTTTGAATATTATGTGTACGTTAACTTGTCTGTGAGGAGCCAAGCACACTGTCTCACAGAGAGAGGGACTTACTAAGCTGAAGCTGGAAACCAGTTGGAGCTTTGGCTACAGATTTGTGACTCACCATTGTACCAGTTGTCAGGATATAGTACCTGATCTCATGACTCCCAAAGATGAGGTGTGCTATAGACAGAAATATTTTAATACAATATAAAATGCAACAAGTGCTAGATTACAACAGATCAGAGAAGACGAAACCCCTGTTCTCATGGAACATAGGTTGCAGTGAAACTTAAGAGACATGGATTAAATTATTATTTAAATGCATGTTATAAATTGAAGTGCCAAACTCTCCAACCAGATCCATGTTGTCTCCAAAACTCATTTATTTGTTCCTTCTTGCACAGAATATTTATTCCGCTTTTGCTTTGGGCCAGAAACCATGCTGGGTGCTAGAGATATAGTGATGAGCAAAAGAAGATACGCTGTCTTCCTACCATTAAGCTTAGAGTCTATAGGAAGACACAGATAGTAACCACATGTTTGTGTAATATACATAAAATCACAACTGTGACAAGGAATATAATGAAACAGCAAATGATATTAGAAAGTTTTAACCTAGACAGGGAAGTTGGAAAGGACATCCCTGAGGAAATAATGTTAGACCTGAGAACTAACGTATGATGAGAAATCAGCTAGGTGGAGAAGAAAGGATGGAGAACGCAAAAGAATATCATGTGCAAAGGTTCCGTGGTGAGAAGATCATTGTGCATGGGAAGGATCGACAAAAGCTAGTATAACTCCACTCAATGAGCATCTGACTGCAACAGAAAACTCTTCCTTGGATCCCATCTAAACACAAATCTGGGTCCTTAATACCTATTTATTTTGATTCTAAGATGCCAGTGATTATGAGATACCCAATTGGTTTATTAACATTATTTTATGTGGAAATTTTTAGCGAGAACTTTATTACCATATTTAATTAAAATACATCAATTTATAAATAAACTTTTTAATCTTGGATAATTTTAGACTGACAGAAACATAAATGTTAAGATACATTCTGAACTTCAAAATATGAAGAAGATGTATCTTGGAATTACAGCAATTTCTATTATTATGACAATCACAGCTAATATTTATTGAGTTCTTACTATGTACCAGACTCTTTGCAAAGCAATCTTGATTTAAAACTGAGAAAATACAAATGGCAAATCTGAGATAGAGAGGTTAACACACTTTCCCAGAGTCACCCTGTTAGGACTGATTGTGTCAGGACTTGGATGCAGCAGTCTAGCTCCAAGACCTTATAACCAGTACGTAGGACTGTGCTTTATAACCTTGGCCCAGCTCCTATCCCCATGATGGGCTTTTCTTCTCTCAGTTGCTTTTGGGGATAGTTGATGAGATGAGTACCAATCGATGAGGCTGAAGGAGGCTCAGTCCTCAGCCAGCGACACATCCCAGGCCTTTGGGCATGCCCCTTCTTTCTCTGTGCCCACTTCTCCCATGCCAGATCAAGTGCAGCAGGACATGTCATGGAGTCCCTGGCCTCAGAAGAGGTGATGCTCACCTCCAGGCTCGAGACAAGCCTGGCCACACTGGCTGCACAGATCTGCAGTGCTAGCGCCAGGAGCTTGACTTTCCAATGAGTGGGGAGCCCAGCCACTGTGGGGGACCCCACGATTATTCATGTTCCTGTCCAGATGATCAGAGTCATCCTTCAGTGTCATTCATCTTGTTCACCATGAGAGGAAGGCAGCCATTATTCACCGATCCCTTGTGTTAATTTGTTAATTGGTTTTGTGCCAACTTTGGTGGCAGGTATACAAGTAAATAAGAGACTTCTATTATAAGAAAGGTTAGGAAAAAATAAAAGGTGCCCTTGTTCATTCTCAACCATTCGAAGGACCCTGTGATTAAGTATACCGATAGCTGTCACCTGGAAGGTACGAGGGTCCCAAAATTTCTTGCTTGGTTTAATGCATGAATTTTCCATTCTTCACTTTTCCTTTTAATTTAGGCATTTATGTATTTTATAGCTCACACAGAGTCCTATAGCCTGTAAAGGTTAGAGCTTAAAGGCGTGCCTCTGTATTCAAACTATCAGGGATTAAACCCTGCCTCCTCTACTCTCTTTGCGAATGTACATAAGTTACCTATATTCTCAATATCTCAATTTCCTAACATAAAATGAATTAGTAATAGTTTATACCTTACAGAGTTGTTGGAGATCCTAGCCCATAGTAAGTTATCAATAAATACTCCTTTCCTCCACTTCCTCATTATTGTTGTTATTTCCAGTAGGCTATTTCATTAAATCTTTCTAAGTAGCTATAAGAAAAAAGTAGCATCATTTTTAAGAAGTATAACTCACTTAGAGAGGAATGGGAGGATTCTTCTCTGTTCTGTAGACTTAATATCCCCTTACCTTTTTTTATAATAAATCAACTTTATTGAGTTATAAATTAACATAAAATTAAATGCCCACATTTCAAGTGTATCATTCATGGACTTTTATCACATGATTGTACCTGTGTAACCTCTTCCACAATCAAAATACAGAGCATTTCCAGCACCGCAAACATCCCTTTGTTTCTTTTCCTGGTCAGTCCACACCCTCTAGCCTCAGTCAACTATTGACCTACTTTCTGACACTACAGATTATATTTATCTTTATACAATTTCATATAAATGGAATCATGCAATATGTATTCACTTGTGTTCTGCTTCTTCAATGCTTCTGAGATTCACCCATGAGTGTGTATCAGTAGGTTGTTCCTTTTTATTGCTAAGTAGTATCACATTGTCTGTCTACAGTACAGTTATTCATCTGTTCATCAGTTGATGGACTTTGGGTTATTTCCACTATTTAGATGTTGGAAATATGGTTTCTCAATAACTGTGCACAAGCCCAGATCCATGTGGACTATGTTTCATTTCTCTTGGACAGATACAAATGAGTAGAATTGCTGGAGAACCACACAATCTTGACCACATTATGTTTCATTAAGAACTGCTCCTTCTGCAGACACCTCTCCAAGGAAGACATACAGAGGATCCAGAGACACATGAAAAGATGCTCGATATCACTAGCTATCAGAGAGATGCAAATTAAAACCATAATGAGATACCACTTGACACCAGTCAGAATGGCCCTCATAAACAAAGCAACAAACAGCAAGTGTTGGAGAGCTTGTGGAGAAAAGGGGACACTAGTGCACTGCTGGTGGGAGTGCAGACTGGTACAACCACTATGGAAAACAGTATGGAATTTTCTAAAAAAACTAAAAATGGATATACCTTTTGACCCAGCAATTCCATTGCTAGGACTATATCCTAAGAACCCTGAAACACCAATCCAAAAGAAACTATGCATCCCTATGTTTATAGCAGCACAATTTACAATAGCCAAGTGTTGGAAGCAACCTAGATGCCCATCAGTAAATGAATGGATCAAAAAACTGTGATACATTTATACAATGGAATTCTATGCAGCAGAAAGAAAGAAGGAGCTCATACCCTATGCAACAGCATGGATGGAACTTGAGAGCATCATGCTAAGCGAAGTAAGCCAGGCAGTGAAAGACAAATACCATATGATCTCACCTTTAACAGGAACCTAATCAACAAAACAAACAAACAAGCATAATATAACCAAAGACATGGAAATTGGGAACATGCTGAAAGTCACCAGAGGGGAGAGGGGAGGGAATTTCAGGGGAAAAGGGGAAGGATTTACAGGAACAAGTATAAAGGACACATGGACAAAAACTATGAGGGGGGGTGGAAATGGGAGGGAGGTGGGGAGGGCTGGGGTGGCAGGTGCGGGTGAGAATAAAAGACAGAAAACTGTACAAGATCAACAATTAAAATAAAAATTAAAAAAAAAAAAAAAGAACTGCTCCTTCTCTCCTACCCTTTGCGACAGCATGGATGGAACTGGAAAGCATTATGCTAAATGAAATAAGCCAGACAGTGAGGGACAAATACCATATGATCTCACCTTTAACTGGAACATAATCAATACAAGAAAAAAGCAAGCAAAATATAACCAGAGACATCGAAATTGAGGACAATCTGACAGTAACCAGAGGAGAGGTGAGAGGGCATAATGGGGGGAAGGGTTTTCAAAAGCAACTATAAAGGACACATGGAGAAAAACAAGGGTAGGGTGGAAGCAAGGGAAGGAGGAGGGTTTGGCTGGAGTGGGCGGGGGCAGTGGTGGGGAGTAAATGCGGACAACTATAATTGAACAACAATAAAATAATTTTTAAAAAAAGAACTACTCCTTCAGGGCTAGAAAGAAGTATTCCAAGTCATGAAAAGCAAGTACCTACACCCAAGATTACTCTGTCCAGCAGAGTTATCATTTAGAATGGAAGGGCAAATGAAGTGCTTCCCAGAAAAGGTAAAGTTAAAAGAGTTCATCATTACCAAGTCTGTATTATATGAAATGTTAAAGGTGTTACAAAGCAGACCGAGGGGGGGGGGGGAGGTGTACGATATACTATTACCAAAAGGACCCCTCTTTTGCTCTAGGGGTCCCCCCCACCTACTAGGTTTGCTATGCCTGACACCAGAGGAAAGACGTTTCTCAACACCAGAGATTTGTGAAAAGGAAAGGCATTATTTATTTAAAAGCTGTACAGACTTAGAGTAGTGACTTAATGTCTTCGTTAAAATACTAAAGTTCTTTAGAATACCCACAAACGCACACAGTCCTTCCTTCTCCCCTTTGCCCAGTCCAGGGTGCTGTATCTCAGGAAAAGAAGCAGAAGTCTGTGATTCGGGCTCCTGGTACCATCAGCTGTGTCGCCACCACAGTCTCCAGTTAATCCAAAACCATGTGGCACCTTCTCATGGCCCACCAGTAAGAGTCTTTTCACCCCTTTTCTTCCAGGCACAGTCTCTCCTGCTTTCTAAGCCATGTGGCAAAAGGGAGCACCCCAAAGCCATGTGCTCCTCCCTGGTATGGCTGCCACATCCGGGTTTAAATCCCAGCACCAGTCTTCCTATGCAGCCCCATTTCCGACTCCTCCTACAATCCGTTATACCTGCCAGCACTCCCGTATTCTTCCAGCTTTACTGGGCTGCCATAGTGAGTCTGGGCAGGCATGGCCCCATGGCGTGGAGCCAACCTTCTCCAAGCTCTCACGCAGGCACTGTAATCAGGGGGAGCTGCCCCCCAGCTACATCTTGGGTGGAAGTCATTTCCATCCCCCTGGCTCAAAGCATGGCCAAAGCTGTTTAACATATCTCTGAAACCAGTTAAATGTTATAGATATGTTAAATGACCATGCCAGAGGTTAGCTGCAAAGCTGCTGCTATACAACACAGGTCTGAATGGCCCTGCTCCATGTGTCCCATTCCTCCAGTTCAGACTTGCGGGGGTGAAGACATCCTATATATATTTTTCCTGGACACCTTGAGTTCTGGACCCCATTACAAATCCCTATTTGGGGCCCCTCTCTTGGCTGCACCCTGTTACAAAGGGACTTATCTAAGAAAAAGAAGAAGATCAAAAACTATGAACAGTAAAATGACAATAAACTCATAACTATCAACAACTGGACCTAGAAAACGAACAACTAGAATAGGCACATAATGAGAGAAATGGAGATCACATGGAGGATTATCAGTAGGAAGGGTGAGGGGGAAAATAGGAAGGAAGTTACAGGGAATAAGAAGCATAATTGGTAGGTATAAAATAGACAGGGGGAGGTTAAGAGTAGTATAGGAGACAGAGAAGCCAAAGAACTTATACATACAACCCATGGACATGAACTAAGTCGGGGCGGGGGACTGCTAGAGGATGGGGGGATAAAAGAGAGAAAAATTGGGACAACTGTAATAGCATGATCAATAAAATATACTTTAAAAAAAAGAACTGTTCCTTCAACCACTCACCTATACTAAGTCATGCGGGGGGTTGGGGGTTTCAGGAATTTTAGAACAATTATGAAATTAGAACTATATCTCATTTATCCTAAGTTGACTTGAACTAATAATACCCAAAATGAATATTATGATAGTGGTATTCTGCTGCTAACTTCTGATCTGTCTGCCCTAAGACATAGTAATTCATGTAACCAGAATAGGAAGATGTGCATCTCCTGGTCTGGGCAGTGTCATTGGTAAGTAACGCCCCGATATCAGAACATGCAGTATCCAGGAGACACGTAGATTACAGTAAACAGCTTCAGCCACTCCTGCACAGTCTTTCAGAAAACAGCCTCGTGCTCATGGAAGACTTGTCACCAGAAGTTCTAAGAAGTAGTGGTGCCTGTCACATTGGTCCCTGAAAGATGCTAAAGCTTGTCCTTGGTCAGATTCTACCACTTCTCAAGGTCCTGTCATCCTGCCTCGTTAAAGTCAGCTTCCTTCTTTAATGCTTTTTGGTAAAAGATGCAACAATATCAACTTTCCCCATCTTCTTCTGTTTTGTTTACTCATTCCACTTTAATCCCACTTCCAATTTTATTTTCTCTTTTCAACAGATAAGCATACCAATGCATTTAACATGCATCATTTCTGTATATGTTCTTTCAAAATATTATTTTGATGATGTTCCATTTAATACATAAATGGCACTGTGCCATATCTCATTTGTTTTTTTCCTCTTTTATTTCACCTATACTCTGTTTTTACATTCCATCTATATTGGTAGGTTTGAAGCTAGTTGGCTTCTGCACTTTGGGGGGTGTCCTTCATTTCTTATCCATCCACTTTCCCTGTGATGGGCACCCCATTCCTCTCCAACTCATGTTACCACAAACAATGCTTCAGTTCTCATGCACGTTCCCTTAAAGACCAGTGAGAAAGGTGGTATGGGGCATACCCCTAGGGACTGCATTGTTGGTCCCAGGCTATGAGCACTGGTGTGCTGTGACCAAGCACTGCCAGGCTGCTCCACAATGTCTGAACCACACCACACTTCCTCCTGAGAAAACAAATCCACATCTTCCCCCAGCCAGCACGTGGCCTCACCCAGCTTTCTAATGTTTGTCAATCTCACAGGTGTAAATTGATATCATGTTGTTGTTTCCACTTTGCATTTCTCTGATGATTAACGAGTTTGAACATCTCTTCATTTGTTTGGTGGTTTTTGCAGGTTTCCTGTTCCAAACACTGGTTAATTATATACTTTGCCTGCTTTTCAAAATTAAGGTTACTGACATTTCCTTGTTAATATCCAGGTAAGATTAACTTCAAAAGGATAGCACAGTACCCTGAACAAAGTAGGCCTCAAAAAGACTGGTTGAATAGTTGAATGAGAACAGAAAACACCGCCAGTTGCAGGTGGCCTGTGGCCCTAGAGATTTAATGAACCATGCCAAACAATGAATGATTCAGTGCCTGCCTTTGCAGAGATTCTTTAGTTGCAAACAACAAAAACAGACTCAGTTACCCATAAGAATGGATATGAGGAAACACATTGGGGCATATTAGTTTCAGGTTTGTTTATTTGTTTGTCTAGTCTTTGTGAGGCAGGAGACAGCATAGGAAGAACTGTGAGACTGCAATGCTGTTACTGTCCAGCAGTTAGCACCCTGGTTGCCAGGAAACGTCTTTTACCAATTAAGTAGAATAAATAGTAAACCGAGGCAGGGAGGAGGAAAGAGACGTGTCTCACGCGCTAACTCAGCAGTCCTGAGCCTGGTCTGATAATATTGCCAGGTGTTCCAACATCACAAGAAACACTATATTAGCAAGAAAGTAGAGAGATCCTTGAAATTCTATATAACATTTCCACTGTCTGGGAAAGAAACCTAGAAACTGTGCTTTCATCCCGAGGCCTGGAATGTGGGAGAGGGTCCCCGGTGCCCAAAGAAGAAGCCCATAAAACAACTTTGGTTAATTGCCTATCTCTGGTCACTATCTGTTTTAGGAGGGAGTCCCTGATGCTTACAGAGAAAGCCCATAAATAACTTTGGAAAGTGCCCCAATTTTAATTAACTGCCTCCTGTCATATATTTGTTTTACAACAAGATGAACAAATGGGGTCTGGAGCAAGATAAAGATTCAGGCTAACAGACCCCCACACATACCTGAGTTTAAGTAGTCACATTCCCCCAGGAAAGCTGGCACCACATGTACCTGTTAATCAATATGTAACTTTTTTCCCTCCTATCCCACCAACTATGTAAGTCCTGAGAACAAAGGACATTCTCTCTCTCTCTCTCTCTCTCTCTCTCTCTCTCTCTCTCTCTCTCTGGCTCAGGGTGCTCTTGGCTCTCAGGCCACAGGGCCTCTGGCCATCGGCCTCAGGCTGCCCGGGGGCTTGCCACCCTGGTCTTCAGCCACTCTTAACTTTTCTCACCCTGCTTTGCCCTGAAACTTTGCCTTCCACCCCTACTCTGTCCAGTCCTGTTCTCTTCCATGGGAACAGGCCACTAATAAACTGATTACATACTACAAGATTTGCTGATATGTAATTCTTTACATGCGTCAGTAAGAAGAACCAGGTCTCTCCCATCAACATTTGTATCACTCTGCTGATTTTTGAAAAGCCTGGAAGAAAGAGACTGATTGACCCAGCCTGTTGGTCAACCGCAAGCTGGGGTTGGATGGATCACCTTGACTAACAATCTTACCAAAATTATGTTCAGTGGGTAGCTTACCAAGGTACAACATAAGTGTTCATAACCAAAAGAAAAGGGAATGATTCCTGAACAGGTGGAACTAAAATACATTCACTACAGTCTTCACCATCCCAACAGGATCCTTCCTGCAGAGCTCCTTAGGCATTTAGAATTGTAGGTGCTGTGGCCAGGTGTAGTAAAAAGCTCCAGGTAAGTTGGTAAGGAAGACTTGGGATGAGGGGAGCTTAATGAGTATCTTTTCATCAAACCTTTACTGAGTACCAACTGTGTGGCAAATACTCTGGACTGATAAAGAGAGGAATCAGATATGCTAACCTCCAACTTTCTTTTTATAGCCTGTGGTCTAGTGGGAAAGACTGGAATGGAAAAATAATCTCTTCTACCAGACAGATTTTTATAGGTGCTAAAATAAATGGACAAAGAACTAAGACATAGAAATAAGGAAGAGGCTAATTTAGGCTTTGGGGAAAAGATAGAGTCTGAGAAGTCTTCCTGGAGGGGATGCCTTTTTTTGCTGATTCTAGGTGCTGCGGACACTGCAGCGTATAAGAAAGACAAGGTTCATGTCCTCATGTGGTTTCCATGCAGATTCTTGGGAGTTTGACTCTTACCTGCCCATGTCTAACCTTCCAGCCTAATGCCTCCCCCAGCCCTAACCACTACTTCACACTTTTGTTTTAGCTGCATGGTGACTGTTCTTCATCTGATACATGTTCATGTTCTCTCTTGTATTCATGAATGTGTTTATGCTGTTCTCTTGGCTGGACCCATCCCTGCCCCCTTTTATATCTAGCCAATGGCTATTTATATCCTCTCCAGGGACCTTCCCTGGAGCCCCTCTCTCTTCTCCTGCCTGGACCAGGTCCCTCTTCTTCTGAGCCCTCACAGGCCCCTGTAGTCTCCTCCATAATTTCATCAATTACAGTATGAATCTTGATTCAAGTCTCCAACTCTTTGAGGGCAGGGACTGCATTGGATTCATCTTATTTCCAAGTATATGGTCACTAAATGTTTGATGAATGTACGAATTAATATTGGGAGAAAACCCAAACTGAGATCTGTGTCTTGGTTCTAGTCTTGCCTCAGCGATGAAATTACTACGTGACCTGAGATAAATCTGTTGCCCAATGTGGGCTTCCATTTCTTCATCTGTGTGTTAGAGGCTGGAACTGAAAGTCTGTGAGGGAGGCCCCATTCTTAGTTCTGAGCTTCTATACATCCCTCTCTCTTTTATGATGACTGTCTTGGTGATAGGAGACTTAAGAATTGGAAAATTTTAGCTTAAGATAAATAGTTATAAGCCTAGTAAGTAATGCATATGTTAAAGCTTTTATTTCAGAAACTACAGATAAGGTCCATCCCAGCTCCTGGGAAAGCAGCTGACCTCCTAGGGCAGTGCTAAAGATTACCACCTGGGGCCAAGTGGAGGCATCCAGGTCTCTCTCCCATCCAGGGAGAGATTTCAGGGAAAGACAGATGACCACCTGACCACCTGCCCCTGGAAATAGCTAACAGCCCAGGCCGAGAATACTGCAGTTTATTTAACCAAATTTTCCCTAAAATTCAAACCCCCTCACTGCACTTTGTTCTCTGTTATAAAAATGCTGGCTTGGAAAGAAAATGTGAGATAGTCTGTTAGGGTGTGAACCCACCATCTTCTCAGTTCCCCAGCTGTCTGAATAAAGCGCCCATAAAGATTCAATCTCTGTCTCTGCTTATCGGGTTTGGTAGTAACAGGCAACCTGAATGCCAGTGTCTTTTCTGGTTTCATTGGTGGAAAAGATACATGACTGTCCTAAAACACTTAAATAATTCAGAAAAGTACAAAAAAATGATGCCAACTGTTCCTCAAATTTTATCATTTCAAAATAACTGCAGTGAACATTTGATGAAGATCATTTCAGACATCTTTCTACGCTTATATACTAATAGATAGGAGATCAATAGCTAAAAATGAAATGATAAGAAAGGGATCCTAGGATCCTCACCTTTTTGAAATACAATATTAAATTGTTTTCTCTGAATAAAATAAAAAAGAAATTGAAATGAAATTAATTAAGGGAATTGCTGAACCTCAAAGTCTCATTATTCTGACATTAAGCACTCATGTGAGGAAAGTCCCCAAAATACCAATAATTCAGATACAAAGAAATGTCAAATCAGAAGACAAAGCAGGGTCCTTTTAATTCTGATAGTGAAATCTCAGGCCCTAGCGTGGAAGAATAGGCTGCAGGGTCCCAAAGATTCTGTTCCAGAGGGCTGTGAAGGCTTGATGGATGACTAGCTGTCCAGCCTTGGGCCATAATTGATGACAGCATAGTATTGACCCGAACCATCCAGCATGAGAAACCCAGTACCTGAGGCTGTCAGCCAAGGGCGGCAGCACTCCAGCCGGGCCGGGGCACACCCTGCAAGCCCTGTCCTGCAGAGCAGACATATCTGACTGCCTGAAAAACCCAGAATCCAAATGACTGAGTGCAGATGGGGGAAGTGTTCTGGCAGATCTGGAGACAATGTTCTGATTTGATGCCAGGGGCTCTTCCGGCAATGAATTACAGATTTGACTGAGACCGGCCCATCTCTGCCCCACACTTAGCTACTATAGACAGAGGAACTCACAGTTTGATTTTATCTACTTAGACGGTGGGGACGGCTGTGATGAGAGATGTCTTGACTGATGAAGCAGGAACATAGAAGGCACAGGGCAGAACATCAGCTATGTTTTAGGATTGGACTAACTATGTTTTAGGGCAGGGGAAGTTCCAAAGTTCTGGGTTTGAATCCAGAGTCTGCCCTTTACTGACTATGCAAACTTGGTCAAGCATCTTAACCTTTCTGTGCCTCAGTTTTCTCAGCTGTAAATGGTGATGAAAATGGTAATGACTGCTCACGTTTACTGTGTGTATAACATAGCTACCACCCCAAGGGTTTTCACTAAATTAAAGCTACTTGTATGACCTTAAGAAAGTCAAATAGCTTATTTGTATCTCAATTTTATCATAGTAAATATAATAACAATATGATAATAATAGCTAACCATGAAAAACATGCATTGAATTTTTAGTATGTGGTGAGCATATTCCAGAGTGTGGATCCTTTATATAAAATTAACTGATTATAGGTGCTAACCACATTTATAAAATACCTTCGCAGCAGCACTTAGATTAATAACTCATCTGTGTTTGATGGAGTAACTAGGTACTGCAGCCTAGCCAGGTGGACACGTAAACTGTCACAGCATCCTTCCACACTCCCATGTTTTTTGAAACCTATTCCCTGTGTCCAGGCTTCCCTCACAGACTTCGCAGTTTGATGAGCCTTAGAGGCACAGCTTAAATGCTCCCTCCTTTGTGAAACCTTCCCAGATTTCCTCAGGCAGGGTGAGAACCCTCCCTTGTTCTCCCACAATCCCCCCCAGGCTCCATTCTGTCATAGCATTTATCACACTGCACAGCAAATACTTACTCCTAGCCTCTTTACTACTAGCTTCACTAAGGAGCAGAGGCTGGGTATTTTTTCCGGCCAGTTTCCCCAGTATCTAGTACATGAAAGGGGCTCAATAAATATTTGTTAAATGAGTCAATTTGTGATCGAAAGCAGAATGTGCAGGAAAAAATCTTTAAGCTCAGTGGAGGCATGGGGAAACCCACCACTGCATAAATTTTACTCCGTTCAGTTCCTAACTTCTTTCCCTCCCTATTGCATACAGCCGAGTCAAGGCAGGACTGCCACAGGGCGAGCCCTTCATTAAAAAGTGTGGGGCGGGTTGGGGGAGAAGGCAGCAGGTCTACAGAAAGTCCCCAGTGGCTGCTTTCTGGGAGAGGTCGTGCAATTGGTATTCCACAGAACGTGACATTTTTCAGCTTCTTGCTGGAAAACACCAAGAGGTTGTAAATCATTCCACTGCAGCTGTCCAAGCGATAAGTGCCTGGGAATTGGGAAGGGATGTGGGGACATGCTCCCGCCCTCAGGAGCCACACAGGGCTATTTCTGAGGCTCTGCAATTTATGCTGAAATGCAGGGGTGTTGGTCCCTTAGCTCCGGAATCAAGAGGAGTCAGGACAACATTTGTTCTCCTGGTGGGGTCCACAGGGAGAAGATGTCAGGAGGCTGGCTCTCCTGGGAGAGCAGATCCTTCAGCACTCTTGAGGGGTAGCTATTTTAATAAGGAATCCACCTCCAAGTTCAGTCAACCTTGGGAAAATTATTTAAATGGCTGATCTTCATTCTACTTATATGTAAAGTGGAGACAAAAATCGTAAGTACTATGTGGAGTGGTTGAATGCCATGCGAAACGTTTGTAACAGTTCCTGGCACGTAGTAATCATTAAATAAATGTTTGCAATCACCATCACCACCACTATCATATCATCATTTTTGCTTCCAGCATCATCCTCAATGTTGTTGTCATCATTACTGTCTTGTCAAATATTTACTTAGATCCTGTTACATATCAGGTTCTGTACTAGGTTCAGAGAATTTCTAGGGATAGAAAGATGTGATCCTCTACCAGGAAGCTGGCATGCAGACATCCACAGGTACTTCAATAAAGGCCTTTTTAAGGGCCACAGAGACAACAGAAATGAAGACTTTCAAGAGGAGCAGTTTAAACTGACTTTTTAAGAAAGTCCAAGAGAGGAAATTGGTAGTAAGGCAGACAAGGGGGTGCTTTTTAGGGTACAAGTTCACATTTCAGGCAGAGGAAAGGCATAGAGACACAGACTTGCAAGGTGCATCCGGGGAGTTATGTTACCTGACACAAAGCCTGGTCAGAGATCAGATCCCTGCAATCACCAGCAGGACCGACGACTCCTCGGAACATTCCTAAGTTGTATTCCTGGCCACAAAAGATTCTTGGACCCCCACACACTGAAACATGTGTTCTAAGTAGGTGAAAGTTTCTGCTTGTATGGTGTCTTTACAGCCTCACTCCATTATCTCCATGTGAATGTGGGTAAGGTTAGATGGATAAATTCTAGCTAAATTGGTCTTGGATTCTTTCTTCAATCCGAGAGCTCAGAAAATGGAAAGGTTGCCACTTGAGTTTCCTATGTGCTTTGGATCTCCTCATACATGCAATTGTAAATGTCCAAGGCGATGCAGGCAGTGAGTGGCAGAACTAGGATTTGAATCTCATTCTGTAAAATCAGTCTTTTGATTGTTCTAGAGCTCCATGGTCCAATACGGTAGCCACCAGGCATGTGGTCATTTACATACAAATTTAAAGTAATTCAAATGAAATAAAATTTAAAATTTAGTTTCAAGTTTGCCTCAGCAACATTTAAAATGTTCCGTGGCCACATGTGGACAGTAGACACTGTATTGGATAGTGCACATACTGAATTTTGGTCGCTGAGCAAGCTCTGTGGAGCAGTGCCACCGTAGAGAAAACACAGCACACTTTCCGTCTGTCTTGTGCTATTGGGAGAGCATGCCTGTGTACAGACCCTTATAGTACAGGGGAGGGAACACCACCAGGGAGGCTAAATTCACACCAAAGCTCACACCCCTGATAATTAGCAGAGGAAGTAATCAAGTCCATATTTTTCTGACTCTGTAGGGGTTTCACAGCTCACTGTTCCCCCAGGACAATAGGATTTTGTAATTGCCAAGGGCTCTGGAGATAGTGGGGAGAAAAAAATGCCTGAGCTGTCTGCACAGGATCAGGGCCCTGCCACGGCCCCTTTCCCAGTCACGTGCCCAACAGGACTGACCTCCCTGGACTGTGCTGCTTTGCCAAAGCCCCTTGGTCTCGTCATCTGGCTAAGGGAGGCAAGTCTTTAGGAGAGCAGAGCTTCCTGGAGCGAGAAGAGGTAAGCAGGTCCCCGGGGAAGCTTTCCCGGAGTGTTGAGAAGCAGTCTCCACTCCCAAGCCTCGGGTTTCCAACTCCATCGGGATCTGTATGCTTATCTTTTAAATTATATTTAACTGAATTTTTCACTGTAAACACTTCTGGAAGAATTTTCTAATTAAATGAAGAAGCAATATCCTCAAATTATTTGGGGGCAAACTCTATCTCCATTTCCTGCTTAGAGAAGAAATTAAAAACCCACATTGACCTTTTTAGAAAGATCAAGGCCGGTTTTCTTTCTGTGCATTCATAGCTGCCTCCTCCTCCTCCTGTCCTTCCTTCCTTCTCCTCCTTGCAAATTTACATCTCGGTTTAGAACAAAGGTAGTTAACAGAACTAGGGGTTGGAGGATAAATTTACAAGTGTTATGGGTGAAGTACTCACCTTTGCATGTGTTTGTTTTTTGTGGTTGATCCGCATGCCAGTGGTTATTTTTATGCTGTGACAGTTTTGATCTTCCAAACAAATATTACTAATTACTTGTGTTACCATTAGTCCTGCTTATAATGCCACTTGGGTTTATATCAGGTGGCTGCAGCCTTTGATGTCTAGTGGATGCCCTACAATTCTTGGTTAATTTTGCTTTATATGTCCTGCATACATTGAACACTACTTGGCCTCATTTTACAGGATGGGGAAAAAGTAGGTTTGCAGTTGTTTGTATAAAAAATAATACAATAATTGCTGTGGCTGGTGTGGTACAGTTGGTTGAAGCATTATCCCATAACCAAAGGGCTGCCAGTTCGATTCCCAGTCAAGGCACATACTTAGGTTGCAGGTTTGATCCCTGGGCTGGGCATGTGTTATCCCTGGTTCGGGCACTTATGGAAGGAACCAACTGATGCCTCTCTCTAACATCAATATATCTTGCTATCCCTTCTTCTCTATCCCTGCCTCTCCCTCTAAAAGCAGTGAAAAAAAAAGTCCTTGGGTGAGGATAAAAATAATAATACAGTAATTAATAAACAATGTTACAAGAATAAACTCTGTGTTTCAGGTACTCACAACTGGAACCTACTTTTGCCTCACCCTGTATACACTTTTTATTTTCTCTATCCCTAGCATTTAAGTCACAAACAGTTAGAGACTTTGTTTCTTTAGTTCACTGCTCTGTCTCCAGCACCAGGAAGAGGCACTATGTCAGTATTTGTTGGATAAATAAAGCAGAGAAGAGCCACAGTTAGCCTTATGGTAGGAGCTGCCTATCTTGAATTCCAAATTTAAGGTGAGAATAGAAATGAAAGACAGTACTTGGCATCTTCAGGGAAAACAAATTAGGGACTTGTAAATCTGAGCCTGGAAAATAAAGCTGCCAAGTAAGAGTGCTATTATCAGTAAATATTTCATATACAACTTGTGAAAATAATATCTAACATTGCTTGCCAACCACTCTAAGAGCATTTTACATGCGTTATCTTATTTAGTCCTTTGCAGCTGCCATATGTGGTAGGTGATTACTTTTAAAGGATGCTGTTTTGTTAAAGAACACAGAAATGAGAAAATCAAGGTAGACAGAAGTTAGGAGAATTTTCAGAATCAAGGGACGGGCAAGTGAGGAGGCCGGATTTGGCCTTTACCGCCCACCTGGCTCTTCCACCCCCCTCCCCGCCCCCAAGGTAGGGAAACCAGCCATCGATAGCTGCAGTGCCATTAACCAGTCAGCAGCTTAATATGCAGACATAGTTGAAATGACCTAAGCTAAAAGACAAAAAAAGAAAGAAAAAGTCAACCCCCTTGCCCTCTATCTTTGTGTTTTAACAAGCATCTCTAGGCTTCTCAAGAACTTAGCCCCTTATTTCCAAAATTGATTCTCTTTTTTCTCTTTACTTTCCCAGATAAGTGCTTTAAATATACAATATTTAACTGCTATAAGTGAGGAAAACTTTTCCCTTCTTCCCTTCTAGGTTCACTGACTGGTCTAATAATTAACTTGACCTAAAATAGATGAAGAGAAGAAAAGAAACAAATTTAATTTAATTCGTATGTATGGGAACTCCAAAGATATGAGGCTCCCCAACAGTTAGGCAATTGAGGCTTATAGGCCACCTTGAGTTAAGGAGAAGGGCGCAGGCATCTGGGACTTCAAAGGGGAGGAAGACAATTCACTGGACGTGGGAAGAGCAAATGTTTGGTAAACAGATGTTTGCCCTGCCATGCAGATAAGTTGTTCTGATGTAAAAATTACCTCTGCAACAGCTCTCTTCCTGATACAATCCCCCTATCGGAATTCTTTTCTGCAGCTACAGGGGAGGTAAAAAGCTCTGTTTGAGTCTACTGGGCCTTGATTATCCTCAGCTCCAAATAATCCCCATGTCAAAGTGGCTCTTTCTGGGGTAGCAGACCTGAACCCTATCACCCCCTACACTTGCCCTCTTATCCACTAGGTTAAAGCTCTCATGACAGGAGTCTAAAGTTTTCCTCTTTGTTATTTACATTCTCTCTATTATAGGATTTTTGACAATGCCAAACCAGAGCTCCAGAAGAACAGGGAGCTGGTCTAATCCATTCTCTATTTCGTCCATCCTCAGCATCTATACCAGTTCTAGGCACAGAGAAAAGATACCATGTGTATGTCTAAATGAACAGCAAGGGTGCCTCAGATATAGGTAAAATAATAGAACCTAAAATATTATTGATCTGAGTGAGGGAAATCTGTCTGTACTGAAGTCAGGAGGTCCTGGAAAAGTGAAAACAGGCATCTATTTTGTGAGGGACCCCTGGCTATGTATTATAATTATAAAATGGAGTAAATTTGGAAAGAAACTGTAAACAATATTGTAAAATTGGGTGAGTCTGGCTTGAAACTAACTATAGTCAGTTTTCAAGAAGCTAGAAGAATCTAAGGTCAACCTCTGTCTTTACTTTGGATATCAGGGAAGGGCCTCACACTGGTGTCTACATGGCCAGATTGATCCAACACAGAAATCTTCACGTAGGTCCTTTAAATCCAACTGATTTTTTAAAATTTACTTTTAGAGAGAGGGAAAGGAGAAAGGGATAGAAACATCGACCGGTTGCTTCTTGCACACCCCCAGCTGGGGACCTGGCCTGCAGCCCAGGCGTGTGCCCTGACCCAGAATCGAACCAGTGACTTTTCAGTTCGCAGGCCAACACTCAGTCCACTGAGCCACACCAGCCAAAGCCAATCCAATTGCTTTTAACAAATTCTATCAAAGCTAGGTTCCATCTTTGCCTAGAGCAAAATAGAAGTAGTGAACACTTTGGAAGGTGATTGTGAAGCTTGAGATGCCTGAGGTCTTGGCCAGAGAGAGTCTGTTCACTGAACTCAGTCCCAAGTGGAAGGTTGTCCATTCTGCTGTTTCAATCCTATCATTTAGATGGGTCGCCAGCCGTATTAGTTTCTAAGGGCTGCAGTAACAAATTACCACAAAATATTGGCTTGAAACAACAGAAATTTGTTATGTTACATTTTCAGAGAATAGAAGTCCAAAATCAAGGTGTCAGCAGGGCCATGTTTCCCTTTGAAGTTTCTAGGGGAGGATCTTTCCTTGTCTCTTTGTACCTTCTGCTGTTACTAGCAATTCTTGGCCTTCCTTGGCTTGTGGCTGCATCACTCCCATCTCTACCTCTGTTATCACTTGGCCTCCTTCCCTCTGTGTTTTTGTATTTTTCTTGCATTATAAGGACCCCTGTCATTAGATTTTGAGTGCACCCTAATCCAGGATGACCTCATCTTAACTTGATTACATCTGCAAAGACCCTAGTTTCAAATAAGGTTACATTGAGAGGTACTGGGGCTTAGGAAGTCAACATATCTGTTAGGGGTACTCAATTCAACCTACACCACCAGTCAAACTAGTTTTATCAGGCTTCTTTGTTCTCGGTGTGACTCTGAATGGGAGAATTGATATAAGACTCTTTAACCAATAGAAACCAGAAGAATCATGGAGTGTAGGTGAGATGGCACTGCCAATTGGCAAAGGATGGTTCTGATCTCACAGGCCTTGACTGCAGTGCACCATGGGGTTTCCATGTTTAATTGAATATTTTAATACTTCTTCGAAGCAGGTGACAACAACTTTTCTTTTCACCATCTGGCAGGCCTTGTAAAGAACATCACAATTACCCACCCATCTCACGAAGAAACAAGCAAGGAGGTTAATAGACACCTGGGACTATTTAGAACTGCTAGTGGTTGGGTTGCGATGACCTCGTTACTTTTGAAAGAAACAACTTTTGCCAGAATATGAGTCATAGTCAGTCACTATATAAAACAAACAAAAAAAATTAGTATGAGGTACCTTTTTCTCTTTACTTTTTATGTCTTTTAGGTTCAAAGACACCTTCGGACTGACCACTCCTGCTGTTTTCTCCCAGCTCCTTTCCTGGAATATAGAGTTATCATATTGCATTTCCTTACATGCCAGTCTTCTCAAGAAGGCTTTGGGCTCCCCAGAGGAAGGACACACTCCATAAAATCATCTCTGGCACCAGGTACATCTTGGATATATCTTGGAATCACCTAGGGAGCTCTAAAAATATTAATCCCTGGATTTCATCTACAAAGATTTTGATTTATTTGGCCTGGGACGTGGCTGCAAATCAAAATTTTAAAAGTTCCCTAGGCAACCTTAATATCCAGGCAGATAAAGGTTGAGAACCATCACCCTGGCATCTAGTATTGAGGTTTGATAACAGCAACAGCAGCTAATATTTATTGATCTCTTATTATGTGACCTGGATACTGTGCTTTGCAATTTATATACATTGTTTCATTCATTACATAGCCAATCAAAAAAGTAGAACTATTGGTATCTCTATATTGCATAGGAGGAAAATGAAGTCTAAAGAAGTTGAGTGATTTACTCAAAGGCATCCAGCTAGTAGGTAACAGACTCTGGTCATCAATTCCCCTGATATCTGGACCTCTGCTTTCCACCATTGTCTTACTGCTTTTACTGTGCTCTTTGCTGCCCTCTATTGGCACACAGGAGACGCTCCTTACGCAATTTTTTTGCCTCAAGCTTTATTGAGGTATAATTGACAAATAAAAATTGTGTTTATTTTTTATTTTAATACTGTTTTCCTTGGCCATGCAGAAGCTTTTTATTTTGATGAGATCCCATTTGTTTATTCTTTCCTTTATGTCCCTTGCTTTAGGGAACATATCAGTAAAAATGTTGCTGCGTGGAATATCAGATTTTCCTGCCTATGTTCTCCTCTAGGACTTTAATGGTGTTACGGCTTATGTTTAAATCTTTTATCCACCTTGAATTTATTTTTGTGTATGGTGTAAGTTGGTGCTCGAGTTTCATTTTCTTGCACGAAGCTGTCCAGTTCTCCCAGCACCACTTGTTGAACTGACTGTGTGGGAAAACATATTTGACAATGATACCTCAGATAAGGGTTTAATCTCCAAAATATACAAAGAACTTACACGACTCCACTCTAAGAAGACAAGCAACCCAATTAAAAAATGGGCAAAGGACTTGGGCAGACACCTCTCCAAGGAGGACATACAGAGGATCCAGAGATACATGAAAAGATGCTCGATATCTCTAGCTATCAGAGAGATGCAAATTAAAACCACAATGAGATACCACTTGACACCAGTCAGAATGGCCCTCATAAACAAAGCAGCAAACAGCAAGTGTTGGAGAGGTTGTGGAGAAAAGGGACCCTAGTGCACTGTTGGTGGGAGTGCAGGCTGGTACAACCACTATGGAAAACAGTATGGAATTTTCTAAAAAAACTAAAAATGGACATACCTTTTGACCCAGCAATTCCACTGCTAGGACTATATCCTAAGAACCCTGAAACACCAATCCAAAAGAACCTATGCACCCCTATGTTCATAGCAGCACAATTTACAATAGCCAAGTGTTGGAAACAACCTAGATGCCCATCAGTAAATGAATGGATCAAAAAAACTGTGGTACATTTACACAATGGAATTCTATGCAGCAGAAAGAAAGAAGGAGCTCATACCCTATGCAACATCATGGATGGAACTTGAGAGCATAATTCTAAGCAAAATAAGCCAGGCAATGAAAGACAAATACCATATGATCTCACCTTTAACAGGAACCTAATCAACAAAACAAACAAACAAGCATAATATAACCAAAGACATGGAAATTGAGAACAGGCCGAAAGTCACCAGAGGGGAGAGGGGAGGGAATTTCAGGGGAAAAGGGGAAGGGTTTACAGGAACAAGTATAAAGGACACATGGACAAAAACTATAGGGGGGTGGAAATGGGAGGGAGGTGGGGAGGGCTGGGGTGGTGGGTTGGGGTGAGAATAAAAGACAGAAAACTGTACAAGATCAACAATTAAAATAAAAATTTTTTTAAAATAAAAAATAAAAATTGTGTTTATTTAAAGTGTACAATGTGATGATTTGATATACATATACATTGTGAAATAACTTCCACAATCAAGCTAATTAACACACCTTGAGGGGAGGACTGAATGAAAGAAGGTGAAATGATCAGGCAAAGAACATATATGCATAACCTGTAGACACAGACAACAGTGTGGTGATGGCCAGAAGGAGTGGCGGGGAGTGACTGTGAGGGCTGGGTGGAAGTGGCAAAGGGGAGAAAATGGGAACAACTTTAACAGTGTAAATAATGAAAATAAAGTTAAAAAAACACAAGCCCATTACCTCACTTAGTTACCCTTTTCCTGTGGTGAGGACTACAATACACATACATTCCATCAAGAATTCTCACAATACTCCTGTAGGTTACGTAGTACTATCCTGAATTTACAGATGGGAAAATGAGCTTCAGACAAGTGATGTGAATTGTCTAAGATCGCAGTTAATAGGGGAAGGTGCTGGACTTCCCCTCAGAACTGCCTGCTCTTTCTCTTATGAATCACACCCAATGAACCCATTGCGAACAGAGACCCTCTCTCTCCCATGTCACTGAGTCTGGATGTCTGATAGCGTAGCCATTAAAAGGATGGGATATGAACTAGGCAGGTGGATCGGACTCTTACTTTTCTCATCCTCAGCGTGAAAGTGAGGATAATCACCTTTAATGGATTTTTTGAGAAATAAATGAGATGATTTATGTCAAAATGCCTCCGCAGTCCCAGACCATAAGGAGTATTCAGTAAATGCTAGTTTCCTTTTTCATTCCTTTCCTCACACCTTTATCCCTCAAAAGAATTCCAACAGGTACTAATAGAAGGAACTATTCTTCTTTTTTGTGTGAAACTCTGGTTATAGAACATGATATGAAATATCTGAAATAAAATTAGCCCTGGTTGGTGTAGCTCAGTGGATTGAGCGCGGGCCTGCGAACCAAAGGATCGTGGTTCAGTTCCCAGTCAGGGCACATGCCTGGGTTGCAGGCCAGTTCCCAGCAGGGGGCACATGAGAGGCAACCGTACATTGATATTTTTCTCCCTCTCCCTCTCTCCTACCCTTCCCCTCTAAAGATAAGTAAATAAAAAATCTTAAAAAAAATTTAAAAAAATAAAATTAAGGAGAAGATCAGCATACTGAGCAATTAATTACCTTAAAAGTCTGTTTGTTTTGTACTAAGGGTGGGAAATGAAGATCAGGATTTTAATTCTGGATCTTCTATTTCAGCCTCAGTGTTCACCAGCTGTGTGACATTCAGGAAATCTCTCATGTCAACTCTTGCTTTTTAGACACCAACATGATCCCATGATGAGAAAGGTTGGATATCTGTGCCTTGAAAAGTTGTAGGTACCTGTTTTCAGGACTCTTGCAACTAAGGTTCATGGGAACCCACAGCAAACTAAGCACATCAGAGAATGACATCGGCCAAGATAACAGAAAGTCCAGTGAAGGCTTCAGGCATAGCTAGATCCAGGTGCTTGCATGATAGCAATAGGAATATTTTCCTCTTAATATTTTGTTTCAGGTAGCCTCTGTATTGGCTTATCAACTTCCCAAATGGTGGCAAAGAGGTAGCCAGCACCAGGTTTACTTTCTTCAAGCCTAGCTGCCATGGACAGCTCCAGGTTTCACTGTAGTGAAGTTGGCTCATGATACTTTCAGGCCAGAACACATGGTAATATAACAGAGCACTGACCTGAAACCCTCAGCACCCCTTCCCTGTCTCTCAACTTCTGCTTCCAACAGACTCTTTTGCCTCTTTCCTCCTTACCCCCACAGGCTGCAAGACCACCAATTCTGGCCCTGCCTCTGCTTTACTTCCCTCCACTCCTCCTCATCTCTGTGCTTCTCTATTTTCTTATTGGTAAAAACGACAAAAAAAGATAATAATAAAATTAATCCCTCAGGGTTGCTGCCAAGATTAAATGAACCTCTGTATAAATACCTGACACAGAGTAGAAGCTCTGATGACATTACACCTCTTCCCTCTGTATTTTCATGAGTTCCTTCCTGGTGTATACAAAAGAGAGATATAACATCATGATTAAGAGCTCAGACTTCAGGGCAATATTGTAGTTCTGACATCTCCCCTTCCAGGCCAAGACTCTGAGCAATTTGGTCAATCTCCCTAAGCTCACGTCCTCATTGGTAAATTGGGGATAATAAGAATGCCACAACTTATGTTTGTGTAACAGTTAGATGAGGAAGTATGTGCCCAGTAAATAGCTGAGTGCCAAATCTCATTGTACGCAGCCCTCAGGGAGCAACAAAGTTTTATTACTAAGCCCTTGGAGTTCATGGAAAGGATGGAGGGAAGTTTACTATGTTCTGACATGTGAAATATGTTTGAAAGCCAAATAAATAATCATCATAAAGAAAGTGCTTTCAGTCTCGTTGCGGGTGATTGGAAATTGCTCACAATGCCTCAAGTCCTCTTGGATTGAGATGAGGGACCCAGATGGGAGGATCCTAAAATACATACATAAACAGAATCTCTTGGTCATCTACCACATTAAAATATTTCACAGACGCCCAAGGCATGTTTTCTCACCCATAAAACATTGCACAAGACTTTAGATTCACACTTTACGTACAACTGTTATGTAACAGATTCACTTCTGATGTCATGATTCCTACAAAGATGTACAAATGTTTTGAATCTTAATACTTAATATTATGAAATGAGAGGAGAAAGTAAAACTGAAAGCTTGATAGCTTAAATGTCAAATATTATTGATGTCATTTTCAGAATCATGTGCAGAGTTCCATGCTGTAATCTCAAAGACCTATTTTGTTAATGTGTGTAAAAAGCCTTAACAAAGAACATTTATCCATAGTTTTCAAGGAGTTTTAACATTCTTGATTATTTCTAATTTCCATAACAGTTTTGTGGACTAAATAGAGTATTATATCCTGATGTTAGGGATGGGAAAATGGACTCACAGAGAGATTAAATAGCTTAGTTTAGTCATACATCTGGAAAATGTTGAAAACAGAATCAGAATCCCAATGTTAACCTCCTTTCATCTTGAAACTTTGAGCCACTAATACGTGATGAAACTGAAAATTTGCTTTTCCTCTCCTTTTCTCTTCTTGAGCTCATACTACCCTTGGGCACTGGAAAAAGGCATAAGTAATGGCTGTAACTGAACCAAGATGGATAAATACCAACTGCAAAGTGGACAGTTCTGATCAATCCATTGCCTGGCATTACTTCCCCTCCTTTTTTCCATCTTACAAAAAATCTTACACTTATTAGCACTCTCAAAGTTTCACCATGAGAGAGTTTAGTTTAACAAAGCATATCTTGACATTAATTTTAGTATGCATTTTAAAGTTTTTTTATTAAAGTCATACCTATGGTAAAACATCAAACAGAACAGAAAGGCTTGTAGAATAACCAGCGTTCTGTTCATCACCAACCCTATATCCTCCCTACTCTCAGAACACATAATGACAAAGACACCATCCTTGTCACCTTTCATTGTTTTCAAGACAGTTACTTCCATATTTATAAATAATGTGATTATTCTGCTACTTATGGATCAATGAGTATTGTAAATTATCTATTGATTTCTTGCTATGATAGTTGAGAATTTTCTTCATTTAAAGTACTTTACCTTTCTCCTTCTCTTAAATAAACACATTTATAAGTACTCTATTGTAAACATTCCTTACATACCTTCTTTTCTTGTTCTTTTAACTGGAGACGAAATCTAAAATTCACCCATCAACTCTGCTCCCTCTTCCACTTTCCAATTTTTATCACCTGTGCATTATCAAGACTGATGATATTTATGTGGTGATGAACAGTTACCACATATCATCAATTTTAAGGTTCTATAGATTGCAAAATGCATCATTTTATTTGCCACTAAGAAAGAAAATAAAACATTGCCAATCTAATTTTAAAGTGCAACCCTCAGACATTGCCGATGCTATCATAAAATGGTATAGCTGTTTTGAAAACAGTTCAGCAGTTCCACAAAATGTTAAATATACAGTTGCCACATGACTCAGCAATTACCTTGCTAAGTATTTACCTAAGAAAAAGAAATACTTATGTCTGCACAAAAACTTGTACATGAATGTTCATAGCGGTATTGTTCATAATAATCAAAAAGGGGAAATAAGGCAAACATATATCAGCTGCCAAAGTGATAACCGAAACGTTCTGTATCCAGACAATGGAATATTATCCAAGCAAAAAGAGGAATGATGCCCTGACACAGGCTGCCTTAGAGCCTGAGGACGGGCACTGTGGTGAGTTCTCTGGATTTTCTTTTTGTCTCATATTCCCAGATATGGAGATGAAGAAACTGGGAACCTAGAAATGCAAAAAGGAATAGACAAAAAAGGCCCAACCAGGGGATAATTATATTATAGAGGAGGTAGTCAAGGGACAGAAAGGTAGGCAAGATTTCCATACTTTGCTGGAACTAGTAAAATGATGACACCGGTAAACCATGATAAGTTTTGTATATACAGGGTCTAGCACAAGTAACGCCCCACTTTTATTATAAAACTTTTATTACAAAATCTGTAATTCTGTAACATAACAATATCATACTCAAGCACACCATATGATATTTTAGGTGAAATGTTTGAATTAAAACTATAAATTATTACGCCCTACCAACCACACTCAAGCAGGTGTTACTTCTGCTGGACCCTGTATAATGGAATAATTACAGCAACGCTGAAAAAGCTATACAAAAAATACACTAAAAAATGCTATGAACATTCACAATGGAATTCTGAATGTTCAAGTAACTCACAAAAGGCAAGAAAAGAAAAATGAAAGACAGAAAGAATCAATAGAAAAAATCCCTCAAAAACATATTTAAGCCCTTACGAATCAATAATTATATTACATGCAAATTATCTAAATATACGAATTAAAAACATAGATTAGAGAATGAATTTTAAAATAATCCAAATAAATATATGCTCTCTACAAGAAGCTTACTTTAAATATAACAATATAAGTAATTTTAAAGTAAAAACCTGGAAAAGATGTAATATGTAAACATTAATAAAAGGAAAGGAGAAATATCAGATAAAGTAGCTATCATAGGAAAAAAGAAAAAATACCAAAATAGATATGGACATTATATTAAGATAAAAGTGTTAATCAAACAAGAACACATAGCAATCCTAAATACATAAGCACCAAACAATTGAGCTGCAAGATATGTAAAGCAAAACTTGATTGAAATGAAAGAAATAGACAGATCCACAATTATAGTTGAGACTTCAAGCTCTCTCTCTATAATTGATGGAACAGTTAGACACTCAGCAAGGATATAGAAGGACAGAACAACATTATCAACCAACGAGATCTACTCAGAGTTTCAGAACACTGCATCTGACAACAGCAGTTTTCCAAGTGCCCATGGAACATATTCCAAGAAGACCATGTCCAGGGCTGTGCAAAAACCCTCAAGTAACTGAAGAGAAATAAAATCATGCAGAGTGTGTTCCCCAGCCATAATGGAGCCAAATTAGATATCAATAACAGGAAAATAACAAGAAAATCTCCAAAGAAGTGGAAACTAAATGACACATTTCCAAATAATCCATGGGTCAAAGAGAAAGTGTTAAGGAAAACTTTTAAAGTACATTGAATTAAATGAAAGCAATAATACAACATTAACATTTGTGGTCCACAGCAAAAGCAGTGCTGAAAAAGAAATTTATAGGGCTAGATGCATATATAGGACACAGTAAAAGTTTAAGATAAAAAATCTAAGCTCCTACCTCATGGAGCTAGAAAAAGAACAAATAAACCCACAGCAAGTAAAATAAATGAAATAATATATATAACTGCAGAAATCAGTAAATTTGAAAACAGAAAAATAATAGAGACAATAATAAAGCACAGAACTGCTTCTTTGAACAATAAATTAATACACCTCTAGTAAGACTAGCAAGGGAAAACAGAGAGAAGACACAAATTACCAACATCAGAAATAAAACAGGGGTGCCCTTATAGACCTTGCCGACATTGTAATGATAAGAGAATGCTATAAACAACTCTGTGCACATAAATTTCACAACATAGATGGGACACTTCGTTGAAAAACACCAACTGCCACAACTCAATATGAAATAGATAATGTGAATAGCTCTATAGCTATTAAGGAAATTGAATTTGTAATACAAAGCTCCTAAAAAAGAATATCCAGGCCTAGATAGTTTGCCTGAAGAATTCTAATAAGCAATTAAAGAGGAAACATTTAAGGAGGGGAAACTACCAATTCATTTTAAGAAGCTAGTATTACCCTGATTCCCTAATACCAAAACCAGACAAAACTAGTACAAAACAAGAAAAGTAAGACCGATGTAACTCATGAATATAGACACAGAATTCCTTAACAAAGTATTGGCCAACAGAATTCAGCAATATGTAAAACGAATTATGCACCTGACAAAGTGGGGTTTATCCCAAGTATATAATATTTGAAAATCAATCAATATATCACACCATATTAACAGATTCTTTAATCTGCTAAAGAATAAAACCACATGATTATGTCAATTGGCAAAGCAAAACACTTGACAAAATTTAATACCTATTTTTATTTAAAAATTTTAGAAAAATAGGAATAAAAAGAAACTTTAATAATTTGACAGAATCTGAATATTTTCCCTCTAAGATTGTAATAAGGTAAGAATGTCTGTTCTTGCCCCCTTTGTCTGGCAAATGCAATAAGACCAGAAAAGGGAATCAACTGTTCCTATTTGCAGATGATGTGATTGTCTATGTGGAAAACCTTAAGTCATTTATAAAACAAAACAAAACAAAACAAAACAAAAAAAAGCTCCTAGAATTAATACATGAGTTCAGCAAGGGTTGCAGGGAACAAGATTACTCTAAACTTTATATGGAAAAACAAAGGAACTAGAATGGCTAAAGTCATTTTGAAAAGGAGGGAATAAGTGAGAGGAATCAGTCTCCCTGATTTCAAAATTTTTTACATAACTACAGTAATTACGAATCTACGATGTTGATACAGGGATGACACATAAACCAGTGGAACAGAACAGAGAACTCAGAAACAGACTTACACAAATATAACTAACTTAACTTTGACAAAAAAAGTGAAGATAATTTGATAGGGAAAGATAACATTTTCAACAAAAGACACAGTTGAAATTGGATATCCAGAGGCCAAAAAGAAAAAGAAAAAAGGAACTTCAACCTCTCAACCTAAGTCTCACACTTTATACAAAAAAACAATAACAAACAAACAAACAAAAACCCTCAAAATGAAACTACAGATTTAAATGTGAAACCATAAAATCTTTAGGAAAAAATACAGGAGATCGTCTTTGGGATCTAAGGTTAGGCAGGTTCTTAGACTTGCTACCAAGAACATGATCCGTAGGATCCATAAAGAAAAAGTTGATACACTGGACTTCACTAAAATTAAGAGTTCTTGCTCTGTGAAAGACCATATTAAGTGGATGAAAAGTAAGCTACTGATGGGAAGAACATATTTGCAAATCACTAATCTGACATAGGACTAGTATCTAGAATATAACAAGAACTTTCAAAACTCAATATTAAAAAATTACCATATGATCTTACCTTTAACAGGAGCCTAATCAACAACAACAGAAAAACAAAAGCAAGCAAAATATAACCAGCGAGACATTGAAATGAAAAACAATCTCGTGTTAACTAGAGGGGAGAGGGGAGTCAATAATGGGGGCAGGGGCAGAGGGGAGGGTTTTCAGGAACAACCCTAAAAGACACAGGGACAAAATCAAGGGCAGGGTGGAAGCAAGGGAGGGAGGTGGGTTCAGCTGGGGTGGGGGGAGTGATGGGGGGTAAATGTGAACAATTGTAATTAAACAACAATAAAATAATTTTTAAAAAATGAAATATTCCAAATAGAAAATGGGCAAAAGATAAGAAGAAATACTTTATTGAAGAGCATATACAGGTAAAAATAAATACATGAAAAGATATTCAATATCATTAGCCATTAGAAAAATGCAAATTAAAATGAATGAGATATTATTACATATTTATCAGAATTACTAAAATAAAAATAGTGACAACACCAAATACTGGTGATGATGTGGAGAAACTAGATCACTCATACATTTCTGTTGAGAATGTAAAATGGTACAGCCACTTTGGAAAACCATTTGCCAGGTTCTTTAAAAACTAAACATGCAACTACCATGTAATCCAACAATTGCACTGGGCTTTTATCTCAGAGAAATGAAGACTTCTGTTACCACAAAATCTGTATGCACGTGTCTACAGAAGCTTCATTCATAATGGCCAAAAGCCCAGCTGTCCTTCAATGGGTGGATAGTTAAACAAACTGGTACATCTGTACCATGAAATAGTGCTTAACAATGAAAAAGAACAAATGATACATACAAACAACCCAACAACTCTCTAGAGAATTATTTTGAGTGAAGAAAACCAATCTCAAAAAGTTATGCAGTGTATGGTTCCATTTTTATGACATTTTTGAAATGATAAAATTGTAAAAGTGGAGATCACATTGTAGAAATGGTGATAACATTGTAGAAACAGGGGTTATAACAGGTGAGAGTCAAGGGGAATGTTGTATGACTACAAAAGGGCAAAGTGAAGGATTCTCGTGGTGACAGCACTGTTCTGTATCTTGGGTTTATCAACGTTAGTATTCCAGTTGAGATGCTTCCCATAGTTTTGCAAGATGCGACATTGGGAGGAAACTGGATAAAGTGTATTGCTCTGTATTAATTCTTACAACTTCATTTTGTATATTATCTTAAAATAAAATGTTTAATTTTTAAAGATGAGAGTGGTACTGAAATGATTTTACTCAGGAAGCACCGTGCTACAATAGTTGGCCTCAGCAAGTTATCACTGTCATTACTCAATTGCCCATAGATTACATTTTAAAATATTTCAGAGGGGCTGAGGTGTCAAATTCAATCAAAACCACTCACCTTTTTAAGAGCTGATGAGTAGTTCAAGCAGCTCATCTAAATACTTAGAGCACAGGAACCAGGTACAATTCATAGGGCTGCTTCCTGTAGGTCAGAGAGCTGTTTTTGTACCTGAAGTGGTACACAGAATGAAACATTAGGAAGCAGATATCAGGCAAATGGCTGGCTGACATTTGTTGATGGATATTTAACAGTGATTGTGTTATAAGTTGCCAGAAATGAGTCATTGCAAAGGACACAGGGTTGGAACTCCCAGGTGTCAGAGCAATAGACCAAAGAGTCTAGAAACTTGTGCAGCCGTTCATCCAGACTGATAGGAAGCCCGTGGACTGGAGCATGAAATGGTTCACAGTCTCCTGAACTGCTCCATCTGGGGCTGCGGTAGCTGTGGCTAGGTCCCATTCCGGACTGCAGAGTCTGGGAAACAGAAGGTAACAGGCCGAGATGCTACTGGGCTTTGTGGGATTAGCTGTGCTAGAGAGAGCAGAGCAGCCAAACAGTGGGACTGAAACCATGCTGAAAATGATATAGCCTTTTTTTTTTTTAATTTGGGGGTAAAATCTCTCCCTGTCCCACATGCATGGTCACAGCTGAAAGCATTGGCCCGTGGTGGGATGTGTTTGGTTTGTGTGGAGCTGGTGCCCTCAGATTCTTGAGGCTAATGCCAAAGCCAAGTTGCATGGAAGAGAGCTACAAGAACGAATAGTGTGAGTTGTTTTTACGTGCAGAGCTTTTGGAGAAGATGTTAAAGGACAGAGTTAATTGTCTGTTCCTCCTGATAGGTCTAAGAGCAATTGGACATTCTAAACCATGCTTTTCCACCCACACGGTCCGCCTGATGCTTTTTAATGGCCTGTCATGATAGCTTCGCTTCTCTGTCGAATATATTTAGAGCTGGACTTGGTAATCTTCCCCAGAGCAGTCAAGAAGTCTGAACCACATGAAGATCAGGTAGGTGAACTTCACCCCTTTTCTGACTGACAGGTTACAAACCATAGAGATTAAATGTCAAGGCTGAGGCTTGTCTTCCTGAGAAAAAAAAAGTTTCTTCTTGTCTGCTGGAGAAAATGATACCAGAAAGAAGCATAAAGACTTGAGAAGCATGGTAAAGAAGGCGTGGCAGAATTTCTAGTTCTGGAGATTCTGTCAAGGCTGGAGAGGCAAGTGGCAGGAGGGGGCAATTGAATGACTTTGTATTCAGTGTAGATTAGTGCTTCTCAATTTCAATGTGTAGGCATATCACCTAAAGACTGTGTTGAAGTGCAGCTTCTTACTCAGTAGGTCTGAGGTGGGGTCTGAGATTCTGCATTTCTAACAAGATCCCAGGTGATACTAATGGTTTAGGAATCACACTTCAGAGAACAAGATTCAGGACTGTAAATTTTACATGAGGCATTCATCTGTGTGTCACCTCTAGTCCCTCTCCAGCCCCCTGGAGAAGACACTAGATGAATTGGCAGACCACTGAGTTGGTACTAGAAAAAACATTTTTATTTTGCAAACTCCTGTTCTATGCCAAGGCTTCATTCACATGCATCATCTTCCCCATTTGAGAGATGAGAAAACTAAAGCTCAGCAAAAATTTTGGTTGTCTGCTGTTATGGGCTGAATGGTGACCCCCAAAATTCATGTGTAGATGCCCTAATTAGGGTACCTTACATAAGACTGTATCTGGAGATAAGATCTTTAAGAGGCAATTAAGTCAAAAGAAGGTCATTAGGGTGGGCTCTATTCTACTATGACTGACATTCTTGTGAGAAAAGACCAGAATACAGACACACACAGAAGGAAGATTGTGTCACACGAGGAGAAGATGGCCACCTGCAAGCCAACTGAAGAGGCTTCAGAAGGAACCAGCCCTGCTGACACCTTAATCTTGGAATTCTAGCCTTCAGAACTGTGAGAAAATAAATTCCTGTTGTTTAAGCCACCCAGTATTTGGTACTTTGCTGTGGTAGTGCTAGCAAACTAATACACCAAAGGATGAAGAACATTCTAGACCAACGGAATAAACAAGCTAAGGTCCAGGGTAAGAGAGGGCTTCACCCTGTCAGGAATCTGAGAGTTGATCTCAGTGGCTGGAGGGTAGAGTCAGTGAGATGCAGGCAGGAGAGGAAGCAGGGGAGACAAACCAGCCCTGTGAGTGCAGGAAGGTCTCAGTCTTTACCAAAGGGGCCATGACGAGCCACAGAAGGGCTTTAGGCAAGAAAGTGCTGTGATCAGATGGCTCTGGCTGTAAATGACTAAGTCCTTGGGTAGAATGAGATCATTAGACTGTTTCTATGAAGCAGGAGGGGAGAGAGAAAGACAGCAGTAGAGAGACAGCTAACTTCCAGATGGACAGATGGACGTAGTCATTCTGGCATGGGGGAGGAAGAATAGGACTTCTCAACCCGGTCATGATTGACACATAATTCTTTGTCACAGGGCTGTTCTGTGCACTGTTAGGATGTTCAGCAGCATCCCTGGCATCTACCCACTAGATTCCAGTAGCACCAACCCCAACCCAGTTGTCGCAACCAAAAATGAATACCAGTATTGCCAAATGTCCTCTGCAAGAGGCAGAATCAACCACTGGTGGAGAACTACTGAGGTGGAAAAGAGTGTAATTAAGAAATTAATGGTTCTCAGTGTGGTCCTCAGACCAGCAGCAGCATCTGGGAACATGTTAGAAATGCATATTATTAGGCCCTATCAAAACCTACTGAATTAGAAACTAAGGGGTTGGAACCCATTAATCTGTGTTTGAACAAGCCCTTCAGGTCATTAGACTCTAGTCAGAATGTTATAAGCACTCACAAGATATGGAAGGAAGTTTGTGGCTGCTGGTGAGAGGATTTTGATGGGGAAACTCAAGGATTGGGAAATTTTAGTTATAGGTAATAATAGTTAATAAGCTTACTAGTTAATGCATGTAAAAAGCTATTACTTCAGAAACTGGAATTACGGTCCACTCTGACTCCAGGAGAACACAAGCAATCTGACCTTTGTGCACCAGAAGAGACCATAAGCAATCAAGATGGTATCTGAGCCATTGTATTCTGGTTAGAGACAGTCCACTTACCAGGACACAGATAAAGGAAACCACCCAGGACACAGGACCCAGATAGAAAATCACTGGTCAGCGTATGAAAGGATGTTGGGAAAATTGCTGGACTGCAGGTTTTATCTCATTAACCTCTTTCCTGAACTCCAAACCCTGTATCTACACTTTTCCTCCTTACAAAAAAGGCTGGCTTGAAAGGAAATGGAAGACAGTCTGTTAGGGTACAAACCCACTGTCTTCTCAGATCACCTACCATCTGAATAAAGCACCCACAAAGATGCAATCCCTGTCTCTACTTATTGGGTCTGGTGGGTGATGGCAGCATGAACATCAGCATTTCTGGTTTAATATTCAAGAGTTCTATTCACTTCAGGTACCAGGGAACTTGCTCATAGGCTCATCTCTTTTAGGAGTGCCTCCTCTCCAAATGTTCCTCTCTTTCTTCACACATTAGGAACTGTGACACCCCCACAAGTTCAAAAATGATTAAGACGCAGTCCTTACCTCCAGGTGTTAAAATCCTGTGGCATGTTATTAATAAGCATTTTTTATGATAGAATGAAGAAGCAAACATTTGTTGGGTGCTAATTATGTGCCAGAAATGTCTACTCAATCTTTACAACTTTATGAATTCGTTACCAGTAACAACCTCATTTAACAGATGATGAATCCTAGCTCAAGGGGAAAAAAAACTAGCCAAGGAGAAGGAACTAGTCAGGCAGCTGCCAGGCACATAACTGTCAGGACCATCTGACCTTAGAGATTTTTAGCTTCTTTACATCATGCTGTACTAAGTGATACTTATTCCCAATTGTGAAAATGTCATAAAAATGAGCAGGGTTTTGGAAGTCCTCAGAATTGAATAAGAGCAAAGGAAAAAATACACAAGAGCAGAAAGAGGATTCAGGAGGTTATAATGGTCATATATGCAATCTAGAATGTAGTCAGCATCAGTTCTTTGTCAAAGGCAAATAAGTAGATTGGGCAAGCATCTGCAGATGTCTTGAAGCAGAAAAGGTGAGCAGCAAGAATCGGAGGGCATTAGAAAGTGAACTTTCTGGTCAGAACAGGGTACAGTCTTCCAGGGAGGCTGAGAATGGATGCATGGGGCTAGAAAGAGAAGGAGGTCTTTGACACACCAGCACAGTCTAGGACTCTGAATTTAGGAGACGTTGCAGCCACCATCTCAGTCAGTTAGTAAGGATGCATATAAAAAGACATGACACAAGAAAATACAGCTCTGTAGCTGGACATAAATTGAGGCAAATGGGACTGGGTTATTCATTATATCTGATGTAATACCACTACTACAAAGCACGGTGGCACAATGAGGCTCCAGCCACATAATTCAACATGACGGCTGAAATGTCCAGAGAGAAGGTATCTATGTCTCCATCAGCTGTGCTCATTTGGATGGTAGCTGTATGAGGAGTCGTTATCAAGGAAGGAGCTGGCAGAAAGCTGGCCATAGGGCAAATTAGAAACATGAAGGACAAAATGCCGGGACTGTATCACTGGGCTGTTCATTATCATAAGAGCTAGCCTTCATCTGTGCCAGGCTATGAACAATCAACAAATAGATATTCACTATGAATAATTAATGCATTCTATTATTAAATCATAACAAGCTAGAGAATAGGAATAACCCCCATTTTACTGATCATTTGGGAGTTAAGAATACTGCCCGATGACATGCAACTGGACATATAACAGAGCTAGGATTCAGAAGGAGGATGTCTGATTTCAAAATCCATGGCTGCAAACACTTCACTCCGTTTCCCCGAAGCTGAGGTGTCCTCCAGTGTCTAGTATGAATGCTTTGAATATATACACATATATCCACAGTAGGAGTGGATATATGTGTAATAACAATAATTACTATTTTTATGAGCTGATTCTACAATGAGGCACTTTCAATCAGGGACCTTTGCTGGTCAGACAAGCACAGATATAGTTTGTTTGGCTCACAGAATGGCAGCTCATATCCTGTTAAAAAAATAAAGTTACAATGTCAGAATATTCCCCATAAAAATCCAGATTTCCTGTGTCTTTAGAAATATTGGGAAATCTAGCAGTACTCAGCCCACATGGCAACCATCTGTTGGAGCTGACGATGCCTACACTCTTCAATTTGCAGCCCTCCACACCACTCCCTATCCTCTCTGAGCCCAAATCCAAGTGCTCCTTGACATTTATCATTGCATTTGGATTATTCTCCTTTCAGGATAATTAAGGAAAAAGTGAAATAATTATTATACCATCTCTATCAAATAAAGGAAAACAAGACACAGACTGACAGGACCACAGCTTTCAAGAAAATTTAGAATTATGGGGACTTCCGGCCAAGATGGAGGCATAGGCAGACACACTGTGCCTCCTCTCACAACCAAAATTAAGGACAACAAATATTTAGGAACAAGAAAACAACCAGAACTTATAGAAAATTGAACTGTACGGAAGTCCAACAACCATTCATCCAGACCGGTAAGAGGGGCGGAGTCGCGGCAGGAAAAAGTGGAGGTGCGGACCCAGGAACGCAAGCAACAACGACTGGCAGTTCCCAGGTGCACAGGCAGTGGCTGGCGGTCCTCGGGCCCACAGGTGGCAGCTGGCGGACCCCGGGCACAGGGGGGTAACTGTGCAGACCCAGTGAGGCCGCACAAGGCGGCTGGCTGACCAGGTGGTCCCGCATTCGCGCTCGCAGACGGTCCAGGCAGAGGGGAAGTGGCGGAAGGGACTGAATCCAGGAGAGAGCGGAGCAGACGCCATTGTTCCCTCTCAGACCCCGCCCCCACATACAGCGTCATAACCCAGCGACTGGGCTGCCCCGCCCTGAGGAACACCTAAGGCTCCACCCCTCATACGTAATAGTCGCGACCAGACTAAAACCAAAACAAAACAAAACAAAAAACCCACAAATTAGATGAAAAAATGCAGGCTACAATTCGTGAAATGAAGGAAGATGAATGGGGAACCGATAGAGATGGAAGGAAAACTGGGACTCAAATCAATGGAGTGGACCAGAAGGAAGAAACTAACAACCAAACAGAAAACGAGGAAGAAACAAGAATTCAAAAAAAAGAGGAGAGGCTTAGGAACCTCCAGGACATCATTAAACGTCCCAACATCCAAATTATAGGGGTCCCAGAAGGGGAAGAAGAGCAACAAGTAGAAAATTTATTTGAACAAATAATAAAGGAGAACTTCCCCAATCTGGCAAAGGAAATAGACTACCAGGAAGTCCAGGAAGCTCAGAGAGTCCCAAAGAGGTTGGACCGAAGGAGGAACACGCCAAGGCACATCGTAATTACATTAGCCAAGATGAAAATGAAGGAGAGAATTCTAGAAGCAGCAAGGGATAAGGGGACAGTCACCTACAAGGGAGTTCCCATCAGACTGTCAGCTGATTTCTCAAAAGAGACCTTACAGGCAAGAAGGGGCTGGAAAGAAATATTTGAAATCTTGAAAAGCAGGGGCCTACATCCAAAATTGCTCTATCCAGCAAAGCTGTCATTTAGAACGGAAGGACAGATAAAGCGCTTCTCAGATAAGGTCAACTTCAAGGAGTTCATCATCACCAAGCTCTTATTATATGAAATGTTAAAGGGACTTATCTAAGAAAAAGAAGATCAAAAATATGACAGTGAAAAGACAGCAAGCTCACTGCTATTAAGAACCACACCTAAAACAAAAGCAAACTAAGCAAACAGCTAGAACAGGAACAGAACCACAGAAATGGAGATCATATGGAGGGTTAGCAACAGGGGCGTGGGAGGAGGAAAGGGGGGAAAAGGTACAGAGAATGAGTAGTATAGATAGTGGGTAGAAAATAGACAGGGGGAGGGCAAGAATAGTATGGAAAATGTAGAAGCTAAAGAACTTATGACACATGGACATGAACTAAAGGGGGGAATGTGGGTGGGAGAGGGTGTGCAGGGTGGGGGGAATGATGGGGGAGAAATGGGACAACTGTAATAGCATAATCAATAAAATATATTTAAAAAAATTTAGAATTATGGAATGGAAATATATCCTGTGTGTTTAACATATAATTACAGTTTGTGTCAAAAGCATATGTCTAACCCAGATGTCTTCGTTCATTTTCAATTCCAGCTTGATCTCTGTATGAATTTGGTTTTCAGCCTCTGGTGTAGACAATCAATTTCAACCACCCAATAGCATGTGAGCTCTTGTCAGTATGAGGATTGGTCTATTTATGATCAATTAGGAAGTCCACAAGTAAGAGCCAGTCATTTTAGTTGTTGCTGTATATGAATTTAAGGATTCATACATTTTTCAGAACTCAGATCTTGAAACTGTCAGTGATCTCCTGCATTTCCTTTTTAGAGCAGAAATCTATTTTAAGATAGTGATAACTAACAAACACAACTCTATATTAGGCTAGCTGCCATGAGCCAAAATAATTAGTTTTATACATATATTTTAGCATTCATTTTAATTATCACAATTACCCAGAAAATAGGTATTATTTAATCCCAACTTCTTAATAAGGTAGTTGATGATCAGTTAAAGATAGAAACTTAGATCTAAGTGCAAAGACTAGATTCTCTTCATTGTGTTGTACTGCTTTAACTTTGATTGTAAAGTTAAAGCCTTTATCATTTTTTTCTTTTTTTAAAAAATTTTTCCCTGAGGTTTACTTGCTGGTTTTTATTTTATTTATAACCTTTATTTGTCCTTTAAGACACTTAAAAGCAACATAACTTGGATTTTTAAGACAATATTTACAAAGAATGTTAGCCTTATAGTAGAGAACTTGTATCTATGTTTATTGTCATAATTGGTACCCTGTGTATTTATGTGTATTCATTTTTCCTTTCATTTCTTTTGTATTCCCATATAGTGAAACATGTCAGAGCTCTGTGAGCAGTAGGCAATCAATGAATGTTTGTAGACCCAGGCAGGTTCTTAGCCTAAGCGGGGAGAAGAGATTTTAAGTTAAACAAAGTTGGGCTGTTTGTTCCTTAGCTTCTGGGAGCTGTAAAGGTGAGATGGCCTGAGGTTTACATCTTTTTTTTTTCTTTTCTCTCCTCTAAAGAGTTCGAAAAGTTTTTTTGTCCAGAAACCTTAATAAATATGATCAAAACTTCAGGGAACATTGCAATATTATACAAGCAGTCTCCTACCTTCCAGCCCCTGGTAACCACCACTCTACTCTCTTTTTCTGTGAATTTGGCCATCTTAATGGCACATGTAAGTGGGATTAGACAATATTTGTCTTCCTCTGACTTACCTCACTTGGCATCATTTCTTCAAGGTCCATCCATGTGGTTGCAAGTGGCAGGATGTCCTTCCTTGTCTTGGCTGAAAATGTTTTTGTATTTATATTTATGTTCCATGTATTCTTTACCCATTCATTCATCTTTAGCATTCTTTCTTGCATGCTTCCTAGCAACCTTCTCTGATGGACTTGAGGATACCAAGATCAGTATAAGAAATGAGTAGAGGATTTGGGCAAAGGAGAAAGAAGATCTAGTCTCTAAAATCCATATTCTCTCCTTCTCATCTCTTTCCTTCCTCCCAATCATCATTTCACTTTCTCTTGCTGTCTCTATTCTCTCTAGTTTTCATCCCATTGCTTTTATTTTCTCTTCCTTCCTCGACGCCTTCCTCCTTCTCTCCTTCCCCTGCTCTCATCTCCTTCCTCCCTCTCTTACACAGGTCATGAGCACAGCCTGTGATTTTGTTTGAAATGCTCTGTGAAAAAATACTTCTTAAGGAAACCACAAATAATGGATCCGAGAGGTAGAAGAAGAGAGAACATCCCCTGAAACTGTGTCCACAACAGCCTTGGATTACCAAGTGATAAACAAGGAAGAGGGAAGTGAGAGAGGATGTGTGCTGGGTGCAGCTATCTGACAGAACTGATTGTGCCCAGTCTTTCCTCAGAGCGAGCTCCATGCTTCCTAGGAACAAGGCCAACTGAGCACAGATTCGAATTTTTGCAGGGACAGGTTTTCTACAGAGCTCCTGCACCAAGATCCTCCCCCTGCCCCAGCGACTAAGGGGCAGAGAGCAAAGAAAACTCTCTCACCCAGTCTCCGCGTCTGAAAACAGACTTGCGAGTAACCAAGCTGAGGGTGTGGACAGCCCCCAGCTCCTGTTAAGGGACTCCAGATTCCTGTCAGTGCCCTGGTGGCTGGCAGAGGCCACCTCTCTCTTAACCCATCTTGATAGCAGACCCTACCTGTAGGGGTGTCCAAATTTTTGGCATTTCTGGACCACACTGGAAGAAGAAGAGTTGTCTTGGGCCACACATTAAATACATTGCTACATATAATCACACAAAAAAGCTCATAATGTTTTAAGTAAATTTATGATTTTGTGTTGGGCTGCATTCACAGCCATCCTGGGCCACACACAGGCAGCCTGCAGGCCACAGGTTGGACACCTCTGCTACTGGTTGTTCCTTCTTCCACCTGCCTTCATCCAGTGTCTTCTCTGGAAGGCTCTGCACAACATGTTTTTTTCTGGGTGTTCATGCTTCTCCACAAGACCATGTTCTCCAGGAAGGCATACTTGAAAACTGAGGTATAATTTACCAATAAAAAACATAATTCTTACGTGCTTAACTCAATTATTTTTTACATAGGCAAACCATTGTGAATCCATTACTCAGATTAAGATAGTAGATATTTCCATCATACCAGAAAATTTACTCCTGCTCACTTCCAGTATCAACCACTATTCTGATGACTACCACCATAGATTGGTCTTGCCTGCCCTTGCACCTCATGTAAATGGAAGCATATTGTGTGTGTGCCGTGGTGTCTTCCTCCTTGCCCAGCATGATCTTGAGATTCATTCATGTTTTTACATGTATCATGCATGGTTTTGCATGTTTTGCTGTAGTTTTTTTAAATGAATAAATATACTACAATTTATTCAGCCATTCTTCTACTAAAAGAAGGCACATTTGAAATGATGAAATGCTGATATTTGGAAAAGTTCTCTGTGGAAAGAGAAAGAAAGCTAGTCCCATTGAAGCAAAATATATTGTTGTCACTGCTGTGACATCAAAACTTGCTGGGTCTGTTTCATTCTATCTCAGCATGTGGGCAGAGGAAAGACAGACTGGGGGATTATTCTGGAAAAGCAGGCTGGCCAGAAGCTCAGAAGGCACCCTGTTAGGCACAGGGCTTTCCCTCCAGGCTGGACTCTAGGTCCAGGGAGCCCAGCAGGTGCTATAGAAAAATATGCAATCAAATTTACTAAGATGTGGTAGAAAAGTAAGAACCCAGACAGACCAAGTGGGTTCCATTTCCGGAAGTTACCCATAACTGTGTAATATAAGCCACATAAATGTTGTGGCCCTCAGATTCTACTTCATAAAGTTGGTTTTATAATACAAACTTTATATCATTGTGAGGTTTCAGTGAGGCATCTGGTAAACTTTGATAGGTAGTAGGAAAATGCATATTCAGAAAGGAATGTTTTCTCAGACTAAGGTTTCTAGAAGCTTGTTGGAGAAATGAGAATCTTATAGATTTTTTCTCTATAGGGAAAAATATAAAGAAAATTTTTAACTGGCAGGGAAGAATTCCATAATATACTCTAACACTAAGCATTCTCCCCCAGACTTATAGATTCAGTTATGTCTGTTACACATCATGAGGCACCAACGGAATACACACTCTGCTATAGTTTGTGTTTTTGTGTTGAGACCTTCTGCTGGGCACTCTCTGCTCACTCTACCCCTTCTGACCAGACTCACTTGCTATAATTCCACGTTACCCAGGCATCCCCTTTCTCTCCTACAGTATTGCTTCACCTTCATTGGATCATCCCACTGGTTTAAAAATGTGACTTAATAGGTGCTACAGGAGTCCTTCCATGGGGTCTTATTCTCCCCAGATAATGGCCATTTTCTATTGTCTTTCAGAGCAAAGTTCCTCAAAACGGTTGACTTCACTCACTGTCTTCACTGCCTTACCTCTCATTTTCTCCTCAACCCACTGCACAGTAACGACTTTTACCAGGAGTGGACAATGCCCTAGATCTTGCCAAAGCCAATGGGGAATGCATTTATTCATTCAACACTCATTTCTGTTTACACAATGTTTGCTCTAGGTTCTGGCGTATATCTCTGAACATAGTAGGCAAAAATCCCTACCTTCCTGGAGCTTTCATTCCAGAGGAGAGGAATGATGTAGAAAACCATTATTTGGGTTTTGTTTTTTTTTTTCACTCTCACTGCAGCGCCGCTCCTTATTGAAACACTTTCTACTTGTGTGACCTTGGGCAAGATACACTTCTAATGTTTCAATTCCCTCTTTGTTGGAGGAAGTCATCGAGAGGACATGACCAGCAGTTGATGTCCCACCCATCATTCCCACAGCTAGCGCTATGTCAAGGATGCGGCCTTGAGAGAGGCATTGTTGAGGCCATCTGGACATTATAGATGATGGAACCCCATTAAGGCCTCCGTATAAACTTTAAGATTCTGACCTGTGGGCGCAAAGATCTCCTTGTCTTGTGGTCATCTTCCGTAAGCCTCTTGTGTAAATTCCCTTGTTTGTTAAAACTGCCACCTTCCCCACTACAGTGGCCGGGCTCTTTCTTAGGTGTTTCCTTGCCCTCCAGGAATAGGGCCAATTTGCAAGCCAAGACTCTCCTGTAAGATGCAGATGGTAATAGCCACCGAGAGGGTTGCTGGGAATATCCTGGGAAGAACTGTGTGTGCCCAGTGCCTGGTACGCACACAGGCAGAGAAATGCCAGCTCCCCTTCCTGATGTTTTTCCTTACTCCACAGAATCATTGAAGCAAAGTATGTAACTCTGTATTAGTTATGCTTGTAATTATAAAGTAACTTTCAGAATAATATATGCAAAGGGATTAAAATGCCTGCAGCTCAATACGCGTTTTCTTAACTTCCAATTTTATGGTCTAAACTAGCTCTCTGATTTCCAGACTTGTAATCACTTTCTTCCTGACAGTGCCTGCCATCCCAGGGATGGTCTGGGCTTGTTTAGCCCAAAACTTACAGAGCTTAACAGCCTGGCCTGAGACCCTGTTCTTCAGGAATCACATCCTGGATCTCTGTCTCTCTGTTTCTCTCTCTCTGATAATTTCAAACTTACAGAAAACCAGCAATATGAGTACAAGGAAATCCCAATACCCTTTAATCATATTCTTAACATTTTACCCATTTTATTCATCATTGTACATGTTTTTTTTTTTCTGAAGCATTTGAGAAGTTGGAGATAATGTTGTCCCTTTATTATTAATTTTAGTGTATATTTCTTAGGACCAAGAATATTATCTTTCAAAAGCACAGTATAATTATCAACTTCAAAAAAATTAACAGTGATTTAAAACTATCATGAAATCCAGTCTGTATTCCAGTGCTATCAGTTTTCCCAACAATGCTTTTCATTGTCTTCTTCCCCACTCCAATCTAACATCTGAATCCAATAAATTCACACCTTGCATTTAGTCATCAGGTCTCTTCAGTCTTCCTTCTGCTCTAACATTCCTCAGCCTTTCTTTGTCTTCCTTGAACTTGATATTTTTAAATAAATCTGATTGGTTGTTTTATAGAATGTTCTTCAAAACCACTTATATAATGTGTCTTCCAGGTTCTCCACTGTCTAGTCACTATTTTCCTTTTGTAATTAATAAATAATGTGTGTGTAGATACTCTGTACATAACCTGTCCCTTTGTCAAATTTTCACAACAATGGCTTAGCTTTAATTGACAATTTCCCCCACTCCATCAATCTCTAAATATTTATTAGCTGATATTTTATCATTAGGCAGAGCTTTCTTTCTTCCCCATTTACTTATTTATTCATTTATGAACTCATGTACTCTTATCCAATGAGATATAATCTACTGCCATTATTTGTTTTCATTCTCAAACTGTACTAGACCAAGCCTACAGGAACTCCTTCATGTTGATCCCATGTCCTTCTGACAAATCTACATTGTTCTTGAGCACTTCCTTACTTTCTGGCACATAAAGGAACTCTAGGCTCAACTTATACTCTCCCTTCTCCAGCCCTGGATTTGGCCTTTTTAATAAAAAATCTGGGCTCATTTCAGAGGAGAGTAATATTTGGAAATGAAGCTCTGAGTCTAGATGTGCTCACTGCTACTACTGTAGCATTGCTTCTAGACCTCAGTAGATAGAGCTAGAATATGTATGTATGTATGTCCACGCACACACACTTACACACATGGTCCCCTATATTAAAAACCATGAATTTTATTGATACCTGTAATTCTAATCCAATGGTACAAGAAACATTCTAGCTCTCCCCCATTCCGTATTTGCAACTGCCTTTTCTAACAGTGAGAAACCTGGGTCTCATTATCTTCAAAATATTTACTCTGTCACTCAAGCCCAGGATGCACAAAAGTAGTTTTAGAGTTGCTAACTCGGGCCACTGTGAAAAGCAAACCAATTAACTGGAGCTCAATTTTTGGCTTTAATTCTTTTTGCAGGTAAAGTTTACATAAAATGAAATGCACAAATGTTAAGCATACAGTTTGTGAAATTTTGGAAAATGCATACATCTTTGCAACCCATAATTTTACCAATATAAACAGAATTTCTGTCACTACAGAAAGTTCCCTTAAGCCCCAGTTTTCAGTCATTTCTCACAAGAGTCAATCTATTTTTTGTTTGTTTTTGACAAGATTTATCCATTTTAAAACTTTATATAATTGGAATCATACAGTACGTTCTCTTTTGTGCCTGGCTTCTTTCACCCAGAATACTTTTGAAGACATTTAATCTATGCTGTTACATGTTCATTCCTGTTTATTGTTGAGTTGTTAATTCATTGGATAAAACTGTTTCTACTTTATTTTGTTAATAGCTGTTTTGGTTGTTTCCAATATTTAGGTATCGTGAAGAAGGTGTGATCAGCATTCTTGTACAAGCTTCTTTTTGTGGTGATCTGATTCCATTTCTCTGTGATGCATATCTAGGGGTAGAATTGCTGAGTTATTGGATAGAAGCTGCCAGTTCTATCCAAGGTAGTTGTAACATCTTACACACCCATCAGCAATGTATGGGAGTTACAGTTGCTCCACTTTCTTGCCAGCATTTGGTGCTGTCAGTCTTTTTTAGTTTTAGTTATTCAGGTGAGGGTGTAGGGATGCATCATTGTGTCTTTAGTTGTGCATTTTCCTGATGACTCACGATGGTGAGCACATATCTGTGCTTATTCAAAATTTATATATCTTTGTTTGTGAGAGGGTGTTCAAGGCTTTGTCCATTTTTAATTAAATGTAGGAGAGTGTGTATGGTTGATAAAGGGTAATGAAAAGTACAATAAATGAAGAAAATATTTAAAAAATAAATAAATGAATAAATAGTTTGTCTCTTCATTAATGACAAAACCACCTTGCAGGTGGCCCTAATATATTCTGATGCAAATCATTTATCAGGTACATGTTTTGCAAATATTTTTCATGATCTATAATTTCTTGGTTAATTCTCTTTTATTTTATGTTTTTTATTACTTGTTGTTCAGTTACAGTTGTCCTCATTTTTCCTCCATTACTCTTCCCCATCTTCCCCTCCTCCATCTTCCACAAACAATCCTCCTTCTCCTCTGTTGTCTTTGTCCATGGGTCCTTTATACATGTTCCCTGACTCTTCCCCTTCTTTCTCCCATTATCCCCCTCCTTTCTCCCCTCTGGTCACTGTCAGTTTGTTCTTTATTTCCATGTCTCTGTTTCTATTTGGCTTATATATTCATTTTGTTGATTAGGTTCCACTTTCAGGTGAGATCATATGGCATTTGTCTTTCAACACCTGGTTTATTTTACATTCTTTTTTTTTTAAAAATATATTTTATTGATTATGCTATTACAGTTGTCCCATTTCCCCCCCATCATTTACCATTTTGTATGTGTGTGTGAGTTCTACTTAAGAAATTTTCAACCACTCCCAGATTGTGTGGATATCCACCTATATTTTCTTCTAAACTTTTGTTCTTTTGACTTTTATACTTAGGTCTATGATCCATTTCTGATTGATTTGTTTTTTGTGAAGTAAGGAAGAAATTAAGGTTTATATTTTTTCTCCAATGAATTGCTGTGGTGTTTTTATCTAAAGTCACTTTATCATATAAGTTTAAGTCTATTTCTGGACTCTCTAGACAGTACCATTGCTTTAGAAGTCTTTCATTAGATAGAAGCTGCCAGTTCTTTCCAAGGTAATGAAAAGTACTAATATCACATGTGTCAGTATAGCAGCTTCATAATAAGTCAGATAGCATCATTTCTCCAACTTTGTTCCCTTTATCAACATTACTTGGATATTCTCCGCACTTTGTACTTCCATTCAAATTCTCAAAAGCCTACACCTCAGTTTTCTCATATACAAAACTGGGACATTAGGATGGCACCTACTTAATGTTCTTTTGTGAGAAAGAAATCCTTTATCATATATAAAACCCCCATCATGGTGTCCACAGTATCATAAAAACTGAATAAATGCTTATTACTATATATTTTTTCTGGTGCACCTGATTGAACTACTCAGAAAAAAATGGTATGCATAAAAACTTTAGCTGCAAGAGAAGGAAACCCTCCAAGTCAGGTCTAATAAGTTCTAGTTGTTCCTATTTGTACAACAGCCCAGTTTGCTTATCGACATCTGTTCTTCCTGGAAACTGACATGTAATTTTCTTACCAGTTAACCACTGACTTCTCATATGCAGCAAATATATAAAAGCATCCATCACACATCGTGAGGCTGACTTTGAGCAGACCATGAAACTCAATGGCCTGTTCAGATTATTTTTAGAATCTGTAGGTGAATTTAGATTCATTTGCCTTGAATTTTATGAAAAGCTCATCTTTTATTATCATCCCCTGTCAAGTTGGCCTTGTGTTATTTGCTTTAAAGTATGATAAAATATGTCATTGTGTATATATAAATATATTATGTTTAAAATACCATTAAAAAATGAATGTGCATAATAGCAAATATAAAACATTCACAGTCATATAAAGTACATAAAACTATCTGTAATTCCCCTAGCTTCAAAAGCATTAGAGCCATAGTAGATTAAATTATATATGATATATTAAATATCATATTGTGTATTACAACAGAAGAGATTTTGAGTCAGAAGCAAAGGTTAAAATGTAGGCTGTGCCAAATACTAATTCTGTGACCTTGAGAAATCCGTGTATTCTTTTTAAAATTCATTATCTCATTGTAAATGAGGACAATGATGTCTGATTTACAGGGTTGTTATGAAGGTTAAACGTGGAATATATATAAGATTCTAGTATTGTGCCTAATAGTCCATGTGTGCTTCATAAATCAAAGATTTTATTATTATGGAAAGTCGTATTTCTGTTTATCAGTATTTAAATTTTAGTTGATAGACCATTGCTTTATTCCCCCAAAGAGCTGTATCTGGAAAGAGGAAATCTAGATAAATAGAAAACTTAATAATTTGAAAACAGCCTCCGTCAGGGAGGGGAGGAGAGGTTTGAGCCAGGACTTGGGGTGTCTCCTGGGTCTTCCTTATTGCCACATGGTCTCTTCCTGATCATCACTTACAACATGCTCATCTGAAGACATTGCCAGGGAAGACTTGTCATGGCATCTTCATCCACACTAGCTCTTGGGGCACTGGTGGTCATATGTCTTCCATTCCTCACTGTCAACCCAAGGACTTGGGGACAATGTAACTGCATCTTTGCAGCACTTCTCACGATGAAATGTCCCTGGACATTTCACACATGCAAAGGAGTAAGTTCAGAAAACAGTCAAGTGAAGGCCCTAAATAGTCAGTGTTAAGAATGAGAGAGCTCTTTTCTATTTCATATCCTTCAGGGTATGAGCTGAGGGATAAATTAAATCAACAGATAAAAATGAAATGAAATATTAAAAGGTATGGGGAAATGGATTTTGTTGTCATGGTCCCTGGGACCAAAAACTCTATTAAAAAGCAGTCAGATAAGAAGATGGTATTAAGTCGAAGTCATAAGTGGACTATAGGGAAATAATAATAGTAGTAAGTATAAAAATAATGGCTATGTTTTTTGAGTATTTACTCTGCACTAGGCACTCTCCCAAATGCTTTCTAGATATTAGCTCTTAAATCTTCAAAACAATTTTGGGAAATAACTACTATTATTTTTAATACTTTTCAGATGAAGAAACCGAACTAGAAAAGGCAATAAACTTGCCTGAAGGCTCACAGCTACTAAGGGGCAGAGCTAGGATTCAATCCCAGGTAGTCAACTCGAATCTAGAGACAGCAAGCCACTGACTCTGGTTTCTCTCCCACATCAAAAGGTGCCCTTGCTGATGTGAGTTTAGTTTAATGACAAGGAGACTCAGATACCTGTGAACATTCCTTTAAACAGAAGCACATGTATTGTTACTGTAAGTTATTCTGGCAGGTGGAGAGAGATTTCTGTAAACCCCAAGGATAAAAAAGACAGTGGCGCAAAAATGGTTGTGCAGCTCTCATGTTTTGACAGGAACCCCCCCACTCAGACATTGCTGTCAGTACAAGTGTCACATTCGGGGGGCAAGAAACCCCCTATCTGAGTTATGATATTCCTGTTCTTAGAAATTTACTCCACACTCTTGAAAAGTCCCAGAGTTTTGCCTCTTAAAATTTGTAACCTATAGATCTGTGTGTGTGACCATGTTATATATAAGCCACCTGAAATGCTGCAAATAATCGATCCTTTGTGTCTTTTACAGCCGTGCTTCTAAAAGTGTGGACTGGGACCTGTAGCACCAGCAGAACTTGTTAGGAAAGCAGAGTCTTAGGCCCTGCCCAGACCTCTGCAGAAGGGAGAATTGTGTTCCCCCAAATGATATGTCCATCTTGTATCTCAGAGGGTGACTGGCTTTTTATTAAAATCATTTCCTTGCTTGTTATTTAGAACTAGTCTTTGCAGATGGTACTAACTGAAAGACCTCCATATGGAATTATACACCCTGGTGTCCTAAGAAGAGAGGACACACGAACACACACAGAAAGAAGGTGGCCATGTGACATTGGGGGCAGAGATTGGAGTGATGCACCTACAACTCAAGGCATGCCCAGGACTGCCAGCAGCCACCAGATGCCAGAAGAGAAACCTGGGCAAGATTTTCCCACAGAGTCTCCCGAAGGAACCAGCCCAGCTGACATTCTGATTTCAGACTTTTCGCCTCCAGAACTGTGACAGAATACATTTCTGTTGCTGGAAGTCACCAAGTGTGTGGTGATCTATTACAGCAGCCCTGGAAAACCAATACAGTTACTGAATGAGAATCTGCAATTCCATAAATCCCTAGGTGATTTGAGAAATGCACGTTGAAATTTAAGAAGCCCTGCTTTAGCATTTCCAATGCATGTTGACATCTATCATAGTTGTGCAATCTGTTCTAAGGAATAGGACCACTTTACCAAATTGAGTCTCAAGTTAAACAGATGGAAGTGATTTGTCTCTGCTAGAGGCAGGCGTTGATTGCTCAGGACAGCCCACTTTGCTCCTCTCTGCTGACTTCACCCCTGACACGTCTGTCTGTGTGGATTACCTTTGACTCATGAAACGCTCCTGTGAGGTAAGTAAGGTCACGGTGTTAATAGATAATGGAACCAGAACTCAAACCCATTTCTTAGGACTCAAATTAGTTTTGCTTTTGAAAATTTTAGGTTTTTTGGCCTGCGATCCTATAAAATCTTACTCCGCAAGGATGTGGAGTTTACGAAGATTATTCCATGTGCTCTTCAATCATGGGTGGGAATTTTGAGTTTTATTGGTCGTAAGATAAGCTTCCAGATACTGGTGTTCATTATGACCTCACAGTGGTAGCTTTCTCTTTGAAATTGGACCCACGTGGGGAACATATCTCTAGCTCTGCTTTTGTTAGAGATGACTCCTCACTAGGATGACCATGATCGGAGAGAAGCTCTCCCCTCCATAGACTGTAGTCAGGGGCCAGACAAGGTTACAGATTTTTCAGTCTATTGGCCTCACAATACTGCTTGAGTGGAAATCATTGACTGAGAGGTAGATACAACCCCAATGCCCCAACCGAAGTTGATCTTTATGTAGCCAGCAACACCCTTTCCCAGACTGACCACTGACTACACCAGGGAACCTGACCTGTCTTGAGCCTAAGTCCACTGTGGCTAGTAGATGACCAGTCTCTCCACACTCTTTACAGAGCAGTGATTAAGAGCAGGGTTTCTAGACCCAGAAAGGTGGATCCCCACCTTGTCTTTTTCTGTGATCTTGGGCCACTTACTTCTCTATACCCCATATAACACCAGTACTTACATGAGAAGATGATTGCCAAGAATGAGTTAACACATGTAACATACTTACAACAGGACTGGTACAAGCACAAAAGAAACTAGCTGTTATGCGAGTTTCACCCTTGTGTTGATAAGTGTCCACGTGCAGCATTTTATTGATGAAGAATGTTGACCTTTCCCAAGTCCTGCCTTTGTGTAGCCCATACTTCATATCCCACAAGACACTAGGCCCTTATTCAACCTAGGATTGAATCCATGGAACTCACCATTTCACCTGATTTCTCTAGGTCTGACATTACTCAGCTGAAGCACTCATTATGTCCCATAAAAGAATAGTCATTATTTTAGTGTATTTTTGGTCCTACTCACCTATAAGTGGCCCCTCTGATTTTGCCTCCATTTTTCAACTTCACACCCACACACACCTAATGATTGTCCACCTGTCTTGGTTTCATGTCTATATGACCCATCTGCGTCCTAGTACTTACCCCCAAAATAATCAGGATTATTTTTGGCTGAAAGGAAACAGAAACCATTGAGGTCAACTGTCCATTTTTAAAATGAGGAAACGGAGAGGAAGGACAAAGGGAATGAGAATTGATATATATGGCTATCAATTGAGCCCCTTCTTGGTTCCAAATGCTGTGCCATTTTGTCTATATTATTTGAGTTCATCCACAAGCCAATTTTACTAGGTTGGTGTTCTCATTATCCATTTACCAATGATGAATATGAGATTTGAAGAAGGCTAGGTAATTTTCCCAAGGTCACACAATTGGAATGTGGAAATCTAAGATCTGAACCAGACCTTCTGTTTCCAAAGACTACTTTTAGTCATTTCACTAAATCTTCTGACTTAGCTGCTGTGTGATTTATCCAAGGTCACAGAGCTCATGGAGAATGTCTGGGATTTAGATGTACCATACCCCATTCAGTTTGGTTGATTTCAAGGCCTTTAAACTATATGGTTTTCTAATCTGTTCAAGTTAAAAAATTCTTAAATGCAGATGCCTCATTTCTATAGCAGAAAAATGAAATGTTGTTCATGCAAAAGGCATCATCTGATAAACCAGCTACTTATAGTTTGTTGGATCCAGGTGTTGCGATAAACTACTGCTTACCAGAAGAGAATGCATTGATAAATTCCCCACCCGATTCAAGCTTATCTAGGGTGGACACTAAATCCCATTTATCTTATCTTTATAGAAGTGTTTCCCTTCTCAGCAAACAGAGGGCTGCAGGGCAGAAGGGAGGGGTGATGCTGTCCCTCTTAAATTTCCAATCTGACTTACAGGTCATTTCTGTGAGCTGGCCATCCCCTTCCTGCTTCTTGGAGTTCTAAGGACATCAGTCTTAGGGCCAAGAAGAGAGTTTGCTTTTTCCTAGTGGTCATGCATGCTGACCTTCACTTACCATGTATTTATAAAATGCACCTGTATTTCAAAACTCTGAGGAAAATGACCAAAAAGCCCTCGTGTATGAGCCTCCATCTGTTTGAGTTCTCCTGCCATCAACTGCCAGGCAGGTGAGTAAAGAAGTCTTCACAAGGACCTCTACTCCAGTCATCATCTAACTGCCGTTTCATGAGAGACCTCTAAGCCAGACTGCCCAGCCAAGCTGGTCTCTAATTCCTGATTCACAGAAACCATAAAAGAATAAACTGTGATTTTAAGGCACCATGTTTTTTGGTGATTTTGCTACCCAGCCATAGTAATGAAAACATGGGCTATGCATGGAATTATGGCACTGAAGTCACTTGTTACTATCCGCCCCTCCCCCATAGACTGTAAGTTTCATGATGGTAAGAAATGTCTCTTGGTTTTCCTACTTATCTCCAATGCCTACTGCTATACCTGAGACAGAATGCATTCTCAATAAACATTTGAGTCATGAATGACTGAATAAATCAATCGGTGCATGGCACGTGAGGCCAGGAATGGAGAATAGACTTGTGTGAAGTCAGGGAAAGGCGCAGACCTCAAAGATTTCAAAGACCTGGGAAAATGGGACTTCTACCATCCTCCAGAAACTTGTGCCAGGCCTGGCAAACAGATTGCAAGCCATTGCTGCAGATAGAAAACAGAGAAGTGGAAGTGCAGGTATTTCATAAAATAATTTGAGTCCTGAAATGTTGGTGTCTAAGTGGTACTTTTGATTTATTCTAGATGGGTCTCTGGTTTGGCATATATAACTTTGGGAGTATTTGTTTAAGTATTTTGGAGGGAAGTTTGAAAATGCATAGGTCTATGATTATTCAGTTCAATACTCTTGCCAACTCATATCTGGCTGCTTCAATTTAAATTAATGTATATTAACGCACACCTATGCTCACTGCAGCATTGTTTTACAATAGCCAAGATTTGGAGTCATCCAAAGTGCCCATCGGTAGATGAGTGAATAAAAAAAACATTGCTGCACTTACACAATGGAATACTACTTGGCTGTTAAAGAAGAAAGAAGGAGCCCTGGCTGGTATAGCTCAGTGGATTGAGCGTGGGCCTGCGAACCAGAGGATCGAGGTTCGATTCCCAGTCAGGGCACATGCCTGGGTTGCAGGCCAGTTTCCAGCAGGGGACACACGAGAGGCAACTATACATTGATATTTTTCTCCCTCTCCCTCTCTCCTACCCTTCCCCTCTAAAGATAAATAAATAAAAATCTTTAAAAATAAAATAAGAAGAAAGGAATTCTTACCTTTTGTGATGACTTGGATGGACCTGGAGAGTATTATGCCAACTGAAATAAGCCAGTCAGAGAAAGACAAATACCACAGTATTTCACTTATACATGGAATCTAATGAACAAAATAAACTAACAAAGTAGAAAGGGACTCAGAGATACAGAGAACAGACTGACAGCTGTCAGAGGAGAAGGGGGTTTGAGGACTGAGTGTAAAAGGTGAAGGAATTAAAAAAAAATGAACACATAGAAACAGACAACAGTATGGTGATTATCAGAGGGAAAGGGGTGTAGGGGGAGGTAGAAAATGGTAAAAGGGGAAGAAATGGTGATGGAAGGAAACTTGATTTTGGGTGGTGAACACACAATAAAATATACAGATTACATGTTATAGAATTGTACACCTGAAACCTATATGATTTTATTAACTGATGTCACCCCGATAATTTCAATAATTTTTTTAAAAGTGAGCAAATTAATGAGAATATGAGGGCTATCTGGAAAATGTCCACCCATTGTTAATATAATGAGAACAGTTTTGCCATATTGATGTAACCTGGCAGCTAAGGAGAGTGGACTGGAATTCACATGTGCAAACAATGACGACTTCACTGTACTAGTCAGTGGGGGTGGTACATGCCATCGAGTGAGCATGTGTACTGTGTGGCCATTGCATTCAAAATGACTGAGCAAGTACAACAAATCTGCATCAAATTTTTCATTAAGCTTGAACATTCCTCCACGGACACTATTCCAATGACATAGAAGGCCACAACTATGGGTAACTGGTGATTGGCAGTTTCATCATGACAACGCTCCCACTCATGCATCATGTCTCATGCAGAGTGTTTTGGCAAAACATCAAATCACCCAGGTGACTCAGCCCCCCTACACCCCAGATTTGGTGCCGCATGATTTCTGGCTTTTCCCAAAACTAAAACCACCTTTGAAAGGGAAGACAGTTCAGACTGTCGATAAGATTCAGGAAAATATGATGGGGCAACTGATGGCAATTGGGAGAACTGTGTGAGGTCCCAGGGTGCCTACTTTGAAGAGGACTGAGTCATCATTGTCCTATGTGCAATGTTTCTTGTATCTTGTATCTTCTTCAATAAAGGTCTGTTTTCCATAGCATGTGGCTGTATACTTTCTGGACAGACCTCATATATTTTTAATCTGTCTTCAGAAAGGAGCATACATGTCATTGGTTTGTATTCAGTGCTGATGTTTCATTAATGGATTCATATTGTTCAGCTTCAGAACTCATCAAACCCTGTATTCTTCCCATTTTGATGAGAAATGTTTCAGCACTCAGTGCTTGCTCAGGACTCATTGCACTTGCTAGAACTTGTATGAATCACAACAACCCCCCCCCCCCCCCGCAAGGGAAGATGCTTCATCACTAGTTGCATTTGGTACTCATCCTTTTCGGCGCTTGTCACAAGTTCTGAAACTTATTAACGACAAGTACCAAGGCACGACTGTACATAGTCTCAGGAAATGCAAAAAAAAAAATAAGTTAATGTATATTAAATGAAAAATTTAGTTCCTCATTTACACTAGTAATATTTCAAGTGCTCATTAAGTAGCCTTATGTATCTAGTGGTAACAACACTGGGCAACATCTATATAGGACATTTCCACCATCACAGCAAGTTATATTGAACAGGGAAGGCCTAGCACTTCGAGTCCCTCCATCTCATCACTGCGATAGTTCCGGGAATTTTTATTTGTTGAACACCTGTTGTCTATAAAGCACTAGAGATAATACGTTCCATATACTACCCCTTTCAATCTTCAACATTCTAATGGTGAACAGTAAACCCTGCTCCCACCCAATTTTACAACTGAGGGGATTAGAACTTTGGAAGGTCAAGTGACTTGTCCAATGTCATGCTGCTCGGTTGTGGTGGGGAGAGCTGGGATCTAAGATCAAGGCTATTAGATACTAAAGCCAGAGCTCATTCCTTCTGTAGTAATAATGTGCTGCTGTGTATGAGCAGAATTCCTTATAGGCATCCTGAAATCTTTGGATTAAAGGAATCAAAATTCAGTCTTTCACCCAGCGTTTCAGTCCTCTATACCCTAGACCAGCGGCGGGATTCCAGGCAAGCATCCCACTTCACCACTGTGACTTTCACATACATCCTTGTCTACACATCTGCCTTTCAGGTGAGTGTTTTCCAATGTAAGAAATGATAAAACACCTTTAGTATTTTTTCTAACTTATAATGCATATTACTCATAGAAATATATGACACAAGCTAAAACTGACAACAGTTAAGTCTGCATATGGTAGAATTTGTTATAGTTAAAAAACTGGCTGAAGAATCACAGCTTTTTGGTAACACTCAAATCTGCAAAAGAAAAAAAAATGACTGAAGAAAAAATTAGACTTGGTAGAATGATTAACAGAAAATAAAACTGATAACAGATAAGACTACTGACTGGTGAAGTCTGTATTTGATGAAAAATAGTTGGAAGATTCAAATATTCTTGACAAAATTTAGACATGCAAAATTTCATCCGAGGAAATTTGATTTAGCTTAAAAATTAGTAATAATGTTTTTAAGTGTCTAACACCAATAAGAGCTATTTATGAATCAATCAATATGATAAACACTTTTTATGGTTTATTTTACTTAATTCCCAAATAAGACTGGGAGATTGATATTAATATTACTTTCATTTGACAGTTGATGAAACTGAGACAACGGGAATTTATGGAACTTGCCCAGATAGATCAAACAGAAAATAAAAAGCAGATGGCGGAATAAAACCTAGGAGATTTGGTTATAATGCTTGTGCATTTCAATATTTATTTTACATTTTTTTCTTTTTTATTGATTCTAGAGGGAGACAAAGGGAGGGAGAAAGAGAGGGAGAGCATCATCAATGTGATAGAGAAACACTGATAGGTTGCCTCTTGCACATGCCCAACTGGGGACGAAACCCACAACCCAGGCATGAGCCCTTACCAGGAAACGAACCTGAGACCTTTCAGTTTGCAGGATGATGCCCAACCAACTGAGCCACACTGGCCAGGGCCAATGTTTATTTTACTTTACCATGCTTTTTACTTGGTTCCTCTTTTGTGAAATCATTTTCTAAACCTCTTTTGGTTTATAGGAAGTATTTTATATTTAACAATTGAAATAAGTATTTTTGGACTTTGTATTTCAAAGTTATTTTTAAATATGGAGAAAAAGTATAGAAATAGTCAAATAAAAGGTTTTTGAACCATTTCTGGATGCGTTGAAGACACAATATCCCATTAATTACAAAATTTTCATAATTCCCAAGACAAAGACATTCTCCTGAATAACCACAGTACAGACAAAAAAATAATGTTAAAACATTTTTGCCATCTATTGGATAGACCCATTCAAGTTTTGCCAATTGTCTTAATCATGTCTTTTATAGCAAAAGGATCAACTCCAGAATCTCATGTAACATTTTAGTTGCTATGTGTCTTTCAATGTAAAATACTCAGTTCCATAGTCTTTGTCTCCATGACCTTGATACTTTTAAGGATTATATGCCAATTACTTGTAAACTATTCCTCAATCTGGAATTACCAAATATTTCCTTTTTATTAGATTAGGGTTATATGTCTTTGGCAGGAATACCAGAGAAATGAAGATGTGTGATGTAAGATGTTTTGGACATTAACCAGATGGTATTCAGAAATCATGATTGGGGCACTAAGTGCTCATTACTATTGGAGTGTTATTGTTCCCAGGCAGAACTAGGATGGTATATTTTATAAGATATTTATATACATACATTTGTATACATTCTATAGAAGTATATTTCTTTGTAAATATTTTATTATAAAATATACTTAATAAATTTAAGTGCATTATACCTATTTTTTATTTATCTATATTGAAAACCATGAATTCACAGCACTATCTTCTATTTCAATCCAATGCCACATAGGGTTTATACCAGTTTTCTCCTTGTCTGTATTTGTAAATCCTTTATCTTACAGAGAGAAAAACTGGCTATATTCTGCTGAATATATTTACTTATTTAATCAAACTCCCCGTATGTAGCCAATCTCCCATCATCACTGCTTTTCTCACCCCATGCGCATACTGATCCGTAAGGGGGGTTGCTACTACCACCTCACCACAAGCATGCCCACCTTGCTCAGTCCAGACCAATGTCTTTAAAAAGGAAGACAGGAAAGAAGCGGGCAGAAGAAAAGGGGCAGGGGGGGTGGGAAGAAGGAAAAGAAAATAAAGCAAATTAACTTTAGGAGAACAAAAGAATTGCAATGTATGAAAAAATTGATGACGTAAGCTGATTTAATAAAATTCATATTAAAATATTATATCAATATAAATTAATCATTTGGAAATCATTGTAATTGAGGGTCTATTTTAAAAAATACAGAGTAAAACTGCACAGTAATTAAAAATGTTGAACATTTGCCAGATAAGAATGATAGGCTTAAATATTTACCAGGTCAAAAAGTGGCACTGACACCATGAGGTTAAAACATTTCTAATCAATATTTATGTGAAAAGGATTGATCTGATGAAAATAGTTAGCATAACTAAAAATGGGAGGAAATGACATTGCTTTGGATGTATTATGTAGGCAAGGCATCAAAAATTAAACTGGCTTAATTAAGGTAATAGCTTTGAGAACAGTCCCTGTTTCCAAGGCTATATATTGTGAGGATTAAATAGATTGAAGAACATAATGTATATGCAACACTTAAGCCTTGGTAAGTGCTTGACTAACGGTAGTGATGATGATAACAATGACAATTTCCAAGAATGAGTCCCAGGTTTCTTATTTTGTCCCCAGAAGTGGTGAAAAGTAGATATTAATATGAAGTTGTAATGTACACCCAGGAAGAATTCAAATTTAATGACTCTGGGTCTTATGGTGAGTCCAGCACAGGCATTGGTTTGAGGAAGGACACCCATGTGTGTGAATATGTTTCAATAAATCAGCCACCGTGATTTGATTAAAGACCCAGTGCTATAGAACCAGCAGCAAATAAAGACATCAATGGGATATCTCAATGGGAAGGTGAGCAGCAAAGACCAGGTTGGCTGAGAGTGACTGAGCTGTGTCAGATGGAAACTGATTAAAGGTATCTGCTGATGAAAAGGAAGAAAGTGGAAACCAATCTCGCTCTGTCCAGGTCCAGCATCTCCCACATGGGCTTGAAACTTTGATTAATGGCATTTCTCCAGCTGAAGGAGAAAAGCTTCTCCATAACCATCTAGGCAATTTTCAGAAGGGGCCACTGCAAGTGGATATTATTATTGCATGAAGAACTTCCCTGATGATTTTCTTCTTTTTCATGGCTTTAGGGAGAAAAAAGGTCAGAGAAATTGCTCAAGAATATTAATGATTGTCTGGAGTCAGAGAATAGAGAAAGAGCTCAGGTAATACACAGAAAGTTGCTCAAACTTAGACCATTAAAACTTAGACTCATTGGCCTTTGGAACACTGCTTAGCATGTAATAGGTACCAACACATGTGTTGAATGAAAAATTGAATGAACATAGGGATGCATACTTAAACACTAATTCAAAATGAAATATGCATCCATATGTTCATGGCAGCATTATTTACAATAGCTGTGATATGGAAGTAACTTAAGTGCTCATCAATAGATGATTGGATAAAGAAAATGTGGTTCATATATACAATAGAATATTATTATTCAGCCATTAAAAAGAATGAAATCTTACCATTTGCAGCAACATGGATGGACCTAAAAGGCATTATGCTGAGTAAATAAGTCATACGGAGAAAGACAAATACTATATGATTTCACTTATATGTGGAATCTAAAGAACAAAAATATAACAAAACAGAAACAAACTCGTAGACCCTGAAACCAAACTGAAGGTTGCTAGATGGGAGGAGGGTAGAAGGACTGGGTGAAAAGGTGGAAGGGATTAGAAGTACAAATGGGCAGTTACAAAATAGTCACAAAGATGTAAAGTACAGCATAGGGAATATAGTCAATAATATTGTAATAATTATGTCTGGTGCTAAGTGGCTACTACACTTATCAAGGGGACCACTTTGTAAATTATATAAATGTCTAATCACTATGCTGTACACCTGAAACAAATTTAAAATAATATTGAATGTCAACTGTAATTAAAAATAGAATAATTAAAAGTAGAAGAATGAATGAATGTGTCTCAGATACTGAAATGTTTTTTCTTCAGAGTGCCCCTCCCATCTGTGATCTAATTTAATTGTATCTAAGAGATAAAAGAGCAACAGCTAAGAAAATAACAACATACAAAAGTTCAAAATAAGTTAGGGAAAATGGAAAGAACTGTCAATATGATTGTGATTCTTGAACTCAGTGTTTGTTGAGAGCTGTGTTTGAAGCACAATTTACAAGGTTTGGAGAATGCAAAATGAAGCCATCTTGCTCTCACAGAGCTTATGGACCAGGAGGAAGTAGGCACATTAGGTCCATTTACCCATCACACAACAAGGTGTACTGAGTACTTACTATATTTTAGGGGACACAGATATGAATAAGGCAAAGTTGCTGGCCTCCTAAGAGTTTATAGTCTAGACACAGAGATGGATAATTCAACAGAAAATAATCTCCCTGTGATGAGTGCTGTGCTAAAGGCAGCTGTAGGAGCAGAATCGAGTTGCACTAAACCCAGATGGTTGGAGGAAGCAAGTTATAACCTAAGTATGAATGGCAAAGTTAGCCACCCAACTTTTGCTTGGTGTATTGCTAAAGTAAATGGCTAACCAATTGTTCAAGCACTAGAGATTGAATAATCCTTTGTTTCACACCACTTTGAAACAGCACCCCTACCATGAATTTGGTACCGTATTGTACATGTGTTACATTAGCATGCATTGTTAGTCTCTCTCTTCTGTTTCAAAGATCTCTTTTTGTAGTGGTGTCACACTTTTAAATTTATCTCCCCCCCAGCACTCAAGGATATTAAACATATTACAATTTTAGCTTGCTACCTTCCATAATATATTTTTTCTTGGCTTTCATCCCCCATGTGTTTGTCCAAATGCATTTTAGAATCACTTTGTCAAGATTCCCAAAATATGTCCTGCTGGAATTTATATCATAATTGCATTAAACCAGTGCATTAATTAAGAGAGAACCTATTTATAATATCGAGTCTTGCCTTTTAAGAATATGATGTGTTTCTCCATGAAGCCAAGGTATTCCTTAATGTTTCTCAGTAAGGTTTTGTAATTTTCTTCATATAGTTATGTTTATTCCTTAAGGGTTTAGAAGCAAATTATTTGTTGCTTCTGTGGGGAAATAAGATTGTTTTCCATTGTTATTTTCTAACTGCTTGTTGCTAACGTACAAGAAAGCTATTGTGTAGCCACTTAACTGCCTTTTCTTGTTAGTTCTAAGACTTTTCCCATGGCTTCCCTGCATTAGAGAATCCTATTGCCTGTCAACAATGACAGCCCTTCATCTTCTTTCCAAATAACGGGATGCTTCAAAACCATAAAACTGATGGTTTCTACTTCCTTGTTCTAACAACTGTCATGTGAGATCCAAGTCCGCAAAATGGGAATAGAGAATATGGTACCTTGTGATCGTGCCCTCCCTTCTAAAGCCTGTTTCCTGCAGCATGCATCCAAGTTCAGCCAGCTCCAAGTCCTGGCAGTTCCCCATACAGAGGCCAGCTCACACCTGGACTCCTCCTTCTTTACTGATCTAGCTCTTCCAGACTCAGCTCAGGTATCTGACACAGCATCATGAAGGCTCCCCACATCCCTCAGGTTCCCTCATGCCCCCGGTTGCCCAATTCCAACTATTTGTCCCTGCAGCCTTTTCACAACGCAGACTGTGTTGCCTGGTTAAGAACGAGGCTTTGCTGTGAAAAACCCTGAGTTTGTATCTTAGATCCACCATTGTTAGATAGAAATCATAGCTAAGTTTATTCATTCTTCATTTCTAAAATGGAAGTAAGAATACCTAACTCATAGAGTAGTTAGGAGAATTAAATGGGATAATCAAAGCATTTTGTACAATCTCTGGTTCACAGTAAGTCTTAAACTAGAGTTAGTTATGATTTTATGTGTGTGTGTGTGTGGTTGTGATGTGTGGTTAAATTTTTTCTAATAAATTTACAATTGTTTTCACAACCCTCTGGACTATTGTCTCCTGGAGGGCTGATGCGGACACTGGCTAGCAGTGTCCACGTCATTATGGATGAAATAGAACATACACACGAACGACTGAGTCCGGTGGAGAAAAAAGGACCACAGCGTGGCATTTCTCTCAAGGGGAGCAAAATCCTCGGCATCCATCAGCCAAGACAGGCCTTTATTCTGTATCTCCTCACATTACAAGAGGATCCTCACTCCCTATGCACCAGTTACAACAAAGGAGCCAATGCCCCAATCACATCACAGAAGAAGGATATTAGCAAATGAAAAGGCAAAAGTGGTTGAGCCGGTTACACTGGTCCCTGCAAGGTTTAGTATGGATTTTAGGAAGTTACAACAAGCATTTGCAGGGTAAGGGAGTTTTTAGCAAAAAGCAGCTTAGGTATATTGCAAATCTGATTCCCCATGAGAGAACCTATCTGTGGGCATGGGTCCTGTGCATCTCCGAGTGGGAGCTGGGCCCACGCCACACAGAAGGGTCTGCCACAGAGGGCAGCCTCTATTGTTAGTATTTTGGAGTTTTCAGCCTACTCATTGTAGTTTCTCAGGTGTGTTCTGATGCTACCTGCATCACTCACCTGGGCCCTCTGTGGAAAAGGTGGCTTCTCAGACTACTTATACCTACTGAACCAGAATTTTCAGAGCTTGGGCTCAGATACAAAGATTCTTCACAATCATCAAGTAAGCTCTCTGTACTCTAACATTTAAGAACACTGTCTTAGTGCCCAACACTGTGTGTGCTTAGCCAATGTTGGTTGAATAAAGTGAATCAAAATAATTGAACTGAATCATAGCTTAGTTAGGCAGCATAGTGAGGAATTCACAAGTTGTTTTAACATTGGGACAAAAGCAACCCTGGTTATAGAACACTGTCAAGACTTCCCAATCTGTTTACGATTCATCAGTGAAGTGCAAGGGCTTCAGGCACTATCTGGAACATAGTTGGCACTTAGCAAATAGTGTTGAATTGGTAGTTAGATGCATGGATATGAGGAAAACAAAGCCAAGGTGCCCATCCCTGAACCCAGCGAGGTTCCTCTGTTACTCTGGAGGAAAGGGCAGATAAATCCCATCCCCTTCCTTGTCCCAGGCACTCTCGTCACAGCATCTCAAGATCACTTTTAAAGGGAAACCTCTGTTATGGAATCAGCACCATTGTTGCAGACTCACCCATTACTTTTGCTACTTAAAGATTCAAAGTGAGAATTTGTCTTTTCTACTTAAGAAGGTTAATTCAACACCCAAATATGTGCGGTTTTTATTTGTTGTTGTTTTAAATGATAAAAGCAGTGTATATTTATTGGAGAAAACTTGGAAGATAGAGACAAATATAAGAAATAAAATAAAACATCAATCATAATCCCTCCATCTATTATTGTTATCATTGGAACATTGCTACTGTTGTCCAATTTTACTAGGATGTGTATTTTTTTTCACACAGCTCATTAGTTGCAGAGCGAGCTCTAGTAAGCAATGCCTAAATCCATGAAAAGAATTCAAAATGTTATTTTCAGTGGCTAGAAAATAATCTGTCATGTGGATATCCCATAATTACCATTTTATTCTCCTATTGGACATGTAGAATATTTCCAAAGTCTCATTATTACAAACAATGGTTTCTTTTTTTTTGCATGTGAAACTTATATAATTTTATTAACAGATGCCACCCCAATAAATTCAATAAAAATTAAACAAACAAACCATGTAGGACACTGGTTATCATCGTGGAGCGGTTAGCTACAACTTTTACATCTTCTCAAAAAATAAGGGCACATATAGAATGACTGAAAAAGTGACCAGTAAAGGGCATTTAAAAAACAAAAAGAGATAATTAGGCAAACACAAACCAACAAGCTTCATGTGTCTGAATGTCTTTATATATGATAATTGGCTTTCATTTGTGGTTATTTCCTTATGATAAATTTCTACAAGTTGAGTTACTGTGTCAACAGGCAAGAATATTTCTCAAGCTCAGGATATATACTACAAACTGCTTTTCAGAAAGTTTGTAAAAATATGTATATGTTCCTACAGAGAGTCTGATGATGTCTGTAAACGATATTTTCTGAGGTCCCTCCTGCACCTTTCTTGATGGAAATTGTTTCCTGGATTTTGGGATCAGACTGGGCAAGGTCTGAATTTAAGTTCTGCCAAGTACTAGCTGCAAGATTTTAAACATGTTTGACTCTGGCCGAATGACATTCCTTCAAGTTGTCAGCTCAAAAGTTGGTTTCAGCTTCTCCTTTGAGATTTAGCTCAGTCCAAGAATGTTATCTGAAACCCTCAAATCACCCTCTACTTTTATTGGACCATGCATTATATCTACTCAAAAGACAGATATGGATGATTACTCAGAATTAAGTAAATGAAGTGAAATTTTACATACCCATGCATAGAGAAGTCTTACTTTGAACTTATTTTCTATCTACTCTTCTATCTTTACTAAAACATTTTCTTAAGTTAACATAGAGACTCAGCTCAGGTTTCAGGACTACGTAAAGCCTGCCTCCACTCCCCAACCAGGGACTTCACCCATTCTCCCTATAGCACCTATCATGTTACATTTCCACTTTTCCATTTTTGTCTCCTCTACTGTCTATGAGCTTCTGTGCAGACCCGGAAATTACTGAGTCATTTATCTAGGCTCCTGTCATGATTCCCACTTTACACATGAGGATCTTACATATCTCCAGGCTTAAACATCACAGAACTTTCTGTGGAGGAGAAGCCTGCCTAGTTGGGAGTGGTGTTGCTCAGCAGCTTTGAGCAAAGACTATGGATTAGACTGCCTGATTCAAATCTGCAGTTCATCACTTCCTAGCTGTGTGATCTTGGGCAACCTACTTAACCTCTCTGAGCCTCAGTTCCCTCATTGGTAAAATAAGGATAACAATATTTATCCTTTATGCTTGTGAGGATCAAATTAGATAATATATTAATGTCTGATGTTAACTCAGTGCCTGGTTCCTGATAAGTACTCACCACCAAAATGTTAGCTGTTACATCATTCTCCGTGTTAAATAAGTAAATGGACTGGGTGATTTAAATATCTCCAATTTAAACAAGGAACCTAAAGATGTTATCTTCACCATGGAAATGTCCTGATGAGCATATGATGATCAAGACTCCAATTTATTCATGTTTTAATGTCAAATGATTGCCCCCCAAACGTGAATCCTGGTGCATGCTTGTCCTGCTTGCATGGGTTACAGTGCACGGTCACCCAGAGACAACTGATAAATGTGAAGGAGAAATGGTATCCTGGTTTGGAGGGGACCCTAAGGGTCACTTATTCCTTCTTCCTATCCACTCTGCAAGATCCCTGTTGTTTGTCCCCCTTCTAACAATGGAAGTGTTAATTCAAACGAGTGCAATTTATTTCATGAGAACTAAGATTTCCTGAGTGTCTGCCCTGTGGTAGGCATGCTGTTAGGTACTTTAAAATTTTTGTCTCAATAAATACTCCCAATGCCATGGATGGTAGGCATTATTGTCCTCCAGTGCCAACAAGGAGACTAAAGCACAGAGAGGTTAAGCAACTTGCCCTAGGCTACACAGCTCATAAGCAGTACATCTGAGACCAAACCCCAGGACTCTTTGCCCTTGAAGCCCTTGTATTTTTTGCAATATCCTGCTGCCTTCAGAAAAGTAGATTAAGATATACTGCACTGAACAGATGGCTTTTTCCTTCCTTTAGAAATGGAGATGTGGTTGTCAGAACCTGGATTTCAGTGGAATGCCAAGTTTAATACTCTCTTATGACCCTATTTAAAGCTCTCTTCTACTCTTTCCACTTTCCCAAAGGCTAGGGTGACAGTTTATAAAACAGCATTATCCCATATGACACCTTCCTCAATGTAGGGGTCAAGATCTTTGGTCCCTGGGAAATAACCTTCTAAAGCAAGTCTCCCTCTGAAACCCAGTGGATAATAAATCACCTTTTTTTATTAAATCTTTTTTTTTTTTTTTTGGTATTCTATTATAGTTGTCTCAATATTTCCCCCTTTGCCCTCCTCCGCCCATCCCACTCCCGACTCCCGCAGTCAATTCCCACACTGTTATCCATGTCAGTGGGTCATTCATACATGTTCTTTGTCTAGTCCCTTCCCTTTCTGCCCACCCTTACCCTCCACCCTCCTCCCCTCTGGTCACTTTCAGCCTATTCCATGTTTCCATGCCTGTGGTTATGTTTTGTTCATCAGTTTGTTTTGTTCATTAGATTCCTCTTATAGGTGAGATCATACGATATTTGTCTTTCAGTGAGACTGGCTTATTTCACTTAGCATAATATTCTCCAGACCCATCCATGCTGTCGCAAATGGTAGGAGTTCCTTTTTTCTTTCTGCTGCATAGTATTCCATTTTGTAAATGTGCCAGTTTTTTGATCCACTTATTTACTGATGAGCATTTAGGCTGTTTCTAGCATCTTTTATCTTTTCCCTGCCACTTCCGCCTCCTCAGTTGGATTCAGATGGCAGCTGCCCCTGATAAGGGGCTTCTTGAACCTGCTCTGAGCTTGCCACTCCCTTCAGTAGGAAGGGAGTTTCCAAAGGGCACCAGCCTTGGATTTGCTGTTCCTGGCTATGCAGCCTTGGGCAAGTCACTTTCATTCTCTAAGCCTTATCTACAACTTTAAGGATCATTTATTTATTCCGAGATGGGTCTGTGGAGACCTACCAGAGGCCAGGCACTACATGGGGTATAGGGATTCAGTAGTCGGTAAATACTGCTCAGAAGTAATTACAGACATGACCTCAGGCTGAGGCCAAAGACTAGACCTCTCTTTGGGCAAGGGTAAATTCTTCAGCTTTTATGAGCCTCAGTTTCCATACCTGTAAAATAGAAATAAAAATAATAACCTCACATGACTACTGCAGTAATAACATCAGAGAGTGGATATAAGGTCCCAGGAAAATGGTACCCCAAATGTTGATGTGATGATGATGATAGTGATGATGGTGGTGGGATTTCAGAGCTGGTCATTTCAACATGTGCTTCTGCGGTATGCAGACTGTTTTCAGCCAAGGGCCATTTTAGCTTCAGGCTCAAGAGAAACTTCACCTTTAACTACCTAGAAGAACTGAAATTAGAGACCTTTCCCAAAATAAGAGATTATCAGCAATAATCTCTTCTTGACCCATTTATGTTGTTGGGCAAACTTTTATTTACTAACATCTGTTCTTCTTACCATTCTGCAGTGACCCTTTGGAGTCCTCAAGTCACCTTACCTCATCCCTAGCTCAGAATGCTTTATATACCCATCTATGTTCCCTTTCCAATTCAGAATCTCTCCTATATTTACATACCCGATTCTCTCATGGATGCATGTCTCCCATACATATGTATGTATTAAATTTGGTTATTTTCTCTTGCTAATCTCATGTCTATTTGATTATTAGACCAGACCGAAGAACGCTGAGGGTAGAGGAAAGGTTGTTCCTCCCCCACTGGTGATGACAATGTTGATGGTGATGATGATGGCGATGATAATGAGAACTGTAATGAGGAGGGAGCAGTTCTGAAGGAATTGATGATGTCGCTCAGAAAGCTTTACTGCGAGGGTGGCTACTACATAGAAGTCACGTTGTTACAGCTCTATTCTCACCCTTCTTACACGGAATCTTAAAAATCCTTCTCACAGCCAAGTGCCAGTGAGCTATTCAGAAAGCTTTGTTCTTTATCAGCACTGGACTTAACTCTGTCCCCATAATCATTTGCTTATCATGGTCCACTTCGCCATTTTTCAATGACAGCTCATCTAGCAAAAGCCAGCTCAGAGGAATGCTGTCTTGTTCTTCTTCATGGGAATATTGTTCCCTTTTACAAGCCTAGGTATCGCAGCCTATTGTTTGGGCCCACACAAAGGAAGTTTTAATAGGAGACACACTTGGCAGAGGGATTTGTGTCTGAATGGTGTCCTTCTGTTGTTTTAAATGGGTTTGAGGAGCAGTTTCAAAGCTCTTCATTCACCAACGTGAAGAGCTCTAAGTCTCTGTCTTAATTGTTTCCTGAATCTTCTCTCTAGTGCCAGTAAAGCCCTATCAACTCCCAACATCCCTTCCTTGTGGCTCAGAGGAGGCCCAGACACCTGAGCAGCCAGGGAGCACAGCACAAATGAACACTATACACATGCCCGTGCACGGTAGCCCATGCAAGCAGGACAAGCTGTCGGGGTGGGTGGGGGGTGCTCCAGAAAGAGGAGAAGGAGAGAGAAGCACAGTGGCATAGAGGAGACACAAATAGATTTAAAGTTCAGACAGACCTGGCTTCCCATCCAAGTTCTGCAAATAACTCTCCGGGTGGCCTGACCAGACCACTTCACCTCTGTGACTCAGTTTCTTCATCTGTCAGATATTAATGTCTCATAGCATTGTGCTAGATGTTTTGCATGGATTCTTATATATGACCCTCACAGCACATCTATGACGAAACAGGTGCTTGCATTAATCCCATTTTACAGATGAAGACACTGTCAAAGTTACTGTATTTTGCCATGTATAATGTGCATTTTTTGCTCAAATTTTTGAGGGAAAAATAAGGATGTGCATCCTACATGGGTAGTACCAATTCTGTATTTATATAAATGTTTTTAATTATTTTATTTATGCTTATGTGTTAAAAGTATAACTCTAAAAGCAATAATGATATCCACATGCAGAAAAATACTCTAGAATATAATAATCAGTTTTATTTCTATAAATATAAATAAATAAAAATTTCATTAAAAAATTAAAGTTAAAGATTTTTTTCCCTGAAAGTTTGGGCCAAAAACATGGGTGTGCACTGTACATGGAAATACATTATACATGACAAAATGTGGTAAGTGACTAAGGCCAACATCAGAGCTAGTCAGAACTGTGGGACTCCATCGGTGCCCATTAATTCTCACCTTCATTAGTCTTTCCTGATAAGCTCTAACTGTCATGAATCCCCAAAGTAGAGAATGCCATGTTGGGTCAAGCCATCAACTGGAAGGTGCTCCCCAAACCTCATTTTAAGCTTTGAGCCTGCAGGGCTTTCGACCAAAGTCGATAGGGACACTAAAAGCCATCAAAGAAAGATTTTGTTATTAACCAACGTAGCTAAAAATGGGCTAACAAATATAGTTTATTTGTTGAATGCAACCAACCTTAGAATTCAAGCAACTTAAGTCAAATTTTAAAATTTGTTCCAAGTCTGAAACCTATTGGTATTTTAAAATTTTTGCTTATGCTTGTTCTCATTTTTAATACATTTTAGGTATTAAGCATTTTAAGCACTTCATTTTGGTATTTTAAGATTTTTGATGACATCTTGTCCTGTGGCTCTTCCTCATCCTGTGATTTTTTTCAAGATCAGACTGGCTTTTGAAGAGGTGCTTTATCTAAAATTACTCATCAATGGATTGAGTCCTTTGCGGGGTGGAGGATTACTTGTCACAGCAGGGGACTCTAAAACATTTAATTTGGGCAATGGAAAGAACAAAAGAAATGTGTGCATGCATGGACACACAGCCATTCAGTTTATTAGGCTCCAAAGACTAGGGGATTCCATTGGGTTTGAAGTGTTTGGTATAAACTGATTTCCAAATCTGTTTTAATGGCAGGTCTCAGTGTGCTTAGTTAGCGCCTCTCCTCTGAATTTCATTTAATATTGTTTCTATGTCCTCGAGTTTTGAGTTCCCTGGAGAGTGGTATCATACCTGAATGTCCTTCTCCCAATGGCTGAGAAAGGGAGCAGGTCTGGGAGGGGATGGGGAGTGCAGCCTCAGCAGCGGCTGCAAATTGCTGGCCATTTGTACTTGAAGGTGATGCCGAGTGATGCTGGCTTAATTCGTGAAAGTTAAACCCCTCCTCAGCTTGTCCAGATGCTGCCTGTTACCTTTGTGCTTTTATGAAGCCCAGGCAACAGGCAGGGAAAGAAAATCTGAGGCATAAAATGCAAGGATGCTCACATTTCCCATAAAGTTACCTTCGGACAAATTTATTTTTTAAATACAGGAAAGAATGACCACATCTCCCATGACACCATCTGTTGAAGGCTGGGTGCTGGAATTATACAAGAGATATAGAAGACACAGGCTCCGTCCCCCAAGGAGCTTTATGTCTACTTCCTCTGAAGTCTACAAACTGTTCATGGTATTGCTCAAAATAAATAACCAGCATCTAGTACTTATTGCACTAAGAATATCCTTATTTAATCCTCAACATAACGTGGAAAGCAAGTGCCACTATCACCCCATTTTATAAATAGGGGAGCCAAGGTGCAAGGAAGGTGAATCTCACACAAGGTCTCATGTATTTCAAACAACTGTGATATTGTGATTTATGAGAAACACATATTTGGCCATTTGTTACCTTACGGTTGAATGGCTCTTTCTAACTTTTACAATCAAACTGACAACTACTCTTAACAATAAATAATAACAGTAATTTATTTAGTACCTAACAGAAGCCAAGTGCACATGCTTTACTAACATGATCTAATGCAATTTTAACAACCCTGATGTGGCAAATACTTGCATTGTCACAGATGAGAAAACAGTGTCAGGGAATTAGCAATAGGAGGCAGAGATAGAATCCAAAGCTGGGTGGGCTGGACACTAAACTCACGCTCTTTCCACCACGATGCATTTCTTGAAGCTTATTGTTCTCAACCTTGGCAGTCCATTATATCCTCTTGGGGAAACTTTAAAATAACCAATATTTGGGCCTCTTTTCAGACCAAAAGAATGAGAATTGATGGGGTGGAGAAACAGCTGGTCATCTAGCATTATCAAAGGCCATCCTGTGATGTTTGGTTTTAATTGGGGTGAAATTCACATAGCAGAAGATTAGCCATTTTAAAGCATACAGTTAAGTGACATTTACCATGTTGTGCAAACATCACCTCTATCTAGTTCCAAAACATTTCTATCACCCCCAGAGAAAGCCCTTTACCCATTAGCCGTCAGTCCCCATTGCCCCTTCCCCCAGCCCCTGGAACCAGCAATCTGCTTTTCATCTCCTTGGATTTATCTTTGCTGACATTTCTTATAAGTGGAATCCTGTAATATGTGACCTTTTGTATCTGGCTCCTTTCACTGAGCTTCATGTTTTCGAGGTTCATGCACTTTGTACCATGTATCACAATTTTTCTTTCTATGGCCAAATACTGCAATAATTATTGAGAACTGGAGTTGCATACTAAGCCTCACAACCACCATGTGAGGTTTGGGGGAGGGTGTGTTTGTATTTCCATTTTGACAGGTAGAAACTCCGGGCAAGCGATGTGCACAAAATCTCATGAAATCTGCCTACTCTCCTTGCTCCACTCCAGGCCGCTGACTGGCATTGTCACTACATGATCCTTGACCAAACCCAACAAATAAACCACTTCTGTAATTTGTGAGGATTTTTTACTCCCCTCCATACAACTAGTAAGTGACAGAGCTGGAATGTAACCCTGGTCTGCCTAACTATACTGCCTATCTATACTCTTTGCACAGCACCTACTGATGTGAGTCTTTCTTCAGGGGTCTGTTCCTTTTGAACCTCAGCTTGGTTAAAACATCTGGTGCTGGGAGAGAGGCAGGCAGGTAAAGAGCTGGTTTTATGTTGTGAATCACAAAATGCTCTCCTACCCAGTCCTCTTGCAACAGAAACTCTTCCCCTCTCATCTTGACAACTTCATCTGGTATTTTTGAGCAGCAAATTTAGAAAATTAAAAAAAAAAAGGTTGGAACTAGCTTAAGCAATCATACAATGTGCCTCACTCACTCCCTGTCTCTTTCTCATCTTTCCCTGTTTCTACTTGGCTTTATCCCTCTTGCTGTTGGCAGTCTGTATCCATAAAAGCCATGCCGAGGAGCTGAGCTGTTGCTTCACAGAAGATAGGGATCTGTTTTGTAATTTCTGCCTTATCCCAATCCTGGCAAAGTTACAGGCAATTGAGCAAGCTGGCTCATTTATTAGGAGGTCCATGACAGCACATCAGACCGCTGGAGCTGATTCAAACAGATATAACCGATTCCAAGCCCAAAATTGACCTCCGGCTGAGAGGGTCCCTTATCAAGCCAGTATTCTCTGGACCAACCTTTGACAAAGGAAGCTGATAATCTATCATAGTGTGGGAAATGCATGTGACATAATATTAAACGAAGAAAAAAAATAGACCAGAACTCAAAACCAGTAGAGGTCATAGTTATTGCCTTGGGAAGGGTTTCAATTGATTTTTCCACTTCCTAATTATTTCCCATACCGTCTGACATCCAGTCACTTACACAACACAATGACTTTTACCCCTGTATGGCATCTAGGGCCTGTCGACCTGCCTCCACCTCTACTGCCAGTACCTTGGCCCAGGTCACCTTCATCTTTCAGCTGGACAATAGTAACAGCCTCCCAGCTGGTCTTCTAGACATAATGTCTGCCCTCTCCAGTCCCATCTCATGTCGCAGCCACAGTAATTGATCTTTATAAAACATGAATATGACCATGTTATCCCCTTGCTTAACCCCTCTGATGGCTCCCCACTGCCATCAGGATCAAGTCCTTAATGTGGCACCCACTTCCCTCTCCAGCCTGACACCATGTTTCAGCACTTTTCATCTCTCACTCTCCATTCCAGCCATGCAGAGAGTTTTACGGTCCCTCTGACCTTCCAAGCTCCTTCTGGCCCCAGGCCCCAGTCACATGGTGTCCCTCCTGCCTGGCACACTCTCCCTTCCCTTGGCAAACTTCTTCTTGTCTTTCTCATCAGCTTAGATACCACTCCCTCCTGGTGGCCCACCCTGGTCCTGAGATGAGATCAGTGCTCCTCCTGGGGGCTCCTGAGCTCCATTTCCCCATTCATGGTACTGTTTATATTTGTTGTAATAATCTATTCTCATGCCTGGCTCTCACCGCAGAATGTAATTTCCATTAAGTACAGGGGCACTAGTGCACTCAGTTTTGCTGACTGGTTTGGGGGTTTGAATTATCCAGTTATTTGCAGGGACTTTAACTTTTTGGGCAAGTTTACGTGACCCATATCTATTGTATAGAAGGAATCTTTCCCCTGAAATATAATTCTACTGTCTTCTGTGCTATAAGGCATTAGACTCCCCCTCCCCAAACTGTAATATGCATGGAAACCACCAGGTGGTCAAAGAAACATTTGTTTGTTTGTTTGTTTGTTTTTAGAGAGGGAAAGGGAGGGAGGGAGAGAGAGAGAGAGAAACATCAATGTGTGGTTGCCTCTCACATGCCCCCCCTGGGAACCTGGCCCGCAACCCAGGTATGTGCCCTGACTGGGAATCGAACCTGTGATCCTTTGGTTCACAGCCCGCGCTCAGTCCACTGAGCTACACCAGCCAGGGCTTGGTCAAAGAAACATTTAAAAATACAGATACCCAGGCTGTATAAAATATTAGAATACCACAAGGATTCTAATTCAGCAAGTCTAGAGTGAGAACCAGGAATCCGTATTTGTAAGAAGTCCCACAGGGAACTTGGACACACACACTCAACTTAGGGTACCACTGAAAGATATATAAGCCTAGCTTCAACCTTGGCACAAAGTAGGGGCTCTAAAACTCTTAGTTCTACTCTTCTCTGCCAGTTGGGAGTAGACCTGGTGCCTCCTAATTCCCTTCTTCTGAGGTCCCACATTTTCTACCTATTGAGTGACACACATGCAATAGCCCCCAGAGTGGCAAATCCATCCTTCACCAAACACGAGCTGGAACAGAAATGCATCTACGAAGTCCTTCAGACAGCAGAACAGACTATCCTTCCTGCTTATTAACGATATTATAGAGGCAGCTGGTCGACCATGTTTGTATGACAGGTCTATTTTCACATGGAAAAGAAAATTATAGAGAGGCATAAACATTTGCTAACTACAGAGATATTATTATAGCTTGCAAATTGCATTCAGATGTTCAGTAATACTGGAGTTAATGGATTTCTGAGAGTTTTTCAGCAAATGAACCCATCTAAGAAGAAAACCTTCTTTTCTCAGTTTTTATTAAAAGGGTGTTGCCCAGCCTCCCAATTCAGCCTGAGAGTTACTAGCTGCAAGCGGGAAATCCTGAGTCTGCAGGGGTCTGGGTGCTTTGGGAGGATACTGCTCCCCTCCCCCCACCCCCGCATACATACTCAGTTAAGTGCAGAACTGTCAGGGAGGTCCCTCCTGCTCCCACACCCTGCATCTCTGAGGGGAAACTAAAGAGCAGAACAGAATTACTGGCCATTTACTGTGTGCCAGGACCTGTGCCAAGCACATTCCACTCACATCTCAGTTTATCCTCTTTGAAACTGAATAGAATGTTATCTCCTTTTTACAGATAAGGAAACTGCCATACAGGAAGTTCAGGGGTCTTGCTTCCAATTTGATAGCCAATAAGTACAAAGGTGGCCTTGGGACTCATACCATCCAACCTTAGAATCCAGACTCTCAACCACCAAATTCTAGATAATAATCTTCAACAGCCTTTCAAGGCAACTATGGTGGTACCCATTTTACAGATGTGTCTCTGGAGGCTCAAAAAGCCATTTATACAAGAGGCGGGGCCAGAATTTGAACTGGTGCGATACGACTTACCCAGCCAGTAGGTCAGTAGATATTGTTTGAAATCCCACTCTATGCCAGACTCTGAGCCACACAGTTGGGAACACACCAGACGCCACCCTAGTCCCAGGATTTTATACTCTGTGCTGCTCTTGGACTCTGGCATGGCAGGCAAGCCATTGGAAAAAAATGTCAAGAACACTGTTGTTTGTGATTATTATGCTCTCTTTCCTCATTCTGCTTGTCTTGAGCCATATCCCTTAGCCATCAGGATACCCTTCCCTGGTCCCCATCTAGAATATGACCCACGTAGTCTTCTTCACTCTACCTTTAGGACCACTCTTTGGGATGTAAATCCATAAAATCTAGTGATAGTCAGTTAGCCTTCCCCCATCGTGGAAGCCACTGAACTCTTGAACCAGAATACCCTAGGGCATCCTGTCTGCTCTTTGTATTTGTGTTTGGGGAGACTGGGACCAAGATAGTGAGTCTACAAGCCAAGGGACACCAACGCCTACTGGCAACCACCAAAAGCCAGGAGAGAGGCATGGAATGGATTCTCTCTCAGACCTCCAAGATGAACTACCCTTTGATTTTGGACCTCTGGCCTCCAGAATTGTGAAAGAATAAATTTCTGTTGTTTTAAACCACTTTGTTATATTTGTTATAGCAGCCCTAAGAACTGTTAATGTTAATATGTGCCTTTTCCCAAAAAGCCCTGATAGGGTTAATTTAAGATAAAATAGGTTTAAGAAAAAAGCCATGTAAGGTGTATATAGTAGAAAAGATGGAGATAAGAGCCACACTTAGGCACAATGGAAACTGCCAGAAACAGATGGCACAGTTGGGCACAAGCTCCCTGGCAGCTGATGCAAAAAGAGAACCCAACATCTTATGTGACCCACTGAGTCTCTGAGAAAACAAGTCACACAGAGTGACCACTAGCACCTCAGTGGGGTAAAATATTCCTTAAAAAGAGAAAGGGTTTGTAGTGATTTCTCAAACAACAGTCTTAATAAAAGTGCCTAGTAAATATTTGTGGAAAGCATCAAGACTTTCCCCACAGAGGCAAGTGTTCCAGAAAGTAAACAAAACCCTCAGGTTTCAAAACATTTATTAGAGTGAAGAAAAACTGACTGGTGTATCCTGCAGACATATTTTAAAAACACATAATATTAAAATATTAAACAGGCCTCCTAGGGACACACTGTCTGCCATTTCCTCATTCAGACCCTGGGCATGGATCATGAGTCGTGATTGCACACTTTTTCCCAGAGGCTGCAGGAGGAGAACCAATTGTCTTCATCTGCCTGTAGCAGCTCAGTGGAGACTCTGGGCCTCAGGCTGAGCTGGGGGTCTGCCCTCCCACAGGACACTTGTTTCCTCTTCCTAGAGGAGCCATACATCTAAATTCACTCATGTCATTATTCATAACTTTAACCATCTTTCTAATCATCAGACACCAGCCCCAATCTAGGTGCCAGGAATTCAGTGATGAGAAGAACAGATTCAATGAGACAGTAAACAGAGAGTGCCCAGCACAGTGGCTGAGAAACAGCAGATGCTAAAATAATGTTGTCACCTTTCTGCTCCTCCCTCTTCCCCAAACAAACTTTGGTAGATCCTAGGTGGATGTGGCTGGGAAACATTGTAAAAGGCATATTGTTCTGCTCAGCTCTCAATGAGTGAATATTGGGTCACAACTTTTGAAAGCTAGATGAGTAACTCTCAGTTTTCAAGTATTCAGTAGGTATTTAAGTGAATGAAGAAATGAATATAAGAAACTGGTGCTCATTTTTGATATGAATTGCTTGTCTAAAAAATAATTTTAATTGGGACTTGCACCTAAGATGAAGGCATAGGTAGATATGCTTCACTCCTCACACAATCAAAAGAAGGATAACAACCAATTTAAAAAAAAAAACAAAAAACAGAAGTGCCAGAAAATCAAACTGTATGGAAGTCTGACAACCAAGGAGTTAAAGAAGAAACATTCATCCAGATTGGTAGAAGGGGTGGAGATGGGCAGCCAGGGCAGAGATGACACACAGTAAGGCAGTGGTTGGTGGACCAGGCTGTCCCACATTTGTGTGAAGATAAAAATGGGGAGGAACAACTGCCGAGTGAGCAATCCCAGCCCAGGAGAGACCATGCAACCCAGGTTTCCAGCACTGGGAAAATAAAGCCTCATAACTTCTGGCTGTAAAAACCTGTGGAGATTGTGGCAGCAGAAGAAACTGCCAGTCTCTCAGAAGAGTCCGTTTAAGGGGCCCTCAAGGTCCTAGAATGTACATAAGCTCACCAACCCAGGAATCAGTAGCAACGCAGCACCTGGAAGGGGGACATTCACTTGTGGGAAGTGGGGGATGTGACTGGAAGTAGAGTGAGAGCCAAGCAAGGGGCATTGTTCTCTCTCTGACCACTCCCCCATATACAGCGCCACAACAAGGCAAAGTGAGTTGCTCCACCTTGGAGAATACCTAAGTCTCTGCCCCTTGCAACGTAACAAGTGTGCTGACAAATTGAGGAGACAAGGAAATATGGCCCAAATGAAAGAACAGATCAAACCTCCAAAAAACAAAAAACAAACAAACAAAAAACCCTAAGCAATGAGAAAATAGCTGACATATCAGACGCATAGTTCAAAACACTCCTAATCAGGATGCTCACAGAAATGACTGAGTACAGCCACAAAATAAAAGAAGAAATGAAGGCTATACAAAGTAAAATAAGAAAGATGTACAGAGAATCAACAGTGAAGGGAAGGACTCAAATCAATGATTTGGAACAAAAGGAAAAAAATAAACATTCAATTGGAACAGAATGAAGAAACAAGATTTCAAAAAAATGAGAAGGTTTAGGAACCTCCAGGACAACTTTAAACATTCCAACACACAGATCACAGAGGTGTGAGAGAAGGAAAAGAGGAAGAGCAAGAAATTGAAAACTTATTTGAAAAAATAATGAAAGAAAACTTCCCCAATCTGGCAAAGGAAATAGACATACAAGTTCAAGAAGCTTAAGGAGTCCCAAACAAGTTATAGCCAAAGAGGGCCACACCAAGACACTTCATAATTAAAACACCAAAGGTTAACAATAAAAAGAGAACCTTAAAAGCAGCAAGAGAAAAGGAGAGAGTTACCTACAAAGGAGTTCTCATAAGACTGTCAGCTGATTTCTCAATAGAAAACTTGCAGGCAAGAAGGGACTGGCAAGAAGTATTCAAAGTCATAAAAACCAAGGACCTACACCCTAGATTACTCTATCCAGCAAAGCTATCGTTTAGAATGGAAGGGTGGATAAAGTGCTTCTCAGACAAGGTAAAGCTAAAGGAGTTCATCATCACTAAGCCCTTATTATATGAAATGTTAAAGGGACCTATCTAAAAAGAAGAAGGAGAAGAAGAAGTAAAGAAGAAGAAGAAGAAGAAGAAGAAGAAGAAGAAGATCAAAACTATGAACAGTAAAATGACAACAAAACTCACAACTATTAACAACTGAACCTAAAAACAAAAAAACAAAACAAACTAAGCAGACAACTAAAACAGGAACACTATCATAGAAATGGAGATCACATGGAAGGTTATCAGTGGGGAGGAGGAAGGGGAAAAGGTGGGAAAGGTATAGGGAATAAGAAGCATAATCGGTAACTACAAAATAGATGGGGGAGGTCAAGAATGGTATAGGAAGTGGAGAAGCCAAAGAACTTATATGTACAACCCATGGACATGAACTAAGGAGTGGGGGGATGGTGGACGGAATGAGGGCATCAGGGACAGAGGATAAAAAAGAGAGAAAAACAATGGGACAACTGTAATAGCATAATCAATAAAATAGACTTAAAATAAAAAAATAATTTTAATTGATAAAATACATGCGCATAGTAAAAATTGAAACAGAACATAGTATATACAATGAATACTAAGTATTAATCCCATCCCTGACTTCCTCCCTAGTTATCTCTAAATGCAATCATTATTAATAAGTGTATGTGTATGTGTTTGTGTTTGCACATGTGTGTTTAGTCTTTGAGAGATACTCCAAGCATGCGTGTGGTGTGTATACCCCTGTTTTTATAATTACAAATATTCTCTAAGTACTTTTTAGTATCTTACTGTTTTTCTTCTGAAAAAACATGTCATGGGTATTATTCTTCATGAAGGTATATTGGGCTATTTTCTCCTTTCCAAATGCCACAGTGTGTGCCATTGTGAGGATGGATTAAGAATTTAGCCAGTTCCCCATTGTTGGACGCTTAGGTTGTTTCCAGTCTCTGCTGTTATAAACAATGAAAATCTTCATTGTGTACAGATATGAGCACATTTGTAGATCATCTTAATATTCAAATACCTGTATCAAAGGATAAATGTGCTTTTTTTGCTATGTTTTGACAGATATTACCAAATAGCTCTCCAAAGTATTTTCATAGTTCACTGTCCTTCCAAAAGTATGTGAAAATGCCTGTTACCCGTCACCCTGGCCAAACCACACATTTCTGACATTTTCAATCTCTGATGTTCTGGATCCTTAGTGATTTGACAGTTACTCATCTTGCCCTCACATAAATACTTCTGAACAAAGAGAGATTCTATAAGCTGTGCTAATAAAATTAAACACCCTTCATTAAGGGCCATGTTCAGGGTAAACTGAATTGTAATTCTGTTCCACCTCAGGTATTAGTTTATATTTTTACTACTCTGTGCTGCTCTCTCCAGACTGGGGCTTAGTGAGTCTCCCTCAGAGTAGAAGCTTGGGTGCTATCTGCATAGCATATAACACTGAGCAAACAAGGCCAAGGGCTTGGCATCACCATGAATTAGGTTGTTCCAACATGGAACTCTGTTTGCTTACCCAGATGTGAATCATATTTTACACCCTTGGATTTTCTCCTATGAGGCATCAGAAGGAAAGACTCACAAGTTCTGGTAATGGTTGAAGATTGAATGTGTCTGGAAAGATTATTTTTCTAATATAAAGCCTGGGGACACATCAAGGATTCCCAAGGTATAAGAGACTTTGAGGAATCAGCTGGTCCATGCTCCTGCTTCTCAAGTTAGGAAATTTCAGTTCAATCCAATTCAATAGAAATGTGTGCAGCCCCAATATTAGATGATAGGTTCTATGATACAACCTTGAATCTGTGGTAAGCTAAAACAGTCAGGTGCAACCCGCAGAGTATATTGTCTGTGTGTCCTTTGTTGGGTTCAAGGGGCTCCATTATCTTTAAAATTATATATGCAACTGTGTGTGTATGTGTGTGTTCATGTGTGATTGTATGTTCTTTCTGAGAAGAAGATCTATAGAGTCTATCCTATGGCCAAAGATTCCCCCCTTTGATAACAGCAACAACAAAGTTTAAGAATTTATAAATCCAGAAACAATGGTGTATCTACCTTCACCTTGAGAACTTTTGGAGCCATTTCCAGGATTTTTATCATCTCAATATCCACAAGGTTCTTGCTTTTTTCCTGTTTTGACCCACCTTCCTGCCTACTGCTTTACCATAAGAAACAATGAAAGACAAATACCATATGATCTCACCTTTAACAGGAACCTAATCAGCAAAACAAACAAGCAAAATATAACCAAAGACACTGAAATTGAGAACAGGCTGACAGTCACCAGCGGGGAGAGGGAAGGGAATTTCAGGGGAAAGGGGGAAGGGTTTAGAGTAATAAGGATAAAGGACTCATGGACAAAAACTAGGGTGAGTGGAAATGGAAGGGAGGTCGGGAGGGCTGGGGCGGTGGGCCGGGATGGGAGTAAAAGACAGAAAACTGTACAAGAACAACAATTAAAATAAAAAAAAAAAATTTTTTTTAAAGAAACAAAGTCTTCCAGTTTTTAAATTGGTTTTGCTTTTTTTTAGTTACTTTATTGTTGTTCAGTTACAGTTGTCTGCATTTTTCCCCACTACTCCCCCCCACCCCAGCCAAATACACCTTCCTCCCTTGCTTCCACCCTCCCCTTGGTTTTGTCCTTGTGTCCTTTATAGTAGTTCCTGAAAACCATTCTCCCCACTGTCCCTACCCGCTTCCCCTCTGGCTATTGTTAGATTGTTCTTAATTTCAATGTTTCTGGTTACATTTTGTTTACTTTTTGTTGTTGTTGTTGATTATGTTCTAGTTTGACGCGGGCACCGGCTAGCAGTGTCCGCATCATTATGGATGAAATAAAAACGTACACACGCCATGACAGGCCTTTATTCTTTTTCTCCTCACATTACAAGATGCTCCTCACTCACTATCCCCCAGTTACAACAACAGAGCCAATGCCCCTCATCACATCACAAAGAAGAATATTAGCAAATGAAAAGGCAAAAGTGGTTGAGCCAGTTACACTGGTCCCTGCAAGGTTTAGCATTTGCAGGGTGAGAGAGTTTTAGCAAGAAGCGAGCCTCAAAAGCAGCCTAGGTATATTGCAAATCTGATTCCCCATGAGAGAACCTACCTGTGGGCATGGGTCCTGTGCATCTCGGAGTGGGAGCTGGGCCCACGCCACACAGAAGGGTCTGCCACACCAGTTAAAGGTGAGATCATATGGTATTTGTCCCTTACCACCTGGCTTATTTCACTTAGCATAATGCTCTCCAGTTCCATCCATGCTGTCACAAAGGGAAGGGCAGCTGCAAAGGGAATTCTATGCAGCTCTTTTTTCTCTCTGCTGCATAGAATTCCATTGTGTAAATGTACCATAGCTTTTTGATCCACCCCTTTGTTGATGGGCACTTAGGTTGCTTCCAGGACTTGGCTATTGTAAATTGTGCTGCTATGAACATTGGGGTGCATAGGTTCTTTTGGATTTGGTGTTTCAGGGTTCTTCGGATATAATCCCAGAAGTGGAATTGCCGGGTCAAAAGGCAGTTCCATGTTTAGTTTTCTGAGGAAATTCCATACTGTTTTCCTCAGTGGCTGCACCAGTCTGCAATCCCACCAACAGTACACTAGTGTTCCCTTTTCTCTGTATCCTCTCCAACACTTGTTTGTTGATTTGTTTATGATGGCCACTCCAACTGGTGTGAGGTGATATCTCATTGTGGTTTTAATTTGCATCTCTCTGATGGCTAGTGATGCTGAGGATCTTTTCATATGTCTCTGGGCCCTCTGTTTGTCCTCCTTGGAGAAGTGTCTGTTCAAGTCTTTTGCCCACTTTTTAATTGGGTTTTTTGTCTTCCTGGAGTGGAGTCGCGTGAGTTCTTTATATATTTTGGAGACCAAACCCTTGTCCAAGTTATCATTGGGAAATATGTTTTCCCATATAGTTGGTTCTCTTTTCATTTTAGCGCTGTTTTCTTTAGCTATGCATGGTTTTGCTTTAATTGTGCTAAATAATGCAGTAATTAGTGGGTACAGGTGGTGTTAAAATCTGGTGGAAAAGGAACTTAACCATTAAGAGATCAGATATAAAGACTGACTTCCAAAGTCTGATGCTGACTCAGACTTCTCTTCATTCCCTCAGTCATTATTCACCCACTTGGTGATCAACACAGGCACTCTCTTATACACACCCTGTCCCTCCCTCACTCTCTCACTCACTCACCATTCAAGCAACACATGCTCACTTTCACATTTACCGCCACATATCCATACTGTCATTTATTTATTCTTCAAACCCTTACCAAGGACATGTCATGTGTCCAGCTCCATGGTATTATAAAGGTCAATGGCCCATGTCCCTTCTTTAAAGGAATTTGTAGTCTTGAGAGGAATCAGATGCTTAGGCTAATATGTTAATACAGTACGTTATGTTACATACCAAGGAAAAATTCTGTAGAAAGCATCCATGCAATTGTTGAGATGGCTCCAAGGAAAGGGCAACAGACTCATGATTGGGAGATAATGGGGAATGCTTCCCAAGCTGGGTCTGGAAGTATAATTAGGGGGTTTCTAAGCATTGGAAAGATCAGGCAGTTTAAGCAGATAGACCAGCATGTGAAAAAGTCCAGAGGTGGGGAAATATTGGAACATGTTATAGAGGTCAGCATTTCCTCTCTCTAGTTATAACCTGATTTGTTTTGACCTGGGAGTATGGCTGCTTTGGAGGGAAAGTGCTCAGATAATGAGACTACAGGAAATTCTCCAGCTTTTGGTAACACATTTGCTGCAGAGACAGGGCACCAAGAGCCAGAATGTTTGCTTCCTTCAACACTAAGTTGATTGGTCTCCAGATGCTACTTTTACTTGATGAACTCACTCCAGAAACACATTTGGCCTTCAGCAATGACAAAAGCTCTGCCTGTAAGTAGCTGATTTACTGTGAATGAAATAATCTCCTTCCATTCTTACAACTTAGTTTATGGGACTCCTGCTATGATTGAGTGCCTGACCTTCTGGCCTTTTCCACGGCCTGTCTCTTTGTCCCTCCTGTGACTCCTGCTACACAGGGGTGGGACAAAGAAAGGCTCATGAACAGAAGTTAAATTTAGAAAGGTGAAATGAAAGGTGTTTTACAAACATGTGGAACAAAAATATGTAGAATTCAATACTCTTGGCAATGACCCATATAATCTTATTTTCAAAGATGTGGACGCTTAAAGATCTTGTCTAGAAATATGTCAAGTGACTCAGATACAGGAAATGCTGTTTAAGTGGAAAGACAATATGATATATTGAGCAAGGTCATGGAGTCCTGAGTCACAGAGAACAGCTTTCAAATCTTGACTCTGCCATTTAAACCTGTATGTGCCAACCATGACCCATTGGGTACAAGTGACAGAAAACCAAATTGAAGCTGACTTAGGGTAGGAAGGAAAAGGGTCACCTCTCTATTCCAAGCATGCAACATGCTCTTTGTCATCTTCAAAATTTTCAAATGACTTTTTTTTTTATCCTTTGGATGGTCTCCATTTTCCCAAACCTTCACTGGTATAACTCCTACTTACCTCTTTAGAACATAGCTTAGATATCACCTCCTCTAGGAACCTATAGTTGCTGCAGAATCACCTCCAGCCACTGCGATGTCAGTGGCTGACACCTCTCACCTAAGTCTCTCCCCAGAAAATGCATTCAACCAAAGAGAACTTTTCTACCGAAAGTACTGTACCTTCCTAGGGCCAACCCATATTCATGTGTTTCACATTGTTCCACATTGTTCCACATTGTTCCACATGGCTGTACAGCAACCTTACCCCTTTGTCTCAGAAAGTACAACTCTTGAGGGTATCCGAGCCCCACAGCTTGCTGTGGGTGCAGCTCAGACTTCGTTGTTATTGCATCAGAGTTCAACTCCTCCTTTGCCTGATTCCACCTCCCTTCACTCAGTAACAAATGCTGATCTCAAGGGCATTCCCTGATAAATTGTCTACATAAAAACTCCAACTCAGACCATCTACTTCTTGGAGAACATGCTTGAAAATAGAAGCTTTCCTTTACAGCCCATGAAACTAGTGTGATATCAGGTCAAGATAACTGTGTGCCACCAAACTCTTACTCAAAATTACCTAAAAACTAGGAATTTATTAACTCTCATGGAGATTCCTAAAGTAGTACAAGCTTCACAGTGGGTCAGTTTATCAGCTCAGTGATGTCCTCAGAGACTCTGATGCTTCTTCTCCCTCTACTAGAATCATGTTAGCTACTGGCTTCATCCTCAGATTGTCATCGATAGCTACAGCAGTTGAAGGCACAACATCCAGACATGATGATGCCTACAAGCAAAAGAAAGACCATGTATTCTTTTATGAAAGAATACAATTTTCCCAGAATCCCCTGGGTAGGCTCTTTTATCCTCATCGGCTAGAGGTGGGCCCCATGCCCACTTCTGAACCAACCACTGCCAAGAAGAACAAGGGCCATGTGGGGATGAAGCTTCCTCCCCATGAGGTACTTGGCTACAGGGGAGGGGTGGATACCTGAAGAATATTTAAATTCTGTTACTGAGGAAAAGAGTAAAAGAATGGAGGATAGGCAACTAAAACAGTATTTTTCTCTGCATCCTTAGTAGGTTATACGTCCATTTTATAATGCATTACCATACAGTGAAGAAATCTGCTTACTCTTCTGTCTCCTTCATGAGACAGAGCTCTGTGCCAAGAGGCAGCTCATCTATTTATGCCAGGCACTAGAAGAATAAATCAAAGCCCTTGCTATTTGGAATCTACATTATGGTAGGAGAGACGTAAATAAATAGACAAGTTGATGTACAGCATATATGGATAAGTATTATAAACAGAAAAAAATACAGACATAGTACAGGTAAGTACTATAAACATAAAAAAAATAAGAAAAGGTAATCAGGGGTAATTAGGGTTCTTCTCTAGAAAGTGTGGTCAGGGAAGTCTTCTCTGATGAGATTACAGAGACCTGAATCTGGCAAAGGGAGGAGCCATGTGTTATGCTAAGTGAAGTGCTCTCTAAGATTGGTGGACAGCAGGTGCAAAAGCCCAAACTGTGATTGCCTTATTCAAGGACAAGTAAGAAGCCAGTGTAGCTGTTAGAAAATGAGTACAGGTTAGTTCAGTACTTCCTAAGAGAAATAGAATATGCTCACAGGTATAATTTAAAATTTTTACTAGCCATGTTTTGAAAACAAAGGTGAAATTAATATTAGCAATACAAGCCACTATATTAAAAATATTATCCTTTTAAGAGTAATAATATTTAAAAGTATGAATGAGCTATTTCACATTTTTCATATTGTCTTTGAATACTTCAAATAGGAGAATACACACCCAATGTGTTTCACATTCACAGCTTATCTGAGTTTAGACTAGCCATTTTCTAAGTGCTCAGTAGCCACATGTAGACTAAACGGATCAAAATTATTAGTTTTTACTCTTTGGGTTTTATTCTTAATGAGATGGGAAGTCACCAGAGAGATCTGAGCAACAGGGTAGCTTCATTTGTTTGTTTTAAAAGGATTGCCAGGGGATGGGTAGGTATTCTAGACAGCAGCAGACTAGGTGGATGTTACACTCACCTCCTCCCAGGACCAAACTAGAATTACTGGTAACTAAAATATAGAACAATCATCCTGAATTACCAACTGAAGATGAGCTGAACAGAAGTCTCATAACCAAGGATTTACAGAAAAAGCCACATTAAAACCAGTAGAAAGGATGGACACCTGAATGGGACTAGCCTCACTTCCATGGGCAGTGGCTGAGGTTCTGTAGTGATATCTCAACTGCAACAGTTCCCCCACTGAGGAGCCTGAGGTCTTGACCCCCACCAGGCTTCCCATTCCAGAGCACCAGAGCTGGGAAGAGGTTCCTACATAACATCTTGTTGTAAAAAAAAAAAAAAAAAACAGCAGGGATCCATTCCATCAGGGAAAGACAGGAATCTGCTCCAGAAAAGCATCCTCCTAAAGGACCAGTGCACAAAATCTTATTTGCAGCCACTCACCCTGGGCTCTGGCAGAGGGAGAGCAGAGCAAACTAGAGTCATGTGAGAAGAAACTGAGGTTTGTGGCTCTGGCAGAGAGCTGAGAGAGGAGACAGCAGCCAGGATTTCTGTGCTAAGTCATTCTCCTGCACCACAGATGCAATCTTTCTTGGATGGAGCAGTCCCCTTCTTAAGATATCAACCTGGGGCAACAATTTTCAACTGGTGTATCACAACACACTGGTGTGCCACAAGAGTTTTTAAAACATAGAATACTTGACTATTTAGTCAGGGACATCGACCTTTTTTCTCTTACACTGTCAAATTAAAAAATAACAATAGCCAACATAACAATAGACGTCTGGTATGAATGAATGAAAATTATACCTAGTGTTTGGTGTGCTACAGAATTTGAGTAATTAGTTTATGTGTGTCATGAGATAAAAATGGTTGAAAATTGCTATCCTGGGGGAATGCAATAGCCCCATCTCTGGACTCCCTGTTGCCCACCCTGCGTAGCTCACACTCTGCTGAGGAGTCAGCTGCCTGGGCTGGGGTGTAGAGGTCTGGGCGAACTCAGAGAGTGTCAGTGACTGAGTAGTATGATTTTGGGGCAGGAGCCATTTCTCTTACTTTCCTGTGACCCTGACTGGAGCTTCCCCCTCACAAGAGATAGTCTAGTCCCACTCTCTTGGCTCCAGGTGGCCCCACCCTAACAAGGTCTGGGCAGAATCTGGACAGACTGAGTTCTGTGGCTCTGGGACAGGGGCCACTCCTCTCACCTTCCCCCAAGCCTGACTGGTACCTCTACCTCATGGGAGATCCACTAGCCCCACCCTCCTGACTCTCAGCAGCCCTACCTACCCTGTTAGGCTTGGGCTCCTGGCAGAGTCATGGACACATTGAGTTGTGTGACTCTAAAATAGGGGCCATTTATTCTCATATGATCAACCAGTGCAAAGCTCTCCACTCACGTGACCAAATCTTGGTCTGTTTGGGCCTAATAAATGCTGCTGGTCTCAACCAGATGACTCCCTGAGATCCCACCCCACCACAAAGATCTGAGGGCACCAGGTGAGGGGTAACTAGACTTGTTATACCTTGGGACATTTTTGAGTAGCCTCAGACCCAGCACTGGCACTGAGTTTGAACTTGTATTGATCAGGTGAACACCACTTGACCCTACCTCATAACTCACAGAGAACCTACTTCATGCAACTCAAGTACCACCAGAGGCTCTTCAGTGACTGAACCTATAAGGCAGCCAGCAGGCAGACACTGATGAAGACAGATCTTGGGGTGCTTTGGGACCTTTGATGTCTTTCCCCTGGGCCCAGGGCTGGTAAAGCTGGCCTTGACACACAACCCAATCCTTCTCGCACACACCCAAGTCCAGAAGAAGTCACAAACTGTGGACTGCTTTGTAGCTCCAAACAGGTATCCAGGTCCAGTCACAAACAGTGTCTGACAGTGGTCTGAACCAGAGTCCTACACAAGAGGCCCCAGGACCAACGCACTCAGTGGCCAGCTTCAGACAGCATCAGAGAGGGAGCCAATTGGCTTCACAAGTGGCATATACGAAGGGAGATTTTGGCAGGCATCAAACTCTACTGAGGAGAATTCCACTTTGTGTCGTCAGCACCTGCACAGCAGCTCTAAAATGTGGTCAGGGTCTATCTTCACAGTCAGCCAGCCTGAGGGCTGATCCCATACATGAATGGGCCAATAGCAATTACACTCAGTTAAAACAGAAGTGCCCACATACTCCACACAAAAGACATTCTCAAAGTACCCAGGTCAGGTAAATAAGGAGACTGCACCACTGGGTCCCACAGGACACCTACTACATAAGGCCACTCCAGATATGCTATGGGAGTCATAGCATATCTACCTAATACATATAAACAAACACAAAAGGCAGCCAAAATAGGAAGACAAACAAACAAACAAACAAACAAAAAAACATGCCACAAATGAAAGGAGAACTCTCCAGAAAAAGAGCTAAATAAAATGAAGGCAAGCAATTTACCAGATATGGAATTCAAAAAAAATTCAAAATCAGAATGTTTAAGGAAGTTGGTGGAATCTTCAACAAAGAGATAGCAAACATTTAAAAAAAGGTCATAGGAACAATAAAAAAACAGCAGTCAAAAATGAACAACATACTATCTAAATTAAGACTACACTAGAAGGAATAAACAGTAGGTTGCATAAAACAGAAGACTGAATTAGCAATTTGGAAGACAAGGTAGCAAAAAACATCTAATCAATGTAGCAAAATGAAAAAAAAAATTATGAGGAATTTTAAGGGACCTTAGGGACAAGATGAAGTGTAACAACATCTGCATCATAGGGATACCAGAAGGAGAAAAGAGAGAGCAAGGGAGCAAGAACCTATTTAAAGAAATAATGACTAAAAACTTTCCTAACCTGGTGAAAGAAAAAGACACACAAATCCAAGAAGCACAGAGAGTCTTAACTAAGATGAACCCAAAGAGGCCCATCCCAAGACACATCATAGTTGCGATTAAAGACAAAGAGAGAATCTTAAAAGCTGCAAGAGAAAGACAATGACCTACAAGGGAGTTCCCATAACACTTTCAGCTGATTTCTCAACAGAAACATTTCAAGCCAGAATGAATTGGCATGGAATATTCAAAGTGATGAAAAGTAGGGACTTCCAACCAAGACTTCTTTACCAAGCAAGGCTATCATTTAAAATTAAAGGAGAAATAAATAGGTTCCCAGACAAGATAAAGCTAAAGGAGTTTGTTACCACCAAATCAATATTACAGGAAATGTTAAAGCACTTTCAGAAGAAGGAGGAGGAGGAGGGGGAGGAGGGGGAGAAAAGAACAGCAACAACATAGTTAAAAGAATAAAATAGCAATAGACACATACCTAAAATGTAAATAGCTTAAATGTTCCAATCAAAAGACATAGGGTACCTGAATGGTTAAGAAAACAAGATTTAAATATATGCTACAAGAGACACACCTCAGAACAAAAGATACACACAGACGAAAAGTAAAGAGATAGAAAGAGATATTTCATGAAAATGGAAATGAAAAAAAGCTGAAGTAGCAATACTTACATCTGATGAAATGGACCTTAAAACAAAGACCATAGAAAGAGACAAAGAAGGACATGACTTACTGATAAAAAGAGCAATTCAACAAGAGGACATAACCCTTGTAAACATTTATGCACTCAACATAGGACCACCTAAGTGAATATAAAGCGAATATTGGTGGGCATAAATAAAGAGTTGAGACTTCCAGCCAAGATGGAGGCATAGGTGGACACGCTGTGCCTCCTCTCACAACCAAAATTAAGGACAACAAATATTTAGAAACAAGAAAACAACTAGAACTAATAGAAAATTGAACTTTACGGAAGTCCAACAAACATTCATCCAGACCAGTAAGAGGGGTGGAGTCACGGCAGGAAAAAGTGGAGGTGTGAACCTGGACATGCAGACAGCAGCAGCTGGCAGTTCCCAGGAGTTCAGGCGGCGGCTAGCAGACCCCAGGCACACAAGTGGCAGCGAGCGGAGCCGGGGCACGGGCTGGCAACTATGCAGACCCAGTGAGGCCACACAAGGCAGCTGGCTGACCAGGTGGTCCCACATTCGCGCACAGCTAATCCAGGCAAAGGGGAAGCAGCGGAAGAGACTGGAATCCAAGAGAGAGTAGAGCAAGCGCCATTGTTCCCTCTTGGACCCTGCCCCTACATATAGCATCACAACTCAGCCACTGGGATGCCCCACCCTGGAGAACACCTAAGCCTCCACCCCTTACTATGTAACAGCTGCAACTAGACCAAAAAACAAACAAACAAACAAAAACCACACACCAAAAATGGCTCAAAACGGAGAACAAATCAAACCCCCAGAGATAATTCCTCTCAGCATCAAAGAGATAGCCAACCTATCAGATGCACAGTTCAAATCCCTGCTGATTAAGATGCTCACAGAATTGGTTGATTTTGTTTGCAAATTAGATGAAAAAATTCAGGCTACAATATGTGAAATGAAGGAAAATGCACGGGAACCAATGGAGATAGGAGGAAACTGGGACTCAAATCAATGGAGTGGAACAGAAGGAAGAAAGAAACAACCAAACAGAAAACAAGGAAGAAACAAGAATTCAAAAAAAAAAAAATGAGGAGAGGCTTAGAAACCTCCAGGACATCTTTAAATGTCCCAACATCTGAATTATAGGGGTACCAGAAGGGGAAGAACAAGAGCAACAAGTGGAAAATTTATTTGAACAAATAATAAAGGAGAACTTCCCCAATCTGGCAAAGGAAATAGACTTCCAGGAAGTCCAGGAAGCTCAGAGAGTCCCAAAGAAGCTGGACCCAAGGAGGAACACACCAAGGCACATCGTAATTACATTAGCCAAGATTAAAATGAAGCAGAGAATTCTAGAAGCAGCAAGGGATAAGGGGACAGTCACCTACAAGGGAGTTCCCATCAGACTGTCAGCTGATTTCTCAAAAGAGACCTTCCAGGCAAGAAGGGGCTGGAAAGAAGTATTTGAAATCTTGAAAAGCAAGGACCTACATCCAAGATTGCTCTGTCCAGCAAAGCGATCATTTAGAATGGAAGGGAAGATAAAGTGCTTCTCTGATAAGGTCAAGTTCAAGGAGTTCATCATCACCAAGCCCTTATTATATGAAACGTTAAAGGGACTTATTTAAGAAAAAGAAGATAAAAAACATGACAGTAAAAAGACAGCAAACTCACAGCTATTAACAACCACACCTAAAACAAAAGCAAACTAAGCCAACAACTAGAACAGGAAGAGAACCACAGAAATAGAGATCATATGAAGGGTTAGCAACAGGGGAGTGGGAGGAGGAGAGAGGGGAAAAAGGTATAGAGAATAAGTAGCATAGATGGTGGGTAGAAAATAGACAGAGGGAGGGCAAGAATACTGTGGGAAATGTAGAAACTAAAGAACTTATGACACATGAACATTAGAAACTAATGAACTTATGACACATGAACATGAACTAAAGTGGGGGAATGTGGGTGGGAGAGGGTGTGCAGGGTGGAGAGGAATGATGGGGGAGAAATGGGACAACTGTAATAGCATAATAAACAAAATATATTAAAAAAGAAAACCGTTAAAAAAAAAAGAAAACATAATGATGGAAAACTTCCCTAATTTGATGAGAGGAAAAGTCACACAAATCCAGGAAACAGAGAGAGTACCAAACAAGAGGAACCCAAAGAGGCCCACTTCAAGACACATCATAATTAAAATGCCAAAATTCCAAGACAAAGAGAGAATTTAAAGGCGGCAAGGGAGAAAAAGGAAGTAACATACAAGGGAACACCGATAAGGTTAACAGGTAACTTCTCAATGGAAACACTCCAAGCCAGAAGAGAATGGCAAGAAATATCCCAAATAATGAGAACCAAAGGCCTGCAACCAATACTTTACCCAGCAAGGCTTTCAATCAAGATAGAAGGCTAAATAAGGAGCTTCCAAGACAAAAGAAGTCTAAAAGAATACACCTCCACCAAACCAGCTCTGCAAGACATGCTAAAGGGACTGCTTTAAGGCAAGGAAGGAAAAGGAGAGAGAGAGAGAGAGAGAGAGAGAGAGAGAGAGAGAGAGAGAGAGAGAGAGAGAGAGAGAGAGAGGAACACAGGTACGAAAATGGCAAGGAATCTGTACCTATCAATAACAACCTTAAACGTAAATAGATTACATGCTCCAATCAAAAGACATAGAATAGCTGAATGGATGGGAAAGCATGACCCACACATATGCTGCCTACAAGAGACCCATCTTGGGACAAAAGACCTACACAGACTCAAAGTGAAGGACTGGAAACAAATTTTCCAAGCAAATGGACAGGGGAAAAAAAGCCGGGGTAGCAATACTCATATCAGATAAAATAGACTTCAAAAGAAGGGCCATAAAGAGAGACCAAGAAGTTCACTTCATAATACTCAAGGGAAGAATCCACCAAGAAGACATAAACATTGTCAATATATATGCACCCAACATAGGAGTACTCAAATATATAAAGAAAATCTTAGAGGACTTCAGAAAAGATATTGAGAGCAACACAATATAGTAAGGGATTTTAACACCCCACTGTCAAAAATGGACAGATCTTTCAAACAAAATATCAACAAAGATATTGTGGCATTGGACAACACTCTAGATAAAATGGACTTAACTGATATTTATAGAGCCCTTCATCCCAAAGAAACTAAATACACTTTCTTTTCAAATGCACATGGAACATTTTCAAAGATAGACCACATGATAGGACACAAAGCAAGCCTCAACAAATTCAAGAAAATTGAAATCATACCAAGCATTTTCTCCGACCACAAGGGACTGAAACTAGAAACCAACCCCAAGGAAAAAAACCCCAAACACTCAAAATTATGGAGATTGAATAGTATGCTATTAAACAATGAATGGGTCAAGAATGAAATTAGGGAAGAAATCAAAAAGTTTCTGGAAACAAATGAAAATGAAGTCACAACAACCCAAAACTTATGGGACACGGTGAAAGCAGTTCTGAGAGGGAAGTTCATAGCGATACAGGCCTACCTAAAAAAGATAGAAGCATTTTAAACAAACAACCTAACCCTATGCCTACAAGAACTCAAGGAACAACAAAAAAGGCAGCGCAAAGCAAGTGGAAGGAGGGAAAAAAACAAGATCAGAGCAGAATTAAATGACATAGAGACTAAAAGCATAATTCTAAGGATCAATGAATCCAGGAGCTGGATCTTGAAAAGATAAACAAAGTTGACAAGCCTTTAAGCAGGCTCATCAAGAAAAAAAGAGAGAGGACCCAAATAAACACAATCAGAAATGAAACAGGGGAGAATACAACTGACACCACAGAGATACAAAAGATTGTAAGAAATTACTGCCGAGAACTGTATGCCAAGAAATTTGAAAACCTAAGTGAAATGGACAAATTTCTAGAAAAATACAATCTTCCAAAACTGAATGAAGAAGAAGCAGAAAGCCTGAACAGACCAATAACAGCAGATGAAATTGAAGCACTAATCAAAAAACTCCCAATACACAAAAGCCCTGGATCAGATGGTTTCACAGGAGAATTCTACAAAGCATTTAAGGAAGAGCTAACCCCTATTCTTCACAGACTATTCCAAAACACTCAAACTGATGGAAGACTCCCAAACTCTTTTTTGGAAGCCAGCATCACCCTAATCCCAAAACCAGATAAAGACACAACAAAGAAAGAAAACTTTAGGCCAGTATCGCTGATGAACATAGACACTGAAATCCTCAGCAAAATATTGGCAAACTGCACCCAACGATACATTAAAAAGATCATACACCATGACCAAGTGGGATTCATCCCAGGGATGCAAGGATGGTTCAACATTCGCAAATCAGTAAATGTAATACAACACATAAACAAAAGTAAAGACAAAAATCACATGATTATATCAATAGATGCAGAAAAAGCATTGGATAAGGTGCAACACCCATTTATGATAAAAACACTCAGCAACGTGGGAATAGAGAGAGCATTCCTCAATATAATAAAGGCCATATATGAGAGACCTACAGCCAACATCATACTCAACAGGCAAAAACTAAAATCTTCCCCACTAAGATTACGAACAAGACAAGGTTGTCCACTTTCACCACTTCTATTCAATATAGTATTGGAAGTCTTAGCCACAGTGATCAGACAAGAAAAGGAAATAAAAGGCATCCAAATCGGAAAGGAGGAAAGAAAACTGTCATTGTTTGCAGATGACATGATAGTGCATATAGAAAATCCTAAAGACTCCACCAAAAAACTCTTTGATCTAATAAATGAATTTGGCAAAACAGCGGGGTACAAAGTGAATATCCAGAAATCAAAGGCATTTTTGTATACCAACAATGAAACATCAGAAGCAAAAATCAAGAAAAGGATCCATTCTATATAGCAAAAACAAAAATAAAATACCTAGGAATAAACCTAACCAAGGAGGTAAAAGACCTGTATGCAGAAAACTACACAACACTGAAGAAAGAAATCAAGGAAGACACAAACAAATGGAAACATATACCATGTTCATGGATTAGAAGAATTAACATCATCAAAATGTCCATACTACCCAAAGTAATTTATAGATTCAACACAATACCTATTAAAGTACCAATGGCATATTTCGCAGACATAGAACAAACACTTCAAAAATTTATATGGAACCATAAATGACCTTAAATAGCTGCAGCAATTTTGAGAAAGAAGAGCAAAGTAGGAGGGATCACAATACCTGATACCAACCTGTATTACAAGCCCACTGTAATCAAAACAGCCTGGTACTGGCATAAAAACAGGCCCATGGACCAGTGGAACACAACAGAGAGCCCAGAAATAAACCCAAGTCTTTTGGGTCAATTAATAGTCGACAAAGGGGGCAGCAACATAAAATGGAGTAAAAATAGCCTCTTCAACAAGTGGTGTTGGAAGAACTGGACAGCTATGTGCAAAAAAAATGAAACTAGAGCACCAACTTACACTATACACAAAAATAAATTCAAGGTGGATAAAAGATTTAAGTATAAGGTGTGACACCATTAAAGTCCTAGAGGAGAACATAGGCAGGAAAATCTCAGATATTTCACACAGCAACATTTTTACTGATATGTGCCCTAAAGCAAGGGACATAAAGGAAAGAATAAACAAATGGGATCTCATCAAAATAAAAAGCTTCTGCATGGCTAAAGAAAACAGTATTAAAATAAAAAGAGAACCAACCATATGGGAAAACATATTTGCCAATGATACCTCAGACAAGGGTTTAGTCTCCAAAATATATAAAGAACTCATACGACTCCACTTGAAGACAAGCAACCCAATTAAAAAATGGGCAAAGGACTTGAACAGACACTCCTCCAAGGGGGACATACAGAGGATCCAGAGACACATGAAAAGATGCTCAGTATTGCTAGCTATCAGAGAGATGCAAATTAAAACCACAATGAGATACCACTTCACACCAGTCAGAATGGCCATCATAAACAAAGCAACAAGCCACAAGTGTTGGAGAAGTTGTGGAGAAAGGGGGACCCTAGTGCACTGTTGGTGGAATTGCAGACTGGTACACCACTATGGAAGACAGTATGGAATTTTCTAAGAAAACTAAAAATAGATCTACCTTTTGACTCAGCAATTCCACTGCTAGGATTATATTCTAAGAACCTTGAAACATCAATCCAAAAGGACCTATGCACCCCTATGTTCATAGCAGCACAATTTATAATAGCCAAGTGTTGGAAGCAAGCTAGGTGTCCATCAGTAAATGAATGGCTCAAGAAACTATGGTACATTTACACAATGGAATTCTATGCAGCAGAAGGAAAGAAGGAGCTCCTGCCCTTTGCTACAGCATGGATGGACCTGGAAAGCATCATGCTAAGTGATATAAGCCAGGTGTTGAAAGACAAATACCGTATGATCTCACCTTTAACAGGAACCTAATCAACAAAACAAACAAGCAAAATATAACCAAAGACACTGAAATTGAGAATAGGCTGACAGTCACCAGAGGGGAGAGATGAAGGAATTTCAGGGGAAAAGGGGAAGGGTTTACAGGAACAAGTACAAAGAACACATGGACAAAAACTAGGGGCGGTGGAAATGGGCGGGAGGTTGGGAGGGCTGGGATGGTGGGCTGGGATGGGAGTAAAAGACAGAAAACTGTACAACAACAACAATTAAAATAAATTTAAAGAATTTAAAAAAAGAAAAAAACTCAATCAAGAGGAATAAGAAAATCTGAATGGACTGATTACAAATAGTGAAATTGAAGCAGTAATCAAAAACACTTCTAAAAAACAAAAGTCCTGGACTGGATGGCTTTGCAGATGACTTTTACCAAACCTTCAAAGAACTAACATTTATTCTTCTTAAACTATTCCAAAATTCAAGAAAAGGGAAGACTCCAAAGCTCATTTTATGAGCTAGCATTATCTTAATTACAAAACCAGATAAAGACACTACAAAAAAAGGAAATTATAGATCAATATCCCTAATGAACATAGATGCTAAAATCCTCAACAAAATATTAGCAAACTGGATCCAGGAATATCTTAAAAAGATCTTGAACCATGATCAAGTGGGACTTATTCCTAGGATGCAAGTTTGGTACAATACCCGCAAATCAATAAACATGATACACCACATAAGCAAAATGAAGGATAAAAATCACATGATCATATCAATAGACACAGAAAAAGCATTCAGTAAAATCCAGCACCCATTCATGATAAAACCTCAGCAATGTGGGAATAGAGGTATCATACCTCAATGTAATAAAGGCCACATATGGCAAACCCACAGTCAACATCATACTCAATGGACGAAAACTAATAGCATTTCCCTAAGACCAGGAACAAGACAGGGATATCCACTTTTACCACTGATATTCAACAGAGTCCTGGAAGTCCTAGCCATAGCAATCAGGCAAGAAGAAGAAATAAAAGGCTTTCCAATTCTTTCAAATTGGAAAGAAAGAAGTCAAATTGTCATTATTTGCAGATGACATAATACTGGATATAGAGAACACCAAAGATTTCACCAAAAGATTACTAGAACTGATATATAATTCCAATAATGTTAGCAGGATACAAAATATTTATCCAGAAATCAGTTGTAGTTTTATATACCAATTAATGAACTATAAGAAAGGGAAACTAAGAAAACAATTCCATTCGCAATTGTTTCAAAAAAACAAAATACCTAGAAATAAATTTAACCAAGGATGTAAAAGACCTGTACATGAAAAATTATAAGAAAAGGGGGTGGAGGGATCCAGCGAAAAGGAATAATGATTCATGGACATGCACAGCAGTGTAATGACTGCAAGTGGTGGGGGGAGTAGGGTGTATAAAGAGGATAAGTGGTAATGAAAAATACATAATAAAAAAGAAATTAGGAAAGAGGGGGAAAGGTATAGAGAATGAGTAGCATAGATAGTGGGTAGAAAATAGACAGGGGGAGGGCAAGAATAGTATGGGAAATGTAGAAGCTAAAGAACTTATGACACATGGACATGAACTAAAGGGTGGAATGTGGGTGGGAGAGGGTGTGCAGGGTGGAGGGGAATGATGGGGGAGAAATGGGACAACTGTAATAGCATAATCAATAAAATATATTAAAAAAAGAAATTAAAGAATATATAGATAAACAGAAGCATATATTGTGTTCATGGACAGGAAGAATTAACATCATTAAGATGTCTTTACTATCCAAAGCAATCTATAGATTCAAAGCAATTCCCATCAATATGCTAATGGTGTATTTCACAAAACTAAAACAAATATTCCAAAACTTTATGTGGAGACACAAAAGCCCCAAAATAGCAACAGTGATGTTGAGAAAGTAGAATAAAGTTGTAGGAATCATGTTATTTGATATAAACTATACTTTAGACCACAGTAATAAAAATAGCCTGGTACTGGCATAAAAACAGACGTATAGATCAACAGAACAAAATGGAGAGTCCAAAAACAAAATACAATATGATTTTACTTACTTATGAAATCTAATGAACAAAATAGAAACAGATTCATGGATACAGAGAACAGACTGAGAGCTGTTAGAGGGAAGGGGGGTTGGAGTACTGGGTGAAAAAAAAAGTAAAGGGATTAAGCCAAAACAAACAAAATCTCATAGACACAAACAAGATTATGGTGATTACCAGAGGAAAGGGGCGTGGGTGTAAGAGGGTAAAGGCAAGACAAATGGCGAAAGAAGGAGATAACTTCATGTGGTGAACAAACAATACAATATACAGATGATGTACTATAGAACTGTACATCTGACACATATAATTTTATTAACCAATGTCACCCCAATTAATTTAATAAAAATTAAAAATAAATAAATATCAGGATTGCTGTAGGGGTTACCAGTAATTTTCTCTTATAAGCACCAAAAGAAGAAACAGATCAGTTATACCTGAGGCTACACTTGGGAGACAACAAGCATCATGAAAGAACCCCAGCCTCCAAATGCAGATGTAGTTGGACTCATAGCTGGGACAAGCTCCACCAGCTCCACTCTCATCCTATCCCTTCATCAGCACTGGGGTGAATGGGGAGGAAGAGGGTTGGCTCCTTGCAGATGGAATTTCCAGGAGGGAGGCTGTCCTACCCTGTCATTCACTCAGCTGTCTTCATCTCAGAGTCTTCATTTGCCTATCTATAAAGGAAATCGCAAATGGTAATTATGACAGTTTGTGGAAAGCATAGAAAACTAAACCAAAGTCTGTGATGGTGGTGTCCACCCTGCATGCTCTAAGCCAGTGGTTCTTAGACAATTTTAGCTTAGAGATCTTACCCTCTTATGTAATCAGCTGCTGAAGTCCATGACGTTCTCTCTTAGGTCTACCTGTGTCAAGGTTGTGAGACCCTGGACAAGTGACAGATGCACACCTGTAAATAGAGCCAAGTTCTATATGTTGACTCATCTGTTTTGTTCTGTGTCATAGAACTTTTGTTTAAAGATATTTACATGTTGACCTTTTTATTGTAAATAACACAGGAGTCACCTTCATAAACAAATCAGGATATCTACACTTCATATTGGCCCCACACAGTGGTTCATGCTCAGGTGGCACTGGGCAGGGCAGACCTGCCTTTGCTCTCGTGGTTAACTTTGTTCATTTCCATGTTTCTAAGTTAAACTGATAATAAAATAAATAAGGACAGATCAGAGTGGTCTTGAACAAGCACTGATTGGTAATTCTCATATATTTTCCTTCAAAAGCAGCCCTGATGAACACAATTTGGAAACCACCCTACTGTTATTATCCAATGTCTCCAAAAATCCAGGTATTCACATATACTCTCAAAATTTGTAACCAGTGGGGATAATGGGGGGGGGGAAGGGTTTTCATGAACATGTATAAAGGACACATGGACAAAAACAAAGGGGGCCAGGATCAAGGGTGGGGAAGTGGTGATAGCTGGGGTCGGGGGAGTGGTGGGTGGAAAATGGAGACAACTGTACTTGAACAACAATAAAAAATGAAAAAAAGAATGTGCCATTCTACAATAAATGTATATTACTTTTATATTATAAAAATTGTAAACAGACTTATTAAGGTAAAGTTTACATACCATAATTAACTTGTTTTAAGTACTAGTCAAGAATTTTTTAGGAGATTGGTTACAGAGTTGTGTAACCATTACCACAATATACTTTTAGAGCATTTCTATCACCCCCAAAAAACTTCACGATCATTTCAGTCTATCTTCCTTCACACTCCCAGCTCCAGGCATCACTAATCTACTTACTTAGAGTTGCATTTTCTGGACATTTCATATTAATGGACTCATATAGTATGTGGCATTTTATAGGTGGATTCTCTCACTCAGTGTAATATTTTTGAGGTTTATTTATGTTGCAATCCATTTATACCACCCACTTGCATAAATTTTGCCAGATTCAAGTGTCATGCATACTATTCTTGACTTAACCATTTTCTTTAAAAACAACTTAGTTTTTTTTTTAAGCCATGTTAAAAGAAAACTTGACCCTAGTACTATGAATGGAAAGCCAATACTACTTACAGTAATGGAAGGGATATAAAATAAATAAAATTCTATTGTGAATTATAGCTCAAAAAATCAATTAATCAATCAAACAAACATGATTTAATTCTAGTTGGTTGCTAACCTCTGTGAGAGTCTAAGTCCGAGGTCTGGTTTCAAACTCTTAAAAGACAGGATTAATGGGTGTCATTTGGACCTGATTTAGATTACAAGAGCCTTGTCCCTGTTTCTCTAAGTAGATGAAAATTTGGGGGAGGGAGGGTCTTGAGAGAGTGCCTCTATTTTGCCTATGGGAGAAATAGAAATAACTCATGGCCAGAAGGTGAACTGTGGTGGGTTTTAAGACATGCCCACAAATTTTTTCTCATTTGTCATCAAGGAGTGAAGTTGAATTCCTCCCCTTTGAATATGGGTTGGCCTCTGTGGCTTGTTTCTAAAGAATAGAATGTAGCAGAAGTGTTGCTGCATGACTTCTGAAGCCAGGTCACAAAAGTGATAGAGTTTCCACTCCATTTTTTCTCTTGAAATGCTCATCCTTAGGACCAAGCTACCATGTTGGGAAGAAGCTCAAGCCACACTGAAGAATCTGCATGTAGGTATTCTTGCTGATCTCCCTACAGCCCCAACCACAACCAGCATATACTGTCAGATGTGGGTGAATGAGCCTTTAGATGATTTCTGCCCCAGCCTTTGAGATACCACTGCTGGCACCAAGCAGAGCACATAATTTGAGCCCTGACCAAATTATAAATTTGTGAGTAAGGTAAATGTTATAAGCCATAAAAAAGTGAGACAACCAGGCAATTGCCTTTCATTCATATGAGATTCCAAAACATTCCCAGAGGTGGAACATTATGGAATGAGATGCATCATAGAACTCCTGTCATGGAAATAACGTTTGGGAAAAATCAGGATAAGTGAATGGCACCTACTCTAGGAAGTGTATATGACCACTGTGGAGGGTACATCTCAATTACTGGAGAGTTCCTTTATTTGTTTATTTGCGTGTTTCAGCTAAATGGGGTGTTGAGCTTTCCACTATAGTTGAGTTCATTAGTCAGGAGAAATTCTAGCACCTCCTACTGACAGTGCCTCAGCCTCCCCTCACACACTACACACCTTTCCTCTAAATAAACACTAAACAATGCAGAAAAAATATTGGTTTGAAGAGGCTGCTCTGGCCCCCAAATGTCTTGATCTGACCTCTTTTTGCAATAGCATTTGCTTTCTCGAGTTCTAAGAATATCTTGTCTTAAGATAGTCTTTCATTGTCCATTCAATCTAATTCAAATGTGTGCCTTAGGCAATGAAAAAAAAGGGAACAGGTTTTAAAGATCCATTAGCATTGGGCTCAAGGAATGGTTTAAAAGGATTACAAGATAACAAAAAGGGAATAATTTTTCATTCCATCATTTAATTATTTAATTCTCATCTGCCCACTTCTTAAAATAAATTTTGATGCATCAGAGGTATGCCTCCCTATACTTTTGAGGGACTCCTAGATCACCCTTGTGCTTTGTTCATAGTATGTTCTCAAGTGGGTGTGTTGGGATTAGATCCCTATGCTTGGAAAACTTTAGTGCTTAACTCTAAATCTTAATTTGAAGAATAGTTATTTCACAATTACACACAAGACCTTGACTGAGTACATAGTCATGAAACAGAAAACCCTTCTCCTTTCATACCTGTCCCTAGACCCCCAAACCCTAAATAGTACTACAATTCAAGCAGTCTCTCATTTATTGAGGATGTCTTGTATCCTGACCACTTTTTTTTACACTTCTCCTGTGTTCTAAACATGTCTACCCTAATTGTTCCCCAATTAAAATCTTTCAATTGTTCCTTAGGGTGCTCAGGATAATGTCCCAACTCCAGCCATCCTGAGTTATTTGGTGTTTCCTGAATGTGCCCTGGTGTGGGGGGGCTCTGCCCGCAGGGCCCCCATGGCCACCACGGATGAGAATAAGTCTACCACAACACGATCTGCTTGAGGAGGAAAGGTGGCCAATCTCTCAAAGAAGGGCCAAGAGCCTCTTCCTTGATGGGCTTTTATTGGGTTCATTTTGCACAGGAATACAGGTAAAAGCTCATTAATCATTGTCAGGGAGTAAAGATCAAGCAATAAATATGTAAATTCATACAAAGAACTACGAGGGCTTATTCTGAGTCAGGGTCTGTTAACTAAAGGGCTACAAAACTTTGAGAAACAAACTCATTTCCTGCTTGGACCCTTATCATTTAATTGAGAGCATTCTTAGCAAAGTAGTTTTCACAGGATTTTATGTATTATTTCTTAGGCCTGATCACCTGGGGACCCCACCCTTTCCAGCACAGGGCTGCACCACCCTCTTTATTTCAGGCTTAAGTCAGGCAGGAGAAGTAAGGCAGCCAAGAGATCAGGAGACTTCTCACAGACAGAATAAGGACTCAGGCTATGTCAAAGCCGAGGGGCGAGGGTCCATCACCCCCTTTTTCTATAGCCCCCTAAGTCCTTCCCTGGGTCCCCTGTGATTGTGCCTGTCTTAGGTCATCCCTCCCTTAAGAAATCTTGCCTATTATTGGCAACCAATCATGCACTGGGAGCCAGGCAGGGTGAAGTAAAGGGGGCAGAGGCAGCACCCTTGCCAGGGAGATAAGCTTTGTCTCCTTAGTGGCTTACAGTCTCAAGGTTGCTCACTCAGCCTTAGCCATGGGGGGGTTACAGCTTCTGAAACTAGGCAGGGCAGTTCCCAAAAACCTCATATTTCACAACACAAAGACCTTGCACATGCTGGTCCCTGTGTGAGAAGCACATTTCTCCTTACATTTCCCTTCATAGAACTCACTTCTCCTTGACACTTGCCTAAGCCTTGCCTCCTTCACAATACCTGGGTTATCCAACCTTGCTCTATGCATCCATAGCATTCATGTCTAAATCTCTCCAAACACTTAACATAGAATGCCATTCTGTGAACATCCTGTGTTAACCAAACCTTACTAGATTTCCAACTCCCTGAGGACAAGAGTCTTCTCTCTTCTCTACCTGCAGGAACTTTCCCACTCCTCATGTACATTTGCTGCATGAATGACCTTAAAAGGAACCTATTAAAAATCAACTGTTTTTAAGCTAGACACAATGGTAAATGCCATGTCTCTTGTGAACATCTTAGATTATTTCATCTCTTATATTTTAGTGCTGTTTATTAATTTGTCTCAACTTCCTTTTGAAACTGCCTCCCAACCTTGAAAACATCCCCAGCAAGGTGATTTGGCAAACACGCTAAAAATACACACAATACATACACCTACATTCAGCACCTCAGACAAAGTCTTCTGTCACCTCCTATTTCTCTCTTCTCTCTAATTCATGGTTTTCAGTAGCAGAAATAGCAAGGGTTCTGTCCTAGGCTTTGTTCTCTCAAACAAGAACATTCCTCAGGAAGTGTGGAGGGTTCTGAGGAAAGAAATCAAGAGTGCATCATGGTAGGAAGAGGCCACATGGCAGAATGGGAGTTTGGAGTCTAAGACCAAATACCCAGTTATCCACTGAATCCATCTTCTCCAACCTACTGAGGGACACTATTCCTGCAACTGCCCAACTTTCTTTTTCTTCTATCATAAAATTGTCCCTCTCTGCTCTATCATTCCCACCAGAGGACAAATATGCTAACATTATACTTCATCTTGAGAAAAATCATCTCCTTTATTGTAAAAAAAGTCTCTCCATTTGTACCCTTCCCATTCTCCCCTGAGTTTTTCCCCACTACACTACTCCTGCCAAAGTCACAAATAATATGACATTTGTTAAAACCAAGGTAAATCTTTACTCCTAATCTAACCCAATTTAACAGCATTGTTTGATGTAATCAATTCCTTCCTCCTTCTTGAAATGTCTTCTTCACTTGTCCTCCATGACTTAATTCTTGGTTATCATCAACCCACTAACCATGCCTTCTCAATCTTCTTTGCTAGTTTTTACCCTCCTGTCCTCTAAGGTTGGAGTGCTCCAGAGCTGTTCCTGAACTTATTCTCTTCTCCATAGTCACATTCACTAATGGTTTCAACGATCCCATGGCATTTAACACTGTCTTTATGATAACAAACTTCACATTGTCATCTCCAGCCCCATCCTCTATCTATGTCCATTTGCCTCTTAATATCTCCTCTTAGGTGTCTAATAAGAATCTTTAACTTAACAGATACAAAACTAAACTCTGTTTCTACCCTGCTCAAAAATCTGCTTTGGCCAAAGTCTCCCTATCTTAGTAAATGACAACTTTTAGTTGTTCAGACAAAAAATGTTGGAATTATCCTGACTCTTCCCTTTCTCTCACAACATACCAGCAGAATAGCAAGCAGATCTTTGCTCATTACATGGGCAAAATAGGCCAGATCTTGGCTGCCACACACACTTAGCCAAGCTCTGGTGGGGCTGGCTGCATGCCACTGCCACCCTTACTACCCAGCTTCTAGAACAGAGTTAGCAATGAGTGATAGAGTGGACATAAATACCTTACAGGGAAAAGGAGGCTGGCATTTTTGGGGCAGGGCTTCAGGTTCTGTCAAGAAGAGCAGAAAGGGCACCTTTTTCTTTCCTCTGGGCCAAGCCTGCCTACAACTATTTGCCCAGTTGCAAGAGTCATTGCCTAATGACTGATCAGAGTGACCCATGATGAGGGACATATTTTAAGGGCAGAGGAGGGCACCCAGTGTGTTTGAGGAATAAGCACTGGATCTGGATGGGGCAGTGGGTTCTGATCCAGCCTTGGATTTTGTGTGACACTAAGTCGCTTACCTGGGCAACCTGCTTGGGACCCCAGTTCTTCCACTTGATGCTGGGCCCATTTGTTCACCTCTGAGGTGTTATTTCATTTGTGAAATGAGATTGCATGTTACAAGGCTATTGGGAAGATTAGTGAAAATAGGGTTATCCACATAAAAGCACATAGTGTTGCTGGTTACTGGCACATGGAGGTGTGTTTCCCTTCCAGAGTCTCTATTCCCCCTCTATAAACGGTGGGCGGGGGGGGGGGGGGGCATTTTATCTACTATCCTAGGCATTGCTGTGAAGGTATTTAAAAGAGTTTTATGAAAAAATACAAGGTGTTATTTCATTATTCTTCTATCATTTTGAGTGTTCTAGACTGTAAGCAAGAATCTTTGTTCACACATCTAGTATAATGCTCATGGCTCTGTATTCAAGTCATTTGTGTATATTCTGCCTTGCCAACAAGACTTTAAGCCCCAGGCAGGCAGGGACCATGTCTGCCTTTGCTCATCCTCGTCATCCCAACACTTGTCACTAGATAAACAGTGGAGAAAGGAAGGATTCTCTAGTGCCTTGAAGATTTATTTTCCCTTTCCCTTTACATGTTCAGTTTCATGAGAAGTCTCCCAACTTCTAGCTTAACAGGAACCCCAGGTTAGGAAGAGAGACAGACCTATACAGGACATACTGGTGTTGGGAAGTTGTGCCTGCACTTCCTCTAAAAAAAGCCCCCAGATGTCTCTTTGGAAAACTTTTCCCCCACTTTCAGACCACATGATTTGTTGGTGAGCTTCATTCAAGAATGAGCTAATCGGTACATTTTTCCCAACAATAGCAGTTGGTTTAAGGGCAGCCGTGTGACCCATTTCAGGCCAATTAGACATAGTCTTGAGATTTTGACTTCATCTGTTAAGCATGTAAAGCTCTTTCCACTGGTATTGTAAGTAGAGTGGGGGAAAAGGCAGAGAGTTTCTGAAGATCTCTTCACGATGTCATTTCCATTTCTAGATCCAGCCTTGTCCCAAGTCCCCAGACTGTTCAGTTACAGAAGCCAAAGCTGTTGAACTCAAATTCTATTTCTCCGCTTAAACTGCTTTAAGTAGGGTTCCTACCACTTAAAACTGAAAGAATCCTGACTAATTTCTAGCTAAGATACATGGTACAGGAGACAGGAACAAAGTATTGCAGGACTGGGTAATTGTGCTTGAGGGCACTGGAAAACACAAGCAACAATTACTCCTGAAAAGATAAATTTGAATGGGGCAACCTGACCTTGACCCTCTCTTGCAGCTCTGCTCACTTTACACATAGGGTGTAAACTCCCCAGTTCCTGATTTAAACAAAGAAGAGAGAGGTGAAGAAATTACAGGCTTCAGGGGAGCAATATTATTTTAAATGTAAAAACAATTAAGTGTTGATTGCACAGTCTGTTGAGGGAGTACGCAAACTGTAAGCATATTTAAACTGCAAATTCCTTGTGATCTTCCCACATGGTCTTCCACACACCTGGGATGAGGCCCCAGGGGAAATCCTGGTGGGAACTTTCCATCAACAAGTATTTATTTAATAAGCTCTATTCTGCCACTCTGCAAAGCATTCAACCTATAAGACTTGGTCTCTGCCCTCCAGGAGTTAGCAGGCCAACCTGGGAAAAGGGAGGAACCACAGGAGACAATTAGTGCATAATAGAAGACAAGATGCAATTAAGTGCTAAACACTGAGTTGTGGATCAGAAGCAATTGGGTGAAGTTGAAAGGAGGGCAATTTCAGCTTGATGCAAGAACTGCCTGGTGGGTAAACCTGTCCCTCAGGGATAGTGCAAGACCAGCTTTTGTCATACCAGAGCTTATAGATTTGAAATAATATTAGTAATAATAGCAACCATGGAATTGGGAGTCATACCAACTGGATTAGAATCCTGTCCCTGTCAACTAACTATATGACCTTGAGCAGGTACTTTTGCTTCTTCATCCTTCAAATGGGCCTTAATAACAGCCACCTTACAGCACTGTGTTGGACAGCATTGTGTTGTTACAGTGTTGGAGATCCTGCAGGTAAAGCGTGTGGAAGACTTGGACTCATCATGGAGGCAGTAGGATGTCCATGAATAAGTCAGGTGGAGCTGAGTTCAGACATTTAGTTCTGCCATTTGCAAGCTATGTGGCATTTAACCTCTCTGAAAATCAATAAATAATTATATAATTATTATATTATTGTTGTTAATAATATACTATCACCAATCTTATCGAGACTCTGTGAAGATTGCTGAGAAGGTTCTTAGCATAGCATCTGATACAGATCCTACCAGAAAAATGATGTGTATGTGTATACACAAATACATTCACACCTATACATAAGTGCAAACACAGCTCAAACAATCAAGCCTCATCTTCTGTTTTCTTGAAGCTTCCCTTCCATCCTGTAGCAGGTGGGTGATCCCAGTGCTCTCTGGTGAGTGAGATCTTTGAAAAAGAAAACCTGGCTGGGCAGATCAGTTGTTTAGAATGTCATCCTGGCCCTGGCTGGTGTAGCTCAATGGATTGAGTGCCAGCCTGCAAGCCAAAGAGTGACTGGTTTGATTCCCAGTCAGGGCACATGCCTGGGTTGCAGGCCAGGTCCCCAGTAGGGGGTGTGTGAGAAGCAACGACATGTTGATGTTTCTCTTCCTCTCTCTCTCCCTCCCTCCCCCTCTCTCTAAAAATAAATAAATAAAATCTAAAACAAAAGTTATCCTGATGCAACAAAGTTGCAAGTTCAATCCCCAGTTAGGCACATACAAGAAGCAAACAATGAATGTGTCAATAAGTGGAACAACAAATCAGTGTCTCTCCCTCTCTTTCTCTCTTTCCCCTTTCTCTCTAAAAAAAATTTTTAAAAAAGAAAACCAGTTAAAAAGCACACTGAAAATTGCACCCTAGACTCACCTCTATTATGGATGCCCAAGCAGATGTTTTCACCTTCCTCTTTAAAATGCCTGTTTTTTTTTTTTTTTCCTTAGAAAAGTAACACACACTAATTGAAGAGTTTTGAGAAATTTCACATAAACATATAACGATATAAATTTAACTCCACATCCACAATTTCTGCATCACTTCCCAGCCTTGTGTAGACAAACACACCACAGGAATCTTTGTGAGCTAAACAGCTTCCAAGGTACAACCACAAAATATGTCCTGATAGTACACAAACTAGAGGGGAAGTAGCAAATCGGACACTAAATTACTTGCTCAAGAAGTTTCTGAGAAACCATAATAAGACACTGCCGCTCTCCCACCAAAATGACTAAAATGAAAATAAGACTGACGATATCAAGTATGCTCAAGGACATGGAGGAATAGAAGCTCTCACTGCTGCGGGGACTTCAGTTGGTACAATTCCTTAACGTTTGAGAACTGGAAATATCCGTTAACACTAAGTGGCATGCTCCACCTACGACCGAGTGATGCCATTCCTAAATACATAATTGCTAAGGGCTAAATTGGTTCCCCCATAATACCTCTGTTGAAGTCCTAATTCCCAGTATTGCAAAATATGACTGTGTTTGAGATAGGGTTTTTAAAGATGTAATCAAGGTTAAATGAGATCACTGGTATTGGCCCTAATATAATCTGACTGGTATCCTTACAAGAAGAGAGATTAGGACACACACATGTACAGAGAGAAGGCCAACTGCAAGCCAAGGAGGGAGGCCTCAGAAGAAACCAACTCTGCCGACACCTTGATCTTTGACTTTCAAGCTTCGGAATTGTGAGACAGTCACTTTCTGTTGTTTAAGCTGCCCAGTCTGTGGTACTTTGTCATGGCAACTTTAGCAGGGTAATACAATAGCCACAGAGGAGTACCCATGTTTCCCTAAAAGATTTACACAATACTTTTCACATAAGCTTTATCTATAATAGCTCCAAACTTGAAACAACCCAAATGTTTGTTGCTAGGAGAATGAAGAAAGGAAATAAATTGTGATATGTTCATAAAATAAAACATCACATAGCTATAGAAGTTAACAAATGGCAGATACATGCAACAACATGCATCAGTGTCATGGGTATTATTGAGCAAAAAAAGTCAGACACAAAAAGCCAGATACTCTTTGTTTCCATTTATATGAATTTTCCAGCAAAACTAATTCATGGTGCTAGAGGTCAGAATGGTGGTTACCTCTGAGAGGCTACCTCATGGACGGAGGCCAAGGAGCCTACTGGAAGCTAGAAATGTTCTATATCTCAGTCTGGATTTTGGCTACACATTGTAGATGTATGGGAAAATTCACCAAGTGTAATGACTTTAGAGTTTCTGTTTGGGGTGATGAAAAATTTTGGAAATAGTGGTGATGGTTGTACAACATCTTGATTGCCAATAATGCCACTGACTTTTACACTTAAAATGGTTAAAATGGCAAATTTTAGGTTTTATATATTTTACAATTAAAACATTTTAAAGAAATCAAACCTTTAAAATGTATGCCCTTTACTCTATATTATATTTCTATGTGTAAATAGAAAGAAACTGTCAAGGACTATTTCACAAGGCCTAGATACAGCTGTGAATGAGCACTTTTTTTTCTATTTTTTTCAAGAAACTTCATCCTCAGTATGATGCTATGACCTTGAACACCAGGCGAGGAGGTTTGATTAACTTCTTTCTAGATTCTCCTTCTCTAAGGTTTGTTTATTTTTTTCTCTCTCTCTTTTTTTACTTTTAAGTTCAACAAATCACCTTCCCTGATGACCTGGGTGAAAGTTCGGCAGCCTCATATGAGTGAGTACATCACTGGACTCAAGGAGAATCTGCAGATCTGATGTAAAAATGAAACCCTACCTTCTAACACACATCTCCTTCCCCAAAACACATTTTTTGGTTGGTTGGCTGGAGAAGATGTTTATTAAAAGGGCACAATTAATGTGGCAGGTGCCTTTGTTATGTGCAAATGATAAGAGCAAAGAAAACAGACATATAATTACTTGGGCTTTTTTAGTGCTCAAGTGTTACTACTGCTGATATTAACTAAAGAACATGACACCCAATTGCACTTGGAGTGTGGGGGTGATTCACATTCAACTGATGGAGATGAAGGCTTTTGGGAGGATATGGAAAGTAGACTTGAATTTTTTTAACATAGAAAACAAGATTAACCCCTTAGTGACATAAATGAAGCCCAAATCTCTCATTCACCCCTATAAAAACAGAGAGGAGATTATTTCTCAATTCTACAGTGCATCCAGGTGCTCCCAGCCCAGGGACACTTCTCCATGGCAGGCTGAGTGGACAGGAATCTGGGTACCTGCTGGCCTTTCTGCCTGTGAAATTCTACGTCACCAAGAGATGCTATTGGTATTTCCTCAGCCCTTTTTCCACAATAAACCCTGATCTCTGTAAGCCATGGTACACCACTTGCAAGTGATACACCATGGCTTACACGGATAAGGGTTTATTTTTTCCTATGTAAAAGGGAGTCCAGAGGGAAGCAGATGCTGGTGTTCTATCAGTGGTCTGATTATGCCAGAGCTGGGGTCTCTGTGATTTTCTGAGTTTTTCCTTCATGATTATCTTGTATTCACAAATGGCAGCCCAGGACCTAAGCATCTCATCCTAAGGATGAAAAAAGGGGAGAGAGAGGTAGAAAAGCAATCCCTGATGCAAAAAGACTAGGAAATGACTATTGGACATTTCCAGGCTCTACAGCAGAAAGAGGCAAGGTGGTGGGTGGGAATAGTTGTGGAATAGCCGATCAACTAGCCAACCTCTATGTCATCTTCAATACACCCTCTTAATGATGTACAAGTCTATGTATCTATGTGATTATACAAACACGAGGGCTGAAATTCTTGAGTCTCAGAGTCAGAGGTTTCAAAAAGATTGAATATGCTTATCTCTATTCTCATTTTTTGCTTGTGTTCATTTGGGTCCTCTGAGAAGCAGATGTCAAGTTGGAACTAAATTTATTGGCAGAAATGTCAATGAAGGATAAAAGGAAAAGGAGGAGTAGATGGAGAGATCCTTCAGACCATGATGCCGATCTGACACTGGTAAAGGGAAGGGGGAGGGAGGGAGGGAGGGAGGAAAGGAAGGAAGGAAGGAAGGAAGGAAGGAAGGAAGGAAGGAAGGAAGGAAGGAAAAGAACACCCTCGGCCTGCAGTGTGGCTTGGAGAAAGCCTTGGCCAAGCCAGTGAAGTGCTTTCAAGCATGTGTGGTCTACTGGAAAAACCCTGTGTTGGCAGGATAGGCTGGCACTGGTACCCTTGCCCCACTAAGTCACTGACCAAGCAGAAACCAAGAGGTCATGGCCTCAGCATGAACACTGGGGTGAATCCAAAGATGCAGCAGCTGGAGGCTGTCTGCTAGCCATGCTCTTCACAGCAGGCTCTCCTAGGAGATGTGGGCAGGGCACCTCAGTGGCTGTGATTCCAATCTTTCTCCTACACCTCCACTTGCTTCTTCTTTTATTACACTAAAACTGCCCCAAATTCTTCCTTCCTCTTAAGCCTCTGGAATTTCTACATAGGAGTGCTTCAGATGGCCATTTGATTGGAAAGAGATGGGAAGTTGTCATGAAGCTGCATTCATAGCAGCTATGGCTACTGTTTTATTTGGGTTGTGTGGTCACTCGCATGGCTTAAGGTGATTGCTACAACCTCTCCTGTTGCCCCCTTGTTGTGGATTGAATTGTGTCTCCCAAAAAGACATGCTGAAGTCTTAAACACTAGCACCTGCAAATATGACCTTATTTGGAAACAGAGTCTTTACAGATGTAATTACATTAAAGTGAAGTCATTTCAGAGTAAGATGTGTCCTAATCCAATGATTAGTGTCCTTATAAGAATAAGAAGTTTGGACCCAGAGACACACAATGAGAATGCCATGTGATGATGGAGGCAGAAAATGAAGTGATACATCTACAAGCCGGAAAACACCAAGGAAATTAGGAGAGAAGCGTGGACTTAATTCTCCCTCCCAGCCCCAGAAGTAATCAATTCACCGACCCTTTGATTTAAGACCTCTGGCCTTCTGAAAAGGGAGAGATTAAGTTTCTTTTGTGCTGAGCCACCTAGTTTGTTTTAATTTGTTTCAGCAACCCTAGGAAACTGACACACCCCAGACTTGACCTGAGCTCCTCTATTTGTTGCTTAGCAATATGCAAGGCCATCAACTCAGATGTGTTTCTGGGAGTCCCCTAGTCTTGCAAACTGAGGCTCCAGGTCAAAGTGACTCTCGTGTCTTTGTGGGGTACAGAGAGGAGAGCCATCACGCCTAGGTATCATGAGGCCCATTTTACTGGCTTCTGCTTGGGGTCTTCCTAGATACTAAAGTACTAGAGGGACCTCCTGGCCCAAGAAACCCAAAAGCTCATGTTGAAGCCAGGTTTGGATTGAGCCTAGGCTTTGGGGTCAGGTGATCTGAATGTGAATTCTATCTGTAACTGCTATAAGACCTTGGGCAGCAACACAACCTGAGTTTTAGCTTTTCTTACCTCTAAAATGAGGGTAATAGTACTTCTGTAAAGAGTACTGGGAATAATGCAGGCAAGGGCCTGCTTCATTTTGTATAGGCAATAATGGGTAATTTTACCATTATTGTTATTATTATATAAAAAATGATGATGATGATGATGATGATGTTGATGATAATGATGATGATGGTGTTCCAGAGATGTCCAGTCTTCTTTGAATACTCCATGCTCAGCTCTTTTTACATTTTTTCTTCCTTTGTCTCAAAAGCTTGACTCCAATTGGAAATTAAGTACAGGTTGAGGGACCCAGAGAGATAGAGAGTAGAAGAGAATGAATAAGAAAAAGTTAAAGAGAGAGAAACAATAAGCAAACTAGAGAACTAATTTAGTTCAGCATAATATAAATGTGTACAATTTTGAAAAATAAAAGAATATGTTGCAGCCTACCATTATTTTATTTTAAATCTCATATGGCAGCAGTGCAAATGTCCTGCCTGTACCTTATTGACTGTGCCTTTCTCTCAGACTCTAGGTGCCCGATGCACCTCTACCCAAAGACAGACTAGCATATGGGAAGATCTGTGATGAAAGGAAGAACACAAATCAACTTGCAAAGGGCAGACCAGTTATGGCTTGGGAGAATGAGAAGGAGGATGTTTTAAGACAACACTGTGAGCTCTGGGAAGGGTTTTGTGTTTATCCTGAGACCAGCAGAAGCCACTGAGAGGTTCTGAACAGTCACACGATATGATAGGACATTTTAAACAATCCCCTGGGCCTCTGGCAGCTGTGTGGAAAAAAAGGATTGAAAGGAGCAACTGTGAACTTGAGTGACCAGGTACCACATCTCAGATGAGAGAGAATGATGGGACTCTCTACTGACCCTTTTATGACTTAAAAAACAAATCTCAGTCCTTCCTCTCTCATGTGCCCCACCAACAGGCTTCAGTGCACATGGCTTCTGCTCAGAACAAAGCCTGCAGCTATCCCTTTCCATGGGAGCCAGCCCAGGGCACGCAGAGGACAGTAAATATCAGAATCAGGCAATTTGCAAAGACATTAAATCCCCAGCCCCAGAACAAGCTGCAGCTCCATACGAGGGAGGACAAGAATGTAATTTTCTATAACCTGGAGCAGACATGAAGTGTGAGGGCAAATCCCGACACAGGTGCCTGGCAGCCAACAGTAGTAGCTTGGAAGGAGGAGAAAAGAAGCAGCTGAGATTGAGGGACAGTCCTGTGCTCAGTATGTGTGTAGCCTCATTTAATCTTCTCAGCCACCCTACAAGGACACTATTATTCTCCCCATTTCATAGGGAGTAAATTGAGGCATAAAGGCCTGAATGACTTGACCAAGTGCAGCAGTTACAGCCATGGCTGCCTTTTCATCTAGTTCTGAGTCTTTGATTTCTGAGCCCAAGCACCTTCACTGGGGTTATGGGGACTTCAAGGAAAGGACTACATCCTATGATCAAAGCACAGGCCTGTAGGACTCCAAAACAGATTAAGGACTAACATCTAGGTTGTACCCATCATGTGCAGGTAATCACATTTAATTCACACCAAAACACTCTGATGGAGGCACTGTGAATATCATTGTCCAATTTAACAGATGAAGAAATGGCTCAGAGAGATAAAGTTACAGAGGGGAAAAGATGCTAAGTATAAATTTGAGCCAGTGCCACCTTATTCTGCTCAGGAGGAGATGGCATCACATAGGTAACATGATTGGAGACATCAAGCTGCTCTTCTATTATTTGCACATCAATACAGAATCAGTAGAATGACAGTTAAGGAATGTATAGTTCTTATTTCTCTGCTTTCTCTGTCACTCCACATCCAATTTATTAAAAACCCCATTGATTTCCTTTTTACATTATAAAGAGAATCCAACCACTTCTTACCACCTTCAGAGCTCACTCTCTGTCTGGCCCCTGACCCCTTTGTCTCTCACCTAGCTTATCACAGCAGCTTCCTAACTGGTCCATCTGCTCCCATCCTTGCCTCAGCCCCAACACACACAGCAGACAGAATGGTTCTGTCAAAATGAAATCAGGTCGTATCACTCACCTGCTCGAACCCCAGCTTACTCAGGAAAAATTCCAAGTCCTTTCTAGTGGCCCACAAAGCCATATGTGATCTGACCACCTTCCATTTTTTCTCTGAGCTCATCTTCTCCTAATCTTCCCCTAACTCTCTGCTTTGGCACCCCTGGCCCCTAAGCATGCTCATGCCTTTGCACATACATGTCCTTCTCTGGAATGCTCTTCCTCCAGGATTCTGTAAGCCTCACCTTCTTGTCTCTTTTAGGCCTCTACTCAACTGCCGCCTTATCGGGAAGTTCTCCTTTTACCATCCTATATGGCATACCCACTTCCCTCCTTGTCTTCTACACTCTGCCTTACTTTCCTCCATAATCCTGATGTAACAATACTTACTTTTGTTGTTGTTGTTGTCCACTATCCCATAATCTAAAGCAAGCACCATGAGGGAAAAGAGGAAAGGGGCTTTTCTTGATTCACTGCTCTACCCACACTGCCTAGGACAGTGCCTGGAACAGAACAGGTGCTCAACAAATATTTGTTAATGAATGCATGAATAAATGAATGACAAGGCAACCTACAGAATGGGAAAAAATATTTGCAACCATGTATCTGACAAAGGGCTAATGCCCAAATACGTAGGGAATTCCTACCACTCAATAACAAAAAAAGGAAATAAGCTGACTTTTAAAGGAACTGAATAAATATTTCTCTAAAGAAGATATGCAAATGGCCAACAAGCATATGAAAAGGTACTGAAACTACTTAATAGCAGTAAAATACAAATCAAAACCATGGTATATCACCTCACACTTGTTATTTTTTTTAAAGATAAGTTTTGGCAAGGATATAGAGAAATTGGAACTCATGTGCACTGTTGGTGGGAATGTAAATTGTTATAGCCACTGTAAAAAACAGTATGAAGTTTCCTCAAAAATTTTAAAATAAAACTACCATGCGATCAACAATCTCACTCTGGGTTATATATCCAATGGAAATTAAATCAGGATCTTGAAGAGATAGTTGCACCACCATGTCCATTGCAGCATTATTCACAATAGCCAAGATATGGAAACAACCTAAGTGCCCACTTGTTTGGACAAATGGATAAACAGAATGTTATATCACCATTAAAAAGAAAATCCTGCCATTTGCTACAACATGGATGAACCTAGAGGACACAAGCCAGAAACAAAATGAGCCAGACACAAAATGACATATACTGCCTGATTCTACTTACATGGGACATTTACAGTAGTCAAACTCAAGAAGCAAAGAGCAGAACAGTGGTTGCCAGGAGCTGGGAGAGGAGGAAATAGGGGTATGTGCCAAAGGTACGAAGTTTCAGTTATGCAAGATGAATAAGCCCTAGAGACCTAAGTACAGCATAGTGCTTACAGTTAAAAATTTCCTAAGAGATTAGGTCTTATGTTTAGTGTTCTTACCACAAAATTAATAATAATTAGTAAAGTGAAAGGAAACTTTTGGAGGTGAGGGATAGGTTGTGGTGATGGTTTACAGTTGTATACTTATCTCTATACTCATCAAGTTGTATATGTTAAATATATTGAGTTTTTTGTATGTCAACCATACCTCAATCATTACTTCCGGCCAAGATGGAGGTGTGGGTAATTACGCTGTTGCCCCCTCACACAACCAAAAGAAGGACAACAACAAATTTAAAACCAAAAAACAAGCAAAATATAACCAAAGCCACTGAAATAGAGAACAGGCTGACAGTGACCAGAGGGGAGAGGGGAGGGGACTTCAGGGGAAAGGGGGAAGGGTTTACAGGAACAAGTATAAAGGACACATGGACAAACAAAGGGGTTTGGTGGAAACAGGAGGGAGGTGGGGAGGGCTGGGGGGTGGGCTGGGATGGGAGTAAAAGGCAGAAAACTGTACTTGAACAACAATTTAAAAAAACAACAAAACACAAAAAACAACCAGGACTGAGAGAAAAATCAAACTGTATGGATGTCTGACAACCAAGGAGTTATAGAAGAAACATTCATCCAGAACAGTAGGAAGAGTGGACACGGGCAGCCAGGTGGAGAGGACTCATAGCAAGGTGGTGGCTGGAGGATGGGGCAGGCAAGGCAGCACCTTGTGGAGCAGGCAGTCCCACACTGGCATGCAGATAAACTGGGAGGACCAACTGGGGAACAAGACAGACTGTGCAACCCAGGGTTCCAGCATGGGGAAATAAAGCCTCAAAACCTCTGACTGAAAAAACCTGTGAGGGTTAAGGGGGTAGTAGAAAATCCCAGCCTTATGGGAAAATTCATTGGAGAGACCTACAGGATCCTAGAATGTACACAAACCACCCACCCAGGAATCAGCACCAGAAGGGCCCAATTTGCTGGTGGGTAGCAGGGGAAGTGACTGAAAACTGGCAGAGAGTGAAACAAGCACCAGTATTCCCTCTTGGACCCCTTCCCCACATACAGTGTCACAACATAGCAACATGGGTTGCCCCGACCTGGTGAACACCTAAGGCTCCTCCCCTTACTGTGTAACACGCAGGCCAAGACCAAAAAAAAAAAAAAAAAAGCCCAAAGAACCGATCAAAGCTCCAGAAAAAATACAACTACACAATGAATAGATACCTAGCCTATCAGATAAACAGTTCAAAACACTGGTAATGAGGATGCTCACAGAATTGGTTGAATATGGTCACAAATTAGAGGAAAAAAATGAAGGCTATCCGAAGTGAAATAAAAGAAAATGTATAGGGAACAACAGTGATGGGAAGGAAACTGGGACTCAAATCAACAGTGTGAATCAGAAGGAAGAAAGAAACACTCACTCAGAACAGAATGAAGAAACAAGAATTCAAAAAAAAAAAAAAAAAACAAGGAGAGGCTTAGGAACCTCCAGGACATCTTTAAATGTTCCAACATCCGAATCATAGGGATACCAGAAGGAGAAGAAGAAGAGCAAGAAATTGAAAACTTATTTGAACAAATAATGAAGGAGAACTTCCCTAATCTGGCAAACAAAATAGACTTCCAGGAAGTCCAGGAAGCTCAGAGAGTCCCAAAGAAGTTGGACCCAAGGAGGAACGCAGCAAGGCACATCATAATTACATTACCAGAGATTAAAGATAAGGAGAGAATCTTAGAACCTGCAAGAGAAAAGAAGAAAGTTACCTACAAAGGAGCTCCCATGAGATTGTCAGTTGATTTTTCAAAAAACATCTTGCAGGCAAGAGGGGCTGGAAAGAAGTATTCCAAGTCATGAAAGGCAAGGATGGACATTCAAGATTGCTCTATCCAGTGAAGCTGTCATTTAGAATGGAAGGGAAGATAAAGTGCTTCTCAGGTAAGGTCAAGTTCAAGGAGTTCATCATCACCAAGCCCTTATTATATGAAATGTTAAAGGGACTTATCTAAGAAAAAGGAGATAAAAATATGAACATTAAAATGACAGCAAACTCACAGATATTAACAACCACACCTAAAACAAAAACAAAGTAAGCAAACAACTAGAACAGGAACAGAATAACAGAAGTGGAGATTATATGGAGGGTTATCAGCAGGGGAGTGGGAGGGAGAGAGAGGGGGAAAGTTACAGAGAATAAGTAGCATAAATGGTAGGTAGAAAATACACAGGGAGAGGTTAAGAATAGTATAGGAAATGTAGAAGTCAAAGAACTTATATGTATGACCCATGGGCATGAAATAAAGGCGGGGAATATGGGTGCGAGAGAGTGTGCAGGGCAGAGGAGAATAAAAGGGGGAAATGGGATAATGGTAATAGCATAATCAATAACATGTATTTTTAAAAAAAGAAATAGGAGACTGAAGATGGCAGCTAGGTAGGAAGGAGCAAATTCCACTTTCCCTATACATGAGAGAAAAACCTAGCCAATCTACAGAGGAACACAGCAAACAGCCAACAGTACCCCCAGCATATGTGAAGATATGAGACCAAGAATTGTAGAGGACATTGAAAAACCAGACAGTAAGGATAGTGCTTCAGGACAATAAGGTCCCTGGGACAAGCATGGGGACTAGGGCAGCTGTAGCTCCAGGCCCGGCACCTGCCGTGTCTGCCACAAGGTTCTTGGGAGAGAGCTGGGTCAATGGCTCCCTCCCCTGCCAAACAAGGTTTGAGCAGCACTGGGAGAGACCTGGTTGCTTGAAGTCACAGAGAGGGGAATAAGGACTAAGTGGCAAACACACAGCGGCTATGAGCACCCATGGAGTCTGTGGATGCTGGCTGGGGAGAGTTGAGAGTTGGGCTGTGATGGGCCCTGACCCCGATAGTCCCCAGTCTGGCTGGAGAATTGGGCTGTGTGAGAGGCCAGGCCTCTGTACTGAGCAGCAGGCTTGAGTAGGAGGAATTTCTCAAAAAGAAAAAGTGAAAAAAAAGACACTGTTTGGGGAATTCTCCTGCAGCAGCCACTCCAGCCTCCTCCCCACCCAGCTGGGTGGCACACCTGAGGTAGCTTGGACGGCCCTGCGCACACTCCCATAGCCCTGGGAAGGGTGCAAGCTGAACCTGAAGGACCAGAGGCAGGCTGGACTAGGGCACATGCCTGCAACCCTGAGAGTGTGTGCTCTGTGCAAGGACTCGAGCCCACACCCAAAGCCCCTGGGAGAGGTCCCTGAGCCCACACCTATAACCGCAAGGCAAGTGCGCTCTGAGGAAGGCCTGGCACCCATACCCAAAGCCCTGGGGAGAAACACCCATTGCTCACACTCAAAACCCTGGGGAGAGTGTGCGCACCAGAACTTGTGGAACCTGAGGGAACAGAGGCTGGTGAGGAACTGGGCTGGAGGCTGACTGAGTGCAGATCATGAAGGGAGAAAAGAGAAACCAATCACCCCTCAGCCTGCTGCAGCCAGGAAGACCACCAAAACTCCTCTGGCCAGTTTGAAGACAGCAAGAGGATATTTTTTAATGTAATTCTTTATTTTCTTAATTTTTATTTTTTTTATCTTTCAACTCCTGTTTCCTCTCTTTCCTTCTTTCTTGTTTTATTCCTTCCTCCTTTATTTCCCACTTTATCTCTTCTTCCTTCCTTCTTCTGCTTTTTTTTTATTTTCCACAAAAAAACCTGGAACTGTGAAAAGACCAGAGTTGGACCCAAAGAGGGGTGATCCTGACAGCTGAGACAGTGAGACAAATTTCACTTCCTACTATAGAGAACCTGCAAGTTATTGCATATTTGTATTATTATTTTTTCATTATTCTTACATCTTTTATTTTATTAGTATTTTTGTATCACTCTTCTTTCTCTTTAGTCTTGTTTGTTTGGCTAAGCAAAGAAGTTAAATTGTATTGTGTGTGACTGGTTTCCCTTGTTCTCTCATAGTGTATTGCCGCAATAAGTGGACCGAAATATAGCTAGGGATGACTGTATGCAATGCAGACAGCTTATCTGAGACCTGGGAGGAGTGAGGAGTGCTCTGGAAGGGACCATGCAATGCAAACATCTGGTCTGAGCCCTGGGGAAGGTGAGGAGTGCTTGTGACCAGAGACCTCTATATTCACTCAGAGTGTGGTCTGCAGACCAGCATCTGCACTACCAATAACTTGTTAGAAATGCAGGATCTCATCTTAAGCCTAGAATTGCTGCTTCGGAATATGCATTTTAACCAGGTCCTTGGATGACTTGAATGAATAATAATGTTTGAGAAGGGTTGAGCAGAGAGAATGAGCTTGTAGCCCCTGACTGTGCTTCAGTCTCATGCTGTGTTCCAAGGATCTCTTGTACCTTTCTGAATAGCCTAGGACTGAGTCTCTGATGAATTTTGGGACACAGATGAACGTATTGTGCCCCCCTCCATCTTTACCCCATTGCTTCAACCTCATGTACATTTTAATGCATACAAGATGTGAGAATTCTGGCAACATTAATCTTCTGCAACAAAGTATCTCATGAAGCAAATTCCATTAACTCATTTTAATCCAGTGTTTAATTTGCTATACAGTTCAATGTTTCCATTAAAATGTGTATTCATAGTAGAATTATTTTCATGGGCTTAATTAAATTTTACAATGAACTCTTGATTCATCAATATTTTTCCTAATACCAACTTTATGCTGATTATAACTTCAGCTATTTTGAGGTTTCTACTGGCTTTCTTGTTCATATCTTTTTGTCCCTTCTTTCTATCAAGTTTAAATCTCTCCAGTCAAGGTTTGCAGATCTAAATTTTGTCAACAATACTATTTGTCTGTCAATTTTCAGCCCACTACAAGTTTTAGTGTGGATCACTGTTGCTCCGTTAATTTTGCTCACTGCTGATTATTCCTCCCAGTAATCTAAGGTACAAATAATTCTCAGAAGGCAAGTGAGGACAGGACATCTTTTTTTCTTTCTTTTGTTTTGGCTGCCTTGTCTTCAGGACCTGGAACAGAGTAGACATTCCATAAATATTTGTAGGCAGAATGAATAATATTCACTAACAATTGAATCAAAGACTAATGGTTTGTCTTCCTGTCTAATAGAAGATTGTCAGGAGACTGAAGATGGTGGTGAGGTAGCAGGGAGCAGATTTCACTTCCCCCCACACACAGGAGAAAAACCTATCCAATCTACAGAGGAACAGAGCAAACAGCCAACAGTACCCCTAGCATATATGAAGATAGGAGACCAAAAATTGTACAGGACATTGAAAAACCAGATGGTAAGGAGAGTGCTTCGGGACAATAAGGTCCCTGGGACCAGCACAGGGACCAGGGCAGATGCAGCCCCAGGCCCAGTGCCCGCTGCGTGTGCCACAGGGTTCATGGGAAAGAGCTGGGTCAACAGCTCCCTCCCTTGACAAACAAAGTTTGAGCGGTGCTGGGAGAGACCTGGTTTCTTGAATTCACAGAGAGGGGAATAAGAACTAAGTGGCAAACACACAGGGGCTGTGAGCAACCATGGAGTCTGTGGATGCTGGCTGGGGAGAATTTAGAGTTGGGCTGTGATGGGCCCTGACCCCGATAGTCCCCAGTCTGGCTGGAGAATTGGGCTGTGTGAGAGGCCAGGCCTCTGTATGGAGTGGCAGGCTTGAGTAAGAGGAATTTCTCAAAAAGAAAAAGTTGAAAAAAGAGACACTGTTTGGGGAATTCTCCTGCAGCAGCCACTCCGGCCTCCTCCCTACCCAAATGGGCAGCACTCCAGAGGTGGTGCAGAAGGCCCTGTGTACCCCCTTAGCCCTGGGAAAGGTGCGAGCCCAAACCTGAGGAACCAGAGGCAGCCTGGCCTAGTGCATGTGCCCGCAAACCGGGGAGAGTGCACTCTGTGGAAGGCCCTGAGCCCACACCCAAAGCCTTTGGGAGAGGCCCCGAGCCCACACCTGTAACCCCTGGGAGAGAGCACTCTGAGGAAGGCCTGGTGCCCACACCCAAAGCCCTGGGGAGAGGCACTCGGCGCTCACATTCTTAGCCCCCTGGAAGTGCACACCAGAACCTGTGGAACCTGAGGAATCAGAGGCTGCTGGGGAACTGGGCTGGAGGCTGACTGAGTGCATAATGAAGGGAGAAAAGAGAAACCAATTGCCCCTCAGCCTGCTGTAGGCAGGAAGATTAGCAAAACTTGTCTGGCCAGTTTGAAGACAGCAAGAGGAATTTTTTAAAAAGTAGTTCTTTATTATTTTTTTAATCTTTCAACTCCTTTTTCTTCTCTTTCCTTCTTTCTTGTTTTATTCCTTCTTCCTTTCTTTCCCATTTTATCTCTTTGTCCTTCTTTCCTTCTTCTTCTTTTTTTAAATTCCCACAAATGGGACAAAAAAACCTGGAACTGTGAAAAGACCAGAGCTGGACCCAAAGGGGACCATCCCAACAGCTGAGACAGTGAGACAAATTTCACTTTGCTACTACAGAGAACCTGCAAGTTATTGCATATTTGTATTATTAATTTTTCATTATTCTTACATCTTTTATTTTACTAGTATTTTTGTATCCCTCTTCTTTCTTTTAGTTTTCTTTGCTTGGATGGTTAAATTGTGTTGGTTTCCCTTGTTCTCTCTTTCACAGTGTATTGCTAATTTACTGTCTTTCACTTCACTTGTGTTCTATTAGCACACTACTCAAGTTCCCATACTTCCTATTCTTGTTGTCCAGATCACATAGATTCTGTCATATGATTGTTGCTCCATTATTATTGTAAATAACAGCTATTCCATACAATTGTAAATACTACACAGCACCCCTCCCACATCTTAGCCCACTTCACAGTTTCCCAAACTCTATTACTGTTGTAGTTAACTCTATTCCCTCACACACTACACCTATTTTCTATCCTTTACTCTCATCTTACATCAGAATCTGACCTCCCACAACCTCACTGCTTTCTAGATCCAACTCACAATCCTTCCCTCCACAACAATAGTCTTATCTTCTTTCCGCCCTTTCTATAAAGTGGCTATCACAGTGAAAGTGGGTGAAATATCACAGTGAAGACTATACATAGCCAAAGGATCTCCTATCTCCTCCCTACCAGCTGCTACTTTACATATCATAGAATACACTCCTGTTCTCTTAAACTACTTTGTCTTCCCCCTCCAACTGATTGCAAAAAACAGTAGGTGGAAGCTGTGAACACCAGGATACCTGCTGGAAGAGGAAACCCAACATCAAAGGAACCACCAACAGATAACAACAGAAGAAGGTGAAGGAGGGAGTGGAAGCCACACTAACCACAATCCAGGGCCTATCTGGAAATACAACTAAATAGTGGAGAAATTATCCAGAAGAAACAACTGAATAAGAGCAAGAGAGAATCCTCAAAACCTTGTACACATGGAAGAACCAGCTTCAACCAACCTGCTCTCACCAGCACAACAAAATACAAGAGGTGGTGGACAGAGTGATCCTCAGTTAAACAACTAGTGGGAAGGACCCACCAAAGAAAGAGCCAACAACAATCAAAATCCAAAGACAAACACAGAGCCAACATAAATGACAGCACAAGACCAGTGAGCTCGGGAGATCAAGGAGACGGCACCACTGAATCTCTCAGGTATTCTACCACAGAAGTTCACACCATAAACTCAGGGACTCAGAACAGATAAATTTCAGAAGCTGAGGCTAATAAGAAGAATCTCACAAACGATGGGAAGACAAAGAAACAATCCCCAAATGAAAGGAAAGGAGGAAGCCTCAGAAAGAACGCTAAATGAAATAGAGGCAACTCAACTACCAGATATTGAGTCCAAAGCAATCATTATCAGGAAGCTCAGTGAGCTCACAGGGAATAACCAGAAACTACAGGGAAACTACAATGAACTAATTGCAAACTACATAAACATGAAAAAGGAAATAGAAACTATCAACAAGGGTAAAGAGGAAATGAAGAACACAATTTCTAAACTGAAGAACACAGTAGAAGGAAAGAAAAGCAGGCTTAATGAAGAAGATTGGATCAGTGAGCTGAAGGACAAGATAGAAAAACACACACACAAAAAGAACAAGAAAAGGAAAAGAGGCTCAGAAAGAATGAAGACAGATTGAAGGAAATGCAAGGCAACATGAAGTGTAATGAAACCCATATAATAGGGATACCAGAAGGAGAAGAAGAGCAAGGGATAGAAAACCTATTTGAAAAAGTAATGATGGAAAACTTCCCTAATTTGATAAGAGAAAAAAAAAAACACACAAATCCAGGAAACACAGGGAGTCCCAATCAAGAGGAACCCAAAGAGGCCCACTTCAAGACACATCATAATTAAAATGGCAAAATTCCAACACAAAGAGAGAATCTTAAAGGCAGCAAGGGAGAAAAAGGAAGTAACATACAAGGGAGCCCCGATAAGGTTAGCAGCAGACTTCTCAATGGAAACACTCTAAGCCAGAAGAGAACGGCAGGAAATATTCCAAGTAAGGAGAACCAGAAACCTGCAACCAAAACTACTTTACCCAGCAAGGCTCTCAATCAGGATAAAAGGCCAAATAAGGAGCTTCCCAGATGAAAGAAGTCAAAAAGAATACACCGCCACCAAACCAGCTCTGCAAGACATGCTAAAGGGACTGCTTTAAGGAAAAGAAGGAGAGAGAGGGGGGAGAGAGAGAGAGAGAGAGAGAGAGAGAGAGAGAGAGAGAGAGAGAACACACAGGTATAAAAATGGCAATGAATCAGTACCTATCAATAATACCCTTAAATGTAAATGGATAAAATGCTCCAATCAAAAGACATACAATAGCTGAATGGAGACTTCCAACCAAGATGGAGGCATAGGTGGACACACTGTGCCTCCTCTCACAACCAAAATTAAGGACAACAAATATTTAGAAGCAAGAAAACAACCAGAATAGATAGAAAATTGAACCGCACGAAAGTCCAACAAACATTCATCCAGACCAATAAGAGGGGTGGAGTCGAGGCAGGAAAAAGGGGAGGTGTGGACCCAGGCAGGCAGGCAGCAGCGGCTGGCAGACCCTGGGCCTGGGGTGACAACTGTGCAGACCCAGTGAGGCCTCGCAAGGCAGCTGGCTGACCAGGTGGTCCCACATTCGTGCACAGATAATCCAGTTGAAAGTGGAAGTGCCAGAAGGGACTGAAATCCAAGAGAGAGCAGAGCAAGCGCCATTGTTCCCCCTCGGACCCCGCCCCCACATACAGTGTCACAACTCAGCGACTGGGCGGCCCTGCCCTGGGGAATGTCTAAGGCTCAGCCCCTCACTACATGATAGCTATGACCAGACCAGGGAAAAAAAAAAAAAAACCCACCAAAAATGGTTCAAACCGGAGAACAAATAAAAGCTCCAGAGACAATTCCTCAAAGCTGTGAAGAGATATCCAACCTATCAAATGCACAGTTCAAAGCCCTGGTCATCAAAATGCTCACAGAATTGGTTGATTTTGCTCACAAATTAGATGAAAAAAATGCAGGCTACAATATGTAAAATGAAGAAAGATGCATGGAGAACCAATAGACATGGGAGGAAAACTGGGACTCAAATCAATGGAGTGGACCAGAAGGAAGAAACAAACAAACAACCAAACAGAAAACAAGGAAGAAACAAGAATTCAAAACAATGAGGAGAGGCTTAGGAACCTCCGGGACATCTTTAAACGTCCCAACATCTGAATTATAGGGGTCCCAGAAGGGGAAGAACAAGAGCAACAAGTGGAAAACTTATTTGAACAAATAATAAAGGAGAACTTCCCCAATGTGGCAAAGAAAATAAACTTCCAGGAAGTCCAGGAAGCTCAGAGAGTCCCAAAGAGGCTGGACCCAAGGAGGAACACACCAAGGCACATCGTAATTATATTAGCCAAGATGAAAATGAAGGAGAGAATTCTAGAAGCAGCAAGGGATAAGGGGACAGTCACCTACAAAGGAGTTCCCATCAGACTGTCAGCTGATTTCTCAAAAGAGACCTTATAGGCAAGAAGGGGCTGGAAAGAAGTATTTGAAGTCTTGAAAGACAGGGACCTACATCCAAGATTGCTCTATCCAGCAATGCTTTCATTTAGAATGGAAGGAAGATAAAGTGCTTCTCAAATAAGGTCAAGTTCAAGGAGTTCATCATCACCAAGCCCTTACGATATGAAATGTTAAAGGAACTTATCTAGAAAAAAGAAGATAAAAAAATATGACAGTGAAAAGACAGCAAGCTCATAGCTATTAATAACCACACCTAAAACAAAAGCAAACAACTAGAACAAGAAGAGAACCACAGAAATGGAGATCATATGGAGGGTTAGCAACAGGGGAGTGGGAGGAAGAGAAAGGGGGAAAAGGTACAGAGAATAAGTAGCACAGATGGTGGGTAGATAATAGACAGGGGGAGGGCAAGAATAGCGTGGGAAATGTAGAAGCTAAAGAACTTATGACACATGGACATGAACTAAAGGCGGGGAATGTGGGTGGGAGGGGGTGTGCAGGGTGGATGGGGAATGATGCAGGGGAAATGGGTCAACTGTAATAGCATAGTCAATAAAATATATTTTAAAAAAAGAATAGCTGAATGGATAAGAAATCATGACCCATACATATGCTGCCTACAAGAGACCCACTTTAGGACAAAAGAGCTACACAGACTCAAAGTGAAGGGCTGGAAACAAATTTTCCAAGTGAATGGACAGAAAAAAAAAATGCCAGGGTAGCAATACTCATATCAGACCAAATAGACTTCAAAAGAAGAGCCATAAAGAGAGACCCAGAAGGTCACTTCACAATACTGAAGGGAAGGATCCACCAAGAAGACATAAACATTGTAAATATATATACACCCAACATAGGAGCACCCAAATACATAAAGAAAATCGTTGAGGACTTCAAGAAAGATATTGACAGCAACACAATTATAGTAGGGGATTTTAACACCCCACTGTCAAAAATGGACAGATCTTCCAAACAAAATGTCAACAAAGATATTGTGGCATTGAACAATGTCCTAGATGAAATGGACTTAACTGATATATAGAGAGCCCTTCATCCCAAACAAGCTGAATACACATTCTTTTCAAATACACATGGAACATTTTCAAAATAAACCACACGATAGGACACAAAACAATCCTCAACAAATTCAAGAAAATTAAAATCATACCAAGCATTTTCTCCAACCACAAGGAAGTGAAACTAGAAACCAACCCCAAGGGAAAAAAACCCCAAACACTCAAAATCATGGAGATTGAATAGCATGCTATTAAACAATGAATGGGTCAAGAATGAAATTAGGGAAAAAATCAAAAAGTTTCTGGAAACAAATGAAAATGAACTCACAACAACCCAAAACTTATGGGACACAGCGAAGGGAATCCTGAGAAGAAAGTTCATAGCAAAACAGGCCTACCTAGAAAAGGTAGAAACATTTTAAACAAACAACCTAACCCTATGCATCTACAAGAACTTGAGGAAAAACAACAAAGGCAGCCCAGAGAAAGTAGGAGGAGGGAAATAACCAAGATCAGAGCAGAATTAAATGACTTAGAGACTAAAAGCACAATTCTAAGGATCAATGAATCCAGGAGGTGGTTCTTTGAAAAGATAAACAATTTATCTTTAAACAGGCTCATCAAGAAAAAAAGAGAGAGGACCCAAATAAACACAATCAGAAATGAAGGAGAGGAGATTACAACTGACATCACCGAAATACAAAGGATTGTAAGAAATTACTATGAAGAACTATATGCCGAGAAATTTGAAAACCTAGGTGAAATGGACAGATTTCTAGAAAAATACAATCTTCCAAAACTGAATGAAGAAGAAGCAGAAAGCCTGAACAGACCAATAACAGCAGATGAAATTGAAGCACTAATCAAAAAACTCCTGATACACAAAAGCCCTGGACCAGATGGTTTCACAGGAGAATTCTACAAAGCATTTAAGGAAGAGCTAATCCCTATCCTTCACAAGCTATTCAAAAAAATACAAAATGAGGGAAGACTCCCAAACTCTTTTTAAGAAGCCAGCATCATCCTAATCCCAAAACCAGATAAAGACACAACAAAGAAAGAAAACTTTAGGCCAATATCACTGATGAACATAGACACTGAAATCCTGAACAAAATATTAGCAAACTACATCCGACAATACATTAAAAAGATCATACACCATGATCAAGTGGAATTCACCCAATGAATGCAAGGATGGTACAATATTTGCAAAACAATAAATGTAATACATCATACAAACAAAAGCAAAGACAAAAATCACAGGATCATATCAATAGATGTGGAAAAAGCATTTGGTAAAGTACAGCACTCATTTATGATAAAACCACTCAGCAAACTGGGAATGAAAGAAGAATTCCTCAACATAATAAAGGCCATATATGAGAGACCTACAGCCAACATCATACTCAACAGGCAAAAACTAAAATCTTCCCCACTGAGATCAGGAACAAGACAAGGTTGTCCACTTTCACCACTTCTATTCAACGTAGTATTGGAAGTTTTAGATACAGTGATCAGACAAGAAAAGGAAATAAAAGGCATTCAAATCGGAAAGGAGGAAACAAAACTTCATTGTTTGCAGATGACATAATAGTGCACATAGAAAATCCTATAGACTCCACCAAAAAACTCCTTGATTTAATAAATGAATTTGGCAAAACAGCGGGGTACAAAGTGAATATCCAGAAATCAAAGGCATTTGTATACCAACAATGAAACATCAGAAGCAAAAATCAAGAAAAAGATCCCATTCTATATAGCAAAAAGAAAAATAAAATACTTAGGAATAAACCTAACCAAGGAGGTAAAAGACCTGTATGCAGAAAACTACACAACACTGAAGAAAGAAATCAAGGAAGACACAAACTAATGGAAACATATACTGTGTTCATGGATTAGAAGAATTAACATCATCAAAATGTCCATACTACACAATGTAATTTATAGATTCAACACAATACCTATTAATGGCATATTTCACAGACATAGAACAAACACTTCAAAAATTTATATGGAACCATAAACAACCCTAAATAGCTGCAGCAATTTTGAGAAAGAAGAGCAAAGTAGGAGGGACCACATACCTGATACCAACCTGTATTACAAGGCCACTGTAATCAAAATAGCCTGGTACTGGCATAAAAACAGGCACATGGACCAGTGGAACACAACAGAGAGCCTAGGAATAAACCCAAGTCTCTATGGTCAATTAATATTTGACAAAGGGGCAGCAACATAAAATGGAGTAAAAATAGCCTCTTCAACAAGTGGTGTTGGGAGAACTAGACAACTGCATGCAAAAAAATGAAACTAGAGCACCAACTTACACCATACATAAAAATAAATTCAAGGTGGATAAAAGATTTAAATATAAGCTGTGACACCATTAAAGTCCTAGAGGAGAACATAGGCAGGAAAATCTCAGATGTTTCACTCAGCAATATTTTTACTGATATGTCCCTTAAAGCAAGGGACATAAAGGAAAGAACAAAGAAATGGGATCTCATCAAAATAAAAAGCTTCTGCACGGCTAAAGAAAACAGTATTAAAATAAAAAGAGAACCAACCACATGGGAAAACATATTTGACAATGATACCTCAGACAAGGGTTTAATCTCCAAAATGTATAAAGAACTCACACAACTCCACTCTAAGAAGACAAGGAACCCAACTGAAAAATAGACAAAGGACTTGAACAGACACTCCTCCAAGGGGGACATACAGAGGATCCAGAGACACATGAAAAGATGCTCAGTATTGCTAGCTCTCAGAGAGATGCAAATTAAACCACAATGAGATACCACTTCACACTGTTGAGAATGACTATCATAAACAAAGCAATGAACACAAGTGTTGGAGAGGTTGTGGAGAAAAGGGAACCCTAGTGCACTGTTGGTGGGATTGCAGACTGGTACAACCACTATGGAAAACAGTATGGAATTTTCTAAGAAAACTAAGAATAGATCTGCCTTTTGACCCAGCAATTCCACTGCTAGGATTATATCCTAGGAACCGGGAAACACCAATCCAAAAGAACCTATGCACCCCAATGTTCATAGCAGCACAATTTATAAGAGCCAAGAGCTGGAAGCTGTAGGGGTGGCTCCGCCCACAGATCCCCATCCCTCCCTCCATCATGGATGAAAATAAAACTACCAAGACATGATCTGCTTGGGGAGGAGATATGGCCAATCTCTCAGAGGAGAAATACCTAGAGCCCCTTCCTCACTAGGCTTTTATTGGGTTCAAATACACAGGAATACAGATAAGGAAATCAGGCGGCAAGGATCAAACAATAGTTAACATTTCAAAAATCTGAGGGCTTAATCTGAGTCAGTGTCTGTCAAGGAAGGGGTTTGTGAAACTTTGGGAGACATACTCATTTCCTCCTCGGATTCTTATCATTTATTTATTACAGTTTTCCCATTTCTCCCCCATCATTCCCCCTACCCTGCACACCCTCTCCCACCCACATTCACCCCTTTACTTCATGTCCTTGTGTCATAAGTTCTTTAGCTTCTACATTTCCCATACTATTCTTGCCCTCCCCCTGTCTATTTTCTACCCACTATCTATGCTACTCATTCTCTGTACCTTCCCCCCCACTCCTCCTCCCACGCCCCTGTTGCTAACCCTCCATATGATCTCCATTTCTGTGGTTCTGATCCTGTTCTAGCTGTTTGCTTAGTTTGCTTTTGTTTTAGGTGTGGTTCTTAATAGCTGTGAGTTTGCTGTCTTTTCACTGTCCTATTTTTGATCTTCTTTTTCTTAGATAAGTCCCTTTAACATTTCATATAATAAGGGCTTGGTGATGATGAACTCCTTGAACTTGACCTTATCTGAGAAGCGCTTTATCTGTCCTTCCATTCTAAATGACAGCTTTGCGGGATACAGCAATTTTGGGTGTAGGTCCCTGCTTTTCAAGATTTCAAATATTTCTTTCCAGCCCCTTCTTGCCTGCAAGGTCTCTTTGGAGAAATCAGCTGACAGTCTGATGGGAACTCCTTTGTAGGTGACTGTCCCCTTATCCCTTGCTGCTTCTAGAATTCTCTGCTTCATTTTAATCTTGGCTAATGTAATTACGATGTGCCTTGATGTGTTCCTCCTTGGGTCCAACTTCTTTGGGACTCTCTGAGCTTCCTGGACGTCCTGGTAGTCTATTTCCTTTGCCAGATTGGGGAAGTTCTCCTTTATTATTTGTTCAAATAAGTTTTCTACTTGTTGCTCTTCTTCCCCTTCTGGGACCCCTATAATTGGGATGTTGGGACGTTTAACGATGTCCTGGAGGTTACTAAGCCTCTCCTCATTTTTTTGAATTCTTGTTTCTTCCTCATTTTCTGTTTGGTTGTTAATTTCTTCCTTCTGGTCCACTCCATTGATTTGAGTCCCAGTTTTCCTTCCATCTCTATCGGTTCCCCATGCGTCTTCCTTCATTTCACGTATTGTAGCCTGCATTTTTTCATCTAATTTGTGAGCAAAATCAACCAATTCTGTGAGCATTTTGATGACCAGTGCTTTGAACTGTGCATCTGATAGGTTGGCTATCTCTTCACTGCTTAGAGGAATTGACTCCGGCGTTTTCATTTTTTCTCTGGTTTGAGCCATTTTTGGTGGGGTTTTTTGTTTTGTTTTGTTTTGGTTTTAGTCTGGTCGCAGCTATTACGTATGAGGGGTGGAGCCTTAGCAGCCCAGTCGCTGGGTTGTGACGCTGTATGTGGGGGCGGGGTCTGAGAGGGAACAATGGCGCCTGCTCCGCTCTCTCCTGGATTCAGTCCCTTCCGCCACTTCCCCTCTGCCTGGACTGTGTGCGTGCGCGAATGTGGGACCCCCTGGTCAGCCAGCTGCCTTGCGTGGCCTCACTGGGTCTGCACAGTTGCCCCCCTGTGCCCGGGGTCCGCCAGCTGCCACCTGTGTGCCCCAGGACCGCCAGCCACCACCTGTGCACCTGGGAACTGCGAGCCACTGCTACTTGCGTTCCTGGGTCCGCACCTCCACTTTTTCCTACTGCGACTCCGCCCCTCTTACCAGTCTGGATGAATGGTTGTTGGACTTCCGTACAGTTCAATTTTCTATAAGTTCTGGTTGTTTTCTTGTTTCTAAATATTTGTTGTCCTTAATTTTGGTTGTGAGAGGAGGCACAGTGTGTCCACCTACGCCTCCATCTTGGCCGGAAGTCGGATTCTTATCATTTAAATGAGAGCACTCTTAGCAAACAAAGCAGGTCTCACAGGACTTTACAAATTCTTTCTTATGGACAGTCACCCAGGGAACCGCTCTGGCAGGCACAGGGCTGCACCACCGGCAGTCATAGTTTCAGGCTTAAGCGGATTAGAGCCAGGAAGCATCTCCCAGATGGAAATGGGGACTCGGGCTATGTCAGAATAGCCGGGGGGCAAGGGTCCATCACCCCCTCTTTGCTGCAGCCCCTCGAGTCCTTCCATGAGGTCCTTCCAAGTGGTTGTGTCTGGCTTAGGTTGCCCCTCCCATGAGGAGTCTTACACATCATTGACTAACCAACTAAGCATTGGGGCCAGAGATGGATGAGGCAGAAGCATTGCTCCTGCCATTGAGATAAGCTTTGTCTCCTTAGTGGCTCACGTCCTCTTGACAGAACAGACCCAGATGAAGCAGGTCCCTTGGCTCTTACTCAGCTTAGCTATGGGGTGCAGTTATAGCTCATGAAAGCAGGCTGAATGGTCCGCAACAGGAAGCAACCTAGGTGCCCATTAGTAAATGAATGGATCAAAAAACTATGGTACATTTACACAATGGAATTCTACACAGCAGAAGGAAAGAGGGAGGTCCTACCCTTTGCAACAGCACGGATGGAACTGGAAAGCATTATGCTAAGTGAAATAAGCCAGGTGGTGAAAGACAAACACCATATGATCTCACCTTTAACAGGAACTTAATCAACAAAACAAATAAACAAGCAAAATATAACCAAAGACACTGACATTGAGAACAGGCTGACAGTGACCAGAGCGGAGAGGGGAGGAAATTTGGGGGGAAAGAGAGATGGTTTGCAGGAATAAATATAAAGGATACATGGACAATAACAAGGGGGTGTGGAAATGGGAGGGAAGTAGAAAGGGCTGGAGGGGTGGGCTGGGATGGGGGTAAAGGGCAGAAAACTGTACTTGAACAACAATTAAAATAATAAAATTAGTAAATTGTCAATCATGTAAAAAAAGAAAGAAATCAGATGATGAAGATGTGAGGTTTCTCCTTGTTAAAAAGAGATGCAAATTAAAACCACAATGAGACACTACTTCACAACTGTCAGTATGGCCATCACGAACAAATCAACAAACAGTAAGTGTTGGAGAGGATGTAGAGAAAAGGGAACCCTAGTGCATTGGTGGTGGGAATGTAGACTGGTGCAGCTGCTTTGGAAAACAGGATGGAATTTCCTCAGAAAACTAAACATGAAACTGCCTTTTGAGCAATTTCACTTCTGGGATTCTATACCAAGAACCCTGAAACAGACTTCTGGCCAAGATGGAGGCATAGGTGGACACACTGTGCCTCCTCTCACAACCAAAATTAAGGACAACAAATACTTAGAAACAAGAAAACACCAGAACTGATAGAAAATTGAACTGTACGGAAGTCCAACAACCATTCATCCAGACCGGTAAGAGGGGTGGAGTCACGGCAGGAAAAAGTGGTGTGGACCCAGGAACGCAGGCAGCAGCAGCTGGCAGTTCCCGGATGCACAGGCAGCAGCTGGCAGACCCCAGGCCTGGGGTGACAACTGTACAGACCCAGTGAGGCGGCACAAGGCGGCTGGCTGACCAGGTGGTCCCACATTCCTGCCCACAGACGATCCAGGTGAAGGGGAAGCGGCGAAAGGGACTGGAATCCAGAAGAGAGTGGAGCAAGCGCCATTGTTCCCTCTTGGACCCCGCCCTCACAAATAGCATCACAACTCAGCGACTGGGCTGCCCTGCACTGGGGAACACCTAAGGCTCCACCCCTCACTACGTAATAGCCACAACCAGACCAAAACCAAAACAAAACAAAACAAAAAAGCAACAAAAATGGCTCAAACCGGAGAACAAATCAAAGCCTCAGAGACAATTCCTCTAAGCTGTGAAGAGATAGCCAACCTATCAGATGCACAGTTCAAAGCCCTAGTGATCAGGATGCTCACAGAGTTGGTGGATTTTGCTCACAAATTAGATGAAAAAATGCAGGCTACAATACGTGAAATGAAGGAAGACACATGGGGAACCAATAGACATGGGAGGAAAACTGGGACTCAAATCAATGGAGTGGACCAGACGGCAGAAACAAACAACCAAACAGAAAACAAGGAAGAAACAAGAATTCAAAAAAATGAGGAGAGGCTTAGGAACCTCCAGGACATCTTTAAACATCCCATCATCTGAATTATAGGGGTCCCGGAAGGGGAAGAACAAGAGCAACAAGTGGAAAACTTATTTGAACAAATAATAAAGGAGAACTTCCCCAATGTGGCAAAGGAAATAGACTTCCAGGAAGTCCAGGAAGCTCAGAGAGTCCCAAAGAAGTTGGACTCAAGGAGGAACACACCAAGGCAAATCATAATTACATTAGCCAAGATGAAAATGAAGGAGAGAATTCTAGAAGCAGCAAGGGATAAGGGGACAGTCACCTACTAAGGAGTTCCCATCAGACTGTCAGCTGATTTCTCAAAAGAGACCTTATAGGCAAGAAGGGGCTGGAAAGAAGTATTTGACGTCTTGAAAGGCAGGGACCTACATCCAAAATGCTCTATCCAGCAATGCTTTCATTTAGAATGGAAGGAAGATAAAGTGCTTCTCAAATAAGGTCAAGTTAGAGGAGTTCATCATCACCAAGCCCTTGTTATATGAAATGTTAAAGGGACTTATCTAAGAAAAAGAAGATCAAAAATATGACAGTGAAAAGACAGCGAACTCACAGCTATTAAGAACCACATCTAAAACAAAAGCAAACTAAGCCAACAACTAGAATAGGAACAGAACCATAGAAATGGAAATCATATGGAGGGTTAGCAACAGGGGCGTGGGAGGAGGAGAGAGGGGGAAAAGGTACAGAGAATAAGTAGCACAGATGGTGGGTAGATAATAGACAGGGGGAGGGCAAGAATAGTGTGGGAAATGTAGAAGCTAAAGAATTTATGACACATGGACATGAACTAAAGGCGGGGAATGTGGGTGGGAGGGGGTGTGCAGGGTGGAGGGGAATGATGGGGGAGAAATGGGACAACTGTAATAGCATAATCAATAAAATATATTTAAAAATAAAAATTAAAAAAATTTTAAAAAACCCTGAAACACCAATCCAAGAGAACGTATGCACCCAATGTTCATAGCTGCACAATTTAGAATAGCTAAGTCCCGGAAGCAACCGAGGTGTCCATCAGTAAATGAATGGATCAAAAAATTATGGTACATTTACATGATGGAATACTATGCAGCAGAAAGAAAGAAGGAGCTTTGCAACAGCATGGATGGAACTGGAAAGCATTATGCTAAATGAAATAAGCCAGGTGGTAAAAGACAAATGCCATATGATCTCACCTATAAGTGGAACCTAATCAACGAAACAAACAAGCAAGCAAAATACAACCAGAGACATTCAAATTAAGAACAAACTGGTAGTAACCAGAGGAGAGTTGTGAGGGAATAATGGAGGGAAAGAGGGAAGGGATTCCAGGAACAGCTATAAAGGACACATGGACAAAACCAAGGGTAGGTAGAATCAGGGGAGGGAGGTGGGGATGGCTGGGGTGGGTGGAGGAGTAGTGGGGGGAAAAGGCAGACAACTGTACTTGAAGAACAATTTAAAAAATGACAACAGCTAACACAACAACAACAACAATAGCAACAAAGTCTCCTATTACAAGGGTAAGAGAAGCAAAAATGTGTTGAGACTGAATCTACTATGCACCAGCATAGTACTTACAGGTCAGCTCTGACTCAGGCCTGGATGCAACTCCTGGCTCAGTCACTTGCTGGATGAGTGTCATGTGCAAATCACCTGCCTGCTCTTAGCCTCAGCATTTTCCTCTATTCAAGGTGCCCCAGGTATGAAATGTAAGATGCTTTCGCAGTGCCTGGCCCTTAATAAGTGGCAATAAATACTAGCGATTCAGATCGTTTTACCACGTGACATCCCTGAGATGTCAAAAGTGCCTATTTCCTGAAGTACCATTGAGACTACTTTCAAATCTTTTTCCACAGATGAGGTAATGAGTGTGCAGAGAGGAATTCTATTAGACAGAAAAACACTGCAACTGGCCTAAGTGAGTATTCCTCCCTAATGTCAATTTTGACCTTTGCTACATAATTAAAATGATGCAATATGTGGAGGCTGCATCTGAGTCAAATGGACAGCCATCATCACCACTGTTTTATCTCTGATTCCAGCCTTCGATGGTCCAGAGTAATTCCAGAAGCTGTTTCCCCTGATAAGAAAATGATCACTGAACATAAATAGCATTTGAGCTGGAATGGCCATGAAAAGAAGGCAGCTGGGAACACATTTGTCTGAGGTACAGACATTCAGTTGGGTGAGTTCTGGTCATAGAATCCAGTCAGTAAGGTCCAGGGATTTAACACAGATTCCTTTTCTTCTCACATTGACCCCCTGGGGTTAGTGATTACATTTAGGCTGAGAACCCTGAGTTTGTATGTCACTTTCATAGAAGACATCTTCCTCTTATTCTGGTTCCACTTAACTTGTCCATTAAAATTGCCATTGTCTGAGCCAAAAATACAGAACATCTCGTATCACATAATCCCCTCATGTAAATTCTGCTCTTTACAATATCAAAAGTGATTAACAAGTTACCTGGGGCTGATAGGAATTTGGGTGAGTTTTTGTCTTTTTCTTTTTTCCTGTATTATTTGAAGTTTTAAAAATTCCTACAAACAAGCTGTGTAATAATAAATAAATAAAGCTATTTTCACTTCCAAAGAGAAAAAGTCACCATCATTACTATTGTCATCACATCACCATCACCATCATCACCACAAGTAAAATCAGCTAGTTGTCCGGCTAGAATGCTTGAGCTCTGCCATAGCTGTGGCAGGGCTGGTGTCTGAAATCTGGTGGGGGCCACTCTAGACAGGCCAACTGGGAAGTCAATGAGTTCACTATTTGGTTGTCAAATAAGCAGAAGTTGGAAGTTACTTGCCCGTTTGTATTGGCATCTATAGGCCTAAACTGATATGTCAGGTGGGACAGGTATCTATGCTCACCATCCCCTCTTCTACCTGTGTTTATGGAAGTGGGCAACTCTGTGGGCCCAATGACTGGGAGTCTGTTTGTTTAACAAAAGTGTTCTAAGCCCCTTAACATGAAGGGGGAGGGCAGAGGGGGAACATCACAGAGATTTCTGGTCACTCCAAACCATCCTAGTCTGAAGCTTTCTGGCAGTGTTTAGGGAAAGGCATCATTATAAGATTCTCATAGCCCTTCCTTTATTTCATCACTATTTGTTAAGCATCCTTTGTGGGAAGACTCTAGACTATGGCCTGGATGCTCAGTGATAACCAGAGAAAAAGTCTGCCCTTGGAGAACCAATCTGAGAAGGTCTGTATTGGATAGAATATAGCAGCCAGAGGCTGAAATAGTCAAATTAAGGGTCAGCACATCACAAGCTAAGAATGACTTTTTATATTTGTAAAGGCTTCTAAGCAAAAATATCAATATGGAACAGGGATCTCAGGTGGTCCACAAAGCCTACAATAGTTACTGTCTAGGCCTTTGCAGAAAATTTGTCTACCCCATGAAGGGAGGATACAGAAACGGAGGGAGGACACATGTAAGCAGAGTGGCCAGGGAAGCCCCTCTAAGGGTGCAACATTTAAGCTGAAACCTGCAGGAGGAAGAGCCAGTCATGGGAATAGGCTATGTGGCCCAGGAATAAGATCATCAAGTACAAAGGAGCTGAGGCAGAAAAAAGGCAAGAGCGTGTAGTCTATTGTTGCTTCTGCCCGGTTGGGTTGGCCTCTTTGAGTTGAGTTCACTGGGGACTAATGAGGTACTATGATCATTTTTCCTGAAGACAGAAGAGGAAATTATTCCCTGACTCAAGGTTCCTGGGTCATATGTCAGGTGGACTAAACAAGAACTCAAAAGTACAGATTCCTTTTCTCACTTCTACTAATAACTGATTGAGAAGATTAGAAATGGAGCCCAGAGAATCTGAAATTTTTTTAAGTTCCCAGGTAATTATGGTAACCAACCAGGTTTGGGAACTACTCAAAAACGCATATAAAGCACCCCATAAGAGATTTAATATATAACAAAGACTCTGCTAATGTTAGCTGCTTTGTGATTTAATAAAGTATAAGACTCCTAGCAGAGTAGTTAAGACTATGGACTCTTGAGCCAAAACACCTAAATCCAAACCCTAACATTAATAGCTATGTAGTCTTGGGAAGATTTCTAACCCTCTCTGAACCTCAGCTGCATAATCTTTAATATGGGGTTGATAGTAGTACCTACCTTATAGAGTTGTTTTATAGTTTAAAATAAGTCTATATAGTATGTAAAATGTATAGAAAAGTGACCAGGAACTGACACAAAGTATATGCTGTGTTAGTTTTCATAATCTTTTCCATAAAATTAGACTCAAGATTTAGTAAATTATTATAAGATTCCCATTCAAATAGCCCCTAATTTAAGGAACTATGCACAACCTCCAATATGTGACAAGCCAGAGAAATGTAATTTTTCCCCGTTTTCTCAGAGAGAGTCACATAAGAAAGTTCTATGGAATTCTTGTAAGATTATGCAAGCTGTTAAGATTCTGAAGCTGGATTAAGAAAAAAAAATCACAGAAGATGCAAACTCTAACAAGTTTGGGACAGAAACGTGATTTGGTTTTCATTAGAGCTGCAACAGGAATGAATCAGCTTGACACTGAGCTGTGATGTTGTTCTTTTCCAAAAAACAGTAGTGTAGTACAGCCCTAGACAAGTGAGCTGATAAGACCAAGTGTATGTGTGTACATACACACCCATACACACACTCTTGCTCCTCCCTCAGCTCCAGTCTAATGAATCAGCCCGAATGGACTCCCAGAAAAATCTGGACCTCTGTGCTGGCATGAGTCCACATAAAAAACTGCTGAAAAATAGGAGAGGACTTCCGGCCAAGATGGAGGCGTAGGCGGACACACTGTGCCTCCTCTCACAACCAAAATTAAGGACAACAAATATTTAGAAACAAGAAAACAATCAGAACTAATAGAAAATTGAACTGTACGAAAGTCCAACAACCATTCATCCAGACCGGTAAGAGGGGCGGAGTCACGGCAGGAAAAAGTGGAGGTGTGGACCCGGGAACGAAAGCAGCAGCAGCTGGCAGTTCCCAGGTGCACAGGTGGCGGCTGGCAGTCCCCAGGCCCACAGGCAGCAGCGGGTGGACCCCGGGCACAGGGGGGCAACTGTGCAGACCCAGTGAGGCCACGCAAGGCGGCTGACTGACCAGGTGGTCCCACATTCTCGAGCGCAGACAGTCCAGGTGGAGGGGAAGTGGCGGAAGGGACTGAATCCAGGAGAGAGCGGATTAGGCGCCATTGTTCCCTCTCAGACCCCGCCACATACAGCGTCACAACCCAGCGACTGGGCTGCCCCACCCTGAGGAACACCTAAGGCTCCACCCCTCACTACGTAATAGCCGCGACCAGACTAAAACCAAAACAAAACAAAATAAAAAAACCACCAAAAATGGCTCAAACCGGAGAACAAATAAAAGCCCCAGAGCCAATTCCTCTAAGCCGTGAAGAGATAGCCAACCTATCAGATGCACAGTTCAAAGCACTGGTCATCAAAATGCTCACAGAATTGGTTGATTTTGCTCACAAATTAGATGAAAAAAATGCAGGCTACAATACGTGAAATGAAGGAAGACACATGGGGAACCAATAGACATGGGAGGAAAACTGGGACTCAAATCAATGGAGTGGACCAGAAGGAAGAAAGAAACAACCAACAGAAAACGAGGAAGAAACAAGAATTCAAAAAAATGAGGAGAGGCTTAGGAACCTCCGGGACATTGTTAAACGTCCCAACATCCGAATTATAGGGGTATCAGAAGGGGAAGAAGAAGAGCAACAAGTGGAAAACTTATTTGAACAAATAATAAATGAGAACTTCCCCAATGTGGCAAAGAAAATAGACTACCAGGTTGTCCAGGAAGCTCAGAGAGTCCCAAAGAAGTTGGACCCAAGGAGGAACACACCAAGGCACATCGTAATTATATTAGTCAAGATGAAAATGAAGGAGAGAATTCTAGAAGCAGCAAGGGATAAGGGGACAGTCACCTACAAAGGAGTTCCCATCAGACTGTCAGCTGATTTCTCAAAAGAGACCTTATAGGCAAGAAGGGGCTGGAAAGAAATATTTGAAATCTTGAAAAGCAGGGACCTGCATCCAAAATTGCTCTATCCAGCAAAGCTGTCATTTAGAATGGAAGGGAAGATAACATGCTTCTCAGATAAGGTCAAGTTCAAGGAGTTCATCATCACCAAGCCCTTATTATATGAAATGTTAAAGGGACTTATCTAAGAAAAAGAAGATAAAAAATATGACAGTGAAAAGACAGCGAACTCACAGCTATTAAGAACCACACCTAAAACAAAAGCAAACTAAGCAAACAGCTAGAACAGGAACAGAACCACAGAAATGGAGATCATATGGAGGGTTAGCAACAGGGGTGTGGGAGGAGGAGAGGGGGAAAGGTACAGAGAATAAGTAGCATAGATGATGGGTAAAAAATAGACAGGGGAGGGCAAGAATAGTGTGGGAAATGTAGAAGCTAAAGAACTTATGATACATGGACATGAACTAAAGGAGGGGAATGTGGGTGGGAGGGGTGTACAGGGTGGAGGGGAATGATGGGGGAGAAATGGGACAACTGTAATAGCACAATTTTAAATATATAAAATATATTTAAAAAAATAACAAAAAAAATTAAGAAGAAAAAAACTACTGAAAAATATCAGCACTAGAACCAGGCTTCTGTGTAGCAAGCAGATCTGCAAGACATGAAGTAAGAGGGCACAGGAAATATGGCCCACAGGTAGGCACACCTGAAATACCTTCCCCAGTCTTCAGTCAACTTGGAGAAAACTAGTTGAAATCTGAAAGACCTGGGTATAAATTTTGGCTCTGCTCTTCCAGCTCTGTGACCTTGGGCAGAGTCACTGAGCTTAACATTCCTAATATGTAACAAGGCCTTACCTTTTTTTTAAGTTCCCAGGTAATTATGATAATCAACTAGGTTTGGGAACTACTCAAAAACACATATAAAGCATCCCTTAAGATATTTGATACATACCAAAGACTCCACCACTATTAGATGCTTTATGATTTAATAAAGTATAGATATTAGGTAATTAAAGTGTAGGTAATACTCTAAAGTAAAATTTAGAATATTAAAATGAGATGCTTTAAGACATAACTTCTTAGTACAGTGTCCCACTCCTATAACTAAATATTCTACATTCATTAACAATTGTTTATCCATCATGACTTTTTCTATTCCGTCTGTGCATTACTCTTCACATTAGCTCCATGAAGCTGAATTCCATAAATAACTTTGGCTTCCTCTTAGTGATGCATCTGCCTGTTCATCCCAGCTCAGACCTTAATACCACCTCAGCTAATAGATTTTCCAGTATAAAATGTCAGGAACCTTCCCGGTGGCTGCCAGTTTCCTCCAGATAATGCACCAAATGTTTCAAACTGGCCCTCTGGCAGAAACTCAACACCCCTCTAATGTCTAAAACCTTAATTAGGAAGTCTTCCCTGTTTTGGATGAGCATCATTCTCTTTTACTATGCATATACTCCTAGGAGACCAAGAATTCATATTTTTACTGCAAATTCACTTATTAGAGATCGTTGCTGCAATGCAGTAAGAGTGAAGAAAAATGCAGGCAATAGGGGTGGATGGATTCATCTGCTGTGGCTCTTGTAACGAATGACTGCAAACTGGGTGGCTTAACACAATAGAAATGTACTCTGTAACAGTTCTGGAGGCCAGTAGTCCAAAGTCACTACCACTGGACTGATACCAAAGGGTTGGCAGGGCCATGATTAGACCAGAGGCTCTAGGAGAGAGTCCTTCCTTGCCCGCTCCAGCTTCTGGTGGCTGCTGGCGTCCCTTGGCTTATGGCTACATCATTCCAATCTTCAAGGTCAGCATCCTCAAATCTCTCTCTGCCTCCTTGGTCACATTGCCTCCTCATCTCCATGTGACTGTACTCTCCCCCTTCACCTCTGTTTTATAGAGACAATTGTGATTGCATTTAGCCACCCCCCCCCCCCACCGCCGGATAATTCCAGATAACATTCCCATCACAAGAGGTTTAACTTAATCACAATTGCAGAGATCCTTTTCCCAAATAAGGTCACATTTATGGATTCCAGGAATTATGACCTGCCATCAGTGAGGAACATTATTCCCCATTACAGTGGGTCACATGAGCCACCAGGTGAGATAAGAAGTACTGCCTATGAAACACCTATTATGGGCTGGATGCTTTCATCAAAGTACTGGTTAGCTAAATATCCTAATTCCCTACTTATCAATGATGTTGGCATTTTAAAAAGCAATAAAACAAGCTCAGAATAGTAGAAGCATTTGTTTCTTTCATTGTGGATGATATGGTAATTAATCAGCCTGACACAAAGCACACACTTTTTTTTTCTGATTGCATCACCTGTTCCCCCATCCAGAAACTTGCTAACCTGTTCTTGCCTTTCAAATCTCAGTCCAATCCAATCTCCTGAGGGATCTTCCCTGCACCCCAAGCTGGGGGTGACACTATAGGGCCCCCAGATTCCTGGCTTGTCTGTGCTCTAATCAATGACTTGCTTTCTGTTGCTGGGGGGATTTTGCTGCTGTTGTTCTTTTGTTGATGTCTCTTGTTTTAAAATTGTGCCATAATACACATAATACAAAGCTTACCATCTTAATCATTTTTCCAGGCTTCTTTTGATTGTTTTAGATGCATGTAAAATGTCCCTAAGGTATACAGTATTTTCTGTGACTTTTTTCATCTATCTGTTATCATACTGAATGTATTCTAAGGCAACTTGCATTTTTACTCAAAATATATCTTTGAGGTCTCTAGAAGATATAAATTCATTGCTTTTGATTGTTGTGTTTTATTCCATCATATAAGTACACAATGTTCTGTTTATTCTTTCCCCAATTTATGAACTTTCAGGTTGATTTAAAATTCTTTATTACAAAAAAAAAGCAGCTTTCATGAAGATTCCTATGCACACTCCTCATTTCATATAGACAAGTGCTTCTCCAAGGCGGGTAGTTAGAAGCACCCCTGGGATTTGCTCCTAGGTCTCCCTGAATAAAAATCTCTCTACTGCAGCAAGCTTCTGGCTGCTGTGCTTGCAAAAGATCGCAGTTGGGGGTGATAGGCAGCTGAGCAGGAGATGAGCAGTTCCACTTTTAAGGGCAGATGAGTTGCTTAGAATCCTGAGACTAGAGAATGTGACAAGTCTAACAGAATCATTAAAGGGAGAGTCAACTTCAGCTAGAAATTGACTCATTTACTAAAACCTCAAAACTGGTCCCACATGGGCCATGCCTCTGCCCATCTAGCTGTGTGACCTTGGACAAGTCCCTCTCTGGGCCTGTTTGCCCCTGTGTAAATGGAAGGTGTGGAACGAGATGAAGACTGGATCCATGAGGACCCTCATATTGTACGATACTCAAAAGGCACCCCCTACTTTGTTACCATGTCCTTTGTTATGACCCCATCACCAAGCCATATCATTTTTCCTTTACTTCCCACATACATTCTGCAGAAATTCCTTCACCCCATTGCTACTGCCTGGGTCACCCCCACCTGGTCACCATCATTTCCTGCCTGGACTACAGCAATAGCTTCCACATTTTTCTTTCTATTGCTGCTCAAGCTACACCTGCCAAATCTGTTTTATTGATCTTTAAGAGATCTCAAAATTCATGTCTGATCTTTTTACTCCTCCTCTGCTTAAAACCCTGCAATGTCTGCCCACTGCTCTTGAGAAAAAGCCCCAGAATCCTTGTGATTTGACCCTGCCTGTCTCTCTAGTTTCAACTCACACTCTTCTCACCCCTGCCACTTTTGCCTTCTTATGTTTCCTGAGTTTTTCAGGTTCCCCCAGCTACTGGGTCTTTGTACAAGCTGTTCTGTTTGGCTGGAATGCTCATCACCCTTCACTACTTTAACTAGCTCCTCCTTACCTTTCACATATTATTTCAGAGTTACATCCACACAAAGAAGCCATTGCAGAGTTTCTTGATCAAATTTCCTGTTTTCATAGCTCACAATACTTTTTTTCATAGTCTTTTTCAACAGATTGGAATCATACTTAGCTGTGGAGTTACTTGATTAAAGTCTATGTCTCTCATTAGACTGTAAGCTCCATGAAAACAACAACAGCAACAAAATTCCCCATTGTATCCACAGTGCTTTCTTTGCACATAGTAGATATGCAATAAACAATTGTGCAGAAATGAATAAAAAGGAGGGTGAATACTGCTGGTGTCATTACATCTGCTCCCAGGCAACAGTATCTGGGGCTGGGGACAGATTTGATTTGCTCAGACCCTTGGTGATTTTATTAAAAGAGAGGGGGGCAAGAAAGGCAAGGAAGGGGACGTGTCAATCTAAAGCCTTGTTAGACTAACACTGAATAGTTCAACCCATTTAACCTCTCTGAGCATTAGTTTTCCAATTTGCAAAATAGGGATAGCAGTTGTTCCCACCCACCTCGTATAGCTGTTGTGATGATTAAATTAGACACTTGTATGTCAAAGTATTTAGCGCATTGCCTGACATAAAAAGTGTTCAGTGAATATTTCCTACTTATTCTCATAGAAGCAGCTCAGTCAATGACAGCTAATGTGAAAAGTGCTTCGATTAGCCAGGATTTGTAGATTCAGGACTTTATTTTTTTATTTATTTATTTTATTTGTTATTGTTGTTCAAGTACAGTTTTCTGCCTTTTCCTCCCACCCCTCCCCACCACCCCAGCCCTCCCTGCCTCCCTCCCCCATTTCCACCCACCCTGGTTATTGTCCATGTGTCATTTATACTTTTTCCTGTAAACCCTTCACCCTTTTCCCCAATTATCCCCTCCCCTCTCCCCTCTGATCACTGTCAGCCTGTCCTCAATTTCAAAGTCTTTGGCTATACTTTGCTTGCTTGTTCATTTTGTTGATTAGGTTCCTGTTAAAGGTGAGATCATATGGTATTTGTCTTTCACCGCCTGGCTTATTTCACTTAGCATAATGCTCTCCAGTTCCATCTATGCCGTTGCAAAGGGTAGGAACTCCTTCTTTCTTTCTGCTGCACAGAATTCCATTGTGTAAATGTACCATAGTTTTTTGATTCATTCATTTACTGATGGGCACTTGGGTTGCTTCCAGCACTTGGCCATTATAATTTGTGCTGCTATGAACATTGGGGTGCACAGGTTCTTTTGGATTGGTGTTTCAGGGTTCTTAGGATATAATCCTAGCAGTAGAACATATACCATGTTCATGGATCAGAAGAATTAACATCATCAAAATGTCCATACTACCCAAAGTAATTTATAGATTCAACACGATACCTATTAAAGTACCAATGCCATATTTCATAGACATAGAACAAACTCTTCAAAAATTTATATGGAACCATAAATGACCTTGAATAGCTGCAGCAATTTTGAGAAAGAAGAGCAAAGTAGGAGGGATCACAATACCTGATATCAAACTGTATTACAAGGCCACTGTAATCAAAACAGCCTGGTACTGGAGTAAGAACAGACACATGGACCAGTGGAACACAACAGAAAGCCCAGAAATAAATCCAAGTCTCTATGGTCAATTAATATTTAACAAAGGGGGCAGCAATATAAAATAGAGCAAAGATAGCCTCTTCAACAAATGGTGTTAGATTCAGGACTTTAAATGCATGGTGTGTTTTGATCCTCATACCAGACTACTAAATTGTCAACCTGTTCCTGAAAACTAAACACTCCCAGATGGCTCAGGGCTTGAACCTGCCACAGCTTGCCCCATGCTACTCAGTGTAGTCCACAACATGCAGCATTATCAGCACCCAGGAGCTTGTTAAAAATGCAGGATCTCAGGCCTCACCCCAGACCGGCTGAACCAAAATCTGAATTTTATATAAGGTCCTTGAGCATTTCAAAGGCTCGTTGAAGTGTGAGCAGTACTCAGAGTAAACCAGTAAGACACCCCTGCTATTGGGGCCCAGATTGCTTATATAACCTGCCTGAGCTCACACAGCTCATAATGGCACAGGTGAGGTCTGAACTCAGAGTCTGGGAGCTCTAACATTCTACTGCGCTGGCTCGACTCATGTCTCTCTGATTCCTTGCTTGAAAGTGGCTCACAGCCTCAAACTGGAGAGAGAGAGAGAAAGAAAGAAACAGGAAATGTGCACAGAGAAAGCACCCAGGGAAGGCACAGGTGGGGGTGCCAGGGGAACCCAGCAAAAGCCCAGCACTCACTAGCAGCAAAGGCTTTTCAGTGGAAGGAGGAGCAGATACAAAGCTGAGGCGAAGCACAGTGTGTTCAGGAAAGGCCAGAGAGTCCCAGGGTTTGGGGAGATGGCAGAACAGGGGGAGTTGGGGAGGGGTGACAAAACTTTAGCAGGGTCCAGTGATGGTTCAGAAGGGCAGAGAGCCAGATGTTGCTCTCTGCAACCTGCAAAGATGACAAGGTCCTCTCTGCTTCTAGAAACTTCTACCCTAGAGACAGAGTCCACAGACCTCACACTACCCAATCATTTCTGGAATAATTCCTGAAACTTTCTCATGTATCCCTTAACTGGTCTTAATTATAATCCTAAGAGATAGGAAGGAAGCTTGCTTTACAGATGAGAAAGAGGTGTTCAGAAAACCAGAGATGCATTGTGATTAACCTCATGGCAGGCTTACGAATGAATGCACAGTACAAGAGAGAATTCCCCTTCATGTTGTATCAAGCAAAAGAGTGGCTCCATCTTCACAAAGGATTTTTTTAAATGTTGACATATCTACTTTCCCTATTTATCCTTATAGTGTACCTATGAGATGGGCTTGAAGAGTATCTTGGTTTAATTATGTGGAAACTGAGGCACAGAAGGGATAAATGACTTGACTAAAATCATGCAATAAATGGCAAAACTTGGGAAAAAGTGATTAACAATAACAACAACAATAGTGACTACCTATTAGCAGGCACTTTGCTAGCCTTCTCTCATTTAAGTTTTTCATCAAACAGAGAATTAGGTACCATTTTGTGACAACTATATACCTGAGTTGACTGAATCTCAGGGCGGGTTAAAGATTTAAGGGGAGACATGTTCAAAGCCCAGGACCCAAGACAGCAACAGGCTGGGATAACAACTGTGGCAGCCCCAAAAGCCAGGTCCGTCTCTCACTTCCCACATAGAAACATGTCTTTAATTACATCAGTTTAACTCAGCACAGGGAGCAGTCTCGTGACAGATGATCCGACCAAGTCTGCAAACAGCAAGCCTTTTCAAGCTGTGCTGCAATGCTCCTGGTGCCCTTCATTCCATTGTCTCCTGGTTAGCAGCTGTCACCCTGTGATTGAGCTGAGAGCTGATATCACGCATTTAGACAAAATCACCAGGTTCCCATGTTTTGATTATCAAGCTTATTGAAGTCTAAACAAAAAAAAAAAAAAAAAAGAGGAAGGAAACCTAATCCCTTAGGATCAGAGTTTGAACCTGCTGGGCTGAGGAGAGAGAAAATTCACTTTTACTGACCACCTGCTATGAGGTGTCTTAGCACAATAGCCCTGTGCCATGGTCTTTTGGAGGTAACATTTCATTAACCTGCAGGGTGAGACAAATGGGCACCAAGACCCAGCACTGCGCCTGGCACAAAGCATGAGCTCAAAAAGTGGAAGTCCATCAATGATATTGTTGTTAGGAGCAAAAATGTAAATCTGTACAATAAATCCTTATTTCACAGCTGCAGCCCAGTCTTAGCCAGTGCCTGGCACATAATAGATGCTCAATAAATAGTGGTGGAATGAATAAATGAGTGAAACCAAGCAGATGGCTATAATCACTCCCATTTGTAGTGGGTGTTTGTCGTTCTCTTTTTGGCTCCCCAGCACCCAAAGCTCCTTCCTTCACTTGGTGCATTTTCCTCACCTTTGGAGGCAGAGTCCACCTCACACTTATAAGGAAAGTGCCAAATAACCACTTTTTCAGGTCTCACTGACTGCCAGGATCTGCCAAGCTGTTCTGCCTACTCTACAATGAAATTGGAGCTACAGGCACCAAGAAATGGGGCAAGGTGAAATTAATTTTGAAAATGGATGAGGGCTGTGATGGAAACTTCCTCCAATATCCCAGGCCTGAAGGGCTGCTGGGCTAACAACACATCCAACATCCAGGACTGGGGCTGTGGACCATGCAGGCTCTATAATGCTGTTGGGAGGAAACCATCACCAATTCTGCTAGGAGATTTGGGGAATTGAACCTGACTCTCTGCTCCTCTGGTGGTGAGTTTCCTTATGACTCCCAAGCTCAGATTCTGTTGCCTGCAACCAAAGTCCTCAACCTCTCATTCTATCACTTACAGATGACAGGAATGATGCTGAGAAGATGAAGTGACTTGATCAAGATCACACAGCTGCTAAATGGTGGAGCCCATTTACAAGCTCAGGAGGTCTGGAGAGTCTAAAGCCCAAGCGCTTTGAGCTTCACTGAGCTTCTGAAAAGCAATACCTTCCAATTAAACTACTTGCCTGCTGAGAATATAAATCAAATATCTGGTTGCAGGAATCAAGAGTTTTTTCCTTGATTGCTGCACATACATACCACATAGTCACATAGACAAGTGGGCATGTGTGGGCCCATCATGCAACCTCTCTGTGGATGCTTTATACAGAAGCTAACCTTGCCATCTGGACCTCAGAGTTCTGGTTAAAAAAAGAAATTCATCTGTCGAGCATTAATCAAAAGTACCTCTGTAACTCACGCTGAATGGACTCAATTTTTAATTGGGTTCAAGTCAGATAATTATTCAGCTGCCCATAAAATTCATTTTAACTTATTAAATGGAGCTTCCAAAATAGCATTGGTATGGAATGTGGTCAATGTGGGTAATTTGTCTAAAGGAAAAGTGTGTTGGCTAAAACCTGGGTCTCTTCTTGCCCAGCACACAAAGGACTTGGGCAAGTGACTCAACCTCCCTGAACCACAGTTTATGTTTAAATGGCTGTGATATTTACATCTGTTCCATGGCAGTATTGAGGATATAAATGACCTGTTTATGTAAACGATGGGGTGGTACAGACAAGGTGTTCAATAAATGGTTTGGGGATATAAGAAGGATTCCCTTAGGATAGAGTCTCAGAAGTCAAATTACTGAGTAAAACAGCAGAATAATCTTAAGAACTCTTGATTTATATTCCAACTTTTCTCAGCCACCAGTAATTTACATAAAAAAAAATTGTAAAGGATTTTAACCAGATCTTTGCCAATTGGCAAGGGCCTCCAAGCAATTGCATGTCAGAAGTCAAAAATGTGTATCACGTGACAAGTAAACTGGAGTGATTTGTGGTTTTACACACACATCACATTCAACCAAAGAGCTGGGCACAGGGTGATTGCCAAATCACTCTACCTTCAATGGTGGGTGCAAAGAGTATTATTGTGCTTCTCTGGTTGGATCAACAACTCTTAAATTTGCAAGGGAACTTGCAGGCTCAATCCAGCATCTGTTCAGTACAGAAGTAACTGAAGCTGAGGTCTGTGCACAGAGGAGAAGGGAAGCCAAGTATTCAAAACACAGGGTGCCATTAGAGAGAGAATATGCAGGTGGTGCATTTGCCTTTGTTAAAATTCCAAGAGCAAACTGCTTTAGAGAAACAACAAAAATAGAAATAGAGGAACGTGGGATGAATTCTACGGTCACAGAAATTCTCTTTTTCTTCTAGAACAGAGAAAACGACCATTCATGTTTATTGAAACTTGGAAATGTGAAGTGACTTACAACAGAAAAACCTAGTAATTTGTTGATTTATGAAGCTTATTTTGCTTTATCTCATGATCTGGATCCTGCATATAAGTTTTGGAGAACTTCAGAGCCAGACAGACCTGTGTTTCAGAGTCTAGTTCCAATCTTTACCCTCTGAGTATCCTGGCTGCCCTAGATTAGTCAGATTTCTTGTTCTCAGATTCCTCACTCAGCCCACTTTGCTCTTTCCTATTGCATACCTGTGGGTATTGGAGGTTGTGATCAGGGCACTCTGAGAGCAATCCAAGAATAAGCCTCCTTCCTGTCTTCTGCCAAGTCTGATAATTGGGAGAAAACTGTTATAGGTACCCAGATCCTCAGCTTGTTAGTACAAGTGAGAACAGTGCCCAAGTTATGCTGTACTGGTGACCTGCATGTGTACTGTCCAAGGACCTATTGGAGGTGCTGATCAATCAGTGCTTTGGAGATATGAATAGTGCCCACCTCCTTGCACTTGATCCAATAAAGATGTGTAATGTACCCAGGCCACCTGTTAATCCTGTCAAGAGTAAAAGCACCTAACCAATGTTATTTGTTTGGCAGCCTCCTAGTGGGGGATGCCAAGATTCACCAACCATTAAGTATATTAATGTCCCCCCTTGGAGGAGATGTTCACTTTTAACCAATGTTAAATTCTTCAGTCACAAGTTCTGGCCATGAAATCTGTCCCCACTGAAGGGGAAAGGATCCAAGTGTTCAGCTGAGTGGCATCTCATGAATAATTTTAATTTCTCCTAAAAAGGAAAAACAACAGAATTCAGTGGCTGTTGGTGCTCAGTGACTGTGTGTCACGGTTCTTTAAATCAATTGTTCTGAGCCGGCAGGGAGCACATCCCTGCCCTGAAAGGATGGTACTAAATTCTTTATGGCTGTGGACCGTACCCCCTAGTGCTCAGCTTTGGAAATAAGGCCAGTGGCAGAAGACGGGGAAAGGATGATCTGATTCAAACTTCTAATTAATGCATATTTTATTTATGTTTATGATGCCTGAAATATTAATAGAAGGAAGTAAATGCATAATTGATATGCCCCATGGCATATGTGTATTATGGTGTGTGGACAGGAAGCCCCAAATGTCCTCTGTCAAAGATGTGGGAAAGATTCTGGCAACTTTGGAGAGCTTTGTGTTGTTGGAAGTCTTGACATCTCTGTGCACTCTGGCAGCTGGTATCAGAAGGACATTCATTTTATCTCTTGTCTGTTGGCTGAATATACCTATTCCTTTTACATCACAGTGATCAATGCTAAGGGAAGTTCCATCAGTGAATGCTAAAAGTAGTGGACAACCAAGAATGTGCAGGTGTGAATCCTGCCCCATCACTTCCAAGAAGTAGATTGTACTACGCAAGTCACCTAATCACTCTGTGACTCAGTCTCCTTCTGTGTAAAATAGAAATAACGACACTACCTCCCTGGTAGGATTATTATGGGATCGAGTGAGTAATGTGTAAAACCTTAGCTCCTGGCACATAGGAAGCATCAAAGTATTACTATTATTATAACTGCAGAGAGTGAGACATGGGTCAGAGAAATAAGGAGGCACCAGTGTTGTAAGAAGTTAGGTTTTTACACCAAATGAATTGCAAGGTTTTGAGTAAAGAATAGATATTAAGAAAAATATGGTTTATGTTTTAAATGGTTCTCTGACGTTGTTGTATTGAAAACAGACCATGAAGGGAGGAGCAAAAAAAGGAAGTAGAGGGACCACTGGAGAGGCCTTATGGGAACCCAGATGAGGGATAATGGTGGGTGAAAATAGTAGGAGCAGAGAAAACAGTGAAAATGGTTAAATTCTAGATATATTTTAAAAGTGGAGACAACAGATTAGCTGAGATAGACTGGATGTGGTGAGATGGGGTTGCCATTGATGATGGGAAGGAGATGGTACAGCCAAAGTGTATGGGGTCCAGTTTGAGGCTCCTTGTATTGAAGATGCCTATCAGACATCCCAGGGAAGACTCCAAGTTGGTAGTTATGTACAAGAGTCTAGAAAAAGCTAATTTCCAACTCTCTTCTTTTTGTTCTTAGCTACAATTCATTCTCCACTTATAAACATTCAGGAATGAAAAGGAAGAACATGAAAAATGCACCAGCAGATTCATTTAGGACATGCCACACATTTGGGATGTGGCTTTTCTAAATAATATTAAATTATGTCATATGACTCCCTGAAAAATGTACCGAATGGAAAGGCAGAGAATGATGATGACAATGACAAAGATTATGATGATAAGAAAGAGAGAATATTAGCAATCTGTTCAGAGAGAAAAAAAATGACAAGAGAAAAAGAGAAGGAAGGAAGGAAGAAAAGAGGGAAAGAAGGAAGAAATACAAATATCATTTTTAGTCATTCAAGTAGCAAAGTGATTTTTTGTGTTTTATTTTAACTTCACCCAAGGATATATTTATCAATTTTAGAGAAAGAGGAAGGAATGGAGAGAGATAGGGAAAGAAACATCAATGTGTGTGCCCTGACCAGGAATCAAACCCATGACCTTTCAGTTTATGGGATAATACTCCAACTGAGCCACACTGACCAGTGTTGATTCTTTGTCTTTAATGAAAAATCAACTTTCTGGGACATGGGAGTAGTTTCTAAATGAATGAGTTGGGGATTGTTGCTTTTGAGCAGAAAACCCTGTTGAGTGCTGATCGAGGCATGAACTCTATCAGAAATCCCAGAAGGTTCATTAGAATTGAGTTTTCTCATCTGCCCTGGTTTTCCCTGAGGTCCAAAACTGCACAAGATCCCTTAATGGGAAGAACATGGTGAGAAGAGAAGGTGACCTCACCTCTTATGGAGTAGGTTCCAGGTGCTCAACCGTGAGTCTGGTACATAATATGCATTATCTATTTAATTATCATAAAACCCCTACAATGTAAGGATCAATCTCTTCTTGATAATGAAGAAATTAAGGCATAGAGGGTCTGAGTAACTTCCCCAAGGTCCTATCTAAGAAGAGGAGGCTGGACAGGGACCCAATTCTTTTCTAACTTCAACTTGAATATTTTGCCATGGTGCCAAACAGGTTCCCTTGAGGGGAACTTTGAGGCTGTGGTGAACAGCTGTGATAATCAGGAGATCAGGAGAGAGGGTCTGCATATACATGGGCTTCTCTGGGAGCCTCTGAGAGACCTTAGGCTACAAGGGGACCCTGAGCCAGGTTCCAGCCTCAGGGACCAGTACACACACCCTGTGCAACATTCACACAAAGTCTCAGTTTCCAGAGCTCCACTGTGGGGCCCTCCATCCTAGACAGTGAGCTTTGTCTTTGAAGACAAGGATGATGTCTGTTTTGTTAACACTATGCTCCCAGTGCTTAGAAAACCCTTGCATATTGTAGGGGATAGATAAAATACAGAGTAGTTAAATGAAAAAGTGAAGCAAGATCCTGGATTGCCAAATATTTCATTATATTCATTATATTTTTAGCACCATGAAAACATTATTTTATGTTTAATGCAGGACCCATATATCTGTGCTTTGAGGGCACCTGCTATGTGCAGGGCACTGTGCTGGGTCCTGGAGATCCAATAACTACCAGCATAAATGCAGCCTCTGACTTCATGAAGCTCACATTCCAGAGAAGGAGAAATGGATCAAATAGCTAACTGCACTAATTATCATTTGCTTACTATTTGGGTTGGGGAAGGTGCTGCAAAGGAAAAGTTCACAGTGCAGACAGCCTATAACATAGAAAGATGACCTGGTGTAGGGAGGTTGGGGAAGGTCTCCATGTAATATGATGTTGGAGCTCAAATTTATAAGAGAAAAAAGAGTCCTGGCTGGTGTGGTTCAATGTATTGAGTGTTGGCCTGTGAACTTAAGGGTCCCTGTTCAATTTCCAGTCATGACACATGCCTGGGTTCAGGGCCAGGTCCCCAGTAGGGGGTGCCCAAGAGGCAAACACACATTGATGTTCCTCTCCCTCTTTCTCCCTACCTTTCCTTCTCTCTAAAAAATTAAATAAATAAAATACTTTAAAAATAAAAATAAAAGAGAAAAAAGAGAAAGGTAAAGAATATTGTTCAGACCTTTTATTTATTCGTTTGTTTATTGCCATTTATGACAAGGATGAACCTGGAGGATATTAAGCTCAGTGACATAAGCCAGTCACAGAAAGACAAATACTGCATGATCCTACTTACCTGACATACTTAAAATTGTCAAATTCGTAGGAGAGAATAGAATGATGGCAGCCAAGGGGAAGGAAAAATGGAGAATTTTTTTAAAAATATATTTTATTGATTATTCTATTACAGTTGTCCCATTTCTCCCCCATCATTCCCCTCCACCCTGCACACCCTCTCCCACCCACATTCCCCCCCTTAGTTTATGTCCACGTGTCCTAAGTTCTTTAGCTTCTACATTTCCCACACTATTCTTGCCCTCCCCCTGTCTATTTTCTACCTACCATCTATGCTACTTATTCTCTGTACCTTTTCCCCCTCTCTCCTCCTCCTACTCCCTGTTGCTAACCCTCCATGTGTTCTCCATTTCTGTGGTTCTGTTTCTGTTCTAGCTGTTTGCTTAGTTTGCTTTTGTTTTAGGTGTGGTTGTTAATAGCTGTGAGTTCACTGGCTTTTCACTGTCATATTTTTGATCTTCTTTTTCTTAGATAAGTCCCTTTAACATTTTATATAACAAGGGCTTGGTGATGATGAACTCCTCTAACTTGACCTTATCTGAGAAGCACTTTATCTGCCCTTCCATTCTAAATGACAGCTTTGCTGGATAGAGCAATTTTGGATGTAGGTCCCTGCCTTTCAAGACTTCAAATATTTCTTTCCAGCCCCTTCTTGCCTGGAAGGTCTCTTTTGAGAAATCAGCTGACAGTCTGATGGGAACTCCTTTGTAGGTGACTGTCCCCTTATCCCTTGCTGCTTCTAGAATTCTCTTCTTCATTTTCATCTTGGCTAATGTAATTATGATGTGCCTTGGGGTGTTCCTCCTTGGGTACAACTTCTTTGGGACTCTCTGAGCTTCCTGGACTTCTTGGAAGTCTATTTCCTTTGCCACATTGGGGAAGTTCTCCTTTATTATTTGTTCAAATAAGTTTTCCACTTGTTGCTCTTGTTCTTCTCCTTCTGGGACCCCTATAATTCAGATGTTGGGATGTTTAACGATGTCCTGGAGGTTACTAAGCCTCTCCTCATTTTTTTGAATTCTTGTTTCTTCCTTGTTTTCTCTTTGGTTGTTTGTTTCTGCCGTCTGGTCCACTCCATTGATTTGAGTCCCAGTTTTCCTCCCATGTCTATTGGTTCCCCATGCGTCTTCCTTTATTTCATGTATTGTAGCCTGCATTTTTTCATCTAATTTGTGAGCAAAACCAACCAATTCTGTGAGCATTTTGATGACCAGTGCTTTGAACTGTGCATCTGATAGGTTGGCTATCTCTTCACGGCTTAGAGGAATTGGCTCTGGAGCTTTTATTTGTTCTCTGGTTTGAGCCATTTTTGGTGTTTTTTTGTTTTGTTTTGTTTTGGTTTTGGTCTGGTCATGGCTATTACGTAGTGAGGGGTGGAGCCTTAGCTGTTCCCCAGTGTGGGGCAGCTCAGTCGCTGGGTTGTGACGCTATAGGTGGGGGCGGGGTCTAAGAGGTTAACAATGGCACCTGCTCCGCTCTCTCCTGGATTCAGTCCCTTCGCCACTTCCCCTTTGCCTGGACCGTCTGCACGCGCGAATGTGGGACCACCTGGTCAGCCAGCCGCCTTGCGTGGACTCACTGGGTCTGCGCAGTTGCCATCCCGTTCCCGGGGTCCGCCAGCTGCCTCCTGTGGGCCCCAGGGACTGCCAGCCACCACACGTGTACCTGGGAACTGCCAGCCGCTGCTGCTTTCGTTCCCGGGTCCGCACCTCCACCTTTTCCTGCCGCGACTCCGCCCCTCTTACTGGTCTGGGTGAATGGTTGTTGGACTTCCGTACAGTTCAATTTTCTATTAGCTCTGGTTGTTTTCTTGTTTCTAAATATTTGTTGTCCTTAATTTTGGTTGTGAGAGGAGGCACAGTGTGTCCGCCTATGCCTCCATCTTGGCCGGAAGTCAGAGAATTTTTATTTTTTAAGAGAAGAGCCCTGACTGGTGTGGCTCGGTGTGTTGGGAATCCTCCTGAAAACCCAAAGGTTGCCCATTTTATTCCAGGTCAGGGCTCATGCCTGGGTTGTGGGCCAGGTCCTTGGTTGGGGGCATTCGAGAAGCGACCAATCATGTTTTTCTCCCTCTCTCTCCACCTCCCTCCCCTCTCTCTAAAAATAATAAATTAATGAAAAGTTTTTTTAAAAAATAAGTTTTAAAAAGAGAAGAGTAAAGATCTTTAAAAAATTTAGAAAGCAAAGTTCCCATCCTCTCTCCCTCCCTCCTTTGATGTCTGACTCCAATCAGCATAGAGGGCTAGTAGAGGGATAATTGTTGTGAAGCCTGGATGAGTCAAGTCCACAATAGGAAGGGCACCCAATGATAGTTTCCTTCCCTCTCCCCAAATTCCTTGCTCTCATCAAATTCCCAGATCAGAGGTGGGGGCCATTTCCACCACAGCATTCAACAGAGACCCCTCATTTTTGCACTTTTCCCATTTTTTCTGCCTTCTCCTCTTCCCCACTCCCTGCACTTCCCTTCCAAAAGATAGCCAGATTTGAGAGAGGAGATGCATGAGGCTCCCCCTCTCCAGCAACACTTCCAAGGCTTCACCCAGACAGAGATCAGCATCCGTGTCCCAGCCATAGTAGGGAAGCTTGGCAGGAACATGTCTGTGCTATTATGTGCTTTCGTTGTACAGACAGTGGCCTGATGTATTATAACTTTGGGTAAGTGTATAGTGAAAGCGAGGTCTCAGAGGTGAGGCAGGCTGGACTCTTGCTCAGCCTTTCCATTGTCATTCTTTCCCCAGCTCTGCTCTGATTCACTGGTGGCCATTGTCTCCAGCAGTCATTTTCTCTCAGACCCTGAACTGACCATTTTCAGTGGACCCAACGGGAAGGTTTGAGGTCAGCATGATGGAGAGATATATACACTGACTTGGAAATCAGGCAAACCACGATAAAGTACCAGCTCTAATGTGTGGCACTGGGCAAATTACCTCCCTCCTTGGTACCACCACGTTGGAAAATGGAGTTCCACAATAGCAGTGCTTGCTTGCTGTGCATGTGTGAGTGTTTCTTTAGCATGGGTCTTATTTCCAAACAATGAGGCATGGGTGGAGACTCAGATTGCCCTTCCCACATCTGAATGTGTGTTGTTCATATTTGTCCTTATCATATAACAAGAACTGAATCAGATACAATTGTGATTAAAGTATCTTTTCTTGTTTTTACTTCACAGAGTATTATTATTATTTGCACAATTTGTATATGGTACTGTAGAGTTTCTGTAGCCTAATAGTGTGTAAACATTTCCTAATTATATGTCTAACTCTATATCTTTTTTATGAGTAATATTACTGGGTAAATGTTTTTTAATTTTTTTATTTTTATTGAATTTATTGGGGCGACGTTGGTTCATAAAATCATACAGGCTTCCAGTGCACAACTCATAAAACATCATCTGCACACTGCCCATGCACACATCACCCCAAGCAAAGTCTCTTTTGTCCCCATTTTCCACCCCCCTTTCCTACCTTCACCTCACCCTGTGCCTATCATTAATCTGTTGTCTGTGTCTTTGTGTCGTAATATGTGTGTATGTGTTTTTTTCTCAATTCCTTCTCCCACTTTCATCCCATCTCCCAACACTGCTCCCCTCTGACAGCTGTTATTCTGTTCCCTGTGTCCACACCTCTGTTTCTATTTTGTCATTTTATGTTATTTAACGCTATATCTTTAAATAAATATATAGTCACACGAAATAGAAAAAAAGATAGGGATATATCAGGTACTCTTCACCCAGTTTTCCCCAATGAGAACATAATTTGCTATGCATAATGTTGTATAACTCTAGTGCAATAACACAACCATGAAATTGACATTAATACAATTCGCAGAGCTTATTCACACTTTGCCAGGTTTTATGCAATTATATCATGTGTAGATTTGTTTAACCACCACCACAATAAAAACATGGTCCTGTTCCATAACAAGGCTCCCTAGTGCTACCTTTTATAACCACACCCACTTCCCTCCCACCATATCCCTAACACCCCACAACACCTAATCTGTTTTACATCTCTATAATTTTATTATTTCAAGAATGTTACATAAGTAGAATCTTACAGTATGTAACCTTTCGAGACTGGCTTATTAACTCATATAATTTTTTAAAGATCCATTCAATTTGTTGCATGTGTAGAAACAGACTCATAGATACGAAGAGCAAACTGGTGGTTGCCAGGGGGAGGGGGTTGGAGGACTGGGTAAAATGGTGAAGGCATTGAAAAGGTGAAGTACGATTGATAGTTAGAAAATAGTCATGAGAATGTAAAGTATAGCACAGGAAATATAGTCAATACTACTATAATAACTATGTGTGGTGTTATTGGGTACTAGAAATATTAGGGGGAATGCTTTTTTAAATATGATTGTCTGACCATTATGCTGTACACCTGAAACTAATACAATACTGAATATAAACTGTAATTGAAAAATAAAGTTTAAAAATAATTGTTGCATGTGTCAATCGGTCATTCTTTTTCATGGCTGAGTAGTATTCCTTTGTATGGATGTACCACAGTTTATTTAACTATTCATTCATTAAGGGACATTTGGGTAGTTTTCAGTTTGGGTCTAACATGAATTAAACTTCTATGAACATTTGTGTGCAGGTTTTTGTAAAGAAATATGTTTTCAGCCCTGGCTGGTGTAGCTCCGTGGATTGAGCACGGGCCTGCGAAGCAAAGGATCGCGGTTCGATTCCCAGTCAGGGCATATGCCTGGGTTGCAGGCCGGTTCCCAGCATGGGACACACAAGAGGCAACCGTACATTGATATTTCTCTCCCTCTCCCCGTCTCCTACCCTTCCCCTCTAAAGATAAATAAATAAAAATCTTAAAAAAAAATATGTTTTCATTTCTCTAAAACAATCACCCATGTGGCAATTGCAGGGTTGTATGGAAAGTAAATGTTTCGTGCATAAGAGACTAAAACTGGTTTTCATACTGGCTGCATCACTTTACATTCCCACAAGCAATGTCCAGGTGATCCAGTTTCTCCCTATCCTTGCCAGCATTTTGTGTTATCACTATTGTTTATTTTAGCCATTCTGATATGTGTGTAGTGAAATCCTATTGTTGTTTTAATTTGCATTTTATTGCTAGCCGATAATGTTAAGCACCTTTTCATGTGCTTATTTGCCATCTGTAGATCCTTTCCAGTGAAATGTCTCTTCATGTCTTTTCACTGTTTTCTAATTGGACTGTTTGTTTCTTTACTGTTGCATTTTGAGCATTTTTAATAAAGGTTTCTCCACTTAACATTCATTTTGGAATACCAGATGTGCTAAATAAAAATTCTGATCATATGGACACTGCCTATGGAAATTGGTAAAGACTGCTTTGAGCCTCATTTGCAGAATTATCATGCTTTTAGTGTGGCGTAGTTCAGCCTTACAATCTCTTTTATATCCTATTTCCAACCAATAGTCCATTGTATGTATGCCTTAAAAATATCTAGTTGAGAAAGAAACAATTTAAGACTGAAATGACCAAAATTCTGGCAGCCTGCAGCATACTGCTCAGTGGTCAGGCCCCTGGCAACTGAATAGTGAGTCCCCCATTTGATCACACTCTCTTTCATGCATCCCCCACACCTGATGTGCACTGAAAGCCTCCATACATCTCCCTTTTGTGAAAAGAAAGAAAAGTGTATATTATTTTTACATATTGCCAAGAACTGAAATTTATTATGGTTAAAAGCACAATCTCTGGAGTCAGAAAGCTTATGGTCAAACCCCAGCCTCACCATTCAGTAGTGGTATTAGGGCAGCTTGGTGTGGTTATTCAGGTTTTACACTGCACACACGTGCATGCAGGTGAGTTGTTGAGTGAGGGCCCAAATCCCGATTTCCTGCATTTGCCACACTGTGCAAGCCAGCTTGGGGTTGGATTCACCTGGATCAAGGGGCTGCTTCTTCTTTATGTAAAATGCTAATTAGTTGCCAAGCTACTTACCAGTTGAGCTGTATCTGCCCAGAAAGCCATTTTGTTCTAATTCAAAAGGAGTGCCTTTTTCTGATTTGCACACAGGCTCTTAAAGGCTAGCAGAGGTCCCTATATTGAGCAAGTTACTTAACCTGTTTAGGCCTCAGGGGGTGGTTAAGATTTTATTTATTTACTTTTAGAGAGAGGGAAAGGAAGAGAGAAAGAGAGGGGGAGAACATTGGTGTGCAAGAGAAATATCCATCAGTTGCCTCTCATATGCCCCAAACTGGGGACCTGGCCTGCAACCCAGGTATGTGCCCTGACCAGGAATCAAATCAGTGACCTTTCAGTTTGCGGGACAATGCCAAACTCACCGAACACACCAGTGAGGGCTAGGCCTCAGTTTTCATATCTTTGAAATATGGATAATAATAGAACCTATCTCAAATAATTGTTTTGAGGACTAAGTGGGTTAAGTCTTGTAAAAGGCTAAGCATAGCACCTGGTATAAAATAAATGCTTGATAAATCTTAAGTTATTGTCATTTTATTACGGTCATTTAACGATGTGGATGGACTGGCTCACCTGTGTGAACCGATTTACAAATCAACAATTGGAAAATGACATTGGAGTGTGATGCACAGATCAGAACAATATGGTTCTTGATTAAACTGCAGCACTTCTGCTTTATGGTTGCAAAATGCTTAAAGGAACAGAATGCTCCCCTGATCCAGAGGCTGGGCAGATGGATCGATATGGAGAGGCTGATGGAGTGTCCCTGGTCCTGGAAGCCGGCCAGCCTGGCTTTAACATTCTGGGTCAGACACCCAGCTCCCTGTTCTCTTCTCCTAGGCTGATGTGGCTCTTCCTCAGTTTATTTTTTTCCATTTCTTGCAAGATATAAGGTTTTCATTTCCTTTCCTTGAAAAAAAAAAAAAAAACCCATCCATTGTCTGCCAATATTTTCTCTCCCAGGAAAATAGTCAAAGTATCTAAAGGGACTTCGGAGGCTGACTTGTCCATTTGTTTCCAAACTCCAGAGGGCAGAAGAATTACGTGGGAAGCATATTAAAAATGCAGACTCTTGGACCTCATCTCTGGAGGTTTTGTTTCAGTGCTTCCAGAGTGAGGACCACACAGTTTTCTTTTTAAGCAATACTGCCAGATGTTTCTAATAGTTAGCTGGCTTAGCCCAGCCCCTGGATCAGGGGAGCATTCTGTTCAGAGAGGGTTGTGACTGGTTAAAGGTCACACAGCAATGGGAAGCAGAGCTGGGCACTTGAGCACAGATTTCTATTCTGCTATTTCCCAGGAAGGCACTGCTCCTCGTTGCTTTCTCTCCCTTCTAGCTTTGTCTTTCCTAATGTCAAATGGCAAGTCTTTTTAGTGGCTTTGCAACTATAAAGACCCATGAGTGAGATTAGGGGTCTCAGTTGGATGGTCTTAATTGCTTTAAATTTCACCTTGCACCTCTAACTCACAATACAATTTACAGACTCAGGGTGGGGGTCTTCAAAGGACATAACTTCCCTGGATTCAATGACAGGATACCCACCAATTCCTAATGGGGTTTAGCAACAGAAACCCCAAAAGACAAAGATGCTTGAGACTATCTGAGGCACAGCAAAGAGAGTGGGAAAAAAATGATCCATGCTCCTAGACAACACCAAGAGGTGAAGGAGGGTCTGGGCAAGGGCAAAATGAAAGACGTTATCTGGCAGGCTTATCCAGTGAACAGCCCACTGTACTTCTGTGACATTCTGTGCCTGAAAGATTAACTGAAATCAGTCACTGTGCAAAGCCGTTGGTTGATACCAACTTTGACTATGGAAAAATAGAGAAAAGCAATTAGATTTTGCACAAATACAAATGAAGTTTTTCTAAAGAAGATAAAACATTCCACTTGGAAAATGCACATGCAATGCAGACACTTGTGTGGATCAAAGCAAACACACATGGACCTCTGCACATCAAGGGTGCACACATTCACACCATCAAGCAGGTGGATACCACACATTAACAGGTGTGTGTGTGTGCATGCACAGGCGCACACCTGCAAAAACATAAATGTAGTTACATACACTGGTACAAATGTGCTTAAAATGAACCACAGTGCACTGAATTCCTGTTCCTGTCATTGGACTGTGAGTTCCTAAAAGAGAAACAGTGCCTTATTCATCTGAGTAGCCCCAAGGCTCAGTTCAGGGACTGAAATAGAATAGACATTCAGCAAAGTTCTGTTGAACTTTATGGAATGCAGGCCCACACTTAAACCTGAGCTAAAGCCGTCATCCCACAGATACACTACTGAGCACAGACATGTGTTTGCTCAGAGGTTTTTTCCCCGCATCGGCACAAAGCAGGCCTTACTGTGCATGTAAAATCAGATTGCCTTAGTTGCATCCCTATGTGAGAAAGCAGAAAGAATGCTCCCAGGGGTCTACAGCTGATGTCTAGGAAGCGAAGCATCCAGAACAGCTACTGGGCTTGCCCCCATGTGCATGCCTACCCCATACCTCAAGGGCTCAGCTGCCCTCCCAGACACATTTACTCATTATTATTGGAGACATCTGTTGGGTCACCAATCTTCTCTAAACTTTCTCAAAAAATTTTTTTTGTCAAAAGTCATACCTTTCTGGTCTATTCATGGAATAAGAAAGTTCAATTTCTGTATTAGTTTCCTGTGGCTGCTATAACAAATTGACACAAATTTGGGTAGTTTAAAACAACAGAAAGTTTGTTCTCTCACAGTTCTGGAAGCCAGAGTCCAAAGTCAAGGTCAAACAGGTTCTGAGTTACCGGGATTAGAATTCATGTATTCTTACAGTGTATTGTTATGTCAGTTAGGTATTGTTGTGCAACAAATCACCCCTAAACTTGATGGTTTAAAATAACAAGCATTTATTCTTAATCACGTTACTAGTTACTAGGATAACAGTTGGTTATTCTTATTCACTGTGGGTAGGATAGGAGTTTATTAAGCTCAACTGAGCAGCTCTGCTTCAAGCCTAGGTTCAGGTACACTTGACTGCTCTCTGCAGGTCTCCTCCAGATATGTTCATTCTGAGCCCAGACAGATGGGCCAACAACTGCTAAATGGAAGCTCCCGTCATGGCAATGGCAGGGGTGCAAGAGGATGAGCCCAACTTCATAGGCACATTTCAAGCCTTTCTCCTTGTGTCATGACTGTTACCATCTCATTGGCCAAGTCAGGTGACTGAGCCCATAGTCAAGGAGCAGAACAGTGCACATGGCCCATCATGATGCCAAGCAAGCTATATGGCCAAATTCAACATGAGTGAAGCTACATGACCCAGTGTAACATGAATGGGTCCAGTGGGCGTATGTTCTCCATGGAGGTGAAAGAAAGTGTATATTTTGAACCATTAATAACTGTGTCAACATAATAATGCTTAGTCTTGTATAATTCATTTGGCTTATCAAATGCTTGCTTCCATTTAGACACCTGCATTTCCTTGTTCAAATAGCCTTATCAATGAATACACAATTACAATATTCTGAATCTACAAGGAATTAGGTTTTCCCTTTTGAGTTCCCATTACAGCTCGTGTGTATATATGTGTATAAGATTATTAAGCAGTCTGTATTGTAATTCTGTGTGTATGTCTCTCTTCATGATATGACATTATCCATGGGTGTAACAGTTTTATTGACTTACTGAACACCATCCTCATCTCCTTTTCCCCCAGCCCACTTCCATAATAAATGACAGAGGTGATAAATATCCACCCCCCAACCCCCATTGCAGCTAGAAGTGTGATGTAGTCCAGCCAGTGAGACATAGGAGAAGGCTGCAAAGAGACCTTGGTGAAGTCTTTGCTCAGTGGGCCCTGCCCCTTCTCTCCTTCTTCCTGTCTTAAATGTGAATGTGATGTTGTTAGCAAGCATGAAAGAAATACATAGAGAATCATAAAATTTTGGTTCACATCTTTGGACCAATACCAGTAATTGCCTATCTCAAGTTTTCTCATAAGTCATGATTTCTGTTACTCATAGTAAAAGACTCCTAACTTCAATTCTTTAGGACAAGAGATGGCAAACTCCAGCCTGCGGGCTAAATCCAGACCTTTATTTATTTTGGTAAATAAATTTGTATTGGTACACAGCCACACCCATTTGTTTATCTGTGGTGTTTTTTCGCTACAATGGCAGAGTTGAGTATTTGTAGCAGACCATCTCGCCCACAAAGCTTGAAATATTCACTATCTGGCCATTTTAGAAAAGGTTTGCCAACCCCTTGATCTAGGATAAAGGTTAACTTATTTCTTTTTTATATCCCTCAATGTCTGGCACAGTGTTGGCACACAAGAGAATGCAATAATTGTTTCCTATAATAATTATGCTATCTGTCATTTATTGAGTACTAACCGTTTGCCAAGTCATATGCTAAAACTCTTCATTTATTATCTTATTACACCTGCATACATTCCAATTGGTTGGAACTACTGCCTTCCCACTCTACAAATGTGGAGACTAAGGCTTAGAGTCATCAAATAATGAGTCCAACATCATAAAACTAGTGAAGGGCAGAGCCAGCCCTCAAGTCTAGGTTTGGCAGGCTTCAAAGATAACACTTAACTTCTGGGCTCTTCTATCTCCCAGCTGTCCCACTGAATCCGACCAGAGACTCTCTTTTAGCAATCAGTAAGATAGACTCCATCCTCTTCTTGACATCACCTGAATTATCAACAGTCTTTTTCTTTTGAGAGATTTCATCACACCTTACTGGATAAAAGAACCTCTTGACAAATTGAAAACAGTGACTCTAAGTCTTAGAAACAGAGGGATTTTTACAGCTACCAGGTAAACAGAAGGTGCTGTAATTCTCCTGATGTGTTAACTGAAAAGGACTCATGTTGCATCAGTCAGGACTTCTCAACAGTCATTCTTTCCCTCTGTCTATACCAAGACATGTCCAAGAGACATAGAGAATCAACCTTCCTGCCCAACAATTCCCTTAAATTTTAAGATAGGTATCTTGCCTTATCTTTTGTTTAAAAATATCCTTTTTTAATGTGAGTGCTGTCCCAGCACAACTTAGCTTTAGGCACACAGTGGAGAATTGACACATCCCCTTTGTTCATCTCAGAGACCTGCTGCCCAAATGCCCAAGGTGACTGTATGCAAATTACTGAGCTGCCTCTGAGCAGGGGAGAAGAAAGAGCTGGGTAGCATTGATTACATCAAAATCTCTTCGACAGCTTAATTCAAGGGTCTCTTCAGAAGGTGATGGATGCTTTCAGATTGAATTAGTTTAAACATCTTGGTGAAAATCCCAGGGGTTTCTCTTAGTAGACTAAAATGAGTTGAAGAAAATAAACTTAAAATTGAACTTGAATTTCTATTCAATTTATCAATGAACACATTTTAAGAGAAAAGGGGGAATGAATACTCATTGAGTTCCTGATAGGGGACTCAAGACCTGGAAAATTTTAGCTTAAAGAAAAAGTTATTAAGCCTAGCAAGTTATGTATATGTTAAAACTTTAGTTTCAGAAACTGCAAATAAAGCCCATCCTGGCTCCAGGGAAACATACAGCCTCCTGGGGCGCTGGCTAGAGATTACCGCCTGGGGACCAGTTGGAGGCATCCGGGCCTTTGTATCAAGGAGGAGACAGACCTTCCCCCTCCCCTTGGGACAGCACTGCCCAGAAAACAAATGCTGCAGCTTCGCTCACCTAATCCTCCCTGAATTTCAAAGCCCTCACCGCACCTTGTTTGTCTTCCCCCACCTCCTTTATAAAAATTCTGGCCAGGAAAGAGAAGAGAAGATGGTTTGTTAGGGTATGAACCTGCCATCTTCTTGGATTGCCAGCCATCTGAATAAAGTGCTCATAAAAGATTCAATCACTGTTTGCTTATTGGATTTGGTAGTGACAGGCAGCCCGAATGCTGGTGTCTTTTCCGGTTACATTCCTAGTGTGCACCCCAAACAGTATTCACTTTCATGTAATGACATATAACACATTTATGCACCATGTGTCTAGACATGTTGCAAGTGTTGTGCACGTACTAACTCATTAAACTCTCAGGACCTTACATAGTAGGTACTATTATTAGTTTTTGAGATGAGAAAAAAATGGGATATGGAGAGTGAATCAGTTATCTCTTGCTGCTAATACACACCCTCAACCCATACTGGCTTTTAAAATCAAGCATTTATTTAGCTCATAATTTTGTGGGTTTTTTGATCCGGGCCAGCTCAGCTGATCTTGGCTGGGCTATCTCATGCAACTTTGGTCAGTTTGTAGATAAGCTGATAGATGGATGATCTATGATGGCCTCAGTCATGTATCTGGGGATTAGAAGGTTGTTGGCCAGGAGACAAGGCATCCTGTCTCCCTCATCATCCAGCCAGCTAGCCTAAGTTTCTTCACATGGCATCAGTGTTCCAAAGCAGCAAGAGGGGACAAGCACTTCTCAAGTCTCTGCTCACATCACATTTGCTATTGTCCCATTAGCCCATTCCAGAGACCCTGCAAAAGAAAGTATCTCACAACATGGAGAGAGAGAGAGAGTTGAATATATTGGGGCCATCAATGTATCCATCTCCCACAAAGAGGTTATGTCACTTCTCTAAGATCTCACAGCTAGTAAGTGGTAGAGATAAGATTTTAACCCAGAGTCTCACTCCAAAACCTGCATTCTCAAGTGCCATGTCATTTAACAATACATTATTTTATTCAATTCTCAAAAAAAACCCCTAAGGAAAATGTTATTAATAGCTAATTTTAGTTTTTAAGTAATAAACAAAAAAAAATTATAACGAAGCTCAGCAAAGTTAAATAATTTGCCTGAGGTCACACAGCTAGGAAATGGGGAAACATGACTCATTCTTAAAGCTCTCTCTGTCCACTGCATCATGCAAATAACCAACCAAACTTGCTGAATCAACCTGTGTACTAATGTTTCAACCAGGTACCACTTTCAGAATACATGTGCAAAAAGTAAGAGAGTGGACTTATACAGAGTTGTCATCATAAGCTGAAAAAGTATAGAGCCACTTTTCCCTACAATTGCCCTGAAGTTTTACTCCCATTCAGGAAATTAATTTCTGCCTAGCAGAGTGGTAGGTGTTGTGGTATACAAAAGAAATGAAAAAGACAAAATTTCAGTTCCTGGGATGCTTACAAAGTGCAGTTATGAAACAACAGATGCCAACACATGATAAAGTAGGTGGATGCATGGATAGATGGAGGCAATTATGGGCAACTGGAAGATGAGTGTGAATGGGGTTCATCATGGAAGACCTCTCAGAGAAGCTGGGATGGAGGAAGAGTAGGATTCAGATTGGCTAAAAGAAAAGGAATAACCTTAGAACTAACTATACCCTTCTTAGAAAAATGTAAGCATGCAATACATAATAGTCAGGTCTATTTAACCATGTTAACAGTAACAAATTCAAGCCAACTTAAGACAAACAGGTAGGCTTCCAAATTTAATATAAGACAACAGAACCCAACATGGCAGTGCACCAAGGAATCTGGCATTAATTGAACCGAGGGCTCAAATGCCATGATGGCACCCTCTGCCTTTCCTCCCTGCTTTCTTGGCAGATAAGCTTCCATTGCTTCTTGCTCTACAAGATGGAAAATTACTGCTTTTCAGTTGAACTCCAAGTTCCCAACAGAGTGAATCTGACTGGTCCAGAATGAAGTGACTGGTCCACCCTTCATCCAATGAGCTTCTCCAAGGATCACAAACATGGCTGCTGGAGAATCCAACTGGTGAGTCTGAGGGAAGTTCTCAGCAAACAAACAATAGTTTCTGGGCTGAGCAAACATCACAATGTATGTCCACTATGTGTTTATGATGGAAGATCCAATGGTGGTAAGCCCAACTGACTCTAGAAATTTTTGAAGGATGGTAAGCAGGAAGAGAGCGAGGTGTGGTTGATGGAGGGCACTGAATTCTAGCCAGAGTACATTAGTCTAAGACTAATAAATAACCATGGGCCTCACAGAAATGTTTATAATCAGGGAAATGACACAATTGAAAATTATATATTTCTATTGTGAAAGTAACACATATTTTTATGGAAATTTTGACCTATACAGCAAAGTATAAGTTATTATCAATATTTCCTTTCATTTCTGCACCAACACACCTATACAAACACACTGGCATCTGGGACTAGATGAGGGTCAATTTCAGAACCAAATAGTTTAAATATCTGCCATAGAATTCACCTATCAAGTTCTGGATCATGTTATATAGAAGTATTATATCTTACTTGTATTTTCTTTGCATTATTGTTACTTGGGTTTTGGATTAAAATTATGCAAAGTACCTTTCGATGTCAAAACTTACAAGTATTTACCTATGGAGTTTTGTATTCTCCAAAATTATACTATTTGATCTTAAGTCTACCCCATAATAAGTTTACCCATTCCCAATTAGAGCATCTCAACTTTTCTGCTATTATAAGTGACTCTATGATGAATATTCTCCTATAAAAACTTCATCCCCATTTGTGATCAATTCCTCAGCAGTAGAATTATTGGTTCACAAGATTAGAACATTTTTAAGTCTTTTGTTACACATTGCAAATTGCCCTTCCCGAAAAGATGTACAAGTGCATCTATGCCAGCCAAGAACAAGGATGCTAATTTTATCTCAACCTGATCAGGACTGAGTGTTAATAGAAGGTATAAGGCAACCACGGGCACATCCATTTGACTGTCCCCAAGTATAATGGCACCATGCTCTGTCAGAATGTCTGCATCAGTTTTCACACTAAGAGGGCCTCCCGTGGGGTCCTAGTTGGTGAGCTGGATTATCTTGGCTAGAACTGATTGCCTCTCTGATACTTCTTTTGACACGTTTATTTCTGACCAATGTATCTTTTTTATGGACATATAGTCTTTAGCTATTAACAACTTCAGCTAAGTTTTTCTCCAGCTTAGAACCTTAAAGTCATTTTTTTGCTGTCTAACTCTGCCCTGATCCATTGTATATTGATTCTGTAGTTTGATTACCAGAGGACTGCCTGTTTACTAATATTCAGGTTAGTTGTTGGGAGGGAGTAAAAGTATATCTTGTTTCCTTCACTAAACCACCCACAATATATGTGTTCCCATTTGACCCTCATTGAAGCCATATGAAGTGGACAAAGAAAGAGAAAAAAATCAAAGGTCACAGAAGTTAGGTAGTTTTCCTAAGAGTTCAGAGTTTGTTAGTGGCCATGTCAAAACTTGAACTTTACACTATTGTTTCTACATCACCTCACAACAAAGAGAAATTGGTTCCAAAGTCACCAATTACAAATCTAATGCAATCCACAAACTGAGAGGTACTGGGGACTTGAGTGAGAAGTGTGATTACAAGAAAGAAAAGGAAGTGATTCAATCTGAAAGTCTTGTGAAGAAAGAAGCACCACTTGGAGATACCTGTCTGCAGTGAGAGGAAATGAAATCAAAATACAAAAAAACCCTCAGAAACAGACAACAGTACGGTGATTATCAAAGAAAAAGAGGGGTAGGAGGAGGTAGAAAAGGGAGAAGGACATCAAATATATGGTGACAGAAGGAGACTTGATTTTGGGTGGTGAGCACACAATGCAATGTACAGATGATATGTTATAGAATTGTAAACTTGAAATCTATATAATTTTATTAACCAATGTCACCTCAAAAAATTTAATGTCATTTAAAAATATAGAGAAAAGGAGAAAATGAAGAGTGCTGAGGGTCTTCAAAGCTTGGATCCAATTGTCCCTAAGGCAAATAATTTTACCTCTGCCATTTCTGGGTACATGGGCCAAGAAAACAATAAGGATGTTGTCTACACCAATTGGGGTAGAGATTCTGTGTTGCAGTGGAAAAGTAGAATGATGCATCACACTGCCACTCTAGACCCAGATACAGAAAGGCATGTAGACAAAGGGATGAACAAGTCTTTGAAGGGGAGTCTGCTTTGTTAGCATCTAAAATATTTCTGTCAGCTTGATCTGCCTTTCTTACATCTTCCCATTGAGGTGCCTCATACCATTAGTAAGAATTTTCTGAGCTTCTCCAGTCTGGCTGGCTCACCAAGTATCATAATACCCGTGCCAGAGCTTTGGTTCTCAGCAGCTCTACAGATTTGCTCCCTTGGGATGAAGGAGCAAAGGTTAAGGCTGTGCAGGTCTTTAATCAATAGTGTATGAGCCTGAAGAACAGGCAGGAATCAATAATACATTCCACACTGACATTTTTTTTTATCCTCAAAACAACAGCATCAAAATATTTATGCCAGACTGCAATTGAAAAGGTCATTTTTTTAAAAAAAAGTTATTCTTCCTTCTCTTCCTAGTTAATGAAAGACACAATAAATATGTTTATCATATGGAAATGAGAAAGAATCAATCAGAAAAACTCAGAAAACATGGTGTTCTCCAGTGAGTCCCCCAACCCCCACAATTTTTGCAAAGAAAGACAATTGCAGTTTCTAGGATGTGTCTGCAGGATGATGTGTAATAAGTAAGAAAAAGGAGGTGAAGGTATGTTCAGAGCTCAGGGTTTGTGCAGTGAGAAAGTTCTCTGTTAACTCATGAAATGCAGTACATGCCTCAACTCACAGTACATAATGGACCCACAGTGCAAGTATATGGCAACTGATTTGATGGAAACCACTATCATTGCTGGATGATTCCAATGGACAGCCAGTTTGAGAACCACTGAAGTAGATTATGTCTCCAGGTAAGATAATTTTTTAAAAATCATATAACCCCACATAATTGTTCCAGAAACAGATGGTAATTTTAGTGTGTTTGAATGATTGAGGAAACAGCTACTCTACTAAAATTTTTTATCTCAATGGCCTTAGAAATATTCCTTGACTTTTAGGAAGTGTGTTTAAAATAGGAAAGGGTAAGAGGTATAAAATGTATTGAATCACCTACACGTTTCATTGAATTGACGTATTAATTCACTAACTCATTTGTGTGTGTGTCAACATTTGCTATATAATAGGCATTTTGCCTATTATATAGCATTGGCTAAGACCAGTCCATGACCTCAACTAAATCAGTCCACATGGGTGACACCAAGGAAATGAAATTAGATCAACAGAGTGATGGACTGGAATATGGAATGATAACTGCCTTGAAAATAATACACACAAGGTGTCATAGGAGGCCTGCAGCCATGGAAGTAGAAAAAGCAACACACAGCTCCTTAGGAAACCGCTCGTAGGAAGAGGAGGGTGGAATGAGGATGGGACATGGTGACCTGGCAGGGGATGACGCTAGCGAAGCTGGCAGATCTAGGTCAGTGACTCTCAACCTGGCTGCACGTAGAATTGCTTGAGGCATAAAACCAAAACCAAAACCAAAACCAAAAACAAACTAATGTCCAGTTCCTGCCCCAAACCAATTAAATCGGAATCTTTTGTGTGTGTGGGGGGGGGGGGAGTGGGGGGGGGGAACCAAGGTGATTCCAGTGAACTGCCAGTTTGAGAAACACTGGACTAAATTAGGAAGTGTCTTTTTACTGATCTAAGGTGTTTAGATGTTGGACTTTGAATTCTTTAAAAAAAAAAAAGACTCTTAATACTATGGATATAATTAGATCCAAGAAACAACATTAAACTTTCAAACTGATTTAAAGTGACCTTCAGGCTCACCAATGCTCATTTAGCTCTTTGAACCCTGCCGGACAAAAGGTCACCAGGATAACATAATGGGCAGAGCTCATGTGAAACAAGGTGGATTTAAGTCCTGACAAGTTATGCAACTTTCTCTGTGTGCCTCGGCTTCCTCATCTATATTTGATTAGTGATATCCACCAATTTTGCAGGAGTGTTATAAAACATTTATTGAAGATTTACTGCAGGCTGGGCTTTTAGATAAGTTCCAGGAATATCATAGTGAGCAAAAAGTTAAGCTCATTCCTATGGAACTTCACTTCTAAAGAAAGGCTTGGGCGTTAGTCAATACCATACAAGTGATTATTAAAAATTACATAATTACAATTATTACATTACAAATGGCTACATCTATATAGGACAAACACCAGAAACTAAGAAAATGTGTATAATAGGAGAGCTTATCTGGGAAGAGCAGGCTGGAATTTGAAGGACTGGAAGCTAATCCTTTGAACATGCAGGGAAAGGGGGATGTGAGGGAAGTGGGGAGGAAAGGGAAGTCCAGGCAGAGCAAAGTATGTAAGTGAAAGCCCTGAGAGGTGAGACAGTAACGTATGTGAATGACTTAGCAGCATTTCAGGTGCGTACTCAGTAGCCGCTGTCTTTTCTGAATGTAAACTATAGACAGGTGAGAGATAGAAATGGAAGAAGAGGTTGACTGGATCAGATATGTTCTGATTTTAAAAACACTTTAAAATATTTGTGATGTTGAGTTGAAGGTAAAAATGTGCCCTCTGACCCAAGCAGTTGAAGATTTTGTGCTTCATGAAGGTCTCAAGGAAGAAAGGTTGGCTTTCACTCAAACCCAGGAAGAACTGCTCACTGAGTTCCATGTTAATCATCAAGGTGCTGTCTTGGCTGGACGCTGAGACAGACCATTTCTCCAGTAAAGAGTGGGGTTTCCAGCCAGTCTGGATCTTGGGAGATTATCAATTGCTCTAGCACATTGATGGTACTTATCCCAACTGATATCACAAAGTGCCTCAAGTGTGACTTCCCGGACCACCTCTCCCTCAGTCTCTCCAAGACTGGCTTGAGTGACAAAATGCAATAATATCCTTCATGGATTTCCTTGGTGTTCCCTCTAGGGGCTCCTGGTGGAGTGGTGAACTATAGACAGCCATTATCATTGGATATTCCAGCAGCTAATAACATGCATTTGATCAATTCTTTTAATATAAGTTGCTAAGGAGCTTCACACATCAGAGTAAGCAGATTTTTCTTTTCTTAATCTTTTGTTTTCTCAATCTCCATAGCCTGAGTGTTACTTTGTTCAAAAGAGAAGGCATGGGTGGGGACCCAACACTATACCTGGCTCATAGTAAGCCCACATCTCTGTGTTCACTCTCACTCTTTAGCTTGTGTGTCAAGAAGCTGTATATAGTGTAACTAAAAGCATGAGTCTTGGAGTGAGACAGAGCTGGACTCAAATTTAAGCTCCATAACTAGCTGTTGTATGTTGGGCATGATGCATTAACTCTCTGACTCTTGATTTCTTCAGCTGGAAAACAGAGATCATACTGTGAGATTATTAAGGTCAGTGATAACTGTGAAAACCCCCTGGCCCAGGCCTATTTATTTGTAATGGATAGGAGGTTTACAGAAGTTATCACTGTCATGGTTAACATACCAGAATTGTTCTCACTCTTATTGCTCTGTCTTAAGTTTCTACTTTCTTGCTCCCAGCAAATGTAGGGAAGTTCAGTTGGCTCTGAGAACATGCTGTTTGACCTTGGATATCGTATTAGCTGGAACTCTTCAGGACTCTTTTTTTTTTCTCCTTTCTCTTTCTTTTTCTTTTTCTTCTTCTTCTTTTTTTTTTTTTAGTGATGAGAATATTCATCATAAATTGGTTAAGGAAAAAAAAATCAGTCCAGCTGCTATTAGCTGCAGGCATGGCTGGATCCAGATGCTCAAATAATGTTAAGAATTTGCTTCTTGTCATCTCTCATCTCCATTTTACTCCATTTTGGCTTCATTTTGCAGGGAGCCTTTCCCCCTGTATTGACAAAAATGGCCCTCAGCAATTCTAGATCAAGATAGCATAGCACTAGTTTAGCAAGCTGCAAGGCTAATGAAGATAAAGTAATTATTTTCCAAATGCTTCCAGAAAACTTCCTTGGTCTAATTCTCAGATTGACTTGGATCACGTGGTTGTCTATCCTGGTGGCCAGGGGTGCAATGTTCTGATCAGCCAGACCTGAGTCAGGAGCCACACCTGGAATGGGAGAGGAGTGTGGAGCATTCCCCAGAGGAAATGTGGAATGCTCTTAACCAAAGAGGTTCCTGGAAATGTAGACAAAGTCCAATCCATGTTCACTAACTATAGGTATTATTCAATATTTTCCTTTAACAGCAGCACCCTTCCCCATAAAACAACTGTGGCCAGAAGAGGTTCACTTGGATCAGCTGCCCAGTTGCTCCCCTACTCCCAGCCTTGCTGACCCCTCATCCAGCCTTCCCCTCACCCTGGGAGACACCAGGTTTCTGCAAGTTTGCAGCATCTTCACTTGTCCCAACTTGCATAGCAAGAACGAGTATTATGAAGAAAGAGGAGTGTAGCCAGCTGTTTGCCCTCCTATCACCCACTGTCAAAATATATTAAAGCCCTCTTGGGAGCATAACCATTTAATTGCCAGGAACTACCAGTTTAAAAGAAATCAATAACTTTTCTCTCTGTGGTTTCTAGCCCCCCTCAAACAAATAACTATTTCTTACCTTGACTTTACAGTGACTTAAATACCCAACAATAGCAGGAAACTGGTTTCCATTGACTATTTACTATGCCCCTTAGCCTGGTGTGGGGTGGAGCAGGGTGAGGGGAACACTAGGTATACACCTATGACGGACATCACTAATCAATCAGCCTTTTTTTTTTTGGCCTGATGAACCTGGGCCTGGTCTCTGAATCCTTCTCAATTCAGCAACTGTTACAAAAAGAATGTAGTTGGTTTCATTCACAAGATAGAAAACCATTTGCCCTCCTAGGTTTTAGCTATATCTATAACCACATAAAAATATCATTTCTTTAATATGACCTTTTCTCCTTTGTCTCCTTTCAAGCTGACCTTACCAGTACCCCGACTCACCTGCTTCCTTCTCCCTTCCATGTCCACTCTTCTAATCAGTAAGTCCTCAGGACAATGAGGCTCTGAACAGTATCAAGTAATCTTAGGAACAAAGCCTCAGTCTCTTGACTGCAGAGACAAAATTTGGTTCATACTAAAGAAAACATCTAGACCCAGCTGAGTTTCATGTCCAGGCCCAAAAAAGTGGCAAAACCAGATTAAATGACTCCACGGCTGACATCAGGACCTGATGTAGTGACCAATCGGTAGAGACCACAACCCTGCCCAAGACCCTAACTCTTTTAGTCAGCATGATTAATAATTCTCCCCTACATAATCCAACCCCTGGAAGCCTTTGGGGAGCCAGGTCTTCGAGAATTATTAGCTCACTTGTGACTCCAGGTATGGGCCACTGCCTAAAACTATACCCTTACTTTCCTTGCTGCAAGCTCCTGTTCGTGTCTTATTGGGCTTTGGTGTGTGCAGGCAAATGGACCCCTTTAGTTTGGTAACATATCTATATGTCTATACCTAACAAGATGTAATCCTCATAACTCCCCACGTTAGGCATTATTACCCCCATCTTATAAGTGAGTGAGTTACTCTCATTTATAAGATGAGGTACCTCTCCTGAAGGTACAGCAGCTTTCTCACCATTACATAGCTACCAAGGTGGTTTGATTCCACAGCCCATGTTTCAAACCATTCTTCTGCCTTCTCTCTCTCCTCTATATTAAAAACAGCAAATTCTTCATAACTACCTGCTCACCCAGCAGCATAGGGAAGAGCAAAAGCTCAGAGCCTCATGTCAGCCCTGAGGAGAAGCTGGCTTCTACTTCTGCCTCCAAAGACTCCAGGTGACTCACTCACACTGCACTTGACAGCTACCTCCCAGGAGCACTGGAGTCCTCAAGGAGCTGCTCCCCAGCACTACTGTTTTACAAATGGTGCCAGAGTTGGCACTGGCCACGCCTCCTCAGTGGGAAGCAGAATGATGGTATTTTGTTTCCATGAAGCCCTAGCATCTCTAAGCTTTGGTTTCCCCAGCAAGTAGGTAAGGGTGGCCAGCGTGCCAAAACAAATCACCTCCACAGCCCTAACCCACCATGGTGAAGGAGAGCAGTGAGCAGCTGGAAGAGGGACCCTGATGCCAGAGGAAATTTGAGGGTGAGCCGAACCCTCTAGACAAGGGCTTGGAGGAGCAGCAGAGGAGATGGCCTAAGGAAAAGAAGGGGAAGGAAGGCCTGTTTTAGGTGCAGGCAAAGCCAAAACTAGTAATAACTCACTATAGCTGCAACCTGCCTTTTATTTCCCAGAAATTGTTCTGAATCCCCTATTATTCCTCCCCCTGCTCCCTCCCACCTATCTCACTGAATATTACAAGAGTTTGTGTAGCCACAGAGGGTAAGAGTATGAGCTTTGGGTCTGAGTCCAACATCATCAATTACTGCCTGAATAACCTAAAGAAAGTGCTTTAGCTTCTTTGTGCCTTACTTTTCTCATCAACATAATGGGGATAATAGTATTGCACACTTTATTGAAATGTTTCCGAACATTTGCACTATTGACATTTTGAGCCAGATAATTCTTTGAGATGGAAACTGCCCTGTGCATTGTAGAATTTTCAGCAGCATCTCTGATTCCTATCCACTTGATGCCAGTACCATCCATCCAACCACCCGTAGACTAAAAAGTCTCCAGATGGTGCTAAATATACTGGAAGTGGGTGGGAGAGGGTAGATGAGAACCACTGCCTCATTAGATTCTTATAAGAATTAATCAAGCTGATGTGATATATCATAAATCACTTAGAAGAGTACTTGCCATATAAAGAGTTGCTAAACGTTAGTAATTATTGCCATGCCTTTGTCCATGCTGATCCTGCTGCCTGGGGCACCACTCCCTCCTTTTTCACACTACCTACACCCACACTTACAACAGATATTGCTAATTAATTGTAGCACTATTCCTAAGGCCTTTGGGTATAACTTCTGAATCATCAACACAGTTGCTGTCTTTCAAAATCCAAGTGCTTGTCAGTTATTCTTCAAGACCCAGGAACAGTGCCTGGCACTGGAAGCTATTTCATTCTGACCTCATGACAACACTATGAAGTCTCTATATGCCCTTGGCAATTAAAGAAACTGAGGTTTGGAAAAGTAAAATAAATTGCCTAAGGTTATGTGGTTATTAAATGACAACACTGGATATGAAGCCCAGTTCTTAAATTCCTCGAAGCCCATTTTTTACCATTCCCAAAGCTAAATATCAGATCCACAGAGTTTGATTCCAAAGCTCATAATCTTAAACGTGACCCTGTATAGATTATGCATAAATATTCTCCTGGGGTGGAGACGGGGAGGTGCTAACAAACTACCTGTCCAACAAAAATTGGAAAGCCCTAATTTGTAACGGTCCCCAATTCCCATGATGTAAATACTCTCACCACGGCCAATGAGAAGTTACCAGTGAGGTAAAGACTGGACTCACCAGATTTTTGACAATTTAACAACTGGTTCTTATGAGCTGGTGTAAGCAGTTGCCAGGACCTGCTTAGTGGCTTCCATTCCATTTTAATTTTTTTAATCCTCACCAGAGGATATGTTTATATTTATTGATTTTAGAGAGATAGGAAGGGAGAGAGAGAAACATTTATGTGAAAGAGAAACATTGATTGGCTGCCTCCCAAATGCTCCTCTACTGGGGGTAGAACCTGAAACCTAGGCATGTGCCCTGACCAGCAATCAAACCCACAAGCTTTTGGTGTACAGAATGATGCTCCAGCCAACTAAGCCACCTGGGCAGGGCTCTAGTCCATTTTAGAACAAGGAAGAACAACTGCAAATAAGTAAAACCTATGAAATTCCAAGGTATTGCAGGCAATGGAAGAACTAGCTAAGGCAGAGACTATTCCATCCCTAAAGTTTGACACCTACACACAAACCCATGCTTCGGTTTTAGTTCCACTGCTGCACTTCCATAATCTAACATGGTAAACTCTAAATACTATGTCCAGAAAATTAGTCCAGGCTGACATTAGCTTTGCAGGCTCACTAACTGCCTGCAAGTTCGGTTTTGTTTTGTTTTGTTTTGTTTTAAGAAACTGTGGTACATTTACACAATGAAATTCTATGCAGCAGAAAGAAAGAAGGAACTCCTACCCTTTGCAACAGCATGGATGGAACTGGAGAGCACTATGCTAAGTGAAATAAGCCAGGCGGTGAAAGACAAAAACCACATGACCTCACCTTTAACAGGAACCTAATCAACAAAACAAACAAACAGGCAAAATATAACCAAAGACACTGAAATTGAGAACAGGCTGACAGTCACCAGAGGGAAGAAGGGAGGGAATTTCAGGGGAAAAAGAGAAGGGTTTAGAGCAACAAGTATAAAGGGCACATGGACAAAAACTAGGGTGGGGTGTGGAAATGGGAGGGAGGTGGGGAGGGTAGGGGCGGTGGGCTGGAATGGGCATAAAAGACAGAAAACTGTACAGGAACAACAATTAAAATAATTTTTTTAAAAAAAGAATAAAGAAAAAACAAACATAAAACAAAAAACAGGAAACTCTTCCTCCTTACGTTGATTGTTTTTAGCAAACAACTCAAGAATAAATATTAGCAGCAGGACAGTGAGTCTGGACTCATGTGTGGTTTGCAGCTGGTCTCCCCTCCAGAGAGGTAGTGCAAGATATGCTTCAATTAGCACTGTTGCTCCAGGCCAGTGGAAGAAGCATCAGGGATCCATCTTGTTGGGCTATGTGCAATGTGTGCAGCCCTGCTGTAATTAGTATGGAAGCTCTATGCTTAGTTAACTTAATGAGCACTAACCGCATGTTCCCTCTGCTCCTAAGCAAGCAGAGACCTCCCTCCTGTCTTTTTTGCCTCCTAGCTCCCCATCCAGAAGGCGAAGATGAGCAATTTCATCATGTCCCTGTCAGGCAGTTTCTCTTCCACCCTGGTGAGTCCTAATGTATTGTCAGATTCCATTGAGCATGCAGTTATTTGCCATCTTTGAACATTGGGTGGAAACACATTCTCAGTGGCGTTTCAAGCATACAGGTTGCATTCTGGAAGTGGCATGGCTCTTGACACCAGACATGGCTGTTTCTCATGAAAGTTAATAGATGTGCTTAGCCCTGCACAATGGCCAGATCTTTGTCCCTTGAGTCATCCTGACAATTCCCATTCACTTCAAAAAAAAAAAAAGAAAAAAAAAAATAAGCCACAATCACCAAGAGAATTCATTGGAGTTTAAAACTCATTGCAAAGGTATATAAGTCTCTTTTCCTATAGATTCTGCCACCAGGTGAAGAGTCAGAGAGTTCTCTGGAACATGGTTGATGTATAAATTACAGAAAAGCAGCCAGGAAGAGGAGAAAGAACATGAATTCTGGAGTCAGACAGTCACACCTATGTTCAAAGACTGGCTCTGCCAAGAGCTGGCTGTGTGTCCTTGAGAAGTTATTTAAACTCTCTGTGTCTCAGTTTCCTGATCTGTAAAATGGGAGTAATCATATTAACCTCATAGGGCTCCTGCAACTAGACCTAAACACACACACACACACACACACACACACACACACACACACACACAGGTGTAGGGGTTCCAAGCCCAGCTTGAGACACTTAGTGAGTACTCTGCATTAGTGGCTAAAAAATCACCTCAAAGGAACTTGGTTTGCAGACCCAGAGGTCAGCATAGAGACTTTCCTTTTGTTCCATCCTAATGATTTGAGTATGCCTCTGATAATCTTCAATATTCTTTTTGCCCGTAACTCTTTATGACCGTGATAAGAACCTAGACTGCTTCCTGGTCTATAAAAGTTTGTTGTTGTTGTTGTTGTTTTAAATGGGATCTTCAAAAACCAAATGCCTCTCCTGGCTCCAGAAAGATGGGGAGAATCAGGAAAGGTGCTATACCCATGGAGAGCATAAGGAAGAGGTGCCTGTGCTAAGAATGACTCAAATTCTCCCCTATGCTGGCTTGTGTGGACAGGGGCTTCTGAACCCACGTAAGTCCGACTGGAAATGCTCTCCCTGAAGACATCACATGGCTGTCCCAAGACTTGATAAATATATTAAATTTCCCCCAGGTTTTGTGAGCTAGCTTTAACTTGCACATTTCTAAGGGACCCTCGGGAGATCTCTCAGTGAGGGGAAAAGTCAGGCATATCACAGACTCTGAGATGACAAACCTCCACCCCACAAGCCATCACACTTATTATCTTGCTCTCATCTTTTCCACTTTGTAGCCAATTAAATACTGGGAAACTTCTCCAATAGAGCTTTGTCAAGAAATTCTTCTTGGCTGGGACACAGAGAATGGGGTGGTTGTACATTTGGTTCCAGGTGATGAGGGTGGCTGAGATCCGAAATCTCTATAGGTCCATTCACCCTAGCCCATGGGTGAACCTTGGGGAAGACCATGGATGTGTTAAAATGTAACAGCTTTGCATCCAGAGATGTAACTTTGGAAGCCCATGTATATAAGGCCAGGAGGACGTTATTGCTAAGCCTGACCCTAATGACAGATTTCCTTTCCTGCCTCCACACCAACTCTTTGGAAATCTCATCTCAGAGAAATAAAAACATGAAGAGGTGTCTTATTTCAAATATCTAAAATATTGTTATGTAAAGGTAAGAAACGACCTGATTCACGTTATTTAGAGTGAAAACATGAATAATGAATGACATATACATGAGAGGAAGATGTCCACTTGACATTAAGAAGAACATAACAAAGGAGTCTAAATGAGGCTTTGGGATTTATGAATCTACTAATTATTCAAAAATATTCACTAAGCACCAACTACATGCCAGACACAGTTTCAAATACTGGGATGATACTGGTAAGTCGAAGATGAGCTTTTTTCCCATGGTCCTATTCTTCTTCTTTCCTTCCTTTCCTCTTCCTCCCTTTCTTTTTTCACCCATTCATCAAGAACTGTAGTGCTTACTATTACCAAGAACTGTGCAGGGCATTCAGGCCTCAGAAAATAGCAAACAAATAGATATACAATGGCAAAGCAGTGTGAAAAATAGCTAGTGTACATAGAGCACTTTCCATGGACCAAGCACCATGCATTAGCTCACTTAGTCCTCATGTAAACCCTGTCTGGTGTAGAACTATTATCCTCATTGTAACAGGTGAGGAAACTAAGGTGCAGACAAGCTAAGAAATTTGTTTAAGATCATAAAGCAAAGAAAGTAGTGTAGCTCAACATCCAGCCCCCAGAGTATGATTCGAAGTTCATATCCTTAAATATGACTTTGTATAATTAATGCATATATAATGTGAGGGGATGCTGCTAAACCATCCACCCAAGAAAAGAAAAAAAGCCCCAGTTTGTAGCATTTGTCAATTCCCGTGGTGTATTTACTACCACTATGGCTGATTTGAAGTTACTAATGGTGCAAAAACTAATTCACAAAATTCCTGAAAATTTAACATTTCATTCTTGTGAAAATTACAAGTCAGGCTCCAGCACATGACTGAGGGTATGACATGCTGGTTGATCCAGGAGAGAAGCCCACCTAACCCGGCGGGGACTTAGTTGCAAACTCAAGAAAAATGAGCCATAAACTCTTTTACTTAGGTCCCTGGAACAGCTGATCCCTACCATTCTTTTTTTTTCTCTCTCTCTCTTTGAAGCCTAATTGTTCATTTACTTGGATTCTCTGAGATACCCCAGTATCCCTCCAACATATTTCTTCTTGCCAAACATGATTCAAGTCGAGCTTCATTATTGAAAAACAAAACAATCCTGGTAAGAAAAGCAGAGGGACCTCTCCACTGAGGCCCTTTGTTACTGGAATCAGGAAAATTTTCTCCCTTAGAGCAGCAGCAGTATGTTCATGTCAATTAAACGCAGCTTCAGTGACTAGGCATGCTCTTCTGATAATTCAGGGAACTGTACTCCCAGAACAATGGGAATTGACACTCTATCAAAGGAAAACCTAGCAGCAAGATCCCTGGGTGCACTTAAGCATGTGTATATACACCATTAACTACTTGGCAGAGAGACTGAGGGAACATTGTGACCACAAATAACATAAACTAATGTTGGGGAAGCTGGTGCCAATTGAAGAGATATCTATGCTGAACACAAATTATCTCCAAAATTATAACAGAAGCCAACGGTAAAGTACAATGCAATTCAATTGCAAAGGGAAAAGTCCTACAAACGTTGTAGAAATTAAGCTACAGAGTAAAACAACAAATGTCTACCTGAACTTTGCAGTCAGGTGGATCTGAATTTTTCTCTTCACTGTTTTCCAGTTCTGTGACCTTGGGCAAGGTACCTTGCATCTTGGAGCTTCAGGCTCCACTTGTATATGAGACAGATAATTCAAGGGTGGCTCTGAGGGAAAAAAGAAGAATATGTGGATTCATTAGTGTCATGCTGGCACATAATTGATATTCAAGAGGTAGCAGTTAATGCTATCAACAGTGATGATGATGATGATGATGATGATGATGGTGATGATGGATGTGCTGATGACACTGCCAATGATGATAATGGCTGCAGTTCAAATTCTGCCTCATCCAGGAGGCCCTTCCTGACTACTATATTCCTGCCCAATTTTCCTAACCTTTGGGACTAGCCCTGCTGTAACCCTTGCCTCCACAGGTAAGTAAGTAAACCTGTTTGTGCAGGGTGAAACACTGTGTTTAACATAGCTTTCATGTTTCATGCAATAATAAAAGTACAAGATTTTATTTCAGAGAAGTTTAGTCACTTTTAGTTATTGCTGAAAGTCATACAGCTAATAAGTGGCCGAGCTCAGCAAGTTCAAAAACAGGTATGCTCTAATTCCCAGCTCAAGCTTTATCTTTCTGCTTTATCTTTCCTCCTCAGTATGTTCTTATCTATTAATTGAGCTTAGTGTGGGGACCTACTCTTGTTGTTCTTGATTGTGATGATGATAGTCTTAATGGCGTGTTTCCAAATCCCATGTTAACTCTCCAAGATGGGGATCTTCTGATGGATTATGGCTCCAATCAATGCCAAGTATACATGGAGGATGAATTTGTGCCCTTCTTTGAATCCCAGCGTTATGGATTCTGCATATCAAAAATTACACTGAAAACTGTCAACCCATACCTAATCTATCCCATTTGTTGTCAAGGATGGTGGACAACACTCATGGAGGCTCTCTTTTGATTAGTTGCACCTGGTAGGGAATTAGGAGTCTCCTAGTGTTTGCACTCCAATTAATTTAGATTTGTTTTCCTTACCAAAACTTCCAGGCATTTGATCTGCTCTCAAGATGGATGTACAAGCCCCCCCCAGGGTCTCCTTGCAAACAGGGCCATGGGGCTTCTTGAAAGTGTTGCTGCTCCTCCTCCAGAGTATGACTCTTCGCACTGGCCTCATTCCTTGGCATTGGTGTGGACCTATGGCCAGGGCTCTTTACATAGGCTGCTTGGACTATAGTCCCAGTTCCACCACCTACAAGCCACCATGTGAACTTAGATTAGTTAACACCTCTGTGCCTCACTTTCCTCCTCTACATAATAAGGATGACACTCCAAATGCAAAGTCTTGTTGTAAGGAATAAATGACATGTCACATATAGAAAGACCAAGAGTCTTGGTTCCCAGGCATTCAGTGCCCTCCCTCCACCTGCCCTGGAGCTCTCAGGTACCCAGCCACCAGGAAGGCCCAAGCACAACATACAACTCAGGTTGGCCTCTGTAGGGGTAAAAGGAATTCATATGCCCTCCACCCTTCCACTCTTCCTTCTCCTCCCACCTCCATCACACATTACACACCCCTGTCAAACATCATGCGGAATCTTTCAGCCTTCTCTCCTCCCTCTCACAACTATGGGGATAAATGCTTGATATGGGATCAGAGCTCTGAATTCTGGTACCTGCACCTCCTAAAATTGATTGTGTGTCCCACTGCAAGCTATTTAGTGGTTTCAGCATTTCCCAAATGTGAATGATAATATGAGCTGAACAAGAAGAAGAAAACAATGCCTATCAGTGTTTGGCATGTGATAATCACACAATACATGCTATTGTTGTTCCCAGATATGTTCACCTTGCATGAAGGGATCATGTTCTCTTTGCAAAGCCCTCTGTCTCTGTGTGTGTGTCTCTCTACCTCTCCATTTTTCCGTGTGCATGTATCACTTATCTCAGTCTTTTTCTGCATATTTCTTTAACTTCTCAGACTGTCATGCCTCATCCTTTCTCTTTCTATTCTCTTAAACTATTCTCTCTGTGTCTCTGTCTCTGTCTGTTTCTCTCTTTCTTAATTCCCTCTCTTACTCCTCCCCTCATTCTCTCCCTCCATTCCTCTCTCTTTCTTTTTTCTGGACAGTGGTTCACTATAGCTCCTTTTCTATATTTGTTTAGCCACATCAGGCTCTTGATAGTTACAGATCTCAGTTCACCCACAAAAAATTTATAAGTAACCCTTGTGGTGCTGAGGGAATGTAGATAGTTTGGGAGCCCTCTCCAGGTTGCTCAGGAGATGGTCCAGGGATCCAGTGGTGCCCAAGATCCCACCTGCCAGGGTGAATGCTGACACTGCTGTCTTATGTCATGGTGACCACTGGCTGTGTCACTGCAAGAGAAATGCTGCTGATGACCAGGGAGATTAACTGCAAATAATGCAAAGTGCGAGGTCTCCAGAGGGATCAGAATGCTCCCCAATGATTCATCCAAATGCTCATTTTTAACTCAAAACACAAATTCAGTTGCCAACAGAAGTCTATAAAGAATTAATTAGGGAACTTCACAAACAGTCAAACTGATAAATTTATCACTGTCCGGAAGAATCATTTCCTCTTTCAGACTCGAAGTATGGCTGTCAAAAGATGAAAATAAAGGAAAACACTGAAGGAAACAGGCCTGTTGTCTTGCTTTTTTTTTTTTTTTCTCTAGTTAAAGGAAAGAAGATCATTAAGAACTTGGAGAATGCAGAGAGAGAGGCTGACATGCTACTAGACCACACACTTCATGAGGGCAAGATCAGCCATGTCAGCTGTGTTCACTGCTGGAACCCCAGTGCACAGCTTGGTTCTGGGCACATAGTAGGAGCTAAAAATAGTTCTTGAATTGACTAAAGAGTCAAAAGGAGTAATGAGATTGATGGCTCAGACTTCTGGCATTGGATCTGGTCTCCCCCCATTGCTCTCCACCCCTTTCTCTGAGACAGGAACTGACATAGCAACATCGTGTCCCTATTCTGTGCTTCTAACAATTCTCACCCAGTTATTACAGCAGCAATCCCAGTGATAATGAAGGGCATGACTTTGCAACTACAACAGGTGCAGCTTCTTCCTAGCTTCTGTCAGTCCTAGTTTCTTCTTTGTGTGTAAAAAGAAGCTAATAATTACAACAACGCCACAGGTGGCAAACACAAGGCCCATAGGCTGAATCCGGCCCTCCACCTTGTTTTATCCAGCTCTGCACCTTGTTTCTACCTGGTGGCAGCGCCAAGCTCCTTGCACCTAGTTAAGGAGTAGTTAGGTTTATGCAGTCCTAAAATGACATTCGGCCCTTTGAAGGCAACTGAGAAGCTGATGTGGCCCCCAGTGAAAATGAGTTTGACATCCCTGATTTATACCATAGAGTTTTTATAGATATTAAGTGGGAAATTTATTTACAGATAGATTTTAGTTATTAATATTATTAGAAGAAGAGCAGGCGACTATACTAGTCTGCTGGGGCTACAATAAGAAAATACTACAGATTGTGTGGATTAAAAAACAAATGTATTTTATCACAATTTTGGAAGCTACAAATCTAAGATCGTATGTCGGCAGAGTCGGTTTCTTCCAAGGCCTCTCATTTTGGCTTGAAGACATCTGCCTTCTTTTGTGTCCTCACATGGTCTTTCCTCTGTGTGTATGTCTCTGATGTCTCTGTGTCCAAATTCCCTCTTCTTATAAGGGCACCAATCAGATTAGATTACAGCCCACCTCAATGGCCTCATTTGACTTAATAACTTCTTTTAAAACCCTATCTCCAAATGTATTCTAAGGTGCTAGGGACTCAGCCTTCATCACATGGATTTTGCAAAGACACAGTTCAGCCCCTAATAGGGACCTTCAGTATATTCACACTGATTTAATAAAGATTCCCAATAGCTTAAGAGAAACAAAAATTTATCTTTCCACTGGCCCTGAGCTGAGTTCACCCTTGAAAAAATTTGATCTAAAATTTTTTTTTAAAGCCTGCTCTGTTAGCATGCAAAGAGCCAGACAGACCAGAGATCTAGGCACTGGCTGCATAATAGGATATCAATCAGGTATCTTGTACTCTCCCTGCTCCTCATTTAGGAGAAGTGGATTATACCACTTCTCCTATACCACACGGTGCCCAAGATCCCACTTGCTACAATTATAGCTGTATAATTGCTTAAGATACTGAAAAGAGCTGTAGAGGTTTGAATACAAAGTATGAGTTTGTTGACAGTTGCCAGATGGGAGAGGCAATGACTAGAGTGGGTGGATACTGGGTGAAAAAGGTGAAGGAATTAAAAATTAAAAATTGGTAGTTGCAAAATAGTCATGAGGATATAGCACAGCATAGGGAATGTAGTCAATAATATTGTAATAACCCTGTATGGTGGCGGTTAGGTACCAGAATTATTGGAGGAATTACTTCATAAAATATAGAATTATGTGACCACTGCGCTGTACACCTGAAACTAATATAAAATATAAAATAATATTAACATCTGTAATTGAAAAAAACTTAAAGAAAAGTATGAGTTTGTACACAGAATAGTATTTCTACCTGTACCTTGAGGAGTTGGTTTCCAGAGCTCTCCGTTACAGTCAGGATGTAGTAGAGAACACTAAGACCATCTGAGGGAAAAAATGGTCAGGGTATCAAGGTTGCGGGAAAACCCATGACAGTCTTTATTACTGCAATTCTTCCATCTGGTCCAGTATCAAGAAGAGTCTGCAAGTCCAGGTTGTCACCAGACAGAAAACAATGTTGTCCGGGCATGAAGCATGGTAAATGGTGCCAAGATTTCCTTTGCTTTTCCTTTCAAAATGTCTTTCTCTTCTTTAAATTTTTTAATTACATTTATTGGGGTAACACTAGTTAATAAAATTACATAGGTTGTAAGTGTACAATTCTATACTACATAATTGCATTGTATGTTTACCACCCAAATTCAAAGCTCCCTGTATCCCCATATTTTTAATCCCGTTTACCCTTTACTACCTCCCCACCCTCCCTCTTTCTTTCTGGTAACGATCACACCGTTACACGTGTCCATGAGTTTTTGTTTGTCTTGTTTGTTCATTGGTTGCTTTCAGTTTTGTATGCCACATATGAGTGAAATCACATGGTTCTTGACTTTTTCTGCCTGACTTACTTTGCTTAGCATGATATTCTCAAGATATATCCATGTTTTCACAAATGACAATATTTCATCTTTTCTTGTGGCTGAATACTATGTCATTGTATGTATGTACCACATCTTTTTTTATCCAATCATCTTTCAAAAAACACTTCAGTTGTTTCCATGGCATAGCTGTCGTGATTAACACTGCAATAAACATCGGGGGATGTATATCTTTATAAATAGATGTTTTGGAATTTTAGGGGTAGATACTCAAAAGAAGTGTGGCTGAATTATATAGTAACTCTAGTCTCAATTTTTTGAGGAAGCTCCATGCTGTTTTCTATAGTGGCTGTACCAGTTTACATTCTGACCAGCAGTGAATGAAGGTTTCTTTTTCTTCACAAGCTCTCCAACGTTTGTTATTGCTTGTCTTGTCTACGATAGACATTCTAACAGGCGTGAGGTGATATCTCATTATAGTTTTGATTTGCACTTCCCTAATAGTGAAGTTGAGCACCTTGTCATATATCTATTTGCCATTTGTATGTTTTCTTGGGGGAAGTGTCTGTTCAGGTCCTCTACCCATTATTTTTATTTAATCGTTTGATGTTGAGCTGTACGAGCTCTCTATATATTTTAGATAGTAATCCATTATTGGAGGCATTGTTTGCAAATATCTTCTCACATTTGGTTGTTTGCATTTTTGTTTTGTTGATGGTTTCTTTTGCTGCACAAAAGCCTTTTAATTTTATATAGTCCCATTCATTTATTTTTGTTTTTACTTGTTTTGCCTTTGAGGTAAAATTCATAAAATCCTCCCTAAGACCAAGGATCATAAGTTTAATGCCTATGTTTTGTTCTATGTAATTTATTGTTTCAAACCTTATATTTAGGTCTTTGATCAATTTGGAGTTAATTTTTGTGTGTGGTGACAAATAGCATTCTAATTTCATTCTTTTGCATGTTGTTTTCTAATTTTCCCAGCAACATTATTGAAGAGGCTTTCTTATCTCCTTTGCCTTCTATTTGCCCATATACATGTGGTTTTATTTCTTGGTTCTCAGTTTTGTTCCATTGATCTGTGTGTCCATTTTTCTGCCAATACCATCCCATTTGGATTATTGTCATGTTGTAATATAATTTGAAGTCAAGGAGTGTGATTCTGCAGGTTTTGTTCTTTTCTCTCAGGGTTGCTCTGTCTATATGGGGGGTTTTGTGGCCACATATATATCTGGTGATTTTTTTAGTTCTATTTCTTTTTTAAAATGCCATTAGGATTTTGATGGAGATTGCATTAAATGCACATATTGCTTTAGGGATTATGGCCATTTTAATTGTGTTGGTTCTTCCAATCCATCAACATGGAATATCTTTCCATTCCTTTGTGCCTTCTTCAATTTTTTTAAAATAATGTCTTGTAGTTTTTAGTATATAGGTCCTTCACTTCCTTGGTTAAGTTTATTCCTAGGTATTTTGTTTTTATTGTTGCATGCAGGGGCACAAGGATGGCTTTAGATATGCAAATCAACCAATGTGATACACCATCTTAACAAACTAAAAGAAAAATTACATGATCACATCGATAGATACAAAAAAGCATTTGACAAGGTACAACACCCATTTATAATTAAAACACTCAATAGAATGGATCTAGAAGTACCTCAACCTAATAAAGCCAATATATGACAAACTGTCAGCTAATATCATACTCAATGCTAAAAAACACTGAAAGCTTTTCCTCTAAGATCAGGAGCAAGACAGAGATGTCTACTCTCACTACTGTTAATCAAGATAGTACTGGAAGTCCTAGCCAGAGCAATCAAGCAAGACAAAGAAATGAACGGCATCAAAACTTGGAATAAAGGAGTAAAATTGTCACTTTTTGCAGATGTGATTCTTTATGTAGAACACTCTAAAAACTTCGCCAAAAAAAAAAAAAACTATTAGAAACAATAAACAAATACTGTAAAATTTCAAGATACAAAAATCAATGCAATAAATTTGTTGCACTTCTATATACTAAGAGTGAAATTTCAGAAAAAGAAATGGGAAAAAAAAAGCCTTTCAGTCCAATCAGGGTCTGCCTCTGAAAACTTCTGGGACTCTTCTCTAGCCTCAGCCTCTTTCTCTCCTCCTTACCTTATACCCCTGGTCTTCACTATTCTTCTGCCAGGTCTTGTTCTGCCATAAAGGAATTCCTTAAATCCCCCAGGTTTTGAACATCAGCCTGATTCCTTCCTCTGTCATAGAAAGAGGATTCCAACTTTTCACTTTCCTCAGATGAGAGCAGATGAGAGCTTGAATCCTGAGGCTACAGCTTGAGTCCTTGATCTTCCACTTTTAAGCTGTGTGACCTTGGAAAAGTTACTAAACCTTTCTATGCCTCTGGTGAAATGATAATGACCATTGTTTTTGCCCCTTAGGGTTGTTATGAGTGTTAAATTAGATAATATACATAAAGTCTCAGAACAATGTCTCATACTTAGAAAGTGCAACATGTGTTAACTGTTTTGACCCAGAAGTGAGTATCCACACTAGTGATTGAGGTTAGGAAGGACAATTTATTATGGTGTGTAAAGAAAACATTTACCTGTTATTTTCTTTTGAATTTCTTGCTCTGTATCTGATTTATAAGATACATAATATATTAATTCAGAAATACATGTTTATAATTTATACATAAACATATATATGGTAGAATGCTCCAAAATTCTAATGGGTGCACAATCAAAAGAATTTGGAAACCATTGATTCATAAGATGGATCAATTCTCCTTCTTTAAAAAATAATTTGTGGAGTAAGTATTTTTCATAGTATTCCTTTCTCTCATTAATACCGACTTTCTCCTTGAGCATAATATAGTTGTCATTATTATGTTAATGAAACCTCAGTCATTCTATTGTCTTTCTAAAGACAGCTTCCCTACCAAGAATGGAGGGAGAAATCTCATCCTGCTACTAATAAATTTTTACACTCACCAAAACACAACAACAACAGTGTCTGAGAGAGAGAATTAAAGAATGTCAGGGATGTTTAACACATAATAAATTAGTATTCATGACTATTGTACAACTCATTTCCACTTGCCATCTCCTGCACACTAGCCCCACCTCCAACCTGTTGGTTTTCAATGATATACATGTCACTTCATTTTGTATTCCTTTTATTGTGCATTCTCAGGAAAGGCTGCATTTTTGTGTCCGCTTTCTTATTCTAATAACCACTGCATGTCAGGTTTTAGATATTGGTTTCCAATTTTGGGACCAACTGTGTTCCCAGAAATTCCATGTTATTTGGATACCTGCCTTGGAAATAGCTTTGGGTGATCCCGTTCCAAACCATTGTATTACTGGTGGGCATTTCTTAAATACCTTTGCCAATACCTAGAATTGTGTAATCTTGACTTTCTCCAAATAAGTTTGTACCAAAGCCACCTGCTTCTTATATGCCTGCCTGTCTTTTACTAATCAGAGTAACCTGAAAGTAAAGGGGACTGTCATGGTGGTGGGGATTGGTGGTGAACTCCCTCATTAAAGAAGGTTTCTAACCTTGACACCATTTATATTTGGGGCCAGATATTTCTTTGTAGGGAATTGTCTTGTGCATTCTAGGATGGTCAATGGCATTCCAGGTTTCTACCCACTGGATGCCAGCAGCATTCCTCCCCTAGACATGATAACCAGAAATGTCTCTAGATGTTGCCAAATGTCCCCTGGAGATGGGCAAAATCCCCAGGATGGGCAAAATCATCCTGGGCTGACAATCCTGCCCTAAAAGTAGTCAAGCAAAATGTGAGATGGATATCTCAGGTTTCTCAAGTTCAAGTGCTAGATGGGAACTAGATCCAGATTCTAAAGTCCTTGGATACTCTGCTTCAAAAGCCAGGTCCCATGTGAAAGGATGCAAACAGAAGCACTCCAGGGAGGCTGATACTTGGTGCATTTAAGGTTAATGCAGAAGACCTAAGATGATGGAGGAGTAAGTAGAAGCTACACTAACCTTCTTCCAGGACCAAACTGTAATTACAAGTAAATTATAGAAAAAAATCATCCTGAATAACCAATTGCACACTAGCTGGAGAGAAGCCTTATAATCACAGAGAGACAGAAGAAGCCATTTCCCCCACAAAGTGGGGAGGACTGATAGGGAGTGCACAGGAGATGTAAGAGGGTGAGCTGGGTCCCCATGGGTATCAGCTGAAGTTTCAGAGGGATATATCAATGAGCAGGGGGTTCCCCCAAGAAGTGTGGGGTCTAAATCCCAAACAGGCCTCCCCAGCCTACAGCACTAGGAAAGGAACCCAAATAACATACAACAGTGAAAAGCAGTGGGGTTTCTCTCTGCCAGGGAGACACGGCTGGAGACTCAGAGAGCCTCACAGATGACCAACACACAAAATTCTATTGCAGCTGCTACCCTAGATTCCTGCAGAGGAAGGGCAGAGTGGACTAAAGACACTTGAGGAGAGTGTGGGGCTGGTGGTTCTGGGGAGAGAAGTGAAGGAACAGCTGCCAGGATTCCTGTACTGAATCACTCCCCAAACTGTAGGAGCCATCTTTCCCAGGCCAAGCAAGGCCCTCCAAGTGGCATCAGCTTGATGGGAAGCAAAAGCACCATCCACAGGAATTACTCTGCCCCACTCTGTGGTGTTTAAGCCCTCCTGCTGAGGAGTACAGCTGGAAGACTTGCCCTCTTTAACCCTACAGACAGTCTATAGGTAGAAGTGGATTATTGGGAGCTCTGAAGCTTCAGCTGACCTGCCCACAGGTCCCGTGCTAGTAAAAGTCTAGCTTTCATGCTCAGCCTGCTTCTTTCTGCACACACCCATGCCCAGCAGAGGAAACCACAAACTGTGGATCACTGATAGCTCCAAACAGGTTGCCCAGGGCCAGTAACAGGAAGGGTTTGAATTAGGCATGCATGAGAATCTTGCAATTATACTTAATATGTAGAACAAATACAAAGAAGCAGTCAAAATGAGAAGAAAAAGGAATTGGCCCCACATGAAAGAAGAAGAGTATTCTCCAGAAGAACTAGATGAAATGGAGCAAGCAATTTTCAGATAGAGAGTTTAGAGTAATGATTATAAGGAACTTGACAGCATGAAATTAGACAAATCATAAAAAAGGACCAGTCAGAAATAAAAATGCAATATCTGAAATAAATAATACACTGGGAGCAGTGTATTATTTATATGAAGCAGACAATTGATTCAGTGATCTGGAAGACAAGGTAGAAAAAAACACCCAGGCAGAACAGCAAAAAGAAACAAAGAATTTTAAAAATGAGGAGAGCTTAAGGAGCATTTTGGACAACATGAAGCATAACAACATCCACATCATGAGAATACCAGAAGGAAAAAGAGAGCAAGGGATCAAGAACCCATCTGAAGAAATAATGACTGAAAAAGCCCCTAATCTGGTGAAGGAAAAAGAAACACAAGTACAGAAAGCTCAGAGAGTCCTAAACAAGTTGGATCCAAAGAGGCCTACACTGAGACACATCATAACTAAAATGACAAGGCTTAAAGACAAGGAGAGAAGCCTAAAACATCCAAGAGAAAAGCAGGTAGTAACATATAAGGGAGCACCAATTACACTGTCATCTGATTTCTCATCAGAAACATTTCAGGCCAAAAGGGATTGGCATGAAATATGCAAGGTGATGAAAAGCAAGGACCTACAACCAAGGCTACGTCGCCCAGCAAGATTGTCATTTAAAATTGAAGAAGAAATGTGGAGTTTCCCAGACAAGAAAAAGCTAAAGTTAATACCAAACCAGTACTGCAACAAATGTTAAAAGCTTGCTTTAAGAAGAAGAAATAGGAAAACAGGGAGAAAATAGTTTAAAAATAAAATGACAATAAATACATATCTATCAATAATCACCTTAAATGTAAATGGCTTAAATGCTCTGACCAAAAGACATAGGTTAACTGAATGGATAAGAAAACAAGACCCATATATGTGCACTCTACAAGAGACCCATCTCAGATTGAAAGATAAACACAGACTAAAAGTAAAGGGATGTTAAAAGAGATTCCATGCAAATGGAAAGGGAAAAAAAAGGCTAGGGCAGCAGTACTTATATGTGACAAAATAGACTTTAAAACCAAGGCTATAGTAAGAGACAAAGAAGAACACTACATAATGATAAAGGGGACAATCCAACAAGAGGATATAACCCTAGTAAACATTTACACACCCAACATAGGAACACCTAAATATGTAAAGCAAATCTTGATGGACATAAAGTGAAAGATCAAAAGAAATATGTCATAGTTGGGGATTATAACACCCCATTGACTTCAATCAATAGATCTTTCAGACAGAAAATCAGTGGAGACAGCAGCCTTAAAGGACACACTAGCTCAAATGGATTTAATTGATGTCATTAGAGCATTTCAGCCCAAAGAAACAGAATATGCGTGCTTTTCAAGTGCATATGGAATGTTTTCTAGGGTAGACCACATGTTAGGACACAAAACAACTCTCACTAAATTTAAGGAGACTGAAATAATAGCAAGCATTTTCTCTGACCATGAAGCAATGAAATTAGAAATTAATCACAAGAATACTGAGAAACACACAGAGACATGGAAGCTAAATAACATGTTGTTAAACAATAAATAGGTTAACAACAAGGTCAAGGAAGAAATCAAAGATACCTTGAAACAAATGAAAATGAGAAACAAAAATCCAAAATCTGTGGGACACAGAAGAAGCAATCCTAAGAGAGAAATTAATAGCATTACAGGCCTACCTCGCAAAATAAGAAAAAGCTCAAATAATAATCTAACTTTACACTTTAAAAAAAACTTAAAAAAAAAAACAACAAATAAAACCCAAAGTGAGTAGAAGGAAAGGAAAAATAAAGATCAGAGCAGAAATTTAAAAAAAAAAATAGAGTCTTACTTCCAGCCAAGTAGAAAGCATAGGTAGCTACACTTTGCCACCTCATACAACCAAAAGAAGGGCAACAAATTTAAAATAAAAACAACAACACCCAGAACCACCAGAAAATCAAACTGTATGGAAGTCTAACAACTAGGGAGTTAAAGAAGAAACATTCATCCAGACAGGTAGGAGGGGTAGAAATTGGCAGCCAGGGTGGAGAGGACTCACAGCAAGGCAGTGGCTGGCAGAGCATGCAGTCCCACATTTACGTGCGGATAAACTGGGAGGAACAACTGGAGAGTGAGACAGACTGTACAACATAGGGTTCCAGCACAGGGAAATAAAGCCTCAAAACCTCTGACTGGAAAAACCTGTGGGTGTTGAATTGGCAGGAGAAACTCCCAGCTTCACAGGAGAGTTGGTTGGAGAGATGGACAGGGTCCTAGAATGTACATTAAACCGCCCATCCAGGAATCAGCACCAGACAGCTCAATTTGCTTGTGAGTAGCAGAGGAAGTGACTGAAAGCCCTCCAAGAGCTGAGCAAGCAGTATTATTCTCTCTCTGACCCCTCCCCCACATATAGCACAACAACACAGCAACATGGGTTGCCCTGCCCTGGAAATACCTAGGGCTCTGCCCCTTACTACATAACAGGTGCACCAAAACAAAAATATATGGCCCAAATGAAAGAGCAGATCAAAGCTCCAGGAAAAAAATACAACTAGTGATGAAGAAATAGCCCACCTATCAGATGCAGAGTTCAAAATACTGGTAATCAGGATGCTCACAGAATTGGTTGAGTATGCTCGCAAAATAGAGGAAAAAGTAAAGGATATGAAAAGTAAAATAAAGGAAAATGTACAAGGAGACAACCATGATGGGAAGGAAACCAGGATTCAAATCAGTGGTTTGGACAGAAGGAAGAAATAAACACTCAACAACAACAGAATGAAGAAACAACAATTCAAAAAATAATAATAAAGAGAAGCTTAGGCAACTCTGGAACAACCTTAAACTTTCCAACATCCCAATCATAGGGGTGCCAGAAGGAGAAGAACAGCAGCAAAAAATTGAGAACTTATTTGAATAAATAATGAAGAAGAACTTCCCCAATCTGGCAAAGGAAATAGATTTACAGGAAGGCCAGGAAGCTCAGAGAGTCCAAAAGAAGTTGGACCTAAAGGAAGCACACACCAAGACACATCATAATTACATTACCCAAGATGAAAGATAAGGAGAGAGTCTTAAAAGCAGCAAGAGAAAAGGAGACAGTTACCTACCAAGGAGTTCCCATAAGACTATCAGCTGATTTCTGAAAAGAAATCTTACAGGCAAGAAGGGGCTAGAAAGAAGTCTTAAAAGTCATGAAAGGCAAGGACCTACATCCAAAATTGCTCTATCCAGCAAAGCTGTCATTTAGAATGGAAGGGCAGATAAAGTGTTTCCCAGACAAGATCAAGTTAAAGGAGTTCATCATCACCAAACCTTTATTATATGAGATGTTAAAGGGACTTATCTAAGGAAAAGAAGATCAAAAATATGAACGATAAAATGACAGCAAACTCACAACTATCAACAACCAAACCTAAAAGAAAAAAAAACTAAGCAAACAACTGGAATAGGAATGGAATCACAGAAATGTAGATCTCATGGAGAGTTACCAGTGAGGAGAGAGAGGGGGACAATGGGGGGAAAAGGAACAGGGATAAGAAGCAGAATAAGTAGTCAGGGTGAGGTTAAGGATAATATAGGAAATGGAGAAGCCATGGACATGAACTGGCGGGGCGAGGGAGGATGCTAGAGAGTGAGGGGGGCAGTGAAGGGAGGAGGAGGATAAAGGTGAGGAAAATAATGGGACAATTGTAATAGCATAATCAATAAAATATACTTTAGCCCTGGCTGGTTTAGCTTAGTGGATTGAGTGTGCGCTGTGAACCAGAGTGCTGCTGGTTCGGTTCCCAGTCAGGACACATGTCTGGGTTGCAGTCCAGGTCCCCAGTGTGGGGCACGTGAGACAACCACACATTGATATTTCTCTCCCTCTCTTTCTCCTTCTCTCCCCCTCTTTCTGAAAATGAATAAATAAAATCTTTAAACTATATACATACTTTAAAAAATAAAAAAAAGAAATAAAAGTCATCCAAATTGGAAAGGAAGAAGTAAACCTGTTTTTATTTGCAGATGACATGATACTGTAAATGCAGAATCCCAAAGATTCCACCAAGAAACTACTAGGAGTGATAAATGAATTTAGCAAAGTAGCAGGACACAAAATTAATACCCAGAAATCAATTGCCTTTTTATATGCCAATAAAAAACTAACAGAAAGGGAAATTTAAAAAACAATCCCATTTACAATTGCTTCAAAAAGAATAAAATACCTAGGAGTAAATTTAACTAAAGATCTAAAAGACCTGTACTCAGGAAATTATAAGACACTGAAGAAAGAAATAGAAGAAGATACAAATAAGTGGAAACAAATACCGGGTTCACGGATAGTAAGAGTTAATATCATTAAAATGTTCATACTACCCAAAGCAATCTATAGATCCAATGCAATTCCTATCAAGATTCCAATAATGTATTTCACAGAACTAGAACAAATATTTCAAAAGTTTATATGGAACCACAAAAGGCCTCACTTAGCAACAGCAATCTTGAGAAAGAAGAGCAAAGTTGGAGGAAATACACTACATAATATCAAACTATACTATAAGGCCATACCAATCAAAACAGCATGGGACTGGCATAAGAATAGGCACATAGATCAATGGAAAAGAATAGAGAGCCCAGAAATAAACCCACACCTTTATAGTTTGTTAATATTCAACAGAGAATGTAAGCACATACAATGGGCTAAAGATAGTTTATTCAATAAATGGTGCTGGGAAAATTGGACAGATACATGCAGAAAAATAAAACTAGATCACCTTCTTATACAACACACAAGAATAAATTTGAAATGGATTAAAGACTTAAGTGTTAGACCTGAAACCATAAAAATCATAGAAGGAAGCACAGCAAAATCTCAGACATAGCTTGTAGCAATATTTTATCAGATATATCTCCCCAGGCAAGGAAAACAAAAGAAAAAATAAACAAATAGGAGTATATCAAACTAAAAAGTTTCTGCAGGCAAAGGAAACTATCAATAGAATAAAAAGATGACCCACAGAATTGGCAAATATATTCACCTATATATATGATAAGGAGTTAATATCCAAAATGTATAAATAATTTTAAAAACTCAAAAGCAAAAAGGAACCCAATTGAAAAGTGGGCAAGAAAACCTGAATAGGCACTTCCTCAAAGAGGACACACAGATGGCCAATAAACATATGAAAAGATGCTCAACATCATCAACATCACTGATCATCAGAGAAATGCAAATTAAAACCACAATGAGAGATCATCTCACACATGTCAGAATGTCTATCACCAATAAATCAACAAACAAGTGATTACAAGGATGTAGAGAAGGGGAACCCTTCTGTGCTGTTGGTGGGAATGCATATTGGTGCAGCCACTGTGGAAAGCAGTATGGAGATACCTCAAAAAAATAAAAAAAGATCTGCCTTTTGACCCAGAGATCCTACTTCTGGGAATATATCCAAAGGAACCCAAAACACTAATTTGAAAGAATGTAAGCACCCCTGTGTTCATTTTAATATTATTTACAGTCACCACAATATGGAAGCAGCTCAAGTGTCCATCAGTGGATGAGTGGATAAAATAACTATGGGACATTTACACAATGGAATACTATTTAGCTGTGAAAAAGAAAGTTTTACCTTTTGTGACAGTATGGATGGACCTGAAGGACATTTTGCTAAATGAAATAAGCCAGTCAGAGAAAGACAAATACCATATGATTTCACTCGTATGTGGAATCTAGTGAACAAACTGAATTAACAAGCAAAACAGAGACAGACTCATAGACAGCAGGATGACAGCTAAGCAGCAGGGAGGGTAGGCTTGGAGGGACTGAGCAAAAAGGAAAAAGGACTCATGGACATAGCAGGGGTGAAAGGGTACAAGGAAAATAAATGGTAATGGAAAAAATATAATAAAAATTATTAAATAAAAAATAAATTCCCTGGGTACTATAAAATTCTACAACATCATAAAATAGTTCTCTGTCAGTGGTGTTGGTGGTACAAAGTGGGAGAAATAGGAAAGAGGAAGCAATAGGAGAAGTGTAGCATCCAGGCAAATGGATTTGGAGTCCTCCAAGCCATCATGAAATTGTACACATTCCCTCACTCCCACGTTCATCCCAGCAGGAGTTTGGTGAGATATAGGAGAAGAGGCAAGAGGCAGACTTAGGAGTTTGAGATTCATAGCACACCAGGTGGCTGAGATTTTGTCAAGTGACCCTCAGGAACAATGTGCCCTTTTAGTCTAAGGAGCAGATACATCTCCAGTGCCTTATACCACTCTTCTTCCCCACACCAGCTCTGTGTTTCCACATCCGTAAGTACCAGGAGTTACAAGGAAAAGTGATTTCCTTCTCCTGGAATGTCCAGGGTCTCCTTTCTACTTTAGGAAAATCAGCTTCCTCTCTGAAGTGCTTGAGGGATCTCAAGAGATGTAGGAAAGGGAGACAGCCATAGCTTTGACCCCTCCCTGCCCTTAGAGCCCCCTACAACTAGCACAATCTTCATGGATATTCGCATTCCAAGATAAGGGGTGCAGGCAGACACAATCCATAATTTTCTTATGAAAGGATGTGCATTCTAAGAAGCATGTATCAATTGCAAAGCTATTTTAATCTTCTGTTTATTTCTCATTATTAAGTAATCATCTCACTAGAGCCTGGGTATTTGGGATTTTTAGGCCAGCCCCCAGCTCTAAAATTGACACAGCTAAAATAGTACCACCTCACCTTAAGGACCTCATTTTGCCTACCTCCCCGAGAAGTTTGCTGTTGGGCTTCTTGACCTTCCCATTAACAATAGCCCTTGCCCTGACCAGTATAGGTCAGTTTGCTGGGCATCACCCTGCAAAGCAAAAAGTCCCTGCTGCAGTTCCCAGTCAGGGCACCTGCCTGGGTTGCAGGTTCAGTCCCCGGGCAGGAAGTGTAAGGCCAGTGATCAATGTTTCTCTCTCACATGGATGTTTCTTTCCCTCTCTTTTTACCTCCCTTCCCCTCTCTCTAAAAATAAATAAAATCAATCAAAGAAGAAGAAGAAGAAGGAGAAGGAGGAGGAGGAGGTAGAGGAGGAGGGGGAGATGGAGGAGAAGGAGAAAGAAGAAAAGCTCTTGTACTTAAATGGGCCATATTTGAAATTAATTGTCCTGACCATGACACACTCACTGTCTCACATGCCGGAAGCAGAATGAACTAGAAATCGCCTGTTCTGCATCATCGAATCTTTCCCTCCCTTATGCTATGTTTAGCACTTGTGTGGGCACTTGGCTGATGCCAAATACAACATATTATTTTAATTCCTGTTTTGAAGAGACACCCCTCACAGAAGGTGATGCTTAGGGGTGGAAGAACTTGCTGAGATATTTATTCTGTTGTCTACCTCCCCTCCTGCAGACTGGCAAGGCTTGTTCTTGTCTCAAACACAGAGGAAATCCATCCATCAGAAGTATTTCTCACAGATACAGGAGCTCTGGTTGGCTGTCCCACAGTTATGTTTCCCATTTAAGCAACACCTACTGTGCACCTGCTGAGTATCATGCTCTGTGCAGGACACAGATGACATGGCCATGAACAAGTCAGAGCCCCGGGCCTCGGGGAATTACTGAGTCAGATGGGAAAGCAAACTGGTAAATGCATTGTACAATAAGACACAAAAACAATTAAAAACAAGCAGCTCTCTTTTTTTGAGACCTTACTATGTGTTAGGTACTATGCAAAAAAGGAATGACTACATCAGTTTGAATACCATCTTGGACACACTGGTATAAACTTGGAAAAGTTACTTCCTCTCTCCGAGTTCCTACATGTGGGATCTTGTACCAGTTGTGTAACCTCCCCGAGCCTCAGTTTCTTCATCTACAGAATGGGAGCAGCAATATCCTTATCCTTTAGGGCTGTGTTGAGGATCAAATAAAATAATAGATACAGTGTGATAAATGCTCAATAAAGGCCAGCTATTGACATCTCAGTAACTCCATGAGGCAGGTTTTATGATTCCAGTTTTATAAGGAAACTGAGGCTCAGAGAGGTTACATTACTTACCCAGTATTCCACATCTAGTAAGTGGCAATTTTTGGATTTGAACTCAGATAAGTAGAATGCTTTGGACTAGAGTTCAATTAAAAAGAACTAGAGGGGTTTTAGGAGAATAAGGACAGGCATTTGAGGGGACAATGTGAGTCTCTATGCTAAGTCCTACAGCATGAAGACAAGGGGGAAAATGTACTAAGTGCCACAGGAAAAGAATGGAGGAACGTTAGCATCTTCATTATCTTCCTTCCTCTCTGTTCCCTTTGTCTCTATTCGTCTAACTCATCACTGTTCTGTTTCAACTTCTCCACTTGATTGTCTACTTGGAATCTCAGTATTAAGACAACCAAACCCACTCTCAGGAATTCTGGCCACCCCTCCCAATGTGCTCTTCTCCCTGCTATCCCCATCCTTTGACATGGCACCCCCAGCTTCTGCAAGCCAAAAACTTATAATCCATCTTGATTCCTCTTTTTCTCATCAGCAAAACATGACAAGTACACTGTCTTTATTGAACTATATTTGACATATAACATTGTGTAAGTTAAGGGTACAACATGTTCTTTGATATATTTATGTATTGCCATATGATAGCCATTGTAGTGTTAGCTAACACCTCTGTTATGTCATATAATTGTAATTTCTTTTTGTGGTAGGAATAATTAAGACCTCATCTCTTTGAAAATTTGATGACTATAAAGAGTACTATTGTTTGTAATCACTGCTGCGCATAAGGTCTCCAAGACTTACTTAGCTACTCACTATAAGTTTGTGCCTTTAAACAATACCTGTACTATTTTCCCACCCTCAGACCATGGTGAACACCCATCTACCCTCTGTTTTACTAGTTCAACTTTTTTAGATCCCACATATAAGTGGTATCAAATATGGTATTTGCCTTTTTCTGTGTGACTTATCTTACTTAGCATATCTTCAAGGACCATCCATGTTGTCACAAATGGCAGGGTTTTCTTCTTTCTCGCGGCTGAGTAATACTCCTCTGTGCGTGTGTCTTAGAAGATATCCACGGATATCTTTATCCACTCATTCGTTGACAGACACTTAGGTTTTTTCCATGTCAACTTCACCTTCAAACCAGTGACTGACCTCTCACTCCTCTCCATCACCTCTACCACCACCCTCTCTCACCTGGACTACTGCTGCCGTCCCCTCGCTGTCTTCCAGCTTCCCTGTTGCCCCTCCACAGTCTGTTCTCCACACAATCTCAAAGGGAGCTTTACAAAACAGATCTTGTTATTCCAAATCAGAAAGCTTCTAAGTCTCCCTTTAACTTTATAATAAAATCCAAACTCCTTCCTCTCCCAAACCCAGCCTCATCCCATCCACTCCTATGCTCACACTCTACACTGGCCACATAGTCTCCTTGCTCACATGCTTGTGCCCTTTTGCACCACTGGGTCTTTGAACTCACCATTCCTTTAGCATCAAATGTTCCTCTCCCTTTGATTTTAAGGTGTCTGTTTCCTTCCTCTCACTGAAGCCCAGCTTAAAAGTTACAACCTCAGTGGGCTCCCCTGACCACCCAGCTCTCTTGGACTCCCTATTTTTAATCTTGTGTATGCTTACCACCAACTCATAATTTTTTTCTTGATTTTGTTTCTCCCAACTAGAATATAAGTGCATGAGAAGAACAACCCTGACAATTTTGTTTATGTTTCCTCACAACCTGTCGCACAATAAGGTCTAGGGTATAAGTGCTCAATAAATATTCCATAAATGCAGGGTCCAGCACAAATAATGTCTCTTTTATTACAAAACCTTTTATTACAAAATCATAAGCATGTAATTCTATAACACCACAGTATCATACTCAAGCATACCATTTGACATTTTAGGTGAAATGTTCAAATTAAAATTATAAATAATTACACCCATATTATTACCCTACCAACCACATTCAAGCAGGCATTACTTCTGCCAGATCCTGTACATAAATGAATTTCTTCCTCTCTCCCTCTTGTTCCTCCTTCTCTAGCTTCTCAGCTCTTAAATTTATTAGTCAGATAAGAATAGAAGGCACATAATGGCACATGCTTAGTCATTTGTGACCAGTAGGTAAAATCTTAGAACTCTTTAAATATAATGAAGAATTCTAAATTCTAAAACAATATGTGGATGGCTCTTTGAAATGTTTACCAACCTCAGGAAAATGGCTTCTTAGCTTCATGAATACAAATGAAGAAGGGTCATTCAACAATTACCTTCAAAGAAGCCACAGAGTCTGTAATCACCGTCAGATTCTCTGCTCTGCCTCTGATGCACAGCCCTAAATTCACTTCATTAGTTTTAATTATCCCTGCCATGAGCAAGTGAAGATGTTAGAGCTATTTTCGAAATGGAATTAGCAAATTTGGAGACAGGATGACTTTCTCCAAGGTGTTTAGCTGTAATTGCTCTCGTATTGAATAGAAACAAAAGTAGCATCAGCTTATCCATTTGCTGAATTTATATTGCATTTTAGAGAAGACACAGTTTGATGAGTTTCTTCATTTTTTGGATTCATGAATGTGAATTCTACCAGGATGACTCTAGTGACTGAACTGTTTCTACCTTCTCCTGTGACATGATTCTGAGTCCAGCCACATATCTCTCTCTCTCTCTCTCTCACTTTCTCTCTCTCCCTCTCACCCCCACCCCTGCCACCCCCCCCCTCTCTCTCTCTCTCACACACACACACACACACACACACACACAATTATTAGCTGTAGCAGCAGCAGAAAAACCACTAGGGCACATTCATACAAAGCAATACAAACCACATGTCCAACCTGACCACTTCTTACCATCACAATTGAAACACTGTGGCATGATCTGCTACCACCTTTTGCCTGAACCACTATAAGAGCCTCAATTTGGCCTCTGTGTTTGCATGATTCCCTCCATTCACTCAGCATCCCACAGGCTGTTTGTGCAGAAAGAATCCAACCACATCCCCTCCCTGCCCAAAACCCTCCACTGTCTCTGCCTCACATGTGGATTAAGTCCAAATCACCTCCTACAAGGTTCTAACTGAGGTGGCCCCTGCCTTTCTTTCTGACATTATCCTTTGTTACTCACTTTGCTTCAGCCTCCTTTCCCTCCTGGATATTTCTGGAATCCACCAACTCCACTTCTGCCGCACCACCTCTGTGCTTACTGTTCCATCAGCATGAAAGACACTTGAGGCAAATATCCACATGGCTTGCTCCCTCTTTTCATGTAAGCCTTTGCTCAAATGCCAATTCCTCTGAGAAGCCTTCCCTGACCACTCAACCTGAAATATCACCCTCAGTCTTATTTATTCCTTCACCTTGATTTTTGTTCCACAACATCACCAGTTCATATTATCTAACTATTTTTGTCATTTCTCTACATTACATATAATAATGTACCAGCAAGAAGAATGCTGTGAGTAAAGTAAAACCTGCTTTTAACATGTATAGACAGATAATGTCTCTCCCTCTGCAGAAAATTCCTCTAAGAGAAAATTCCACTGGAGAGAAAAATATTTGGAGAAAACCCAGCCAAAATAATGTACAACAGATACAGAGATGATGATGATGATGATGATGATGATAGATAGATAGATAGATAGATAGATAATAGATAGATAGATGATAGATAATAGATGATTAGATAGATGGACAATAATAATACCAATATCAACAATTAATGCCAGACCCTCTGCTAAATAAATTGCATTCATTATGTCAAATCCTTATTACAATAATTCAAGATATGAATTATCCCCATTTTAGCTGTGAGGAAATTAAGGCTCAAACAATTAAGAAAGTTTCCACAAGAGATGTCACTGGGAAGAAACAAAGCCTAAATCTAAACCTGGACTCACTTCATTTCAACTAACTTGTTATCAGGCACAGGTGCGACCTACCTGATCCCATTAGCTTCACTGTTTTTCTTTGGAGTCTGCTCTTCATAAGCAGGGAAACCTAGGAGGTAAATAAAAAGCACTTATAAAATTGTTTCACCCATCAATGACTGCTGCATATACCATAACAAGAAGGATTTTGTATGTGTTTGCAAATGCCAATCCACCCTGGAGTCTTTTGTTTTTAGGAAAAGTGAATGCTGTGACGCATGAAAACTGAGATGTGGTTGTCATTGTCATGTTCCTGTGGTCACACTAATTATGGGTCTATAACCTCTTTAATCTTCCTGGTATTGGAAACAAATGAGTTGAAAAACTTTCAGAAGCTGCCAAGCACCTTGATGAGCAGGATATTTTAGACTTTATCCAAAAAACAAAATCAAGAGGTTTAAAAAGGTGTATGAGTGAGTCTTTGAGGTACTCCATCAGAATATATGGTATATATAGTACCTACTGTGTGCTGAGTACTGAGGACAGAAATGATAACACCCAGCTTCTCTTCCCAAGGGGATCAGATGGGATCCCCTCAAGCAGACCCATAGGTAGCAACACCACTGAAAGATCAGGCAAAGAGATGAGGGGCAGCCCTCCACCAGTTAATCCAAAGCAGACTAAGTCAGTGAGTTGCCTTATTGGTAAGCTTGGTGGACCAGTATGGGTTTGAGACAAAAGTTGGATCCAGTTCTGTTGCTCACCTGCCAGGAGTGTATTATTCTGCATGTTGGATAATTTTCTCTAAGCTTCAGCTTCCCTGAACATAAAAGGGAGATGACCACCTTGTAGTGCTGTGGAGAGGATTAAATGAATAGCGGTGCAAAGAGCCATGCACAGTGCTTGGCCCACTGTAGGCACTCAATACATATTTATTGGAAGCAAATATAGAAGAAGAGAAAGGAAAAAGGGAAAGAGGAAAGGAGAAAGAATTTTTATGTCAAGATTCAGGCAGAAAAATGGAATGACCTCAAAAATAATATGACATGCCCTGTTTGGCTAACACTGCTGCAGTAGAGGAAATTGATAAGAAGCCAATTTCAGGAAATAATTTAGCCAGGAATGACATACATTTCTGTGAATGACCCCAGAACCTAGCTATACTTTCTATATAAAAAAAAATCCAGGACTTCCGGCCAAGATGGAGTCATAGGCAACACACTGTGCCTCCTCTCACAACCAAAATTAAGGACAACAAATATTTAGAAACAAGAAAACAACCAGAACTTATAGAAAATTGAACTGTACGGAAGTCCAACAACCATTCATCCAGACTGGTAAGAGGGGCGAAATCTCGGCAGGAAAAAGTGGAGGTGCGGACCCGGGAACAAAAGCAGCAGCAGCTAGCAGTTCCCAGGTGCATAGGCGGCAGCTGGTGGTCCCCGGGCCCACAGGCAGCAGCTGGCGGACCCCGGACACGGTGGGGGCAACTGTGCAGACCCAGTGAGGCCGCACAAGGTGGCTGGCTGACCAGGTGGTCCCACATTCACGCTCGCAGATGGTTAAGGCAGAGGAGAAGTGGCGGAAGAGACTGAAGAGAGAGCGGAGCAGGCGCCATTGTTCCCTCTCAGACCCCGCCCTCACATACAGCATCACAACCCAGCGACTGGGCTGCCCCACACTGGGGAGCGCCTGAGGCTCCACTCCTCACTACGTAACAGCATGCGCGCATGCGCAGATAATCCAGGCGAAGGGGAAGCAGCGGAAGGGACTGAATCCAGGAGAGAGCAGACCAGGCGCCATTCTTCCCTCTCAGACCCTGCCCCCACATACAGCATCACAACCCAGCGACTGGGCTGCCCCGCCCTGAGGAACACCTAAGGTTCCACCCCTTACTACGTAATAGCCACGACCAGACTAAAACCAAAACAAAACAAAACAAAACGAAAAAACACCAAAAATGGCTCAAACCAGAGAACAAATAAAAGCCCCAGAGCCAGTTCCTCTAAGCCATGAAGAGATAGCCACCTATCAGATGCACAGTTCAAAGCACTGGTCATCAAAATGCTCACAGAATTGGTTGATTTTGCTCACAAATTAGATGAGAAATGCAGGCCACAATACGTGAAATGAAGGAAGATGCATGGGGAACTGATAGAGACAGAAGGAAAACTGGGACTCAAATCAATGGAGTGGACGAGAAGGAAGAAAAAAACAACCAAACAGAAAACGAGGAAGAAACAAGAATTCAAAAAAATGAGGAGAGGCTTAGGAACATCCGGGACATCGTTAAACGTCCCAACATCCGAATTATAGGGGTATCAGAAGGGGAAGAAGAAAAGCAACAAGTTGAAAACTTATTTGAACAAATAATAAAGGAGAACTTCCCCAATCTGGCAAAGGAAGGAGACTACCAGGACATCCAGGAAGCTCAGAGAGTCCCAAAGAAGATGGACCCAAGGAAGAACACACCAAGGCATATCGTAATTACATTAGCCAAGATTAAAATGAAGCAGAGAATTCTAGAAGCAGCAAGGGATAAGGGGACAGTCACCTACAAAGGAGTTCCCATCAGACTGTCAGCTGATTTCTCAAAAGAGACTTTACAGGCAAGAAGGGGCTGGAAAGAAATATTTGAAATCTTGAAAAGCAGGGACCTACATCCAAAATTGCTCTATCCAGCAAAGCTGTCATGTAGAATGGAAGGACAGATAAAGCGCTTCTCAGATAAGGTCAAGTTCAAGGAGTTCATTATCACGAAACCCTTATTCTATGAAATGTTAAAGGGATTTATCTAAGAAAAAGAAGATCAAAAATATGACAGTGAAAAGACAGCAAACTCACAGCTATTAACAACCACACCTAAAACAAAAGCAAACTAAGCAAACAGCTAGAACAGGAACAGAACCACAGAAATGGAGATTATATGGAGGGTTAGCAACAGGGTAGTGGGAGGAGGAGAGAGGGGGAAAAGGTACAGAGAATAAATAGCATAGACGGTGGGTAGAAAATAGACAGGGGGAGGGCAAGAATAGTGTGGGAAATGTAGAAGCTAAAGAACTTATGACACATGGACATGAACTAAAGGGGGGAATGTGGGTGGGAGGGGGTGTGCAGGGTGGAGGGAAATGATAGGGGAGAAATGGGACAACTGTAATAGCATAATCAATAAAATGTATTTTTTTAAAAAATCCAAACATCCATCATTCATAATTCCAATTCCTGTATCCCTTTTCATCACTCTTGCTCATTCAGACCCTTGAGAAATTACACCAAAATATCACAATATATTTACAACTAAGAAACTGCCCACGAATACCAAAATGTGAGATTCAACTCGACAAAGGTAACAAGGACCTAAACAATATCCAGCTTTTTAACCCAAAATTCTCCTTCTAGAAAAGATCATAAGGAAATATTCACAGACATAGACAGATTTGCATGCAATGTTATTTACAATATAGAGAACAGGAAAATGCAAGTGTCTGGTAATGAGGCACTAGTTAAGCAAATTAGGGCACATTAATGTGATGGAATGTTATGCAGTCATTAAAGTGATATTTCTGAGCATTTTTATTTTTAATGTATTTTATTGATTATGCTATTACAGTTGTTACATTTTTCCTCCCCCCTTTATTCCTCTCTGCCCTGTACCACCCTTCCCACCATCATTTCCCCATCTTAGTTCATGTCCATGGGTCATATATATAAGTTCTTTAGCTTTTCCATTTCCCATACTATTCTTAACCTCCCCTTAACTATATTGCACCTACCATTTATGGTTCTTATTCCCTGTACCTATTCCCCCACTGATTTTCCTCCCTCCTCTACCTCCCCACTGATAACCCTCCATGTGATCTCTATTTCTGTGAATCTGTTCCTGTTCTAGTTGTTTGCTTAGTTCATTTTTGTTTTTGGTTTTTTAGGTTCAGTTGTTTATAGTTGTGAGTTTGTTATCATTTTACTATTCAGATTTTTGATCTTCTTTTTCTTAGATAAGTCCCTTTAACATTTCATAGAATAAGGGCTTGGTGATGATGAACTCTAACTTGACCTTATCTGGGAAGCACTTTATCTGCCCTTCCATTCTAAATGACAGCTTTGCTGGATAGAGCAATCTTGGATGTAGGTCCTTGCCTTTCATGACTTTAAATACTTCTTTCCAGCCCCTTCTTGCCTGCAAGGTCTCTTTTGAGAAGTCAGCTGACAGTCTTATAGGAACTCCTTTGTAGGTAACCATCTCCTTTTCTCTTGCTGCTTTTCAGATTCTCTCCTTATCTTTAATCTTGGGTATTGTAATTATGATGTGCCTTAGTGTGCTCCTCCTTGGATCCAATTTCTTTTGAACTCTCTGAGCTTCCTGGAAGTCTATTTCCTTCCCCAATTGGGGAAGTTCTCCTTCATTGTGTTTTCAAATAAGTTTTCAATTTCTTGCTCTTCCTCTTCTCCTTTTGGCACCCCTATGATTCAGATGTTGGAGCATTTAAAGTTGTCCCAGAGGTTCCTACACCTCTCATTTTTCAAAATTCTTATTTCTTCATGGTCTTCTTGTTGAATGTTTATTTCTTCCTTCTGGTCTAAACCGTTGATTTGAGTCCTGGTTTCCTTTCCCTCACTGTTGGTTGCCTGTACATTTTCAATGATTTCACTTTTCATAGCCTTCACTTTTCCTCTATTTTGTGACCATACTCAACCATTTCTGTGAGCATCCTGATTGCCAGTGTTTTCAACTGTGTGTCTGATAGATGGGCTATCTCTTCATCACTTAGTTGTATTTTTTGTGTGTGTGGAGCTTTGATCTGTTCTTTCATTTGGGCCATATATTTTTTTTTGTCTCGATGTAACTGTTATGTAGTAAGGCTCAGAGCCTTAGGTATTCGCCAGGGTTGGGTAACCCATGTCTCTGCATTATGACTCTGTATGTTGCAGAGGGGTCTGAGAGGGAACAATGTCACTTGCTTGGCTCTCCTCCACTTTCAGTCATTTCCTTCACTACTCACAAGCAAATTGGACCTTTCTGGTGCTGATTCTTGGGTGGGTGGTTTTGTGTACTTTCTAGGACTCTGTCTGTCTCTCCAACAAACTCTCCTGTGAGGCAGAGAGTTTCTCCTGTCACCTCAACCCCCACAAGTTTTTTTAATCAGAGGTTTTCAGGCTTTATTTCCCTGTGCTGGAACCCTGGGTTGTGCAGTCTGTCTCGCTCCCCAGTTGTTCCTCCCAGTTTATCCACATGCAAATGTGGGACCACCTGCTCTGCTAGCCACACTCTTGTCTGCCCTGGTCCTCCAGCTTCCACTTTGCCACAAGTCCTCTCTACCCTGGTTGCCTATCTCTGCTCCTATCTCATCCAGTCTGGATGAATGTTTCTTCTTTAACTCCTTCATTGTCAGGCTTCCATACATTTCAATTTTCTGGAAGTTCTGCTTATGTGTGTGTGTTTTTTTAAATTTGTTGGTGCCCTTCTTTTTGTTGTGCAAGGAGGCCAAGCATTTTTACCTATGCCTCTGTCTTGGCCAGAAGTCCTCTGAGCATTTTTAATGCAATCAGGAAATACTTCAACAATGACAGAAAAATAATAAAAATGCAAAATTATATTTCTTTAGTCCAAACTATGTGGAAGAAAGAAATATACTGGAGGGAATATATTTGAATAGTCATTGCTTTGTGCTGTTTAAGAATGACTATTTTACTTTTTAATATTTTTCATATTTTCCAAACTTTATACTGGGACATGGTGGAGAATTTCCCCAACCTCATTTCGTTCCCAGTAAGTAAATTTCTGGGATCCTGGTGTTCTTCAAACTAAGGTAAGAAGGTATGCACTGGGAAAGGTGGAGAAAAGACAGAGACTCATTTAGAGTTGTATTAAACTAGAATTATGTTAAGGAATAGTCAGTCATTTCCAAGAAAAAGCTCTGCCTTAAAAGTTGCTTTCCCAAACTGAACTGGTAAGATCCTCTCCTTCATCTTCTCCTCTCTAACACAGCACTTGAAGGAGCTCCAATTTCTACCTAGTCCCAAGCCCAGCCAGGCAAAAATTGAGTGGAACTTAGAATTGACATCTTAGTGAAAGGTTGAGTGGGAGAAGTGAGGACCAGGTCAGAGAAATTAAGAAACCAGGGAGGGGAAGAGGTGGAAAAAAGATCACAAAAAAATGAGTCAGAGACCCATCTATCTACCAGGGTCCAACAGATCACCAAGCTATGTGTAATAAGCAGTAGGGAGTGATGGTGACTTGGCAAACTGGAGAATTTAAATCCTTTGAATGGAACAGTTATCTCAATTCTAGGTAAATGTTACTACATACAAATGTAAGCCTGGTTTCTGCCAGGCTTTTCCCTGGTTTCAATCCAAAATTCCATATTTTTATGTTAAAAACCTGGTGTTTAAAAATATTAGAAAATAATTAAACATTTAAATTTCATTAATAAAAATATGATATAAGATAAAAAGATTATGAATTTGTCCTTTTTGGTTGAAGAAAGCATGGGTAATGTTACTTTCCTCTATTTTTTAAGTAAGAAAAAAAACAAAGACAAAATTAAAAACCACTCTAAAATATGACAAGCGATATTCAGTTTTCAGTTGTACCATAGTATAAGAACTCTTGTTTTAATCTGTATGTTGTAAACTTAGTATGAACTGATAAGCAATTAAAAGAGGAAAACACAGAGGTTTTGCTTATTTTCAATATTCTCTGTGATTTTTCAGGAATGGACATCACAAATTTTAAGGAGTGACAAAACAATGCACACCCTTCAGCAATCAGAAAACAATGAAAGACTAGGAAAATCAGGCATGGAGTGAAACTTTTGGCAAGGATTCCCTCTCCCAGTCTGGAGAGTGGACATCTCCTCCATCCTGCCCATCTTGACTCTATGAGTGAGCATCGCTGTTGTGTTTAAATGACACATTCAGATTTATTTGTTTGACAAATGAGAAGCATTGTGAGACATGTCAGGTCATGGAGATGGTTGTGTTGCCAATGTCACTATAAATCATCCCTGCTTCTCCTGAGACCATACCAGATTAATCCATGGGTACCTCTGATTCAGATAGCAAAGAGGATAACAAATCACCCTTTTGCTGAAGGGATGAGTTAGACAGATTGTGGTAGTATCTACTGGGCCAAAGTCTTACAATGTTACACAAGAGCTTCACAATTCATTTGTGTGACTGCCTCATTCCAAGGGTTGGCATCTGGTAACCAAGAGGAAATGAGAACTAAGCCATCCTACAACTTGGTTTGTGATCCAGGTGTCCCTGGCTATAACTAACTCAACTCCCATCGGCCCATGGCCCTGGGGTCCTCCTATACCAATACATTGATGAAGGGATTCTGCTAATGAATGTAAAATTGATGATAACCATTAACTGTAATGATTACCATTAACTGTAGTGTTAATGATTATTAATATCCATGTGAAGCCTATTCTATGCCTAATGATAGCCCTGCACTTCCTTTTAATATTTGCAAATCTTGAGTGGGTATTGGCAGTCCCATTTTACAGGCAAAGAATTGGGAACTGGGTGGGTTTAGTGACTTTCTTAAAGCCACCAGCTTGGATTTGAATGGGAATTCCAATCCCATTATTTCATCCCACCTCACACAGATTTTCCCAATGATAAGACCACAGATGTGGAAGTGCTTGGTAAATTACAGAGAGATGTTTTCAGATATTTGCTGTTTGTGTCCCAGAATATCATCTTTTGTCAATTTGACTTTTATGAGAAAAAAAGCACATTAAAATACAACTTCAAAAGGAACTGTGGGCTATTGTAGAAAGAGGGAAGTTCTAACATCAGATAAATCAGAAATTATATCCATGCTCAGCCATATATATATATATAGTCTAAGGATATATATGTATATATAATATATATTATATATAAATATATGTCATTTTATTATCTATATTGAGTATTTTACAACTCATTTAGTTGCTGCTTCACCAAGTCAAGGTGTCTTTCATTTTCTTGAGAAGAAGGGAATTGTAGAAAATTAGGAGTGCAATATACAGAATAAAACAGAAGCATTTAAATCATAGCTCAATCACTTAAAAACTGTGTGATCTTGAAAAATTTTTAAATCATTCTAATTCATGCTTTCTTTTCTTTTTTTAATTTTTTTAAATTGTTGTTCAAATACTTTTGTCTCCATTTTCCCACTACAACTTTCCCCTGCCTTCCCCACCCCCACCTCCCACTCTCAATCCTATCCCCCTTTGGCTTTGTCCATGGGTCCTTTATACATGTTCCTTGAGGACCCTTCCCCTTCTTTCCCTCATTGTCCCCCTCTCTACTCTCCTCTGGTTACTGTCAATTTATTCTTTATTTTAATGTCTCTGATTCTATTTTTCTTGCTTGTTTTGTTGATTAGGTTCCACTTATAGGTGATATCATATGGTATTTATCTTTCCCCACCTGGCTCATTTCACTTAGCTTAATGTTCTCCAGATTCATCCATGCTGTTGCAAATGGTAGGAGCTCCTTTCTCTCTGCTGCATAGAATTCCATTGTGTAAGCATACCATAGTTTTTTATCCAGTCATTTGCTAATGGGCACTTAGGTTGTTTCCATCACTTGGCTATTGTAAATTGTGCTGCTATGAACATTGGAGTGCATGGGTTCTTTTGAATTAATGTTTCAAGGTTCTTAGGGTATAATCCTAGCAGTGGAATTGTCAGGTCAAGGATTAAAGGAAATTGTCCAAGGAAAAGTCCTGGTACCTTTGGCACAAGTGTAGGGATATTTCTTTTTTCCAGAAAACTGACAGAACTGTTTCCCACATAACCCACAGCATGAGCTCCAATGTCATTCCCTGAAATTATAGGGACCACTGGTGAAAATGCCAACCTCATGCTGTTCTCTCTTCTGGTCCAAGGGAAGAAATTCCTTAGAATCTTGCTACTGAAATTGTGGTCTGTGCATGGTAGTGGTGACCTCACCTGGGCCAAGGGAGCAGCCTGGAGGGAGTGACGGATATCTTCACTCTTGCTGGGGCATTTGGGATTAAATCCAATGGCAAGAAACCCACCATTTAAAGATCTAGTGGAGGGTGAGTCAGACAGGACAACAGAAAGTGCAAAGACCAAAGTCAGAAATAGCTTCAACATTCAAGGAACAGAGAAAAAGATGGTGTCTGGATTCACAGGCAGTGAGCAGGGTATAGGGTAGGTACAAGATCAGGGAGGAAAGATAAGCAAGTGTCAGATTAAGATAGATTCTCCCAGTCCTCAGGAAAATTTCCACATTTACCAAGTTGATGACACACCCACACACATTTTATGCACTTCTATTGCACCTTGAAACTCTTCTTGTACTTACTGCAACATAACCAAGTAAGTATTAGTATAAATACCTGTTTGCTATCTGGCTATCTTGGGAGCCTATCAGTTTGTTTAGGGCAGGGACCATATCTATGTTATTCACCATTATATGCTTACCCCTTAGCAAAAATGCATATTATAATAGATGCTCAATTACATTTTGGGGGACAGAAAGAGTAATAAAACTCCCAGCTTACCATAGGTTTCATCGAACAGTAGGAATTAAATTATTTTAAGGTTCTTTACTAAATTCTCCTTGAACCATATTTTTCTGTTATTTGAAGGATTTGTTCTCCACTGCCACAAAAATTTAAGGGGATTTATGATATATGAACTTGGGTATAATCCAGCTACAGTTTCTCTTATACTGCTATGATAGTGAAAACTACTCAGGGAAATTGGTGAAAATTCCAAGAAAGGCCTTAAAGAGTCCTGTGTAAAAGCATGGAAGTGTTCCAGACCATTTGTGCCATGTTTAAATCATTTTTTGAGGTATAACTCATATACAAAAATGCACACACTTTAAACATACAATTTAATAATTTGGACAAATATATACTCCTTGTCATATAAGGACAAATACCAATTTAAACAAATAGACTGCATTCTTCATGTTAGAAATTAGAAAATATTTCTCCCAGGTCCCTTTTCTTTTAGTTCGCAGGCCTGCGCTCAATCCATTGAGCTACACCAGCCAGGGCCCAGGTCCCTTTTCTTAAAGCATAAATTTACTTTAGCACACTTCTAAGTTTAAGTTCTTTCTCTGTCTCTTTAAAATATGTAGAAATCTTTTTTAAAGTTGTACCCAAATTATTTTTTAAGGTTTTATTTATTTTATTTTTTAGAGAGGGGAAGAGAAGGAGAAAGAGAGGGAGAGAAACATCAATGTGTGGTTGCCTCTCGCATGCCCCAACTGGGGACCTGGCCCACAACTCAGGCATGTGCCCTGAATGGGAATCCAACTGGTCATTCTTTGGTTCCCAGGCCTGTGCTCAATCTACTGAGCCACACGAGCCAGGGCTGTAGAAATCTTTTTAAAAGCTAAGTCAGTCTCTTGACAACTTTAGGAACCAGTTGTGTCTTTCTCAAGGACCTGGAAGCTATCTCTTAGAAATGTAATCTAGGAACACAGCACTTCTATCTCCCAGTTTCCTCTGGGAGGGAAGGTGTCCAACTGCAAGTTGCAAAACTACCTTCGTCATAAATATATAAACAGCTTATTTTCCCTTTGGATAAACCATTTAGCAAATATAAGTGGCTACCCTGATTACCAGGTAAATCTCAGATGGAGTATGTATAATAAATGGTGCCATCAGGGCCTCTTGCTTGGAAACTAGTTTTTTCCTTAAATTAAATTTATTGGGGTAACATTGGTTAATAACATTATATAAGTTTCAGGTTTACAATTCTATAATACATCATTTTATATTACATTGTGTTCTCACCACCCAAAATCTAGTCTCCTTCCAGTCCCCACATATTTGACCCCCTTTACTCTCTTCATCCTCCTCCCAACCCATTTCCCCTTAGATAACCACCATAGTGCTGTCTGTATCTATTTGTTTATTTTGTTGTTTGTTTATTGCTTTCTGTTTTACATTCCACATATGTGTGAAATCATATAGTTCCTGTCCCTTCCTGTCTGACTTATTTCACTTAACATGATATTCTTTGCGATCTATCCATGTTGTCACAAATGTCAATATTTCATCTTTTTATGGCTGAGTAGTATTCCACTGTATATATGTACCACCTCTTCTTTATCTAATCATCCATTGAAGGACACTTGGGTTGTTTCTGTATCTTGGCTGTTTTGAATAATTCTGCAATTAACATAGGAGAACACATATCATTACAACTAAGTGTTTTCAAATTTTCACTTATCTTAAGAACATGTGTGTTATAGGTATGCTTGGCTATAAAAAAGAGAGGGATTTTTTTTTTTTTTTGCAATCTCTTAGTAGATTGTATTTCATGTACATCACATTCTGGTTTAATGCTTTTTTGATAATAAAATTGTGGGTGTTTTCCTCTACCTCTGTGGAGAGATTTTCTGGGTTGGAAGGAGGTTTTTTTTTAAATTATATTTCCCCAACAGTCACCACCACACTTATCAAGATATAAAACATTTTCATCACCCCAGAAAGTTAGCACATGACCCTTTGAAATGAATATGAAATCCTTCACCCCAGGTAACTATTGATGTTATTTAACCACAGATTAGTTTTACCTACTCCAAAACTTCTTATAAGTGGAATCATAAGGTATTTACTTTTTGATGTAAGACTTCTTTCACCCACTAATTTTTTGATATCCAGCCATGTTATTATGTGTGGTTTGTTCCTTTTCACTGCAGAGTAGTCTTCCAATATATGTTTTTGCATTTACCTGTTGAAAGACACTTGGGGTTTTTTGCCTATTACAAATAAAGCTTCTATGACTACTCCTGGTCAAGTCTGTGTGTGGACCTACATTTTTATTTCTCTCATATAAATAGCTAAGAATGGAACTGCTGAGTCTTATGAGTATACATTTAACTTTTAAACTAACTGACAAACACTTTCCCAACATAGTGGTACCATTCTACACTCCCATGAGTTGCTCCGCCTCTCACCTACACTTAGTGTGGTCATTCTTTTTCATTTTAGACATTCTAATAGATCATGATCTCATGACTCTAATTTGTATATTTCTAACAAGTAATGACATTGAAATCTCTTCATGTGTTTACTGACTTTTGCATATTTTCTTTAGTGATGTGTATATTTAAATAGTTTGCCCATTTTTAATTGGTTTTAGGTCCTTTTACTGAGTTGCATTTTTTTAACATTCTGGAAATGTGTCCTATGTCAGATATAAGTTCTGCAAGTATTTTCTCCTCTTTTTAATAGCTGGTGTTTTTGTTCATCTTCGCCCATCTCAAAGTTATGAGATTTTTCCCTTATGTTTTATTATTTTTTAAAAAATCCTTACCCGAGGACATACTTATTGATTTTAGGGAGAAGGAGAGGGAGGGAGAGAGAGAGGAAGAAGAACATCGATGTGAGAGAGAAACATCTATCGGTTGCCTCTCATATACACCCCAACCTGGGACCAAACTGGCAGCCGAAGCATGTGCCCTGACCAGGAAATGGCCCTGCTGCCTCTTGGTTTATGGGTTCATGCTCCCATCAACAGAGCCACACCAGCCAGGGCCCCTCTTTTTTATTTTTAGAGTTTTATAGTTTTAGGTTTTTACATTAGGCCTATGATATATTTTAAATGAAATTTTGTGTGAGACAGAAGGTTCACATTTTGTTGAAAATACATTTCCTTCCCCAAGTGATTAAAGTTAGTGCTTTGTCTGAAACTGATTATACTTTATATAATATAAATTATGTTTAAATATTATAAGTATGATATATAAATAATTCTGTATCTTGGCCTTGCATTCCATGATCTTGCTAAACCCACTTATGAATTCTACGGTTTTTGTAGGATTTTTCACATAGATGATCATGTCATCTGAAAATGCAGAAAAGTTTTATTTATCCCTTCCAACTTTCTATAACTTTCTTTTTGTTTTTGTTTTTGATACTTGGTTGCACTAACTAGTTCCTCCATTCAGTAAAATATTTAATGGAAGTGGTAAGACATACTTGCTGTGTCCCTAACATAAGAAGGGAGAGGATCCACTATCTCACCGTTAAATATTATGTTAACTGTGTGGCTTTCATAGATGTCCTTTATCAAGTAGAAGATGTGTTCTTCTGTTTCAGTTTCCTGAGAGTTTTTAAATCACAAATGGATTTCCAATCTATTATCAAATCCATCTAGTAAATCTTTAATTTTAATTACTACACCCTTCAATTTGAATTTGCATTTTATCTTTTATGTAATTTCCATTTCTCAGTTGGTATTCTTTATCTATTTACTCATGAATATTTTATTTCCCTCTAAGGTCTTGAACATATTTGAAGTGATGCTTTATATTCTTTGTCACAATATCCGTCATCTGGACTATCTTGGTGTTGGTTTCCATTGACTAATTTTATTTTAGATTTAGTTCACATTTTCCTGATCTTCGGGACAGAGCCAGCAGCCCTAGGGAATTCAGTAGGAAGAGAAATGTATTTCATGGCTACATTTGTCTTTTCAACATCTGGCACTGATGGTTTCAACCGTGGACGTATCTCAGCAACAATAAGAAGTGGAAAGAAGCATTTGGGCTTGGGTGAGCGTGGAAATGGTTGGGGGAGCTATAGTGGTAGGTTCCCCTGACAGGGAAATAACTACTTATGCTTGGAGATGAGGACTATACCACTATACTGGGTTGGCCTGAGGGGAGAAAACGCTACCTATTTTATTTCACAACTGCTTTAGAGAGCAGACAAGTTTAGTGTTGGCAATTTAGTTTTGGCAATGTTGAGCATGAGCTATTTTATTCTTGTCTATAGTAAGAGAAACAGACATGCTGGCCTGCAGGAAAGGGAAGAGTACAGAAAGATTGCTTAAACCCTTGTTAAAACATGGCCTGAATGTTTCCCATCAAAGGGGATACAATGTTAATCAAGTGCAGCATAAAATGACAAAGAAGGAGGTGGATGTGGGGCGGGGAGGGGGGCAGTTAGGAAGGAAGGAGCCTCCTGATAAACCAAAAAAGCCTAATACATATAAAACCATGGACAAGTCACTTGCCTTTAGATTCAACTGCAATGCCACCATGCTGTGCAGCCTAGGGAGGCTCCATCGTTTTCTGAGCCTCAGTTTTCTCAGCTGTAACATGGAAAGAATAGTAATTCCTAATAGCTCAGGATCTATCACTCAGCACTTTTAGAGGCTCAGGGAGGATCTCTTTAAGCAATTAACACTGGAAGAAGACTTGGAGGATAGAACTAAGACACAAAAAAACCAAATATCCCAAGTAGGAGGAGAAAGCAAGGGCAGAGGCCCCAGGACAAGAAAGACTTGGTACATTCAAGAATTAGGACAGTGTTGCTAAAGCATAGAAAGCAAGAGGAGAAAAATAGTTTGGGGCAAGGTCAGACCATGTAGAACTTTGAACACATTGTTACAAGTGTGGCCTTCGTTCCAGCTCCAGCGTAACTGATAGCTTTTAGAGGCTTATTAAGGGTTTGGATGAGGGAGTGACAGAATTTGACTTAGGCCCAAGTAGCCGTGAGGGAATTGGTTCCATAATGTTTGTAAAAGGAATTAGTACGGAAGGTGAAGGTAGAAAGGCACACAGCACTCAGTAAATGGTAGGTGTTGTGTTTGTATTGCACTATCAGTCCAGCCTTGTCCAGGGCACAAGTTATTGCTGAAAGGGCTCACCTACCTGAAGCCAGAGGAAAGTTCCAACCAGGCCAGTGACCCCCAGCCCCCCAGTCCTGGGATGGCTGACTCAGGAGCAGAGCAATGCAACTCAGCTGAGCTCACTCAAGCTCCCCAGGTTTGCTGAAGCAGTGATGAAGTTTGCTGAAGCCATCCTTTACCTGGCTTTGGGGCATTACCTGCTACTGAGCTGTGCCTGGATTCCTGCCCTCCCAAGGAGGAGGAGCCGATTGCCCCTATCTATGCTCATTCAGTTGTTTTTTTCCCCTAAGGTAAGCTCTGCTATAGCCTTTTCAGTAGCTATTAACAAGGACAGGGACCACAGGAGCAATCTGCCCACTTCAAGAGTCAGGCTGGGGGCCCCTTCACTCACCTATTTATAATGACAGGAATAAATTATATTTGCTGAGCATCTACTACACTCCAAGCATAGCATAAGGTAATTACATTGCCTCTTTCAAACCCTCGACCATTCTTCCAAAGAGACATTCTTCTCTCCATTTTACAGAGACTGAGAGAGGCAAGTAAATTGACTAAGGTCACACAGTAACTAGCTAGTGAAACTAGCATTTGAACTTAGTGTATTTAACTTCACAACTCATGTTGTGCTACTTCCATATCCTTCTTCCCCCATCCTATAGAGGATAGTGAAGGCAAGAGTAGCAGCAATTGTTTTATATCAGATGCCTCCATGTATGTTTTTAAAAGCCTTTTACACAAAAAGCAATACCTGACATCACAGTATGACTACAAGCTCTTCACAGGGCAGGACAGTTGACCTGGAAGCTTCCCTCCATCTTTGGAGTTCAGAGCTTCTGTTTCTGGGGTGGTTTCTGAAGAAATCTACAAAGCAGATTATAGGAAGCAGCCCTCAGGAGAAGCCAGGCAAAGCATCATGATGCTCTGAGTTGTAGAGATGGTTCTGTGAGTCCACAGAATCCAAAATAACTCGAGTTGGCAAGGTACAGTTTTAGAGAGCAGAGAGCTGCACATGGAGACAACCTAGAAATCTGCAGCGGGTACTGAGCACCTGGGTGTGAAGAAGCTACATTAGGCTGGGGAAATAACCACCCAAAAGGATTAGAGGAAGTGGTACCTGGAACTGACATAGGGATGGAAAGAGTGCCTGTTCTTACCAGAATGAAAAACTTCCTTGATTCATGGGGCGCTGGGTAGAATCCTTCTGAAAAGTCTTGCCTTAGTATTGATTATGCTGTAAATCTTGAGTAGTAAGGGACAAAGGAAAGGCAGAGACAAAAGAGCATCATAAACATTTCCCCCTCTTCTTGCCATGTGGATTGCCACAATAATTGAGGAAGCTAGTAACATTATTGTTGTAAAATCTTAGCAACAATTTCCTTTTTGGGGCCAGACTTGACGTAGAACAAAGGTGGTTCTTCAGGAAGCAAATAAACAATTTTGGAAGGTGAATTGCAAACCCAATCATGGAGTTATGTCTGGAACAACTTTTACCAGGACTTTACAAAGACTCATTTCTGTAAAGCAAGTGACAGAATAGGCTCCATATAACATTTTTAAAGAGTGAAGTTTCATTTTTCTTTATTCACCCTTTGAGGAGAGAGTTGCATAGGAATGAAAGTTTTTCTTAATATATGGCACTCCAATCAAAACAGAATAGTCTATATACTAATTTGTATAACAAAGATAATTTTTATTTTTTTATTTGATTTGACAAACATGCATTAGACAACTAAGAGTTGTCTATGTATTAGAGATTTAAAGGCAATAAAATTTTATAAATAATTAATATATTATGAATTATAACATAACAATTATTGGTATTAATTATAATTATTAATATTAACAAATATAATACATTTTACTAACATTTCTTTTAATGAGTAATAAATAGATGGTCCCTGCTCTCAAAACTAGTGAGATAAACATACCCAAATAATTTTAAAGCTTGGGAGGACCTATAAGTGCTAAATATTAGAACTCCGCCTGAAGTTCCATCACCAGAATCTATAAATTCACATACATTGCTGCACCTCTGGTCCAAATCCATGGCAGGCATCACTAATTGATCATAGCGTTATATGGATGAACCAGACTGACAATTGATTAAGGAGAAACCTGTGCATCCTAGCTATCAGACGGTCTCCCTCTGTTGGTTTTCTTTAATCTGAAGTCCAGCCTTTAAATAGTTCCTACATCCAAAGTTTCTTGGTTGATTTCATGCCATTTGATTTCTGGAGAGACAGAGTAGCCGCCTTCTTGTTTCCTGTATGCAATTGTTTTCTAGATGTCCTCATGCTTTTCTTCATTTCATGTCATCATAGTCATTATTATTGTCACTGTTATCACCATCAGCAGCAGCAGCACCACCACCACAACCATCATCGTCATCACCATCATCACTACCACTTTCTGAACACTATGAGCCCTATTAAGCACTAAGGATATGCTAAGTATTTTCTATGCTTTGTTTCAAATTCTTAGGACATTTTTAATTGGTAGCTTTATCACCATTTTACAGATTTAAAAAACTGGGATTTAAAGAGGCAAAGTAATTTGACTAAGTTTGCCTAGTAAAAATCAGAATTCAAATCCATAGGTTATGACATCATAGAGAAACTTTTTCTACTTCATGATGCAAAGATTTTTTTTTCCCATCCCAGCCCAGGTTTCCCAAATCCCCTGAATGTACACACTAGCAGAATCATTTTTTATTATTGTGACTTGAATTAGTGCAACATTTTGCTCATTGGGATTTGGATCATATCCTAGAAATCATTTAAGAATATTAAAAAATTCCTTTGCTCCAGTTCAGAAATGTCCAGCTAGTATTGAAAATATTACTGCAGCTTTGCATAGGTGTCTACTTTTTTCCATGATAATTTTTTTGCCATGAGGGTTTCCTAACTAACTGTTTTTCCGACAAGTGTTTCCAGTAGGGAATTTTGTAGTGTGCAGATGGTAATTTCCAGTAGGGAATTCTGTAGTTTGCAGATGGTAATAAAATAAAGCTGCCACTCCCATCCTTGCTTTTAACTTTCATCACTACACCATAAATAGTGAAGGAGTTCTCACAAGGGACTCCTGGGGTATATATAAATTGCCGTTATTTCTGTGGTTCACCACTTAGACTTGGAATAATTTATCTTTGCACAACTAGGGGCTACTGTGGCATTCATCATCCAGGTCGGGGTAGAAAGCCAATAGGCCTGTGTTCACTGAGCAGCTAAATGTGAAGTGTGTGGCGGGAGTATTGAGCAGATAAACATGAAATGTATGGTACACTCTTTAAAGAGGTAATTTACGAGGTTGGGCTAAGTCTGATTGACTTGTAAATTAATGTGGCAACTGGGTGCATCACTGGAAACCACAACTGCTAATGAATTACTTTAAAATGCCAGCTTCATGAAGATTGGGGCCAAATGTTTGTGTTCCCTCAGAAATTCATATGTTGAGATCCTAAATTCCAATGTGATGACATTAGGAAGTGAAGACCTTAGGAAGTCATGACCTCGTGACTAGGTCATAAGGGGGAGCCCTCATGAATAGGATTAGCGCCCTGATAAAAGAGAACCCAGAGAGCTCCTTTCTCTCCTACACCAAGTGAGAGCACATTGAGAAAGTGACCATCTATGAACCAAGAAGCAGGAAATCACCAGACATTGAATCTCCAGGTGCTTTAATCTTGCACTTCCAGCCTCCAGAACTGTGAGAAATAAATGTTTGCTGTTTAAGCTACACAGTCTGTGATATTTTTGTTATAGCATCCCAAATGGACTAAGACAAAAAATCTTGTCCATATTGTTTATTATTCAACTCCCACCTCCTCACTCAATGCCTGGCACATAGTAGATGCTTCATAAGTACTTTTCCAACATTTTATCATAAAACTTCTCAAACATAAAAAAGTTGAAAAAATTTTGAAGTGAAAGTCCATGTACTTACCACCTAGATTCTACCATTAAAATGTTATTATATTTACTTTATCACATATCTATTCCCTTATCTCACCATCCATTCATCTATCTTATTTTCTAAATCATTTCAAAGTATATGACAAATATCAGTATACTTCTCCCTAAATACTTTAGCTTGCATATCATTAACTTCAATATTTGTTCTCTTTTTTTCTTTTGATGGAAATTTATGTAGAGTATACTGTACAAGTCTTAAGAGTATTTCCTGGTTGTTATGGCCTGAATTGTGCCTTCCCCCAAATTCATATGTTGAAGGGCTAGGCCACTGTACTCCAGCTGCAACTGTATTTGGATATAGGGTCTTTAAAGAGGTAATTCAGCTAAAATGAGTTCAGTTGGGAATGAGCCCTAATCAAATATGACTGATGTCCTTAAAAGAAGGGACGAATTAGGACACAGACCCACCCAGAGGGAAGACCATATGAAATCACAGTAATAAGGTGGCCAAGGAGGGAGGTCTTAAAAAGAACCAATCCTGCTCACACTTTGATCTCAGACTTCTAGTCTCCAGAACTCTGAGACAATAAATCCCCTTTGTTTAAGCCACCCAGTCTCTGGTAGTTTGTTATGACCGCCCTAGCAAATAAATACACTGGTTTCTGCCAAGTGCATTCATCTGTGTAACTCAAAATCCTATTGAAAGATAAAACCTTATGATCCACCAAAACATTCTTTCATGCCCTTTCCCAGTCAGTCCCCACCCCAAACACTACTCTCATTAGTTTTCTACTCTTGGTTAGTTTTTTCCATTCTATAACTTTTTAAAAATGGAATATGCATACGTACTCTTTTTGTAGGGCTTCTTTCACTCAGCAGAATGTCTTCGAGATTCACTCATGTTTTTTCATATATCAGTACTTTATCCTTATTTATTGCTTAGTAGCATCCCCTTGTATGGATGTACTACAGTTTATTTATATCTTCTCCTACTGATGGATATTTAAGCTGTTTCCAACTTTTACATATCATGACTAAAACTGTTGTTAATAGTCTTGTATAAGCCTTTTTCTGAACAAATAAATTATCTTTCTTTTGAGTAAATATCTAGAAATGAAATGGGTAGGTCATATGGCAGATATATGTTTGGTTTTCTTTTTAAAAAAACAACCTGCTGTAATTACTTCCAAAGTGGTTGCATTTTGCATTCTCACCAATAATATATGAGTTCCAGTTGTTCCACATCTTCACCAGCACTTGATGTTGTCTCTATAAGTATTTGATGACTGAACAAAGGTGTGGATTTTTTCTGAGTGACTTGGAATTCTCACAGAGGAGAGAATATGAAACAATGAGAAGATTATGGCCTTTGGGGATGGGTCATCTGGGTCCAGATCCCAACTCTACTACTTAATAGCTATGTGATCTGGGCAAGTCATTTAAATTCTCTGAGCTTCATTTATCTCATGTGTCACAAGAAAATATTATAACCAACATCACAGAGTTGGTAAGTTTTAAATGGGTAACTGTACCTAATGGTGCTTAGCATGGAGCCTGCCCACAGTAAAGTTCAGGAGTTGACACTTCAGGACACAGATCAGTTACTCTATCTCATTTTGTATCTTCTCTCAGAGTTTTTGGTCCTTTCTTCTATTCAGCTTACCCCTTAAATTCCTTCTTGTATCCTCTTCCTCCTCCCTAATGCCTACATATAAAAACAGAATCTTTGATTAGAACAGGGCACATCCAGTAGCCAAAGTCATCCTTTGAAAGGATCAATGGAACCAAATCACAGAAAAGACCTCAAATTGAATTCAGCTCCACTTATTAACTGTCACACTGGGGACAAAAAAAAAGTCTTAGTTTCTTATCTGTAAATTATACCTTGCCCCACGGGGTTGCTGAGTGTGTCAAATCTAAGTGTCTAAAACACCTAGTACTTGGTATTGAGTAGGTGGTCAGGAAATGGGAGCTCCTTTCCTCCTCCAGCAGGCCTGCCTGAGATCAGAAGGTGCTGTGCATACCTAAGGCTGCACCTCTCTGTCCGCTCTCAGCTCTGCTCCTGACTCAACTGAGACTGATGAAAGCCCCTTAGTCTTTTGTTCTCACTCTTTAGATCATGATACTCAGGCCTTTGAGCATTCAGGAGTAATGCTCAATGTGTGTCATCAGGCCCCTGGAGAGTGGCAAAGTGTGGTGACAGACAAATAGATAAGGAGAAGAAAAAAGGAAGGAAGAAGGATCCATTTAGCACCTGTTTCCATCCTTAGCCTCAAAGAAAAATATTCAGAAGTACCCTCCTTGTGCCCCTTCCCTATCATCTTGTAATTAAGACCTTAAAATTATACGCAGGGCCTTCCTTCTCTCTTCAATTAAAGATAAAAAAGCCTCTTCACATGTAACAAATGATTCTTGTGAAATAAAAATAAAAGCCTTTCATTCAGTGATCATTTCATTTTATTATTACTATTAAACACTATTTGATGCATTCTAATTGAGCTCCTCTGGATAAGTGTTAACATTTCTTAATACGGAGCAACCACTAAGCCATTTAGCGATTTTCAGAACATGTTCTGTGCTTTGCCTAATTAAAGGCATTAGGAAGAGGGGCTCATGCATTGTCACGGGTGATCTCAGGGGGAGAGAAGTGGCCCACCACTACCCACTAGCTCCTTATTCCATCATGTTCATTCTAAATGAATTCTTAAACCTCCACTTCTTAAAGCTGCCCAAGCTTTATACAATGATGAATGCTTGAAGTCTCCTAGACTCATAGATTTTCACTGGATAATTAGGAAATGGGGTAGATGGATCTCTTCCAAATTGTACTCTTGAGTAGTCCAGATAGTTTAATTTAAATTGCTAGAGAATTTACATAAGTGGCAGAGTAAAAGTTTTGAAAAGCAAAACTTTTCAGTTCTCAAACTACATTTGAACACCAGCTATAACATTTCTAGTTTGTGACCTCAAGAATGTAAGCTTTCAGAGCCTCAGTTTCCTCATCTGTAAAATGTAAATAGTAGCACCAACTGCAAAGACTTGTTATGAAGATTAAAGATGATACATATGAAGCATCCAACATAATAGATAATAGGTGATCTCAATGGAGGTGCTATCTTATCATCATCATCATCATCACCATCATCATCATCATCATTGTTGTCATCATCCAGCAGCAAGTTCATGGCCTCTAACTGGCAACCATATTGAATCCAGGAGGGTATGTAGAAACATTTCCTGGGACTTTCCTCCAAGAGTGGACCAAATGATGTTTAATATAAGAAGGGTAAAGATGTGTATTCACTAAGCATCTGTGTAAGGTTGATTCCTTTGTCCTTCTACCTCCACAAGGACCAAAACGCCTGCACAGCAACTTAACACAATTTATACATTATTTATGCATAGGAAAGATGATACTCTGTGTAACCTGTAGCACACAGAGACATAAATAAGCCTTGTTAAGTCAGAATGCTGCAATGGGTGCTCTTTAGCCTGGTTTTGCTCCCTCTGGGCACCAGAACTATGGCTGATAGTCAGGGGGTTGACCTGGACCTGACAGCTAGCTTAATAATACCTGTAGGAATTCTGACACTTGGGACTTCTCAAGAGAGAAGATTTAGGAACAATGTCTGTGCCTTTTCACTGGCTTCTAAAGAGATCCTGATTTCTGCCTTTCCTATATACTTCAAGTCACAGTGATAGGCAGAGAAATATTCCATCCTTGTGACCCAGGGAGGAGCTGGTCAAGTTCAAGGTCAGATTGAGTCAATTTGCTCACACATATAAGATTCGAAGGGACTGATGTTCATAACACATGTGGGAATTGTCCTCTATTCTCTCACTCCTTGCATGCCAGAGCGGTTTTGATCAAAGGCCAAAAATCTCAGGTACCCACAGGTGCCAATCAGTATCTTTAAAAGGCAGCTACTGCTCTGACTGGTGTGGTTAAGTTGGTTGGACATCATCCCACAAAGCAAAAGGTCACTGGTTTGATTCCTGGTGAGGGCACAGACCTGGGTTGCAGTCCAGTCCCAAAATAGAGCACATAAGAGAGGCAACTGATTAGGGTTTCTCTTCCTCTTTTTCTCCCTCCCTTCCCCTATCTTTAAAAATAAATAAATAAACTTTTCTTTAATAAAAGGCAGCCACTACTTGGTGTCAGCAATTGTTGCCAGGTGGAAATGTGCAGCATTACCAGATATTCTTATTTATTAGAGTTAGTTAAGAGAGTAGGTTTTTGTAAAATATTGACTTTTTAATTATTGGCAAAATTTTTTTTAAATATTATACAAGTCAAACAAACATATCAAAATGCCAGATTTCAAGCAGCCCTTAGGCAGCCAGTTAAGGACTTAGTCACTGGAATTCATCGGAATCAGATTCCAACCTCAGCTCTACATTTTATTACCTGGTGACCTTGGAGAAAATGTTTTTCTGCTCTAAGGCTCAGTCTCCCCATCTGTAACATAAAGGTAATGATGGTACCTACCTCATCAGCTGGCATTCAGATTAATTAAGATTATACCCATAAAGCACTAAACACAATGCTTGGCACGTAGAGTTGGACTAACACCAGTTTAATAAATGATTGGTGCATCAAAGTGCGGGGACAGATTCCAAGAATATCAGACAAAGAGAACCTCCCCAGGCTTTACACAATGATTAATTGTGGAGTGCCAAGTTTTATTTCTTAGCAATTTTACTCAGATATCTCCAAGTTGGCAGAAATTCTGAGCTAGTATTGACCCCAAGAGCTGTTCATAAAAAATGATCCCTTTCTTCCTCACATTTAACCCAGATCCATCAATGTGGTTTATATCTGTGCTTTTCAAGACAAGAGGAAGGAGTGGGTCAGTAGTGAGTCAGTTTGAAAGGGCCTCACTGAGTCCTGGATTTTTTCTGGGAAAATTCTCCATCCATGTTATCATTCATCTTTGTTTCTGCCTTCATTGACTTTTCTCAGGAAGCAAAGGTGCTGGAGCTGGAACATGGGAAGAATTCCTGGGTGCTGCCCAAGTTCCTCTACAGACACAGAGGAGAGGCATGGCCACAGAGAGCCTGCATATGAGTCAGACAAGGCAAGGAATATCTCTTAATCAGGGTTCCTCAACCTCAGTACTATTGACTTCTTGGGCCAGATAATTCTTTGTTATTGGGGGCTGTCCTGTGCATGTACAATGATTAGCAGCATCCCTGACTTCCACACACCAGATGACAATAGTGCACACGCATACACACATACACTTACCAGTCGTTAAAACCAAAAGTGTCTCTGGACATTACCAAATATGCCCAGGGGAGTAAACTTACCCCTGGTTGAGAACCACTGCTTTAGATTCACACTCCCACTATTCCTAGGGAAGTAACTGAACTTGAAAAACTCCCTGCAAGAAAACTACAAGGCCACATGTGCTCCCTGTGAAGGATCTGGGGTGGTGTTCCCTCCAAAAGGAAACAAAGTCCATGAATAAGAGAGCACCCTGGAAAGAATTGATGCGGAGCCTGGCTCGTGGGGTCTGCGACCTTGTGGATGAGATATGAGAAATTCACATGGACTACCAAGTCCTGTGGATTAAAGGGACAGCTTGGCTCTTAAGGGGAGAAAAAGCCTTAGCCCTTGCCTTGATCAGCTTTTATTGCTTTTCTGGGCACATTACATGATGGTCCTCATTTACTATGCACAGGTTCACCTTAGGTGGTTAGCTTTTACAGAAAACAAAGAAGAGGATGCCGCTAATCACATCACAGAAGAAGGATATTTGCAAATGCAAAGGGAAAAGTGGTTGAACTGGTTACACTCATCCTTGGAAGGTTTAGCACAGACTTTAGGAAGTTACAGTAAGCACTTGCTGCCTCAATTCAGGGTGAGGGAGTTTTAGCAAAAGCAAGTCTCATAGCATTCTAGGTATAATGCAGGCCTGATTCCCCATGGGAGAACCTATCTGTGGGTATGGGTCCTGTCTGGGCTCACGCACGCAGAACAGTCTCCTATAAGAATGACACAGGAAAAGACATAGAATGAGCCTTGGGTTCATATGGATGAGGCTCAAATTCTGGTTCACCCTCAGCTGAGTGACTTCTGGCAAGTTATTTCACATCTCTGAACCTCACATCTTTCCTCTGTAAGGTGAGGATAATGGTACTCTGCCTTCAGGAGATATTGTCTATAATAGATGTGATAATGTCAGGAGTATGAATATTACTGTAGCATATAATCCTGCTAAATAAAAAGAAATGACTAAACTCCATAAGGAAGGTGAAAATGCACTTTAATTTTTAAAAAATAGTTAGCGGAGATCCAAGATGGCAGAAGAATAAATAGAAGCTGCACAAACCTCCTTCCAGGACCAAACTTGAATTACAACTAAATTGTAGAGAAATCATCCTAAGTAATCAACTGAATGCTGGCTAGAGAGAAGCCTTATAACCAAGGGCAGACAGAAGAAACCACTTCTGCACAACATAACTGATAGGGAGTGCACAGGAGGTGTGATAGGGCTGCCCGGGCTCCCATGGGTGGTAGCTGGAGTTCCAGAGGGATATATCAGTGGCCAGGGGGTCCTCCTGAGAAATGTGAGGTCTAAACCCCAGTTGGGCTCCCCAGCCTATAGCACTAGAGCCAGGAAAGGAGCACAGATAACGTTCATCTGTGGAAAGCAGTGGGGTTTCTTTCCACTAAGGAAAAAGGAGACTCAGAGAGTCTCTTGAAGGGCCAATGCACAAAATTCCATTGGCAGCCCCTGGATTCTGACAGAGGGAGGGAAGAGATAACTAGAGGTGCATGAAGAGAGACTGGGGCTAGTGGCTCTGTAGAGAGAACTGAAGAAACAGCTGCCAGGATGCCTATGCTGAGTCATCCCCCATTTTTCAGGGGCCATAATTCTCAAGCAGAGCACTCCCCACCAAATGGCATCAGCCTGAGGGGAAGCAATAGCATCACCCACAGGAATTACTTTGCCCCACCCTATGGAGTTTAAGCAGGGCTGCTGACAAGTATAGTTGAAGGTTATCTCAGTGATTAAGTTCAACAACTAAAGAGTATCTTTGAGAACTCTGAGACTTTAGCTGACCCTCCCCAGAGCCCAGTGCTAGTAAAAGCCATCCTTGGTGCACAGCTTGGTTCTTTCTACATGCAAACAGGCCCAGAAGAAGGATCCATAAGCTGTGAATCACTAATAGCTCCAAACAATTGCCCAGGGCCAATCACAGGCAGCATCTGTCATAGGTTTGCACCAGAGTCTTTGCAGATCTACCTAACATGTAGAAGTAAGCAAAAAGATGCAGCCAAAATGGGATGACAAAGAAACAAGCTCCAACTTAAAGAACAAGGGAATCCTCTACAAGAATAACTAAATGAAAGAGAGGCAAACAATTGATCAGATATAGAATTTAGAGTAATGATCATAAGGATACTCAACAGCATGAAAAAAGACATAGAAACAATAGAAAAGGACCAGTAAGAAATAAAAAATGCAGTATCTGAAATAAATAAGACACTGGGAGGAATAAACAGTAGGTCAGATGAAGCAGAGGATCAAATGAATAATTAGGAAGACAAGGTAGAAAAAATACCCAAGCAGAGCAGAAAAGAGAAAAAAGAATTAAAAAGAATGAGGCAACCTTAAGAAACCTTTGAGACAGCATTAAACATAATGACATCCACATCATGACTATACCAGAAGGAAAAGAGAGTGAGCAAGGAATTGAGAACCTATCTGAAGAAATAATGACTGAAAACTTCCCTAATCTGGTGAAAGAAAAAGACACACAAGTCCTGGAAGCTAAAGAACTTGAAACAAGTTGGACCCAAAGAGGCCTACACCAAGACACATCATAATTAAAATGGCAAAACTTAAAGATAAAGAGAGAATCTTAAAAACTACATGAGAAAAGCAGGCACTTACCTATAAGAGAGCTCCAATTAGACTGTCATCGAATTTCTCAACAGAAACACTTCAGGCTAGTACGGATTGGCATGAAATATTCAAGGAAATGAAAAGCAACGACCTACAACCAAGGTTACTTTACTGAGGCTATCATTTAAAATTGAAGGAGAAATGAGGAACTTCCCAGACAAGAAAAACCTAAAGGAATTTGATAATAAAAAAAATCAATACTGCAAAAAAAAAAAAAAAAAAAAAAAGTTAACTGGTTTGCACTAAGAAGAAGAAAAAGAGAAAGAAAAAAAGAAAAATACTCTAACAATAAATGGCACTAAATACATATCTATCAATAATCACCTTAAATGTAAATGGATTAAATGTTCCAACCAGAAAATATAGGATAACTGAATGGATAAGAACACAAATAAAGGACACATGGACAAAAACTAGGGGGTGGAAATGGGAGGGAGGTGGGGGTGGCTGGGGCAGTGGGCGGGGATGGGAGTAAAAGACAGAAAACTGTACAAGAACAACAATTAAAAGAAAAACGATAGATAGAAAGAAAGAAAGAAAGAAAGAAAGAAAGAAGAAAGAAAGAAAACAAGACCCACATATGTGCTGTCTCCAAGAGACCCACTTCAGATTAAAAGATACACACAGACTAAAAGTATAGGGATAGAAAAAGGTATTTCATGCAACTTAAAAGGAAAAAAAAGCTGGCATAACAATACTTACATCCAACAAAGTAGACTTTAAAACCAAGGATATAATAAGAGACACAGAAGAACACTGCATAATGTCAAAGGGAACAATTCAACAAGAGGCTATAACCCTAGTAAACATTTACACACCCAACATAGGAGCACCTAAATATGTAAAACAAATCTTGATGGACATAAAGAGAGAGACTGACAGGAATATAGTCACAGTCAAGGATTTTAACACCCCATTGACTTCGACGGATAGAAATTCAACAAGGAGACAGCAGCCTTAAATGACACACTAGGCCAAATAGATTTAATTTGTATATCAGAGCAATTCACCCAAAGACAGCAGAATATATATAATTTTCAAGTGCACATGGAATGTTTTCTAGGGTAGATCACATGTTATGACACAAAACAAGTCTCAATAAATTTAAGAAGATTTAGACCATATCAAGCATTTTCTCTGACCACAATACTATGAAAGTAGAAGTTAATCACAAAAGAACACTGAGAAACACACAGACATAGAAGCTAAATAACATGATATTAAACAATGAATGGGTCAACAATGAGATCAAAGTAGAAATCAAAAGATACATTGAAACAAATGAAAATTAGAAACAACAATCCAAAAGCAGTGGAACATGGGGAAAGAAATCCAAAGAGGGAAATTCATGGCAGTACAGTCCTATCTCAAAAAAAAAAAAAAAAAAAAAAACCCCTCAAATTAATAATCTAACTCTACACTTAAAAGAACTTGAAGAGGAACAAAAAGTAAAGTCCAAAGTGAGTAGAAGTTAGGCAAAAATAAAGATAAGAGCAGAAATAGACAAAATGGAGTCTTAAAAAAAATGATACAAAAGATCGATGGACCCCAGAGCTGGTTCTTTGAAAAGATAAACAAGATTGACAAACCTTTAACCAGACTCATCAAGAAAAAAATAGAAAGGACCCAAATAAATAAAACCAGAAATGAAAGAGGAGAAATAACAACTGACACCAAAGTAATACAAAGGATTGTAGAAAAATATTATGAACAACTATATGCCAACAAATTGGACAACCTGGATGAAATGGATACTTTTTTAGAAAAATATAATCTTCCAAAATTAAATCAGAAATAGAAAACTTGAAAAGACAGATTACACCTAGCAAAACTGAAGCATTAATCAAAATACTCCCAACAAACAAAATCCCTGACCAGATGGCTTCACAAGTGAATTTTACCAAACATTCTACAAAGAACTAATACTTCTCCTTCTCAAACTATTTCAAAACATTAAAGAAGAAGGAAGGCTCCCAAGCTCATTTTATGAGACCAGCATTATCCTAATTCCAAAACCAGACAAAGACACTACAAAAAAAGAAAATTACAAGTCAATATCCCTGATGAATATGGATGTCAAAATCCTTAACAAAATATTAGCAAACCAAATACAGCAATACATCGAAAAGATCATACAGCACAACCAAGTGGGATTTATTCCAGGAATGCAAGGTTGGTACAACATTTGCAAATTAGTAAATGTGATTCACCACATAAATGAAATCAAGGATAAAAACCTTTATCTATATAATCATATATAATCACATGATCATATCTATAGATGCAGAGAAGGCATTTGATAAAATCCAGTGCCCATTTATAATAAAAACCTCAGCAAAGTGAGAATAGAGAACATACATAAACATACTGACCTTGGACCCCACAAAGGAAGGATGGTATTAACTGGAGTCACATGAGAACAGTCTGGAGTGGGAGACACTGGGGAGAGTCTTGGGGGAGTGGGTGTGGGATTTTCAGGGCCTGGATATACCTGCATTCCACAGTAACCATCTTTCTTGAGAAGAGCTACCCCATCCCAGGGGAAAATCAATAACCTTAACTTATACAATACTGCTCCCTTCACCCTTTGGAAATCTCCTCACCACAACCTCTGAAATCCTGTTTGCCCCACTCAACAACTTCTTTTTCTTTTGTTTCAGGTGTGCTCTGTCTTGGTGTTCTGTTTTGTTTGGGCTTATTTTTCTTTCTTTTCTCCCATCCTGCGTCTGAAACTTTGTTGAGGAGACAGCAATATAAATAGACTCAGGGGTCATCAGAGACTGGTGGTAGGGCACAGTCAATCCATACACTATCTTGGGAAACAGACTGGTGCTCCCCCTTAATGGGAGAGCTATAGAACCAGCCTCCCCGCATCCAGAAATCCCAATATCTGGGCTCTGGAAGCCTACCAGAAGCCCCACCCTACTGAGTACAGGGGAATAATCCCAGACAGACTCAGACTAGTGGCCTAGGGGAGTGGGAACACACCCACCACCTTCCCTGAAGTCTGAAAAGCACCTGCCATGGGATTTCCAGGAATCACAGACCTCTGTTTCTACCAAGGGTCCTCTCAGAAATAGTCACATCTGTGACTAGTCTAAGATCAACAGCAGGCCAGCAGGCAGAGACAGACAGAGGTGGAACCAGTGGTGACTTAGGACTTTTGCTGACACACCCATGGACCCAGCACTGATAAAAGTCAGCTTTGCAGAGCAGCTTGACCCACTCTTAAGGCAGCCAAGCTCCAAATAATCAGTCATAAACTATGGTCAACTGTAGCTTTGAGAAGACAGCTGAGGGCCAGATGTGAACAGTACATTGGCTTACACAAGACTCCAACATCAGAGAGATATCCAAAGGAGAAACTAAAATGTGTGATCTAAACTGTGCTGAGACAAATCCACTTGGTTTTTTCCACTATCTTAGCTATTTTTTCTTTTTCATGCCTATTTTATTCATCTTTTCATCTATTTATTTCTTTTTCTTTTATCTTTGTACTCTAATTTTTCTTTCATACCTCTTATTCTACTCTGTGATTACTCCACTCTTCCTTTCTTCTTTCCTTTTGTTATTTTTGTTACCTTTTCTGCGTTCCTTTTCCCTGTTTTCCTCTTTCAATTCATTATGGATAGTAGTTCTCTTCCCCTTTTTCCTCTCATAATCACTTTCTTTCCTTTGGTTTCTCATATTCTTTTTCTTTGTCTCATTTTTCTGCTATTACATTCCCCGTTCTGCTGTTACTATTCTTTGCTGTCTTGTGGTTGATAGTGCTATGGTGATAAAAGGGGTTGCTTATTTTGGTGTTATTTCTGTATTGTTTTGCTTTGTTCAGCCAGCGCATATACAACAGTATACAACACATGGTGGGGTTGAGCCTCTTAGCCAGTCAGAGGGAAGTTTCTACCAACAAATGGGCCAATAATAATCAGACCCAAATACAACAGGAGAGTGCACCTAACCCCACCCATAGGTCATTCCTAGAGCATCCACATCAGGATTCAAGGAGTCTGCACCACTGAGTCCCACAGGACTCCTAACACACAAGGCAACTCCACAAGACATAGAGTCAAAGCAAATCAATCCAATACATAAACACAAACACAAAGTGACAACTAAACTGGGTAAACAAAGAAACAACCCCAAACAAAAGAAAAGAAGGAATCTCCAGAAAAAGAGCTAAGTAAAACCAACACAAGAAATTTATCAGACATAGAGTTCAAAGTAATGGTTACTTTACTGACAGAATGTTCTGTACTGACAGAAAATTGAACTGTATAGAAGTCCGACAACCAAGGAGTTAAAATAGACACATTCATCCAGACCGGTAAGAGGGGCAGAGTCAGGTGGCAGGGTGGAGAGGGGTTGCAGCAAAAAAAGTGGTGCCTGCCAGACCCCAGGTGCACAGGCGGCGGTTGGCAGACCCCGGGTGTGGTGTGGCAGCAGGTGAACCCAGGGAGGTGGAGGATTGTGGAGCGGCACAGCGCACAAGGCAGCTGGTGGACTGGGTGGTCCCACATTCGCGCATAGATAAACCAGGCAAAACTGGGGAGTGAGACAGACCACACAACCCAGAGCTTCAGCGTGGGGAAATAAAGACTCAAAACACTGATTGAAAACACCTGTGGGGATTGAGGTGCCTGGCGAGACTCCCAGCCTCACAGGACAATTCATTGGAGAGACCCACAGGGTCCTAGAACATACACAAGCCCACCCACTAGGAAATTAGCACCAAAAGGGTCCAGTTTACTTGTAGAAAGTGGAGGAAGTGACTGAAATCCAGCAGAGAGAGGAGCAAGCGCCATTGTTCCCTCTCAGACCCCACCCCCACATACAGCATCACAACCCAGCTACTGGGCTGCCCCGCCCTGGGGAACACCTAAGGCTCTGCCCCTCACTACATAACAGCCGAGACCAGACCCCCAAAAAAAAAAAAATGGCTGAAACAGGAGAACAGATCAAAATCCCAGAGCCAATTCATCTAAGTGACCAAGAGATAGTCAACCTATCAGATGCACAGTTCAAAGCACTGGTGATCAGGATGCTCACAGAATTGGTTGAGTATGCTTGCAAAATAGATGAAAAATGAAAGCTATGCTAAGTGAAATAAAGGAAAATGCACAGGGAACCAATAGAGATGGGAAGAAAACTGGGACTCAAATCAATGGAGTGGACCAGAAGGAAGAAAGAAACAACCAAACAGAAAAGAAGGAAGAAACAAGAATTCAAAAAAATGAGGAGAGGTTTAGGAACCTCCAGGACATCTTTAAACATCCCAACATCTGAATTATAGGGGTACCAGAAGGGGAAAAGGAAGAACAACAAGTGGAAAAGTTATCTGAACAAATAATAAAGAAGAACTTCCCCTATCTGGCAAAGGAAATAGACTTCCAGGAAATCCAGGAAGCTAAGAGAGTCCCAAAGAAGTTAGAGGGGTTCCTCCCAAGGAGGAACATGCCAAGGCACATCGTAATTACATTAGCCAAGATTAAAATGAAGGAGAAAATTCTAGAAGCAGTAAGAGAAAAGGAGGCAGTTGCCTACAAAGGAATTCCTATCAGACCATCAGTTGATTTCTCAAAAGAGACCTTGCAGGCAAGAAGGGGCTGGAAAGAAGTATTCCAAGTCATGAAAGGCAAGAACCTACATCCAAGATTGCTCTATCCAGCAAAGCTATCATTTAGAATGAAAGGGCAGATAAAGTGCTTCCCAAATAAGGTCAAGTTAAAAGATTTCATCATCACCAAGCTCTTATGATATGAAATGTTAAAGGGACTTATCTGAGAAAAAGAAGATAAAAAATATGAACATTAAAATGACAGCAAAAACACAATTATTAACAACCACACCTAAAACAAAACAAAACAAAACCTAAGCAAACATCTAGAACAGGAACAGAACCACAGAGATGGAGATCATATGGAGGGTTAGCAACAGAGGAGTGGGAGGAGGAGAGCAGGGAAAAGAGACAAAGAATAAGTAGCATAGATGGTAGGTAGAAAACAGACAGGGGGAGGGCAAGAATAGTATGGAAAATGTAGAAGCTAAAGAACTTATAAGTATGACACATGGACATGAACTAAAGAAAAGGAAAGTGAGTGGGAGAGGGTGTACAGGGTGGAGGAGAGTGAAGGGGAGAAAGTGGGACAACTGTAATAGCATAATCAACAAAATATATTAAAAGTAAAAAGGCAAAATTTAAAGACAAAGAGATAATCTTAAAGGCAGCAAGGGAGAAACAGCTAGTAACATACAAGGGAGCATGATAAGGCTATCCGCTGATCTCTCAACACACTACAACCCAGAGGGATTGGCATAAAATATTCCAAGTAATGAAAAGCAAGAAGCTTCAACCAAGGCTATTCTACACAGCAATCACTCTCATTTGAAATAAAAGCAAAATAAAGAGCTTTCCAGACAACTGGAGGCTAAAAGTGTACATCTCCACCCAGACAGCGCTGCAAGAAATGCTAAAAGGACTGCTCTAAAAAGAAGAGAGAGAGAGAGTGAGAGAGAGATGAACACAGGTACAAAAGAAAAAATGGAAATGAATAAGTACCTATCAATAATAACCTTAAATGTAAATGAAGTGAATGCTCCAGTAAAAAGACAGGGTAGCTGAATGGATTAGAAAAACACAACCTGTATATATGCTCTCTACAAGAGATGCACCTCAGAACACAGGCTGAAAGCAAAGGGATGGGGAAAAATATTCCATACAAATGGACATGAAAAAAGCTGGGGTAGGAATACTTACGTTGGACAAAATAGACTTCTAAACAAAGGCCATAACAAGAGACAAAGAAGGTCACTACATAACACTTAAGGGAGTAGTCCAACAAGAGGATATACCTCTTGTAAACATATATAGAACCAATATAGATGCACCTAAATATGTAAAGAAAATATTGGAGGGCTTTAAAAAAGAGATAGATAGCAATACCATCATTGTTGAAGATTTTAACACCCCACTGTCAACAATGGATAGATCTTCCAATTAAAAAATCAACAAAAATATTGCAGAATTGAAAGACACTCTAGATCAAATGGACTTAATTGATATTTATGGAACATTTCACACCAAAGAAGCAAAATATACATTCTTCTCAAATACACATGGATCATTCTCAAAGAGAGACCACTAGGTAGAACACCAAAAAAAGCCTTAATAAATTCAAGAAGATTGAAATCATATCAAGCATCTTCTCAGATCACAATAGTTTGAAACTAGAAAGCAATCTCAACAAAAAAACTCAAAACATTAAAATACATGGAGGCTAAATAACATGCTATTAAATAATGAATGGGTTAACAATAAGATGAAGGAAGAAATCAAAAAGTATCTGGAAACAAATGAAAATGAATCCACAACAACCCAAAACCTCTGGACATAGCTAAGGCAGTCCAGAGAGGGAAATTCATAACAATACAGGCCTACCTGAAGAAGATAGAAAAGTCTCAAATAAACAGCCTAACCCTACATCTAAAAGAACTACAGGAACAACAAACAAGGTGCAGAGCAAGCAGAATGAAGGAAATAATTTAGATCACAGCAAAATTAAATAATATAGACTAAAAAAAAAAAAAATTCAAAGGATCAATGAATCCAAGAGCTGGTTCTTTGAAAAGACAAACAAAGTGGACAAACTGTTAACCATACTCATCAAGAAAAAAAGAGAGGGGACCCAAATTAAAAAAAAAAGAAAGAAATTAAAGAGGAGAATTATAAACTGATGCCACAGAAATACAAAGGATTGTAAGATATTATTATGAACAATTATATCCCAGAAAATTGGACAACCTGGGCAAAGTGGATAAATTTCTAGAAATATACAAACTTCCAAAATTGAATCAGAAGGGAACAGAAAATCTGAATACATCAACAACTAGCAAAATTGAAGCAATAATCAAAAAACTCCCAGCACACAAAAGCCCTGGACCAGATGGCTTCACAGGTGAATTTTACCAAACATTCAAAGAACTAACTCTTATTCTTCTCAACCTATTCCAAAAATTTCAAGAAGAGGGAGACTTCTAAACGCTTTTTACGAGGACCACATTATTATAGTCCCAAAATCAGGTAAAGACACAACAAAGAAAGAAAATTATAGGCCAATATCTCTGATGAACATCGATTCTAAAATCCTCAATAAAATACTAGCAAACCGGATCCAAAAGTACATTAAAAAGATCATACACCATGATCAACTTGGATTTATTTCAGGGATGTAAGGATGGTACAATATTTGCAAATAATAAAATGCGATACATCACATAAACAAAATGAAAGACAAAAATCACATGATCATATCAGTAGAGGCAGGAAAAGCATTTGATAAAATCTAGCACTTATTTATGATAAAAAAAAATTCAGCAAAGTGGGAATACAGAGAGTATACCTTAACATAAAAAAAAAAAGCCATATATGAAAAATCTACTGCCAACATCATATTCAATGGGAAAAATCTAATAGCCTTTCCCTTAGGTTTTCCTAAGGGTGTCCTTAGGAATAAGACAAGGGTGTCCATTTTCACCTCTCTTGTTCAACATAGAATGGAAAATCCTAGCCACAACGAGTAAACAAGAAGAAATAAAAGGCATCCAAATTGAAAAGGAGGAAGTAAAACTGTCATTATTTGCACATGACATGATACTGTACATAGAAAATCCTATAGGCTCCACCAAAAAACTACTCAACCTAATAATTGAATTGGGCAAAGTAGCAGGATACAAAGTCAATATTCAAAAATCAATGGCATTTTTGTACAACAACAATGAACTACCAGAAAGAGAAATTAATAAAAATGTCCCATTTACTATAGTAACAAAAAAAGTACTTTGGAACATATTTAACCACGGAGGTAAAAAATTTGTACTCAGAAAACTATAGAACATTGAAGAAAAAATTTGAGGAAGATACGACTAAATGGAAGCATATACAAAGGTCGTGGGTTGGGAGAATTAACATCATTAAAATGTCTATACTACCAAAGCAATCTATAGATTCAACACAATTTCTATTAAAATATTAATGGCATATTTCACAGATCTAGAACAAATACTTCAAAATTTATGTGGAACCAAAAAGACCCCAAATAGCCTCAGCAATCCTGAGAAAGAAGAACAAAGTTGGAGGGGTCACTGTACCTCCAAACTTTGATATAGTTTGATATCAAAGTATACTACAAGGACACTATGATCAAAACAGTCTGGTATGGCATAAGAACAGACACATAGATCAATGAAACAGAACAGAGAGCCCAGAAATAAACCCATGTCTCTATAGTCAATCAATATTTGACAAAGGGAGCATGAACATTCAATGGTGTAAAGATAGACTCTTCAATAAATGATGTTGGTAGAACTGGACAGGTACACACAAAAAATGAAACTAGACCACCAACACACACCACACAGCAGAATAAACTCAAAATGGTTAAAAGACTTGAATATAAGTCATGACACCATAAACATCCTAGCAGAAAACATAGACAGTAAAATTCCATATATCCCACGTAGGAATATTTTTGCCAAAATATCTCCTAAGGTAGGGAAATAAAGGAAAAAATAAACAAATGGGACTATATCAAATTAAAATGCTTCTGCTTGACTAAAGAAACCATCATCAAAATGAAAAGGGAGCCAACTGTATGGGAGAACATATTTGCCAACAATACATCAGACAAAGGTTTAATCTCCAAAATATATAAAGAACTCTAATGACTCAACAACAGGAAGACAAATGATCCAATTTAAAAATGGGCAAAAGACTTCTGGCCAAGATGGAGGCGTAGGTGGACACACTGTGCCTCCTCTCACAACCAAAATTAAGGACAACAGATATTTAGAAACAAGAAAACAAGCAGAACTAATAGAAAATTGAACTGTACAGAAGTGCAACAACCATTCATCCAGACCGGTAAGAGGGGTCACGGCAGGAAAAAGTGGAAGCAGACCTGGGCACGCAGGCAGCAGTGGCTGGCAGTTCCCAGGTGTGCAGGCAGCAGCTAGCAGACCCCAGGCGCACAGGCGGTGGCTAGTGGAGCCCGGGCACCCAGTGGCAACTGTGCAGATCCAGTGAGACCGCGCAAGGTGGCTGGCTGACCAAGTGGTCCCACATTCGTGCACAGATAATCCAGGCAAAGGGGAACCAGCAGAAGGGACTGGAATCCAAGAGAGAGCAGAACAAGCGCCATTGTTCCCTCTCAGACCCCGCCCCCACATACAGCGTCACAACCCAGCAACTGGGCTGCCCCACCCAGGGGAATGCCTAAGGCTCCACCCCTCACTACGTAACAGCTGAGACCAGACCCCCCCCCAAAAAAACCACCAAAAATGGCTCAAACCGGAGAACAAATAAAAGCCTCAGAGCCAATTCCTCTAAGCAAGGAAGAGATAGCCAACCTATCAGATGCACAGTTCAAAGCCTTGGTGATCAGGATGCTCACAGAATTGGTTGCTTTTGCTCACAAATTAGATGAAAAAATGCAGGCTACAATACATGAAATGAAGGAAGACGCATGGGAAACCAATAGAGATGGGAGGAAAACTGGGACACAAATCAATGGAGTGGACCAGAGGAAAGAAACAAACAAACAGAAAAGAACGAGGAAACAAGAATTCAAAAAAAATGAGGAGAGGCTTAGGAACCTCCAGGACATCTTTAAACATCCCAACATCCAAATTATAGGGGTCCCAGAAGGGGAAGAAGAAGAGCAACAAGTGGAAAACTTATTTGAACAAATAATAAGGGAGAACTTCCCCAATATGGCAAAGTAATAGACTTCCAGGAAGTCCAGGAAGCTCAGAGAGTCCCCAAGAAGTTGGACCCAAGGAGGAACATGCCAAGGCACATTGTAATTACATTAGCCAAGATTAAAATGAAGCAGAGAATTCTAGAAGCAGCAAGGAATACGGTGGGGACAGTTGCCTACAAAGGAGTTCCCATCAGACTGTCAGCTGATTTCTCAAAAGAGACCTTACAGGCAAGAAAGGGCTGGAAAGAAGTATTCCAAGTCATGAAAGGCAAGGACCTACATCCAAGATTGCTCTATCCAGCAAAGCTTTCATTTAGAATGGAAGGGCAGATAAAGTGCTTCTCAGTTAAGGTCAAGTTCAAGGAGTTCATCATCACCAAGCCCTTATGATATGAAATGTTAAAGGGACTTCTCTAAGAAAAAGAAGATCAAAAAATAGGACAGTAAAAAGACAGCAAACTCACAGATATTAACAACTGCACCTAAAACAAAAGCAAACAACTAGAACAGGAACAGAACCACAGAAATGGAGATCACATGGAGGGTTAGCAACAGGGGAGTGGGAGGAGGAGAGAGGGGGAAAAGGTACAGAGAATAAGTAGCATAGACGATGGGTAGAAAACAGACAGGGGGAGGGCAAGAATAGTGTGGGGAAAGTAGAAGCTAAAGAACTTATGACACATAGACATGAACTAAAGGGGGGGATGTGGTGGGAGGGGTTGGACAGGGTGGAGGGGAATGATGGGGGAGAAATGGGACAACTGTTATAGCATAATCAATAAAGTATATTTTAAAAAAATAAAAATAAATTAAAAATGGGCAAAAGACCTGAATAGACAGTTTTCCAAGGAGGCCATACAGATGAAAAAATGTTCAATATCACTAGGAATCATACAGATGCAAATTAAAACCACAGTGACTAGAGGGGGAGGGGAGGGAATTTCAGGGGAAAAGGGGAACGGTTTAGAGCAACAAGTATAAAGGACACATGGACAAAAACTATGGGGGGTGGAAATGGGAGGAAGGTGGGGAGGGCTGGGATGGTGGGCTGGGGGCGGGGTAAAAGACAAAAAACTATACAATATCAACAATTAAAAACTACTGATAAAAAAATTAAAAAATATAAAAATAAATAAATAAATAAATAAATAAATAAAAAGGAGAACAGACAGTAGGAAAAAAACCCCACAAAGAGTTTTCACCTCACACCTGTCAGAATGGATATCATTAATAAATCAACAAACAATAAGTGCTGGCGAGGATGTGGAGAAAAGGGAACCTTAATGCACTGTTGGTGGGAATGCAGACTGGTGCAGTCACTGTGGAAAACAGTATGGGATTTCCTCAAAAAATTAAAAATGAATCTGCCTTTTACCCAGTGATTTCACTGCTGGGAATATACCCTAAGAATTCTGAAACACCAATTCAAAAGAATTTATGCATCCCTATGTTCATAGCAGTGCTATTTACAATAGCCAAGTGTTGGAAATAGCCTAATTGTCTATCAGTGGATGAATGGATCAAAAATCTGTGGTACATTTATACAGTGGAGTACTATGCAGCACCAAAAACAAACAAACAAACAAAAAACAGAAAATGAAGGAATTTCTACCCTTTGAAACAGCATAGATGGAAGTGGAGACTATTATGCTAAGTGAAATAAGCCAGTTGTTTAAAGACAGATACCATATTATCTCACTTATAAGAGGAATATAATGAACAAAATAAACTAATGAGAAAAACAGAGCTAGACACAGAAATAAGAAAGAGACTGATGGCTGCCAGAGGAAAGAGGGGATAGGGGAATGTTGGAAAGAAGGGGAAAGGATTAGTCAAAGAACATGTATGAATGACCCATGGACATGGACAGTGGTATGGGTTGGACCATGAGAGTGGGAGGTGGGCTGGATGGACGGGGGCAAAGGTGAAAAAATTGGGACAACTGTAATAGAATATACAAAAATTTTTAAAAAGATAAAAAGAAAACAACCCCATTCATAATTGCTCAAAAAGAATAAAATACCTAGTAATATGTCTAGCCATGGATGTAAAAGACCTGTACTCAGCAAATTATAAGACACTGAAGAAAGAAATTGAAGGAAATACAGTAAGTGGAAGCATGTACCATCGTTGGGAACCACCCCGCCTGGTTTCAGAAGCTGTAACCCCCGCCCCATGGCTAAGGCTGAGTGAGCGACCTTGAGACCATAAGCCACTAAAGAGACAAAGCTTATCTCCCTGGCAGAAGTGCTGCTTCTGCTCCTTTTACTTCATCCATAACTGGCCCCCAGTGCTTGATTGGTTAGCCAATGACGGGTAAGATTCCCCAAGTGGGGAGTGACCTAAGACAGGCATGATCATGGAGAGGCTCCAGAGAAGGACTTGGGAGGCTATAGCAAAAGGGGGTGATGGACCCTCGCCCCTCAGCTATCCTGACATAGCCTGAGTCCTCATTCTACCTGTGAGAAGTCTCCTGATCTCTTGGCTGCCTTACTTCCCCTGCCTGACTTAAGCCTGAAACAATGACAGAGGGCAGTGCAGCCCTGTGCTGGAAAGGGCAGGTTCCCCAGGTGATTAGACCTGAGAAAGAATGTATAAATCCTATGAAAACTGCTTTGCAAAGAATGCTCTCAATTAAATGATAAGGGTCCAAACAGGAAATGAGTTTCTTTGCCAAAGTTTTGTAGCCCTTTAGCTAACAGACCCTGACTCAGAATAAGCCTTACTAGTTCTTTGTATGTTATCTATTGTTTGATCCTTACTGCCTAACAATGATTAATGAGCTTTACCTGTATTCCTGTGCAAAATGAACCCAATGAAAATCCATTGAGGAAAAGGCTCTTGGCCCTTCTCCTTTGAGAGATTTGCCACTTTTCCTCACCAAGCACATCACGTCTTGGTAGACTTATTCTCATCTGTGGTGGCTGGGCGGGGGGCGGGGGGGGTGCCTGTGGGCAGAGCCCCCCCCCCACATACCATGTTCATGGATAGGAAGAATTAACATCATTAAAATGTCTATGCTACCCAAAGCTTCTATACATTCAATCCAATTCCTATCAAGATTTTAATGCCGTATTTCACAGAGCTAAAACAAATATTTCTTTTTTTAAATTTTTTTCCTTGTTTATTGACGTTCAAATACAGTTGTCTTCATTTTCCCACCACCACTTTCCCCCACCCTACACATGCCCACCTCCCACCTTCAATCCCACTCCCCCTTGGTTCCATCCATGGGTCCCTCATTCATGTTGATTTACATCCCTTTCTCTTCTTTAGAACAAGTATTTCAAAACTTTATATGGAGCCACAAAAGACCCTGCATAATGACAGCAATCTTGAGAAAGAAGAACAAAGTTGGAGGAACTATGCTACCTAATATCAAACTGTACTATAAAACCATAGTAATCAAAACAGCATGGTACTGGCACAAAAACAGACACATAGGTCAGTGGAACATAATAGAAAGCCCAGAAATAAACCTGAACCTTTATAGCTAATTAGTATTCTAAAGAGGAAGCAAGCACATACAATGGGCTAAAGACAGTTTATTCAATAAATGGTGTTGGGAAAATTGGACAGATACATGTAGAAAAATGAACCTAGACCACCTTCTTACACCACACACAAGAATAAAATAAAAATGAAATAAAAACTTAAATATTAGACCCAAAACCATAAAAATCCTAGGAGAAAACATAGGCAGTAAAATCTCAGACATTGCTCATAGCAGTACTTTATCTGATATATCTCCCCACGCAAGGGAAATAAAAGAAAAAAAAATAAACAAATGGGACTATATCGAACTAAAAAGTTTTTGCACAGCAAAGGAGACCATCAACAAAATAAAAAGATGACCCATGGAATGGGGGAACATATTTTCCAATACATCTGATAAGGGATTAATATCCAAAATTTATAAAGAACTTACAAAATGCAATACCAGAAACACATATAACCCAATTAAAAAATAGGCAAAGGACCTGAACAGACACTTCTTCAAAGAGGACCTACAAATGGTCAATAGACATATGAAAATATGCTCAGCATCACTAATCGTAAGAGAAATGCAAATTAAAACCACAATGAGATATCAGCCTCACACCTCTCAGAATAAATCTATCATCAATAAATCAACAAACAAGAAGTGCTAGTGAGGATGTGGAGAAGGGGAACCCTTCTGCACTGTTGGTGAGGATGCAGATTCGTGCAGCCACTGTGGAAAGCAGTATGAAGATACCTCAAAAAAATAAAAATGGATCTGCCTTTGACCCAGCCACCCCACTTCTGGGAATATATCCAAAGAAACTCAAAACACTAATTTGAAAGAATGTAAACACCCCTATGTTCATTTCAGCATTGTTTACCATCACCAAGATACAGAAGCAGCCCAAGTGTCCATCAGTGGATGAGTGGATAAAACAACTATGGAACATTTACACAATGGAATACTATTCAGCTTTAGAAAAGAAGAAAGTTTTACCCTTTGCAACAGTATGGATGGACCTGGAGAACATTATGCTAAGTGAAATAAGCTACTCAGAGATGACAAATACCATATGATTTCACTTATATGTGGAATCTAATGAACAAACTGAACTGAAAAGAAAAACAGACAGACTTACAGATAGAGAGCAGGATGACAGCTAGTGGGGGTGGGGAAGGTTAGGGGGTGGAAGAATTGAGCGAAAAGGGAAAAGGACTCATGGACATGGACAACTGTGTGGTGATTGCTGGTGGGAGGGAGGTATAAGGGTTATAAATGGTAATGGAAAAAATACAACAAAAAAATTTTAAAGAAATAAAAAGAAGGTAGTGGATCCTCTTAGTATTTCATATATTTGGGGGAATTTAGACCTGACCTCACAACTTGAGTAAATGAAGTTTTCACAGCTAACTTTTCCTAATCACAGCTAACTTTTAGTGCTGTCTCTTAAATGTGATGTTTTCCTTCTCATGCTTATACTCCTTCTTCTTTCTCCAGCCCTTCTGGTCAAGAAATCATCCATGATCTTTTTAGCATAAAGATAAATGAAAATATTTGACTTCTTTCATTTTTTTTAGATCAGATGTAAAAAGTTCCAAAAGTCCCAGTCTCACGCACTCTCCCTACTCACTCAAGAAAGTTTTTGAGAACCTGCCAGGTATGTGAGGCAAATGGATGAAAAGATGTCACCATCTTCTCCCATAAACTAATAAACCAGTGGGGAAAACAGATAGGTAGGTCATCACTTATTTTGTGATTACTACAAAATCCTCTGCTTAAAAAAGTAATTGGAGTCAGTACAAAATTACAAATTTATGCTAATAAGAAAATTGATGGAAGGATAAATAAATGTAAACAAAATAAGAGGAAATCAGAAGTAAGATTAATGTTCATGACACACATATTTCACAAGTTACTGATAGCCTACGAATTGGGTGCTAGGTTTCCTAGTGGCCAGTGCAAAGAGAGAAGTAAAAAGTTATCAGACAATTTGTTGTGATCAGCAAAGGAAAGGTACATAACACTTCAGGGGAGTCAGGGAAGACATATGTAGGAGGTTATGTCTGAGAAGAATCCTAAAGCACAAGCAAGAATTATGCAAATAGATGAAGCAGGGGGGTGATAGAGACATACATTATAGTGCATGCAAAGACCACAAGGCAAAGCTCAGGATGCCATTGTTCTTGCCATTTTGGTTTGCTTGGTTGCATGGGGTTAGTACCAAATTGCCTGAAGAGTCCTGCCAGGGGTCTGCCCTTTCTGTTCCCACAGCAAGTCATTTAAAAATGTGAAATTCAGCAAGAGCTACATTGGTTGCGAAAGAAAATGGCACTCTGAAATTTTGGTTTTTTCTTTTTGTTCCTGGCTTGACAGAGTAAAAATACACAAAAACCAATTCAGAAGTAAATGTTCTGCTGATAAAGCATTAGCACTAAGAGAAAGCCAGTGGCAGGCCCCTCCCATTCTCCCCTGTGCCACCTGGATTGCAGGTTCCCATCATCACTGACAGAAACATTTCCGTGGGGTCTGCATTACCTATTAACTACCCTGGGTGTCCTCTGACCATGCCCATGAGAGCCCCTGAACAAATGCCCAGTGCTGATTTCATGAAAGAGATTTCTTCAACCAGCCAATGAGCCAATCTATTCACAGTACTAACTGAGTGTCTATGTTATGTTGGGCATTGTGCTGGAGCCAGATCATGAAAGCCTTATGTTGTGTATCAGGTTTCCCCAGCCAGCAATGAACTCTGAGTTGAGATTTGCATGCAGGATGTTTTTTGGGGGAGTACTTTCAGCTGCAACACATAAGGGGAAGAGAGGGAACCCAGACTGGGCAGAGGGCATAAGTGAGCAGCAAAGCAGTTACAATAGAGACTTCAGCAGATCCTACAGTGCTAGAGCTGTCCCAGATTGAAGCAAGGGAGCCAGACCTCTGTACCTACCTCCACACTGTCCAGTCATTGGATGGGGTCTTCCTCTACTGAGGGCCATAACCTTGGATGAGGTAGCACTCTTTCTAGGGAGGGACTAGGCTGTGAGCTATCAGCAATCAACCCTCTCAGCGGCAGGGAGAATGAAGGTCTTGGTCTTGCAGGCAGGGACAGGATGACACACCACAGCATCCACTATGCCATATTAAGGAGTTGGTATTTTATTCTCATAATAAGGAGAAGTTATTGACATTTATCAGGCAGGGGAAGTGGCATGATCTGATGTTTGTTATTAAAAGATTTCTCCAACAGGGTGATGAAGTGGAGGTGGGCAAGAATGGCTATATGGGACCAATTAGGAAGTGACTGGAGACATCTGGGCCAGAAAGGATGACGATGCAATAGGAATGGATGGTCTGAAACAGCAGGACATTATGAATGACAGGCTGGAGGAGTAGGGAGGGCTCTGGCCTGAGCACCTAAATGGATCACAAGATTGTGGACCCTGGAGAAAGGCTGGATTCCAGGAGAAGGCTGTGCACTCCATCTGGGGCAGATTGAGTCTGAGGTCCCTGGGAGATGTCCAGAAGATATCATATAGTTTGAGTGTTGAGCTCAAGAGAAAAATCTAAGCTGGAAACATAAAAGAAGGGAAACCCTCAGTATAAAAACGATACCTGAGGCTATGGTGGTGGATGGGGCTTCCTAGGAAGGATGCATAACTTGAAATGGAAAAGGGAGCCTAGAAGAGAACCCTGGAGAAGCCCAGTTTTTAATGAAAGAGTGAAGGCCAGAAAAGCATGCTAAGAAACAAGCCAGAACTATCAGTCAAACACCAGGAGAATGTCGTAATAATACAGCTAACTTTTCTTGAACGCTCTCTATGCTGCTCAGGTGCTATGAGCTTTATGAGGATTTTTTAAATATTCTTTGAATTTGGTACAGTTCCAGTCTTTTTTTTTGGTACAGTTCACAATCAGACACAATTCCAGTCTTCACCTGAGAGTGGAAGAAACTGAAGCTTAAACGGATGAAGTAACTTGTTCAGGATTGTACATCCAATAGGAGCTGGGTAGGGATTTGCTCTCAGTCTAGCTGCCTCCATATCCAATGGCCTGATTTGCTACTATAAAGCTGATAAGACCATGGAGAGTTTTCCAGGAAGGAGGGACTGGTCAAACCTGGAAAGTACTGGGGAGAGTAGAAGCAAGAGGGAGTGTGGCAGTACCGAGGCTCTTTTCAGCAAGGAGACCATTCATTGGTGGTTTGTTGAGGGCTTTTCTCCTAGAGTAATAGTTGGAGTGGACTGGGCCAAGGAAAAATGATGAATTACTCAAACCTATATTGGGCGTAAGGTTCTGATGTGAGTTCATCCATCTTACTACGTTTTTCAGTCAACCTTCTACTTTTAATTTTCTCTGTATGTGGTTACTTTGCTGACGAGAAGGTCCACATGAACCCTATTGGTCCATTCAACAATATCGAGTGTCTACTCAGAGGACAAGGGTGGCCACAATTGGCTTGGAAGAGGGGAACTAATGAAAGAATAATACTACAACTACATATAACCCAGTCACCCTTAGGTTATGGTCAGAAACTGGTCCAGTCAATGAATGTCATAATAATATTCAGGTTCCCTTTGTGTTGAATATACTGTAATATTGCTTTTTAGTATGGAGAATATTCTTATTATCTAATAATAGCAATTACAACCATATTTATTGACTTAGGAAATATTTTTAGAACTCCGGATATATGCCGTGCCAGGGATATACGTTGAATCAGAAAGACCCAGTCTTAGGAGAGCTCACACTCCTGTTGGAGGAGGAAGGAACATAGCAAATAAATGAGATACAAATTGATAAGAAACAATGAGGTGAATTTGGGTTTGATGGGGAGCTCACAGAAGGAAGTGGAATCAACTTGATTGGAGGAGTGAGTAGCTTGGACAGAGAAACTTATTGGGCAAACTAAACTGGAGATAATGTGGCTATCAAATGGAATGTGGGGAAAGTGATGCATTTGGAGCCTAAGTGGTTTCATGTGGCTGAAACCCAGAACCTGGTAAGAAAAGGCAGGAGACAAGGGCAGGGAGAGGGGCACCTCCCTACAGGATACAGCACAGTCTGCGAAGGTCCTTCACCTCCATTATGTAAATGATTCTCCAAGGAGGAAGGACACTTCCATGGATGGAATGACCTAATATATGCCTAACATTAGGCTTGGAGTTTTTCAGTTGCCCTGCATAAATCCCACCACACTCTAACTATGTAGGTACTAGTGTTTCTGTTGAAAAATTAAAGAAATTGAGGCCTGGAGAAGATAATGAGTTTCCAGTCTTTTTTTTTTTTTTAGAGTTAAATCATTTAATTCAAGCTTATACTGAAAAGGTTTTGATTGCAACACTATGACCTTTCAGGATTTTTAGGATGATTTTGTACTTTTTAAGGTGTTCATTGAATTACTTATAGTTTATCAAATAGGGAATAAGTGTTTCAATAGGAGCAAAAAATAACTGGAAGGAATTCAATGTCTCTTTTTTCTTTTGTTTTGTTTTATACAATCAGTATAGGTCTGGTTATGCTGCAGTAACAAACAATCCCCAAATTGCAGTGGCTTAATTTGGCCCAGGTACATTTCTCCAGTGCTGGCTGGAAGTGAGCCTCTCCTTATTGTGGTCACCTAAGGGCTCAGGCTGGTGGAGGTTTGACCTTGATACGTGCTTCCACCATCTCCTTGGCAAGAGTGGAATTGCTGGGTCAAAAGGTATGTCCATTTTTAGTTTTTTAGAAAATTCCATACTGTTTTCCATGGTGGCTGTACCAGTCTGCACTCCCACCAGCAGTGCACTAGTGTCCCCTTTTCTCCACAACCTCTCCAACACTTGCTGTTTGTTGCTTTGTTTATGAGGGCCATTCTGACTGGTGTCAAGTGGTATCTCATTGTGGTTTTAATTTGCATCTTTCTGATAGCTAGCGATATCGAGCATCTTTTCATGTGTCTCTGGATCCTCTGTATGTCCTCCTTGGAGAAGAGTCTGTTCAAGTCCTTTGCCCATTTTTTAATTGGGTTGCTTTTCTTCTTAGAGTAGAGTCTTGTAAGTTCTTTATATATTTTGGAGATTAAACCCTTGTCTGTGGTATCATTGGCCAATGTGTTTTCCCATACAGTTGGTTCTCTTTTTATTTTAATACTGTTTTCTTTAGCTGTGCAGAAGCTTTTTATTTTGGTGAGATCCCATTTGTTTATTCTTTCCTTTATGTCCCTTGCTTTAGGGGACATATCAGTAAAAATGTTTCTGCGTGAAATAGCTGAGATTTTCCTGCCTATGTTCTCCTCCAGGACTTTAATGGTCTCATGGCTTATATTTAAATCATTTATCCACCTTGAATTTATTTTTGTGTATGGTGTAAGTTGGTGCTGGAGTTTCATTTTTTTGCATGTAGCTGTCCAGTTCTCCCAATACCACTTGTTGAAGAGGCTATTTTTGCTCCATTTTATGTTGCTGCCCCCTTTGTCAAATATTAATTGACCGTAGAGACTTGGGTTTATTTCTGGGCTCTCTGTTCTTTCCCACTGGTCCATGTGCCTATTTTTATGCCAGTACCAGGCTGCTTTGATTACAGTGGCCTTCTAATCTAGTTTGGGACCAGGTATTGTGATCCCTCCTACTTTGCTGTTCTTTCTCAAAATTGCTGCAGCTATTCGGGTCGTTTATGGTTCCATATAAATTTTTGAAGTGTTTATTCTATGTCTGTGAAATATGCCATTGGTACAATAATAGGTATTGCATTGAATTTGTAAATTGCTTTGGGTAGTATGGACATTTTGATGATGTTAATTATTCCGATCCATGAACACAGTATATGTTTCCATTTGTTTGTGTCTTCCTTGATTTCTTTCTTCAGTGTTGTGTAGTTTTCTTCATACAGGTCTTTTACCTGCTTGGTTAGGTTTATTCCTAGGTATTTTATTTTTCTTTTTGCTATATAGAGTGGGATTTTTTTTCTTGATTTCTGCTTCTGCTGTTTCATTGTTGGTATACAAAAATGCCTTTGATTTCTGGGTATTGACTTTGTATTGGCTGTTTGGCCAAATTCATTTATTAGTTTGAGCAGCTTTTTCTATATACACTATCATGTCATCTGTAAATAATGACAGTTTTCTTTCCTCCTTTCCGAGTTGGATGCCTTTTATTTCCTTCTCTTGTCTAATCACTGTGGCTAAGACTTCCAAAATTATATTGAATAGAAGTGGTGAAAGTGGACAACCTTGTCTTGTTCCTGATCTTAGTGGAAAAGATTTTAGTTTTTGTCCATTGAGTATGATGTTAGCTGTAGGTCTCTCATATATGGCCTTTATTATGTTGAGGAATGCTCCCTCTATTCCCACTTTTTATCATAGATGGGTGTTGTACCTTATCAAATGCTTTTTCTGCATCTATTGATATGATCATGTGATTTTCGTCTTTGCTTTTGTTTATGTGATGTATTACATTTACTGATTTGTGAATATTGAACCATCCTTGCATCCCTGGGATGAATCCCACTTGGTCATGGTGTATGATCTTTTTAATGTATTGTTGGGTGCAGTTTGCCAATATTTTGTTGAGGATTTTAGCATCTATGTTCATCAGCAATATTGGCCTGAAGTTTCCTTTCTTTGTTGTGTCTTTACCTGGTTTTGGGATTAGGATGATGCTGGCTTCATAAAAAGAGTTTGGGAGTCTTCCATCTTTTTGGATTTTTTCGAATAGTCTGTGAAGGATAGGGGTTAGCTCTTCCTTAAATGCTTTGTAGAATTCTCCTGTGAAACCATCTGGTCCAGGGCTTTTGTGTGTCGGGAGTTTTTTGATTACTGCTTCAATTTCATCTGCAGTTATTGGTCTGTTCAGGCTTTCTGCTTCTTCTCCATTGAGTTTTCGAAGATTATATTTTTCTAGAAACTTGTCCATTTCACCTAGGTTTTCAAGTTTCTTGGCATAGAGTTCTTCATAGTAATTTCTTACAATCCTTTGTATTTCTGTGGTGTCAGTCGTAATCTCTCCTCTTTCATTTCTGATTGTGTTTATTTGAGTCCTCTCTTTTTTTCTTGATGAGCCTGTTTAAAGGCTTGTCAGTTTTATTTATCTTTTCAAAGAAACACCTCCTGGATTCATTGATCCTTAGAATTATGCTTTTAGTCTCTATGTCATTTAATTCTGCTCTGATCTTGGTTATTTCTTTCCTTCTACTTGCTCTGGGTTGTCTTCGTTGTTGTTCCTCGAGTTCTTGTAGGCGTAGGGTTAAGTTGTTTGTTTGAAGTGCTTCTGTCTTTTTTAGGTAGGCCTGTATTGCTATGAACTTCCCTCTGAGGACTGCCTTTGCTGTGTCCCATAAGTTTTGGGTTGTTGTGAGTTCATTTTCATTTGTTTCCAGAAACTTTTTGATTTCTTCCCTAATTTCATTCTTGACCCATTCATTGTTTAATAGCATGCTATTCAATCTCCATGATTTTGAGGGTTTGGGTTTTTCCCCTTGGGGTTGGTTTCTAGTTTCAGTCCCTTGTTGTCAGAGAAAATGCTTGGTATGATTTCAGTTTTCTTGAATTTGTTGAGGCTTGTTTTGTGTCCTATCATGTGGTCTATCTTTGAAAATGTTCCATGTGCATTTGAAAAAATGTGTATTTAGTTTCTTTGGGATGAAGGGCTCTATATATATCAGCTAAGTACAATTCGTCTAGAGTACTGTTCAATGCCACAATATCTTTGTTGATATTTTGTTTGGAAGATCTGTCCATTTTTGACAGTGGGGTGTAAAAATCCCCTACTATAATTGTGTTGCTGTCAATATCTTTCTTGAAGTCCTCTAAGATTTTCTTGATGTATTTAGGTGCTCCTATGTTGGGTGCATATATATTTACAATGTTTATGTCTTCTTGGTGGATTCTTCCCTTGAGTAGTATGAAGTGACCTTCTGGGTCTCTCTTTATAGCTCTTCTTTTGAAGTCTATTTTGTCTGATATGAGTATTGCTACCCTGGCTTTTTTTTTCCTGTCTGTTTGCTTGGAAAATTTGTTTCCAGGCCTTCACTTTGAGTCTGTGTAGGTCTTTTGTCCTGAGGTGGGTCTCTTGTAGGCAGCATATGTGTGGGTCATGCTTTCTTATCCATTCAGCTGTTCTATGTCTTTTGATTGGAGCATTTAATCCATTTACGTTTAAGGTTATTATTGATAGGTACTGATTCATTGCCACTTTTGAACCTGTGTTTCTCTCTCTCTCTCTATCTCTCTCTCTCTCTCTCTCTTCCTTCCTTCCTTTCCTTAAAGCAGTCCCTTTAGCATCTCTTGCAGAACTGGTTTGGTGGAGGTGTATTCTTTTAGACTTCTTTTGTCTTGGAAGCTCCTTATTTGGCCTTCTATATTGATTGAAAGCCTTGCTGGGTAAAGGAGCCTTGGTTGCAGGGCTCTGGTTTTCATTACTTGGAATATTTCTTGCCATTCTCTTCTGGCTTGGAGTGTTTCCACTGAGAAGTCAGCTGCTAACCTTATTGGGGCTCCCTTCTATGTTACTTCCTTTTTCTCCCTTGCTGTCTTTAAGATTCTCTCTTTGTCTTGGAATTTTGGCATTTTAATTATGATGTGTCTTGAAGTGGGCCTGTTTGGGTTCCTCTTGATTGGGACTTTCTGTGTTTCCTGGATTTGTGTGGCTTTTTCTCTCATCAAATTTTCTCTCATCAATGAAGTTTTCCATCATTAGTTTTTCAAATAGGTTTTCTGTCCCTTGCTTTTCTTCTTCTCCTTCTGGTGTCCCTATTATATGGATATTATTATGTTTCATATTGTCTTGCATTTCTCTTAATCCCTCTTCATTCTTTCTGAGCTTCTTTTCCTTTTCTTGCTCTTTCTGGGTGTTTTTTCCTACTTTGTCCTCTAACTCGCTGATCCAATCTTCTGCTTCACAATTCTGCTTTTCATTCCTTCTAGTGTGTTCTTCAGTTCAGAAATTGTATTCTTCATTTCCTTTTTGCCCTTGTTGATAGTTTCTATTTCCATTTTCATGTTGATATAGTTTGCAGTGAGTTCATCATAGCTTCCCTGTGGTTTCTGGTAGCTCATTGAGAGCTCATGGAGCTTCCTGACAACCATTTCTTTGAACTCAATGCCTGATAGTTGAGTTGCATGTTTCATTTAGCATTCTTTCTGGGGCTTCCTCCTTTCCTTTCATTTGGGGATTTTTTTCTTTGTCTTCCCATTGTTTGTGAGACTCTTGTTGTTAGCCTCTGCTTCTTAAATTGATCTGTTCTGGCTCCCTGGGTTTATGGTGTGAACCTCTGTGGTAGAATACCTGTGAGATTCAGTGGTGCAGTCTTCTTTGGGTTTCCTGGTGTTCACAGCTTCCACTGTCTCAGCTGTTGGGATTCCCCCTCTTTGGGTCCAACTCTGGTTTTTTCACAGTTCCAGGGTTTTTTTGTCTCACCTAGGATCACAGGTGTGAGCTCCGGGTCTACCATAAAGCCCTGTCCTCCAGTCCCAGGGCCACCATGTCTGGTTTTCCAATGTCTGCTACTGATTTTGATCTCCTATTTTCAGATATGCTGTGGTAATGTTGGCTGTCTGCTCTGTTCCTCTGTAGATTGGCTAGGTTTTTCTCCCGTGTGTAGGGGGAAGTGGAATCTGCCTCCTCCTACCATGCCGCCATCTTCCTCCTGAGGCTATCCTGATCCCCAGAGTTTTGCAGGCTGCAGAAGCTCAGAGTGAGCACGTCAACACCCTTGGCTCCACCAGGTGAAGTGGGTGTTGAAGGATCCCACAGTGAGTGCTGAGGGGTTGCCCTGCACACCCTCCAGATGCTACCTGGGGTGGTCCCTAGTGGCTGCCCCAAAGTCTTTATATTGAGATTTTTAACCTAGGACTACCTGACTCTCAAGTGTGTTTGCTTATTACATGACCCTGTGTTTCTTTATGCCTAAATATTAAGTAAAGGAGGAAAGCATAATATTACATAACTAAAGAGCATAGTAAATCATTTATGGAGCTATAGCTGACCCATCCTTTGCACAGCATAATTGCCAAGCTATTTTCTTTAAACAGATGGTTGAGGAAAAAAATGCTACTTTCACATTGATTTTTAATACCACTAAATGTGAACGTTCAGGCAGGGGATGGTGGAAGCAGGGGGTGAGGGAAGATTAGATTTAAATCACTTTTTAAGCTTTGAATCTGAACATACAAACTTGTGGTATGGACTTTTAATGACAGGGACACAGACAGAACTCCAAAATCTTTTCATTTTAATAGTCTTATTTTTTTAAATATTTCTGCATAGGTTTGTAGCATTTAGTTTGCAGACAGAGAAAGAGAAAGATTGGTCGTTGGAGAGGAACCCATTAAAAAGATTAAGTTTCCAGATATTATAACAAAGTCAGTGAAGAAGATTCACTATTCATTTATTCATTTATTCATTTATTCATTCATCCATTGTATGTGAGTCCTGTGTACCAGGCACCACACAAAACACTAAGGATCAATCAGTGGATAAAACCCACAAAAGCTGAGCCCTCCAGAAAATATATCCCAGTGGGAAACACTGGAATTTCTGAAATATTATACCATGAATATAAACAATGGAAATGAGATTTAATGAGAACTTGAGATTCTTTATCTCATTGCTAACTAACCTCTCTTTCATAATAAGACTACCTACCATTTCAATTTCTCAATTTCCTCATCTGTAAAGCAGGAACAATGCAACTCATCCTTTGTATTGCACTAACTTGTCATACAACTCAATCCACTTGAAAAAAACATAGGCTGCTTCAGTCCTAAATATACCAAATGATCAGGAGGAGAGAAAGAAGAAATAGTGGTCGTAGTAATTATGACAGCAGCAGCAGCCATCATGGTAATAGAAATAGTGATAGCAGTAGCAGCAACAGCAGCAGAAGTGGTAGTAATGACAGTAAATGCTCATGTTAAGTGTCATTTCCTTAAACTCCCATCATAGACTTGATTCCCTTTCATGCCATGTCAGAGCACTAGGAAGTTTCCTCATAATTACACTAAGTAGTAAAATAATTTATTGAATGACTGTGTTACCTGCTAGATGTTGAAGGTCAGGACGTGCCTGTATTCCCAGTACCAAATACAGGAACTGATACAGGTTTCCATTTTCCAATAACAGGTTTCTAATAACATGTTTCAAGTGAATAAACAAGTAAATAATCACCATTATGGTGGTTGCAGAGTTATTTGTCCTCTAAGGAGTCTCAGATCCCTAATATTAGTACCCCATTCTGTGAGATTTTGTTCTGTTTATTAAAATTGCTGCTCTACTGTCCTGAACCCAGATTACTGAAATCTGGCTTCCCTCTCACTGTCCACAAATTTGTGTGGGACAGATCTTAATGAATGCATTAGCCACAAATAAGCTCAGTTCCAAGGTAATTGAGCTCCCTACTATATCAGGGTGGCCCTGTTATGAAAGGGGAAAAATCACTGTGCAGTAACAATTATTAGAGCTATAATTACCATTTCAGGCAGAAGACACCTAAGCAATTTCTGGAAACAAGTCAGATAAAAGAATCTAGAGTATGTCTGAGTCTTTCTTATTTTTAATCTTGCTCTGCAGCCTCCTATACCTGATTGCCCTGAGATGGTAGAAGGGCCCTTGTGAAATATTGTCAGCTCTGATGCCCCATGACTGACAGCTCTTTGTAGATAAGGACCAGCAGCCATCTGCCAAGTGGTCTCTGAGGGGCCCTGCCAAGAGGAGAGAAGCTCTGAGGGAGCAGGAATTGAAAACAACTGAGTTTACACACACACAGAGTCTAACTGATACCTTTAGCACTATTTAGATGTTGAGCTATGAAAAACAAATCCTCAAGGGTATTTCAGAAATAATTGCACTGGAGCAGCTCTATTGGGTCCATGCCCCTTAAAGATAAAATAAACTTTGCCCCATCACACATCCTTATCCATAAACAATTGACAGGGAACTAAAAAAAAAAAAAAACAGTCTATATTTATACTTTGCTTTTCTTGACAGGACTCCGTTCCCTGGTAGGATTTTCCTTTCCATTCACATTGACTCCTGGGTCTGGAATGCCTGGGAAATAGCAGGAAGATGGCAGAGCTTCCTCTAACCAGGCCCTCCTTCTGAGCACTCAGACCCATAATCCTGCTTCCAGTTCCTGTGGACCCCACTGAGGTGCCTACTGCAAATGGGTCATGCTCTGTGATTTACAGATGTGGTCCATATTGCTGCCACCAGGACACTGTATGGCCCAGGTCTCTTGGGCTCCTCAGACAATGTTACCTTCATATATTATGCAGATTTACTGACTTTTGTTCAGTATTTCCTAAAACCATGGAGGCAGACCATGCGTCTTCTCCAGCAAGACCAAAAGAATCAGGAAAATAATATTAAGTATGCATTTATGCTTCTAGGGTTGAAGCAATTTTCTAAACACTTAACAAGCTTTGCCTTTCATCTAATTCACAGGAACCCTGCAACTTATATATTTATTGTTGTTGTTATTGTTGTCATTTTACCAGCAGGGAGACTGAGGTTCAGAGCAGTCAAGTAACTTGTCTTTCCATCGCCAGGCAAATGATGAAGCTTTATTGGAGCTCATATACCTTGACTCCTAAACTTGAACCCTTAAAATGATCAAAAATAATAATAGATTGCTAAGCTAAACATTTAACATGCCTTTCTCACTTCTTACTTGCAATTATGCCAGGGGTTATGTATCATTATACATTACAGAGATGAGGCCACTGAGACCCGGAGCAGCTAAGTGTGTGGCCCAAGGATTCATGGCTGGTGAGTGGAGAAGCGGCTCTTCAGATCCTAGAGTCTAAGGTCTTAACCACAGTATGGAAACTTCTAGAAAGCTTTCATCAAGACACTCTGTCCCAGATTAAAGTATTATCTCAAAATGCCTGTTCCAATTCTTGTTATCAAGAAGCTTACATCCAATTTTTAAAAAATCAAGGCAATAGCAAGAAAGGTAGAAAGAAATTGATACTGGTATCCTCAAGGGTACAATTTAAGTCCTTGCCTTATTCCCAATATACAATACCCTCCAATGGAGCTATCTAAGCCCCCAACAGTCCCAGCTATTTCCATACTTCTGAGTCTCAAAGATATAGTACTTGCATTTTCCTCCAGCATCCTACATCAGAATGTCAAACTACCCAGGACTTACATAACATTAAGAAAAGCAGTGAATATCTCCCCTTTTCCCTACTGTTTACCCAATCACCAGTTCTAGAACTGGATCCCATTTGAAAGAGGACACCACATGTCTCCAGCCCTTACCCTGGGTGAGCACAGGTCACCCAGGAAGAAAGGAGGTGAGGAGGCTCAGCATGTGCAAAGGCCTCATCCCAGGAACTTTCAGAGTATCAGCATGAGAGAAGTGTGGTAAGTCGGTAAGAAAGGCTGGAAGTACATTGCCATTCCTCTGTGAAAGAGCAGCTGAAATGTGGTTGTCCCCAGTGTCATTACTATTGACTAAGAATGGGTTTTGCATTACTCAGACCATCCGTGCCTGGGCGGCTCTCCTAAATTACACCCAATATGAGGGACTGTCCAGTGTAGTTCAAGACTATATCCAGGGAGCTTGACTCAGCGGTAACCATCTATATATCTGTATAATATTATTCACCACAAGCCACTGTTCAGGACCACTAGAACCACTGCCCCAGTGCCTCTTCAGCTGGCCACTAGTCGATTCTTTTCAGCTCAAAGTACCACTACTTTCTCAGCTGGAGTGTCAGAAACACACCACAGAATCAGGAATCGTATGCATCCGTGTTCAAGTCATTCAGCTTACCTTTGCCAGCTGTGTGACCTGGACAAGTCACCTTTCCTTCATAAAATCCACTCTTCTTACAGTTAATTGGGGACTATAGAACACTCTTTGCATGGAGTTGTGAAGATTAAACAAGGTAGCCCAAATACTTGGCATAAAGATGTTGCATAAGTACTCCCCAGACAATCTGGTAGTGAGATAGAGATTAGACTTTTTGAGCAAGGCTCAGAGCAGTCTCCTCTTGGAACTGGACACAGGCTTCAAATTCCTTTTTAGACTTTCTGATGCAGGGACATTTCCTGCATAAATTTCTGAATTAAAATGGGGAAACAACCTCCTTTCTTTTCATATATGTCTTTCAAACATGCATCCAAAAAAGACTGTTACCATAAACCTCTCCTACCTTATCAGCAGGGTCCTCAGTCATTATAAATATCAGCATATAATAGCTGTCAGAAAGAATCAAAACAAAGGGCATGATTTAGGGGACTCCAAACACAGCTCACGGTGCTGTCAGAATTCTCTGAATGGATCCACTAACAGAGAGATTGTTGAGGAAAAAAGCCCATAAAATCATGACCTTAACACTTTCCTGTTCTGTTCTTCATATGAGGTTGTCAATAAGATCATAGTAATCAATAAGGCCACAGAACAAGCTGAAACGACATACAGAGGAAGCTGATGGCAAGGCCAGGTGTGTGGAGGGAGAGGTCTAGGTGAGTACAGTAAGCCCTCACTTAACATCATTCATAGGATCTGTGACTAGAAGTGAGTACACATACAACAAAACCATTTTTACCACAGGCTAATTGATACAAACAGAAGTTAAGCTCCTCCAGCATCTCATTTACATTATAACAAACTGGCACTGAACAAAACAGTATTATTTGAGGACCTGCTGTGATTGGACAGATGGTCAATGAAGGAAGACAAGTGTTGGGCTAACCAACCAAGAACCACCTTGTCTCCCAAATTCCTAATGAGGCTTGAAAGTCAGATACTTCCTTCATGTGCTGTGCTCCTAAGAGTTTGTAAGAACCCTTCAAAGGTCAAGAAGTTGTAGAAGACTTCATAAACTTTAAAAATGAGGAAAGCATCTTAAATATCATAGACCTGGCCATTTCTCAGAGCCAATAAAGTCCTCTCCACTGTGAAACAAGAGAAGCCGCTACAGCTGCCTTTGCCTGGGTTGGTCCGCAGCTCTTCTGGTCTCCCTCTTCCTCCCCTTCCTCCTCATACAGTTGTGAAAATTCCTCTGCTTGCTGAGGAGCAGGACCCAAGGTTTCCACAGTCAGACAAACCTGGCATCAAACTAAGGCTCCACTACTTCCTAGTTGTGCAGCCTTGGGTTAGTTACTTCATTTTCTCTGAGCCTGTGGTCCTCATAGTAAAAACACCGAGCTTAATCATAGCATCTCCTTCTTGGGTTGCTGTAAGGATTAGATAAAATATGAGTGAAAAGTTGGTCCTTAACAAGCTCTAGCTTAACTATATCATGCAGCACAGTGTTCGGTATCCATAGTAACAATAACAATAGTAGTGGTAAGTAACCACTGTGCACTGGGCTCCATGCTGTACACTTTACAGTTATTGTCTTACTAGTCCTCACAACAGCCCTATTATATAGGTAATATTTGTGCACTTTTAGAGTTGGCAAAATGAAGTCCCAGAAAAGTATGCAATGTACCCAACGACACAGATGGCAAATGGCTCAGTAGGGATTCAAGCCAACTGTACAAATCCAGATCCCTTCTCTTAACCACCACATCATGGTTCATAAGAAGATAGGGTTCTCTTCTTTTCCCCCCTCCCTTTATTTTGTTTCTTCCTTTAGATTTCCTGTAATCTTCCTTCTTTTCCTGTGTTAACCATTGACCAGCAGTTCTTTATACCTAGAAAGCACTTTGGGATTTTTTTTTTAGTTCATATAAAGTTACCTTATTCATTCAACACACTTTTATTAGACATCTTCTGACTGTTGAATACTGTCCAGGGTCCATAGTGCCATCCAAGACCCCACAAGTCACCTGTCAAGCAAGCAGAACCAAATTCAATATCCCCATTGAACAGAATTTAAATAACTGAAACTCAGAGAATTTGAGAATCTTACTCAAAGCCACAAAGCTAGAATTTGCAAACTTTGTAACTGAAACCCGTTTGCCTTGCTTTCCTCTCAGCATTTTTATAACCATACTCTCAAAAATTAACAATAATGATATAAACAAAACTTCAGCTAAGCTCTCTTAAGCATTTCCAATGTGAAAGAATTGTTTTAACAATTTTAAATATACTATTCTCCCTAAAAGGACTCCACAAATTAACACTCCTTTTATCCCCATTTTGCAGAAAAGGAAATGAGCTCACAGTGGTTAAAGAGCTGATAGGTTACATAGCTAATAAGAGATGAAGCATAGCGAATATAGTCAATAATATTGTAATAACTATGTATGGTACCAAATGGGTACTAGACGTATTGGGGTAATCACTTTGTGAGGTATACACATATAAATGTCTAATCACTATGTTGTACACCTAAAACTAATCTAATATTGGATCTAAACTATAATTTAAAAATAAAAATTTAATAACAAAGTATACATATTAATATTTGAGATGAGAACAAGAGGTTTTTTGCATTGTTGATAAATAAAATAAAAATTACTTTAAATACATTTTTAAAAGGATCCAGATTCAAACCCACATCTCTCTGATTTGAAAACTTATCCTTTTAACCTCTAAACTCTGCTGCCTTTCCAGAGGTGAGACTACACCGTAGTAAGTGCCAAACAAGGAAAGAGGCAATTTATATTCTGAGAGTTCCAGGAAAGGAGACATGAGTAAAAGATGAAAAGGGCTGAAGACTTACTCTGCTACCTGGGAAATTTTTTTTTTTCACCTCAGTGATCCTCAGTATTCTTAATAGAGGAGTGGAAATAATAGTGTCCATCTCAGAGGCTCAGTATCGGGAGTTAGAAGGAAAAGATATGAAAGCTCAGAAGGGCTCAGTGAATGATTTTTACATAGAAGATTTGCATTACTGGACTCTAGCTCTGGTATGTAGAGTGACTTTTTGTCCTGCCTTTCCCTTCCTGTATTTATGAGTTCCAGTTAGGGTTGAAAGGAGTCCTAAAACATGCTTGAATATGAAGATGTGTCAACTGACTTTCTCAGCTTGCCTGTGGGAACAATCTGAAGGCCTCAAATAATTGTCTCGAAAGAACTGATTCAGAGAAAGTACATTACAGGAGGCAAGAAAATTGCATAATCCTAGTGCTGCTGAGTCCTCAATTTGCACAAGCTCTGAATCAAAGTAATGAGGAAGTTGGGGCCATTCCAGGTCAGCTCCCCTGTGAATGCCTGACTGTCAGTCACTCACCTGGAGGCTCACTTTTCAGGCTGGAAAAGTCCTTGAGGCCACCTGGGTATAGCTATTATCTCAGAAAATGTAGAAATGGAGATAGGAGCACACTCAAGGACAGCAGAAAGTTTAGGAGTCTGAGGGGCCTAAAAGCCATAACACAGCCACTCACCAGCTGTGTCATCTCCAGTCAATGATCTCCACCTCTCTGGGCCTCTCCTAGAGAGGGTTACAGTACTAAAATGTAAAGGGAAACCCAGCACAGATGGCACCATGGTGGATGCTCAGTAATTATCAATACAACACAGTGATTAAGAGTTGGGAATCTGAGGTCCACATTCCATTCCACCACTAATTAGCTATTAACCTTGGGCAAGTCATCAAATCAATTGATGACTCATCAGTACCTCAGTTTCCTCATCTTTACAAGCACGTAATGATTGTACCTACCTATTGGTTCTTGAGAGGATTAAATTTTCACAATGTCTAGCATATTGCAAGTAATCAATAGACAGTACTCACCACTGTTGTTGTTTTTATTAACCATTGAATCTAAATTACAAGTGCTTTTGATTAGTGGATAAGCACACTGATTTTGAGATCAGATCAACCCAGGTTTGATTCTAGGCATCATTATTTCTTAACTAGGTGGAAAACTTGGGAGAAATAACTGCTTGGGACTTCAGTTCCCTCATCTACAGAGGTAAGAATGATAATACTATTACTACCTTGTGGAGTTGCTAATAGACTTCCATGGGACAATCTATGAAAAACTCAGTGTCTAACAACAAAGAAAGAAAACTTCAGGCCAATATCACTGATGAACATAGACGCTAAAATCCTCAACAAAATATTGGCAAACCGCATCCAACAATACGTTAAAAAATCATACACCATGACCAAGTGGGAGTCATCCCAGGGATGCAAGGATGGTTCAACATTTTCAAATCAGTAAATGTAATACATCACATAAACAAAAGTAAAGACAAAAAGCACATGATCATATCAATAGATGTGGAAAAAGCATTTGATAAGGTACAACACCCATTTATGATAAAAACACTCAGCAAAGTGGGAATAGAGGAAGCATTCCTTAACATAATAAAAGCCATATATGAGAGACCTACAGCCAACATACTACTCGATGGGCAAAAACTAAAATGTTTTCCACTAAGATCAGGAACAAGACAAGGTTGTCCACTTTCACCACTTCTATTCAATATAGTATTGGAAGTCTTAGCCACAGTGATTAGACAAGAGAAGGAAATAAAAAGCATCCTAATTGGAAAGGAGGAAACAAAACTATCATTGTTTACAGATGACATGATTGTGTACATAGAAAATCCTATAGACTCAGCCAAAAAGTCTATAGGATTATTTATGCTCGACCTAATAAATAAATTTGGCCAAACAGCTGGATACAAAGTCAATATCCAGAAGTCAAAGGCATTTTTGTATACCAACATTGAAACAGCAGAAGCAGAAATCAAGAAAAAAATCCCATTCTATATAGCAAAAAGAAAAATAAAATACCTAGGAATAAACCTAATCAAGGAGGTAAAAGACCTGTATGCAAAAAACTGCACAACACTGAAGAAAGAAATCAAGGAAGACACAAACAAATGGAAACATATACTGTGTTCATGGATCGGAATAATTAACATCATCAAAATGTCCATACTACCCAAAGCAATTTACAAATTCAATGCAATACCTATTAAAGTACCAATGGCATATTTCACAGACATAGAACAAACACTTCAAAAATTTATATGGAACCATAAACGACCCGAATAGCTGCAGCAATTTTGAGAAAGAACAGCAAAGTAGGAGGGATCACAATACCTGGTCCCAAACTAGATTAGAAGGCCACTGTAATCAAAACAGCCTGGTACTGGCATAAAAACAGGCACATGGACCAGTGGGAAAGAACAGAGAGCCCAGAAATAAACCCAAGTCTCTACGGTCAATTAATATTTGACAAAGAGGGCAGCAACATAAAATGGAGTAAAAATAGCCTCTTTAACAAGTGGTATTGGGAGAACTGGACAGCTATGTGCAAAAAAATGAAACTCCAGCACCAACTTACGCCATACACAAAAATAAATTCAAGGTGGATAAATGATTTAAATATAAGCCGTGACACCATTAAAATCCTAGAGGGGAACATAGGCAGGAAAATCTCAGCTATTTCACGCAGCAACATTTTTACTGATATGTCCCCTAAAGCAAGGGACATAAAGGAAAGAATAAACAAATGGGATCTCACCAAAATAAAAAGCTTCTGCACAGCTAAAGAAAACAGTATTAAAATAAAAAGAGAACCAACTGTATGGGAAAACACATTGGCCAATGATACCACAGACAAGGGTTTAATCTCCAAAATATATAAAGAACTTACAAGACTCCACTCTAAGAAGAAAAGCAACCCAATTAAAAAATGGGCAAAGGACTTGAACAGACTCTTCTCCAAGGAGGACATACAGAGGATCCAGAGACACATGAAAAGATGCTCAATATTGCTAGCTATCAGAGAGATGCAAATTAAAACCACTTCACACTGTTGAGAATGGCCATCATAAACAAAGCAACAAACAGCAAGTGTTGGAGAGGTTGTGAGGAAAAGGGGACCCTAGTTCAGTGCTGGTGGCATTGCAGACTGGTACAATGACTATGAAAAACATTATGGAATTTTCTAAGAAAACTAAAAATGGATCTACTTTTTGACCCAGCAATTCCACTGCTTGGATTATATCCTAAGAACCCTGAAACACCAATCCAAAGGAACCTATGCACCCCTATGTTCATAGCAGCACAATTTACAATAGCCAAGTGTTGGAAGCAACCTAGGTGCCCATCAGTAAATGAATGGATCAAAAACTATGGTACATTTACACAACGGAATTCTATGCAGCAGAAAGAAAAAAGGAGCTCCTACCCTTTGCAACAGCTTGGATGGAACAGGAGAGCATCATGCTAAGTGAAATAAGCCAGGCGGTGAAAGACAAATACCATATGATCTCACTTTTAACAGGAACCTAATCAACAAAACAAACAAACAAGCATAATATAACCAAAGACACTGAAATTGAGTATGGGCTGACAGTCACCAGAGGGGAGAGGGGAGGAAATTTCAGGGGAAAAGGGGAAGGGTTTAGAGCAACAAGTATAAAGGACACATGGACAAAAGCTAGGGGGGGTGGAAATGGGTGGGAAGTTGGGAGGGCTGGGATGGTGGGCTGGGGTGGGAGTAAAAGACAGAAAACTTTACAAGATCAACAATTAAAATAAAAATTAAAAAAAAAAACTCAGTATCTAGGACATAGTTAATATTCAATAAAGGGTGGTGTTGATGAGAGAGGGGCTGCCCCAGGCAATTCAGATCAACTAAGTGAGGTTCCATAATGAAGGGAGAAAACATGAATGGCATTGGGGTGGGGCTCAGAAGGAATGATAACACGGACAGAACTACAGACCCTGTGCTCTAGAAGTAGCCACATCTGCTGCTGCATTTGCAATTCAGTTCAGCAAACATTTATCTGGCATTGACTATGTGTCAGGGTACTAAGATAGAAACAAGGAACTCTCAAGGAGTTCCCAAAAGCTTATAGCAGCAATAAGACCATTATGGACTATAGGGCAGGAGAGGAACCAGCATACACCAGGTGTCCACTAAGGGCCCGCACCACACAAGGTACTTTATGTACTTCATGTACACTGAGTTCCCATAACAACATTTTCAGATGGTGTGTTTGTCTTCTAGTGCTGCCATAACAAAATATCACACCCTGGGCTTAAACAACAAATATATATCTTCTCACAGTTCTGGAGGCTGGATGTCCAAGATCAAGGTGCTGGCAGTGTTGGTGTCTCCTGCGGCCTCTTTCCATGACTTGCCGATGTCCATTTCTCACTGCAGCCTTACATGATCTTTCCTTCTATGTCTAAGTCCCCTCTTCTTATCAGGAAAATTGGTTAGGCCCCCTCCCATCTGCCCCAGATGAGAATAAGTCTACCAGGACAGATCTGCTTGGGGAGGAAAGGTTCCCATTCTCTCAAAAGAGAAGGGCCTTGAGCCTGTTCCTCAATGGGTTTTTATTTGGTTTAATTTGCATAGGAATACAGGGCATATACTTAAAGCTCAATCATTGCCAGGCAGTAATGATCAAACAATAGATAACACTCAAAGAACTATGAGGGTTTATTCTGAGTCAGGGTCAGACAGCTAAAGAGCCATAAAACTTTGGGAAATGAACTCATTTTATGCTTGGACCCTTATCATTTAAATCGAGGGTATTCTTAGCAAAGCAGGTTTCACAGAATTTTATTCATTCTTTTCTTAAGCCTGGTTACCCCAGAAACCTGAAACCAGGTAGGGTGGTTCCCAACACCATATGACCTTGTATAACTTTAATTACCTGTTTAAAGGCCCTTTCTCCAAATACAGTCACAATTAAAGTACTGAGGATTAGGACTTCAAAATATGAATCTGGGGGACATACATATATATATGCATTATAGGAGATGGTAAAGACTGTTAGTTCACCATTTTACAGATTGAAAACTGATTCTGGAAGATGCATAAGAACTTATCTACAGTCACTGGTATCACAGGCAGGTCTTTTCTGAACCATTTCAACTCTAAGAAGTGTTTTTTAGCTTCCTAACTGCCCAAGTATGAAGATGAATGAGATAAATGTTCTGAGAGACATGCAAAGGGCTGTGCTCTGGAGTGACCTGAAGAGCATCTTCTTTCCCATGGCTGGGCATGGACCCTAAGACACTTCCACTAGTGTATTTATAGGAACTTCTAAGATCAGTTAGAGACATCCCAAAGTAGTTACTAGAGGTCTGTACTCAATGACCTCCACTGACATGGAGCTCATTTCCTCACAAGATACAAGGTCTTTTATCTCAGAGACCCCTGAGAAATAACAGCATCTAAGTAGGACACTTGCCAATTTATTAGTAGGTTCTCACTCATCAACCCCCTACATCTCATTAAGCAGTGGTACATTGTCATCTATCAGGAAAATGCCACCCAAATAAGATTTTACAAAACTGACCAGCCAACCCTCCTTATATAAGAAAGAACAAATGCTCAGAAGCCAGAACCACTTGGGATTGAATCCTGGCTTTAACACTTGGCATGGCCTTGCAAAAATCCCTTGGCCTTTCTAAGTCTGTTTTCTTATCTGTAGAATAGAGCCCATATCTCATGGAGTGAGAGAATAAATTAAATGAACCATTGGAGTTAAAGACTTGGCAGAGAGTGGGTAATTTTGCCTCCCCCACCATGCAAGTCTCTCTCCCTCCCCTCCTCCTCTTCTCATCTTTGTTCCTTCCCCATCCCAGACTCCCTGTGCCCTAGCTTCTCTGCTCACTCCACACATGCATATTTCCTCAATAATCCCATCATTTTTCCACCTCTTACTCTCCAATGATATCTGAACACTGCTGCTTGGCTCACTGAGAACCATTTTAATCTCTTTATCACCGGTACCTGGGCTGAGATTTGAATTACAGAAAGTAAGGGCCAGCCATGGGGATCAAAATCACAGGAGTTTGAAGGAGGGTTTTATTTTTTATCATATAACAATGACAGACATTTAAATTCCATCAGTGGAGATATAAAAATTGATTTAGGGTCCAATTAAAATCCCATATGATCAAAGTCCTACTATTTATAGGGAAGTTTTACAGATATGTATTTAATGCATAATTCATTGAATAGTGTTATGATTTATTTATGTTTGTCTGTGAGAATGGGCTGAGCAGGAGCTACTTTAAAAGAATAGTTTTATGGCCTTGAAAAATAAAAGTGGCTCAATTTATACATTGATAATTAAAGGGTGACTGATGGTTGAACATAATGTAGGCGTGATTCAGCCCATTCATGGCGTTTGTGAGGAATGAATCTTCAGGATTCCTAAGAGTTTTGAGACTGGTCCTAGAAGGTTCCAGGCTGACAAATGACTGACACTGCCAGAGCCTCTTTACCAAAAGCACTAGGAGCCAAGTTCAGAATCTGAGGCAGGCAAGTGTAGTGGTTAGAATTAGGTCTGCAATAAAAGCAGTGCCTGGACCTCATGGGCGAGGATAAATACAAGGACCTACATGATGTGCTGGTATGTAGCAAGCATTCGGTAAATGTAACATAGGACTTGGAAAGCTGGCGTCCACCTGGAAGTTCCAGCAGCACCGTCCCTCCCCTCCCCCACCATCATAGCATCATGATCAAGGGCAGGGAACATGTACCCAGACATAAACAAGTTCTGGACCCCAGTCATTGAACCTCCCTCTGTGTCAGTTTACTCATCTGTTTAATGGGATAATAATAGCACTTGTCTTGTGGGATTATTGCAAGAATTAAAATAGTAACATATGTTTTAATTTGGATCACCCCACAGCATTATTACTATCTCACTTAGCAGATGAGTAAGGGGTGTCCCCCATCCCAGCTTATGTCCATGTTTCTGGCATAATTATTAATATTGTTTTCTTTCTGCCCCCTGTGCCCTGTCTCTGCATGATAAATTATATGATTGTCCTCCAGAGGAGAAAATCAAAGTGAGAGATGTAACTTGCCCAAAATAACATGTTGGAGCCAGAACTTACACCATGACATTTAACTCCATTCTCTCCTCTACTCACTACACTTGTCTGCCTCTGATTCTGACATTACCTGCCAGCATTCTTGGTAAAGAGACTCCAGCAGGGTACCTGCAGTGCCAGTCCTCTGTGGGCCTGGAAGCCAGACAAGGCCATTCTCAGAACCACTGGGAATCTAGAAGGTTCATTTCTCACATGCCACATGGATGGACTGGGTCATGCCTACCTTACACTCAGCCATATCTTGCCATTTAACTACGGACATACAAACTGAAACTAAGACAGGCATTGGGTGCAAGTCCTTTATTTGGGAGATGCTCTCAGGAAGCTCCAGAGGGAAGTGAGGAAGACATGGGGAAAAGAGAAAGCCAACCCAGGGTGAGTCAATCTGTGTGTTATGAAAGACAACTGGGACTCGTCCCACTGTGAACTTTCTAAAAAACACATCAGAATGATCCCACTAAGCAGCAGAGATTTGGGCTATTTATCCAACAAACTCCCATCCTTCACTCACTGAGAACTGTTGTTTGTTTTTTTTTTTTTTTTAACAACCTGCATTGTACAAAGGTCGACTATACTTCTAATGCAGTATTTTAAGTAGAGGCAAATTTGCCTAACCCCTTGGGGACATTTGACAATGTCTGGAGACATTTCTGGTCCTCACAGATATGAGAGGGAGTGCTGGTGGCATCTAGTGGGTAGAGACCAGGGGTGCTGCTAAACATTGCACGGTGCGTGGAACAGCCCCTGCACAGCAAAGAGTTATCTGCCCAAAATGTCAATGGTGCCCGAGGTTGAGAAGTTCTGCCCTAAGGAATTCTATAGGAGGGAGAGATCTGTGTGGTTTAAGATCCACAGTGGGATGTGGCTTCCTGGTCACAGAGAGCTTGACAGAACTAAAAGAGAAGGTGCCGTACAAAATCCCATAGAAGGAGAAGAAAGGACGTGAGAATGTGATGGAAGTGGTCAGGGGTCCCAGAGTCATACATTACAACAGCAGCTAATGGTCATGAGAAAGAGGGACAGAATGCTGGATGGGTAACGGCATAGGGTAGGACTTAATATAGCCTGAGAAGCAACCTGGCCTTCTTAGTCCAGCAGAAGGCAAATCACTTTTATCTCCATTTTATTAGTAGTGACTGCCCAGACAAGGGGTTGAGGTTACCAGGCTAGTGCCATGATCAATTAGTGATGCCTATCACAGGAGCTGCACCACATCCTGGCTATGAATTCTTTTAAAAAGTTCATTTTTCTCTCTTCAGGCAAAGGGCAGAGGTGAGAGAAGGGACAATGGTGTGACCTCACTGATTTATTGGGAAGATCGAATGAGAACATTCATGGAAAAATATATTGTAAGCTGGGCTGTGGAAATGTTATCTTTAATGTGAACATTCTAGAATCTCCCAACTCTCAGATTTCTGAGCAAATAACAGAAACAGAGAGCAGTCATGGTTCAAGAGCAGTCAGGATGAAATAAGCATGTCTGCATCTCTGCATCTATGCCCTCGGAATTATGCAGTAACAGTAAATGTCCCCCTTACCCCAGGTTTACAAGAAACTATACAACTGCTGTGGAACTCACTGAAACTCTCTCCTCCACTTCCTTGGTATCTTCTTTCTCCCTGCCTGACAATCCCACCTCCAGGAGCAAACTCCGTTTATCATAATCTCCCTCAGCTCTCCTGTGGAAGAATCATCTTTTCCTCTTGCTGTGTAGAATAAGATGCAATGCATTTGGGAAGATAGTCTGTTTGATCCTACATAAGTAACACTTTTCACTCACTCTTTAAATTCAGAGTGTATGAGCAAGGGAGAAGGACATTTGTTTTAATTGCTTGCAAGACTGATGCTGAGTTCCTAAAAATGTGACCCATGGACCACCTGCCCCCATGGCCCCAGACTCTCTGGAGTGCTAGTCTAAATGATTTGTCTCTGACCTCTCTGGGAATGTCCATGCTGCCTGCCTGCCTTGCCAAGACACTTCCCAGGTTGAGGATTTCCTGAGACCATTCTAATTTCATTCATCATTTCTTCCTTCCAAAAAAAAATCATGGAGTCCCCTGCTCCATTCCAGTCCCCTGTAGGTGCAGGCCTCAGAAATCAATCCCAGTCTGTCCCTCCTCAAAGAGCCCACAGATGGGTGGTGTTTCAGAAATTAACACACCACCCACACGTGAAACGCGCTATTGCAGAGACAGGCCCAGGGGCTGTGGGAGAACAGGGGAGCCAGGGAGGTCTCCCTTGAAGAGGCAATTCCTCACTGAGCCCCCAGGGATGACCAGTACCTCACTGAGTCTGTGACTCAGACCAGATTTGATCTGAGTGAGGAGGAGCGAGGAGGAAGGAAGGTGACCAGGCAGAGTGAGTGGCCTGCGTAAAGGATTTGGTACATGAAAGCACATGGCACACTCTGCCTCTCCATCACTATGGAACACTCTTACAAGGGAGACCATATAATATACACAACCCCCAAGGGGCCAAGCATTCAGGGGATAGTCACATCTCTGTGCTTGGCAACTCCCTGGCCTTCCTGGGACCCAAAAATCAGGAGGGTGAGTTTGGGCCTTCCAGTACCTTCCAGGGAAGAATTCATTCATTTGATCATTTATTCATTCATTTGTTCATTCATTTGTCTATCCAATAAATAAATATGCACTGAGCTTCTCCTACGCGCCAAGCCCTGTGATAATTCTGGGGATACAATGGTAAACTAAACCTGCAAGCTGTCTTCAAGGAGCTCACAGTGAGCCCTCCTATCCCATCCATGACAAGCACATCCTTTATACCAGGCCCCTCAGAGCTCCCAGAAGAGGGAGAAAAGCCACCACCGTGGGAGCAAACTCCTAGAGGCTCTAATAGGCTTTGTGTTTCCTGAGGCTCCAGCACTAAAAAAGTGCTAACTCAGCACTTTTTCCAGGGAGGGATCAAAGGCTGCCTCTACTGGGCCAAGAGTGAGGGACAAAGCTTGCCAAGCCTGCCACATGGGGGGCCTAAAGATGTCCTGTGTAAAATGCAAAGCTCTCAGCATAATGCCCATGCTCCCCAGTTCAAGCTGGAAATAAAGTCCCAGGAAGCATCTGGCATGGTGAGAATACAGAATAAAACTGCCACCAGGATAACAAAAATGCACATTCTAGCTGGTTCCAGAGTGTTCTTAGCTCTAGAGTACCCTAAACCTGGGATGGTTCAAATGTAAAACAGCTTTGTTAAAACCTCTGCTTCTTTCTGCCTTTCCCCTTCAAAAGCAGGCCGGTTCCTCTGCAGACTTGGCAGCTTTTTCAGGATGCAAATCTACTGTCAGCATCTCCAGGATGCTGAGGCTTTGCAGAGGCCACTGAACTCTCTGAGGATCATTATTTCCTTGGAATTTCCTAGACCTTAAGGCTTCTTGGAAGCCACTCATTGCCTTCTTCTATCCATTAGCTTCTTCACAAATATTCTTGAAATCAGAATAATCAGAATAATTATCACAGTCATAACAATACCATCTCGGACCATTTATTAAGAGGCTAGTATGCACCACGCCTTATGCCAATCACTTGGTGCACTTTACAGCATTTAATCCTCCTAACAACCCTGGAAGGTTGTGAATTCCACAGCGTGTGCCCAGATCTCTCCTTCAGAGATGAGACACTCATTCCTCCAGCTCCCGGGAATACTGCTGGCTGACAACTCCCAGCCAAGTTCATCCCCTGGAATTACACCCAACAGGTGGAAGAGAACTGCCTTACTCAAGGTCGCATGTTTCCTCCCTGGGGGCAGCCTGCATCCAGTGTCTGGCCCAGCCCTCTTGTCTCCACATAGGACAACTCTGCAGAGCCATACCAGCTGCAGGTAGATGATGATACTGGGATTGGCCGAGGTCTCTGTCACAACAGTTCAACTCCTCCCTCTGCCTGATCCTGCTTCCCTTATCCCCCAGTGAGGGCTGAGTCCTAGAACTCTCCCCAGTAAACCTGCATGCAAATCTCCTGCTCTAAGTCTGTTTCCCTCAGGAAACTGACCCATCACAATGTTATTATATCTATTCAGCACAAAAGAAAACAGGCTCAGGGAGGTGGTATGATTTTCCCAAGGTCACAGAGCCAGGAAGTTTAGGGGTGGGGTACTAGTTTCCAACTTCAAGGCCCCTTTAAAAAGTTTCCATCCTCTACTGGAACACGTTGGTTACATACAGAAATGATAATATTTTGGATATATTAAGCTACATAAAATGCATTATTTCAATTTATTTCATCTGTTTCTTTTCACTTTTTTCAAGTGACTAAGAAAAATTTTATTACATAAAATTCTATAATTATATAAAATTATATTTTTGGCTGACTTTATATTTCTGTTGGACAGTGCTAGTCTGATCAGTTAGTTTCTACAGAGGCTTTCTTCATCCATAGGCCTTGAAGAATGCTGGCTGTTTTACTCCCCTCTAACCTTAGGGCAAGCACAGTCCCTGGCGCATAACAGACATTTTAGTCAAGGCTTGCTGACTGAATGAGAGTAAACGGCCACCACTCGATGGATGTGGGAACGGTTGTATGCTGCTGCAGCTCCTGCCCTCTGTCATCTGAGCCCTCTGTCCTTAACTCAGGTCCTCTCTGCAAAATCATTCTGCTCCCTAGGGCGATGGACGGATATTTTGTCATCCTCCTCAGAATCCATCTTGGAAACATGTCTCCCACTGCTAAGCCCAAGGAATTTCCTGTGGAAACTGCAGACTCCCACTCCAACTTCTAGCAAAGCAATTCCCAAAATCACTATGTAGACCCCACTACTCAATATTCCATCTATGGTCCTTTTCATTCTCCCTACCTTTTTGTTTGGTAATTGCATGGAATTCATATCTTTACTTACAGGTAAAAGGCCTAGGAATATAAATGTCAAGGAGCTTACTGAATGATCGCAGAGGATTTTGACTTCCCAGACCACCTCCTCAGCTAAAAGTGCAAGCAGTCAAACGTCTTTGCTCAACCAGAGAGAAGAATGTAGAGCATAGTCAAGGAAAGACTCATTTTGCTTTATTATACTTTGTTTTATTTTGTTTTTCCAATCATAAAAGCTATATATCATCATTATAGAAAATTTGAAAGGCAAAGAAAAATATAAGGAAGCAAGAAAAATATGCCCTTAAACCCATCATCCAGACACAGTCAAATAATAGCATATTTCCTTCCAATCTTTGCACTTAGGGCTTGTTACATAATTCACAAATTATTTTTCACTATTTCCCTGCCCTACTTTTTTATTCAGTAATGTAGCATAAATATTTAGAATATCATTTCAACTTCTGTATGGGACAAGTTAAATGTCATACATGGAAGAATCATAATTAAGTTAATTTTGTCCAGATTGTGGGTCCCTAGGTTGTTTCTAGCTGACCCTGGCTCTGCACCTTTACAGATAAATCTTTGTTCCACTTTGTGCTGTTTTCAGAATAGAGACCAAGAATTAGAGTTACTGGGTCAAAGGACAGGAATATGTGTGAGGCCCAGGAAATTTTGTAAGAAAAAACATGGTCTTACCAAAATCTGACCAGCTGTCACATTCTCTCCTCCATCTCCATGCCAGGGAGTAGCCAGAGACACTCAGAAAGTGAGTAAGAAGCCACTAATTCTTCCTTGTCACAGGTTGCACAAGATCTTCTGAATCACTGTGCTCAGAGAAGATCATGCCCAGAGACCAGTGTCCAGTCACACTCAAGATGGAGACAGAAATTTGTCAGAGAAGTCAACTTCTTTTTGTTGCAAGAAATGGGACAAACACTAAATTCAAACCATGACTAAGAAAATTTTATTAAAATTATACTTGTGGTTTACTTTATATTTTTATTGGGTAGTGCTAGTCTGATCAGTTTAGTTTCTACAAAGGGTTTCTTCACCTGTGGGCCCTGCAGAATGTTGGATGTTTCACTCACCTGGAACCCAAAATAAGAACTAATTTTCTTACCTGGAAAAGCTGCTTCTTCATGCCTGTTTCCTGGATTCTCCTCTTCTCCAGACCTCTAAACAGTGGGTGACTAAGGGGAGTAGCATTTATTGTTTCACATAATTTGGAAAGGGTTCTTGGGAAAGAATTAAAAATCAGTCTCTCTGTCCTTCTTCCCCCATCAATTTCTTACCACCTTTTTCTCTCTATAGCTTCATTTTACTATCTTTAACCACAGAAGTCTTTTCTATGTATTGGGAAAAAAGGAAACTGCCATCACCTACAGCTTACATCTTCCTTTATATTTACAGCCAAAAACAAGAGTCTTTCCTCTAACATATACATCAGTTTCCAGGGAAGAATGCTGATTGGCTCTGCTAAGGTCACATGACCACCATTCAGCCAGTTAATGAGGCCTGAAAAATAGAGTTTCATGACTCACCAAACCTGAGTCACACATGAATCTCATTGGCTAGATCTGTTATCAGTCAAAGAGAGATGCAAAATCTTGCTGGATAGTCTTTTGGCTTTTGTTTGTTTGTTTTATTTGATTGTTTTGCTTTTAAAGCTATTTCAGTTAAACATGCTCCCACAGCTCCTACAGGCTCCAAGAACACCAGTTTATAAAAGCAAAGGCAAGGACATTTGATAAGAGCTGTCAAAGCTCAAAGCCATTCTTCTACATAAATTTGAATTTCACTTTGAAAATGAGAAGATGATGGAAAGATAACTAATAAACATCAGGCCACCCACCTTCAATTGATTCCAAACAGATACACATAATTATGCTACTTACTTGAAGATCTCATATGCCAAACGACTAATGTTTCTCTACAATTATCTGATTTTGTGTTGCCTGATTTAGATGTTCAAGTCAGGAAAGAGCACTTATTCATAAATATAAAATTATGTATGTGTATCATCTGGTTATAAGACAATCAATAAACAGAATATTTAAGAAGTGCACAGTAATTACTGAGGCATGCTATTTGGAGCATATTACCTAATGGAATGAAATAGCTGAACAGTCTCTATTTAAATGTCATTTGTCTGCAGATAGGAAGATATTCTGCAGGTTTTAATTAAGTGATACATAGAGATCTCCACTTTACTGTGCACAGTGTAGAAGGTAGCTTTAATTCTTTCTCTTTTACAATGAGATGAACTAAGGTTTACTTCTCTGGCACGGGACCTATAAATAAGGGTTATGAAATCTTCAATAGAATTTTCCACGTCCCTTTTACCTCTCCCTTATATGTAAAATAAAATAACTTGTATAAACATAAAAATTCACTTATAGTTGGCCTCAGACCTGAGACAGAAACTAATGTTTCTTGAGGGCCTACTATGGGCTAGGTATTGGGCAAAGCACTTGCCATATTTTATTTCATTATATCTACCCTCTCCTTTTGCAGATGATAAAACCAAAGCTCAGAAGGCTGGCTTTGTATGTCCAAGGTCACACAGCTTGTGAGTGGCAGAGCTGGAATTAGAAATCAAGCCCATCAGATTCCAAAGTCCATGTTCTAGCTGCCACAGCATGGGCTCAAAGGCTGTCAGCTGAAAGGGAGGGATGCCAAAGTTCCCTTCTAACTGTCGGGTTCTGTGATGCCAATTTCTGTGGTTCTACTCATAAGTGGCACAAAAATAGCATCTGGTGAATCAGCGTTCAAGGGGACTAAATTCTTTTGGATAGCTCTGTCATCTGTTGTATTTTGCAAGGCAAAACCTGTAGGAGCTATTTTATTTGCTCCTTCCCCTGGGGTTGGCAGGCAATAGAGGTGAGTGTATGAACCAGAGTCCATAGAGTACAGATTTCAAACTCAAACCACCTGGATTCAAATACAGACTACAGTACTTCTCAGCTGTAGCTATAGCTAGTCATACTGGCAAGTAATTTATCCCCTCTAAGCCACAGAACGCTGACCTATGAATTTAGGTCAAATATATTACCTCATATTACTACTCTGAAATTAATACCTGAATTTTATTTAAATATGTTGTATCCTTGTACAGAGCACATAAATTAGATGTTGTTGCCCTCTTCATACTTACTTAGTTTGAAATGACTAGAATGGAGATATTCATCCATTTAACCAACATTTATAGAGTACTAACTATGTGCCGACACTCAAGCTTTGCCTATATATTAGTAAACAAGCAGATGCAGTTCTGCCTTCATGAAGGTTACAGTCTACCTAGTAAAAGAAATGTGTTAGTTAGAAATGTTTTGGCTTTTTTTTTTTTTTAAGTCTAACAATGGCTTAAACCATAAGTGCATTTGTGGCTTGCAAAATTAGAAATCCATAATAATGAACCTAGATTTGTTTCAGCTAATCAGTGATATCACGAGGATCCCTGGATATTCCTGTCTTCTGTTACTCTTAGCATGATAATGATGCCTGGCCTCATGGTCTCAAAATGGCTGCCACGACTCCAAGCATCATATCTCCACATGACAGCTTTCAAAAAAAGGGAGGTGGAGAACTTTTTTTTTTTTTTTATGAGGAGGAAAATCTTTTTCAGAAACTCCTTGTAGACTTCTTCTTAGATGTCATTGACCATAACCAAGTCACATGCCCATCCCTAAACCAATCCCACACAAAATAAAATGGGATTTCCACAAATAACTTAGAACAATTGTGATTCATTCCCTAAAGGGTTTTGTTTTGTTTTGTTTTGTTTCGTTTTGGTTTTTTGTTTTGCAGAAAGAAAAAAAGAGATGAGGGAATGTTTGTTGGGCAATAAAACCCAGCAGTGCCTGCCATATCGAGCTGATGAGAGGTGTCAAGTGCAGCCTGGGTTGGGTGTGAAGAGTTCACCTAGAGATTCTAAGAAACAAACTGGCTGAGGTGCCAAATGTCCAGTGAGGAAAAGTGGCCAGAATATGTACCTGGAAAAAAAGCTGAGGCAACCAGACATAGCAGCAAAAATAGCACATGGAATGTCAAACTCAAATGCCCACAAGAGCTAGGTTGGTAATAAACATTGGTGAAGACCCGTGAACAGAGAGCAAGCCCATTCTTGCCAGTGCAAATTCTAGCCCAGTAAAGTCTCCAGAGAAATCAGAAATCTACATGTGTAGAGGAAATCTCCCAATTTTTAAATGTTGGTAATGAATTTAAAATAATATTAATAAAATGGTGGCCTGAGCAAAATATCTACTGGCCAGTTTCTCTGTGCGGAGCTCCAGTTTGCAGCCTCTGGGGCAAGCTTGTCCTATCCAGAGGACCTGCCCACAGCAAAGCTAAGTGTCTGTGTATTGATCCCCACCTCATTTCAACTTAAATGCACCATCCTGATCCTACCCCCTAGAGATGGCCTGTGGTGGTAATGTGTTTCCACTCTTTCTAGCACCTCACAGCCATAGAGCTACATATTTCATTTCTGCATCATCCTTACCCTGATATCCAGAAGGATCAAGAAGGAAAATCCTAGAGGCCAATAATGACAAACTCTTGAAAAAAATAAAGTTATTTTAAGTACTTTCATCATTTATTTACCAAATATTTATACAGTACCCACTGTGTACCAGGTGCTGTCCCAGGAGATGAAGAGACAATGGAACTAAGACAGATGACCTCTTTCCCAGCAGAGTTTCCTTTTCTTCGTTTTTGGGGCCCCAACACCTGAACTCGCCTTCTTTTCCCATGTGGTATGGTGCCCATCCCAGAACCATGGAATCCTTTTTCTGACTCTTTCCTTGCTATCCTAATATGGCTTCCTGGAGAATTCCTTACCTTCTGTTCCACCATTCTGCGCTCCTTTTCCTAACTTGCAAAAGCATAAAGTGAATGTTTGAGCAAGAGGAGAACATTCTTCTATCCATCAAGCCTCACTCTCAAGCCACAGGGGCCATCGTTATTTTTAAAGGCCTCCCAGTAGGGCTCTGGGAAGAGACACACAAATAAATGCACTCCATGCTCCAGCTCAATGCAGGGTGTAAAACCTACTTCCCACTCTCAGTTTAGTAGAGAGCTGCTGACAAGAGTACTCGTATTTACATCTCCCTGGGGGCCTCTCCAAGTCAGCAAAGACTTAATCCAATGAATTTCAACCCTGACTGCACATTGGAATCCATAACTGCTGCCCCCATCTACACTGATTAAATCAAAATCCCTGAGGGTGAGGCTCAGCATCCACATTGTGTAAAATCTCCCCAGGTCAAGAAGCAGGTTGCAAATCCAAGAGAATGAACCTGGAATGAAGTAGAAGTTCCTGCATGTAGGAGAGTTTTACAGACTGTGGGTCAGGGAGTCCCCTTCATCAAGTGCAGCCATGGAATCTCAGCTCAGGCACAGCCTAGACCAACCAATTAACCTCCCTGGACTCAGTCTTACCATCTGTGAAATGGGAACAGAAATAAACTACCTTGCCAGATTAAATGAGAAGACAAATGGATAGGTCCTGAGTCATGATGAAAGATATTAATTGTTCATTAATTACCTTCTTATTCATTTCATGAGGAATTATCAGTCCTGACTCCCACATGGCTTAAGGGTGAATTCCAGATTCTGAGAGAGAGAGAGAGAGAGAGAGATATCTTTTATTCCTATCTCTCTCCCTAACACTCCTTATCCAGAATTTCATTAAGTCCTACCACAGGGAGAAGTTCTGACAACATGGAAGATGTTCATGACTCAATGTGGCTGCTGAGGTACACAGCAGAATTAAGAATGCCTTTTTCCTTTCATTGGAAACTCTAGAATACGATTGTGTTGTCTTTAAAGTGAAATGTGAAGAAAATGGCAGCTCAGTTATTTTTAGTCACACCGACTGTCTAGAGAGACTCTGAATTGCTTTGTTACCTCCAAGCAGAACGAAGGAAAACTGGTCCTCTTCCAGAGTGTCCTGTGGTATCTGTAGCTGACAGTTCTTAGCCAACAAGGTCTCTGAAATTATGTTTGGAGGGACACGTGGAGAATGCCATTATTAGAGGCCTGGTGAGTAATAGGACAAAAGCCTCCTTCTGAGGCCCTCTTTCCCAGAGCTAGCTGCACTCCATAAAGCATGACTGACCCGAATTGTTTTATGAGCCTTTATCCTCAGGGCTAGAAAATTACTGGAAGCACCCTGAAGGCGCAGAGGCTCCAGAAACTTACAAATCAGGATATATCAGACCCCAGCGCTGGACCCTGCACCCAAAGATAACACTGAAACAAGTTGCCCCCCAACTGAAACATCCTGCTCTTCAGCCACCCCATTTCCCAGTAAAAGCCCAAAGCCCTAACCCCTCCCAGCCAGTGCATATCTCTGCACCTAGCCCTTCCCTTCCTTTGGGAAAGTAAAACAAAAACATTTACTCTCTGCACTTTCTCTCTTTGTGAATTTTTTCACAGCCCATGTCACTGACCACCCTAATAGTGAGGGTACTTACAAAAGCATTGTGAAACAAAAAAAGGAAAAGTAAAACTAACAGATAAGTATTCTGGACTTCCCAGTGTCTCCTAATCACCTCTCTGAAAACTCAGTTCACTTGGTGGAAAATCAGAATTTGAAGCTGGCATTCCAGAATTCCAGCAGTTAAAGGCACAAGGTCCACACCGCAGAAGACCACCCAAGGTGGTGAAGGGCAAAGCACACAGTGGCCTTGGACAAGGATGAGATTGAGTTCAAATCTCAGCTTGGCCATGGCTAGGCCAACCAATTGCTCTCTCCAGACTCAGTCTCCCCACCTATAAAAGGGGGTTAGTAATAAACCATATCTACTTTCCTGGATTAAATGAGATGATGAGTGTAAAAGCCTTGACTATTATTGATTGTTCATTTATTCAACAGAGAATTATTGAGAACTCACTCTATATTCAGCACTCCTCCAGAAGCTGGGGTTTGCAGCCATGACCACAAACAGTTGGGGGTAGAGTATTTAGCTAGCTTGGCCAGAAAGGCTTCCCTGAGGAAGTGGGAGAGAAGATATGCAGATGTCTGGGGAAGAGCCTGTCAGGTAACGGGATCAGCGAAGATGCTGAGAGGGATTGGGTTAGGAGAGTGTGAGGAGCAGCAGATCAGAGTGGATAAGGGAGGAGACGGAGTCAGAGAAAAAATAGGGGGTGAGCTGAAATGTAAAATTTGAGGTTTACTCCAAGTTGGGAGCCACTGGAAGAGTTTGAGCATAGGGACAGACTGATCTGTTTACAGTTTCATGTGGCCACTCCAGCAGCTTGTGGAGAATAGAAAGAAGGGAGGCAAAGGATGCAATAATCTAGATGGTAGACAGTGATGGGCTTGACGGGGGTGGTAGCCAAAGAGTGGTGAGAAGTACCCAAATTCGGAATATGGTTTAAAATTAGAGCTGACAGCCTTTATCAGTGTAGCTCAATTGGTTGGGTGTACTCCCTCAAAACAAGAGGTTGCTGGTTTGATTCCCGGTCAGGGCAAATGCCTGGGTTGCAGGTTCAGTCCCCATTCAGGGTGTGTTCAAGAGGCAATCAATCGATACTTCTCTCTCACATCAATGTTCCTCTCCCTTCTCCCTCCCTTCCTCTTTCTCCAAAAACAAAAAATAAACCATTTTTTCATTAAAATAAAATTAGAAGTGATAGACAAAATATGGAATATGAATAAAAGAGATGAGTCAAGGATGACTCTAAGGTCTGGGGCCTGGTTTGTTTGTTTGTTTGTTTTAAGCATTATTCAGCAGCAGCATAATGTCAAAATAAAGGACAATCCTTCCCAAAGAAAGTTGGTAGTCTTATGCTAGCATCTACCCTCCTACATATCTATCTAATCACCTTTTTATCTATCTTCTATTTGTCTCTATCTGTCCATCCACTCATCTATTTATTCATCCACCCATCCATTCATCTGCCTATATCTATCTACATCTATTTATAAACATAATTTTTTCTAGTTTAATCATGAACTTCCTGAAAACCAACACTAATAAACTAGACTTTAATAAACTGAAATTAATCAACAGACCAGCCACCCTCTAAGCCTAACAACATGTTTTTACCTGAGCAATAGTTTCTGGGTGGAAGAACTTAATCATCTCCTGGGTTTAGCTTCTGCTCTGAGTATAAATTTCCCTAGAACTCCCTGCAGGGAATTCAGAGTTCTCTGCTATTCTAGTAACACCTTGAAAAACCCTAATGAATTGGTTTTGAATGAAAGAAAGAACTGCTGAGGCAGCAGGGTACCAAATACTGCCCACATCTCATTGCATGACCCTTGGGTGAGTCATTCAACCTCATGCCTCGTCTCCTCATTGATAAAAAAAAGGCCTAATCCCTCATCTTACTGGAAAGGTAGCCAACCTCCAAGATGGCCCCAATGGTTCTCATCTCCTGATAGTCATGCTCTTGTGTAGCCCCCTCCCACACCGGATAGGCTGACCTGTGTAACCGGCCTTGGATGTTGCAGAAATGACATGAGTAACTCCTGGTGTTAGGGTATAAAAACATTGCAGCCTCTACTTTGCTCTTTCTTGGATCACCTGCTCTGGGGGATGGCATGAGGACACCCAAGCAGCCCTCATGGGAAGGTCCATGTGATGAGGAACTGCGCCCTCCAGCCCCCAGCTGGCACCAACATGCCAGCCACACAAGGGTGCCATCTTGGAAGTGGATCTTGCAGCCCAGTCAAGGCTTCAGATGACTGCATCCCTAGCTAACCTCTTAACTGCAGTGGCCTCATGAGATACCCTGAACCAGAACCACCCAGATGAGTCACTCCCAAATTCCTGACCCTCAGCAACTGTGAGATGATAAAGGTTTATTGATATTTTAAGCTACTAAGTTTTGAGGTAATTTGTTGTGCATTAATAGAACTAATGTAGTCCTCCACCAATGAGAGATGATGCAGGGCCTTACTCTGGCTCATAGTCCTTGCCTTGTTCTCTGGCCTCATCTCCCAGCTGTCCCCATATGTATCCCCTGTTACTGAGCCACTAGACCTCCTAAAATTTTCTGAATGCAGAGAGAATTCTCTTTCTCCCCTCTGTACACTCTCAAATGCTAATCCACCTCTCTTTGTAATGCCCTTCCCCAAGTCTTCCTAGCAACCTCCAACTCTTCACTAAGAATCCAGTCCAAACAATACCTCCCATAAAGCCCTTTCCAGGAGAAATGAGCATTTCTGTGGTCCCATAGCACTCTGTAAACACCTCTGTGCCCTGATCACTGAGTATTGGGATTAACTATGCATTTCTGCTTTCTGCACCTAACAAGGACTGTGTCTTACCCATCTTTGTATTACTCTTCATGCTTGGTACATAGTAGGTTCTCAGAAAATGTATACAAGCTAAAAATATTCAGTTACCACTTGCTTAGTGCCAGTACCTACTTAGTACCTACTGGGTGCCAGCACATAGCATCTCCATCCCACCATCGCTTGGAGGTAAGAATTTTGCAGATAAGGAAACTGGGGTTCAGAGAGGCTAGCACATTGCCCAAGAACTCACTGCTGTGGATCAATGCATCCAGAATTGAAATTGAGGGAACAGAATGAATTTTTTCCAAACACTTTCAGCTTTCAGAGTTTTTCTTTGATTTTGTTCTCACGACAACCCTATAGGTAGCTGGCAATCAGATGAGAGAAATGTATGCACAAAACATTTACAACAATAAATTCTGTACAAATGCAAGGGGTGATAATTGACCTTGACAATCCCAGGCTTCTTGATACAGACCCAGAGGCTGGGATTCAAATTCTCCTGGCCCATGTGTTTCCAAAAGTCTTCAAGCCCCGCCAGGTTCTACACTGCAGTGACCCTTGTAACAAGGCACTCCCACAGTTCAGTGGCCAACCCTCAGATGAGTCCTCTGACCCATGCCATCTCCAAACAGGCAAAGGGAGCCAGAGGGAGGCTTCCTGTCGAGGTAAGCACTGTTTCTGTAACACTGCAATTTACTGTCCTGCCGATGCCGCTTCATTTGGTATTCACTGTGACTGCATCCATCCTAATGAATTTACCTGGTAATAATGTGGATGTCATGTGCACTCAGGCTCTGTGTTGCCACGGCTGGCATTCTGCCAGCACAGCAGTGGCATGCTCGACCAGGAATTTGGCCAACTTCGAAAGAGGTTTTGGGATTTTTTTCCCATCTTTATCAGATGACACAGGCATTTCTGCTGAGCAACTGCTTTTCTTGCCTCCCTGACCCATAACTATTTTTATTTTTGTCTTTGAAGAAAGTTCCAATACCCACCTGTTGATCCACAAAGAATGTACTTTAGGTGCCTTCTAAAAGAGTGGCACCCAATAGAACTTTCTGTATCTGCTGTGCAAGGTGGCAGCCACTGGCCACATATGGTTTTGAGGACTTAAAATATGGACTGTATTATGGAGAAGCTGACTTTTACAATTTATTTTATTTAAACCAATTTTAATTTATAGCTACATGTGGTTCATAGCTACCATCTTAGACAGCACAGTGCTAAAAGAAGAGCAGATCAGAGCTTCTCAGCTTAACATTAACACAAATCACCTGTGGACCTTGTTAAAATGCAGATTCCAATCGGTCGGTCTAGGGTGAAGCCTGATACTCTGCATTTCTAACAAGTTCCCAAGTGGTGTCCATGCTGCTGGTCCACAGACCACACTGAACAGAAAGTAATCTGGGTGGTAGTTACACAGGTGTTTATAAGTGAGGATTCATGGAGCTGTACACATGAGATTCATGCACTTTCCTATTTTTATGTTGTATCTCAGTCCCTCTGAGGTTACAGCATGTTCATATACTAAGCTCAATGGTTCTAAGCATTGATTGCATATAGGCTTGAAAAGCTTGAAAATTTCATCACTCCTATGTTCCAAATACTCCATGAAATATACTAAAAATTATTCATTATCTGAAATTCAAATATACTTAGAGGTGTTTTGCTATTGCTGATGCGCTCAATTGAGCAACACTCCTCGCACATTGAAATCACCTGAGGAAATTTCTTTTAAAGTCAATGCCCAGACTCCACCCTATCTCAGAGATCCCAGTTGATCTGAGCATAAGAATGTTTTCAAAGCTCCCCTGGTGATTGCGATTTGTAGCCAGGGTGTGAAGTACTAGGGCAGGAGTCCTCAAACTTCAGAAAACTTTAGAAAACTTTAGTACTCCCCAGGAGGATAAGAGAGTTTGTTAAAATACAGATTGCAGGACCCTGTTTTTGAGTCAGTAAGTCTTGGGTGGTTCCCACTGCATAGCTAACAAACCCCCAGGTCTACTAATGCTGGTGGTCCGGGAACCATGCTGACCTAGGGATTAAATCAACCCAATCAGAAGCAACCTACTTCCCAACCCCCAATTGATTTGCAGCTACAGAAGCAAACATCCAATACAACCTGAGCTGCCCTGAACTCAAGGGTGCAATTCCTCCAAGGAGCTCCCCCTGCTTTCTCCTCTAAGGTGGTGAGAGATGACAGGAAGCTAAGTAGCTTTAGGGTCAGATGGAACCCGTCCCACCCCTTCATAAACTCTGGACTTTAGGAAGTGTACACCCACTCTTGGAGCCTCATCTTTAAAATAAGCACCTGCTGCTTGCATTTCTTGAAAAGGTAAAATGAGCTATGGCAGGGGTGCCAAACACATTTTCACCAGGGGCCACATTGGCCTCGCAGTTGCCTTCAAAGTGCCAAATGTAATTTCAACTCCTTAACAGTTAAGTAGTTACATTTATGCAGTCCTAAAATTATTTCGGCCCTTTGAAGGCAACTGTGAGGCTGACATGACCCCCAGTGAAAATGAGTTCGACACCCCTGATATGGTATACAATGTGATGCTGCATGTGGCTGTCACTTAGAGAAAAACTCCGCTCTTGGGCAACCCCAGCCAGAATACTGTAAACCAGCATCATTCATCCTCATAAATCTTCAGCAGAAAGGTGAGCTTGGGACTTCCAGCCAAGATGGAGGCGTAGGTGGACACACTGTGCCTCCTCTCACAACCAAAATTAAGGACAACAAAAATTTAGAACCAAAAAAAAAAAAAAAACAACCGAAATAGATAGAAAATTGAATTGTACGGAAGTCTGACAACGATTCACCCAGACCAGTAAGAGGGGCAGAGTCCACAGCTGGTGGAGAGGGATCGCAGCAGTAAAAAGCAGTGGCTAGTGGTCCCGGAGGTGCAGGTGGCGGTTGCACACCCTAGGCACACAAACAGTGGTTACTGAGAGCGGGGAGGCAACGAGCAGACCCAGTGAGGCGCACAAGGTGGCTGACCATGGTCACACATTCGAGAGCAGATAAACCAGGCAAAAACAGGCAGTGAGACAGACTGCGCAACCCAGGGCTGGGAAGTGAGGCCTAAAAGCACCAATTGAAAACACTTGTGTGGGTTGAGGTGCCCAGAGAGACTCCCAGCCTCACAGGAGAGTTTGTTGGAGAGGCCCACACAGTCCTGGGACATACACAAGCCCTCCCACATGGGAATCAGTCCCAGAATGGCCCAATTTGCTTGGGGAAAGTGGTGGAAGGGACTGGAATCCAAGAGAGTGTGGAGCATCGTTGTTCCCTCTCAGTCCCCACCCCCACACACAGTATCACAACCCAGCAACTGGGCTGCCTGCCCTGGGGAACACCTAAGGCTTCGCCCCTCACTATAACAGCCTCGACCAGACTAAAACAAAAACAAAACAAAAAAAGGCTCAAACAGGAGAACAGATCAAAGCTCCAGAGCCAATTCATCTAAGTGACGAAGAGATAGCCAACCTATCAGATGCACAGTTCAAAGCACTGGTTATCAGGATGCTCACAGAATTGGTTGATTTTTCTCACAAATCAGATGAACAAATGAAGGCTACAATAAATGAAATGAAGGAAAATACACAGGGAACCAATAGTGATGGGAGGAAAACTGGGACTCAAATCAATGGAGTGGACCAGAAGGAAGAAACAAACAACCAAACAGAAAACAAGGAAGAAACAAGAATTCAAAAAAATGAGGAGAGGCTTAGGAACCTCCAGGACATCTTTAAATGCCCCAACATCCGAGTTGTAGGGATACCAGAAGGGGAAGAAGAAGAACAACAAGTGGAAAACTTATTTCAACAAATAATAAAGGAGAACTTCCCCAATCTGGCAAAGGAAATAGACTACCAGGAAGTCCAGGAAGCTCAGAGAGTCCCAAAGAAGTTGGACCCAAGGAGGAACACGCCAAGGCACATCATAATTACATTAGTCAAGATTCAAATGAAGAAGAGAATTCTAGAAGCAGCAAGGGATAAGGGGACAGTCACCTACAAAGGAGTTCCCATCAGACTGTCAGCTGATTTCTCAAAAGAGACCTTACAGGCAAGAAGGGGCTGGAAAGAAGTATTCCAAGTCATGAAAGGCAAGGACCTACATCCAAGATTGCTCTATCCAGCAAAGCTGTCATTTAGAATGGAAGGGAAGATAAAGTGCTTCTCAGATAAGGTCAAGTTCAAGGAGTTCATCATCACCAAGCCCTTATTATATAAAAAATATGACAGTAAAAGGACAGCAAATTCACAGATATTAACAACCACATCTAAAGCAAAAGCAAACTAAGCCAACACCTAGAATAGGAGCAGAAACACAGAAATGGAGATCACATGGAGGGTTAGCAACAGGGGAATGGGAGGAGGAGAGAGGGGAAAAGGTACAGAGAATAAGTAGCATAGACGGTAGGTAGAAAATAGACAGGGGGAGGGCAAGAATAGTTTGGGAAAAGTAGAAGCTAAAGAACTTATGACACATGGACATGAACTTAAGGGGGGAATGTGGGGTGGGGTGTGCAGGGTGGAGGGGAATGATGGGGGAGAAATGGGACAACTATAATAGCGTAATCAATAAAATATATTTAAAAAGAAAGAAAGAAAGAAAGGTGAGAGCTTGACTAGGCCTGAACTTTAATCCAGGCCAAAGATGTCCAACTCTGGCTGCTATTAGAATCATGTGGTAGGATTTTTTTGAGTAATGGTGGTAAACCTCACACCCAGCGTTTTTGTGTTAAGTGTTCTGGGATAACGTCTATGCTTTGGTGTCTTTGAAACTCCCTAGATGTTTCTGAAAGGCAAAAAGGGCAGAGAACCATTCATCTAGGGTGGGCTGGAAGGCCTGTCTTCTGGCAAATTGTGCGACCACTCTTCACCTCTGTTTCTTTATCTGCTTTCTTGGCATATAAACGAAACTTCTCTTTTTCACTGGATAGTGGGAGAAAAAGTGTGGAGCTGAGAGATCCAAAGAAGTCTTGGAGATAACCCTGTACAGCCTTCTCATGTCACAGGTGATGAAGCTGAGGCTCAGAGAGAATAAGCAATTGGAGCTGGGTATTTAATTCACTCTCTATAACATGATTCAGCTGCGGTTCAAAATCTATTCATTTTTTGAACACTTCTAACCCTATTATGTTCAAGACACTATTCTAAGTGCTCTACAAATATTAACTCATGTAATCCTCACAACACCTCTAAGAGCTAGGTGGTAGTGGTCCCATTTCACAGAGTAAGCATTTGAGGCCTGGAGAAGTTAGGTTACTTGCCTGAGGCCATACTGTATATGGTAAGCACTCTGCTAATCCATTCAGTAGAGCACTGAATTCAGGGATTATTTTGCAGCCCACATTTACTAGGACACATTACTGGCATCTTTGTTGACAAAGCACAGAGATCCTAGAGGACAAAAATATTGATCACTTGTCCCTCTTCATCAACAAAACCAACTATAAAGTGACTAGAATGAAGGTCCTTAACTTTTACAAAGACAGGAATGTCACGTCTCGGTACTCGAGCCTTCTTTACTCAGGGCCTCTAAACGCCCTCCTAATAAAAGAAATCATCAGCACTTCTTTTGTGCCAAGAAAGTTTTTCCAGCTAAGGAAAAGACAATTTAGTGTCCCTGACTGCTTGGTCAGGCAGTGTGATTAGACCAATCTTAGCCCCCTGCTAAGTTCTGCCTGGACATTCATCAGCCTAGGATTCTAGAAACCTGAAGTTCTTGTCAAGTCTTTGCTACCCTAACTGTGGCTGTCTCCTGGGGAGAGGAAAGGAAATCTTGGTTAGAAGCTCTGGAGGCTTTTCTGAGACTGGCATCTGCTACTTAGAATAGCAACCCTTGATCCAAGGCACCATTATTATCTCTGTAATACTCAAACCAATTCACATCGCACCTGCACTTTAAATTCTTCAGTAGCTCCCCATTGCCCTCATGATAAAGGCAAGCTCTTCAGCAGGATCTGATCATATTCATGGCTTGCTCCAATCTCCCCCAGCTTGATTTACCAGGCTCCTCCCATCCTATATCCTCCAGCAAACCTGATCTACTTGTGATCCAAACTCACACTTTGCTGGCTCACATCTCTGCTTAGGCTGTTTCCTCTGCTTGAAGAGCTGTTCCCTCCCTTATCTGCCCACTCACTGATTCCTAGTTGCGATGGTTAATTTTATGTGTCAACTTGACCAGCCGCAGCGTGCCTAGATTAAACATAGTTTGGGGGTGTGTCTGTGAAGGTTTTCCTGGATGAGACTAGCATTCAGTTGATGGTGACTTGAGACACTATTCTAAATACTCTACAAATCAAGTACAGTAGATTGTCCTCCCCACTGCAGGTGGGCTTCATCTAATCCATGGAGGGCCTGAACAGACACAAGGCAAAGGAAGTAGGAATTCACTCCTTTCTTCCCCGCATCACTGTTTGAGTTGGGACATCTCATCTCATCTTCTCCTGCCTTCAGACTGAGACTTACACCACCAGCACACCTGGTTCTTAGGCCCCTTTGAACTTAAACTGAATTATACCACCAGCTGTCCTGGGTCTCCAGCTTGCAGTTGGTAGATCATGGGACTTCTCAGTCTCCATAATCACATGAGCCAATTTCGCAGAATGAATTACCTTTATATATATAATTTATGTATTATAATATATTTATATAATGTATTATAATTATATATCATATATCCTACTAATTTTATATATGTATATCTCCTCCGGGATCTGCTTCTCTAGGGAACCCTTATACACTAGTTATCCTCTAAAATCCAAATTCCAAATCAGCTCCTTTCTTGATTCTGTCCCTGTTTTCCCCTGTCCAGGGTGTTACTTCTCCACCCACCCACTGGGCTCACCTTTTTCTTTGCATGAACATAGAAAGTAGCTGTTCCAGGGAAAGCTTTTGCATTTAACACCTGGCTCTAGCCCTTTCTCACCATTTGATCTTTTGCTAATGTCTGCAAGTCAAGTTTATAGGCCAAATGTCAACTTTCACACATTGTTTGACAAGTTACCACTTTAAGCAGCTCTGCTTACCAACCAACAGCTCTGCACCACCACTGTCTTTGTGGAAATGATTATTAGCTATTTCATCACATTTTACTCTGATTGTTTTATAAAAAGTGACTGAGAACAGAAAAGTAAAAGCACTAATATTAATGACATAAGGGATCAAATCTCAACCAAGATTGAAATGAGTGGGTGTGCCACAAATGGGAAGTCTTTACCTTCATGAGATTTATGCCCATTAACTGTGTCTTTAATCGAAGGACAAAATTAAAGTATATATTGATGTTGAAAATATTGCTTCTGGGTGTATCTAATGGATGGATTCAAAACCATTATGTAAAGTGAAAGAAACCAGACACAAAAGAACACATAGAGTATTGTATGATTTCATTATATGAAATGTTCAGAGAAGGAAAAGTTATAGAGACAAAAATAGATTAGTGGTTGCCTCAGGCTGGGGGAGGAATGGGGGATGATGGCAAAGGAGCCTGAGGTTTCTTTCTGGGGTGAAAACTATTGAAAATAAGATGGGAGCAATGGTTACACAACTCTGTAAATATATTAATAGTTACTGAATGATACACTTAAATGGATACATCCTATGTATTCGAATGATACCTCAATAAGGCTTAAAGAAAAAAGTGAGGAGTAATTAAGACTGTTGTTATATTTATTAATTCTTTAGGGAGTGCCTTCTACACATACAAAAACACACATGCACACACACAAATACACAGTCTTATAACACGTAAGTCTATTGTCTGATTTCTACACACTTAGTATGTGCAAGTGTTTTGTAGGGAAGTATTTACATTGTCATGGCCTACAAATTTCTGGAGAGCAAGAAAATCTTAAACTCTGCACCCCTACCCCACTGCCAGCACTCAGGAAGTGGTGTGGAACAGATCTAAAGGTATATGAATTCCCTCCTGCCAAGAATTGCTGGCAGACCATTTTAAGTCAAACACTACTATCTGTCTGAAGGCTGTGGTCCACCCAAATGTGGCTCCCATCTCCCATTTCAAGTGATTTGTTCTTTAATACAAGCTGGCCACTAGCAAGCAAATGCATTTTCCACAGCTCAGTTTGATCTGCCCTTTGCAGCTTCCTAGGTTGTTTAATGTCCTGCCAAATGTAATCACCTAGCAACAAAGACACAGGCCTTCAGGTCTCCCCATAAATGGGGGATTTTAAAGCACTGACTCCTTCAGCCACCATTTGGGTTCCACCACTTATTCTTGATGGTTCTTAAAACTGCCATGGGCTTTGGGGGGTCTTAAAAGTACTGTTTCCATCTTTTAGGAGTACCCACACCCCTCCTCAAGCCAGCACCACAGACCCGCATTACCCTAACAAGCCCATCCACAGCCATGGGGTCCCCATTAAATGGTGACTGGTTATGAAGGAAGTCGGATTAATTCTCTTAATTCCCCAAATTCACACACAGGCATGCCCATGGGGGCTCTGTGCCTCATTCTGTGGGAATTGCTCTAACACAATATTCTCTTTAAAAGGTTGGCATGGACGGTAGTTAGGAGCATGCAGGATTTATACAAAGAATTTACAAACTTTAACTCAATGTAAGGCAAAACCTCAAAACAAACCAATCTGTCCAAAAAGACTCAGGAATGCAGCGTGAGAACCAGGACCCCAAGACATGTGAAGGAGTGGTGGTTCACCCTCCTTGGTGAGGTGACATGGGGCAAGTTGGTTCACATGGCTGAGTTCATTCTCCTGCTCCTTCTTTCTTTTTTTTTACATACCAACTATTTATTCAAATTTCTCCTCCTTCAAACACGTATCTAGGAGGCTATCACATCTGTAATGCCTACATTGTCCAATAAGCCAGAATCCAGGAGAAAAAGTGTATGTATATATATTATGCATATTGGGCCTATGCAATGAAAGGAAACCTTTCCTGATGCCTCGCCTACTTCCCTTACTTCCTTCTCTTTATCTATACCTTATAGCCTCCCATTTTCTCCAAAACTTCTAATTCCTTAACCTTTTCTCTGGCACACCTGGGATTGTTACAGTCCCTGGGATTGTTATTGTGGCAAATAATACAAACACACCCTCAGACATTCTATGCCCATCTCTTGACAAGTTTCAAACCCAATTTAAAACTACTGAAAACCATTATCTCCTAGATCTCACCTACCACTTTCACTCCATGATCTAAATAAAAAGTACCATGGTAGACACTTTGAGACATTCACAGACCAGGCTCCCACAGTCTTAGTGAGAAGAAAAGGTAGAAAGGCAAAGAAAGGTAGCCAGCAGGAAAAGAGAGCCAATGAGAGAGGGCAAATTATAACTCCTCTGGGGCCTCAGAGCATGAATAAAATATTTTACAGATGAGCAAGGTGCCATCACAGCCTCTGGGTGATGCCTGAATGTCTCTTCATTACTTTGTTCAAAGTGGAGAAATGTGTTTAGCAACAAGCCGTTTCTCCTCTCTGAGGATCAGCAGGAGATGAAGAATCCAGAGATTTATAAATGTCATGGCTCTAAGCCCTGCAGGAAAACCTAGGCAAGCAATGCGATCTACAGACACTGTGGGCGCCTATTCCACATGCATGTGCCAGCAAGGACTCCCTGGGGAAAATATCTGACTCAAACTCAGAGTCACATCAGACAATTTGACAATTAAATAATTTACTTGAAATAAATCATGATTTAAAAAAAAAGCAAATATGGAGTATCCCCTCATACATGCCAGGCCATGAACACTTAAACATCATATCCTTTATAGAATGCATTTGACAAATATTCATGGAGGGCCTGCTATGTGTGAGCATCCATCTGGCATGCAACCATGTTCAAAATAAATAAATATTCTTGCATTCCTAAAGCTTGCATTCTCCTGGTCTATTGCAGGAAGGATAGGGAGAAGGAAGAAAAGGGAGCAGATAACAAAGGAATTGTACAACCAAAATATAAAGCATGTCAGATTGTTACAAGTACTAGAAAAAAATAGAGCAAGAGAGAGGAATTAGCAGTGAAGAGTGCAAGTTTTAATACTGTGGTCAAGGAAAGCTCACCATATTTAAACAAAGACCTGAGGTGAGGGGAGATGTCCAAGGGGTAGAAAACTCCAGGCAAAGGAACTGTATATTCACAGAATTATGCAACCATCATCACAATCAATTTTAGAGCATTTGTATCTTCCTAAAAAGAAACCTCATACTTATTAGCAGTCACTCCTCATTTTCTCACTACTGTCCAGACCCTGAAACCAGTAATCCACTTTCTATCTTTTTAGATGATTTCTGCAATTAAATACTGACTCTGGCTGATGTGTAGACAAGAGATTGTAGAAGGTACAGGGTGAAAACAAGGGCACCAGTTACACGGCTGTTGTAATAAATCAAGCAATCTTGACTGAAATCCTATGGGATGGAAACCATTGTTATGCCTATTTACCAGATAAGCAAACTGAGGCTCAGAGAGAGGTTGACTTACACAGTCTCATGGCTAGGGAGGGGAAGAAAAGTGGCATGAATTGGGACCCCGTCTCTCAACCTAGGACGTCTAGTCATCGCTAGTATTGCCTCAAGGGCTGCCGTAGATTAGATCAATGTTCCCACTTCCTTCCACCCTCCCTTGGTCATGTGACTTTGCCATACCTGCAGCTGAAAGATGTGGAGTATGTTCTCCTGCCCATTGAAGTTGGGTTTGGCCATGTGACCAGCTATGGTTAATGGACTGTTAGGCTTTACAATTGTTTGTGTAGTTAGCTTGTCCACTTATACTCTGCAAGCACAATGAGATTAAAATTGCATGAAGCCACTGATTAAGAAGAAGAAGACTTAGATTCAGCCCCCAGTCTGGAGGCAGGCCCAGCTGAATTCAGCCTCAATTCACTGAACCCTAACCAACCTACTGACTCAGGAGTGAGAAAAATGTTTGAGATGGTAAACCACCAAGATTTGGGGCATGTTTGTTACATATTGTTATTGCAGTAGACACTGACTAACAAAAGAATCAGACTCGAATCTTTGCAGCCTCATCTGAATAATAGAACTACCTGCTTACTACTGGTGTTCGATTTCCAGAGAGCTTTTGGGCCCATTTTCTCATTTAGCCTTCACAGCAAACCTATGAAGAAAATGCTTATATTCCATTTTATAGATTAGGATGTTGAAGTTGAGGGGAGAAGAACAGCTGCCTTTACTTATATTAAAGAACTCTAGCCTATGCTGTTCTGCAACAGGTGTAGGGTCTGATTGCCTGCCGCCAAGAAGCATGACTCCCAATGCCAGTGTTTGTTGAAAGGAAAGGAATTGTTTATTTAAAAGTTATAATACAGGTTTAGAATAATGGTGGAATTCTGCTGTTAAATCCCACTCCTTTTAAAACACCCATAAACACATAGTTCTGCCTCCCTTTGCCAAGCCAGGCCAGTTTCAGAGTACTCCAATCAGAGGTACCATTTTTCAGAAAAGCAGAAGTCCGTAGTTCAACATTCCCGGTCACGGCTCAGCATCCCAGGTGTCTCCCATTAATCTGCGCCTGGCCAGGCAGGTCCCGGTAATTCCATCAGCTGTGCTGCCCTTTCCTCCCAGGCAGGTTTCCCAGCAGGTCTCCTCTTTCTTCCTCCAGCTCTTAATCTGAAACCACATGACACCTCCGTACTCTAAGCCACGTGGGACCTCCTTACACACCAGACCTCATAGCGGGCCACCCTTTCAAACCATGTGGCCTATATCTCATTATTAGCAATTTGCCTCTTCCCCTGACGGCTGCCTGCCCTGAGTTTAAATCCTGACCTGGAGCTTCCTGTGTGACCTCATCTCTCACTCCTACATTGGCCAGTTTCCCCATATTGTTCTACCTTCTCTCCATTGACATCCTTAGTTGGGGCATTGGCCAGTTTCCCCATATTGTTCTGCCTTCTCTCCACTGACATCCTTAGTTGGGGCAAGTGTGACTCAGTGACCCAGTGGGAACTGCCTCCCTTCCTCTCGTACAGGCACTGTACAAACCCCGGCAACATCACAAGTCACCAAACGTTCTGAAAGTCACTTACATATCTTTTGCCCTGAGTCAGTAGCACAGCTATTAGCACAGCTACCAGCTAGCTATAGACATACAACGAATCTTAATCCTATCATCTGCTTCTCTCATCCCCCAAACCATGGTTTTGGGGGAATATTCTCTGACCCCTACTCTACACCCTGTTTTACTTGTATAGATCAAATGGGTGACCCAGGTCTCTAACTGCACATTTTCCAACCTCAATTCTAGCCCTCTTCTACTTTTCAACTCCCCTCCCCTGAAGCGTTCATTGTAATTATTTTATAATTAGTTAACAAACACACCAGAAGGAATCCAGCAGAAATGTGTAATGGCTCAGAATTTAACAGCTCCCACTAAACTTCATCATTGAGCATGAGATCCCCCCTCTGAGCTTCCTCAGCTCCCTGAGGATTTTTTAGCACAGCCCTTAATGGGCTGCATTTTAATTGCTCATTTTCTACATCCACCTCCTCCATCAGACTGGGAGCTTTTGAAAACAAGGGCCAACCACTCCTCTTCTCCAATAACCCATAATTTTCATAGGATCTAACCCAAAAACCAACTATGATTTTTTAATAAATGCGCATAAAGACAGCACTGCTTTTCGAATACTCAATTCACCTCAATATGCATTTAATTAAGTACCAGTTGTAAGATGGTGAGGGGGAGCAGCACACACCATCCTGAGATATGCCACTTTGGCACACGGATTATTTGAACTGAAGGCAATTAAGATCCAGCAGACTCAGGAAAAGCTTTCTGTTTCTCCCTTAACTGCCTAAAAGAATACGTATAATGGGTGTATACCAGGAAGAGACCTATTACCAGATATAACTTTTTATGTCATAAAGACTTATCTACAGGACATGACAAACATTTGTTTATGAAACATTTGCTCTTCCCAATTTCTTGTGAGTTGTCTTCCTCTCCTTTAAAGTCCCAAACCTCTACCCCTTCTCCTTAGCTCAGGAAGGCATATAAACCTCAGTTGGTTGACTGCTTGGGAGACTCATATTTTTATTGGGCTCCTGTACACATGTATGAAACTTGTTTTTCTCCTGTTACTCTTTTGTATGTCAATTTAATTATTAGACCAGACAAAGAACCTATAAGAAAAGAAGGGAAAAGTTTTTCACCTCCATGTGGAGACACTGACACCCCAAAGAGGAGTATATTAAGCATAACATTTTGACCCTGCAATTTTAATCCCATCATTCTTACACCAGAGGAATTTCCTGGTCCCTGAATTAAAGAGTTTATCAGTCAATATTCCAGAAGACTAGGTATGTGAATATAGGTGTATATGATTGTGTCTGTGTGTGTGTGTTTGTACATATGTGTATATTCATGTGCATATGTGTGTCTTATACACATATATTTGTGTAGCTGTGTGTTGTGTGTTTATATACATAAACATGCACATGTTCATGTCTCTGTGTGTATACCTGTCTGTGCATACCTGAATATGTGTGACTGTGTGCAAGATTGCATTTTCACATGTGTCTCTGTGTGCATATGCATTTCTGTGTGCATACATATGTGTGGTTTTGCCTACATATATGTTACTGTGTGTATGTGAGTGTATGTGGATTTGTACTCTCTCCCTCACTCTCAAACACACCTCCACCTATCTCTTTTCCTTAAAATTGCTCACAATCTTCTTTTTTAAAATTGAAGTATGTTATTAGTTAGAAAATACATTTACTTATGTATGATATTTTATTTTAAATTCAGGTTTTATTTCTTTTTTATTAATTTTAATTGTTGTTCAAGTACACTTTTCTGCCTTTTACCGCCATATCTGCCCACCCCCCCAGCCCTCCCCACCTCCCTCCCATTTCCACCCCCCCTGTATTCTCCATGTGTCCTTTATACTTGTTCCTGCAAACCCTTCCCCTTTTCCCCTGAAATACCCTCCCCTCTCCTCTCTGGTCACTGTCATCAGCCTGTTCTCAATGTCAGTGTCTTTGGTTATATTTTGCTTGTTTGTTTGTTTTGTTGAGTACGTTCCTGTTAAAGGCGAGATCATATGGTATTTGTCTTTCATCACCTGGCTTATTTCACTTGGCAAAATGCTCTCCAGTTTCATCCATGCTGTCACAAAGGGTAGGAGTTCATTCTTTCCTTCTGCTGCATAGACTTCCATGTGTAAATGTACCATAGTTTTTTGATCCATTCATTTACTGATGGGCACCTAGGTTGCTTCCACACTTGGCTATTGTAAACTGTGCTGCTATGAACACAGGGGTGCTTAGGTTCTTTTGGATTGGTGTTTCAGGGTTCTTAGGATATAATCCTAGCAGTGGAATTGCTGGGTCAAAAGGTAGATCCATTTTTAGTTTTCTTAGAAAGTTCTATACTGTTTTCCATAGCGGTTGCACCAGTCTGCAATCCCACCAACACTGAACTAGGGTCCCCTTTTCTCCACAGCCTCTCCAACACTTGCTGTTTGTTGCTTTGTTTATGATGGTCATTCTGACTAGTGTGAAGTAGTATCTCATTGTGGTTTTAATTTCCATCTCTCTGAAAGCTAGCAATACTGAGCATCTTTTCATGTGTCTCTGGATCCTATGTATGTCCTCCTTGGAGTAGTGTCTGTTCAAGTCCTTTGCCCATTTTTCAATTGGGTTGCTTGTCTTCTTAGGGTGGAGTCGTGTAAGTTCTTTATATATTTTGGAGATTAAATCTTTATCTGAGGTATCATTGGCAAATATGTTTTCCCATATGGTTGGTTCTCTTTTTATTTTAATACTGTTTTCTTTAGCCATGCAGAAGCTTTTTATTTTGATGAGATCCCACTTGTTTATTCTTTCCTTTATGTCCCTTGTTCTAAGGGACATATCAGTGAAAATATTGCTGTGTGAAATAGCTGAGATTTTCCTGCCTATGTACCCCTCTAGGACTTTAACAGTGTCACAACTTATATTTAAATCTTTTATCCACTTTGAATTTTTTTGTGTGTATGGTGTAAGTTGGTGCTTGAGTTTCATTTTTTTTGCATGTAGCTATCCAGATCTCGCAACATCATTTGTTGAAGAGGCTATTTTTACTTTATTTTATGTTGCTGCCCCCTTTGTTGAAAATTAATTGACTGTAGAGACTTGGGTTTATTTCTGAGCTCTCTGTTCTTTTCCATTGGTCTATGTGCCTGTTTTTTATGCCAGTACCAGGCTGTTTTGATTACAGTGGCTTGTAATACAGTTTGGTATCAGGTATTGTGGTCCCTCCTACTTTGCTCTTCTTTCTCAAAATTGCTGCAGATATTCGGGTCGTTTATGGTTCCATATAAATTTTTGAAGTGTTTGTTCTATGCCTGTGAAATATGCCATTGGTACTTGAATAGGTATTGCATTGAATCTGTAAATTGCTTTGGGTAGTATGGACATTTTGATGATGTTAATTCTTCCGATCCATGAACACAGTATGTGTTTCCATTTGTTTGTGTCTTCCTTGATTTCTTTCTTTAGTGTTGTGTAGTTTTCTGCATACAGGTCTTTTACCTCCTTGGTTAGGTTTATTTCTAGTTATTTTCTTTTTCTTGTTGCTATATCAAATGGGATTTTTTTCTTGATTTCTGCTTCTGATGTTTCATTGTTGGTAAAACAAAAATGCCTTTGATTTCTGGATATTGACTTTGTATCCGGCTGTTTAGCCAAATTCATTTATTATGTTGAGCAGCTTTTTGGCCAAGTCTATAGGATTTTCTATGTACACTATCATGTCATCTGCAAACAATGACAGTTTTCTTTCCTCCTTTCCCAGTTGAATGCCTTTTATTTCCTTTCTTGACTGATCACTGTGGCTAAAACTTCCAATACTATGTTGAATAGAAGTGGTGAAAGTGGACAACCTTGTCTTGTTCCTGATCTTAGTGGAAAAGATTTTAGTTTTTTCCCATTGAGTATGTTGTTGGCTGTAGGTCTCTCATATATGGCCTTTATTATTTTGAGGAATGCTCCCTCTATTCCCACGTTGCTGAATGTTTTTATAATAAATGGGTGCTGTACCTTATCAAATGCTTTTTCCACATCTATTGATATGATCATGTGATTTTTGTCTTTGCTTTTGTTTATGTGATATATTACATTTATTGATTTGCAAATATTGTACCATCCTTGCATCCCTGGAACGAATCCCACTTGGTCATGGTGTATGATCTTTTTAATGTATTGTTGGATGCAGCCTGCCAGTATTTTGTTGAGGATTTTAGCGTCTATGTTCATCAGTGATATTGGCCTGAAGTTTTCTTTCTTTGTTGTGTCTTTATCTGGTTTTGGGATTAGGATGATGCTGGCTTCATAAAAAGAGTTTGGGAGTCTTCCATCAGTTTGGATTTTTTGGAATAGTCCGTGAAAGATAGAGGTTAGCTCTTCCTTAAATGCTTTGTAGAAATCTCCTGTGAAACCAGCTGCTCCAGGGCTTTTGTGTATTGGGAAGTTTTTGATTACTGCTTTAATTTCATCTGCTGTTATTGGTCTGTTCAAGTTTTTTGCTTCTTCTTCATTCAGTTTTGGGAGATTATATTTTTCTAGAAATTTGTCCATTTCACCTAGGTTTTCAAATTTCTCGGCATACCGTTCTTCATAGTAATTTCTTACAATCCTTTGTATTTCTGTGGTGTCAGTTGTAATCTCTTTTCTTTCATTTCTGATTGTATTTATTTTGGTTCTCTCTCTCTCTCTCTCTCTCTCTCTCTCTCTCTCTCTCTCTCTCTTTGCTTACATGCTTGTCAATTTTGTTTATCTTTTCAGGAACCAGCTCCTGTATTCACTGATCCTTAGAACTGTGCTTTTAGTATCTATATCACTTAATTCTTCTCTGATCTTGGTTATTTCCTTCCTTCTACGTGCTCTGGGCTGTCTTTGTTGTTGTTGCTCAAGTTCTTGTAGGTGTAGGGTTAGGTTGTTTGTTTGAAATGCTTCTATCTTTTTTAGGTAGGTCTGTATCGCTATGAACTTCCCTCTCAGGACTACCTTCGCTGTGTCCCATAAGTTTTGGGTTGTTGTGAGTTCATCTTCATTTGTTTCCAGAAACTTTTTGATTTCATCCCTAATTTGATTCTTGACTCCTTCATCGTTTAATAGTGTGCTATTCAACCTCCATGATTTTGAGTGTTTTGCGTTTTTTCCCTTAGGGTTGGTTTCTAGTTTCAGTCCCTTGTGGTCAGAGAAAATGCTTGGTATGATTTCAATTTTCTTGAATTTGTTGAGGATTGTTTTGTTTCCTACCATGTGGTCTATCTTTGAAAATGTTCCACGTGCATTTGAAAAGAATGTGTATTTAGTTCCTTTGGGATGAAGGGCTCTGTATATATCAGTTAAGTCCATTTCATCTATGGCATTATTCAATGCCACAATAGCTTTGTTGATATTTTGTTTGGGAGATCTGTCCATTTTTGACAGTTGGGTGTAAAAATCCCCTATTATTTATTGTGCTGCTGTCAATATCTTTCTTGAAGTCCTCCAAGATTTTCTTTATGTATTTCGGTGCTTCTATGTTGGGTTCATATATATTTACAATGTTTATGTCTTCTTGGGGGATTCCTCCTTTGAGTACTATAAAGTGAACTTCCGGGTCTCTCTTTATGGCCCTTTTTTTAAAAGTTTATTTTGTCTGATATGAGTATTGCTACCCTGGCTTTTTTTTTTTTTTTCCCTGTCTGTTTGCTTGGAAAATTTGTTTCTTGCCCTTCACTTTCAGTCTGTGTAGGTCTTTTGTCCTGAGGTGGGTCTCTTGTAGGCAGCATATGTGTGGGTCATGTTTTCTTATCCATTCAGCTATACTCTGTCTTTTGATGGAGCATTTAATCCATTTATATTTAAGTTTATTATTGATAGGTATTTATTTCATTGCCATTTTCGTACCTGTGTTCCTCTCTCTCTCTCTCTCTTTTTCCTCCTTTCCTTAAAGCAGTCCCTTTAGCATGTCTTGCAGAGCTGGTTTGGTGGCAGTGTATTCTTTTAGACTTCTTTCATCTGGGAAGCTCCTTATTTGGCCTTCTATATTGATTGAGAGCCTTGCTGGGTAAAGTAGTCTTGGTTGCAGGGCTCTGATTCTCATTACTTGGAATATTTCCTGCCATTGTCTTCTGTCTTGGAGCATTTCCATTGAGAAGTCAGCTGTTAACTATATCAGGGTTCCCTTGTATGTTACTTCTTGTTTCTCCCTTGCCGCCTTTAAGATTCCCTCTTTGGGACTTCCGGCCAAGATGGAGGCGTAGGCGGACACACTGTGCCTCCTCTAACAACCAAAATTAAGGACAACAAATATTTAGAAACAAGAAAACAACCAGAACTTATAGAAAATTGAACTGTACGGAAGTCCAACAACCATTCATCCAGACCGGTAAGAGGGGCAGAGTCGCGGCAGGAGAAAGTGGAGGTGCGGACCTGGAACGCAAGCAGCAGCGGCGTGCAGTTCCCAGGTGCACAGGCGGCAGCTGGTGGTCCCTGGGCCCACAGGCAGCAGCTGGCGGACCCCGGGCACAGGGGGGCAACTGTGCAGACCCAGTGAGGCCACACAAGGCGGCTGGCTGACCAGGTGGTCCCACATTCGCGCGCGCAGACAGTCCAGGCAGAGGGGAAGTGGCGGAAGGGACTGAATCCAGGAGAGAGCGGAGCAGGCGCCATTGTTCCCTCTCAGACCCCGCCCCCACATACAGCGTCACAACCCAGCGACTGGGCTGCCCCACACTGGAGAGCGCCTGAGGCTCCACTCCTCACTACGTAACAGCACTCGCGAGTGCGCAGATAATCCGGGTGAAGGGGAAGCGGTAGAAAGGGCCAGAGTCCAGGAGAGAGCGGAACAGGCGCCACTGTTACCTCTCGGACCCCGCCCCCATCTATAGCGTCACAACCCAGCGACTGGGCTGCCCCGCCCTGAGGCTCCACCCCTCAGTACGTAATAGCCGCGACCAGACTAAAACCAAAACAAAACAAAAAAATCCCCACCGAAAAATGGCTCAAACCGGAAAACAAATAAAAGCTCCAGAGCCAATTCCTCTAAGCAGTGAAGAGATAGCCAACCTATCAGATGCACAGTTCAAAGCACTGGTCATCAAAATGCTCACAGAATTGGTTGATTTTGCTCACAAACTAGATGAAAAAATGCAGGCTACAATACGTGAAATGAAGGAAGATGCATGGGGAACTGATAGAGATGGAAGGAAAACTGGGACTCAAATCAATGGAGTGGACCAGAAGGAAGAAACTAACAACCAAACAGCAAACGAGGAAGAAACAAGAATTCAAAAAAATGAGGAGAGGCTTAGGAACCTCCGGGACATCGTTAAACGTCCCAACATCCGAATTATAGGGGTCCCAGAAGGGGAAGAGGAAGAGCAACAAGTGGAAAACTTATTTGAACAAATAATAAAGGAGAACTTCCCCAATCTGGCAAAGGAAATAGACCTCCAGGAAGTCCAGGAAGCTCAGAGAGTCCCAAAGAAGTTGGACCCAAGGAGGAACACACCAAGGCACATCGTAATTCCATTAGCCAAGATTAAAATGAAGCAGAGAATTCTAGAAGCAGCAAGGGATAAGGGGACAGTCATCTACAAAGGGGTTCTCATCAGACTGTCAGCTGATTTCTCAAAAGAGACTTTACAGGCAAGAAGGGGCTGGAAAGAAATATTTGAAATCTTGAAAAGCAGGGACCTACATCCCAAATTGCTGTATCCAGCAAAGCTGTCATTTAGAATGGATGGACAGATAAATCGCTTCTCAGATAAGGTCAAGTTCAAGAAGTTCATCATCACCAAGCCCTTATTATATGAAATGTTAAAGGGACTTATCTAAGAAAAAGAAGATAAAAATATGACAGTGAAAAGACAGCAAACTCACAGCTCTTAACAACCACACCTAAAACAAAAGCAAACTAAGCAAACAGCTAGAACAGGAACAGAACCACAGAAATGGAGATAATATGGAGGGTTAGCAACAGGCGCGTGGGAAGAGGAGAGAGGGGGAAAAGGTACAGAGAATGAGTAGCATAGATAGTGGGTAGAAAATAGACAGGGGGAGGGCAAGAATAGTATGGGAAATGTAGAAGCTAAAGAACTTATGACACAAGGACATGAACTAAAGGGGGGAATGTGGGTGGGAGAGGGTGTGTAGGGTGGAGGGGAATGATGGGGCAGAAATGGGACAACTGTAATAGCATAATCAATAAAAATATATTTTAAAAAATAAAAAAAAAAAGATTCCCTCTTTGTCTTTGAATTTTGCCATTTTAATTATGATGTGTCTTGAAGTGGGCCTCCTTGGGTTCCTCTTGATTGGGACTCTCTGTGTTTCCTGGATTTGTGTGACTTTTCCTCTCATCAAATTAGGGAAGTTTTCCATCATTACTTTTTCAAATAGGTTTTGTATCCCTTGCTCCTCTTCTTCTCTTTCTGGTATCCCTATTATATGGATATTATTATGTTTCATATTGTCTTGCATTTCTCTGAATCCCTCTGCATTCTTTCTGAGCCTCTTTTCCTTTTCTGGCTCTTTCTGGGTGTTTTTTCCTACCTTGTCCTCCAGCTCACTGATCCAATCTTCTGCTTTGTCAAGCCTGCTTTTGATTCTTTCTACTGTGTTCTTCAGTTCAGAAATTGTATTCTTAATTTCCTCTTTGCCCTTGTTGATAGTTTCTATTTTCTTTTTCATGTTGCTATAGTTTGCAGTGAGCTCATTGTAGTTTCCCTGTAGTTTCTGGTAATTCTCTGTGAGCACATTGAGCTTCCTGATAACCATTGCTTTGAACTCAATATCTGATAGTTGAGTTCCCTCTATTTCATTTAGCATTCTTTCTGAGGCTTCCTCCTTTCCTTTCACTTGGGGATTGTTTCCTTGTCTTCCCATTGTTTGTGAGACACATCTTGTTAGCCTCAGCTCTTAAATTGATCTGTTCTGGCTCCTTGGGTTTATGGTGTGAACTTCTGTGGTAGAATGCCTGTGAGATTCAGTGGTGCCATCCCCTTTATGTCCCTAGCTCACTGGTCTTGGGCTGTCATTTATGTTGGCTCTGTGTTTGTCTTTGCATTTTGATTGTTGTTGGCTCTTTCTTTGGTGGGTCCTTCCCACCAGCTGGTTAACTGAGGATCACTCTGTCCACCACCTCTTGTATTTTGTTGTGCTGGTGAGGGCAGGTTGTGTTGAAGCTGGTTCTTCCATGTGTACAAGGTTTTGAGGATTTTCTCTTGTTCTTGTTCAGTTGTTTGTTCTGGGTAATTTATCCGCTATTTAGTTGTATTTCCAGATAGGTCCTGGATTGCGATTAGTGTGGCTTCCACTCCCTCCTTCACCTTCTTCTGTTGTTATCTGTTGGTGGTTCCTTTGTTATTGGGTTTCCTCTTCCAGCAGGTATCCTGGTGTTCACAGCTTCCACCTACTCTTATTTGTGATCAGTTGGAAGGGGAGGACAAAATCGTTTAAGACAGCAGGAGAGTATTCTATGGTATTTATAGTGGCAGCTGGCAGAGAAGAGATAGGAGATCTTTTGACTATGTATAGTGTTAACCATGATATTCCATGGAACTAGTCACATTTTAGAAAGGGCAGAAAAAAGATAAGACTCTTGTTGGGGAAGGAAGGATTGTGGGTCGGATCTAGAAAGCAGTCAGCTTGTGGGAAGTCAGATTCTGATGTAATGTGAGAGTAAGGGATAGAAAATAGGTGTAGCGTGTGAGAGAATAGAGTTAACCACTACAGTAGTAGAGTTCAGGAAATCATGAAGTGGGCTGAGATCTGGGAGAGGTGTTGTGTAGTATTTACAATTGCATGGAACAGCTGTTATTTACAATAGTAATGGAGCAACAATCATATGACAGAATCTATGTGATCTGGATAACAAGAATAGGAAGTATGGGAACTTGAGTAGTGTGCTAATAGAACACAAGTGAAATGAAAGACAGTAAATTAGCAATACACTGTGAAAGAGAGAACAAGGGAAACCAATACAATTTAATCATCCAAGCAAAGAAAACTAAACAGAAAGAAGAGGAATACAAAAATACTAATAAAATAAAAGATGTAAGAATAATGGAAAAATAATAATACAAATATGCAATAACTTGCAGGTTCTCTGTAGAAGCAAAGTGAAATTTGTCTCACTGTCTCAGCTGTTGGGATGATCCCCTTTGGGTCCAGCTCTGGTCTTTTCACAGTTCCAGGTTTTTTTGTCCCATTTGTGGGAATTTAAAAAAAGAAGAAGAAGGAAAGAAGGACAAAGAGATAAAATGGGAAAGAAAGGAAGAAGGAATAAAACAAGAAAGAAGGAAAGAGAAGAAAAAGGAGTTGAAAGATTAAAAACAATAATAAAGAACTACTTTTTAAAAAAATCCTCTTGCTGTCTTCAAACTGGCCAGACAAGTTTTGCTAATCTTCCTGCCTACAGCAGGCTGAGGGGCAATTGGTTTCTCTTTTCTCCCTTCATTATGCATTCAGTCAGCCTCCAGCCCAGTTCCCCAGCAGCCTCTGATTCCTCAGGTTCCACAGGTTCTGGTGTGCACTCTTCCAGGGGGCTAAGAATGTGAGCGCCGAGTGCCTCTCCCCAGGGCTTTGGGTGTGGGCACCAGGCCTTCCTCAGAGTGCTCTCTCCCAGGGGTTACAGGTGTGGGCTCGGGGCCTCTCCCAAAGGCTTTGGGTGTGGGCTCAGGGCCTTCCACAGAGTGCACTCTCCCCGGTTTGCGGGCACACGCACTCGGCCAGGCTGCCTCTGGTTCCTCAGGTTTGGGCTCGCACCTTTCCCAGGGCTAAGGGGGTACACAGGGCCTTCTGCACCACCTCTGGAGTGCTGCCCATCTGGGTGGGGAGGAGGCCGGAGTGGCTGCTGCAGGAGAATTCCCCAAGTGTCTCTTTTTTCAACTTTTTCTTTTTGAGAAATTCCTCTTACTCAAGCCTGCCACTCCATACAGAGGCCTGGCCTCTGGCACAACCCAATTCTCCAGCCAGACTGGGGACTGTCGGGGTCAGGGCCCATCACAACCCAACTCTCAACTCTCCCCAGCCAGCATCCACAGACTCTGTGGGTGCCCACAGCCCCTGTCTGTTTGCCACTTAGTTCTTATTCTCCTTTCTGTGACTTCAAGAAACCAGGTCTCTCCCAGCACTGCTCAAACTTTGTTTGTCAAGGGAGGGAACTGTTGACCCAGATCTATCCCAAGAATCCTGTGGCCGACCCAGCAGGCACTGGGCCTGGGGCTGCATCTGCCCTGGTCCCTGTGCTGGTCCCAGGGACCTTATTGTCCTGAAGCACTCTCCTTACCATCTGGTTTTTCAATGTCCTGTACAATTTTTGGTCTCCCATCTTCATATATGCTAGGGGTACTGTTGGCTGTTTGCTCTGTTCCTCTGTAGATTGGCTAGGTTTTTCTCCTGTGTGTGGGGGGAAGTGAAATCTGCTCCCTGCCATCTCACCACCATCTTCAGTCTCCTGACAATCTTCTATTAGACAGGAAGACGAACCATTAGTCTTTGATTCAATTGTTAGTGAATATTATTCATTCTGCCTACAAATATTTATGGAATGTCTACTCTGTTCCAGTTCCTGAAGATAAGGCAGCCAAAACAAAAGAAAGAAAAAAAGATGTCCTGTCCTCACTTGCCTTCTGAGAATTATTTGTACCTTAGATTACTGGGAGGAATAATCAGCAGTGAGCAAAATTAACGGAGCAACAGTGATCCACACTAAAACTTGTAGTGGGCTGAAAATTGACAGACAAATAGTATTGTTGACAAAATTTAGATCTGCAAACCTTGACTGGAGAGATTTAAACTTGATAGAAAGAAGGGACAAAAAGATATGAACAAGAAAGCCAGTAGAAACCCCAAAATAGCTGAAGTTATAATCAGCATAAAGTTGGTATAAGGAAAAATATTGATGAATCAAGAGTTCATTGTAAAATTTAATTAAGCCCATGAAAATAATTCTACTATGAATACACATTTTAATGGAAACATTGAACTGTATAGCAAATTAAACACTGGATTAAAATGAGTTAATGGAATTTGCTTCATGAGATACTTTGTTGCAGAAGATTAATGTTGCCAGAATTCTCACATCTTGTATGCATTAAAATGTACATGAGGTTGAAGCAATGGGGTAAAGATGGAGGGGGGCACAATACGTTCATCTGTGTCCCAAAATTCATCAGAGACTCAGTCCTAGGCTATTCAGAAAGGTACAAGAGATCCTTGGAACACAGCATGAGACTGAAGCACAGTCAGGGGCTACAAGCTCATTCTCTCTACTCAACCCTTCTCAAACATTATTATTCATTCAAGTCATCCAAGGACCTGGTTAAAATGCATATTCCGAAGCAGCAATTCTAGGCTTAAGATGAGATCCTGCATTTCTAACAAGTTATTGGTAGTGCAGATGCTGGTCTGCAGACCACACTCTGAGTGAATATAGAGGTCTCTGGTCACAAGCACTCCTCACCTTCCCCAGGGCTCAGACCAGATGTTTGCATTGCATGGTCCCTTCCAGAGCACTCCTCACTCCTCCCAGGTCTCAGATAAGCTGTCTGCATTGCATACAGTCATCTCTCACTATATTGCGGTCCACTTATTGCGGCTTCACTGTATCATGGGGTTCTTTAACAAAATATCTTATTCTGTATCATGGAGCTTTTGCTATATTGCAGGATTTTGCAGTATACTGTACCCATATAGAACTTTATATGTTGTTAAAATTACATAGGTTGACTTCCGGCCAAGATGGAGGTGTAGGTGGATACACTGTGCCTCCTCTCACAACCAAAATTAAGGACAACAAATATTTAGAAACAAGAAAACAATCAGAACTTATAAAAAATTGAACTGTACGGAAGTCCAACCATTCATCCAGATGGGTAAGAGGGGCAGAGTCACGACAGGAAAAAGTGGAGGTACGGACCTAGGAGCACAGGCAGCAGAGGCTGACAGTTCCCAGGCATGCAGGTGACGGCTAGCAGACTCCAGGCATGCAGGCAGTGGCTAGCAGTCTCTGGGAATGGGGTGGCAACCATGCAGACCCAGTGAGGCCACTCAAGTCAGCTGGCTGACCACATTCATGCACAGATAATCCAGGCAAAGGGGAAGCAGCGGAAGAGACTGGAATCCAAGAGAGAGCAGAGCAAGTGCCATTGTTCCCTCTTGGACCCTGCCCCCACATACAGCATCACAGCCTAGCCACTGGGCTGCCCTGCCCTAGGGAACACCTAAGGCTCCGCCCCTCATACATAACAGCCACGACCAGACACCCCCCCCCAAAAAAACACCAAAAATGGCTCAAACTGGAGAACAAATCAAAGCCCCAGAGACAATTCTTCTAAGCCATGAAGAGATAGCCAACCTATCAGATGTACAGTTCAAAGCACTGGTTATCAGGATGCTCAGAGAATTGGTTGATTTTGCTCAGAAATTAGATGAAAAAATGCAGGCTAAAATAAGTAAAATGAAGGAAAATGCACAGGGAACCAATAGAGATAGGAGGAAGACTGGAACTCAAATCAATGGAGTGGACCAGAAGGAAGAAACAAACAACCAAACAGAAAACAAGGAAGAAACAAGAATTCAAAAAAATGAGGAGAGGCTTAGGAACTTACGGGACATCTTTAAATGTCCCAACATCCAAATTATACGGGTCCCAGAAGGGGAAGAGGAAGAGCAACAAGTGGAAAACTTATTTCAACAAATAATAAAGGAGAACTTCCCCAATATGGCAAAGGAAATAGACTACCAGGAAATCCAGGAAGCTCAAAGAGTCCCAAAGAAGTTGGACCCAAGTAGGAACACACCAAGCCACATTATAATTACGTTGGCCAAGATTAAAATGAAGGAGAGAATTCTAGAAACAGCAAGGGATAAGGGGACAGTCACCTACAAAGGAGTTCCCATCAGACTGTCAGCTGATTTCTCAAAAGAGACCTTATAGGCAAGAAGGGGCTGGAAAGAAGTATTCCAAGTCATGAAAGGCAAGGATGGACATCCAGGATTGCTTTATCCAGTGAAGCTGTCATTTAGAATGGAAGGGAAGATAAAGTGCTTCTCAGATAAGGTCAAGTTCAAGTTCATCATCACCAAGCCCTTATTGTATGAAATGTTAAAGGGACTTATCTAAGAAAAAGAAGATTAAAAATATGACAGTAAAAAGATAGCAAACTCACAGCTATTAACAAACACACCTGCCCTGGCTGGTGTAGCTCAGTGGATTGAGCGCAGGCCTGTGAACCGAAGGATCGAGGTTCGATTCCCAGTCAGGGCACATGCCTGGGTTGCCAGGCCAGTTCCTGGCAGGGGACATACAAGAGGCAACCGCATATTGATGTTTCTCTCCCTCTCTCCTTCCCTTCCCCTCTAAAGATAAATAAATAAAAATCTAAAAGAAAAAAATATATATTTATTAAAAAAAAAAACACACACACCTAAAACAAAAGCAAACTAAGCAAACAACTAGGACAGGAATAGAACCACAGAAATGGAGATCACATGGAGGGTTAGCAACAGGGGAGTGGGACGAGGAGAGAGGGGGAAAGGTACAGAGAATAAGTAGCATAGACAGTAGGTAGAAAATAGACACGAGGAGGGCAAGAATAGTGTAGGAAATGTAGAAGCTAAAGAACGTATGACATCTGGACATGAACTAAAGGTGGGGAATGTGGGTGGGAGGGGGTGTCCAGAGTGGAGGGGAATGATGGGGGGGAATGGGACAACTGTAATAGCATAATCAATAAAATATATTTAAAAATTACATAGGTTTAAGAGTGTAGAAAGTGTTTAAGAGCATATGAAATGTTTATAAGAGTGTGGGAAAGGTTAATAAGAGAGTGGGAAAGGTTTATAGGAGTGTGGGAAGGGTTAGAAAGCCTTAAAATGTATATAAATAATAAAATAAACATAACACCGCTACTTCGAAGATTGTCATCTATCGCGGGGGTCTCTGGAATGTAACTCCTGAGATAGGTGAGGTATCACTGTAGTCTCTTCCTTGAAAGGCACTGCTGTGTGGTCTTGCCTGCTTTGAATCATTGAGATGCAACTTGGTCAGTAGGACCTAGGCACCAATGAAGCCTGACTGAGCCTGCCCCTAGTATGATTGTTGATCTAGCCATTTGCCTTGGCTTGGGGACCCTCATCACCCAATCAGAAGACTTTTAGGGAATCACTAAGCAAATCCTCTTCAAAATTCCCCAAGGAGAGAACACGCTTAATCCAAAGGAACGAATCACTAAGAGTAGAAGCTGCCTGGTGAGATGAAATAAGCTCTGGAAACTGAAGTTCTAGGTTCAAATGCTGAGTCCTACACTTACTGGTTTCAGGCAAGGCAAGTGTCCCCTCTGAGCCTCAGTGTGCTTATCTGCTTAATAAAACTATGAAGCTAAAATGAGAAATTTCATGTAAAACACACAGCACCTCACCAGAATAATGTTCTGTACATGGTAGTTTCTAGTTCCAAAGAAGATGGAATTCCCATCCATGCAGTGCACAAGGGTAATCTATCTGGGAAGCTGCAGGTTTCCTGGCATCCTTTCAACTGCATTTGTAGGCTGATGCCAATGACTGAATCCTAGAGCCCCAGAAGGCAACCCTGCAGAAGAATAGGGCACAGAAAGGCTATTAAAAACAAGACTCGCTTAGTCTTTGCAAAGGTGAAGCGAAGCCAGGCTCACCAAAGATCAGCAGCCCTGTCCCCAGGCTGGCACTGACTGGTCCAGGGCCTTAGGCTTACCCCACAATGCCTTCGGAGTATCTTTAAGAAAAATAAAATGAGAGAGTAAGTCAAGCACATTTTCCTCTTTATCAGTTGCCGAGGAATCTCAAGTTTCAAAATGCTTAGAATTCAGAAGGGTGGGAGCCTCAGGGTCCTTGTCTGTGGTGTTGAATCTTTGTCTGTGACCAGTGCAGGCCACAGGTGTAGGACAAAGATAGTGCTCACCTGTGACACCCTTGCCAAGGGGACCGTCAATTGCTCAGAGAAAGACACCATCACAGCACAAACTGGAACCCACTGGGCTGCACTGGGACATGTGATTCCAGGCAGGAGGGCAGACTCAAAATGCTGCCCATGGTGTTAGACTGACCTGGGCTCAAACCCAACCCCAACACGTCCGAACCATGTGACCTTGGCCAAGCCATTTCAACCCTGAGCCTCTGCTTCCACATCTGTAAAATGAAGATAATAGCTCCTAACTCATTGGGTGTTATGAGAATTGAATGGGTTATCGCTATAGACTGAATGTCTGTGTCCCCCCCAAATTCATACACTGAAAACTGATCCTCAGTGATGGTAATAGGAGGTGGGGCCTTTGGGAGGTAATTAGGACATGAGGGTGGAGCTTCATGAATGGAATTAGTGCTCTTATGAAAGAGGCTCCAGGCAACTCTCTCTGCCCTTCTGCCATGCGAGGACAGTGAGATGACTGTGAACCAGGGAACAAGCTCTTACCACACACCAACTCTGCCAGCACCTTGATCTTGGACTTCTCAGCCCCCAAAACTGTGAGAAATAAATCTCTGTTGTGCAGAAGTCACCCAGCCTATGGGATTTTTGTGGTAGCAGTCTAAATGGAGCAAAACAGTTATGCATAAAATACTGCATATAGGACCTGGTCCACAGAAGAAAGATGCCTTACCAATGGTTCCAGCTTAACCCAGGGTAGTAAACACGGAGACAAGAGCTTTGGGGTAGGTAGTTTGTTTGGGGAAGTGACCCCAGGGGACAGATATGGAGACAGAGGATGGTGAAACAGGGAAGGAGAAAGGTCAATGAAGGGTGTGTCCCAGGTTCAGTACCACCATGAGCAGATGGGGCTCAATGTCACCAGGCTAGCCCACTCTGCTACCAGCAAACAATTAACATTGGATACACTAGCCCAGTGTCCAGTCAGTGCTTAGGCTCTACTGTCTCACTCACACCTTTGATCTCACACTAACTGCTCACCTCCAGAATGTGCCTGACTTCCAACAAAGATGACAAAGAGGATAAAGAAAAAGAATGAATATGTATTGAGCTCATGACAATGTGCTAAGTGCTATATGTGTTTAGCAAAATGATATCTGCATGTATTAGCAGATATGTTTCTAACCCCCTCACCAAATTCTAGCTGATCCTTCCTCCAGCCCAAGGTACTAGGGTTTTCTGTGTTCACTGCTTTGGCAGGGCGGGGCAGGGGGAGTTATACAAGAAATTCAGCAAGCAGAGAAGACTCAATTCTCTGCTTGCTGAGTTTCAAGACAAACTTTTGAAACTTGTGGCAGAAACAAGAGTTTGAGAGAATCATTTTCAGAGTTTCAAAATCCTAGGTTTTAAGCATCAGAAGTCAGGTCTCTAAAAGACTCTGGGCATAGAAATGATGCCGTAAATAATAGATTTGGGAGAATTTATAATCAATCAGGCTGAGTTTGCCTACCTTCAAAAAGTTAAAGATTGCTAAGATTGAGGGGAGCAAGGAAGACTTTGTGTTGCTGTATCTCTACCCATCACTTCCCCAGGTCAAGTCCCAGGGGCATACGACCAAAAGAAAAGAACAGGTTTGGGAAAAAGAGAGCAGAGACCTGAATCTTGTTCCCCATGTGAAGGTTAGAGGAAATGACCTAAGTCCTAAAATGACCCCCAATTATTCTTGCCTCATAAAGTTCATGCCCTTATGTAAGCCCCTCCCCTTGAGACTAGGTTATAGTTATTGATCCACTTCTTGTTAGTAGAATATGGCAGAAGCAATGAGCTGCCATATTCCAGGTCAGTTACCAAAAGACTGTTGCTTCAGTCTTGGGTTCTTTTGCTCTCACTCTCTCCCTCACTCGCCTCATGGGAACCAGCTGCCATGTTGTGGGCTGCCCTATGGAGATGTCTTTTTGACAAAGAACTGTCTCTGGCCAACAGCCAGCAAAGACTTGAGACCATCAACCAACAGCCACATGAATAGAATGGGAGCAGAATTTCCTGCCACCCCAGCTGATACTTTGATGACAGCTTCTTGAGAGACCCTGGGCCAGAAGCACCCAGCTAAGCTGCACACAGATGCCTGACCTATGGATACCATGAGATAGTCATTGTTTATTTGTTTGCTTTTTAATCCTCATCCAAAGATATGTTTTTATTGATTTTAGAGAGAGAAAAGGAGATAGAGAGAACCATTGATGTGAGAGAGAAATATCAATTGGTTGCCTCCTGTACACACCCCAACCAGGTATGAACCTTTAGCCTAAGTATGTGCCCTGACTGAGAATCAAACCTGAAAACTTTTGTTGCATGCAATGATGCTCCAACAAATTGAGTCAAGACTTTTTTAAGGTGATTAATTTATGCAGCAATAGGTAACTAATACAACATGAAAAATAGCCAGGAAGAGGCCCCAGAGCAACCTTCGAGCCCCCACCTACAGTATTTTGGCTCTGGAAGTAGCCAGATCATATCGTTTGGGATGAGATCAGCATGAACTTGTCAATCAGAACCGGAAAAATAAAGAGGCTGTGTCATCAATATAAAGTGTACACAACAGAGACTAAATTGAAATATAGATGGAAAGGGTTTCATTTACTATGTGGTCAATGTATGACCTTAGACTTCCACCTGCCACAAAGACCTCATAACCTTTAACACCCACAATAGTCCAAGGAGATCTGTTTTATCTTTTTCACTCATACACATGAGGAAACTCTGCTCAGAGAGTTAAAGCAACTTTCTTAAAGTCATACAGCTTGACTGTGGAGAGTGACAACCCACACTGAGGTCATTTGGCTCTGAACTCAAGCTCAGACCCACTACACTAAGCTGTTCTATCTTCCTTCCTTGGTGCTATGACACCTGAGGGGTGAGGCTCAAATCTGGCTTCCCTGTTTCTGATTCTCAGAGTCATGCACAGACCCAGTTAGGACTTCCCTTTTGGAGGACCAGCTTAGATCCAGGTCTAAGAGTCCAATTCCAGCCCTTCTTTTCTGGAACCCTTAATATTGGCCAGCTACTTTACTCATTTGTTAGCAAAATGACCCTTCTTGTTCAGAAAGGAAAAATAAGCAATACCCCACATACTTAGCAATAGAACAATTGCCTGGTTAGAATGGTTATGGTCTATGAACTTATTAACAGGGAACAGATCAAAACTATCTATTCAAAGGGCATCATCCAGAGAACTCACTTGGTCCCTTTCTGGCCCCTTTATCAAAAGTTGCCTATTCTAATTTTAGCAGTTTGCTAACGGAACATGGTGAGAGCTGCTCTAGCTGCAGCATGAAACATACCTCAGTGTAGAGTTCCAAGCTTTCAAGTTCATTGCACAAGAGTCAATATAAACAACTTCACACCTCTGTCAGTCAGCATAGGTGAGATTTTGCTGCAGATACGAATAGCCCCAAATCTCAGTGATTTTAACACAACCAAATTCTATTTCTTAATCCCACTACATTTCCATTGCATTAGCAGGACATTCCACTCCACACAGTCATCCAGACTGTTGGAGGCTCCACCAGCTTGTAGCTGCATCCTCTGGAATGTGGGCTTCCTCACTGGCTAAAGCTGAGAAGGAGAGGGGGAAGTCTGCTTCATCTCTAAAAGTCCATTTGCCCAGAAGTGACATACATGATTTCTAGCCTAAAAATAGTAGCTCCAAGGGGTTTAGGAACTGTGGCCTTCCACCTGTCCAGGAAGGTCAATCTGGCATTGGTGAGAACCAGCAAGGTCTGCCACTGTGCCCCTGGCATCTTCACCAGAAACAACCCTGTCTTTCAAGGTGGATGCTGGACATGCATCAGGAGGCATCAACACACCTGAGGTTTCCCTGAAGGACCTTCTTTTTCTTACCTTTTTCTTCATCACAAAACAAAACTTCTTCTATCCTCATGGAGCCATAAAATATTTCCTCTGTTAAACTCCAAAGCACATCAGTGCTGAGAAAATTGGCCCTTCATAAAGTCAAGGGTGTTGCACTTTAGAGGGGCCCGCAGGATTATCAAAGCAAGTTTTATTGGGGGCAGTTTATGACATGAAGATTCAGAAGTGACTGGAAGATTTTTGAGCAGCTGCTACATTCCATGAACTAAGTTTTTAAAAGAGGGATACAGAAATAAATAAGATACTAGCCTTGTCCTAAAAAAATCCCATGGAGGTTTAGTGGGGGCAGTTGACAGTTAAGCAAATAAATGCCACGGAATATAAATAGCAATGTGTGTGTGTGTGTGTGTGTGTGTGTGTGTGTGTGTGTGTGTGTGTGAGAGAGAGAGAGAGAGAGAGAGAGAGAGAGAGAGAGAGAGAAATTGATTCAGGGTTCCATTGTGGCACAAAAGAAAATGAAGGAGGAAGATAAATGTACCATGCAGAGTGAACATCTGCTGAAATTTTGGGGAGGAAGTGATGCTGAGTGAAGTTTTAAAGAAAAATAGACATTCACTAGTTGGGTGGGGCAAGCATTCTAGACTTGGGGGATAGTACTGGGAAAGGCCATATTCAAATCCAATGATTGCATTCAGATCTCTGATATTACATTTGATAGTCCCTCCTCTACATCCCAGGATCTAGCACAGTGCCTGGCATTTAAAGGCAGACCCCTCAAAAAAGGAATTTATTTATAAAAAATTGTGTATTTATTCTTACATGTTTAAACTTCAGTCATCTTCAAAGTACTCTCCATTTGATGCAATACACTATCAAGACATTTTTTCCACTGCCCAAAAGTTTTGAACTCATCGATTTTGATGCCTTTTAGTGCTTCTGCCAAATTTTGTTTCACCTCTTCTACACTGACAAAACATTTCCTGTTGAGGACTTTTTTCATTTGAGGAAACAAAAAAAATGTCACTCAGATCAAGATTGGGTGAATAGGGAGGGTGGGCACGGAGTCATGACATTTTTGGTCAAAAACAGCTGAACACACAGTGCGGTGTGGGCAGGTGTGCTCATAAATCACCCATCATACAATGGGCAAATGCATTGAAAGAGTCTTCCAAAAAAATTGACTGAAGCTGAAATTCACAGCTTCTCACAGCAAAACCAGCTGGCACACTGATACATATTGGTTTCTAGAACACTCAGCTACCAGGGGAAGCCTGTACTACAAGCGGCCCACTCTCCAGAAGATAATTCCAGTTTTGGGAGGGGCGTCCCTCCATGTATAATGGACATTTCAATCAATACATATTGAACTAATCATTGAATGTATCTCCCTGTGTCTCATGTTTATCCAGAGGTTCTGATGAGTGATTATTGTGTTACAGCCACATAATAGATCCTGAAATCTCCTGAGCCAGGTTTTCCCAACACTGCAAGTTGCTTCCTCAAGTGTTCTGGGCAGGTGGGACTAGGGACAGAGGGGAACACAAAGTGCTGATGTAGGCATTTCACCGACTACTGAAGCCTCATTTCTGACAGTCTCCCCATTCCCAGGGGCTCTGTCTCAGAAACTCAGCACAGAGCACTAATGCATTTTCCTTCTTCAGAAAGATGATTAATTTCCTCTCACCTTTATCTGTGTGTTAAGCCTTTTGTATTTGTATTTGCTGCAATTAAACACAGAATGTGTTGTTTAAACAGTACTGCAATTATGACACAGACAGGGAAAAAGTTCTAAATTCAATAACATTTAGTCTAGTAGGCCAGAAAAAAAAGTATTTTAGCTGTGAAATTAAGGTAAAGGGAAGCAGCGAACATCACTATTTTCTTTGTTGTTGTTGGTCTATTACAGTTGTCCCAATTTTCCCCCAGTGCTCTCCCCACTGCACCCATCCCTGCTCCCACAGTAAATCCCCACCCTGTTGTCATGTCCATGGGACATTTTACTTGTTCTTTAAACTAGGCCCTTCTCCTTCTTTTCTACCTTATCCCCCTCCCCTGTCCCCTCTGGTTCTGTCAGTTTGTTCCTTGTTTCCATGCCTCTGATTATATTTTGCTCATTTGTTTGCTTTGTTGATTAGGTTACTCTTATAGGTGAGATCATATGGTATTTGTCTTTCACTGCCTAATTTATTTCACTTAGCATAATACTATCCAGTGCCACCCACATGTCGCAAAAGGTAGGAATTCCTTCTTTCTTTCTGCTGCATAGTATTCCTTTCTGTAAGGGTACCACCGTTTTTTTATCCACTCATTTACTGATACGCACTTAAGGTGTTTCCAGCACTTGGCTATTGTAAATAATGCTGCTATGAACATTGGGGTACAAAGGTTCTTTTGAATTGGTATTTCAGGATTCTTAGGGTAGAATCCCAGCATTGAAATTCTTAGGTCAAAAGGCAGTTTTGTTTTTAGTTTTTTGAGAAAATTCCTTACTGTTTTGCACAATGGCTGCACCAGTCTGCATTCCCACAAAAAATGTACTAGGGTTCTCTTTCCTCCACATCTTCACCAGAACTTGTTTGTTGATTTGATTGTGATGGCCATTCTTGATGCAGACACTGGCCAGCAGTGTCCACATCATTATGGATGAAATAAAACATTCACACAGACTACCAAGTCCGATGGAGGAAAAAAGACAGCATGGCTTTTCTCTCAAGGGAAGCAAAAGCTGTGGCCTCTGCCATGACAGGCCTTTATTTTGTTTCTGGTCACATTACATGATGGTCCTCACTCCCTAATGCACAGGTTCACTATAGGTGGTTACCTTTTTCAGACAACAAAGGAGCCAATGCCCCTAGTCACATCACAGAAGAAGGATATTAACAAATGAAAGGAGAAAAGTGGTTAAACCAGTTACACTGGTCCTTGCAAGGTTTAGCATGGATTTTAGGAAGTTACAAGAAGCACTTGCTGGAGGAAGATGGCGGCGTGGTAGGAGGGAGCAGACCCTACTCCCCCTCTACACACAGGAGAAAAACCAGATCAATCTAGGTAAAGATCAGAACAGACAAGGAACAGTAATACAGCATATTGGAGAATAAGAGGTCGGAAATTGTAGCGGACACTGAAAAACAAGCGGTAAGGAGAGCTCTTCGGAACAATAAGAGCCCAGGGTTCCAGCGCGCGGAGAACGGGGCGGCTGAGGCCCCGGCCCGGCGCTCCGCCAAGCCTGCCCCAGGGCCCTGGGGAGGGAGCTGGGTCAGCCGCTGAACCGGCTGGGAGATCTCAGGGGCCACCGCGCGACTGCGCCCGAGCAAAAGTGGGTGCCCTGCGAGGGAGCGAAAGTGGGTGCACCCCACCAGGTCACTGCGCGACTTTGAACCGAGTTTTCCTGGTCGCCGCGCGACTACGAAAGCATAGGCACCCCAAGAGAGACAGAGGCGCGGGCGAAGGGAGACAGCTGAATGAAAATAGACACCCTCAGGGGACCGCACACGGTCTCGGGCTAGTGGACACTCGCGAAAACATAGGCGCAGGCCACTGGAGACAGCTGTGGAGCCAGAGGCGCCAGTTCACCGGCGGGTTCGCAACGCGGACAGCTCAGGCCCAAGGTGAAGGCGCCGGATAGCAGCTGGAACACAGGCCTCTCTCAGATCCGAATGCAGGCAGCTGTGCCCGAACACTGAAAGCCTCCCAGGGACAAAGGCAGGCGGCTGTGCACGTCTGGAGAACCTAGCTCACACCCATAACCTCGGAGAAGTGCGCACACACCAGTAAGTTCAGATCGCACGCTGGAAACCCTGTGGGGAGAGGTGCCCACTAACGCTGGGATTCATAGCACAGTGAGGACTGAGTTCTGAACACAGAGAAAAGCAATAAGATCACCCCTCGGCCATTGCAGCCAGCAAGACCTGAAAAAAACCGGCTGGCAAGTTTGAAAACAACAAGAGGGTTTTGTTTTGTTTTTTTTTTTTTTTTTTTTTTTTCCCTTTTCTTTCTTTTTTTTTTTAAATTAATAATTTTTTAAATTTTTTATTTCTTTAATATATTTTTATTTTTTTTAAATATTTTGTTGTGCTTTGCTTGTTTTTTTTTTTTTTTTTTTTTTTTTTTTTTTTTTTTTTTTTTTTTTTCCTTTTTCCCCCCTTTGGCTGCTTATATTTGTGTGGGGGTGTCTGTGTGCGTGTCTCTTTTTTGTTTTGCCAGTTTGTTAGTGTCTTTTTGTTTGTAAGCCTGTATATTTATATGAGTTTTTAACTACTCCTTCTTCATTGTTTATATCTTCTTCTTTACTCCCCAACTCCTTTTGCATTCCTTGAATTCCTTCTTCTCTTATCCCCTCTTCCTTTCTCTTCAATTTTTATCTTTTCTACCTTCCTCTTGTTTCCCCTTTCTTCTTTTTTTCATTTTCCCCCCTCTTCTTTTTGTAAATACACACAAGTGAGACAAAACAAACAAACAAGCAAGCCTGGAACTGTGGCGGGGGGAGATCCAGAGTTGGCCCCCAAAAGAGGGTATTCCAGCTGATGAGTCAGTGGAAGCAGTGAACAACAGGATATCCGAAGGAGAATCCACCATTGAATCTCACAGATATTCTACCACAGAAGGTCATACCACAAACCCAGGGAGCCAGAACAGATCAATTTAAGAAGTTGAGGCTAACAACAAGAGTCTTACAAACAATGGGAAGACAAAAGAACAATCCCCAAATGAAAGGAAAGGAGGAAGCTCAAGAAAGAATGCTAAATGAAACAGAGGCAACTCAACTATCAGATATCGAGTTCAAAGCAATGGTTGTCAGGAAGCTCAATGAGCTCTCAATGAGCTACCATAAACTACAGGGAAGTTATGATGAACTCACGGCAAACTATATCAACATGAAAAAGGAAATAGAAACTATCAACAAGGGCCAAGAGGAAATGAAGAACACAATCTCTGAACTGAAGAACACAGTAGAAGGAATGAAAAGCAGAATCGACGAAGCAGAAGATCGGATCAGCGAGTTGGAGGACAAAATAGAAAAAAATACTCAGAATGAGCAAGATAAGGAAAAGAGGCTTAGAAAGAATGAAGAGGGTTTAAGAGAAATGCAAGACAACATGAAACGGAATAATATCCGTATAATAGGAATACCAGAAGGAGAAGAACAAGAACAAGGGATAGAAAACCTGTTTGAAAAAGTAATGATGGAAAACTTCCCTCATTTGGTGAGAGAAAAAGCCACACAAATTCAGGAAACACAGAGAGTCCCAATCAAAAGGAACCCAAACAGGCCCACTTCAAGACACATCATAATTAAAATGGCAAAACTCCAAGACAAAGAGAGAATCTTAAAGGCAGCAAGGGAGAAAAAGGAAGTAACATACAAGGGGGCCCCAATCAGGTTAGCATCTGACTTCTCAATGGAAACGCTCCAAGCCAGAAGAGAATGGCAAGAAATATTCCAAGCAATGAGAACCAAAGGCCTGCAACCCAGACTACTTTACCCAGCAAGGCTGTCAATCAAGATAGAAGGCCAAATAAGGAGCTTCCCAAACAAAAGAAGTCTAAAAGAATACACCTCTACCAAACCAATGCTGCAAGAGATACTAAAGGGACTGCTTTAAGGGAAGAAAGGAAAAGACAGAGAGAGAAAGAGAGAGAGGAACACAGGTACGAAAATGGCAATGAATAAATACCTATCAATAATAACTTTAAATGTAAATGGATTAAATGCCCCAATCAAAAGACATAGAATAGCTGAATGGATAAGAAAGCATGACCCACACATATGCTGCCTACAAGAAACCCACCTCAGGACAAAAGACATACACAGGCTCAAAGTGAAGGGCTGGAAACAAATTTTCCAAGCAAATGGTCAGGAAAAAAAAGCTGGGGTAGCAATACTCATATCAGACAAAATAGACTTCAAAAGAAGGGCCATAAAGAGAGACCCAGAAGGCCACTTCATAATACTCAAGGGAAGAATCCACCAAGAAGACATAAATATTGTAAATATATATGCACCCAACGGAGGAGCACCTAAATACATCAAGAAAATTTTAGAGGACTTCAAGAAAGATATAGACAGCAACACAATTATAGTAGGTGATTTTAACACCCCACTGTCAAAAATGGACAGATCTTCCAAACAAAATATCAACAAAGATATTGTGGCACTGAACAACACTCTAGAGGAAATGGACTTAACTGATATATATAGAGCCCTTCATCCCAAAGAAGCTAAATACACTTTCTTTTCAAATGCACATGGAACATTTTCAAAGATAGACCACATGATAGGACACAAATCAAGCCTCAACAAATTCAAGAAAATTGAAATCATACCAAGCATTTTCTCTGACCACAAGGGACTGAAACTAGAAACCAACCCCAAGGAGAAAAACCCAAAACCCTCAAAATCATGGAGATTGAATAGCATGCTATTAAACAATGAATGGGTCAAGAATGAAATTAGGGAGGAAATCAAAAAGTTTCTGGAAACAAACGATAATGAACTCACATCGACCCAAAACTTATGGGACACAGCAAAGGCAGTCCTCAGAGGGAAGTTTATAGCGATACAGGCCTATCTAAAAAAGACAGAAACATCTCAAACAAACAACCTAACCCTTCGCCTACAAGAACTCGAGGAACAACAACAAAGACAGCCCAGAGCAAGTAGAAGGAAAGAAATAACCAAGATAAGAGCAGAATTAAATGATATAGAGACTAAAAGCACAATCCTAAAGATCAATGAATCCAGGAGTTGGTTCTTTGAAAAGATCAACAAAATCGACAAGCCTTTAAGCAGGCTCATCAAGAAAAAAAGAGAGAGGACTCAAATAAACACAATCAGAAATGAAAGAGGAGATATTACAACCGACACTGCAGAAATACAAAGGATTGTAAGAAATTACTATGAAGAACTGTATGCCAAGAAATTTGAAAACCTAGGTGAAATGGACAGGTTTCTGGAAAAATATAACCTTCCAAAACTCAATGAAAAAGAAACAGAAAGTCTGAACAGACCAATAACGGCTGGTGAAATTGAATCAGTAATCAAAACACTCCCGACGCACAAAAGCCCTGGACCAGATGGCTTCACAGGAGAGTTCTACAAAACATTTAAGGAAGAGCTAACCCCTATTCTCCACAGACTATTCCAAAAAATCCAAAATGATGGAAGACTCCCAAACTCTTTTTATGAAGCCAGCATCATCCTAATTCCAAAACCAGATAAAGACACAACAAAGAAGGAGAACTTCAGGCCAATATCGCTGATGAACATAGATGCTAAAATCCTCAACAAAATATTGGCAAACCGCATCCAGCAACACATTAAAAAGATCATACACCACGACCAAGTGGGATTCATCCCAGGGATGCAAGGATGGTTCAACATTCGCAAATCAGTAAATGTAATTCATCACATAAACAAAAGCAAAGACAAAAATCACATGATCATATCAATAGATGCGGAAAAAGCATTCGATAAGGTACAGCACCCATTTATGATAAAAACACTCAGCAAAGTGGGAATAGAGGGAGCATTCCTCAACATAATAAAGGCTATATATGAGAAACCTACAGCCAGCATCATACTCAACGGGCAAAGACTAAATTCTTTTCCACTAAAATCAGGAACAAGACAAGGCTGCCCACTCTCTCCACTTCTATTCAACATAGTATTGGAAGTATTAGCCACAGCGATTAGACAAGAAAAGGAAATAAAAGGCATCCAACTTGGAAAGGAGGAAACAAAACTATCATTGTTTGCAGATGACATGTTAGTATACATAGAAAATCCTATAGTCTCGGCCAAAAAACTGCTCGACCTAATAAATGAATTTAGCCAAACAGCCGGATACAAAGTCAATATCCAGAAATCAAAGGCATTTTTGTATACCAACAATGAAACAACAGAAGTAGAAATCAAGGAAAAAATACCATTTGATATAGCAAAAAGAAAAATAAAGTACCTAGGAATAAACCTAACCAAGGAGGTAAAAGACCTGTATGCAGAAAACTACACAACACTGAAGAAAGAAATCAAGGAAGACACAAATAAATGGAAACACATACCGTGTTCATGGATCGGAAGAATTAACATCATCAAAATGTCCATACTTCCCAAAGCAATCTACAGATTCAATGCAATACCTATTAAAGTACCAATGGCATATTTCACAGATATAGAACAAACTCTTCAAAAATTTATATGGAACCATAAACGACCCAGAATAGCGGCAGCAATCTTGAGAAAGAAGAGCAAAGCAGGAGGGATCACAATACCTGATATCAAAATGTATTACAAGGCCACTGTAATCAAAACAGCCTGGTACTGGCATAAAAACAGGCACGTCGACCAGTGGAATAGAATAGAGAGCCCAGAAATAAACCCTAGTGTCTATAGTCAATTAATATTCGACAAAGGGGGCAGCAACATAAAATGGAGTAAAAATAGCCTCTTCAACAAGTGGTGTTGGGAGAACTGGACAGCTTCGTGCAAGAAAATGAAACTCGAGCACCAACTTACACCATACACAAAAATAAATTCAAGGTGGATAAAAGACTTAAGCATAAGCCGTAACACCATTAAAGTCCTAGAAGAGAACATAGGCAGGAAAATCTCAGATATTACACGCAGCAACATTTTTACTGATATGTCCCCTAAAGCAAGGGACATAAAGGAAAGAATAAACAAATGGGATCTCATCAAAATAAAAAGCTTCTGCATGGCCAAGGAAAACAGTATTAAAATAAAAAGAGAACCGACTGTGTGGGAAAACATATTTGCCAATGATATCTCAGATAAGGGTTTAATCTCCAAAATATACAAAGAACTTACACGACTCCACTCTAAGAAGACAAGCAACCCAATTAAAAAATGGGCAAAGGACTTGGGCAGACACCTCTCCAAGGAGGACATACAGAGGATCCAGAGACACATGAAAAAATGCTCGATATCGCTAGCTATCAGAGAGATGCAAATTAAAACAACAATGAGATACCACTTGACACCAGTCAGAATGGCCCTCATAAACAAAGCAACAAACAGCAAGTGTTGGAGAGGTTGTGGAGAAAAGGGGACACTACTGCACTGCTGGTGGGAGTGCAGACTGGTACAACCACTATGGAAAACAGTATGGGTTTTTCTTAAAAAACTAAAAATGGATATACCTTTTGACCCAGCAATTCCATTGCTAGGACTATATCCTAAGAACCCTGAAACACCAATCCAAAAGAAACTATGCATCCCTATGTTTATAGCAGCACAATTTACAATAGCCAAGTGTTGGAAGCAACCTAGATGCCCATCAGTAAATGAATGGATCAAAAAACTGTGGTACATTTATACAATGGAATTCTATGCAGCAGAAAGAAAGAAGGAGCTCATACCCTATGCAACGGCATGGATGGAACTTGAGAGCATCATGCTAAGCGAAGTAAGCCAGGCAGTGAAAGACAAATACCATATGATCTCACCTTTAACAGGAACCTAATCAACAAAACAAAGAAACAAGCATAATATAACCAAAGACATAGAAATTGGGAACAGGCTGAAAGTCACCAGAGGGGAGAGGGGAGGGAATTTCAGGGGAAAAGGGGAAGGATTTACAGAAACAAGTAAAAAGGACACATGGATAAAAACTATGGGGGGGTGGAAATGGGAGGGAAGGGCTGGGGTGGTGGGTTGGGGTGAGAATAAAAGACAGAAAACTGTACAAGATCAACAATTAAAATAAAAATTAAAAAAAAAAAAAAAAAAAAAAAGAAGCACTTGCTATCCCAATCCAGGGTGAGGGAGTTTCAGCAAAAGCAAAACTCAAATCGGCTTAGGTATATTGCAAACCTGATTTCCCACTAGAGATCCTATCTAGGGGCATGGATCCTGTGCATCTCCAAGTGGGAGTTGGACCCACGTCACACAGAAGGGTCTCCCACACATTCTGATCAGTGTGACATGTTATCTCATTGTGATTTCAATTTTCATCTCTCTGATGGCTAGTGATGCTGAGTATCCTTTCATTTCTCTCTGGGCCCTCTATATGTCCTCCTTGGAGAAGGTCTTTCAGGTCCTTTTCCCATTTTTTGATTGGATCGTTTGTCTTCCTGGTGTTGTTGTATGAGTCCTTTACATATTTTGGAAATCAAACCCTTGTCCAAAGTATTGTTGACAAATATGTTTTCCCATCCTGTTGGTTTCCTTTTCGTTTTGATGATGGTTTCTTTAGCCATGCAGAAACTTTTTAATTTGATGTAGTCCCATTTGTTTATTCTTTTCTTTATTTCCCTTGCCCTAAAGGACACATCAGCAAAAATATTGCTGCATAGGACATCTGACATTTCACTGCCCATGTTTTCCTCTAGGACTTTTACGATGTTGCAGCCTTATGTTTAAGTCTTTTATCCATTTTAAGTTTATTCTGGTGTATGGCGTAAGATGTGGTCTAGTTTCATTTTTTTGCATGTACCATTCCAGATCTCCCAGAACCACTTGTTGAAGAGGCTATTTTTACTCCATTTTATGCTTATGTCCCATTTGTCAAATATTAATTAACCACAGAGACATGGTTTTATTTCTGGGTTCTCTATTCTGTTCCATTGGTCTATGTGACTCTTGTTATGCCAGTATCAGACTCCTTTGATTACACTGGCCATGTAGTATAGTTTGATATCAGGTATTGTGATCCCTTCTACTTTGTGCTTCTTCATCAAGATTGCTGTAGCTATTCAGGGTCATTTTTTGTTTTATATGTTTTTGAAATATTTTTTCTAAATCTGTGAAATATGTCATTGATCTTTTAATATGGTTTGAATTGAATCTATAAATTGCTTTGGATAGAATGCACATTTTAATGATGTTAATTCTTCCAATCCATGAACGTGGTATATCCTTCCATTTGTTTGTATCTTCCTTAATTTCTTTCTTCAGTGTTCTGTAATTTCACGAGTACAGGTCTTTTACCTCCTTGGTTAAGTTTATTCCCAGATACTCTATTTTTTTTGTTGCTATAGTAAATGGGATTTTTTTTCTAGTTTCTATTTCTGATATCTCATTGTTGGTGTACAAAAATGCCTTTGATTTCTGAATATTGACTTTGTATCCCTCTACTTTGCCAAATTCATTTATTAGGTCAAGTAATTTCTTGGTGGAGCCTTAAGGTTTTCTGTGTACCCTATGATGTGATCTGCAAATAATAACAGTTTTACTTCCTCCTTTCCAATTTGAGTGCCTTTTATTTCTTTTTCTTGTCTGATCACTGTGGCTAGAACTTCCAGTACTATGTTAAATAAAAGTGGTAAAAGTGGACATCCTTGTCTTCTTCTTGATCTTAGGGGAAAAGCTTTTAGTTTTTGTCCATTGAGTATAATGTTAGCTGTAGGTTTCTTTTATATGGCCTTTATTACTTTGAAATATTCTCCCTCTATTCCCACTTTGCTGAGTGTTTTTATTATAAATGGTTGCTGTACTTTATCAAATGTTTTTTCAGCATCTACTGATATGATCATGTGATTTTTGTCTTTCATTTTGTTTTTGTGTTATATTACATTTATTGCTTAGTGAATATTATACCATCCTTGCATCCCTGGGATGAATTCCACTTGATCATGGTGAATGATCTTTTTAATGTATTGCTGGATCCATTTTGCCAATATTTAGTTGAGGATTTTAGCATATATGTTCATCAGCAATGTTGGCCTATAGTTTTCTTTCTTTGTTGTGTATTTAGAATTAGGATAGTACTGGCCTCATAAAAAGAGTTTGGGAGTTTTTCCTCTTCTTGGATTTTTTGGAATAGTTTGAGAAAGATAGGAGTTAACTCTTCCCTAAAGGTTTGGTAAAATTTGCCTGTGAAGTCATCCAGTCCAGGGCTTTTCTGTGCCAGGAGCTTTTTGATTATTGCTTCAATTTCACTAACTGTTATCGGTCTATTAGGCTTTCTGCTTCTTGATTCAGTTTTGGAAGATTATATGTTTCTAGAAATGTGTTCATTTCTTCCAGGTTTTCTAATTTCTTGGCATATAGTTGTTCACAGTAATTTCTTACAACCCTTTGTGTTTCTGCGATATCAGTAGAAATTTCTCCTCTTTCATTTCTGATTTTATTTATTTGGATCCTCTCTCTTTTTTTCTTGATGAGTCTGTTTAAAAGTTTGTTAATGTTGTTTATCTTTTCAAAGAAGAGCGTCTGGATTTATTGATTCTTTGAATTGTTCTTTTAGTCTCTATGTCATTTAATTCTGCTCTGATCTTATTTTCTTCCTTCTACTTGCTCTGGGCTGTTTATTGTTGTTCCTCTAGTTCTTGTAGATGTAGGGTTAGGTTGTTTATTTGAAACGTTTCTAGGGTTAGGTTGTTTATTTGAAACGTTTCTAGGGTTAGGTTGTTTATTTGAAACGTTTCTATCTTTTTTTTTTTTCAGGTAGGCCTGTATGGCTATGAACTTCCCTCTTAAGACTGCCTTTACTGTGTCCCGTAAGTTTTGGGCTGCTGTGTGTCCATTTTTATTTGTTTCCAGAAACTTTTCTATATCTTCCTTGATTTCATTGTTAACCCAGTCATTAATTAATAGTATGGTATTTAGTCTCCATGAATTTGAAAGTTTTGGGTTTTTTTCCTTGAAGTTGATTTCTAGTTTCAAGCCATTATAATCCAAGAAAATGCTTGGTGCAATATCAGTTTTCTTGAGTTTGTTGGGGTCTGTTTTGTGACCTACCATGTGGTCTATCTTTGAAAATGTTCCATGTGTGTTTGAAATGAATGTATATTTTGCTTCTTTGGGGTGAAATGTTCTGTATATATAAATTAAGCCCATTTGATCTAGTGTGTGTGTTGTTCAATGCCACAATATCCTTTTTGATTCTTTGTTTGGAGATCTATCCATAATTGACAATGGGGTGTTAAAAGTCCCCTAGGATAAATGTGTTGCTGTCGATATTTTTCTTGAAGTCCTCCAAGATTTTCCTTATATATAGCATCTGGCACAAATAACACCCCTTTTATGACAAAAACTTTTATTACCAAATCATAAGCATGTAATTCTCTAACAAAGAATATCACACTCAAGCATACCATATGACATTTTAGGTGAAATGTTCAAATTAAAACTAAAAATTATTACATTCATTTTATTACCCTACTAATCACACCCAAGCAGGCCTTACTTCTGCTGGACCCTGTATTTTGGTGCTCCTACATTGGGTGTTTATATGTTTACAGGGGTTATATCTTCTTGATGGATTTTTCTATTAAGTATTATATAGTAACCTCTTTTGTCTCTTTTTATGGCCTTTGTTTTGAAGTCTACTTTGTCTGATATAAATATTGCTACCCCAGCTTTTTTATTTCCATTTTCTTGGAATATTTTTCCATCCACCTACTTTCAGTCTGTATAGATCTTTATTCTGAGGTGGGTCTCTTACAGACAGTATATATGAGGATCAGATTTCCTTATCCATTCAGCTACCCTATGTCTTTTGATTGGAACATTTAATCCACTTACATTTAAGGTTATTATTGATAGTTACTAATTCATTGCCATTTTTCCCTTTGTTCTTGTGTTCCTCTCTTTTTCTTCATCTTCTTAAAGCAGTCTCTTTAGCATCTCTTGCAATGCTGTTTTTGGTGTAGATATGTTGTTTTAGCCCTTTTTTAAATCTGGGTAACTCCTTATTTCACTTTCTATTATAAATGTGAGTCTTGCTGGATAGAGTAGTCTTGGTTGCGGTCCTTTGTTTTTCATTACTTAGAATATTTCTTGCCACTCCCTCTTGGCTTGGAGTCTTTCTGTTGAGTAATCAGCTGCTTAGTCTTATTAGGGCTCCCTTGTATATTACTGTTACTATATTCTGTTTCTCTCTTGCTGCCTTTAAGATTCTCTCTTTGTCTTTAAATTCTGCCATTTAAATTATTATGTGTCCTGGAGTGGAACTCTTTGGATTTGTCTTCATTGTGATACTCTGTGCTTCCTGGACTTGCATGACTTTTTTTTCTCATCAAGTTAGGGAAGTTTTCTGTCATTACTTTTTCAAACAAGTTTTCTGTTCCTTGCTCCTCTTCTCCTTCTGGTATTCCTATGATGTGAATATTATTACATTTCATGCTGCTCTGCAGCTCTCTTAAGCCCTTTCCAATACTTTTGAGTCTTTTTTGTTTTGTTGCTCTGTCTGGGAATTTTTTCTACCTTGTCCTCCAGCTCACTGATTCAATCCTGTGACTCATCTAGCCTGAATTTAGAAGGAATTTATATTCCTTCTAGTGTGTTCTTCAATTCAGAAATTGTATTCTTTGTTTCCTCCTCACTTGTATTGACAGTTTCTATGTTATTTTTCATGCTGATGTAGTTCACAGTAAGTTCCTTGTAGCTTCCCTGTGTTTCTTTGCAGTTCTCACTGAGCTTATTGAGCTTCCTTATAACCATTATTTTGAACTCAATGTCTGATAGTTTACTTGCTTCTATTTCATTTAGCATTCTTTTTGAGGATTACTCTTTTCCTTTTGTTTGGGGGTTGTTTCTTCCAATTTTAGGAAATCTTCTTGTTTGTTTCTTCTTCTTGGATTGATTTGCTTTGATTCCCTGTCTTCATGGTGTGAACTTCTATGGTAGGAGAGCTGTGGGTTTCAGTGGTGCAGTCTCCTCGATCTCCTGAACTTGATGCTGTTGGGATGCACTTTATGCCCTTTATGTTGACTCTCTGATTGTAAATGGGTTTTGATTGTTGTTGGGTCATCCTTTGGTGGGTCCTTCCCTCCAGCTGGCTGACTGAGAGTCACTCCACCCACCACATTCTGTATGTTGTTGTACAGGTGCTGCCAGAACAGAACTACACAGCCCAGGAAACAAACTCACACCCACAAAAATAATTCCCATGCACAGTCACATTATCAATGGCAAATTAGCCAGTATTAAAAAAGATGTAAAGAGATTAATACTATTATAAAAAAGAGAGAAAATATGAGATGACCTACTGAAAGAAAAATTATCTTGAGAGGGTGGAGGGAGGAGCTATAGTAAGAGTCAGGAACTGAGGTGAGAAGAGAGAAAGAAGTAAACTTTACTTCATAAATAAAAAAGGGAATGCAGCTCTGGATGGTGTGGCTCAGTGGATTCAGCGCAGGCCTGCAAACTAAAGGGTTGCTGGTTCAATTCCCAGTCTGTGGCACATGCCTGGGTTGCAGGCCAGGTCCCCAGTGGGGGGCACATGATAGGTAACCCCACATTGGTGTTTTTCTCCCTCTCTTTTTCCTTCCCTCCCCTCTCTCTAAAAGTAAATAAATAAAATCTACAAAAAGAGGAAATGAAGAAGGTGGATTGGAGCAAGAGAAGGGAAGCATATAGTATTAGATTTAAAGAGAAATTTTAGAAAACCTAGTGAAAAAGAGAAATAATAAGAAAAAATAAGTAAATCAATAGAAAAAAATAGGAACCAAATTTGAGAAAAATATCCACCACAGCACTATCAACAACAAATGAGTTAAGATTAACATAGATGGGATGGGAATAAGAGGCAAAAAGAAAGAAAGAAAAGTTTAAGAGATGTCTAGAGGAAAGGGAAGTGTTTTTGAAATGATAGAGGGAGAGGGAACACTAAGAGTGAGGAATGACAACCAGGATAAGACAGGGAAAAATTAAGGACTTCCGGCCAAGATGGAGGCGTAGGCGGACACACTGTGCCTCCTCTCACAACCAAAATTAAGGACAACAAATATTTAGAAACAAGAAAACAACCAGAACTTATAGAAAATTGAACTGTACGGAAGTCCAACAACCATTCATCCAGACTGGTAAGAGGGGAGGAGTCGCGGTAGGGACTATGGAGGTGCGGACCCAGGAACGCAAGTAGCAGAGGCTCGCAGTTCCCAGGTGTACAGGTGGCTCTGGCGGTCCCCAGGCCCACAGGCGGCAGCTGGCAGACCCCGGGCAAAGGGGCGCAACTGTGCAGACCCAGTGAGGACGCACAAGGCGGCTGGCTGACCAGGGGGTCCCACATTCGCGCACGCAGACAGTCCAGGGAGAGGGGAAGTGGCGGAAGGGACTGAATCCAGGAGAGGGCGGAGCAGGCGCCATTGTTCCCTCTCAGACCCCGCCCCCACATACAGCGTCACAACCCAGCGACTGGGCTACCCCACACTGGGGAGCGCCTGAGGCTCCACCCCTCATACGTAATAGCTGCGACCAGACTAAAACCAAAACAAAACAAAACAAAAACCCCCACCAAAAATGGCTCAAACCGGAGAAAAAATGAAAACCCCAGAGTCAATTCCTCTAAGCAACAAAGAGATAGCCAACCTATCAGATGCACAGTTCAAAGCACTGGTCATCAAAATGCTCACAGAATTGGTTGATTTTGCTCATAAATTAGATGAGAAAATGCAGGCTACAATACGTGAAATGAAGGAAGACGCATGGGGAACCGATAGAGATGGAAGGAAAACTGGGTCTCAAACCAATGGAGTGGACCAGAAGGAAGAAATTAACAACCAAACAGAAAACGAGGGAGAAACAAGAATTCAGCCCTGGCTGGTGTAGCTCAGTGGATTGAGCGCGGGCCTGCGAACCAGAGGATCGCGGTTCGATTCCCAGTCAGGGCACATGCCTGGGTTGCAGGCCAGTTCCCAGCAGGGGACGCATGAGAGGCAACCGTACATTGATATTTCTCTCCCTCTCCCTCTCTCCTACCCTTCCCCTCTAAAGATAAATAAATAAATAAATAAATCTTTTAAAAAAAAAGTTAAAAAAAAAAGAAACAAGAATTCAAAAAAATGAGGAGAGGCTTAGGAACTTCCGGGACATCGTTAAACGTCCCAACATCCGAATTATAGGGGTCTCAGAAGGGGAAGAAGAGCAACAAGTAGAAAACTTATTTGAACAAACAATAAAGGAGAACTTCCCCAATCTGGCAAAGGAAATAGACTACCAGGAAGTCCAGGAAGCTCAGAGAGTCCCAAAGAAGTTGGGCCCAAGGAGGAACACATCAAAGCACATTGTAATTACATTAGCCAAGATTAAAATGAAGCAGAGAATTCTAGAAGCAGCAAGGGGTAAGGGGACAGTCACCTACAAAGGTGTTCCCATCAGACTGTCAGCTGATTTCTCAAAAGAGACCTTGCAGGCAAGAAGGGGCTGGAAAGAAATATTTGAAATCTTGAAAAGCAGGGACCTACATCCAAAATTGCTCTTTCCAGCAAAGCTGTCATTTAGAATGGAAGGACAGATAAAACGCTTCTCAGATAAGGTCAAGTTAAAGGAGTTCATCATCACCAAGCTCTTATTATATGAAATGTTAAAGGGACTTATCTAAGAAAAAGAAGATCAAAAATATGACAATGAAAAGACAGCAAACTCACAGCTATTAAGAACCACACCTAAAACAAAAGCAAACTAAGCAAACAGCTGGAACAGGAACAGAACCACAGAAATGGAGATCATATGGAGGGTTAGCAACAGGGGTGTGGGAGGAGCGGGGGGGAAGGTACAGAGAATGAGTAGCATAGATAGTGGGTAGAAAATAGACAGGGGCAGGGTAAGAATAGTATGGGAAATGTAGAAGCTAAAGAACTTATGACACATGGACATGAACTAAAGGGGGGAATGTGGGTGGGAGAGAGTGTGCAGGGTGGGGGGAATGATGGGGGAGAAATGGGACAATTGTAATAGCATAATCAATAAAATATATTTTAAAAAAAAGACAGGGAAAAATTAAAATTTGAGACACAAAAAAAGAAAGAGCAGGAGGAAAGCAGTATGGAATAGGAGAAGGGAGGAGTAAAATTTGAGATTTGAAATACCAAAACAGGGAAGATCTAGAGATAATATTAAAAAAATACAACAACAATCACCCTATCTACAATCAACAAGCAAAGACTGATAAAAGTGGAGAGAGAACAGGTTATTTTAAGAGCAGGGGAAATTGTGAGATGGCCAATGACAAGAAAAATGGTTTTGAGATGTTAAAGAGGGAAGAAATAGTAAGAGTGTGGAATGGAAACAAGTCATAGCAAAAGAGAAAACAAAAATTAAAATGAAAATAAGAACAGGAAAGAAGAATGTAAAATGGGGTTAGAGAGGGGAGGAGCCAAATATGAGATTTGAAATTAACTATAATATAAAATCTAGTGACTTCATGTGCACAAACTTGAAGAACAAGACTCTAATGTTAAAAAGCTAGGCAGGAGACCCCTGGATGATGTGGCTCAGTGGATTGAGTGCCCGCCTTGAACCAAAGGGTTGCCAGTTCAATTCCCAGTCAGAGCACATGCCTGGATTGCAGGCCAGGTCCCCACGTGGTGATGCATGAGAGGCAAACACACATGGATGTTTCTTTCCCTCTCTTACTCCCTCACCTTCTCTAAAAATAAATAAATAAAATCTTTTTTAAAGCTATACAGAAGAGAAAATATAGCAAATCATAAAGAAGACTGCAGTGGATGCATCTTGAAATTGTCCTTAGTAAGAATAAAACTAGTTATTTCCTTGATGCCAGGAATAGACTAGAAAGCCTACTTCATGTTCCTCTAGACAATAGAGGAAGGCAAACACCTCATTCAATTATTTAAATTTAAAAAATTTCCCTTCCAGGCCAAAGGGACCCCATGAACATGTGTCTACCTAAGCATTAAGCTAAGGACTAATCTCTAACAAAGAAGTTATCGGTTTATAACAAAATAGATACCTATGGTGAGGGGAAGAGTTATTTCTTGTTTAGAATGAAAAGGAAATCCCTGTCCTCACACCTTAATAACTTAGGAGTTTCTGTGTTTCTCATCCTTCCACCTGTTCTCCTTACTTTACTACCTTTGTCGTTTCTGGACCATGTTCCTAATGCATAATGTCCAGTATAGGTGAACAGATGTCACTGCTTTAAAAGAAAGATATGGAGAAGGAAGGAAGGAAGGAAGGAAAAAAGGGAGCGAGGGAGGGAGGCAGGGAGGGAAGAGGGAAGGAAAATGGTAGAAAACCTTACCATTTTTTAGGATCTATTGGAACCCAACAATTCAGAATAGAGAGTTAGTTCCTGACCCAATCTCCAAAAGACCTGTCAATTACTAGTTGGTGTCAAATGAATTAGTAGCAGCAAGGGCATGAATGTCTAATGCATGTGTGTGCACATGCTCTGCACACACACTGCTCTAAGAGAAGTGGATACACTCAATATAGTACAGCATTAGTGCACTGGTGTTTCCCATATCCATTTTTCTCACAAGACTGGGAACTCCTGAAAAATGGGAGGATGGTTTTTCTCTGTAGCTACTTAACTTCTCTGAAAGTCTCTTACAGTCCATGTCTCTTTCTTAGCACTTTCTTATTTCTCTATCTGAGCTGCCTTCCTTGTGGCTTTCTCTGCTGCTCAGCTTACAATTCAGCTCAGGCATTGTTGCTTCCTTCTGGAAATCCACGCAGATCTTTGGGCTCAAAAGTGGACCTTCTCCTAGGCTCTCACCCCATACAATATATCAACATGACCTATTTACAGCACCCTATCAGATGATGTATGCCCTGAGAGCAAGGACTGAATTGTACTTATCTTTTGTGCATCACTCCTAACCAGTTTGAAGCACAGATAAGATGCCTGATAAATATTTATTGAATAAGTGGTGCTCTTTTCAGATGTTCTTTTTTCCCCAATTTTTACATTTTCCTTCCTCTTTGCTCCCTCTTATTCCCTCATCGAAATCAACCTAAAATTACCCTTTATTGTGAAATCTGAATTTGGAATGCTTTGTCTAGTATCTCTGGGCTCCTGTCATTGGGAAGCTGGAGGCCTTTTTATTTTCTCTCAGGTTTGGTTTATTCCATGAAATGCTCTTTGTTCAGGCTGATTGCAGGAAACTTCTTATCACCATTCCACTTCCATTCAGAGGCAAGGGAGCTCTCAGCCCTCATGGGGTAGAGATTACCTTCCATTCAATGAGAGAGAATAAAGGTTAACCAGTAAGTGGTCTTGTGAATTAAGAAGATACTCATGAGGAGAAAGAAAACAGAATCCACAATACAGAGAGTGCATTTCTAGATTTATGAGCTACTGCACTTACAAGCATTGGAGAAAATAATGATGTCAGAAGTCCTTCTTGACTATGTTGGAGAGATGTAAATGTAAAAATTGCAGTTAAATAAAGTTAAGGGGGGACTGAGGAATTCATTGTCTACTAGGTGTCACCTTGAGCTACAAGATTATGGATATTATTTTTTTATATTTTATTGTTTATGCTATTAGACTTGTCCCAGTTTTTCCCCCTTAGCCTCCTCTCCACCCAGCCTGATCCCCACTCCTATAGCCAATTCTCACACCATTGTCCATGTTCATGGGTCATTCATATATGTTCCTTGGACATTATTTTATCTGGTTGTGTGTGATAGCCACTCAGATGGCCCTCAATGATTCTTATCATTTTGCCTTTGTCTGTCCACCCCACTCCAATAGTAAATAGGCTGACCTGTGTGACCAATAGGATTTTACAGACATTATGGTATATGGTTTCTGAGGCTGGGTCATGAAATATGTGTGGCTTCCCCTTGCTTTCTCTTGGATCACTCACTCTGAAGGAATCCAGCTGTCATGTTATGAGGACACATGGCCTTGACCTCTGTCTATAGATATTACACCAGGGATAGACATGGGGTTCAGCCTGGGTCAAATGGATTCTCTCCCCCAGGAATCTGGGTTTTGGATTAAGACACTGGAGGAGTGGCCACCTTGTGCTAATCATTAACATGGAGGAAAAGAAAGAGCTGGTCTGCTGTAAAAGGAAAAGGGGAGAGTGGCCCTGAGGGAGAAGTGAGACAGCAACCAGGAAGAGAGGCCTCCTGGGTCTTCATGTCTTGAGTTCCTGGTCCTGGACCCTCAAGAAGCCTTGCTGTGCTTGAGTCCAAGAGATTTCCTGGGATCTTTCAATAGCCAGTGGTATTCTTTGAGGGGAAAGTGATAGAATTCAAACCAACTAAATCAAAAAATGGGAGTTACTGATTTACATACCAGAAGTACATAGAAGGAGGTAGCCTCAGGCATGACTGGGCTCAGAGAGGAAACTCCATCGATTACTTATTTGCCACCTTTCCAAAACCTGTATCTGTGCGTGGGTTTCATCCTTTCCTCAAATAGAAAGGCTTTTCCCATATGGTAAGAAATCGGCTGCAAACAACCACTCCTCATTATTTTAGCTCCAGAACCCAGAGGCAAGCACCTTCTCCAGCTGAAAATCAAAAATTCCTAGGAAAAGTCTTTAGGCCAGAATTGAAAACATATTCACCCACCCACCACCAACCCCTGTTAGCAAGGAAATGGTTTACTGTGATTGGCTAGGCATCACATGACCAATCTCTATGGCACTGGGAGCAAGGTCTATAATTCACAGCCTTGCCAGAGTCATCTGATTGAAAAAGAGGAAATGGAATAGATGATAAACATGAAGCATTCCTGGGTGGACTTCATTCCTTGCACTCAAAATACCTTAACTGGGTATGACTATGAAAGCACAACAGGCAGAATCCTTGTGATGATGAAACTGTTCTTCACCTTGACTGTAGCAGTGTTAATATCTTTGTCATTATATTGACCTTAGTTTTGCAGTGTTATCATTGGGGAAAACTGGGTAGAAGATAATGGTATCTCTCCACATTATTTCTTATAACTAAAAGTAAATCTAAAATGATCTCCAAAAAAGGTTTTATTTAAAAAAAAAAAAAAAGGTTCAAGATAGCGGCATGGTAGGAGGTTACAGATTGCACTTCCTCCTGCACATGGGAGAAAAACCTAGCTGATCTACAAAGGAACAGAGCAGACAGCCAACAATACCACAGCATATATGAAAATAGGAGATCAAAATCTGTAGCAGACATTGGAAAACTAGACGTGGCAGCTGAGCGACCAGAGGCAGCCCTGAGACTGGGACGGAGGCAACCCTGCGACCGGAGGTGGCTCTGCAACCAACCAGAGGTGGCCCTGGGTCCTGAGACGGCTCTACAACTGACCGGAGGTGGCCCTGCGACCTCAGGCGACCCTCCAACTAGAGGAGGGGGCTCTGTGGAAGACCCAGAGCTCACATCTGTGATCCTGGGGTGAGTGAACACAACTCGGGAAACACGTGGAGCCCACGCCCGTAGTCTCAGGTGGGCTCGTGCACCCTGTGGGAGACCTGGAGCTCACAGCAATAGACTTGGGGAGGGTTCGATCTGTAAGAGATCCCAGCTGAAACCCATAAACTCAGGAAAGCGCACCCTCTGCAGGACGATCAGAAATCACACCCAAGACCCTGCATGGAGAGTGCACCATTAGCCCTGGGGACCGTGTGCGGCTGGCACTGAGGACAGTAGCCCAAAGCTGACTGAGTGAAGAACAGGGAGAAAAGCGGTTCAAGTCGCCTTGCAGCCTGTTACAGCCAGCAAGACCAGAAAATCCAGTTTGGCCTGTTTGAAAATAGCAAGAGATTTTTTTTTTTTTTTGGTTTTTGGGTGTTTGGGTTTTTTGTTTGTTTGTTTTTTTGTTTTGTTTTGTTTTGTAGTTGTTTTTTGTCTGTTTAGTTGAGTTTTTTGTTTGTTTTTGGTTTGTTTTTCGTTTTTGTGGGGTTCTTTTTGTTTTGTTTTGTTTTGATTATATATATTTTTTATTATTTCTACGTTTTTTATCCCTCAATTCCTTTTGCTTCTCTTTCCTTCTTTCTTGTTTTATTCCTTCTTCCTTTCTTTCCAATTTTATCTCTCCTTCCTTCTTCTTTTTTTTCTCTTCTTTTTTCACTTTCTTCTTTTCTCTTTTTAAATACCCACGAGTGAGGCAAAAAAAATCCTAGAACTGTGAAAAAAACAGAGTTGGACCAAAAGAGGGGGTATCCCAAAAGCTGAGACAGTGGAAGCTGTGAACACCAGGATACCTGGAGACTACACCACTGAATCTCACAGGTATTCCACCACAGAAGTTCACACCATAAACGCAGGTAGCCAGAACAGATCAATTTAAGAAGCTGAGGCCTACAAGAAGAGTCTCACAAACAATGAGAAGACAAAGAAACAATCCCCAAATGAAAGAAAAGAAGGAAGCCCCAGAAAGAATGCTAAATGAAACAGAGTCAACTCAACTATCAGATAAGGAGTTCAAAGAAATGGATGTCAGGAAGTTCCATGAGCTCTCAATGAGCTACCAGAAACTTCAGGGAAGCTACAATGAACTCACTGCAAACTATATCAACACGAAAAAGGAAATAGAAACTATCAAAAAGGGCAAAGAGGAAATGAAGAATACAATTTCTGAGCTGAAGAACACAGTAGAAGGAATGAAAAGCAGAATTGATGAAGCAGAGGATCAAATCAGTGAGTTGGAGGACAAGGTAGAAAAAAGCAGCCAGAAAGAGCAAGAAAAGGAAAAGAGGCTCAGAAAGAATGAAGAGGAGTTAAGAGTAGTGCAAGACAATATGAAACGTAATAATATCCATATAATAGGAATACCAGAAGGAGAAGAAGAAGAGCAAGGGATAGAAAACCTATTTGAAAAACTAATGATGGAAAACTTCCCTAATTTGATGAGAGAAAAAGTCACACAAATCCAGGAAACACAGAGAGTCCCGATCAAGAGGAACCCAAACAAGCCCACTTCAAGACACATCATCATTAAAATGGCAAACTTCCAAGACAAAGAGAGAATCTTAAAGGCAGCAAGGGAGAAAAAGGAAGTAACATACAAGGGAGCCCCGATAAGGTTAGCAGCTGACTTCTCAACGGAAACGCTCCAAGCCAGAAGACAATGGCAAGAAATATTCCAAGTAATGAGAACCAAAGGCCTACAACCAAGACTACTTTACCCAGCAAGGCTTTCGATCAAGATAGAAGGCCAAATAAGGAGCTTCCAAGACAAAAGAAGTCTAAAAGAATACACTTCCACCAAACCAGTTCTGCAAGAGATACTAAAGGGACTGCTTTAAGGAAAGAAAGGAAAAGAGAGAGAGAGGAACACAGGTACGAAAATGGCAATGAATCAGTACCTATCAATAATAACCTTAAATGTAAATGGATTAAATGCTCCAATCAAAAGACATAGAACAGCTGAATGGATAAGAAAGCATGACCCACACATATGCTGCCTACAAGAGACCCACCTCAGGACAAAAGACCTACACAGACTCAAAGTGAAAGGCTGGAAACAAATTTTCCAAGAAAACGAACAGGAAAAAAAGGCCGGGGTAGCAATACTCATATCAGACAAAATAGACTTCAAAAGAAGAGTCATAAAGAGAGACCCAGAAGGTCACTTCATACTACTCAAGGGAAGAATCCACCAAGAAGACATAAACATTGTAAATATATATGCACCCAACATAGGAGCACCTAAATACATCAAGAAAATCTTAGAGGACTTCAAGAAAGATATTGACAGCAACACAATTATAGTAGGGGATTTTAACACCCCACTGTCAAAAATGGACAGATCTTCCAAACAAAATATCAACAAAGATACTGTGGCATTGAACAATACTAGAGATGAATTGGACTTAGCTGAGATATATAGAGCCCTTCATCCCAAAGAAACTAAATACACATTTTTTTTCAAATGCACATGGAACATTTTCAAAGATAGACCACATGATAGGACACAAAACAAGCCTCAACAAATTCAAGAAAACTGAAATCATAGCAAGCATTTTCTCCAGCTACAAGGGACTGAAACAAGAAACTGACTTGATGGGGAAAATCCCCAAACCATCAAAATCATGGAGATTGAATAGCATGCTATTAAACAATGAGTGGGTCAAGAATGAAATTAGGGAAGAAATCAAAAAGTTTCTGGAAACAAATGAAAATGAACTCACAACAACCCAAAACTTATGGGACACAATGAAGGCAGTCCTCAGAGGGAAGTTCATAGCAATACAGGCCTACCTAAAGAACATAGAAACATTTCTAACAAACGACTTAACCCTACGCCTACAAGAACTCGAGGAACAACAACAAAGACAGCTCAGGTCAAGTAGAAGGAAGGAAATAACCAAGATCAGAGCAGAATTAAATGACATAGAGACTAAAAGCACAATCCTAAGGATCAATGAATCCAGGAGCTGGTTCTTTGAAAAGATAAACAAAATTGACAAGCCTTTAAGCAGGCTCATCAAGAAAAAAAGAGAGAGGACTCAAATAAACACAATCAGAAATGAAAGAGGAGAGATTACAACTGACACCACAGAAATACAAAGGATTGTAAGAAATTACTATGAAGAACTGTATGCCGAGAAATTTGAAAACCTAGGTGAAATGGACAAGTTTCTAGAAAAATATAATCTCCCAAAACTCAAAGAAAAAGAAACAGAAAGCCTGAACAGACCAATAACAGCTGATGAAATTGAAGCAGTAATCAAAAAACTCCCGACACACAAAAGCCCTGGACCAGATGGTTTCACAGGAGAATTCTACAAAGCATTTAAGGAAGAGCTAACCCCTATCCTTCACAGACTATTCGAAAAAATCCAAAAAGATGGAAGACTCCCAAACTCTTTTTATGAAGCCAGCATCATCCTAATCCCAAAACCAGATAAAGACACAACAAAGAAAGAAAACTTCAGGCCAATATCACTGATGAACATAGACGCTAAAATTCTTAACAAAATATTAGCAAACTACATCCGACAATACATTAAAAAGATCATACACCATGACCAAGTGGGATTCATCCCAGGAATGCAAGGATGGTTCAACATTCGCAAATCAGTAAATGTTATACATCACATAAACAAAAGCAAAGACAAAAATCACATGATCATATCAATAGATGGGGAAAAAGCTTTTGATAAAGTACAACACCCATTTATGATAAAAACACTCAGCAAAGTGGGAATAGAGGGAGCATTCCTCAACATAATAAAGGCCATATATGAGAGACCTACAGCCATCATACTCAACGGGCGAAAATTGAAATCTTTTCCACTAAGATCAGGAACAAGACAAGGTTGTCCACTTTCACCACTTCTATTCAATATAGTATTGGAAGTCCTAGTCACAGGGATTAGACAAGAAAAGGAAATAAAAGCATCCAAATTGGAAAGGAGGAAACAAAACTATCATTGTTTGCAGATGACATGATAGTGTACATAGAAAATCCTATAGACTTGGCCAAAAAGCTGCTCAACATAATAAATGAATTTGGCTAAACAGCCGGATACAAAGTCAATATCCAGAAATCAAAGGCATTTTTGTATACCAACAATGAAACAGCAGAAGCAGAAATCAAGAAAAAAATCCCATTTGATATAGCAAAAAGAAAAATAAAATACCTAGGAATAAACCTAACCAAGCAGGTAAAAAACCTGTATGAAGAAAACTACACAACACTGAAGAAAGAAATCAAGGAAGACACAAACAAATGGAAACACATACTGTGTTCATGGATGGGAAGAATTAACATCATCAAAATCTCTATACTACCCAAAGCAATTTACAGATTCAATGCAATACCTATTAAAGTACCAATGGCATATTTCACAGGCATAGAACAAACACTTCAAAAATTTATATGGAATCATAAACGACCCCAAACAGCTGCAGCAATTTTGAGAAAGAAGAGCAAAGTAGGAGGGATCACAATACCTGATACCAAACTGTATTACAAAGCCACTGTAATCAAAACAGCCTGGCACTGGCACAAAAACAGACACATGGACCAGTGGAACAGAACAGAGAGCTCAGAAATAAACCCAAGTCTCTACAGTCAATTAATATTTGACAAAGAGAGCAGCAACATAAAATGGAGCAAAAATAGCCTTTTCAACAAGTGGTGCTGGGAGAACTGGACAGCTACATGCAAAAAAATGAAATTCGAGCACCAACTTACACCATACACAAAAATAAATTCAAGGTGGATAAATAATTTAAATATAGGCCATGACACCATTAAAATCCTAGAGGATAACATAGGCAGGAAAATCTCGGATATTTCACACAGCAACATTTTTACTGATATGTCCCCTAAAGCAAGGGACATAAAGGAAAGAATAAACAAATGGGATCTCACCAAAATAAAAAGCTTCTGCACAGCTAAAGAAAACAGTATTAAAATAAAAAGAGAACCAACCATATTGGAAAACACATTGGCCAATGATACCACAGACAAGGGTTTAATCTCCAAAATATATAAAGAACTTACACGACTCCACTCTAAAAAGAAAAGCAACCCAATTAAAAAATGGGCAAAGGACTTGAACAGACACTTCTCCAAGGAGGACATACAGAGGATCCAGAGACACATGAAAAGATGCTCAGTATTGCTAGCTATCAGAGAGATGCAAATTAAAACCACAATGAGATACCACTTGACACCAGTCAGAATGGCCTTCATAAACAAAGCAACAAATAGCAAGTGTTGGAGAGGTTGTGGAGAAAAGGGGACCCTAGTGCACTGTTGGTGGGATTGCAGATTGTTACAACCACTATGGAAAACAGTATGGAATTTTCTAAGAAAACTAAAAATGGACATACCTTTTGACCCAGCAATTCCACTGCTTAGATTATATCCTAAGAACCCTGGAACACCAATCCAAAAGAACCTATGGACCCCAATGTTCATAGCAGCACAATTTACAATAGCCAAGTGCTGGAAGCAACCTAGGTGCCCATCAGTTAATGAATGGATCAAAAAACTGTGGTACATTTACACAATGGAATTCTATGCAGCAGAAAGAAAGAAGGAGCTCCTACCCTTTGCGACAGCATGGGTGGAATTGGAGAGCATCGTGCTAAGCGAAATAAGCCAGGCAGTGAAAGACAAATACCATATGATCCCACCTTTAACAGGAACCTAATCAACAAAACAAACAAACAAGCATAATATAAACAAAGACACTGAATTTGAGAACAGTCTGACAGTGACCAGAGGGAAGAGGGGCGGGAATTTCAGGGGAAAAGGGGAACGGTTTAGAGCAACAAGTATAAAGGACACATGGACAAAAACTATGGAGGGTGGAAATGGGAAGAAGGTGGGGAGGGCTGGGGCGGTGGGCAGGGGGGTGTAAAAGACAGAAAACTGTACAATATCAACAATTAAAAAATACTGATTGAAAAATAATAATAAAAAAAGGAAAAAAGGCTACAAAGCAAAGTAAAACAATATCTTCATTTAAGATGACCCTGCCACCCAAATTAAATCTGAACAGAGATTGGCCTCTCAGTAGAATTTGTTTCCTCTAATCCAATGGAAACAAATTTATAGGCAACAGAATATCACCAATTAGTCATTCAGCCAACATGCTCAGAAAAGCCAGATTCATATTCTCCTAAATCTTTATTTTTAAAATGAAGTCTTGACAGGCTCCTTGAATAGCAGCATTATTCACATTCACCCAGTGATAATTAGAGAAAAAGTTAAAGAATGTCCTGAAGGCCACAGTTCACATACCGTAAGATGTGCCAGAATGTGATAATCAGCTCAGAATTAGCACTAATTCTTCATAGTTTCTAAGCATATCAAATATTAAAATACAATTAGGCACTGTGTAAGTGCCTGAAAGTTTTGATGCTAACTTTTCCTTTAACTGGGCCAAGAAACCAACTAATAGAAGAAATTAAACATTGTTCATAAAGAAGGAATTTTTCCTTCTTAAATTGGGAGTGGGCCATGAGACACAATATAGTGGTCCAGAAATTTGACTTTGAAACCAGAGTCCTGAGTCAAACCTCACCTTTCCTCTGGGCAAATCATTTCTATAATTCTCATCCATAAAATAGACATAATAATAGTGACCTCCAGCATAAGGCTATTGTGTGCCTATAAGGCAATTAATATATATAAAGCACCTGGCACACAGTATGTCTTCAGTGAATGTCAGTGTCCTTCCCACTGGGAAAAAAGCATTAAACGGCTATTGTGTGATAAAGGTGTTTTATGAGGACATAAAAACTGGGGCTGCACTCCCAATTTAATTAGGAAAAAAAGTAAAATGTTCCTGTGGCAGATATTCAAGTATATTGATATGAGATATTATAATGGCATTTTAGTCATCTCTTTTTGAGAAAGGAATGAAGGAGAACATGCTGGTTAGAAAAATTAAGAGACTATCAATCCTTCCAAATCCTTGCATAGTCATACACTGGCCAGTAGAAAGGTTCTTAAAGTAATATCCTCTTAAGAAATTAAATGGTTGATGAATGATACAGATATACTTTTAACTGACTTATTTACAGGGAGCAATAGCCACAGGTAGGACTTCTATATACTTTTCTTGTCTCGCAATTTTATTTGAAACACCGCAACAGAAACAGAAACACTGCCATTTTATGAGCCAAATTGCTGCCTCTCTAACCCAAATTAATGAGAAAAAATAAAGGAAAAAGGAAGCGTCATCCACAAACCATTTTCAACTTCTTGCAGCTTTGTGCTATAAGAAGTATAATAAAGCATCAGGAAAGAAATGGCTTAATGCAATATCCATTCTCCCCTTCTCCCTCACTAACAAAGCTTTCACTTTGTTCAGATTCTCTGTCTGCCAGGTTTAAAACTACATTTCCCAAACTCCCATGTGACACATTCTAACCAATAAGAATTACGCAAAAGTTAATAGGTGAGTATTTTAGTCCTCTATAGATGCACAATTACCCTCAAAACTTGGCAGCTTGAACAACAAACACTGACTATCTCACAGTTTCTATGAGTCAGGGATCTGGAAGCAGCTCAGTTGACTAAGTAACTCACCTAACTAAAAATTTGGAGATCCTGGGTTCTAACTCAGGTCCATCTGACTGCAATGTCTGGCTTCTTTCTACCATGTCAAGCAGCTGGTTTGGGGTTGAAGTAAGCTGTAGCACTGGAGCTCCAAACCCAAACCAGGGAGCTGCTTAAGTGTTCATGATACTCCAAAACGAACCACCAGGAAGACTAGCAGATTTGAGCATGCCGTTTATTCCTCATATCACAGCACAGTTCACCAATGGCAGTGGATTGTTGCAAGAGACTGAACCTCTTCCAGTCTGAGGCTCATTATAGGAGACCCCAGACAAAGGCAGCGCAGGTCCAGGTTATACAAACCTACGTGTGGGCTGGAGCTACATTACATCAATGTGTACATGCAAATGGAAAAGGTCAAGAAGCAGTCACAGGACAAGAAACTTCTCTCAAAAAAAGATAAGGAAGGAGTTACAACCCATTCCCAGAACGATACACATTCCTTCTGGCCAGAGACCCTCGGACTAGCCCTCAGTTATGGGAAGGGAAAGGGCCATATATTGAACCCACATAAGCATTTATCAATAATCATAATGATTGCCCTTTAATAAACGCCTGCTATGCATCCAGTTATTTACTGATTTGTTGTTTTATTTAAGCCTGACCACACCTGTGAGGTAGGTACTATTTTTATCCCCATTTTGCCAATGGTTAAACAGGCTCAGATGAGTTAAATGAACTTCCCCATTCTCACAGCTTTGCAGTGGAGTTGGGATTGGATCCAAGTCCATTGGATGTTCATGGGCCATGGCTCATGTGGTCCTTAGGTCAATATTTGGGATATGGCAGTCAGAGAGGGACAGGAGGAGGTGAATGGCTGCCTGGCATGCAAGCTGCATCCAGTTAGGCTCTTTCTTCATAGTGACCACCTGTCTACTAAAGACCAAAGCAGAAGGTCCTAATCCAGCCCTAGTGAGAACTCTCCAAGATCAAATCTTAGAAGCCTCATTTGTATCAGGCAGGAAAAGAACTAGGCAATAAAGTGGGGGTTTTTTGTTGTTGTTTTTGGTTTGGTTTTCTTTTTTTTCGTTCGTTTGTTTGGGGGGGGTTGTTTTTGGTTTGGTTTGGTTTGGTTGGTTTGGTTGGTTTGGTTTTGGTTTTTGCATCCTGAAGACACCAAAGAAACACAGAAGGTGAACTCAGCTTCTCTAAAAGGGCATTTGAAAGTAGGTATTGCAGGACTTCCGGCCAAGATGGAGGCGTAGGCGGACACACTGTGCCTCCTCTCACAACCAAAATTAAGGACAACAAATATTTAGAAACAAGAAAACAACCAGAACTTATAGAAAACTGAACTGTATGGAAGTCCAACAACCATTCATCCAGACCGGTAAGAGGGGCGGAGTCTCGGCAGGAGAAAGTGGAGGTGCGGACCCAGGAACGCAAGCAGCAGCAGCTGGCAGTTCCCAGGTGCACAGGCGGCGGCTGGCGGTCCCCGGGCCTACAGGCAGCAGCTGGCGGACCCCGGGCACAGGGGGGCAACTGTGCAGACCCAGTGAGGCCGCACAAGGCGGCTGGCTGACTGACCAGGTGTTCTCACATTCGAGCGCGCAGACGGTCCAGGCGGAGGGGAAGTGGCGGAGGGGAATCCAGGAGAGAGCAGAGCAGGCGCCATTGCTCCCTCTCAGGCCCCACCCCCACATACAGCGTCACAACCCAGAGACTGGGCTGCCCCGCACTGGGGAGCGCCAGAGGCTCCACTCTTCACTACGTAACAGCACGCGCGCGTGCGCAGATAATCCAGGTGAAGGGGAAGCAGCGGAAAGAGCCGGAATCAAGGAGAGAGCGGAGCAGGCGCCATTGCTCCTTCTCAGACCCCGCCCCCACCTATAGTGTCACAACCCAGCGACTGGGCTGCCCCGCCCTGAGAAACACCTAAGGCTCCACCCCCTCATACGTAATAGCCGCGACCAGACTAAAACCAAAACAACAACAACAAAAAAAAAACCCACCAAAAATGGCTCAAACCGGAAAACAAATAAAAGCCCCAGAGCCAATTCCTCTAAGCAGTGAAGAGATAGCCAACCTGTCAGGTGCACAGTTCAAAGCACTGGTCATCAAGATGCTCACAGAATTGGTTGATTTTGCTCACAAACTAGATGAAAAAATGCAGGCTACAATCCGTGAAATGAAGGAAGATGCATGGGGAACTGATAGAGATGGAAGGAAAACTGGGACTCAAATCAATGGAGTGGACCAGAAGGAAGAAACTAACAACCAAACAGAAAACGAGGAAGAAACAAGAATTCAAAAAAATGAGGAGAGGCTTAGGAACCTCCGGGAATCGTTAAACGTCCCAACATCCGAATTATAGGGGTCCCAGAAGGGGAAGAAGAAGAGCAACGAGTGGAAAACTTATTTGAACAAATAATAAAGGAGAACTTCCCCAATCTGGCAAAGGAAATAGACTACCAGGATGTCCAGGAAGCTCAGAGAGTCCCAAAGAAGTTGGACCCAAGGAGGAACACACCAAGGCACATCGTAATTACATTAGCCAAGATTAAAATGAAGCAGAGAATTCTAGAAGCAGCAAGGGATAAGGGGACAGTCACCTACAAAGGAGTTCCCATCAGGCTGTCAGCTGATTTCTCAAAAGAGACCTTCCAGGCAAGAAGGGGCTGGAAAGAAATATTTGAAATCTTGAAAAGCAGGGACCTACATCCAAAATTGCTCTATCAAGCAAAGCTGTCATTTAGAATGGAAGGGAAGATAAAGTGCTTCTCAGATAAGGTCAAGTTCAAGGAGTTCATCATCACCAAGCCCCTATTATATGAAATGTTAAAGGGACTTATCTAAGAAAAAGAAGATAAAACTATGACAATGAAAAGACAACAAACTCATAGCTATCAAGAACCACACCTAAAACAAAAGCAAACTAAGCAAACAGCTACAACAGGAACAGAACCACAGAAATGGAGATCATATGGAGGGTTAGCAACAGGGGCGTGGGAGGAGGAGAGAGAGGGAAAAGGTACAGAGAATGAGTAACATAGATAATGGGGAAAAAATAGAGAGGGGGAGGGCAAGAATAGTATGGGAAATGTAGAAGCTAGAAAACTTATGACCCATGGACATGAACTAAAGGGGGGAATGTGGGTGGGAGAGGGTGGGTGGGGTGGAGGGGAATGATGGGGGAGAAATGGGACAACTTTAATAGCATAATCAATAAAATATATTTAAAAAAAAAAAAAGAAAGAAAGTAGGTATTGCAGATCCAGCCTGCATATCCAGGAGTGGGCTCCTGAACCAAGGCCAGACAATCCTATTCTTACCACTGAAGACAAAGGGCACAATGGGAGTCCAGGGTTAGGGGTATTTCACGTTCCTACACATTACTGAGCCACTTCTCTCTGGCCTCTAAGGCATCCTTGGTTCCCATCTATGTCCCCACTTATTCCTACAGTTCTATAAGTCCTTGATATTTTTCAAATGGTTACCTTCTGTGCTTAATTCAGCCAAAAGGTATTTCTGTCGCTGGACTCCAAAAATGCTAAGTGATAGAACATTGAAGTTGCACAACATACTTCCTTCTGGAAAAAAAGCCATGACACTACTGCCACTCTCCTGAACTGAACAAGTGGTTGGATGTGTCCAGGCTCTTTGGTAGCACAAAATAAAAATGAATCCAAACAAGAGTAAGCATGAATACACAAATGGAGCATTTATTAAAGGGTAGGGTGGTGTATCATGAATGCCAAGGGATGGCAAGTCTTTTGAAAGCTGTTCAAATAAGACATCATCAATGAATTTCATTGCTTTCCTTTGAACAGTGAATGAACAGTGAATTTCATTGCTTTCCTTTGGTTCCACCACCTCCAGAAAGCCTTCCCTGACTATAAAGACTCCCTTTTCTCTATCTCTTTCATACCTTGGATACTTCCCTGCCCTCTCAAGAAAGCACAAGATCTATTATCTCAGTTGTATGTATATGTGTATGTGTGTATCCATGTCTGTATATCTGTACATCTGCATGTGTATATGTACGTATATGTGTATATGTGTGTGGCTTTGTCTTTGCATCATCCAAATTACCCTGAGACTCTCTGAAAGCCACAATTTCTTATGTGAAGCATGTCAGGGCTGTGACACACCTGAATAGCATTATAAACTACGCAAAATGTGGCAAGGGAAAGACTCGGTGGGCTCTGAGAGCGTATAACAGAAGACCCTGCCCAGTCTAAGAGGTGAGGGAGCCTCCTAGGATGAGAAGTTCCACCCAAGCTTGGAACACCAGCTGGCAGGTGGAGGGGTAGTGGATTGTTTCACACAGGGGAGATAAATGATGCAAGGGCTGAGATGCTAGCAAGAGAGGTGATTGTGTACATCAACCAGGAAGCAGTTTTGTGAGGCTGGTGCCCAGGGGAAGAAGGGAAAGTAGGGTGTCAGCCTGGGAAGGGCTATATGTGCTGGCAGAAGAGTTTGGACTTTATCCCAGGGCCCAGGAGAAGTCTGCTTAACTGAGCAGCAACTCATTGATGTTTGCATTTTAGAGGCTCGCTCTGCCTGCCATTCAGAGGGTAGGCGAGAGGGGATCAAGGCTGCAGGGACCTAGGGGAACATCGCACCTCTCTGAAAGAGGGCTGGCACTGTGGCCCCTGATCATAGTGGATTCCATTGAATGTTTGTGGCTCCTGCTGTTGAAATTCTTAGCAAACTTCTGCTTTTACCAGAAGAAAAGCCTGCCTGTTTAGAGAGAAAATAAGACCAGCTTTACCCCTCCTGGGAGAAAATTAAAGCTGATACTGTTAATTGCTCTTTCCCAAGCATCTCTCATTAAAGATAGGAATGGTCAGCATCTCTCCTCAGCTGCTGCTGGTACCCAAGGGAAAATGAGAGGCAGCCTGCCTGCCTCCCCCACATCTAAGAAAAAGGCTCTCCAAGCCTGCTGGGTTTAACTGTGCCTCTAATCCTCTATACCACCCACAGCCCAGGCTCGGAGTCCCTGATCTGGCTGCCTAGGCCCCTGCCTCAGCTACTCACCTGTTTCCTTTTAATCTGAACAGCATATGTGATGTGAAGATGATGAGAGGAAATGGGGGTGGTAAAAGCAGCAGGTGGTATGACAGGCGCATGTGACAGAGCACCTAGGTTACAATTGCAGCTCTGCTGAGTGACACCCTCTCCATGCCTCTGTTTTCTCCTTTATGATATGAAGATGGTGATAGGACCAACCTGTGAGATTGTTGTACAAACAAAGTAAGCTGTATACGGAAAGCACTTTGAGTGGGCATGACATTGAGTAAATGCTCAATAAATCTTAGCTATTGCTGCTCAATAAATGTTAGCTAAAAGAGGTAGAAATAAGAGGCCAAGAGGAAAACAGAGAGGGAGAGAGAAATAGAGAAAAACAGGAGAGGGAGAGAGAGGGAAAGAGAAGATAAACATTAGAATGATGTATATTGCATTTGAGAGAAAAAAAATTGCCTCTTCCCACACATCAGATGATTACATTTTAATTCAGAGAGTACATTATTGTCTACTGTGTTTATATTTGTTTTTTAAGTTACCTCTGTAAACAATACCTATGGGATGTTTTATTATTTCTATCTTAACACATGAACAAGCCACAACTCGGACAATTAAGGTGCCCAAGGTCCCACAGCTCAGTAAGATCAGACAGGGCACCCATGCCCTCCAGAACCTGGTTTGTGTCCACATCTGGCTGTCACCATGATACCTAAAACAGAGAACTGACACCTAGGCAGTTATCATCCCCAGCAAATAAGCAGGGATACTCTAACCTGCCATCTTGTCACCAGAATCCCTGAGCATCTCCTCTGGCCACTCACTACGATGCATTAGTCACTTGTCCATGTGTCCTCTCCCAAACCCCACACCCTGACCATGAGCCTCCTTGGGACAGGAAGCTCTGATTTTTCTATCTCATTCTCTTGGGTCAGATACAAGGTAGCAGACTTGAATTGAACTAACTTCTTTAGAGTAAACCAAACCACAACAAAATCCATCCATTTGCCTATTTCTAGGTTACAAGTACTCCTCCCGGGGCTATCTCCAGCTACCTGATTTGGGTATTTACCATGCACCAGTCCTGCGCCTGGCCCTGAAGAGGCAGAGCAGCAGCCAGAAGACACAACAGAGATAGTGTCCATCCTCAGGGAGCTTAGTCATGTGAGGGACTAAGGGAACCTGACTTGTAATATTTGCTGATTTCCATGGCATAAATACTCCTACTACGATTGTTTCAAGCTACCCATCACCAAAATGGTGTTGGGAAGAGATACCGCTTCTGGTACAACACTGCTTTCCAGGCTTGGGGGGTGGGGGGAAATGGACAATAAACAAGCAAGCAAGTAAGGAAATTAAATAACAACTGCTTCTATGAAGGAAATAAACAGGGTGCTATGAGAGACAGAGGTAAGGACATCACCTTCAAGCTGAAACCTATGCATATGACTCTACTTTTCAAAGAGGCCATGGTGTTTTCAATCCAAATGGTGCTCTGGTATTTATTACAAAGACTTCTATTCTACCTCCAGGGCCACCTCCCCAGGAGCACTGTCACTGAGGTCCTACCTAGGACTTGGCAGCCGAGGAAGGTTAAACTGATTAAGCCCCCTTGCTTCCTCTCATCTGATAATGTCTTCCTCCCTGATGGCCGCCGTCTGGGGCTCACAATGAATCCAATCAATAGTGTCACCATTTAGGCTGCTGTCAAACTTGAGCCAAGCTTGTTTTTCTTCCTCCGCTATTGGGTCCCAGAGAAAAGCTTTGTGTTATTTAATTTTATTTATTTAGCAGCGCTGGGGCATGGCCACACTGGTCTTCTTCTGTTCAAATTCATCCAGAATGGAAACTCAGAGGAACAGCGGAAATATTAGGGTCCTTTTATTCCATGGTGAGCATCAATGGCATGAATGATTGTTTATATGGATGCTGGCACCAGATTATCTAGTTTTCATTCTGGCTGTACCCCATGTTCATTGTATGAATCTAAGTAATCGTTTCACGTCTTCATGCTTTTATTTTCCTTGTCTGTAAAATGGAGAAAATAAAATCCACATCATAGGGGTATTGTGAAGGTTAAATAAGTTCACACATGCAGAATCCTTTAAAGAATGCTGCGTATATTTATCCTTATTATTATTGTACTTTCCCAGTTTTGTGTTTGATTTCATGAATACCTACTGTGTACCAAGAGTTGTGCCTAATTGTTGTCACTTCAGAGTCTAATATTTCTGCATTAATTTTGATCTGTTAAAATATTGCATGAAAATATCACTTATCTTGATTGCTGAGTTTTGGGGCATCCAAAAGAAAGTGCCTCACCTGCCTCATTTTATTTTCTATTTTTTATTTCTTCAGTTATATTTTATTGATCATGCTACTGCAGTTGTCCTAATTTTTCCCACTTTTCCCCCTCCACCCAGCACCCCCCACTCCTCCAGGCAATCCCCCCACCATTGTTCATATCCATGGATCATACATATAAGTTCTTTGTCACTGTCCTCACTTTAGTCTTGGCCCTGGCATGTGCACAGTGAATGTGAGAGGATGGTGCCTCTCTATCCCCTCTCCCTTCCTGCTGTCTATTCTAGGGTTGAAATTTCATTAATCACACTGAATTCCGGTATGAAAATAGAATCAGCAGTTAAATTAAACAGTGCAGAAAATGTTCATCCTTGGTTCCCTGCTCCCCATTTGTGGCTAGGAGCTTCAAGAAAGGTGGTTTTGAGGGAACAACCTCTGCCTAATGATTCTCCTTTGTTGAGATAGATGTGACTTTTGCACAGACTGCCTGGGGCTGGGGCCAGCACAGCCCTCCTACAGGTGTGCAGGAGGTACAGTTGTCTCTTTCCCCTTCTCAGGCAGAGATGGCACAGGGTCATGGTAATGGTCATCATATTTAGAATCTCAGATTTCTTAGGATGAAAAAAGATGGTGGTAGCCAACAGTGGGGGCTCATTCATTCCTTGATTCCTTGTTTGTTCTTCCATAGAATGTAGGCTTCGAAAGAACAGAGACTTGGTCTGTTCTGTTCACTGCCATATCCCCAGCCCTCATGTGGCTATCTAGCAGGTGCCATGGAGCAGAAGCTCAAATAGTTCCTAAGCCAATGTTGAATGAATCCTTTCAGCAATCAACAGAAAGTGAAGAATTAAACAAGGGCTAGATCTCATAAGGCCACACAGTGGAAGGTTCAGATGGTCCCTCCACATCCCCACCACACACACCCCTTGCCATCCCATCATAGGATCTTGTGTGGGGAAGGCATGGAATGGTGGGACAGGACTTGGGAACTGACTGTTAACTTGGAAATGTGTAGTCCTAGAGGAAGCCTCCCTCTCTGTAAGGTGCAATCCAGAACACTGGTCTCATTCCCAGGGGGGAATGCCATCTGTACCACTAAAGCCTCCTAAGATTCTGCCAGTAAAGTAGTCTGTCTTCATTTTTGAGATTCCAAAATCTAGAGGCCAAAGCCATAGGCAGAATGGATTTCAGTGGCTGCCACCCATGTCACAATGACTTTGCCCCTCTTTGAAAGGGATAAGTTTGAACATGTCATATTGTACTAGCATTAGTCTTAGGATGGATGAGCCTGCCCTGGTCACCTACTACAGGCAGTAGGTGTTCAGGGGATTCTTGGGAAATGCATGTGTTATGGGTTGAGCTGTATGAATGTGACCTTTTTAGGAAATAGGATCACTTAGGATGTAATCAGGTTAAGTTGAGGTCATTAGAGTGGGCCTTAATCTAATATGACTGGTATCCCTATAGGAAGATGGAAATTTGGACACAGACACAAACACACAGAGGAAATGCCTTGTGACAGCAGAGGGAGAGACTGGAGTACGTGATGCGTCCACAAGCCAAGAAACACCAGGGATTTCCAATGACACTGGAAACTAAGAGAAAGGCATGGAACAGATTCTCCTCTAGAGCCTTCAGAAATAGCATGGCTCTGCTGACCCCTGTTTCCGACTGCTGGCCTCTAGAACTATGAGAGAATAAATGTCTGTTATTTCAAACCACTCGCTTTGTGGTCATTTGTTACAGCAGCCCTGGGAAACTCAGTGTGTTAGTTAACATCATCTCATTGGTATGGTCTTCACGTGCTCCAAATGACCCACACAAATATTGGGACACAAATATTCACGTCTTTGACTCCTCTCATCATCCCCACCAACCTTGAGACTTAAATTCCTGACACCAAAGCTAATTTTACCTTTTAACCTGCATAAAGCTATTTTTATTCCAACCTCCAGTCTGGGTTTTGTTGAGCTGCGATTAATGAGGTAGCTAAGCACTTAGGGAAGGTCTTGACAGAACTGCATAATTAGTCTCCTGTGTTTGCTCGAAGCAGCATTACAGAGAGACAGAACTCTAGCTCGGGACTAGCTCTAGCCTGCTCTTTCTCAGCATGAGGTTGGAGGCCACAGCCTCTGCAGTACCCACTGAAAGAGAGGGGAGACCACTCTGTGGATCCCCTGAACCAGCTAGGAGAGTGCAAGTGACTGTGTTTTCAATTAATATCCAGGAAGATTCTGGTGCTCACTAAATAAAGCCCCACATTGTTAACTTCTTATACACAGAGTTCCAGGCCTGGGGGGATATAGGCTCCAGCCACAACCAATGCACCTTTGGAAAGAGGAATTCTCCCCACAGTTTTTCTTCCTCCCTGTGGTGTGGTCCTGGAGTGTGCACTGGGGTGGGCTGTTTCTGCAGTATATTCAGAATTCACCAGCCCCATTTGCAGTGGGAGGCTGGAGAGTGTCCAAGATGAGATGGAAGGAGTGAGAGTGAGAGTGGGCAAACCAAGGCAACACCATCTCCAGTCCTTTCAAGCCTCCCTTGGGGAGGTGAGGCCTCCAACCCCAAGAGAGGGCCTTCGCTCTGTCCTACAACCATCCAATAAGATGCTTTCCAGGCCTGGCTGATTCTTTGATCAGATCTCCCATTTTTTGAGTTTTTTTAGTGGGTAGGGGGGTTTTGTTTGTTTGTTTTGGTATCATTTCTATACAGCCACTGCCTGTCAGAAGGGTAGATCCACTTAGTAAATTCACTCACTTAGAAAACATTTATGAAGGACTGAACACATGCTAGGACTCTCTGATACCATGCACACAGAGAAAAAAATGATGGGCCAAGACACTGATTTACCTGGCCCACTCTGGTTGGAAAGAAAGACAATAAACAAGTCAATGGAGAGCTGTGACATGACCTGATTTCAGAGAGTGATAAGGGCTGGGGATAGGGATAGAGTCCTGGGAGGGACCAGTTAGATGAGCTGGTCAGGAGGGTCTTTCCGAGAAAGTGGCATATGCCAGAAACCTGGATAAATGGAGAATGAGGCCTTGGAGATATCTGGTTAAAGAGAATTCTAGCACCAGGGAACAGCCAATGTGAGGGCCTTGAAGGGAGAGAGCACTGAGCAAGTTTGGGGGCCACATGAAGGCCAGTGAGGATGGTGTGGGGTAAGGGAGGAAGAGGGTTGGAGGAGGTAAGGTCAAGAAGTAAACGAAGGCCAGACCGTGTAGGAATGTGCAGTTTGAGACTGTCCTGTGCAAGGCTAGGTTGGAAGTCAGGAAGTGCCTGAATGGATAGACTGAAGATGGATCATAAGTTGACAGGGTGACAGGACTCACAGATTAAATGTGGAAGGACAGTGCGGGTAGAGTAAGCAGTTATAGTCCCCAGACACTGGCAGAATATTGGATGATATTAAAGAATTACTCATTTCTTAGATTCAGCGATGAGAGTATGGGTATGCATTCTCAATTGCCCTTGCTTTTTAGAGATCCATACCAAAAGCTTTATAAGTTAAATGATATAATTCTGGGATTAACTTCAAAATAATAAGGCAGAGGAGGCCTTTGGGGTGGTAGGGCAGGGGGTTGGGAAATGGAACAAGACTGGCCAAACATTGATCATTGTTGAAGCTGGGCAAGAGGTTCAGGGGTTTTCATTGCACCATTCGCTCCCCTGTTGCATTTGCTGGAATTCTCCATGATAAACATTATAAGGAGGCAACATTTCTGGGATGGGGAAGCCTGGGGAAGGAACAAATCTAGGGCAGCAGGTAAAGATCTTCCTGTAGCATAAATTCAAAGGCTGGTCCCAGACCTGAGACATCAGAGAGAATTCTTATTTTCGATCCATGATTGGTTGACTCCATGGATGCAAAGCTTGTAGATGTAGAGGTTTGACTATAGTACCGAGAAGAATCTGTCCAGAAGTGGACCCATAAAGTTCAAATTCATGTTGTTCAAGGGTCAACTGTATATAAAAGCATGTACAAGGGGGAGCACACCATACAGAGAGCGGAGGGATTTACTAATGGGAGAGAGCCAGCTCCCCAAAGCCTGCACAAAAGACAGCAATTTTTTCAAAGGCAAATAGTGGTTTGTCTGGTGGACTAAATGGAAGTGCGTTCAGACAGCAGGAACACCATCTGCAAGGACACGGAGATGAGAAACAATGGAGGTGCACAGGAGTGCGCTAGAGAGGTGGAGGAGGTGAGTTGGAGGGGGAGCCAGCCCAGGGACCTTGAATGCCCTGCTGAAGGGCCTGCTCTGAACCCTGCAGCACTAGGCTTCCAGTGGAGGGATTTAAGCAGCAGCCAGTGAGGTGGGCTCTGTGTTTGTCGGGAAATCCCTCTGACAGTCATGTGTGGAATAGATCGGAGAAGGAGAGCCATAAGCAAGCAGACAGCCTTAAGACACCACTTCACCAGATGCCAGCACTGGGGCATTAAGGCTTGCCCTCCCTCCCAGGCCACTAGGGCATGAAGCTGCACCAGGTTATCATTAACTAATCACAGTGAGGGCTTTAACCAGTGGTCAAGGTGTCCTGGCCAGGTAAGGAAGAACTTTTTGTTGCACACCAACATTCACCATATGGTGCTGGAGAAACCACCAGATCTGATAAATCAAAGAAACAGGTTTAGAATGTCATGGAAAGGCGAGGAGTGGAAGAGGTGGTCAGTCTGTGGTTTTCAAGGAAGGATTCTTCTTCAGCACCCACATCTAATGAGCTGTGCTGAGCGTTCTGTGTCTACCAGCAGCACTTTAGAGAACAGGCTGTGATTTGGGGAGGGGGATTGCAACCCTCTCTTTCCTTGCAACAGCTGTGAGGACACTCCAGTTGCTCACCTAGGTGGCAATCTGTCATCCAAGGTCATGGAAGATATTGCTTGTAGCTGTCTGGCATGGAGACCTTGAAGATAAGATGAGATAGAGAGGTATCAGGAGGCAATTTTCCCTGGAGAGTTATTGCCCATGGGAAGCTTTGCTGTCTGTTCTGAGACATAACTTCATGGACCCAGATCCGGTTGAGGAATCAGGGTGCTTGTTGCTTGGAGCAACCCAGCTGAGAAAAGCTAGCAGGTCATGGTGAGGGGCCCACAGGAATTTGACTGTCAGTTTCCCTTATAAAGGGCCTGGCTAAAGGGAGGAAGGAGGGGGTTCATGGAATAAGTCATCCCTGGGCCAGGCAAAAACATACCTCTGTTATAACAACAACCTTCATCTGTCCAGGATAATGCTTACTAGTGCCAGACACCAGGACACATACTTTACATAAACCCTCTGAATTGGTTTGTTCAGGCCACTGTGACAAAGTACCATGACTAGGTGGTTTATACCACAGAAATTTGTTTTCTCACAGTTCTGGAGACTGGAAGTCCAAGATCAAGGAGTTGTATGGCTCCTTCTGAAGGCTGCGAGTGAAGGATGTGTTCCAGGCCTCTCTCCTGGGCTTGCAGAGGGCCATCTTCTCCCTGGGTCTTCACGTAGTCATCCCTCTGTGTGTGTGTCTGTGTCCAAATCCCCTCTTCTTATAAGGACACAGTCATATTGGATTAGGCTCACCTTAATGACCTCATATTAATTTTATCCCTCTGTAAGACCCTGTTACAAATAAGGTCATGTTCTGAGGTCCTGAGGGTTAGGAATTCAACATATGAATTTTGAGAAGATACAATATAGCCCGTAACACCCTCTTATTTAATCCTTACAAAAATGGAAAGCAGAAACACCTATCGGAGTCATTTAAAGATAAGCATTGAGGCTATGATGCTGTCCTGAAATGATGCCCGTCTCCTTCCCTACTTTATTTTCTATGCCACTTGTATATTTCATCATGTGCCACACATACATGCTAGAATCTGAGCCCCACAAGGACAGAGATTTTATCCATTTTGTGCACGGAGGTGTCTTTAACGTCTTGTACAGTGCCTGGCCCATAGAAGGAGCTCAATAAATAAATATTTGTTGAATATTGATATCACCCTTAAAGGCCAACTCCTCACCTTAGCCTGTCTGACTCTATATGATATGGCCCCTACCCCTGTTATCACTTCCACAAATAACACGAGGGAACAGAGCATCTGAGCCTCACTGCCTCAGCCTCTCCCAGGCCCGGTTTGATTCCCCCTCCACCCCCATATGACAGATAAAGTCAGCATGGTCACAGGATAAGTGCTCCAGCACCCCCTTCCCCTTAGCTGCTCTGGAGCATTGCCCAGGGACCGCTGGCAGCCATGGCTCAGCCCCAGTCATGCTGGAGTGTGAGCACAAAGTTGTTAGATTTGGTTTGTTTTTTTTTTTTTAATGAGTCACAAGTCTGGGGTTTTAGGTGGAAGTTCCTAATTTTTAACGCATACCTTACACCCAGATGGCAATAATCAGCAAGAGCTGAGAGCTATTGCTCTCTATGAAGGGGGCATGAACTGTTCAATTTACCACAAACCTCACCCAAGATGTTTTTTGCTCATTTGCCTTACCTTCCTGGCTACTGATGGTATTTGGCTTTTCAGCTTTTGGTTCATGTCTTCTAGTCAATGCTAAGCTAAACATTAACTACCAGTATAAAGTGGCAACCACCAGAAAATTAAAAATGAAAAAAATCAAACAGTTATCTTAGGTTGCATCAGCAAAGGTACATTGCTCAGGAGAAAGGAGGTGATAGTTCAAGTCTGGTTCCTACTAGTGAGAATTCACATCTAGAGTCCAGGCCACTATTTTAATAGAGATAATGATTTTGAAAAAAAAAATTTGTATAAGGGCAAACAAAAAGGCTGAAGAACTGTCTTTATTCTCTCACCAAAATAAATAAATAAATAAATAAATAAATAAATAAATAAGTACTGTCTTCAATATCTGAGCGGCACCCATATGGAAGATTTATTCTGTGTCACCACTGGTGAGCACAGATCAGTAGGTGGAAGATACAAAGAGAAATTTCACATCAGCATCTAAAAAGTGAATTTTCTCATTGTCAGGGTTGACAATGAGAGGAACTGAATGAGAGGGAGCGACTTCCCTGTCACTGGCAGTATTCATGCTGAGGCTGGCCAGCAGTTAGTGGATATATTGTACAAATGATTCCGGCATTTGAAAGAAGGTTGGACAGGAAGGGGAGCAGGAAGAAATGAAAGAATGGAGGAGAAGCACAGGTGGGTGGATTTATTGAGTGCCTACTATATGCCTAGCATCCCATCTAGACCTAAATAATCTTTCCTTCCCCTTCCAACAATTAAACTCTGGATCAGAGTATTTCCCATTCGATTGCAATTAATTTACAATCCCAGGTGAAAGTGTGTCCACATAGCCCATCAAAGTGCAAATGCAAATTACACACAAATTCCAAGGGGTTTGCAGTTAGGCTTCCTTCTGAAAGGGCAATAGGAACCAGATCGGGAAGCAGATCTAAAAGGTTGCCCATTCCCACCTCTGCCTCCCATGACAGCAGGGAAATTATTGTTCACTTGGAAACAGGGCTGGCAGAGACACTGCCAGAATATTCCATTACAGCTGCTCCTGCTCCTCCGCTCACTCTGACCCTGAGCTACAGTAATGGGGAAAAAATTGTCTTGCTTTGTAAGACAAGCTTGACAGCTGTTCACTGTCTGTCTGCAAGGAGAGGTAATGAAAATTACTCGGCAATTGAGAGTTAACTAAGGGAATCTACAGCGTGAAAAGAGGTCCCCAAGATTCAAAGGGAGAAAAATTGTATCTTGCCGTGCCTACTGTGCATCTCGCTCCATCCCCAGTGGAGACCTTGGCCTCCAAGCATGCATGGTAAAAAGGACCACTGCAATCGGTCTCCCTGCAACTAACTGCTTCACTGCCCTGCGAGTCTTCTCCAAATCACAGCCAATGGATCCCTGAGAAAATGACTACCAGACATCACTCCCTGCTCTAATTTTTTCTATGATACTCAGGATTAAATGCAAACTCATTAATCATATGTGGCTCCTGCCAACCTCACCTACATCACCCTAAGGCCCTGTCCACCAGGCCACTGATGGCTTAAGTGGCATTTGTCTTAGTCTGGGTTCCCTCAAAGTGGACCTAAAGCAAGGACTTGGGCATAACTAGTTCATTTGGAAGGGGATCCCAGAAGCAGAGTGAAGGAGTGGAAGAGCCAGCATAGGCTGTGCTAAAGAGCAGTGTATCTTGTGGATAACTGGAGTTATCCTGCTGCAGACCATCGCAGCGATGGGGAGATGCTTCAGAGTTGCCTGTCAGGGGACAAGGAAGCTGGGATACCTACCCACTGTGTCCATTTCCTCGGGCTGCCATAAGAAAATACCACAAACAGGATAGCTTAAACATCAGTTCTGGAGGTGAGAGGTTCAAAATCAAGGTGCTGCCAGAGCCACAGTCCATCCAAAAAGTTCTAGGGGAAAATACTTGCTTCCTCGTCCAGGTTTTGGACGTTGCTGGAAATCCTTGGCATTCCTTGGCCTGAAACTGCATCACTCTGGTCTCGGCCTCTGTCATCACATGGTCTTCTCTCGGGGTGTCTCTCTGTGTGTTCACATGGCCTTCTTAGAATGACACCAGTCATCAAATTTAGGGCCCACCCTAATCCACTATGAACTCATCTTAACTAATTAACTAATTACATCAGCAGAGACCCTATTTCTAAATAAGGTCACACTCTCACATTCCAGATGGCCATGAATTCTGGGGAAACATCCAGTTCTTCCACTAACTCCCTTCACCCTTATCCTGTCAATGCTGTACAGTGCACAAGCCCGAGGGCTCAGTACAATTCATTTCATTCACCTGCTGTAGACGGACTGGCCTCCTCAACTCAGTCCCTCACACATACTGTTCCCTCTATCTACAACACTCTTCCTCTCAATATCTACATGGCTCATTTCTACTGCTTTTCAGCTCTGTAGTAGACTCCTTTCAGATTCTCAGATTAATTTAGCCCTCTAAAAGCTGGAAACTCATCAATTCATGGAACTAAAAAGTCAGTCTTCAGGCTGGATTTGGGGTTTCAAAGTGTGCCATCTGGGCGCAGTCTCTTAGACAGACTCTCTCCATGCAGGTCCAGGATGGTTATCAGAAGCCGGGCTGCCCATGGTTGTGGGTGGAACCATACTGGAAAGGCAACGTCCTCCCCATTGGCTCTGGAGGAACAGCTGGGACAGAGTCTGGTTTTTCTCAGACCATGTGCCTACCCCCGAACCATTACTGTGGCCAGAGGATTAGAGTGTTCTGATCAACCAGGTCTGGGTTATATGCCACATCTGAAATGAGGGGACAAACACCCAACCCACATGAAATGAATGGGCTTCCCCCAAAGAAGCTCTGTTATCAAAGTAAGTGTAAGGGCCGATCGAAAACAGAGGTGTCAACTAAAAAGTCTCCACTCATATGGAATTTCTTCACAGGACTTTCCCTGAGCCCTCTTCTTACCCAAAATTATCCCAGTGCTGGTCTCCTCTGGAACCCACTTCCTTACCCTCATAGCACTTGTCAGGTGTTTATGTATATTTGTATCTTTAATATCTGCCTCACTGATATTAAATTTATATTTACTCACTGGACTGTGAGTTCCCTGCAGGCACATCTGAACCCCCACACCTATCAGAGCATGCCTAGCCCACAGCAGGTACTCAATAAATACCATCAAGTAGCTTTTGTAACAGGACCTTGTGGTCATTCATTCAATGAGTCATGGAACTGGGGATGGCATTCACAAATCCAAGTTCCAGCCCAGAAGTGGTAATTTTCTGAAAGAGCCTTCCTGCTCGTGGCCGTGGTCAGCATACCTGGAGTAACACCAGTACCCAGCCAGACAGGTTCAGCTCCAAAGCCCACCTTCAGACTGTCACCTGTGAGTTTTGACCTCCAACATTCAGAATGTCTCTTCTCATTGCTCAGCCTGAGTCAGTCTGGCTTAGCACAAACACCAGAGCTCTGAGCAGCCAAAGAAGCCAGGTTCAGATCAAAATTCTGCTTCTGAGGCGGAGGGAAGATGGCGGCGTGGTAGGAGGGAGCAGACCCTACTCCCCCTCTACACACGGGAGAAAAACCAGATCAATCTACGTAAAGATCAGAACAGACACGGAACAGTAATACAGCATATTGGAGAATAAGAGGTCGGAAATTGTAGCGGACACTGAAAAACAAGCGGTAAGGAGAGCTCTTCGGAACAATAAGAGCCCAGGGTTCCAGCGCGCGGAGAACGGGGCGGCCAAGGCCGCGCCCGGCGCTCCGCCAAGCCTGCCCCAGGGCCCTGGGGAGGGAGCTGGGTCAGCCGCTGAACCGGCTGGGAGATCTCAGGGGCCACCGCGCGACTGCGCCCGAGCAAAAGTGGGTGCCCTGCGAGGGAGCGAAAGTGGGTGCCCCGCACCAGGTCACTGCGCGACTTTGAACCGAGTTTTCGTGGTCGCCGCGCGACTACGAAAGCATAGGCGCCCCAAGAGAGACAGAGGCGCGGGCGAAGTGAGACAGCTGAACGAAAATAGACACCCTCAGGGGACCGCACACGGTCTCGGGCTAGTGGACACTCGCGAAAACATAGGCGCAGGCCACTGGAGACAGCTGTGGAGCCAGAGGCGCCAGTTCACCGGCGGGTTCGCAACGCGGACAGCTCAGGCCCAAGGTGCAGGCGCCGGATAGCAGCTGGAACGCAGGCCTCTCTCAGATCCGAATGCAGGCAGCTGTGCCCGAACACTGAAAGCCTCCCAGGGACAAAGGCAGGCGGCTGTGCACGTCTGGAGAACCTAGCTCACACCCATAACCTCGGAGAAGTGCGCACACATCAGGAAGTTCAGATCACACGCTGGAAACCCTGTGGGGAGAGGTGCCCACTAACGCTGGGATACATAGCACAGTGAGGATTGAGTTCTGAACACAGAGAAAAGCAATAAGATCACCCCTCCGCCATTGCAGCCAGCAAGACCTGAAAAAAACCGGCTGGCAAGTTTGAAAACAACAAGAGGGTTTTTTTTTTTTTTTCCCTTTTCTTTTCTTTCTTTTTTTTTTTTAAATTAATAATTTTTTAATTTTTTTATTTCTTTAATATATTTTTATTTTTTAAAATATTTTGTTGTGCTTTGCTTGTTTTTTTTTTTTTTTTTTCTTTTTCCCCCCTTTGGCTGCTTATATTTGTGTGGGGGTGTCTGTGTGCGTGTCTCTTTTTTGTTTTGCCAGTTTGTTAGTGTCTTTTTGTTTGTAAGCCTGTATATCTATATGAGTTTTTAACTACTCCTTCTTCATTGTTTATATCTTCTTCTTTACTCCCCAACTCCTTTTGCCTTCCTTGAATTCCTTCTTCTCTTATCCCCTCTTCCTTTCTCTTCAATTTTTATCTTTTCTACCTTCCTCTTGTTTCCCCTTTCTTCTTTTTTTTATTTTCCCCCCTCTTCTTTTTGTAAATACACACGAGTGAGACAAAACAAACAAACAAGCAAGCCTGGAACTGTGGCGGGGGGAGATCCAGAGTTGGCCCCCAAAAGAGGGTATTCCAGCTGATGAGTCAGTGGAAGCAGTGAACAACAGGATATCCGAAGGAGAATCCACCATTGAATCTCACAGATATTCTACCACAGAAGGTCATACCACAAACCCAGGGAGCCAGAACAGATCAATTTAAGAAGTTGAGGCTAACAACAAGAGTCTTACAAACAATGGGAAGACAAAAGAACAATCCCCAAATGAAAGGAAAGGAGGAAGCTCAAGAAAGAATGCTAAATGAAACAGAGGCAACTCAACTATCAGATATCGAGTTCAAAGCAATGGTTGTCAGGAAGCTCAATGAGCTCTCAAAGAGCTACCATAAACTACAGGGAAGTTATGATGAACTCACGGCAAACTATATCAACATGAAAAAGGAAATAGAAACTATCAACAAGGGCCAAGAGGAAATGAAGAACACAATCTCTGAACTGAAGAACACAGTAGAAGGAATGAAAAGCAGAATCGACGAAGCAGAAGATCGGATCAGCGAGTTGGAGGACAAAATAGAAAAAAATACTCAGAATGAGCAAGATAAGGAAAAGAGGCTTAGAAAGAATGAAGAGGGTTTAAGAGAAATGCAAGACAACATGAAACGGAATAATATCTGTATAATAGGAATACCAGAAGGAGAAGAACAAGAACAAGGGATAGAAAACCTGTTTGAAAAAGTAATGATGGAAAACTTCCCTCATTTGGTGAGAGAAAAAGCCACACAAATCCAGGAAACACAGAGAGTCCCAATCAAAAGGAACCCAAACAGGCCCACTTCAAGACACATCATAATTAAAATGGCAAAACTCCAAGACAAAGAGAGAATCTTAAAGGCAGCAAGGGAGAAAAAGGAAGTAACATACAAGGGGGCCCCAATCAGGTTAGCATCTGACTTCTCAATGGAAACGCTCCAAGCCAGAAGAGAATGGCAAGAAATATTCCAAGCAATGAGAACCAAAGGCCTGCAACCCAGACTACTTTACCCAGCAAGGCTTTCAATCAAGATAGAAGGCCAAATAAGGAGCTTCCCAAACAAAAGAAGTCTAAAAGAATACACCTCTACCAAACCAATGCTGCAAGAGATACTAAAGGGACTGCTTTAAGGGAAGAAAGGAAAAGACAGAGAGAGAAAGAGACAGAGGAACACAGGTACGAAAATGGCAATGAATAAATACCTATCAATAATAACTTTAAATGTAAATGGATTAAATGCCCCAATCAAAAGACATAGAATAGCTGAATGGATAAGAAAGCATGACCCACACATATGCTGCCTACAAGAAACCCACCTCAGGACAAAAGACATACACAGGCTCAAAGTGAAGGGCTGGAAACAAATTTTCCAAGCAAATGGTCAGGAAAAAAAAGCTGGGGTAGCAATACTCATATCAGACAAAATAGACTTCAAAAGAAGGGCCATAAAGAGAGACCCAGAAGGCCACTTCATAATACTCAAGGGAAGAATCCACCAAGAAGACATAAATATTGTAAATATATATGCACCCAACGGAGGAGCACCTAAATACATCAAGAAAATTTTAGAGGACTTCAAGAAAGATATAGACAGCAACACAATTATAGTAGGTGATTTTAACACCCCACTGTCAAAAATGGACAGATCTTCCAAACAAAATATCAACAAAGATATTGTGGCACTGAACAACACTCTAGAGGAAATGGACTTAACTGATATATATAGAGCCCTTCATCCCAAAGAAGCTAAATACACTTTCTTTTCAAATGCACATGGAACATTTTCAAAGATAGACCACATGATAGGACACAAATCAAGCCTCAACAAATTCAAGAAAATTGAAATCATACCAAGCATTTTCTCTGATCACAAGGGACTGAAACTAGAAACCAACCCCAAGGAGAAAAACCCAAAACCCTCAAAATCATGGAGATTGAATAGCATGCTATTAAACAATGAATGGGTCAAGAATGAAATTAGGGAGGAAATCAAAAAGTTTCTGGAAACAAACGATAATGAACTCACATCGACCCAAAACTTATGGGACACAGCAAAGGCAGTCCTCAGAGGGAAGTTTATAGCGATACAGGCCTATCTAAAAAAGACAGAAACATCTCAAACAAACAACCTAACCCTTCGCCTACAAGAACTCGAGGAACAACAACAAAGACAGCCCAGAGCAAGTAGAAGGAAAGAAATAACCAAGATAAGAGCAGAATTAAATGATATAGAGACTAAAAGCACAATCCTAAAGATCAATGAATCCAGGAGTTGGTTCTTTGAAAAGATCAACGAAATCGACAAGCCTTTAAGCAGGCTCATCAAGAAAAAAAGAGAGAGGACTCAAATAAACACAATCAGAAATGAAAGAGGAGATATTACAACCGACACTGCAGAAATACAAAGGATTGTAAGAAATTACTATGAAGAACTGTATGCCAAGAAATTTGAAAACCTAGGTGAAATGGACAGGTTTCTGGAAAAATATAACCTTCCAAAACTCAATGAAAAAGAAACAGAAAGTCTGAACAGACCAATAACGGCTGGTGAAATTGAATCAGTAATCAAAACACTCCCGACGCACAAAAGCCCTGGACCAGATGGCTTCACAGGAGAGTTCTACAAAACATTTAAGGAAGAGCTAACCCCTATTCTCCACAGACTATTCCAAAAAATCCAAAATGATGGAAGACTCCCAAACTCTTTTTATGAAGCCAGCATCATCCTAATCCCAAAACCAGATAAAGACACAACAAAGAAGGAGAACTTCAGGCCAATATCGCTGATGAACATAGATGCTAAAATCCTCAACAAAATATTGGCAAACCGCATCCAGCAACACATTAAAAAGATCATACACCACGACCAAGTGGGATTCATCCCAGGGATGCAAGGATGGTTCAACATTCGCAAATCAGTAAATGTAATTCATCACATAAACAAAAGCAAAGACAAAAATCACATGATCATATCAATAGATGCGGAAAAAGCATTCGATAAGGTACAGCACCCATTTATGATAAAAACACTCAGCAAAGTGGGAATAGAGGGAGCATTCCTCAACATAATAAAGGCTATATATGAGAAACCTACAGCCAGCATCATACTCAACGGGCAAAGACTAAATTCTTTTCCACTAAAATCAGGAACAAGACAAGGCTGCCCACTCTCTTCACTTCTATTCAACATAGTATTGGAAGTATTAGCCACAGCGATTAGACAAGAAAAGGAAATAAAAGGCATCCAACTTGGAAAGGAGGAAACAAAACTATCATTGTTTGCAGATGACATGTTAGTATACATAGAAAATCCTATAGTCTCGGCCAAAAAACTGCTCGACCTAATAAATGAATTTAGCCAAACAGCCGGATACAAAGTCAATATCCAGAAATCAAAGGCATTTTTGTATACCAACAATGAAACAACAGAAGTAGAAATCAAGGAAAAAATACCATTTGATATAGCAAAAAGAAAAATAAAGTACCTAGGAATAAACCTAACCAAGGAGGTAAAAGACCTGTATGCAGAAAACTACACAACACTGAAGAAAGAAATCAAGGAAGACACAAATAAATGGAAACACATACCGTGTTCATGGGTCGGAAGAATTAACATCATCAAAATGTCCATACTTCCCAAAGCAATCTACAGATTCAATGCAATACCTATTAAAGTACCAATGGCATATTTCACAGATATAGAACAAACTCTTCAAAAATTTATATGGAACCATAAACGACCCAGAATAGCGGCAGCAATCTTGAGAAAGAAGAGCAAAGCAGGAGGGATCACAATACCTGATATCAAAATGTATTACAAGGCCACTGTAATCAAAACAGCCTGGTACTGGCATAAAAACAGGCACGTCGACCAGTGGAATAGAATAGAGAGCCCAGAAATAAACCCTAGTGTCTATAGTCAATTAATATTCGACAAAGGGGGCAGCAACATAAAATGGAGTAAAAATAGCCTCTTCAACAAGTGGTGTTGGGAGAACTGGACAGCTTTGTGCAAGAAAATGAAACTCGAGCACCAACTTACACCATACACAAAAATAAATTCAAGGTGGATAAAAGACTTAAGCATAAGCCGTAACACCATTAAAGTCCTAGAAGAGAACATAGGCAGGAAAATCTCAGATATTACACGCAGCAACATTTTTACTGATATGTCCCCTAAAGCAAGGGACATAAAGGAAAGAATAAACAAATGGGATCTCATCAAAATAAAAAGCTTCTGCATGGCCAAGGAAAACAGTATTAAAATAAAAAGAGAACCGACTGTGTGGGAAAACATATTTGCCAATGATATCTCAGATAAGGGTTTAATCTCCAAAATATACAAAGAACTTACACGACTCCACTCTAAGAAGACAAGCAACCCAATTAAAAAATGGGCAAAGGACTTGGGCAGACACCTCTCCAAGGAGGACATACAGAGGATCCAGAGACACATGAAAAAATGCTCGATATCGCTAGCTATCAGAGAGATGCAAATTAAAACAACAATGAGATACCACTTGACACCAGTCAGAATGGCCCTCATAAACAAAGCAACAAACAGCAAGTGTTGGAGAGGTTGTGGAGAAAAGGGGACACTACTGCACTGCTGGTGGGAGTGCAGACTGGTACAACCACTATGGAAAACAGTATGGGTTTTTCTTAAAAAACTAAAAATGGATATACCTTTTGACCCAGCAATTCCATTGCTAGGACTATATCCTAAGAACCCTGAAACACCAATCCAAAAGAAACTATGCATCCCTATGTTTATAGCAGCACAATTTACAATAGCCAAGTGTTGGAAGCAACCTAGATGCCCATCAGTAAATGAATGGATCAAAAAACTGTGGTACATTTATACAATGGAATTCTATGCAGCAGAAAGAAAGAAGGAGCTCATACCCTATGCAACGGCATGGATGGAACTTGAGAGCATCATGCTAAGCGAAGTAAGCCAGGCAGTGAAAGACAAATACCATATGATCTCACCTTTAACAGGAACCTAATCAACAAAACAAAGAAACAAGCATAATATAACCAAAGACATAGAAATTGGGAACAGGCTGAAAGTCACCAGAGGGGAGAGGGGAGGGAATTTCAGGGGAAAAGGGGAAGGATTTACAGAAACAAGTAAAAAGGACACATGGATAAAAACTATGGGGGGTGGAAATGGGAGGGAAGGGCTGGGGTGGTGGGTTGGGGTGAGAATAAAAGACAGAAAACTGTACAAGATCAACAATTAAAATAAAAATTTAAAAAAAAAATATTTAAAAAAAAAAATTCTGCTTCTTAACACTTTTATGGTTGCAGGCAAGGTTCTTAAAGGCAATGAGACTATTTCCACAGTGCTTTTTAAAAACTGTTTTCTCTACCTTTACCTTTCATTATGATGCTATATTTTATAAATCTTTAGGAAGTCTTCTATAAACCTTCCTGGAGCACGGTGGGGATACAAATAAAATGTATCTGCAAAACAGAGATAATATTTACCACGCCAGGCTGCTGAGAAGATTAGTGATGAGGTAGGCAGTGTACCTGGCAGTGAGGAGCTGCTATTGTCACTATTATCATTATTATGGGTGAGGGTGAATCTCAATAAATGCCTCCTCAGACGTCAAGCAGAAAACTAATTTACTTGAAAATAAATGTCAAAGATATGAAAGGCTTATCCAAAAATAAGTAAATGGTCTCTAATCAGGAGGGGTCAGGTTCTAGTATGGTCACGTCATGGGACACTCCTGTGCTGACCCAGCTGGGCCCCTCAGGATGGTCAGGAAGAGGGAACTCAAGGGGAAACTTAGCTAACATGCCATTTGTCCTTAAAATTAAAAATAAAAGTTCAAAGAGATATTTATGTAACTGCAAAAGAGAAAAAAATGAAGGATCAGGAAGAACTTAGAAACAACAGTAGCTAAAAGATCACAGTCATAAAAGCTGCTTTAGAAAAAATTAGAATAATATGACTGAAAACAAAGTCAAAGGTGTAAAGAAGAACTTTGATGGGACAAAAAGCGAACACGCTGAATTTTTAATATCTATACATGGGCGAGTGTGGGATTGAGTTCGGTTGGAGTCTGACCCATTCTCCACCCACCAAACATTTTCAGAGTAAGGAGTGGGACGGAAGTCAGAGATCTTGCAGCCTGTCAGTTCTTAAGTTACAAACACCAACTGGGGGAAGAGTTCTGGTCCCACCTCCAAGACATTTATCAGAAGTGGAGCTAGTTGGGAGCTGGTTTGCTGAGTTAATTGGTTTTGGTTCACTTCTGATAAATGTGGTTACCTGAAGAAACTAATCCATTATGCTATCTGAAAGAGAAGAAACAAAGGCATTTCTGGTGTAAATTATTGTCAATTTCAGTGTAGTTTTTAGGTCCAAATTCTGGTATATAATAAAAAATAATAGGATATGTTTTTTATAAGGCAGAAAAATGTGAAACAAATCAAAAGAAAAATAGGTGACTACATGCAGAGCAAGAGATATACCAATGATGACTTTGAAATAACTATTATAAAGTATGTGAAAGAAATTGGAGGAAATATTAATGTGGGTGAAAATATGAGGAAACTTCAAAAGATAAATGTAAACTCTAGAACAGGAATCAAAGAGAACTTCTACAGTATCTAAAGTGGAAAATTAATTCAATGGGCTAAAGAGCAGACTGCACATCATGAAAAAAAGGATTAGTGAATTTGAAGACAGGTCAATAGAAATTTCCAAACTGAACCAAAGAGAGAATAGGAATTTTTAAAAAAGCAGAATGTTACAGATTATGTAAAGAACTTTCAAAACAAACAAAAACCCACTTTTTAAAATAATCAGAACATTTGAGCAGACACTTCAATAAAGAATGAAATATTGATGCAAATAAGCACCAGAAAAGATGCTTCATATTATTAGTCATTAGGGAAATACAAATTAAAACCATGAGATGCCTCTATTAGAATGGCTAAAATTAAAAAGACTGTGTTGAAGATCTTGATGATGGCAGCCAAGTAGGTGGAAGCTGAGCCCACCTGCTCGTGCCCCCAGTGCAGATTTTCAACTGATCTTCCGACAGGTGACATGAACAATCAATGGATATTAACTGATATGAATTTTTTGAAGCCAAGGAGTCCAAAGGAGGCTTTGCACCATCCCATAAGAAATTCTATGAGTTGAAGGGAAAATACCCTGTGTGAGGTGCCTGAAGCAAAGGAGCAAGCAGAGGAGAGAAAGCACAGCTTGGTAGCTCCTGCCGCACCTGGAGTGAGGACCCCCAACCATAATCAGGAGAGACTTGGGAGGATATATGGAGTCTGGGAGACTCAGGCTGCACACACATAGTGAGCGGCACATCCATGGCTGCAGTGCCAACCAGGAGAGTCCAGGAGAGAAATTCTGGCTTCTAAGACTGGCAGAGGCACCTGTAGGCTATGGCCAGCCCTGACCAAGGAAGATTTTTTGCCTTTTGGGGAATTGGTGTGTGCCAAGCGCCAGGCAGTGGCTCGGAGCTGCAGTGTGGATGCCATATAGGGACTTTTTTTAAAGAGGTGAGCAGGGGCATGGCTGAGCAGGGAACCCACATGCATGTGCAGCTGCCCTGCCAACAAAGAGGACAGAGTCAAAGCACAGTATGTGTCCATGGAACCCAGCTGCCTGGGAAGAGTAGAAGGCTGCATGACAAAGGGATTGCAGGGCCACACCCAGCATGGCTGGTGAGCAGGGGATGTGCACAGAATGAAGGTTTTGGGTCTGAGACTCCTGTGAGAGCAATGAATCAGGACCTGGACAGGCTAGAGCTGGGCACCTGAGATTCTTTGCAGCCAGGCAGGGCCCCCAAACATTGGAGTACAAACCTCTGGGAGGGAAAGGTGTACCCATCCCCTACCTGCAGGATTGCAAACTCTGCAGAAAAATAAAGCTAGGCTCAAGAACTCCCTGCTAGGGGCATATCTGCAGGGGAAAGAAAGAAGCCCTTTATGAACTTTTATCAGGTGCTATGCTGGCTCCTCCTCAAGCCCTATTCCATTGAAAACAGCAGAGAAGAGAGATTAGAAATTGGTGCAGCAAGAGATATTTAGGGCACCACCCAGCCTCAGCTCTCACACAGAGCTGCCATCAGCACCAAGCAGAAGAGAGCTGGTTCTTTTATTCAAATTGTTCCTTCACATGAAACGGACAGCTAATTCATCAGAAACTATACATTGGTATAAATAATCTGGGACAGACCAAGACGTGTGGCACAGGGGTGGGGAACACACCTACCATCTTCCCTGAAGGCTGAACAGCACCTCCCAGGGGGTGATCCACAGATCTCACCTCCTGATCATACCAGAGGCCCCCTCTGGAAGCAGGTGGAGGTGGTACATTCGGTGCTGTTAGATGTTAGATGAACCACCCGTGGGCCTTGTTCTGGTAAAAAGCCAGCAGAGAAGAACAGCAAGGACCAGCCAAGCTTGGAGGAGACAGTCACAGGCTGTGCATCCCTTGTAGTCTCAAACAGGCTGCCTAAAGCTAGATTGGGACACCAGCTGACATCAGGGACAAATCTTGAAAGAGAAGAAAGTAGGCAAACACTAGACTCTGCTGAGATGAATTCCACCTCGTTCTTTTTCATTATTTGCATTATTTTTTCTCCTGCATAGCTAACATCATTTCTATGTCTTCAATTTGGTTGCTATTATTTCACTATTTTTTATTTTCTTTTTTCTTTTTATTATTAGATTTTAGTTTTTAGTTTTAATTCTAATCTCACATTTTACTCTTCCCTTCTCTTACTCTATGTTACCTTCAACCTTCTCTTTCTTATTTTTTAATTTTATTTTTTCCCTTTCTTTTTTTAAAGATTTTATTTATTTATTCTTAGAGAGAGAAGAAGGGAAGGAGAAAGGAAGGAAGAGAAAGAGCAATGTGTGATTGTCTCTCAAGCACCCCCTACTGGGGACCTGGCCCACAACCCAGCCATGTGCCCTGACTGAGAATCAAACCAGCGACACTTTGATTCACCAGCCAGCATTCACTCCACTGAGGCACACCAGTCATGGCTATTTTTTCCCTTTCTATCCCTTCTGTTTCTATTTCTCACTCTTACTATTTCTCCTCCCTCCACCCTCTCAAACCCATCCTTCTTTCCATTAGTGATCTCACAATCTTTTTCCCTTTCCTATAATACCCTTATTGTCATTCTACCTTGATTAGTATTTGCTCAGTTGTAATTGGTATAGAGGTTGTTGTTGCATTTTTTCAATGCTATCCCTAGGTGTTCACTATCTTTTAAAATCTTATATTTTAACATTCCCCTGTCCTACTCCATTTCATCTTCCTCCTTCCCTGTCTTATTTTCATTTTAAAATTTATTTTTTCCCTTTCTTAGCCTGGTTTCTAAGCCTTATGTTTATTCTTTCTAATGCCCTCTAGCTTCTCAAAATCGGTTTTCTTTCCTTTAGATATCTCACACTCTTTTTTCCTTGCTTTCTTTTTTCCTTCTTATACTATTATTATTCTCTGTCCACCTTTATCCATCTTTGCTCCTTTGTCATGGAATTGCTGTGGTGGTTGTTTTTCTTCAACTGGGTTCCTATTTTTTCACTATTTTTTCCCCAAAACCTCATATTGTACTCTTCCTTGTCTTACTCCAGTTTGGCCTATTCCCACCCTATTTTATTAATGTGGTAAATTTTATTTTCTCCTTATCTTTGCCATGTTTCTATTCCCTACTCTTGTTATTTATCCTCACCCTACCCTCTCAAAATCATTTTTCTTTCCTATAGTCATCTCGTATTCTTTTTTCCTTCATATATTCTTATTCTCTTATCACCTTTATAAATACTAGATCATTTGTTGTTGAGATGATGGTAGTGGCTAGGGGGTATTTTTGCTGGTGTGGGTTGTTTTCTGGGATGGTTTTTGTTGTTTTGCTGTTCTGGCAACACCTGTACAACAGCATACAAGACATGGTGGGGAGTGTGACTTTCAGTCAGCCAGCCAAAGGAAAGAACCCACCAATGAATGAATCAACCACCAAAACCCAGTTACAACAAGAGAGCCCACGTAAACTGCAAGACAGACCCTAGAGCATCCAGCTAAACTGCAAGACAGACCCTAGAGCATCCAGCTCAGGAGTTCACACAGACTGCACTGCCAAGTCCCAAGGGAGTTCTACCACAGAAGGCAACTCCAAAAAGACAGAGTCAAAGCAGAACAATCTAATATGCAGAAACAAACAAAAAAGAAAGCCACCTACAACAGGGAAACAAAGAAACAACCCCCAATCAAAAGGAAAAGATGAGAGTCTGAGGGGAGCAGTGCAAGGAGGAGATGCCCACTGCCAAAGCTGCAGCCTTTTCTCAAACCAGGCCTGGGACCTGCTGCCTGGAAACTTCAGTCTGGCGGCTCTGCATGCTGCAGTCTAAGGTTTCTTTACCTGCAGAAAGAAAAAATGATACCTTGCATCCTGAAAGTTCATTTAAGAGACTGAAATTATGGACTTCTTTCAAATTTGGACATGGATAATCGAGGAGCAACGTGACCCAATGAGCCAAATACTGGAAATAAAGTATGCCAGTTCAAACTAGTACTCTGGGAGAGTCTGCTGTTGGCAAATCAAGCCTACTGCTTCATTTTGTGAAAGGCCAGTTTCATGAATTTCAAGAGAATACCATCAGGCCTGCTTTTTCTAACCCAAACTGTGTGTCTGGATGACGTAACAGTAAAGTTTGAAGTATGGGGTACAGCTGGTCAAGAGCGATACCATAGCCTAGCACCAATGTACTACAGAGGAACACAAGCAGCCACAGTTGTATATGACATCATAAATGAGGAATCCACTGCCAGAGCCCAAAATCGGGTTAAAGAACTTCAGAGGCAAGCCATTCCTAACATTGTAATAGCTTTATCTGGAAACAAGGCTGACCTTGCAAATAAAAGAACTGTCAATTTCCAGGAAGCGCAGTCCTATGCAGATGGCAACAAAACAGTTTATTATTCATGGAGACATCAGCTAAAACATCAATGAATGTAAATGAAATATTCATGGAAATAGCTAAGAAGTTGCCAAAGAATGAACCACAGAATCCAGGAGCAGATTCTGCCAGGGGAAGGGGAGTAGAACTTACTGAACCCACACAGCCAATTAGGAGTCAGTGTTGTAGTGATTAAACCTACGGTTTGAACTAGCTCTGGAATATTCTTCTGCTTCCTAAATATTAACAGTGGAGTTGGACCATTTAACCAGCTCAGAATGACTTCAAAAAAAAAAGATACTTATGGTAGAGTCAAGTTTTTAATACAGAAGTATTTTAAGTGTTTCGAACTTAATTTTTAATAGCATGCATGTGACCCTCTGACTAATGTTTCAGCAGTAGAAGGGGGAAATGAGAGCTGTGTGTAACAAGCAACAAGTGCTGGCGGGGATGGAGAGAAAAGGGAACCCTAGCGCAGTGCTGGTGGGTATGCAGACTGGTGCAGCCACTGTGGAAAACAGTATGGAATTTCCTCAGAAAATGAAAAATGGATCTGCCTTTTGACTCAGCAATTCTACTGCTGGGAATATATCCTAAGAATCCCAAAACACCAGTTTAAAGAACTTATGTACCCCTATGTTCATAGAAGCACTATTTACAACAGCCAAGTGCTGGAAACACCCTAAGTGGTTGTCAATAAATGAGTGGATCAAAAAACTGCGGTATATTTGCATAATGAAATGATACACAATGCTACAGCAGCAGAAAGAAAGAAGTAAATCCTACCTTTTGCGACAGCATGGATGGAACTGGAGAATATTATGCTAAGCGAAATAAGCCGGTAGGTAAAAATAAATACCATATCACGTCACTTATGAGAGGAATCTAATGAACAAAATAAACTAACAAGCAAAATAGAACCAGAGACAAGAAACATGGAACAGATTAACTGCAGCCAGAGTGGAGGAGAAAGGGGGTTAATGGTGGAAAGAAGGGGAAGGGACTAGTAAAAGAGTATGTATGAATGACCCATGGACATGGACAATGGTGTAAGGAATGACTGGGAGCAGGAGGTAGACTGGACGGAGAAGGGCAAACGGGGAAAAATTGGAAAAACTGTAATACAATAATGATCAATTTTTTTAGACTTTGTTGAGTGTTGGCAAGAATATACAAGAACTGGAAGCCTCATACACCATTGGTAGGAGTTTAAAATGCAACAACAACTTAGAAAAACAGTTTCTTAGTTTCTTAAAAATTCAGACAAGCACGCTAACATATGACTCAGCCAGTCTACTCCTACGTGTTTACCCAAAAGAAGTGAAAGCAGGTGTCCATACAAAAAGCTGTACATAAATGTTCACAGCAGTTTTATTTGTAATAGTCAAAAACTGTAAACTTGACTGCACCACTGACTCATATTGTGAATGGAGTAGTCTTTAATCTCTTGGTGCTTCAGTTTTCTCATCTGTAAAATGGAGGAAACAAACACCTAATCCTTTGGTTTAAAAATAGATTTATATAGGATGGTATGTATAAGGTGCTAAGCACAGTAAGTACCCTACTAGTAAACAGCCCACTGCCAATGGATTGCTAGCTGAAAATGATGCCAAAAACTCTTAGCTCACAACACATGAGACATAATCAAAAGATGTTCAAACTTTAAGAGAGGAGCTATGGCCAACTTAAGTAAAAGAAATATTCACCTGAGAACAATAGTATCTTCAGGAATGCATCCCATCCACTTTGGGGCACCAGAAATGAAGAGATCCGTTTTCTGTGGGTTCTTTTTCTCCGACCATTAGTAGAACTTCAAGAGTTATGGTGTACACACTTCAAGATGGAGTGTTATCAAAAAGAAGTCTCACCAGTTCCCAACATGGGAGACTGCTTGGCATATGAGGTATTTTTAGCTGCTGATTTCCAAACGGGTAGTCAGATGTTTCTTTGCTGCTCACAGTGGGCGGTCTCTTTGTAGACTTCCGTGGTACACATACTGGGTCTCCAAGACAGCTTGAAGAAGACTGACAATCAAAAGACACTACTCTAGAAAATTTCAATAATTCTGACTTTGTAGCAACTGATTTTTGTTCATCTCCATATAGGCTTCTTGTTGTCTTAGCAAGTAGATGTTTTTCAGGAAAGTGATCTATAAAGGAAATCAAATCTTCATTACTTTCTTATAAAATTGCTGACAGATTTGTCCTGGAGAAACAAAGCAAAAAGGTAATTCAACAATGAAAGGAAAAAATACCACAGATGACCAGGCCCCAGGTTTTTGCTGTTGGTGTCACTAGAACACAATTTTGAAGACTTTTCATAGCTTTGCAGCACTTTGCATGAATTCCAATATCTCCCTTTCCCTCTTGCCAGGAAAGAATTATCTTCTTCCAGCAACAAAATTATCTCCCTGCCACATAATCTCCTGAAACTCTGTTTTCAAATTTTGAAATTCAGTCCTATTTCTTCATTTACATGAACATTGTTAGGCTGCAATATTACACTTTTCCAGTAGGGATCACCTTGTAAATTATGCCCCAGTCCATCAATTATGTCCCAGTCCATCAATTATGTCCCAGTTACATCAATGTGTATAAAAAGAGTTCTAGGACCTTGTTATCAATTCCACATGCTCAAACTTTCATTAACTGGTTTTCTTAAAATTAGAACTCTGTCCCCAAAAATGTCAATAAGAAATTCAACAGAAGCTCAGTCAAGTCAAATTAGATAATACAGAGCATCCAAAGACCTGTTCTAACCCAGGACTGGGCATGCCAAGAGAAGCCATGCACAGAGCTCTACAAAGAGAGAAAGAAACTCAATAACTTCTCAAGTCCCCTTTGCTCTGCAAACAAGCTGATAGGAGTCCTTCTGTGGCAGGTGGAGGGGTGAACAGGGCAGCAAGAAGATGGTGAACTCATGAATGGAAACTCTGTATTGCGGTATTGGGAGCTAAGGATACTAACTTCCTCTGGACCTGAATCACAGGAATTGACAGCACTATGGGTGTGAGATAATAAAGGAAGACTTCTTTTACTTGAAGTCTTATACGTGAAAGAAATGAAAGTGGAAAGAATGATTTACTGTGTTTTTCTTAGCTTTAAAATATTGCTTGCATATTTTTAAATTTTTCAATATAATAAACAAAAAAATAAAGGTCACTTATAATCTATTATACTTTTTTCTGTCTTTCCTTCCCACCTTTCTAGTGACAAGTAAGAGCTTGTACATGGGTTTTGATTTGGCATGTAGTTTTGTAATTCATCTGTAATTTATTGTACATACAAGGGATGGAGCCCTAAATTTTTTATGCAAATAACCATATGTCCAGTAGTATTCGAATGAAATGTCATTTCTTTGGGGTTTTTCTGTACTTTTTACTTTCCCCAAAATACCTATGCTGCTACCTTGATCACAGGTGCATTATTTAATCTTCATACAGCTTTCTGGTTCATCTTTTCTACCTGGTAGCTTGCCAGTAAAGAGCAAAATTCTAGAACCAGACAAGCCCAGCCCACTTACTAGCTCTGTGGCTTTGGAGACATCTTATAAAATCTCTTAGCCTCTGTTTCAACCTCCTAGCCCCATCTGTAAAATGGGGCTAATAGAACTCCATAGGGTTATTGACAATTAAGCATTTGGCACAATTCTTAGCACATATGGAGAATTGAATAACTACTAATTCAGTGATGTTACTATTATCTCACTGCTCTGTTCTAATCACTCAATCAAAAACTCTTTTTGAGTACCTACTGTCTACCAGAAACTGTGCTTGGCACTGGTGTCAAAAAGCAGTGCACTTCTCCAGTAGGAAACCTCCATTATTCTGGTTTTTATTCACCAAAAGGCCAAATGGAATAAGTCCCAAAGTCGGTGTCAGAAAGAATTAGCCCAAATTGAAAGATCAGGCTGCTGAGTTCAAAGGCACAGATGGGTCAGACAGGGGAGGCACCCAAATCTAGGCACATTTATAGGCCCTCCGAATAGACAGAAGCCTCAAAAACTTGGTTCCAGAGCAAATTTATGCCCTACCCAGCACATACAAGAGACATAAATAATTAAAAATGAATTGAGTGCCTTTTGTTTTCCCATTGCAGCTTTTCACATTGCAGCCCATGTAGAAAAGTATAATCTTCACATGACACCTAGAAGTCCTGAGGCTGAGGGATGGACATCTCAGGGTGAAGTCTGAGTGTACCAAGAAAGAACACAGAGTAAGAAAGATGTGTGCTACTCAGTCCCTGCCCTCAAGCACCTGGAAGAAGGTATTTGCACTTAGGTTTCTCATTTATTACTCTTACAAACCTCATATCCTAAGGTGGGAAAACAAAGTGCAAAGAGGTCAAATGACTTGTCTTTCCTGTACCCCATTTTGGTGCCTGGAAATTTGTACTCATCTCTGAACACTCAATTCAAACACCCCTTCCCTGATTTATTTGTAGTCCTTATCTACACCTCTATAATAAGGTGGATTGACTGCCTGGGTTCAAATCCCAGCCTCACAGCTTCCAAGGTCTGTTTGAGTGAGTTACTTAAATTCTGTAGTTTAACTACTTTAACTATGAAAATGCATGATATTAATAATTCCTATCTCATTGAGTGCTGATGAGGATTAGCTGAATTAATATATGTAAAGCACTTAGGACAGTGCCCAGCAAATAGCAAGCATTTCCATAAATGCTGCTGCTGCTGCTACTGCTGATGATGATGATGATGATATGATGAGGGCCTTGTCATACTGAATTACTTGAGGATAGGAATATTGTCCTGTTCGTGAGTGCAGGACCTTGTCAGTCTTCTTACATACTTTGCAAGTGCCTGAAATAGTAGCTCTCCAGAAAAGACATTAAATAAATATTTGTTGGATTACTGGACAAATGAGTTAATAAATTTATCTCTTTATCTCCAATCCCCAGGCTTGAGGAGGTACTCAATCAATGTCAGTTGACTCATTAAATCCATGCATAAATGACCAGCCTCCTGGGTGCCTTAAGTTCTCAAGCACTCCATACATCTCCATTCTCTTCCTGGTAGCTTCTGTCAAAAAGGATGCAGACCTTTGTCCCCTGGCAAAACATTGGAAAGGAACAACAGCCCAGGTTTAGAGGATTTCTAAAGATCCAACCATGGAGAGCACCCCAACTTTAATAAGCACCCTTGAGTCTAGCTGGAGTCCCTTTGTGAGCAGCCAAGGCTAATTTGGTGTTCTTTGGCCTTCTAATACACTTTCAATAGAAATAAAAGCAACTCTGATTTCCCCTTGGGCCTATAAATAATTCATTCCTATGTGTGTGTCACTGACTCTCTTTTAGCAGGAACGTTACAAAGGTCAGGGCCAAATAAATGTCTCTTCAATGTTTGTGCATAATGTCAAAGAGTATTTTTAGGGAAAATGGTGCTCAGGAAATAGATGAAGAGAAACAGTGAGGTAATTGTGTTCAAACTCAGATATTCTCAAATAGACTAGCTTAGGTTCCCCTGACAGCCCCCAGAGCCAGGCAACTGCTGCCTACACTGCTCTTCTTAAAGTTGAGTGGTACAGCTTAAGCTTTTCCCAAACTCAGAAGTGGTGCCAGAACAGTTTTTCTCCTCATTTCTTAAGGCTGCAGATTCCAGCCAGAGTTTAAAAAAAAAAAACAAAAAAACGTTTCTTCATGCATATGAATTAAATGCAATGATTAGCTACCTGGGGAGTGCAAAAGACAACATTGTGGGCTTTAAAGCAAAACAGCCAGATATCTTGGCTCTATCATTCTCTGGTTGTGTGATCTTGGGCAAAGCACCTGAACCTGTTGAACCTCAGTTTCTCCATCCATAAAATGGGGAGAGTAACAGAACCTATATCATAGGGTTATTATGAAAATTAAAGTAAATAATACAAGTATAAAGTAAGCAGCCCTTAAAATTAGATATCCTTTTCCATATGTTTTAGCTGGTGAATTCCAATGCTGTTTCTCTAAATACGTGATCTAGTTTTGAACTGCCAGGAATTCCTCAAGAATTCCAGTTCATCGATGCCACTGTCTTGTTTCCCAGCCCTCTATCTGAGTGCTATCTCTTAAAATCAATTGTCCAGGGAATCTAGGCCCCAACATGGGCTGCTCACATTTGGATAACCAAATCTCATGGTTAGAAAGGGCATCAAGGTCAAGACACCCTTTCTGCAGATGAGGACATTGAGGCTCAGAGAAGCAATGTGACCACTTCAAGAAAATCCAGCTAGTGCAAGGGTCCTTAACCTGGGGCCCACAGACCCTCATGGTGTCCTGATAGATTTAAAGAGTCCATGAACTTGAATGGGAAATAATTAGAAAACAACTTTAATAACCTCTAGCTGAAAGTTTCCATTTCCTTACTTTATACATTGTGACTCTGTCACCAGGAATATTTTCCCATCATATCAAAATTGTTATAGACACCACAAAATACTATTTGTGTTCAGCCTAACCCTGAAATATGGGTAATATTCACTCTGCCAATAGATCTAGTGATTTAGTGCACTAATAAAAATGTGTATTATTATATTACAAATTTGAATTTTTAATATCTTGCCAACAATAAAATCAGTTTCTTTGGGACTTCCAGCCAAAATGGAGGCATAGGTAGATACACTGAGCTTCCTCACACAACCAAAAGAAGGACAACAACAATTTAAAAAAAAAAAAAAACAATCATAACTGACAGAACATTGAACTGTATGGAAGTCTGACAACCAAGGAGTTAAAGAAGAAACATACATCCAGACCAGTAGGAAGGGCGGAGTTGGGCAGCCAGATGGAGAGGGCTTGCAGCAAAGTGGCGGCTGGCGAACCCCAGGCATGTAAAGCAGCAGCAGGCAGACCCAGCGAGGTGGTGATTGTGGAGGGGCACAGCTCACAAGACGGCTGATGGACTGGGCAGTCCCACATTCGTACACGGATAAACCAGGTGAAACTGGGGAGTAACACAGACCACCCAACCCAGGGCTCCAGCTCCGGGAAACAAAGCTTCAAGACGCTGATTGAAAACACCTGTGGGGGTTGAGGTGCCTGGAGAGACTCCCAGCCTCACAGGAGAATTCGTTGGAGAGACCTACAGAGTCCTAGAATGTACACAAGCCCACCCACATGGAAATTAGCACCAGAAGGGCTCAGTTTGCTTGGGGGAAGCAGGAGAAGTGACTGAAAACCAGCAGAGAGCAGAGCAAGTGGCACTGCTCCCTCTCTAACCCCTCCCCCACAAACAGCATCACAATGCAGCAACGTGGATTGCCCCACCCTAGTGAACACCTAAGGCTTCACCCCTTACTACATAACAGGTGTGCCCAGACAAAAAAAAAAATGGCCGAAATGAAAGAACAGATCAAAGCTCCAGAAAAAATACAACTAAATGATGAAGAGATAGCCAACCTATCAGATGTACAGTTCAAAGCACTGGTGATCAGGATGCTCACAGAATTAGTTGAATTTGGTCATTAATTAGACGAAAAAATGAAGGCTATGCTAAGTGAAATAAAAGAAAATGTACAGGGAATCAATAGTGATGAGAAGGAAACTGGGACTCGTATCAATGGTTTGGACCAGAAGGAAGAAAGAAACACTCAATCAGAACAGAATAAAGAAACAAGAATCCAGAAAAATGAGGAGAGGCTTAGGAACCTCCAGGACATCTTTAAACATCCCAACATCCAAATCATAGGGGTGCCAGAAGGAGAAGAGGAAGAGCAAGAAATTGAAAACTTACTTGAACAAATAATGAAGGAAAACTTCTCCCATCTGGCAAAGGAAATAGATTTTCACAAAGTCCAGGAAGCTCAGAGAGTCCCAAAGAAGTTGGACAAAAGGAGGAACACACCAATTCACATCATAATTACATTAGCCAAGATGAAAGATAAGGAGAGAATCTGAAAAGCAGCAAGAGAAGAGGCAGTTACCTACAAAGGAGTTCCCATCAGACTGTCAGCTGATTTCTCAAAAGAAACCTTGCAGGCAAGAAGGGGCTGGAAAGAAGCATTCGAAGTCTTGAAAGGCAAGGACTTACATCCAAGATTACTCTATCCAACAAAGCTATCATTTAGAATGGAAGGGCAGATAAAGTGCTTCCCAGATAAGGTCAAGTTAAGAGTTCATCATCACCAAGCCCTTATTATATGAAATGTTAAAGGGACTTATCTAAGAAAAAGAAGATAAAAAATATGAACAATAAAATGACAACAAGCTCACAGTTATTAACAACCACACCTAAAACAAAAAGAGAGACAAACTAAGCAAACAGCTAGAACAGGAGCAGAACCACAGAAATGGAAATCACATGGAGGGTTATCAGCTGGGGAGTGGGAAGAGGAGAGAGAGGGAAAAGGTACAGAGAGTAAGTAGCATAAATGGTAGCTAGAAGATAGACAGGGGGAGGTTAAGAATATTATAGGAAGTGAAGAAACCAAAGAACTTACATACATGACCCATGGACATGAACTAAAGGTGGGGAATGTGGGTGGGACGGGGTGTGCAGGGTGCAGGGGAATAAAGGGGGGAAATGGCACAACTGTAATAATATAATCAATAAAAAAAACTTTAAAAAAATTTTAAAAACCCAAAAAATCAGTTTCTTTGTCATTCTACTTATTTTTTGTGTGTATTTAAAAATATTTTTGAGGAGAGATCTGTGTCTTTACTCAACTTTGCTTTGGACTGCACACTGAAAAACATTAAGACAGCCAGGAAGTGGCAAAGGTGCCCTCCAAATGTGTCTGCCAGAAACTTCAAACACAAGGCCCCTCTCTGGAGCAGGCTGGGGTCCTCTCAATCTCCAGGCACACCCTGTCTTGTCCATGCTGTATGTACGATCTCCCACCATTCCTTCATATTATTATTCAGGTCAATGGGAAGAAGAGGAGGAGGGGAAGGAGGAAGAGAAGGAAAGCAACATGAACCCCGATGGTAGGCCCTGTCATTGACCTTGCTCTTTCATATAACTTAGTTCACAGCAACCCCATCTAGCATGTAGAGGACTAGAGAGGCCAAGGATTTTGTTCAAAGCCACACAGCTAGTGAAGAGTAGATCCAGGGCTGAAGCCCAGTCTGTGGAATCCTAGACCACTGGTCTACACTGCTCCATGTCCCCTTGTCTCTAACAACAGTGCCCATCTCCATGAGCCCACATGGTCCCCTCCCTTAGCTCCTTAGCAGCCACCCTCCCAAAATGTAATCACATCTAAGTTGTCTTATCTTTGTTTTTATCCAAGATAGTTTATACTACGTAAGTCTCATTGTTTCAAAACTAGGCAAAAGTTTTATGAAGAAGTCCTAAGTCAGAAACATCTGTCTATGGGACTTGAGCAGAAGACTCCTTTGTTGGTTTGTGAGCAAATTGGTTGAAATGAGCTAGGTTGTGCTGCAGCAAAAAGTGACCCCAAAAGCTCAGTGACTTGACAATAAAAAATCTTCATGTCTCTCTCATCTAATGTGTCCATCAGGGCCAGCCATGGCTGTGCTCCATACTTGTTCTTCCTGGGACCTGGGCTGCTGGAGCAGCCACAATCTGGGACATTGCCTTGACAGAGGGAAGGGAACATGGCTCTTAACTCTTCTGCTTGGAAATGACTCATCACTTCTGCGCACATTTCATTGGCCACATTAAGTCAAAATATGATGTCATTGAGGGAGGAAGGAGCATTTTCCTTCGGAGAAGGGGAGTGGATATTCCAGTAAATAATTCAACTAGCAAGGAGAAAAGGCCTGTAAAATGGTGCTGCCTTTTGCCTACAATCTCTAAATGTCTGCAGGTTTGACCTCTAATGCATCAATCACATGTTTACAAGACTGGCCCTTGTTTCCTTTCATTTGTATGCATCACAATTTTAACAACTGTTATGATGACAAATTATCTTTTAAAATTATTGAAAAGGTGCTACTTTAGAGAATGTGTTTAGAGAAAAAACTACCCTCCCCTGTTCCCTTCTCCCTGCAATTCAAGTAGTGCCTTCAAGACTTGGGCACTCCTTGGTCATATGCTCCATTATCCCAACAACAGCCGGGGCACAGAGTGGCTATTCAAACCCAGGCAGAGCCACTTGCTCAGAAATGCTGCTGATAAATGAAGACTGTCTGCTTGACCAATGCAGGGAACAGCAAGGCAGCAAACAATTCCTAAACCCTGTTCTCTAATGAAGGGACCATGCTGGGCTAATCTTTCTCCCCTCTGAATTTAACCACCATGTGAAGACAGACTGCTGATGAGGCAAGATGGATTAGCAGAAGGAACTGAAGAGCTGTGTCACCAAAGTGGTTTCCTTCTTTCCCCTTGATTAATGAAAAGGATGGCTCACTTTCATCTCAGAGAGGTCATGTTGGAGAAATGTTAATGATGTCAACAGGTGATGGATTTTCTCATACCTTCATTCACTGAACCATGCCAGATCAATCAAGCCCCATGGAGGTGGATGGGAGAACTGCAGGAACAAGGCCGTTATAATAAACTTGCTGAGACAACACCATGTAATGGGATGTTGGGGAAGCATGATGGTGCAGTGTGTGCACATGTGTGTATTAAGCTCATATGCAGTTTTTTATTGTGTTTTGCTAATTTTTCCCAACATTTTATTGTAAAAGTTTAAAAATGCACAGCAACATGGATTTATTAACATTTTACTCAATTTGATGTATTATATATCTCTTCTCCATCCATTCCTTATCCATCCATTAAACCATCTTATTTTTAGTTCATCTCAAAGTCAACTGCAGACATTAGTATACTTCTTCCTAAGTACTTCAACATGATTCCCATTAACTAGAGTTCAATATTTATTCATATGTTTTTGTATACAGTTCACATACATTGAAATACATACTTTTTAAGTGTACATTCACTAGGTTTGGACAGTGCATGAATTACTATAATCCAACCCCTTACAAAGATGCAGAATATTATTTATTACCATGCCTAAAATTTTCCTCATTCCCTTTCCAGTCAAAATCTGCTCTTGTTGTAGGTTAATTTTGCTTGTTCTAGAATTTCAAATAAATGGATGTATGCCATGTGTGCTTTTTTGTATCTGGTTTGTTCTGCTCAGTACAGAGCTTCTGAGATTTGTGTGTGTGTGTGCATGTATCAGGAATTCATTCCCTTCCTTTGCTGAGTTATATTTTGTTGAATAAATATCTCTGTTTGTTTAATTCACCATCTACAAGAAAACTTTTAGAATTAAGCATTTAGTTTTAAAGAACATATATTGATTGTTGTTATAATTTGTTGACATCTAAAAATTGGGAGGTTTCACATAAAAAAATCTGAATTTTTGGTTCCTTTTGAGAATCTGAATATTGGGCAACACTGAGCTCACCTTTCAATAATGGTCTGGGCTGAAGGACATATGCCAACCTCAAATGGGACATGTGTTCTCATCACTTCCTGTTGTATACCAAATGGACAACTTCATTCATTTATGCCACCTGTTTATCCCTTGAATCCTGTTAATAGCGACCAAGTGCTCAAAAGTCATTATAGAATGAATTAATGAAGGAGTGAATAAGTGAAAAACCTGGGGTTTCATTGGTTATATTGTGCCAGAGATCCTGTATTACAGAATATATGAGTCCTAGCTTTGGAAACAGTTAACACCTGATATTTGTGTATGGGTTATCTCATAAGTTCCATTCCATTCACTCTTTTCTTATGTAATATGGGGATAAAAATGTTAACTTATCAGTTGTTGGAAGAATCAATGAAATAACCTATTTAAGTTGCCTATCACAACCAGAATGGTAGTTATAATCATCAGTATTTCCATTATTATCATCGAGTGGTTCCCCACAAAAGAAGAGGAAAACCGATTTTTTATTTTATCTTTCCAATGTGGCAATTTGAAACCACTGAATCCTGAAGGAATATGAATGCACCTAAGAGTGGGGAGGAATTTCCTGATACTTATGCCTTTCTTTCTAATATCACCATCTCAAGCATGAGTTTAGTCCCAAATAGAACCATCACAAAAACTTTGAATCTTGTCAACTGAACAGGTACTTCCTTTCTTGTATTTTGGGTGTTTGGGACAAAGAGCACTGGAGAGCTCCAAAGGCCAAATATGCAGTCCAAAGGGTAGAGAATTACAGAAGACAAAATCCAGAAATAGATTCAAATACATACATGATGTTAATATATGATGGCATTGCATGCATATCAGTGGGAGAAAGACAGATTGCTCCATAAATGGCAACAACTGGGACACCATCTGGAGAGACAGAAAGTCTAATCCTTATTTCACACCTTGCACTCAAACAAATTCCAGATGGACCCAAGATTTAAACATAAAATAATGGAACCATTAAAATACTAAAAAAAAGTAGGAAATTTTATTATAAAATCTTGATGAAGAGAAAACTTTAGGACCACCTAAAATTCAGAATCCCTACATTAAACAAAGGTATATTTAAACAAATATAATAAGCAATCTCTGCCTTTAAAAACCACAAGTTTAAAAAGGTACAACACGCTGAGGAAAATATTTATGTAAACCTAAGGAAAAGGTCATTTCCTTAAAATAAATAAACCTTGTAAATCAATAAGAAAAAGACTAACAACTCAATAGAAAAAATGGACCAAGTGTTCTTCATTTATAAAGAAAATATAAATGGCTCTTAAACATAACATATAATATGCTCACCTACATTTTTGTAAGATAAATGTAAATTAAAACTGTAATACCATATTTTTAATTTCTGTTTGACCAAAATCAAAATGTTTGATAACAATTGAGAAACAGTTGTATTTGGTTGAATAAGTATTTCTCATAATTGCTGATGGAAAAAATAAATTGATAAACTATGAAAAGCAATTTGGCACAAACTTTTTTAAATTGATACGTGTAAGATTGCAAAATGATTACCATGATAATGTTAATTAACACGCCTATCAATTTATATAATTACAACTTTGTGCATATGTGGTGAAAACATTTAAGATTTATCTACACTATTAGCAATGTTAAAGCATACAATACATTATTGTTAACTATAGTCACCATGCTGTACATTAGATTCCAAGAATTTGTTCATTTTTTTTTTAAATGGAATGCTGCACAAATTTTCATGTTATCCTTACACAGGGGTCATGCTAATCTCTGTATCATTCCAATTTTAATACATGGGCTGCCGGAGTAAGCGGAGAATTTGTTTATCTTAAAACTGGAAGTCTGTGCCATTTGACCAACATTTCCTCATTTCCCCCAATCATCCCCCAGCTTCTGGAAACCACTATTCAACTCTCTGTTTCTGTGAGTATGGCTTCTTCTTTAATTCCACATATAAGTGAGATCCTATGGTATTTGTCTCCTTCTGTCTGATATATTTCACTGAGCGTAATACCCTTGAGTTCCATCCATGTTGTCACAAATGGCAGGATTATCTTCTTTTGTAGCTGAATAATATCCTGTTAAATACACACCACATTTTCTTTATTCATCTGTTTACTGATAGACACTTAGGTTGTTTCCATGATTTGGCTATTGTAAATAACTCTGCAATGAACATGCAAACACAGGTATTTCTTCAATATAGTGATTTTATTTCCTTCAGGTATCTATCCAGTAATGGGATTGCTAGATTGTATAGTAGTTCTATTTTCAATTTTTTGAAGCCCCTCCATACTGTTTTGCATAGTGCTGTACCAATTTACTTTCCATTGACACTGGCATAAACTTTTAAAATTCAATATGCAAATCATATGTGACCAAGAAATTCCACTGGAAAAAGTTATCCTACAGTCATACCTGGATTGTGTAAAATGTTGTAAATACAAAGATTATTTTCAGTATTACTTGCAAAAGCAAAACGGTGCAGATAACCTTATAAATTAATTATTAATAAGATAGATTATGGTACATCCTTATAATGGACTGCTGTCAGAGCCATATAGAATAATCTCCAAAATATGTTTTTAAAATTGACCAAGGAGTTGGGGGTAGGTACAGAATGATAAGTATGGTAAGCTAGTATTGCTGCAGGGGATGGTGCAAGAGGAACAGATAGAGTATAAATGCATAGAATATGCTGGAAGGACATACAAGAAACCAATGCTAATAGTTCACTCTGGAGAAGGAAACTGCATTGCTGAAGCTGTAGACCCTTCTAAATGTAATACCATGTGCATGTATTACCTATTCTATTGTTGTTGGTGGTGTTTAAAAGGCAGTGCAATTGCCATTTCTGGGTCACTTAAACAGGGATGAGTATTTTAGCAGACTATTATAGAGAACACTCAAGCATCGTTGGAATGGTTCAGATAGATTCCCTTATAACTCAGAAATTCTAGGAATTTTCTTTTTTCTCTTTTTGATTTTTTAAAATATAGTTAATTGATTATGCTTACAGTTGTCCCATTTCCCCCCTTTATTCCCCTCTGCCCTGTACCACACCTCCCATCATCATTCCCCTACCTTAGGTTATGTCCATGGATCATACATATAAGTTCCTTGCCTTCTACATTTCCTATACTATTCTTAAGCTCCCTGCCTATTTTGTACCTACCATTTATGCTTCTTATTCCCTGTATCTTTTCCCCATTCTTCCCCTCCCCCACTGATAACCCTCCATGTGATCTCTATGTCTGTGAATCTTTCCTGTTCTAGTTGTTTGCTTAGTTCATTTTTTTTTTGTGGTTTTTGGGGGGTCCAGTTGTTAATAGTTGTGAGCTTGTTGTCATTTTATCGTTCATAATTTTCGTATTCTTCTTTTTCTTAGATAAGTCCCTTTAACATTTCATATAATAAGGGCTTGGTGATGATGAACTCCTTTAACTTAACCTTATCTGGGAAGCACTTTACCTGCTCTTCCATTCAAAATGATAGCTTTGCTGAATAGAGTAATCTTGGATGTAGGTCCTTGCCTTTCATTACTTCAAATACTTCTTTCCAGCCCCTTCTTGCCTGCAAGATTTCTTTTGAGAAATCAGCTGATAATCTTATTGGAACTCCTTTGTTGGTAACTGCTTCCTTTTCTCTTGCTGCTTTTAAGAGTCTCTCCTTATCTTTCATCTTGGCTAATGTAATTATGGTGTGCCTTGGTGTGTGCGTCCTTGGATCCAACTTCCTTGGGACTCTCTGAGCTTCCTGGACTTCATGGAAGTCTATTTCCTTTGCCAGATTGGAGTTTTCTTTCATTGCTTCTTGCTCTTCCTCTTTCCCTTCTGGCACCCTTATTATGTGGATGTTGGGATGTTTAAAGTTTTCCCAGAAGTTCCTAAGCCTCTTGTCATTTTTCTGAATTCTTGTTTCTTCATTCTGTTCTGGTTGAATGTTTATTTCTTCCTTCCGGTCCAAGCCGTTGATGTGAATCCCAGTTTCCTTCCCATCACTGTTGGTTCCCTGTGCATTTTCCTTTATTTCACTTTGTATAGCCTTCACTCTTTCCTCTATTTTGCCAGCATACTCAACCAATTCTGTGAGCATCCTGATTACCAGTGTTTTGAACTGTGCATCTGATAGATTGGCTATCTCTTCATCACTTGGTCATATTTTTTTTCTGGAGCTTTGATCTGTTCTTTCATTTGGGCCATATATTTTTGTCTTAGTGCACCTGTTACATAGTAAGGGGCAGAGCCTTAGGTATTCGCCAGGGCAGGGTAACCCATGTCCTTGCATTGTGGCACTGTATGTTGTGGAGGGGTCTGAGAGGGATCGATGCTGCTTGTTCAGCTCTTGGCCAGCTTTCACTCACTTCCTCCTCTACCCACAAGCAAATTGGGCCCTTCTAGTGCTGATTCTCCAATGGGTGGTTTTCTGTATGTTCTAGGACCCTGTGGGTCTCTCCAACAAACTCTCCTGTGAAGCTGGGAATTTCTCCTGCCACCTAAACCCCCACAGGTTTTTTCAGTCAGAGATTTTGAGACTTTATTTCCCCAGGGCTGGAACCCTATACAGTCTGTCTCACTCTCCAGTTGTTCCTCCCAGTTTATCTGCACACCAATGTGGGACTGCCTGCTCTGCCAGCCACTGCCTTATCCAGTCTACCAGCTGCCACCTTGCTGTGAGTCCTCCCCACCCCAGCTGCCCATCTCTACCCCTTCTACCAGTCTGGATGAGTATTTCTTCTTCAACTCCTTGGTTATCAGACTTCCACACAGTTTGATTTTCTAGAAGTTCTGGTTATTTTTTGTTTTTAAATTTGTTGTTGTCCTTCTTTTGGCCATGCAAGGAGGCAAAGTATATCTATCTACCTATGCCTCCAACTTGGCTGGAAGTCCAGAATTTTCTAAAACACATCAGCACTAGCACATTTTATTGCAATCAAGATGACAAAAGTATCTTTATTAGATTTGTAGACTTATGACACACATTTGACCTTCAAGTGCCAAGTCTATGGGCATATGACAGAAGGGAGGCTCTTAGGGTCACCTCACCTCCTTGTCATAGCCTTTGGAACAGGCAGGACTTCTTTCCACACAGCACTAGGTGGCCACCCAGCTCCCAGGGACCATCACACACACAGGAATGAAGAACAGAATGTGGTTCTTAACATAAATGGAATTTAGAGCTATTTTCAAAGCTAGAACACATTTAAATCATGCATTTTTAGCTTCCAAATGGTAACTGACATTTGAGGATTTACTATTTGCCAAGTCTTTACATGCATTATCTCTTCTGATCCTCACCATGGCTATATGAGGTGGCTCCTGTCATTATTTCCATTCATGGGTGAGGAAACTGAGGCTCTGGAATGTTTGCCCAAGATCACAATGAGAGACCCAAAGCCAGGCAGTCTGACTCCAGAAAGCCTCTCCTCTGTCCACCCTACACTGCTTTTCAAATCACAAAGCCTTGCCTCTCACCTGACACTCGTGCTCCACACACATGAATTATATTTCTTTTGCTGTGCTTTTTTCTAGAACAAAAGCTAGTGTGGTATACAGAATAATGACCTCCCAAAGACCTCCGCATCCTAATTCTTAGACTTTGAATATGTTATGTTACATAGCAAAGAGGAATACAGATGGAATTAAAATTGCTAAATTGGGGGGGTTACCCTGAATTATCAAAGTGAGCCCATTATAACTAAAAGGGACTTTAAAGTGGACAAAGATGCAGAAGAGGAGGACAGGGTGATGTGACATGAGAAAGGCACAAATGCCCATTGCTAGATTTGAAGATGGAGGAAGGGGGCCACAACCAAGAAATGTAGATGGCCTCTAGAGGGCAGAAAAGACAAAAATAAAATAAAGCAAATTCTCCCATAGAGCCTCCAGAAAGAAAGCAGCCCTGCTAAAACCTTGATTTTAGCCCACTGAGACCTCTTTAAACTTCTGACTTTCAGAACTGCATGATAATAAATTTGTGTTTTTCTCTACTAAATTTATGGTAATTGGTTATGCCAGCCATAGAAAGCTAAACAGATAATGACAAGTGCTATAGAGAAGAAAGTGGGGAACTCTGAAAAGATCATGGGTGACTTAATAGCACATGTAAATGAGAGAAGTGATTACATGTTACCAACTCCATAAAGAATAGACAGGAAGTTGAGCTGGAACTCATTAAGAACTTGAGGTTGTACAAAAGGTCTAGATATATGTTGTCTGACAGAACTTTCTGGAATGATGGGAATATTCTATTGTACATCTACACTGTTCAATGTTGTGGCCACTAGCCACATGTGGCTACTGACCACTTATAACGGGGTTACTCTCATCTTCACCATCACCTCATACACAGTAGGTCCTTGATACAGCATTTGAATAGAACTGAACCCATGTACGTCTGAATAGCTTTAAATGCTTAATGTTGTGTGTGTGATGTTAGGTATTAGCTGTGCTGAGAATAAGTGTGCCGCTGGGAAAGACATTGTCCTGGAGCTAAAAGAGGCTGAATCCCATGGGGCTGGGTGATTCAAAGACACCTGGAAATTCTCCTTCTCCTCGTACACCAGCCCCACTCCAGGACTTACCTCTCCCACAAACCCCTGTCTGCACTATCTTCAACAGCAGCAACAACAACAAACTTTACTCCACAATTAGCAAAGAAGACTATTGAACACTGATTGTATGCCAGACATTTTACTAGGAGCTGTGGATGCAGAAAGAAAGATTAAAGGTTGTCTTGCAGAGAGAGATTAGAGTTCATTTGGGCTTCATAACAAAATACCATAGGCAAGAAACACTTGTTTCTCACAGTTTGGGAAACTCGGAAGTCCAAGATCAAGGTGCCAGCAGATCCGGTGTCTTGAGAGGGACTCTTCCTTATTTGTAGGCAGCTCTCTTCTCTCTTGTCCTCACATGGTGGAGAAAGCAGGAGCTAGGTCTCTTTCTCTTTGAGCCAGTCACTAAGAGGAATGGACTCATTAGGGCCACAGTTCTTTTGACCAGATCCACAGATCACTGCCAATCTTAGCTCAGTGCTCTGGTGTGCATGGGCCCCCTCACTCTCCCCACAAAACCTCTGAAAGTTAATTCAGGGCAGATGGGAACTGGTTAGCCTTCAGTCATTTCCAATCTTGGAACCTCCAAAAATAGCTAAACTCTAATGCATATTTCAGGTTAGACTTGTTTATTTTCCCTTTCTCCTGAGCCAGAGCTAATTTCCCTAGAGGGGGGAAGAAAGCAAAGTCTGCAGCCAGTAAAAGAAAAAGAATAATTGGCTTCAGTTTCTCCCTTGATTGCCCATGGGGTGATGTCTCCTAGCTTCACACGTCAATGCTCTCGGAGGCCCTGAGAGCAGGGCCTTTCCTCTCCATGAGCAAGATGTTCAAATACATCCAACACTGAAGTCCAGCAGATGCCTGATTCTGGACACAGGATTCCAGGTTCTCTCAGTTTGCAAGGGGTGAAGCAGGAGTCAGCAGATGGGTGCCAATCTTGGACCTTTCCCAAGAGCTAAGCAAAAAAAAAAAAATTACTGTTGTTTAAACTCCAAAATGAGGAAGGACCCTGGTAGAAAAATTTATGATTTAGATGTATTACTATCACAGGAACTCAATTATATTCACCCAGAATGGAGAATGGTGAAAAAATGAAGAGAAATGCTTGAAATCTGCATCCATTGTTGCTAGCAATTTGTGAATCACCTTAGGCTGAAAGAGTTGCAGGTCCAAACATCCTTCTGCTAATGGAGCCACCTGGGTAAGGATGGCCCTGCAAATCCACCCAGGTCCTTTCAGCCTGAGGTCTTGTATGGCTCTGCTAGCAACCTCATTCTCCTAGGGTGTGAAAGAAGTGTATGACTTCAGAACCTCAAAAATGAGATGCTGAACAATACGGTGGCAGAGTATCTGGCAGTGATCCTCACCTCGGAGTGTCATAAAGACCTGGGTAGGGGGCAATCTCTGACTCCATCTCCCAACTGCACAAAATCAAAATGCTAAAACTCAACACCCAGAACATTTCACAAAGAAAGGGATTTTGATGAGCTAGACAGCCTGGATAAATCATGGCCTTTGAGACCTGCTTAAATCACCACACTGCTTTTCCCTGCACAGTCTCTTAAATTCACAGAGGTGATAAAGTGACTAAAGCCACCAGGATCTGGAGTTGTCTTCTTTTTTGCTAGAGACATTCTGGAAAGCATGACCTCTGAGAAGCAGCATTCCAGGACCGTAAGAATAGGAGCAAAACCCAGAGCAGTCTGGCCCTAAATGGACTTTCCCTTTCAGAATTCACATTTGTGAACACACACTATGGGCCTGGCACTGTGTAGTTGCATCCACACATAGTGATGCTGTTTCAGAGGTATTAATATTCCACTTTTGGCAAAACCTTACAAGTTAAGAAGGTTTTATATATTTATTCCTAATTTACATATGAAGAAAATTAGGCTCAGAAAATCCAATGACCTGTCCAAGGTTACTTAGGTAATGTGTAATAAAGACAGGGTTTGAATCTATATTCAAAGTTGAATGAATTCTTCCCACTACACTGATCTAGAAGATATGGAATTCCAAGCAAAGTCACAGCACTTTTCTTGACATGGATCAGAGAGCAATTTCTTTGACAGTTCTGCTAGTCATTGCCCACTTTCAAAAGGAGGCTCACTTGTTTCTCTCTTGCCTCTTCCCTGCCTGAAAACCTCATTTGCCTGAGATCTTAAACAATGCCTTTGGCTCATCCTTTCAGGAAATAGTGGAGGATGGACAGAATAGTTTTTCTGGAGCCTGACAATGTCTAAGTGAAAATGTTTTCTCCAGTAATAGGCTGTCAGGATGAACCTTGTCCAATTCTTTTTCACTTCCAGGACAGTTAGTATCTGTTCCACCTGCCCTGTTTTTTCCAGGCAACTTCTTCTTGGAGAAGGGATAGCACATATGTTTGCGTAGTGTTTCTTCCCCACCCTTCCCCATGGCAGATATTTCTAATCAGTCTTGACATTTCATCTCACTGATCCTAGTCTCCACCCCATCTTCTCTATTTAGTTAAATTCCAGGCATCCACTACCAACCCAAGGAAAACTACTTTCCATCCCTTTTTCTATAGCAAGACTCCATCTGAGTTTCCAAACCAAACTTTTGCACTGGAAGAAGGATATCAACCCTCTCCCCATTAATCTGCTGAATGCAAAACTCATTTCAGAAAAGTCACTTCCTATTAAAGACTCTCAGTGTGGAGTACACTGTTAAACCATTTAACCTAACAATCATTAATTAAATATGAGCAGGATTTGTCGCAATGTGAATTCTTAACAAGTCCATTCCATGTGACCTCACTTAAATTTTTGAATTTCCTTTGAAAATTTGAGAAGTTCAAAACATCTTGAAAAGTATATGATTTCTAAGGGCACTTTGTAATCCAGGGTACCAATTATGGGTTAAACTAACAATATGGGTGAGTCTGAATCTCCCCACCACGCAGGTCTGCACTGAGCCTCAATAAGTTAGTTACATGATGTAGCAAATTCTACACGAGCTCCACCCTCAAGGGCAGAAGTGGTTGCATAATTTATAGTTCATGTTCAGCATTCCTCACAGGCAGATGCATACTTCACAGTGACCTGTGTGGGGGCTCCCTGCATCCTCTCCTCTCCCAAATGCAGTAAGTTAAAAAAAAAACTCCAGCAATCAGGGTTTGTCACTGTTGCTTAGATGAGATCAGGAGGCCAGTGTTCCTGGAGGTGGAGATCACAGACTCAAAAAAGATTGTTTATCCAGCTTCATCGAAGCCCACTCAACATCGAGGGTGCCAAAACAAAAACAGAAGAAACAGAAGTAACTCCTCTTCCATGTATGTTCCACTCAGAAAATTTTGTTCTGATTTTTCTCTTCCTTGCCCCTAGAAAGTTCTGATCAAACTGTCATTTGCATATTGCCTAGGTTTAGCCACATATATTCAAATTAAAGATAAACCCTCTTCACAGGGAAACCAGCTCTTTCATAACTAGAAGCCTACTTGAAATGTAAATGTTGCTTCAGTCCTAACTTAAGAATTCTTCTGACTCATATGGGAATTTAGTCTGTTCCTCCATGTGGCATGTGTACCAACACTCTCCACTTCTATGCCCTGAGCAGACATCACTGATAATCATGACTCTCATTCTGAGATGGGAAGCAGCCTCAGAATTGCCCTCTACATGGGGCTCCAGGAAGACACTATCAGTCAGTGAGAGCTGGCATCTAAGATAAAAGCTGTCGCCATGCTGGCATCTAGAAATTATTTATGTGAATGCCAGTTGCTCAAATTTTACTGGGAAAAATTACATATAATCCTTCTTCCTACTCCCACACTTGTCTATCACAGTCCTAGGCTGTGCCTCAATACCAAGCACCACACAAGGACTGTCAATAGAAGAACCCAGGTTGTTCCTGCTTTTTCCCAGCTTACCCTTGAATCTATTCAGCCTCATCCTATTCTATTGACAAGATCTCCCCTGTCCTTAGACTTGGCACTTACCCATTTTTCTCTGGTCCCTTTGAATCCTAACATTGAGACTCTCCAAGTATCTAACAGACGCCTTGCAAATCAAATCCTGGTTGACTTGTCCTAACCCCCTTGCGGGGAAGAAAAAGATTTGGACAAAGTCAGCCTATTCTAGAAACATAGTAACAACAATTGAACTTCTAATCTTTGCAAAGTATCTTCACGTCCATGATCTCAGATGATAATCCAAATAACTTTGGGAGGCAAGTTTTTAAATGAAGTTTGACATCAAACAGGAATGGGTCCAAACCTTGGCTCTATTAATTACCAGCTGAGGGACCATTAGCACATCGCTTTGCCTGTCTGAGGTTCATTTTCCTCATCTGGAGAGTGTAGCAGCAGCTGCCTCATAGGGTTCACCGTCCACATGGGACAAGCATGCTCCTGAGACCAGGGGAAACCCTCAGGCAGAGTAGCAGGCTCTTTGCAGACTGAAGCTGTTGGCAGGAACAGTGAGTGCTAGGGTGTAGATGAGCAAAGTACCAAAGCCTCCACCACATTTGCAGAAAGTAGAGGCTGGAGGATGAGATGGCAAACGCAAACTCATACAAATACTGAATGGCAGTGCAGCAGGAAAGAAAGGCATTGTTCCAAGCTGTAGCTGCACTAGTTGGTCAGCTGTGAAATAATATTAACACCTCCCTGGTCATGTTTTATGTGGAGTGAATTGTGCAATGTAGGTGAACTACCTCACACAAAGCTCAAAAACTATTGATGGCAACAATACTACTCAGTGGCCTTTCCCTTCCCTTCCAACCCCAGGATTCTTCCACTGGGACAAGCAGCCTCCCTGCAAGTTTTATTAGAATTGGTTTTCTCCAGCCATCCAGTATATTGAATATTCCCTATTACCAGGCCCCATGTAGGAGGTGGAGACACACTGGTGAGTAGACCTGACCTGGGCCCTTCTCCTGGACACGGATAAGCAATGAAATGAGTGCAACAAAGGACCAGGGGTGCTATAGAAGCAGTTTCCATAGCAGTGCTTCTCAAATATTAATGTGAATGTAAAGACCCAAGAATATTACTAAAATACAGATTTTGACTCAGGGTCTGGGGTGCGGCTTATGATTGTCTATTTCCAGCAAGCTCTCAGCTGGTTCTGGTGCCACACAGTTTGAGCAGAGAAACCCTACAGAACTAGCTGAGGAAGCAAAGAAAGAATTAATTCATTCTTGGGGACAGATACTTGCTGGCTAATCAAGTTATCTCAGTGTTGGCCTCCTCTCCTTTTGGAAGGAGGAGGGGATTATGGAATCCATAAAATGGAAAGGTTCATTCAAGTTGATTTAATGCAGACATATAGGAAGGCAACCCTCTTACCATCCCCAAAAGAGAGATGTCCGGTATCTTCATGAAGACACGAAGAGGGAAAGAACACTGTGCCCTCTCTGGATAGTGTCTGAATATTTGAACAACTGAGAAATTTTTCATGGTCCCAGTTCTTGCATGGGAGTAAACAGAGGAAACTTATTGAAACCAACACGCCTCCCACCAGCCTGCAGTAGTCTCTTGCTTGCACCTGTGGGACCAGAATCAGCATGCAAGCTCAGTACCAAATGGGCACGCTGGTGAGGTTACAGCTACTGAATACATAAGCTGGATAATGAGGTGAGCAGACTTCCAGATTTCTGATTCATCCCCTATCTTTTCTTCCTGAGAAACTTCTCAGTCCTTTCCCTTTTCTTAAACACATCCATCTAATTAAGCCTAAATGAGCTAGCAGGAAGATCATGCAAATTGGGTTAGATTTCATTTGAAGTTCCCTCAACCCAGATATAAGATAAATGGGAGCTACCAAATGGGCTGCAGGGGCCTCAAGGGTCAATCAATATTTTCAATAAGCAATGTGTGTATTTATTAAACATGTCATCATATAAGATTATGTTGTCATTGGTGGGAGAATAGGGGATGAGATGGAGAATTCTGTATTCTTAGAATAAACCCTTTCCTTTTTTATCTGCTCAAACTAACTTGATTGGGTTTCGATTACTTGCAACTGAAAGACTCTTGATTAAAAGAGAAGTTTCCAGATGGTCCAGGCCAGCAAATGCTCCCAACTCAAAGAAAATTTGTTGATGAATGAATGAGTAATGCTAACCTAAAAGGAAGAAATTATGTGAAATTTTTGGTATCAGCAAGACACTAAGGAGGCCTTCCTTCACCTCTAAAATCTTTCTCCAGTGTTAGTTGCTTAGCCTCTGACAAAAGGAACATGACAGATTCAACACTGGCAAAGAGTGAGGAGAATTTGATGTTTGGAAAGAGTTCAGAGTACAAACATGTGAGTCTGGGTTCCAGACTCTGCTCTACCAGTAAGTAATCAAATGCCCTTTAATAAATCACTCAATCCTCAGTTTTTCCAACTGTAACATTGATCTGTTGTAAAAACAGGTAGGCTGCCTAGATAGTATCTAGGGGATACTATGCCTAGATAGTATCTAGTATCTAAGTATGCTTTAGGGGAAATTGACTCCAAGCCCCAAAAGAGGAGTAAGCTCTGAGTGGCTGAAGCTAATCAGTATCTTTTAGTCTGCAGGCCACGGTCCCGTTCAGGAGTGGGCATCTGACCTATGGAGGTGCAATCGAGGGAAATCTCCAGAATCTTGCATGAAATGTAGAAACACAAGTGCTCTTTCTGACCCATGGATGTGAATGAAAAAGCATGAAGCATTGTTGGCTGTAACTATATTGTAATCATGAAAGAAGCCAGCCTGAGAATGAATCTGATTTGCAAAGTAACTGGGAAAAAATTAGAGAAATTCAGCTATAGTAATGATCACACTGCATCCAAAACTGGTACATATTTCCTCTGGATATTTCAATTCTATGTCAGTAAGTTCCCTTTATTCATATGGAGTTGAGTTTTTTGTTACTTGAAAATGAATACATCTATCTATGGATTGATTCTGAGTTTCTAATTAAAAATAAAATGAAATATTTTAAAATGTGTTTTTACACATCACAGGATGGTTTAATGCGTCTGAACTGAAATCATGATTCATATGAAAGTACTTTGTCAACCCTAAAATTCTGGAGAAAGGTAAGGAAGTGTGGATACTGCCCTGAAAACATCTGGAAGTAAAAGCGTTCATCTTTCTCCAGGGACCAAAAGATAATTTAGTTAAATGGAATAAAAGAGGCAAAAGGAAGGATTCATTTTGATAACAATTGGCTTTGAGAAGAAAAAGCCAATTATTCAGAGCTTCCTACTTATTTATTTGGTTCTGCTTAAGAGGATCCACCAGGCCAAGCACGATTTGCCTTAACTGGATTGGTTCAGAGAGAGTTGTGAAGCACAGGTTCACCCTCTGGAAAATTCTATCTCAGCACAAGAGGTAGAGGAAAAAAAGAAGAGTCCACTCCCCTGAGGAACCCCCAGGGAGGGCCCTAGTTTCTGTGCTGCTCTGGTCTGAGGCTGCTGCAGAAAACCCGGTGGGAGTGGGCTTGCTACTGGTCCTTATGTCAGCGAAAAGTACTCTGGTTCAAGTCCATATGCTGCCACTAAACCTGCATGACCTTCAACCTCTCAGAGCCTCAGTTTCTTCATCTGCAGAATGAGAATACTAGCATTGCTTTGCTTGGCCACGTCATGGGATGTGTCAGCTGGAGGTAAGTATAACTCTTCTTGCCATTCTAAAGGAAAGGTCTCTGGCTGGTATGGGTCAGTGGATTGAGCACTGGACTACGAACCAAACAGTCACTGGTTCAATTCCCACTCAGGGCCCATACTCCAGTTGCAGGCCAGGTCCCTAGTAGGAGGCATGTAAGAGGCAACCACACATTGATGTATCTCTCCCTCTCTTTCTCCCTCCCTTCCCCTCTCTAAAAACAAATAAAATCTTTTTTAAAAAAACAAATAAATAAAGGAGAAGAAAGAGGGAGAGAAGACCTAAAAAAAAAATTCACATGAGGAAATAGAGGATACAGGTGACAAATGGGTGAATTTTACATTATACCTTAAACAAAAATTTCTGCTGTAGACTCTTAACTTGTCGTATAGGCATTTGAGTCATTTAAAAAAAAAATCTGTTGAGTCCCTACAGTACAACATTCCAGGTACTGAGTACAGATAGAAACAAGACAGAAAAGGGTCCCAGCTGGTGTAGCTCAGTGAGCCGAGTGTGGGCCTGTGAAGCAAAGGGTCATGGGCTCGATTCCTGGTTCGGTTACATGCCTGGGTTGCAGGCCAGCTTCCTCAGTGAGGGGTACTTAAGAGGCAACCACACATTGATATTTCTCTCTCTCTCCTTTTCCCTCCCTTTCTCTCTGTCTAAAAATAAATAAATAAAATCCTTTAAAAAAAAAAAAGACACTTCCGGCCAAGATGGAGGCGTAGGTGGACACACTGTGCCTCCTTTCACAACCAAACTTAAGGACAACAAATATTTAAAACAAGAAAACAATCAGAACTGATAGAAAATTGAACTGTATGGAAGTCCAACAACTATTCATCCAGACTGGTAAGAGGGGCAGAGTCACGGCAGGAAAAAGTGGAGGTGCGGGCCCGGACACACAGGCAGCAGCGGCTGGCAGTTCCCAGGTGCACAGGCGGCAGCTGGCAAACCCCGGGCACAGAGGGGCAACTGTGCAGATCCAGTGAGGCTGCGCAAGGCAGCTGGCTGACTAGGTGGTCCCACATTCCCGCACAGATAATCCAGGCGAAGGGGAAGCAGCAGAAGGGACTGGAATCCGAAACAGAGCAGAGCAAGCGCCATTGTTCCCTCTCGGACTCCGCCCCCACATACAACGTCACTACCCAGCCACTGGGCTGCCCCACCCTGAGGAACACCTAAGGCTCTGCCCTTCACTACGTAACAGCTGCAACCAGACACCCTCCCGCCAAAAAATGACTCAAACTGGAGAACAAATCAAATCCCTAGAGCCAATTCCTCTAAGTGCCGTAGAGATAACCAACCTATCAGATGCACAGTTCAAAGCACTGGTGATCAGGATGCTCACAGAATTGGTTGATTTTGCTCACAAATTAGATGAAATAATGCAGGTTACAATACGTGAAATGAAGGAAGATGCACAGGGAACCAATAGAGATAGGAGGAAAACTGGGACGCAAATGGAGTGGACCAGAAGGAAGAAACTAACAACCAAACAGAAAACAAGGAAGAAACAAGAATTCAAAAAAATGAGGAGAGGCTTAGGAACCTTCAGGACATCTTTAAATGTCCCAACATCTGAATTATAGGGGTCCAGAAGGGGAAGAAGAAGAGCAACAAGTGGAAAACTTATTTGAACAAATAATAAAGGAGAACTTCCCCAATCTGGCAAAGGAAATAGACTACCAAGAAGTACAGGAAGCTCAGAGAGTCCCAAAGAAGTTGGACCCAAGGAGGAACACGCCAAGGCACATCATAATTACATTAGCCAAGATTCAAATGAAGGAGAGAATTCTAGAAGCAGCTACAGATAAGGGGACAGTCACCTACAAAGGAGTTCCCATCAGACTGTCAGCTGATTTCTCAAAAGAGACCTTGCAGGCAAGAAGGGGCTGGAAAGAAGTATTTGAAGTCTTGAAAGGCAGGGACCTACATCCAAGATTACTCTATCCAGCAAAGTTGTCATTTAGAATGGAAGGGCAGATAAAGTGCTTCTCAGATAAGGTCAAGTTAAAGGAGTTCATCATCACCAAGCCCTTATTATATGAAATGTTAAAGGGACCTATCTAAGAAAAAAAAGATAAAAAATATGACAGTAAAAAGACAGCAAACTGACAGTTATTAACAACCACACCTAAAACAAAAGCAAACTAAGCAAACAACTAGACCAGGAATAGAACCACAGAAATGGAGATCATATGGAGGGTTAGCAATAGGGGAGTGGGAGGAGGAGAGAAGGGAAAAGGTACAGAGAAAAGTAGCATAGACAGTAGGTAGAAAATAGACACAGGGAGGGCAAGAATAGTGTGGGAAATGTAGAAGCTAAAGAACCTATGACACATGGACATGAACTAAAGGCAGAAAATGTGGGTGGAAGAGGGTGTGCAGGGTGGAGGGGAATGATGAGGGAGAAATGTGACAACTGTAATAGCATAATCAATAAAATATATTTTAAAAAAAAGACAAGATATGTGCCCTCACAGATCTTATATTCTAGAGGAAGGAGACAAATAATAAATATGTAAACAAATAAACAAGGTTATTTCATATATTGAAGTTGCCCTTGCTCAGATCTCATCTCTGGAAGAGGCCTACCCCAGCTGCCCTCTTCAACATGGAACCTTGCCTCACTGGCACTTTTAATTCTCTGCTTTCTTTCCCATAGCTCATAACTCCTTCTAACATACTAGATAATTTATCCATATCCACATATGTATTGTACATTTTCTGTCTCTCCTGTGAGAATGTAAGCTCCATCAAGGCACTAATTATTGTTTTGTTCACCAGTATAACCCAAATTCTAAGAACAATCACTGGCACATAGTAGGTGCTCAGTAAATATTTGTTGACTCAACCAATTTAATGCAAAGTGCTAGAGAAAAATTGAGCAGGGTAACAGGATGAAGAGTGATGGGATATAAGGGGAACTGAGAGCCTGGTATAAATAGAAGTATAAGAAGGCGTCTCCTAGTAGGTGGCCTTCCAGTTAAGAGCTGCATGGTGAGAAGTGGGCAGCTGAGATGAAGATCTTGGGAAAGCATCCCAGAAAGTAAGGATGGCATATGCAAAGGTCCTGAGGCAGGGAGGAGCTTGGTGTTTTGGAGGGCTAGAATGGCAGAGATACTAAAGAAGGAGGGTGAGAGGCAGAGTAGTGGGAGACATGGCTGAAGAGGTATGAATTGGACATGAATTTTGAACCCTGCAAGTTGAATACAAATTCTCCACTGAGCTACAAAGTATCATAAGCTATGGGCACAGTTATCAAAGTGTCTGGAATATAAGCAGAAGGCTCTTTGATAAACTCTCATTAGGTCCAATTCATTCTCCTTTTTCTTATGGGCAGTTGACTGAAGAATAAGGGGATATTTAACCTTTCAAAGAAATGACCCAGGTGGGCTATGACAATCACCATCTCCCCATAACTAAAGGTCTGTCATGGAGAAAATGGCACAGAACTGTCCTAGATAAAAATCAAGCCCAGTGGGAAGAGGCCACAGGGAGAGAGATTTCAGCTCAATATGAGATGAGCTTTCTCACAAATCCTACAAAGATGAAATCCAGGTAGTGAGTTCCCCATCAATGGAAGAATTCAAGGTTGAACTTTTACTTGGTTGGAATAGTTGAAAGGAGCCCAGGCAGTGGGTAGACTAGATGATCTGCCAGCCATGCAATTTGATGATTTTATGACAGTTTTTTAATCTTGCCATCTAAACACACTAGTGTTTGATTTTACCTTTGTTTACAAACCCCATCATTAAAAATCCTCACAGAACACATCTAGTAATAAGGTAGCAAAGACTGGAATGAGTAATAAGTGTTGAATGTACCCATCCTTTGTTCAATAATACAATATTTTTCTTGAATAATGCATGAGCTGCTTTTCATCTCTGAAATGAGAGTCTATAATCTCCCTGTGCATCAAGTGAATGTTTTTAAACATTTATAAATGGAAGGCAAAGGCAGTGGTGAGAAGTTTAAGAACAACAAAAACATGCATAGCTTGGAACCGGTATGGGCAAGAATGCTTCCATTAGTATCACAGAGAGATGGAAGGAAGCTGAGAGGCCACCATTCCATCCCCATCTATCACTGTACTCAAGGCCATGCAAGCAGACAATAATCCAGGTCAAAACACCCACTCTAGAGGGGTTTTCCCCAGACCATGCTGATTTCCAGTCTCCAAAGAGGACTAGATTAGCCCCTAAAGTTTAGTACTTTGCTCTCAAATTATTTTAAACTCTCCCCAACCTTCACCACCACTCTGGCTATCTGTGTGGTGGGTAAACTCACATGGACAGTGGCAGACATACTAGTGTTTATTTCTTTTTTTTTTTTAAATATATTTTATTGATTATGCTATTACAGTTGTCCCATTTCTCCCCCATCATTCCCCTCCACCCTACACACCCTCTCCCACCCACATTCCCCCCTTTAGTTCATGTCCCTGTGTCATAAGTTCTTTAGCTTCTACATTTCCCACACTATTCTTGCCCTCCCCCTGTCTATTTTCTACCCACCATCTATGCTACTTATTCTCTGTACCTTCTCCCCCTCTCTCCTTCTCTCACACCCCTGTTGCTAACCCTCCATACGATCTCCATTTCTGTGGTTATGTTCCTGTTCTAGCTGTTTGCTTAGTTTGCTTTTGTTTTAGGTGTGGTTCTTAATAGCTGTGAGTTTGCTGTCTTTTCACTGTCATATTTTTATCTTCTTTTTCTTAGATAAGTCCCTTTAACATTTCATATAATAAGGGTTTGGTGATGATGAACTCCTTGAACTTGACCTTATCTGAGAAGCACTTTATCTGTCCATCCATTCTAAATGACAGCTTTGCTGGATAGAGCAATTTTGGATGTAGGTCCCTGCTTTTCAAGATTTCAAATATTTCTTTCCAGCCCCTTCTTGCCTGGAAGCTCTCTTTTGAGAAATCAGCTGACAGTCTGATGGGAACTCCTTTGTAGGTGACTGTCCCCTTATCCCTTGCTGCTTCTAGAATTCTCTCCTTCATTTTCATCTTGGCTAATGTAATTATGATGTGCCTTGGCATGTTCCTCCTTGGGTCCAACTTCTTTGGGACTCTGAGCTTCCTGGACTTCCTGGAAGTCTATTTCCTTTGCCAGATTGGGGAAGTTCTCCTTTATTATTTGTTCAAATAAGTTTTCCACTTGTTGCTCTTCTTCTTCCCCTTCTGGGACCCCTGTAATTCGGATGTTGGGATGTTTAACGATGTCCCAGAGGTTCCTAAGCCTCTCCTCATTTTTTTGAATTCTTGTTTCTTCCTCGTTTTCTATTTGGTTGTTAGTTTCTTCCTTCTGGTCCACTCCATTGATTTGAGTCCCAGTTTTCCTTCCACCTCTATCAGTTCCCCATGCATCTTCCTTCATTTCACGTATTGTAACCTGCATTATTTCATCTAATTTGTGAGCAAAATCAACCAATTCTGTGAGCATTTTGATGTCCAGTGCTTTGAACTGTGCATCTGATAGGTTGGCTATCTCTTCACTGCTTAGAGGAATTGGCTCTGGGGTTTTGATTGGTTCTCCGGTTTGAGCCATTTTTGGTGGGTTTTTTGTTTTGTTTTGGTTTGGTTTTAGTCTGGTCGCGGCTATTACATATGAGGGGTGGGGCCTTAGGTGTTCCTCAGGGCGGGGCAGCCCAGTCGCTGGGTTGTGACGCTATAGGTGGGGGCAGGGTCCAAGAGGGAACAACGGTGCCTGTTTCACTCTCTCATGGACTCCGGTCCTTTCCGCCGCTTCCCCTTCACCTGGATTATCTGCGCACGCGTGCATGCTGTTACGTAGTGAGGAGTGGAGCCCCTGGCGCTCCTCAGTGCGGGGCAGCCCAGTCGCTGGGTTGTGGCACTGTATGCGGGGGCGGGGTCTGAGAGGGACCAATGGTGCCTGCTCCGCTCTCTCCTGGATTCAGTCCCTTCCGCCACTTCCCCTCTGCCTGGACCGTCTGCTCGCGCGAATGTGGGACCACCTGGTCAGCCAGCAGCCCTGTGCGGCCTCACTGGTTCTTCACAGTTGCCCCCCTGTGCCCGGGGTCCACCAGCTGCTGCCTGTGGGCCCAGGGACTGCCAGCCACCACCTGTGAACCTGGGAACTGCCAGCCGCTGCTGCTTGCGCTCCCGCTCCTCCACCTTCTCCCTCCGTGACTCTGCCCCTCCTACCGGTCTGGATGAGTGGTTGTTGGACTTCCGTACAGTTCAATTTCTATCAGTTCTGGTTGCTTTCTTGTTTCTAAATATTTGTTGTCCTTAATTTTGGTTGTGAGAGGAGGCACAGTGTGTCTGCCTACGCCTCCATCTTGGCCGGAAGTCCTAGTGTTTATTTCATTTCCCCTTATTTGTTAGTGTTAGAACCTAGATTCAGCACTCCACTAAAAGACTACATTTCCCAGACTCCCTTGCCAGGTGTGACCACATGACTACATCCTAACCAATGAGATGCAAACAGATATGGTCAGGGAATGGGGACAAGGAATTTCAAATAGGATCTCTAAAAGAAGTTGACAGCACTGAGCAGCACCCCCTTTTGCTATTTCTACTCTCCCCCTTTCCTACACTGCATGTGCATAAGCAGGAACAGAAGGGGAGGAGACCCAAAGGCAGGCAAGAACCAGATCATGAAAGGCCTCAAACACCAAGCCAATGAGTTTGACCACCTCTATCCTTTGCTGGTTTCCTATACTAATGACACCTGCCATCCCACCTGAAAGCAATGGACCACTTGAATCTCCGTTCTTTGATGAGGAAGATGGCAGAGTAAGGTCCTGTTTCCTTTTGGCTCCCAAGGCAAATGGAGAGTGATGCATTTTACTTTAAATATTCTCTCAGTGATCTCTTTGTCTTCCATCTCAGAAGACTTCAGCAAAGTGTAGAAACAGGGTCTCTTGTTTAAAAAGAAAAGGCATAATAACAGCTAACATGTAGGCCTTAAGCTAAGCACTTGTCTGATATGCATTTCATTTATTCCTTATGACAATGCTGTGGGGAAGGAAGGACTATTCTACCTCTTTACAATGCTGAGAAAATAGGTTCTGAGAGGCTATGCAGTAACTGAGCATACACGGGTGGGACTGGAGAATGAAGAAGCCAACTTGATTCTTCCCAGTTTTCGAGTTGATTCTTCTGGTCACATGCTTCTCTCTAGATCTCTAACTTCTGTGCATGAACAGAAGAGCTGTGTGCATGAGAGAGACGAGGAAAAGATTGCTGGGTTGGCGAGAGAGAGAAGCACACATCACCCATGAGCCAAAGGCTAAAGGAACCCATCAGAACAGCAGGGGGCAGAGTTCGCACTTCTAGGCTACAAAGTGGCCACAGTAAAAATAGAGGTGCACAGTGGGAGACTGTCAGCATCTGTTTTACACATATGGCATCATTTCGGTCCTGCTCACTGATAAATATGACTCCCATACAGGCACTGTGAGGTCTGGAAGTTTGCTTGGAAGACCAGTGGGGAAAGAATGTATCATCATTTGAGGGCTGAGAGGTAATTAATCAATATTCTCTAACAGAAAAGCCTGTTCTGTAGATATCCCTTGTTCTATAGCTATTAAGATGTCCCCCAAAATAATAATAAATTACTTATTGTTGAGTAATGTAGGCCCTTCCTATTTTCATTCAATCCTGAAATCCATCATGTTCGATAGCATTACCCTAATTTAATGAGTGAGGAAAATGAGGCTCGGTGCAGTTAAGAACCATGGTCAAGAGCACACAGAGAGTGATGAGCAAGGGATTGTAACCTGACATGGAAGTGGCTGTTTCACTGAGCTATGCCACCTCCCAGAGTTAACATCTCAAAGCAAGTGAAAAATGAGAACTGGAATCCAGACAAAAGGGAAAAATGAGTGGGCCCTCGAGCATCCATTCTCAGTGAAACCTTTTTACATTGGAGGCGTCCAAGTCACACACCATTTCTGGCCCCACTCAGTGGGTCCCACCCACGCTTCCCACAGGAATGTCCCCTGTTCAATCTAAGCATTTGAATTAACATGATTTTTATCATACGTGAAGCCCACAGCAAGCACAGTCCAAGGACCCTAAAGACAAATGGGAGGGGGCGAGAAGAAAAAATCAATAATATGATTGATGTTCAACTTTAAAAGCCAAATGTCAATCCTTCTTCTTTCTAAAGATGTTGATTTAATTAACCCAGCAAACATTGTGTGGAGGTCTGAGCTCTGGTCTCTCATATGCTGGCTTTAAGGATTTATTTCTTATGACCATAGCCTGTACATCTAAAAGCAAGATGTGGAGGGAGATGGTCTTCAACCCAACTCTAAGACATCCACCCTGTAAGAATAAAGGTTTGCAGGGGTCATGTCAGCCCAGCAGGAATCTTATGTTTAGGAAAGGAATGAAATTACACCAGGTTCACAAAGCAGAATTCACCCTTCCACAGTTCTTGCTCTTTTCTGTGGCAAGAAACCTGCTTTCAGCTGGCACAGAGGTCAGAGCTCCCTTTTCTCTGGGTTTACAGGGAGTGGAAGGATACACCTCTAGTCCTCCCCTGTTCCCCTAAGGCTAGATTTCTTGAGGAAACAGGCTGGTCTCCCTAGATGGTGGCCAGCCCAGGAGGCAGGGTGAGGCTCTGGAAAGTCACCCTTCCCAAGGAGACCACAGTGCCTCTTACCAGCTTACGACTTGGAAAAGTTACTCAGCCTATCCATATATCACTTACCTCACCTGTAAAATGCCCAGAATAATCTCATTCTCCAGGCTGACATGTCAAATTAGTTAAATACTGTTTGTTAAGCATGCAAGCACCATGCCTGAAAGATAGTAGCTGCCCAATTAATAGCACATACTATTATAATTATTCTCTGTATAATCTCCTTTTTTTCTTTATTTCCAAACTGGCTTGGCTTAGAAAACATGTTATAAATAAGCTACACATATAAAAAGATTCATAAACTATATAGGCCTGTGTGCACATAATGCTTTGGTATTATTTCATGTAAAGGGAGAGGAAAAGATTCCCATCAGACCAATGTGAATGGAACAAGCAGGAAAGATCATCTCCAAATTTTGCATAATTTGTTGGAGTCACATCTGGCCTAAGATCCCTGGGCACATGTTCTGCTTGAGTTGAGCTAAGCTGAGTTGAACTGAGTCAGGTAGTTAAGTTGAGCTGAGTTGAGTTGAGTTGAGTTGAGTTGAGTTGAGTTGAGTTAAGGGCTGCATTCTTGTGGGCAGCATGGTCTTGTAACCGATAAGACAGGAGGGTAAACATAAAAATCAAGGTCAGGAGCCCCAGCCTGCCATCCTGAGAGACTGTCGCAGGTGAAGTATTTCAAAGCAAAGAGCTATCCACCAGACTACCAAGTTTATGATCCTGGCTCCACCACTCAGCAGCTGCATAACCTTGTCGAGTTGCATATTTAACTTCCCTGTGGCTCAGCTTGTCTATAAAATGGGGATACTAATGATAAACACATCACATATCATAAAATTAAATGAACTGACATTTATAAAGTGCTTAGAACAATGCCTGGCACATAGTGTGAACTATGCAGGGTTAGCTCTTTCTCATGACTGTTAGTCCTGTCAGCAGGTATGACAGGGTAAGGAGAAGGGAATGTGGAGACCGAGGGCTTCCTGGGCCAGGGGCTGGCTCCTTCACATGCATCATCTTGGCTAACTCTCCCAACAATTCTCAATTGTCTGTTCAGCTTTCATTGGTCTTTTAGTTTGTGTGTCTTCAGCTCCAACACACTATCTGGAAGGAAGAAATGAACAACTCCGTTAGGAAGACCAAACATTCACAGTTTGCCAAGTAATAGGCTAAGCTCATTACCCATTATTTTGTTTTAATCTGCACAGTAACTCTGATGGTCTAGGTACCATCATTATCCCCCCTGCTTACAGGAAAGCAATCTAAGAATCAAAGAGGTGAAGTCATTTTCTCAGGAAGGCGCAGCTTACAAGTGGCTGAGCCAAGATCAAAATCCAGACTTTCCGAGCCCCTGCCCTCAGCTACCCTGCCTCTCTAAATCAAGACTTTTGGGGCACTTTTCAGATGAGGAAGAGACCAGATAGCACTTGGAGAGTCAGCCTCCAAGTCTACTGTTCTATTCCCTGCACCCCAGCTGCTCCACATACTGTCCTAATGCACCCTGTCCCGACTCCCAGAGGTATGGGTGATGTTTATTCTCTGCCTGTGGTTCCTGAGTGAGTCAGAGGCCAGATGCGTGGACTGAGGCACACAAATAGTGGTCAACCTGGAACTGATGAGGCTCCTGTGTTGGGGGAAGGAGCCCATCCCCCGACAGCTTTATTAGTCATGACTTGCGCAGTGCACAGCAGCACTCGGGGAAGCAGGACCTCCTTAGCACTGGGAAGCTGTAGCCACTGCCTTGAAGGATGGCCGCAGAGCATGCTGGTTTCTGTGGAGACTAGATCCTGACCACCTTGCCCAGAGCCTTGCCCTCTCAAGGCTTTTTCTCTTCCTTTCTAGGAAGATCAACAGGACCCAGAAGCTGTTCCCCTGATAACACAGGATACAATCAGGACTTGGAGACACCCTGGGTATAGGTCTTACTGCTCAGATAATATGACAATTTCTAAATATTGAGTTCCTCACTATGCCCCAGACACTATTCTAGACATACATATGGAAGAAACGTGTAGTTTCAAGGACTGGGGTACCGGGGAAGGGAGATTAAGGGAGCACTGGCATCCGCTGACTGTGTCTTCAGCTGTTAGGGTAATACCTTGACATGTGGGTCAGGCACTTTGCGCCCATTGTGTTGCTCAATGCTCTCGGCTCTTCCTAGGATAGTGATGTCATGCCCATTTGACCAATGGAGAAACTGAGGCCATGACAGGTGAGCTGACTTTCTTATGATCATGCAAACATATTTGCTGCAATGTTGTTAGAGAAACCATACAAGAAGCCTGGAAGACTCAGATAGAAAGTCATCACAGAAGAATACGTTTGCACATATTTGTTCTCCCATCAAGCAGCGGTACTGGCTCCACCCCAGCACAGCCCTGCCTTCCACCCACCCCAACCCCACCTTAGATTCTGGAGAAAACTAAGAAGGAGGCAGTAGAGTCTAGTGGCTAGAATTTCAAACTCTGGCGTTAGGATTCTAGAGTTCAAATCCTGATTCTGCCTCTTGCCAGCTATGTGCCCTCAGGCATATTACTTAACCTCTCTGAGCCTCAGTTCCTCACTTGTAAGTGGGGCAACTTAATGAGACCGGTGCCCATGGGGATTGTGAGGACTCAGATGCCTCATCCAAAGCACCAAGCCCAGTGCTGAGCATGTAAGGTGTAAGCTGCTCTAATTATCATCATTTCTTAAAAATCCTCACCCAAGGATATACTTACTGATTTGAGAGAGAGAAAGAGAGAGATCAGTTGCCTAGTGTTTATACCCCAACAGGGATCAAACTCACATCAAACTAAATATGTGTCCTGACCGGGGATTGAACCCACAAAGTTTTTGTGTATGGAACAATGTTCCAACAAAGCCACCAGGCCAAGGCTATCATCATTCCTCTCTCTGATCCTCACATGATTCTGCAAGGCAGGCAACAAGGAGTAATCCCGTTTTACAGAGGTTCTTTAGATGAGGCTTGAGCCTAGGTCTGTCAGACACAGAAACTTACATTGTCCCCTCTCAAAGGCCCCAGGTGTAAGCATGGTTGGTCCTGATGGAGCGCAGCCTGCTGACTGCTGGTAGGGTTGTGGGTCCAGACAATTCACCTTGGACACAGACCAGGGCTTTAACTCACTGCAGCCCTTTCTGCTGAGTTGAGAGGGATGGCCTCTGAGTCCCTGGAGAGACAGGCCACCCCTCCCCGAGCCAAGGCTGAGAGAGCTGAAGATTGCCTCTCCCCTCCGAGCCCTGACCTGAGGAAGTCAGGCTCACAGAGGGCCAGTTCTCACTCAGGTGTGTTCCCATGACAAGTGCAGAAGGAGTGTCTTCCTCCTTCTGGTAGGAGTGCACTGGGCCAGGCACTTTGCATCCATTATGTTGCTTAAGCCTCTCTGCCCACACTGTGATGGCAATGTCGTCCTCATGTAACAGATGGGGAAACTGAGGCCAAGACAGGTGAGCTGACTTGTTTATGACCATAATCATGAAGTAGCAGAGGCAGGATTCAAACCCAGAATGCAGGTCTGTCTGGGGCCAACACCCCCCATCTCTCTCTCTCTCTCTCTCTCTCTCTCTCTCTCTCTCTCTCTCTCTCTCCCCCCACCCCACCCCCATCATCATGCTGGAGGATTAGTGAGTTACAATCCAGGTCAATGCTTCTGAATCTAGTGCCCACTACCTCCAAGGCACTTAGTAAGCATTACCTAGCTGAGCAGCTGATGAAATGTTTATGTCTGTGTTCCCCATATAAAACGCCTTACGATGGTACAGTAACTTTCAGTTTCCAAAAAACTTCCACGTGTCTTCAAAGCTGGCTACTCAAAGTAGCAACAAGGAACCAACAGCAGAGGCATCACTAAGTACTTGTTAGATAAAAGTGCAGAGTCTCAGGCCCCACCCCAGACCCACTCACTCAGAATCTGCATGGGAAGAAGAGCCCTTTGTGATATACATGCACCTTAGCGTACAAGAGGTATGGCCTTAGAGCCCTTGACTCCAATCAGCTGGGAAGAAAGTCCTCACTGTAAGCAGAGTCCTTAAGTGACTTGTCTAAAGACACACAGAGAAAGAGCAAGTGGCCCCTCACCACCCTGGCTGCCCCTGAGTGTCCACTTCACTGGGAAACTGGCTCATCTACTTGAGTCTGCTCACATCTTCCAGGTGAAAGGAAGCAACATCATGGGACACAACCAATTAGTCTCCTTAAGCCATCAAGGAAATAAAACAAACGGTGGTATTAGCAGGAAATAGTGACCCAGGCTCCCCAGCAAGACAGACAGGGGTTCAGTCACTGAAGTCTCAGGTTGTGTATTTCAGGATCTGATTTTATGTAACGCAGTTTTACGTAGCATAGCAACACTGAGCTGAGCTGTGGGAGCATTCCTCCGGGAACCCGATTTCTCCAGGGTGTATAATGAACCCAGTGCGGGGCAAAAGCACATCCTTCCTGTCCTTCACTGAAGACTGGGCTGCAGCTGGACTACTTACGGGTGTTTATCTGCAGAGTATGGGTAAGTAGCATTTTTAATCTATTTTATTCTTTTCCTATTTTCAGAAGGAAAATAACAACTCAGAGGAAATTTTAAACGGAGCAAGAAGACTTGTGAGTGATTTTGAGTTTCACTGCTGCTTGGAAATCAGTCACAGGATTTTCCGGATTTATGAGGCTAACTTGGCTGTGGGTCAAGCAAAGAATTCGCAGCTTCAAACTGAGCAAGAGAAAGGAAACTGCCCCTTACAAAACAGCAGCAATGAGCCTCACACTTTGTTATTTTCATGCATGTGATCAATCCTCCCAATAATGTCCCTTTTTTTTCCAGAGGGGGAAACCAAGGGTCAGAGAGGATACGTGATTTTTCCAAGGTCACACAACTAACAGGCTGGAATACCAGCCCAGGTCAACTTGACTCAAAGGCCCAAACTTTTTCCTTGGCATTCCACTGCCCTGTGCCTTTGTAGCATTTATTGACTTTTGGTACACTTAATTGTTCCATGTGTGTTCAGCAAGTGTTAGCACAAGAAGAACAAGAGACAGATTTTGTGTCCTTGACCCATTGTAATATGCACAATCTACTGAATGTCTACTGGGTGCCAGATCCTGAAAGGACCTTTGCCTATGTTTTCAAAAATCCATAGTTAATAAGTACCTGCATATGCATGTCACCTCCCGCCCATCACCCGTGACAGATAACCATAAGTGATTAAGCCACCCTTTACTGTGTCCCCAGACACGGCCTCAGCATCTTTCTTAACACCATGCTACAGGAAGCCACTGACTAACAAAGGAGTGTTAGTGTAAGAGGCTTAACCAGATGTCTTGGAGCCAGGTCATAGCTGCTCACAAGAGCAGATAGTGGGTCTCTTTTCTCAACTCTGTGGCTCTTTTCCCAATTCTGTAACAGGATTTTCTCAGTGGCAGTGGAATCTGTTTATTCAGGTCTCAGAAGTTTGTTTAAGGTTGGGATTTTTGCTCAGCTTTTAGTACCCACTCTACAAAATGTAGCTACTCATATCATCACATCACATTCTTTCTTTCCACAAACACTTACGAACACCTGCAAATAACTCCAGAAAGGCCCTTGGAGACCCAGGGTCTAGCAGGGCATGGCAAAATGGTGATAGAGGAAGGGTCGAAGAAAGCCTAATAATAATAGCTAAACATTTATTAGGCAACTATTATGTGCCACCTATACTATTCCAAGCATTCGTGTACTTGTCTCATTTAATCACTACAATGGAAAGAGTATTATCATCATCCAATTATTTAGAAGGAAAACATGCACAGAGAGGTAAAGCAATCTGCCCAAGAGAACACAGCAAGTAAGAGACAGAGGACAATGTAAATCTAGGCAGCTGGCTTCAGGGCCCTTTTTCTTAACCACTTGACAGAGGAGGGTTTGCCTGAACTAGGTTTTGATGGATGAGTAGGAGTTTGTTTGATAGAGAAAGGGAACATGAAGAACTCTTGAGCTCAAAGGCAGAAAAGTGCATGTCTGTTTTTGGACACTTAATAGGAATTTTGGATAAAGGAGAGAATGGGTGCAAAACACTTAGCCTGTGCCTGGCCCGTGGTAAACATGTTACTTGTTATTACTGCTTGACGTAGAGGGACCAAAGACTGGAATTCATTCCTTGGACAGCAGCTTTCACAGCACTCTGAGTCACAGTGTGGGGGAGGGGGCAGGAAAGGGGGCAGAGAGACACAGGAGCAGAGCCCAAAGCAGTCTACTCCTGAGAGTGATTTTTGAAATATCAGGTTTTTGTTAAAAAGTCATGCAAATGTTGCTTTCTCCTCCATAATATATTTATATTTGTTATAATATAAAATGATATCTTAAACCTTCTTCTGTGGAGCAAAAGTGACAACATGAGATGATGTGTCCCTGTTCCTGTGTGCCGGATTTCTCACCCTTGGCACTATTGACCTTTGGGGTAGGACAATTCCCCATCATGGGGTCTATGTTTACCCATGACTACAGAGCAGTCTTGTTTTGGTCTTGGCCCACCACAGTTACAGAGAGCCTTTTTCTTTCCTTTTTTTAAACAATTTTTTTTAATTTATTATTTATTTATCTTTTTAGAGGGGAAGGGTAGGAGAGAAGGAGAGGGAGAGAAATATCAATGTACGGTTGCCTCTCGTGTGTCCCCTGCCGGGAACTGGCCTGCAACCCAGGCATGTGCCCTGACTGGGAATCGAACCGCGATCCTCTGGTTCGCAGGCCCGCGCTCTTTCCTTTTTTTAAAATTTATTTATTTATTTATTCTATTGAAATGTACTTGGTATATAACACTGTATAATTTAAAGGTGTATGACATGTTGATTTGATACAAACACCTTTACCGTGTCATATAATTATCATTTCCTTTTGTGTCGTCAACAATTAAGATCCAGTCTGTCAACTTCCAGCCAAGATGGAGGTGTAGGTGGACACACTATGCCTCTTTGCACAACCAAAATTAAGGACAACAAAGATTTAGAAACAAGAAAACAACCAGAACTGGTAGAAAATTGAACTGTACGGAAGTCCAACAACCATTCATCCAGACTGGTAAGAGGGGCAGAATCGCAGCAGGAAAAAGTGGAGGTTGGCGGAACCAGGCGCACAGGCAGCAGCAGCAAACAGACCCCGGGCACAGGGTGGCAATGGCAGACCCAGTGAGGCCGCACAAGGCAGCTGGCTGACCAGGCAGTCCCACATTCATGCGCAGATAATCCAGGCAAAAACAGGGAGTGAGACAGACCTCACAACCCAGGGCCCCAGCACCAGGAAATAAAACCTAAAAACACCGATTGAAAACACTTGTGGGGGTTGAAGTGCTAGGAGCGACTCCCAGCCTCACAGGAGAGTTCGTTGGAGAAACCCACAGGGTCCCAGAATGTATACAAGCCCACCCACATGGAAATCAGCACCAGAAGGGCCCAATTTGCTTGGGGAAAGTGGCAGAAGCAACTGGAATCCGAAAGAGCTCGGAGCAAGTGCCATTGTTCCCTCTCGAACCTCACCCCGCATACAACATCACAACCCAGCAACTGGGCTGCCCCGCCCTGGGGAACACCTAAGGCTCTGCCCCTCACTACGTAACAGCCACAGCCAGACCAAAACAAAACAAAACAAGACAAAACAAAACCAAAAATGGCTCAAACGGGAGAACAGATCAAAGCCCCAGAGCCAATTCATCTAAGCGACCAAGAGATAGCCAACCTATCAGATGCACAGTTCAAAGCACTGGTGATCAGGATGCTCACAGAATTGGTTGATTTTGGTCGCAAATTAGATAAACAAATGAAGGCTACAATAAGTGAAATGAAGGAAAACGCACAGGGAACCAATAGTGATGGGAGGAAAACTGGGACTCAGATCAATGGAGTGGACCAGAAGGAAGAAAGAAACAAACAAACAGAAAAGAATGAGGAAACAAGGATTTTAAAAAATGAGGAGAGGCTTAGGAACCTTCGGGACATCTTTAAAGGTCCCAACATCTGAATTATAGGGGTCCCAGAAGGGGAAGAGGAAGAGCAACAAGTGGAAAACTTATTTGAACAAATAATAAAGGAGAACTTCCCCAATCTGGCAAAGGAAATAGACTTCCAGGAAGTCCAGGAAGCTCAGAGAGTCCCAAAGAAGTTGGACCCAAGGAGGAACACACCAAGGCACATCATAATTACATTAGCCAAGATTCAAATGAAGGAGAGAATTCTAGAAGCAGCAAGGGATAAGGGGACAGTCACCTACAAAGGAGTTCCCATCAGACTGTCAGTTGATTTCTCAAAAGAGACCTTACAGGCAAGAAAGGGCTGCAAAGAAGTATTCCAAGTCATGAAAGTCAAGGACCTACATCCAAGATTGCTCTATCCAGCAAAGTTGTCATTTAGAATGGAAGGGCAGATAAAGTGCTTCTCAGATAAGGTCAAGTTAAAGGAGTTCATCATCACCAAGCCCTTATTATATGAAATGTTAAAGGGACTTATCTAAGAAAAAGAAGATAAAAAATAGGACAGTAAAAAGACAGCAAACTCACAGATATTCACAACCACACCTAAAACAAAAGCAAACTAAGCCAACAACTAGAACAGGAACAGCAACATGGAAATGGAGATCATATGGAGGGTTAGCAACAGGGGAGTGGGAGGAGGAGAGAGGGGGAAAAGGTACAGAGAATAAGTAGCATAGACAGTGGGTAGAAAATAGACAGGGGGAGGCAAGAATAATGTGGGAAATGTAGAAGCTAAAGAACTTCTGACACATGGACACGAACTAAAGGGGGGAATGTGGGTGGGAGGGGGTGTGCAGAGTGAAGGGGAATGATGGGGGAGAAATGGGACAACTGTAATAGCATAATCAATAAAATATATTTTTAAAAAAAGATCCAGTCTGTCAGCAACTTTGAAGTCTATAATGCAGAATTGCTGACTAGAATCACTATACTGTGCATTAGATCTCCAGAACTTGTTTATCCACCAGTTGCTAATTTGTACCTTAAACCACATGTCCCCAGTTCCCTTGAGTCCTCAGCCCCCCATAATGCAATGCTTCTCTCTGCTTTTCCTAATGTTGATGTCCTGAGAAATTATTTCTGCTCAAGGGAGCACACCAGGGTTGAGGCGTGAGTGCCGGGCCAGCTCCTAGCAACACCAAGCCTGTACTCACTGAACCAGGAAAATCAATCCTAGATGTCAGGAGCTGTTTTTCTCTTTCTCAAAACTTATGTAAAAAAGATCAAGCAACTCGTTCAAAATCTCCAAGCTGGTTAAAGAATGGAGTGAGGATACGAGTTAAGGCAGCCTGGCTCTAGAGGGTGTAAATCAAGCACTACATCACCTTGCCTCTCTTCCTGGCTATTGCAGGACCCAAAACTGTGAAGAAAGGAGAACATACGCTTCCTGACATCTGCTCTTGCCAGGCATTGATGTGGGTCCTTTAACTCTTCCAAATCATGTCCCCTTGGATTAGTTTCCTAGGCCTGCATAACAAAGTGTCCCAAACTGGGAGGCTTATCCTCTCGCATTCTGGAGACCAGAAGTCAGAAATCAAGGTGTCAGTAGGACCATGCTCCCTCTGAAGCCTCTAATGGAGAATCCTTCTTGCCTCTTCCAGCTTACGGTGGCCCCAGGCATTCCCTGGCTTGTGACAGCATCATTCCAGTCTCTGTGCCGTCTTCACATGGCTGTCTCCCCTCATGTCTATGTGCATCTTCTCTTATAAGGACACCTGTCATATTGTATTAAGGGCCCACCTGACTCCAGTATATGACCACATGTTAATGATATCTACAAAGATCTATTCCCAAAAAAGGTGACATTCGTAGGTGCCAGGGGTCAGGACTTTAACATATGAGGGGGAGGGCAATTTAATTTGTAACAACTCTTTTAATCAATGCTCTCTATTTTACAGAATCAGGTATGGATGGAGTCTCAGAGAGGCTTAATCACTTGGCTGGGTCACACAGCTAGGACACAGCAGAGCCCCAGGAACTGGATTCCTCATACACCCCTGACAACCTCAGAAAGCCACACCCCTGGAAGTCAGATGTGGAGGGGACAGAAGGCTGCTGGGCACCAGCTTCCAGGACCAAAAGTTTGTTTGTTTTGTTTTGTTTTGTTTTGTTTTTCAAGGGTTTCCCTGCAGGGGAACAACGTGCCTCAGTGTGGAAAACACACCCAGAACCACCAGCACAGCCACCGAGCTGTCCCAGAAGGAAGTGGGCACAGGCACCCAACGCTGACGAACCGCCGCCTACTTTTCCAAAGTTCCCAGTGCTCACATTTGCCACTGATGCGATTCGATTAGGAATCCCAAAATGTGTAAATTTTAGCATTCTTATTGCTCCATAAAAGAAACAAAGTATTAAATGCAGACACATTTCCTTAAATGTTGGCGATTTTGTTTCCATTTTATCCAGATATGATGGCAATCTTTTATAACCAGTCCTTGGCAGATGACAGATACCGGGCCATTGTGCAGGGCATGGGGAAGTCACAAGGATTCCAGGGAGAGGGCATGGAGAATCAGCGTAATTACCATCATTATTATAATAATGGCTTGATTTGGTGTAGTTCTCTATCATTCATATTCCTCCTCAGCTCCGCACTCCCTTCTCCCACCCTGCCCACAGCTGCCTCAGCCAAAATCAGCAAAACTCCATTTTCCACATGTTGCTTTCCTGCCTACAGAGTTGGAGCCCAAAAACCTGTCCCAGCATGAGATGGGATCTAAACAGGCTAATAGGGAGAGACAGCCACAATAAAAAAAGGTCAGTGAAAAAGAATAAAGCAAGTGAATCCTTAAAATATAACAAAGTCAAATGCCTGCTTTCAAACCCCTGCATTGGTGCCTCCACGTGGTGTGACCTTGGGCAAGTCATTGAGCCTGTTGGGGATTCGGTTTTCTCATCTCCAGAAGGGTGGTGGCAGCAACTAACAGATGGTATGAAATATCAGCATTTGTGTAAAGTACCCACATGGCAGCTGGCACACAACCAGCATTTACTAGACTTGCCTTGTGCTTTTGTGCTCCCTTCCTCAACTAACCGAAAGCCAAAGCATGGGACCGCCCTGGCTCAGAAGCCAGCACAGCCCAGGTGGTGAACCGCCCCCCTGGCAGGGCCATTCCACCTCTGGCCTGTGAACAGATGACTCACCAGGGCAGAGGAGCTTGGTGGCAGGACCACCCAGACACAGTGAGATGGCCTGGCTTCTGCCCAGCCCCTCTACCCACACATCAGCACAGGGTAAAAATGTGGCCTTCGACTTCTGCTTTAATAGGCCCTGACCTGTTCCCATTTGGTCGAATGTAGCCTTCAGGAGTTACCTCACCTGTGTTCATATCCCAGCTTTGCCACTTACAACCTATAAGACTATAGACAAGTCACATGGTTTCTCTGGGCTCTCATCTGTCAAAACAAAATAAAATAAATATGTCATTAGAGCTGTGCTTATATAGTAGCCACCAGTCGAATGTGGCTATTTAATTTTAATTCATTATTAAATTGGGAGCTTCCAGGATAAAGTGTAATGACATATTTCCAGAAATGAAATGTTTTTAAATCTGACTAATGACCACCAAGGAACTACATTTCAAGTATAATCTTTGGGTCTGGTTCTACCCAAGAAGGCACACTTGCCTTTTCAGCTTTCTATAAGAATCAGAAATTCGTTGGGTCTGCACACCCTGGGAAACAGAAAAGCTCACTGCCTTTTTGGGTTGGAATGCAGCCCTTTAATTTGTTAATCTGTGCAAATCAGTGTTCCACAGCTTTGCAAAGATACGGAACCATCAGAGGTCTATACAGAAACAATCAATTCCTTGATTAAAATCTGACAGCTTAATTAATTAGAGCTTAATGGCTCAACCTTAATTATACTCTACATCATTATTTTATAATATTCATAGATTTCCCATGTGGCTACACACACATGTCTTTTATCAACTGATTACAAATGCCCAAACTTGACCTCCATACTCAGAAAAGTTCGTTGAACATTAAAGACTTGATTAACAGGAATGCCAGTCTCAGCAAGGCCTACTCACAATTGAGAATTCCCTGATTTCAAAGTTCTTTGAGACCTACTGGAAAGAGTTCACTGTGTGGTTTATTTGCTTTTCAAGTTGATACTTTTGCAAGTTTTATAAAGTATTAATTGGCATCACTGGAGCTACTTTCAACTGAAAAAGATACTCATAGATTTTTCTTTTATCCCAGAGAGTGTGTTGGTTTCTAAACTGGGTGAGAGTCACTGAATTCTTTGGATATGGTGTTTGAGTTTTTGTAAGAGGAGCACCGTAGAAGCAAAGAAAAGAATTTGAGCCTTGAAACCATGAAGATGTGAGTGTGAATCTATGGTACTTTCTTTAGGTTCTTTTTTTGAGATATAATAGACTTTATATTAATTTCAGGTGCACAACATAATGATTTGATAACCCTTCAGTAGTTTTGATCTATGTGGTCTTGGCTGAGTTTCTTCATTTCTCTGAGCCTTAAATTTTGTAAAATTTTTGTAAAATGACCCTCTTTGTTTGGAAAATGGTAATAATAATTCCTAGTCCTTGGGGTGTAGGTGTGAAGTTCAAGGGGACAAAAAAGTGCCTGCCACATAGTAAATGCTCAATAAATGTTACACGGTAAACCATCTTTTGGGCTTTGTGAAGAGTGGTGTAAAACCTTCCCAGACATTTCCAGAACAACTTCATGAGCCTGACCTGGAGCAGAAGGCCCTACACTTTCAATTTAGATAAAAGCCTCTAGTCATGACTTTGTGTTGGCTGGCATTAAGCCAATCCCTTGTGTCTCAGGAACTCAGCTTCCTTACTTGTAAAGACACTAGCCCCATTTTTCCAAAGACCTGCGCCTCTTATAGAATCACCTGGAATGTCTATTTAAATTGAAAAATAACATACAGTATAGATGAGATATACACACACACCAGGTAATGGCTATTCTGTCCTAAGACTTTTTTAAATATACTGATCTCTGGACCTCAAAGACACTGACTGAGCAAGTCTGAAGGTATTTCCAATAATCTATTTTTCTTAATTTTCTGAAGAATTCTAATGGGCAGCCAGGCTGGGATACGAACAGGATTATCAACCTCTAGTTCCCCACATGACTGGAAATTTTGACTCTGATTCTTTGCCTATGACAGGAGCCACACAATATCCCCCTCCTTTCCCTCAACTCACAGCATCTGCCAAGTGAGTGAGATAAGGAAATACACTGAGATGCTGAAAAAGGCAAAAACAATTTACCGACAGTCTCCCACTCCCTGAGCTCTGTGATTAGATGCCTCTTTGATTCCTTTGTCACTCCCAGTTATTGTCAGTATTAACCTTACTCGTAATTGACATTATGGAAAATCTCCCCAACACAATGGTCATTTCCAGAAATTAGATTGCTCTCATTGGTGGGGGATTATTTTCCTTCCCAATATTATTTCCCATTAATTTTGAAAAGCATTTTTACTGGATTTTTTTCCCATTATTTTCCCAGCATGGACCTAATAGTGACCAAGAAGCACTTTAAAAATCCCATTAACTTTATCTAATGGAAATTCTCACAATATCACAATTGCCAAAGGTCTTTTTTATTCTGGAGTTAACCTTGGGGAGCTTTAAGATGTTCTCTGGGGCATGCACAGAGGACTGCAGAGATCTTTCATTTCTATGTCCTTGGAGAGCTGGGCATGCTTGGCTAAGTATGAACTGCTCATTCCTCATTTGTTTCTCTGGATGAATATTGATTTGACTCCTGTTGTGTTTTACAAATGCACAACAACCTCCAGCAATGTGGGTCACTGAGGATTTTTGTTTAATATTCAATTTTGAGCAACTGGAACACTCACGCAAGTTTTTGTTTTTGTTTTTGTTTTGGTCACTTCACCTGTTGCTTCCCTAGATGTCTTAGTTAAGAATGTCATATATAGAAAAGTCATCACCATGGCTGCTCAGCAATGCAGGACCACTTTCCTTGTACTCTGCTGGGTACCTTCAGAGTCCCTTGGAGGTCAAGCTTGGAGAAGCTTCCAAGGGGAGCTGCTCATTTAGAACCCGGCAAATTCAATAACCTCTCTGGCTCTGTAGCAAAGCTGTCTAGGTCAGCATTTCTGAAGTATTTGTTCTTTGTGCTTTTGTGCTGGTTCAGTCAACACTTGGGGACATCTGGCATGCCTTTGTATCTTTTTCAGCATGCTCCATATTTACTAGGCAGCCATCTATGCTGCGCATTGAAGAGAACCTAAACAGTTCTGAGCGGTATCTCCGGTGTCTAGATGTTAGCAGCCCTTTGATTTGAGTAGAGGATTTTAAAATGATAATTGTCAGAGGCAATTATTTTATTTTAAGAATAAAAAATGTATATAAAAAGATAAGATCCTTAAGGGCAAACATGTTTGATTTAAAGAGGGTGGTGGGAATCCCATTAGCTTCTCTCCTCTTTCCTGTCAATGCCCCATTGCTTATCACGATGGTCCTGTTGTCGGGGTGATGGGAGGGATTTAGCAAAGATGCCGCAGAAAGAAGAAGGCATTGCCTACCCTGCCCCCCAACCCATGCTACTGGGAAGCATTGAGAGAACAGTGAGTTTCTTAAGAGTCTGAAAACCATCCCCCAGGGACCTCAAGGATGTCTCAGCCGTTGGGGCAGAGGCAGGGAATTCCAGTGCCAGTAGTAGCCTGTAGTGCTGTGTACATTTCCAAAGTGGAACAGACCAGATGTTGATGGCACACAAGACTGCACAGGCAAGAAGGAAGCAATAAGACAGGTGTCAGGAATTGGAGAGGAGGCAGCACAAGGAAACACCCTTTTTCTGATCAGCACTAGGGAAGCGAGAGGAGTCAGCGACACCGAGCCGAGCCTGATGCCAGAAGCCTCAGGATGGGGTCTAGTGACAAAATGTCCACTTTGCCTGGGATGGGGTGATTTCATAGGATGCCAGATTTTCAGTTTTAAAACCAGGAAAACGCCCATAAAACAGGACTGATTTGGTCATCCTAGGTAGGGAAGACAGTTTAACATAGTTACTAAAGCATGGACTTGAAAGTCAGACAGAATGGGCTTTAATCACACCTGTGAGAGCTAAGTGACCATGGGCAGGCTGCTTCACCTCCCATTTTCTATAACATGGGCATGACTAAGTTTCCCCACTAAGAGGGCTGTAGTGTAGGGAACAAAATTTGCCATCCTGAGATATGCATGTTTGGCATGAGGATTATTTTAGTCTCATTATTTTAGGAAATAAAACACTCAGAAAGAATCTTTGAAATTCATTATAACTGCCTAATAGAATTTAGATAGAGAGCTTCCGGCCAGGACGGAGGTGTAAGTAGATATGCTTCACTTCCTCACACAACCAAAAGAAGGATAACAACCAATTTAAAAGCAAAAACATCCAGAACTACCAGAAAGTCAAACTGTATGGAAGTTCGACAACCAAGGAGTTAAAGAAGAAACAGTCATCCAGACTGGTTGGAGGGGCAGAGACGGGAAGCCAGGGAGGAGAGGACGCACGGCCGGGTGGCTGTTGGCTGACCAGGGAGGGCAAGGTGGTGGCTGGTGGACCATGATATCCCATGTTGGCATGCAGATAAGCCAAGAGGAACAACTGGGGAGTGAGGCAGACCTCACAACCCAGGGTTCCAGCCGGGGAAAAAATAAAGCCTCAAAACCTCTGTCTGTAAAAACCTGTGGGGGTTGAGGCAGTGGGAGAAACTCCCAGCCTCATAGGAGAGTCCATTGGAGGGGCCCACAGGATCCTAGAATGTGCGCAAGCTCTCTCATCCGGGAATCAGCACCTGAAAGGGCACAATCTGCTTATGGGAAGTGAGGAAAGTGACTGAAAGCAGGGCAAGAGCCAAGCAAGCAGCATCGTTCCACCTCTGACCCCTCCACAATATACAGTGCCACAATGCAGCAAAGTGGGTTACCCCACCCTGGCAAATACCTAAGGCTCCGCCCCTTACAACATAACACCTGCACCAAGACAAAGAAATATGGCCCAAATGAAAGAACAGATCAAAACTCCAGTAAAAGAACTAAGTGACCAGGAGATAGCCAACCTATCAGATGAAGATTTCAGAACACTGGTAATCAGGATGCTCACAGAAATAGTTGAGTATGGTCACAAAATAGAGGAAGAAGCGAAGACTATACAAAGTGAAATAAAGAAAAATGCACAGGGAACCAACAGAGAAGGGAAGGAAACCAGAACTCAAATCAATGATTTAACAAAAGGAAGAAACAAACATTCAACCAGAACAGTTGAATTCTTGTTCAAAAAAATTCAAAAAAAAAAAATGAGGAGAGGCTTAGGAACCTCCAGGACAACTGTAAACGTTCCAACATCCCAATTATAGGGGTGCCAGAAGGGCAAGAGGAAGAGCAAGAAATTGAAAACTTATTTGGAAAAATAATGAAGGAGAACTTCCCTAATCTGGCAAAGAAAATAGACTTCTAAGAAGTCCAGGAAGCTCAGAATACCAAAGAAGTTGGATCCAAGGAAGCACTCACCAATGCACATTATAATTACATTACCCAAGATTAAAGATAAAGAGAGAATCTGAAAAGCAGCAAGAGAAAAGGAAACAGTTACCTACAAAGGAGTTCCCATAAAACTATCAGTTGATTTCTCCAAAGAAAAATTTCCTTGCAGGAAAGAAGGGGCTGGAAAGAGGTATATGAAGTAATGCAAGGCAAGGACTACATATAAGATTACTCTATCCAGCAAAGCTATCATTTAGAATGGAAGAGTAGATAAAATACTGCCCAGATAAGGTCAAGTTAAAGGAGTTCATTATCACCAAGCCCTTACTATATAAAATGTTGAAGGGACTTATCTAAGAAAAATAAGAACATAAAAAATATGAACAGTAAAATGACAACAAACTCACAACTATCAACAACTGGACCTAAAAAAAATAAATAAAAATAAACTAAGCAAACAACTAGAACAGGAACAGATTCACAGAAGTGGAGATCACATGGAGGGTTATCAGCAGGGAGTGGGGGAAATGGAGGAAGACGTTCAGTGAGTAAGAAGCATAATTGATATGCACAAAATGGACAGGGGGAGGTTAAGAGTAGTATAGGAAATGTAGAAGCCAAGAAACTTACATGTATGACGCATAGACATGAACTAAGCGGGGGAGTGGAATGTTGGCAGGAGGGGTGTGTAGGGCAGAAAGGGATAAAGAGGAGGAAAAAATGGACAACTATAATAGCATAATCAATAAAATATACTTAAAAAGAAAGAATTTAGATAGAGGGTAGAAAGGACAATTATAGATAATTATCCATCATATAATATGAACTAGGGTGTGATAGGGAAGAACCTAGCAAAGTCTAATTGTTAAAATTCCTCTCTGTGTCCCATTGTCTCTTATGGCATGGCAAACATTTGTTTATGAAACATTTGCTCTTTTCATCTTCCTTTGAACAGTCTTCCTTTCCTTTGAAGTCCCACAACACTACCCCCTTCTCCTTAGCTCAAAAGGGATAGTGTCTTTGGAATCTCTCATGCTTATGAGGATTTCCCCACATGTATGTAATTAAATTTTATTTTCTCCTCTTAATGTGTTAATTCTTAGACCAGCCAGAAAAACTTAGCAGGGTAGAGGGAATTTTTTTTCTCCACAGCAGTAGTAAGATAAAAATTAATAATGCACACAAAGAGTATGACATAGGGCCTGGAGCAGAGTAAGCATTTGGTCTGTTTTATTCTCACCATTCTGAAGTAAGCCACCAAGGTGCATTCTGAATGTCTACCATGCTAGAAGGTGAGAATCAAGCCTTCATGTGGGAATGCGACAGGACAATGAGAGACAGGAAAATTAAAAGTCCATGAACAAAAGCAAACCTGTGCTGAGACTGGACCTCATAAAGGTGAAGAGGAGCAGAATTTTCCACCCCAAAATATGCTTCTTTGTCATAAAGATTATTTTAGGCTGATTATTTTTAAGAAACAACAGACACAGGAGAAGCTCTGAAAACCAAGTGGAAGTTAACCCTTTTGTAAAAGAAATTTATATCTATAAAGGAAATCTCCATTTGTAAGGGTTTCTCTCTCTCTGTACCAGGGAGAGAAAGATGGCTAAATTTCTAGAAACTTTTATTAATGGAGATAAAATGACTTAAATCTGCAAAACAACCTTACCCTTGATTGTTGTGCTTTTTCTGCTAACCCTCCTCCAACCTCTCAACGTCTTCTTTTGTCTTCAGCTGGAGATGGTATTTAAGGTGCTGGCTTGGGCCATTTCAGGGAGATACTTGGTTTTTTCCAGGTATCTCCTGTGCATACATAAAGTATACATGTTATTAAACTTCTGTTTATGTTTTCCCTGTTAATCTGTTTTTATTACAGTGGGGCTTTCAGCCAAAAACCTAGAAGGGTGGAGAGAAAATTATTTTTCTTTCCCACACAACAGCTTACATTGTGTACCACTAATTAATATTCACTAAGTCCCTCCTAGCTGCCAGGAAGTTCAACAGACATTGAGTGCCTATTGCAATAGTTTGCTTGCATTGATTGCCCCCATTAATGTTCTCCCTGCTTCCATGTCTTTCCAATGTGACTGCGGCTCCTCCCATCAAGAGGTAGTCAAGTTTCCCAGCAACTTTGTCCAGTCTGGCCTTATCACCTAATCAGGCCAATATAATACAGTGGACTTGACAGTGTTCCAATTCTGAGCTGAGGCCTTAAGAGACTTCACAGGTTTCAACTGTCTCTCTGGGGCCTTTGCCTCCACTGAGAGAGCAAGCCAAGGCTAGCCTCTGGAGGCTGAGAGAGCAAGTGGAAGAGAACTAAACGACCTCAGCCAACAGCAAGCCAACCTCCAGAAAAAGCCACCATGCTGATCCACAGCTGACCACAAACCCATGAAGGAACCCCCTGGGAGTAGAAGAACTGACCAGCAAAACCCCTCTAAACTGCCAAAACACAGACTCATGAGCAAAAATAAACACTGGTAGTTTTTAAGCCACTAAGTTTTGAGATGATTTGTTACACAGCCTTAGCTATCCAATACACTAAAGAAGTAGCCAGTGCTTTTAACAAATTGTTTTTATCCTTGCAGTTAAGAGTTATAATCCCTTTTGTTATAGGAGGTTTCATGGCAGAAAGAAAACAAAAAAACTTGCCTAAGGTCACTCATCTGCTGAGTCCCAGAGCCAGAACTGAAACTAGCTCTATTTAATTCAAAACCCTTCTTTGGGTGCCTCACATCAGGCTACCTGAGATGATGCCAAATCTGCCAATATCCAACATCGCCTCTATGTTTCAAGAGAGCTAATAGGACGGGTCTGTGTATCAGCCACCAACCAGACTCCTCCACATCCAGGCCAACCAAACGGGATCACAGCCCAACAGGAAATCAGTGTCACCTGAGAGCTGGGGCACAATATTAAAACTCATAAAAGACACTACAGTGTTCAGAACAATGAGAGATGTGAGAATCAGCAGAGCTGGTGTTGCCAAAGTGAGATTTATTGAAGATAAACAAAACCTATTTGCAGCAGATAATCTTTAACTGATGGGCAATACAAAGTTATAAGCAAGGGTTTGTTTGGAAAAACATAAAGACTCAGTAGACATTCTCACTCAGGGGGCTTTACTTCCTTGGTTTATTTTAAACATCACTAGAGAAAGTAAGGGCTGTCTTTTCACTTCTGTAACAGCAACCACACACTAAAGAATTCTGAGCAGTAAGGTCCCACCGGGCAGCTTCCAAACTCATAAAAAAAAATTTACCCATTTAATCAAATGGAAATGAAATTGCAGAGCATAACAGAGTAGCTCCAATAAGAGATAAATAGACACTCTCTGAAGCTTGTTAAGCAGGTTGGCAAGAAGTCATGGGTGTCTATATACACATTTCCTCATTGTTGTAAGTCATTGCTCACACTCACACACACATATGTAAATGCAGGAATACCGATGAGTATAGAGACAGGCATAACACAGGTAAACACACAGAGATCCACCTGCCTATACTACACAGAGAGAACATGCATGTGCTCACTGACACATGCAGTCACAGACTTCATGTACACATACACAAATACATACATGGGCATAAATAATCATGAAATGTAGAATGCCTGGCACACACAAAAATATATATGCAGAAACACATAAATGCTCACAGAGAGACATATACAGCCTCTTATGCAAAAGCACATGGGCTTACCTACACATGCAAACATGTTCACTTCTGCATGCTCCCACACACACTTACCCTCATCACCCCCAGACAGGCAGAGGAAATCCTGCCCCTATTGGCAGTGGGTGTTGCCTTCCAGGATTTGTTCTCAGAATTAGAACATTTTACCTGAAAATACTGCCAGGAAAGAATCTTCCAGTTGATTCTTTGACCTCAACAAGAAAGCTCAGCTCCCTCTGAACCCTAGGGCCAGTCCTGACCTCAGAAACAAGGAATTTAAAGGGCCCTGAGCCAAGTGCTGGGACTAATCATGGAGTCAGCACTTTAGGCTCACCTTTGGGAAATTATGGTTGTGCCCTCTCCTTGAGCTGAAATGGGAGCAAAAACAGCAGTGTTGACCAGGAAGACCAGGGTTCAAATCCTGCCCCAACTACTTCCTAGCTACTTGAACTTGGGGCCTGTTACATAAATATGCTGAACTTCAGTGTTCTCAGTTGCAAAATGAGGACAGTGATTCTTACCCAACAGAGATTTGTACAGATTAAAGGTGTGTAAGTGCTTGATTCAGTACCTGACACATAATTGGTGTCAGTAATTGCTGGGAGAGGGAGAAGGTATTTCCAAGGTCATGTGCTCCTCCAAAGAAAGACTTTGTTTTTTATTTCTTCTTCTTCCAAGTATAACATAAACTCAGGCTATTTTGCATTTCTATTCCACAACTTTTTATGCATCAGTATTACATATTTTGTCTAACTGATCCTTTTGTCTTTAATTCTCTCCACGTAAGTGTCTCTGGTATGAACAAAAGCTAATTTCTTCTTCTGTCCTTGGGCATCGTCTTTTCTGGGGGACCATATATCTGGTTATGATCATTAAAACCACTCAGCAAACTGATTTTGTTAAACCCAAATTCTCTTTATAGGCAATATTTCAAGACCCAAATTCTCCTTAAAAAAAAAAAAAAGAATTAAAAAGCTGTCATGTCAAATCAGAACAAGACATTATTCTTAAGAGAAATCTGTATTTAAAAGGTGAAACTTGAAGTGACTTATTTTGAGTTTTTGTTGCAGTGCTCATCCATTCAACACCACAAACACTTTTGAGCACCTACTATGTGCTAGGCATCATGACTGGAATGCAGTTTACATAGATACAGCATCAAGTACAATAGCAAAGCACATAAATAATCACAGTTCAACATGGCCAGAGAAATTATTTGCAATGTATTAATTTTTTTAAATGTTCAAAGTAAAGACCAGAGGAAGGAATAATTAATTCTGCAGCACAGAGGTCAAGAAGGTTCGGGAGGTATCTTATCTTTGCTTGCCCAGAATCACTTCCTCTGTTCATTTGTATCAGAATCCCCATTTCCTTTGGGGAATTCTCCCTCCCCAATTATATGCAGTCTTTCTGAGCTCTCATTTAGGTGGCATTCCCCAGGGGCGGGCACTTGACTCAAGTCTAACCCATCAGTCTCTCTTGCCTGGGAATATTAAACAAAGTGATTAGGCAAAGTGACAGAGAAGCAACAAGTTGGCAGCTGGAAGAGATTCATCTCTTTGCTTAGATTCCCCAGAGCGACCCTGGCTCTGTTCTTCCAAGTATTTTACCCCACAGTCTTCCAATAAATTTATTTTTTTCTCATGTTATACAGACTTGAATGATCCTCAACAAAGTTACAGAAATCTCCATGGAGAGCAATCTGACTTGGGTTTTGAAGAATGAAGAGGAGCTCACCGGATGGTGAAGGGGAAAATAGGGCAGCAAGACTAGCTCACAGGTGTGAGAGCACCAGGTGAAACACCATGTAGCACATTAGGATAGGAAATCAGCATGGCTACAGAACACAAGACAGGGGCCATATGCAACCTGAAGATGAAGACCACTGACCTCCATATCCCCAGCGTCCAACACAGAGCCTGGCACACAGAAGTGCTCAATAAATATTTGTGGAATGAATGAGTGACAGAATGATAGAAACAAGGCCAGATAGAGAGTCTTGTAACCCACACTGGACTTTGCAATACCTGGAGGGTACAATGGAACCACAGAAGATCTTCTTATTTAGGGAAGAGACATAACTCAGAAATAAATTCTTTAAATATTTATTTTTAATTATGTGACATGATGGAAATGTTAGCTAATGCTATGATGATAATCATCTTGCAATATATAGGTATATCAAATCAACACATCATTTAACTTAAACTTACATATAACAACTCAATAAAGCTGGAAAAAATAAAATAAAATGTTCCTTTTTAAATCCAATTCTGGTTTCTGAGTGAAGAATAGATTGAATGTGGTATGGGCTAAAAGCAAGGACCCCAGTTAGGAGGAAGGCAATGGTGGCCTGAAATTGGCCCTGGCAGAGGGGATGAAATTGACAGGTCTTGGTAATTGCTTGGATGTGGGAGGAGAAAGGGAGGGAAAACGCAAAGATGACCCAAAATTTCTCTCCCCGGTGGGCAATGGTGCCATTCATTGGCAAATGGAGTATGAGAAAAGAAACAAGTAGGGCAGAAAAATGAGGAGTTGAACCTGTTGGGTTTGAAGCTCCTCCAAAACAACCAAGATAAGATGCAGAGTAGGTTTACAGCTCAGGAGAGAAGCTGGGACAGATAGAGTTTAGGATCCACCAGCATCCTGATCAGAATCTTAACGAGGGGTCTCTGAGCCCCTAACCCTGCATGCAATGTTACATATGCATATACATTTTTCTGGAGAGAAGATCCAAGTCCTGCATCACTCTTTGTAATGGATCTGTGCTGGAGAAGGGTTAAGAAACTAAGGGTTAAGAGATGGTGCATGAAGCCACAGGTGTAGATGAGTTTGCCCAGGTGTCAAGGTAGTGGTTAGGGTTCTCCAGAGAAACACAAATTCCTATGTTGAAACCTAACACCCAATGTGATAGTAATAGGAGGTGGGGCCTTTGGGAGATGATTAGGTCATGAGGGTGAAACCCTCATGAATGGGATTAGTGCCCTTATAAAAGAGACCCCAGAGAGCTCCTTGTCCCTTCCACCATGTGAGGACACAGTGAGGACATGACTGTCTATGAACCAGAAAACAGGTGCTCACCAGACACAAAATCTGTCACAGCCATGATCTTGACATTCCAGCCTCCTGAACTGTGAGAAAAGAATTTACATTGTTTATAAGCCACTCAGGCTATGGTATTTTGTTATAGCAGCCCAAACAGACTAAGGCAAGAACCAGTAGAATATGATGATGCTGATGGTAGGTAGAGAGATAGATAGGCAGACAGACAGAGACAGAAAGAGCAAGATACAGAGAGAAATTTCAAGGAATTAGCTCACACAATTGCATGAGCTGGCAAGTCCAGAATTGGTAGGGCAGGTGGAAAACTCAGGCAGGATTTCTATGTCATAGTCTTGAGGCAGAATTTCCTCTTCTCCAGTAAATCTCAGTTTTGGATCTTAAGGCCTTCAGCTAATTGGATGAGGCCTCCCTCATTACCAAAAGTAATCTTCTTAAATTCAATTGATTGAAGATGTTAACCACAGACATTAACAAATACCTCTACAGCCCTGGCTGGTGTGGCTCAGTGGATTGAGTGCTGTCCTACGAACCACAGGGCCACTGGTTCCATCTCCATTCAGGGCACGTGCCTGGGCTTCAGGCATGGGCCCAGTAGGGGGCGTGTGACCTGAGGCAACCACGTATTGTTTTTCTCCCTCTCTTTCTCCCTCCCTCCCCCCTCTCTAGAAATAAAATAAAATAATACCTTCACGGCAACACCTAAGTTATTGTTTAATTAAATAACTGGGTACCATAGCCTAGCCAGATTGACACAGAACAACAGCCATCATGATCAGTTAGTGGAAATTTGTCTGTCAACAAAGGTAACAGTGGACTCCAGACTAGAGCTACAACGGCACAGGAAACAGAGAAGGATTTCCCGTTCTTGTCCCTGATGTTTGTTTCCCTACTAACATCCAGAAGCTCAGGCAAGCTTAGCACACACCGTGGGCAGTACTGCCAAGCTGTGTCAGGGACTGTTATCAAACAGCAGGTGGGGTACTGCTGCCCACCGCTACCCTCTAGGCAAAATCCCAGAGACAAAGCTTTGGTGATAAAGGAGTCTTTATTCAAAAGCTACACAATTTTGGAATAACAGCTTTCCACATGCATTAGCCACTTAAGCGTATCATTTAAGGCTAAAATTTTTAACTCTTTAGTTTCAGTTTTAATCACTTAAACCCACTGAATAAGGCTAAATTCTTTAACACCTGAGTTCTCCTATCATTCCCCCTGTTAATTTTTAATTATCTTATTTCTATAGGGTTAGTTTACAAACTAAAACAACATAAGATACAAGAGCTACACAATTTGGGGAGAACGGCAGGCTTCTGCCTCAGAGCCCGTCCCCTCTAGAACACCCAAAGAACAGTAGCCCTGCCACCCTCTGCCAGGCCAGCCTGATCCCAGACTACAGCCAGAGTTCCTTCCCATCCAAAATCCACGGAAATTACCACCCTTTGGGAAACACAAGCAGCTGATGCACAATCATCCAAACATCCTCGAGGAAGAGAGTCCGGGAGCCAGAGTGCCAGCCTCTGCCCTTCTTTTATTTTACATTTTCTGGCCCATGATTCCATGCACTCTGGAGGCTTTCAGCTTCTCAGCCAAACTCCTCCTAGATTGTTTACCACTGCTTCAGGCAAACTCCCCCTGAGCCCTTCCCTCCCCAGTGTCCTGATCAGATCTCTCTGTATCAGGACCAGAGACCGGAAGTCATGCTTGGTAAATTCATGAACACAGGGCTTGTGGATATCTTGGTTCTTGCTTTCTTTTCAATGAAACTTAAGTTTTCTGGTGTTGTTGCAACCCTTCTGGGGGAATGAAATAAAAAAATTGAGTATTATAGGCACCTATTTTGGGATTAAGTGACCCCATTTTTTTTCTTATACCAGTGCTGGGATGTGGGAGTTTGTTTCCCCCAAAATGAGAAAACTAAAAGTCAAAAGGGATTAGTGACTTGCCTGTGATTAAACAGGGTGTAAGTGGCAGGGTGGGATTTGAACCCAGGTCTTATGCTCTAACAGATTCTGCTATGGCAGGTTCCTGGGAGAAACAATGCCCTGACAGTAAAGATCCCATCTCGTAGAAAATTCAACAGTGTCTCCCTAATCGCAACATCATCACAAAAAGCACAGAGGAATGAGCATCACCTGTGGCCCTGGAGTGGTGAAAACCAAGCCAGTAGGATTAGGGGTTACCAATCACACCCCATTCTGACCGGCAAGTAATTCATCCAAGGAAATAAGAGAACATTAAAATACAATGCATAGTAACTGCTCGGACATAGTTATATTCTATAAAACCAACACGAAGTCTGAATTATTGAACTTGAACCTTTGCTCATGGGGAAGTGCAGGGTTGGGTTCCTGTGAGCCTCTGGGCACATTTCCCTCTGCCTATCACTACATCACCTTGTTTTATCTGTATTTCTATTTAAAGCCAGCTTCGTGCTTTGCTCCTTGTCTCCCAACTGGAGGTGACAGTCACTGCTCCCACAGCCAACACGATCATGGAAGTCAGCCTCCAGGTATGGAAAAAGCCACTCCTTTTCTCATAGGGAAGAGTGAGTAAAGAGTGAAGAGAAAGGAGAGATCTCCCTGAAAAAATAAAGCATTGGCAAAAATTATGTTTTGAGGGCCTTGGGTTCTGTTTTAGTCAGCTTGGGCTGCTATAGCTAAATATCACAGACTGGGAAGAGTAACAACAGACATTTATTTCCCACACGCTGGAAGCTGGAAGTTCAAGATCAAACTGCAGCTGGCGGGGGAGAGAGGAGAAGTCTAGGGGAAGGGGAACACCCAGTCTGTCTTCTTAAAAGGACACTAATCCCATCATGGGTCCCCACCCTCCTGACCTCATCTAAACCTAATGACTTTCCGAAAGCCCCACCTCCAAATGCCATTACCCTGCAAGTTGAGGCTCCAAAATACAAATTGCAGAGGGACAGAAATGTTCAGTCCATGACAGGCTCAGACAAAAATGTGAGAGAAAAGCATAAAGCCTCCAGTTCAGAAAGTAAGTCCCAAATACAAGAACTGTTCAAGTTGGAAACAGCTTTCAGAAAACAATTGCAGAGGAAAACCCAGCAGGGAGGCAGCTGCCTTTAATGATTTTCAGCTGGCAGACCCCAGATCCAGCCTCAGTCTCACCAGGGACAAGCCTTGCTTTTTAAATTTTAACAATGGCTTTGAACATCACCTTGAGACAAAGGAGTGGGTAGCACAGGGATGCACCATGAAGCTCAGCCTTGAAGAAGGCTCTCAGGGCACTGCAAAGATCCTGCAAGATGGCACATGTCACTGTCACCATCACGTCTTGACCACAGCTTACATGGGACCTTCCTCCGTCTGAGCAGTTACTATGCATGACTGCCTCTCAATTCCACAAAAATGTGAGTTGACACTTATTGAGGGTCTGCAAGGTATGCAGTACTGTACTAGGTGTTGCAATGCCTCTTTTTGAAATAACCACCCACTGTTATTATCTGCCTTCCCCTGGTGAGAGAATAGTCTTGCCCAGGTTAAAGGACTTAACATACTAGTAAGCAGCAGAGCAGGATTTCTTGACCTCAGCACCATTGACTATGAGGGATTATCAAAAACCGGGATTATCTTCTGGAGGGCGAGCACCTTGTAGTACAGGCTTCCCGCCCCCCCGCCCCAGGTGAGTGTTCTAGGACTACCCATCTGTATCCGTGTACCAGCTGGCCTGGTTGTGCGAGGCAGCATTCGGCTTCACACTCAGCTTCTGTGAATTTTTTTGGAACTCTTTTTTTTATGCTATCTTTATTTAAATTATATTTAAACTTTATTTTTATGTTTAAATACTATCATTGTAAGTGCAAAACAACTAATTGTTATGAATAATGGGTACAAAACTCTACATTCCACTTGCAGTGATATAATTATCTTCAGTGATTCTAGGAAAGAGAAAATTGTATTTACTAATATTTGCAGAAGTTTATTACTTTATTTTAGCTTTATTTATACTTACAAAGATTTTTACATTAATTTTCAAAACATTCTTATTTTTAATGTTCATTTAATTTTTTAAAGTATATTTTATGTCCCAATTTTTTCTACCCTTTATCCCCCTCCACCCTACAACCCCTATGGCTCCAGCATCCCCCCTCCCTTAGTTCATGCCCAAGGGTTGTATATATAAAGTTCTTCGGCTTCTCTATATCCTATAGTATTCTTAACTGCCCACCCATCTAATTTATGCCTACCAGTTATGCTTCTTATTCACTGTACATTGCTGCCCATTCTCCCCTTCCCCCTCCCCACTGATAACCCTCCATGCAATCTCCATTTCTGTGATTCTGTTTCTGTTCTAGCTGTTTGCTTAGCTTTTGTGTTTGGTTTTTAGGTTCAGTTGTTGATAGTTGTGAATCTGTTATCATTTTACTGTTTATAGTTTTTGATCTTCTATTTCTTAGATAAGTCCAACATTTCATATAATCATAGGGGTGCCAAAAGGAGAAGAGGAAGAGCAAGATATTGAAAATTTATTTGAAGAAATAATGAAGAAAAACTTCCCCAATCTGACAAAGGAAATAGACTTCCAGGAAGTCCAGAAAGCTCAGAGAGTCCCAAAGAAATTGGACCCAAGGTGGAACATACCAAGGCACATCATAATTAAGTTACCCAAAATTAAAGATAAGGAGAGAATCTTAAAAGCAACAAGAGGAAAGGAGAGAGTTACCTACAAAGGAGTGCTCATAAGAATATCAGCTGATTTCTTTAAAAACAAACAAGCAAACAAACAAACAAAAAAACCTTACAGGCAAGAAGAGGCTGGAAAGAAGTATTCAAAGTCATGAAAGGCAAGGACCTACATCCAAGATTACTCTATCCAGCAAAGCTATCATTAAGAATGGAAGGGCAGATAAAGTGCTTCCCAGATAAGGTCAAGTTAAAGAGTTCATCATCACCAAGCCCTTACTATATGAAATGCCAGTGGAAGGCTCTTACAACACATTTGCCCATTTCATGATAGATGATTTACAAGTGCACCTACCCACACCATGCTGAGTGTTCAGCAGTTTTTGACCAAAAAATGGCAAGATCCCTGTGCCCCACCCTCCCTATTCACCCAACTTCACCCCGAGTGACTTTTTTTGTTTCTCCAGATGAAAAAATTCCTCAAAGGGAAACATTTTTCTGCTGAGGAAAAGATGAAACACTAAAAGGCATCAAAATTGACAAATTCAAAAACTGTTTTGAGCAGTGGAAAAAAGTCTTGATAGGTATATTGCATCAAATGGAGAGTACTCTGAAGGTGACTGAAGTTTAAACATGTAAGAATAAATACACAATTTTTTATAAGTAAATTCTGGAGTCTTGCGGGTCCCCCTTGTATTAGGGCCAGATAATTCTCCATGGTGGGGGCTGTCCAGTGCATTGCAGAATGCAGAGCAGCAACCCTGGCCATCACACACCAGATGCCAGCAGCAACACCACCAAGCTGTGACAATCAAAAATCTCTCCTCAATGGCCAAATATCCCCTGTGGGAGTAGGGGAGGGAGGCATGGAATCACCCTGGTTGGGAATCAGTGAGGTAGAGCACAGATTTGAAGCCAGGCAGCCTGATTTCAGAGCAGGATCCTCTAATTGCCACATAACACAAAGTCCTTACTATTAATCCCCAGTCTTCAGCCTGAAACAAAGGCTTTGAGAGGGAAGCCAGTCCCCACCATCACACAGCATGTGTGGGGCTCAGTGGATATGAATGCAGTCTGATTCCAAACCAAACCCTCTTCCCACCCACCATGCAGCATCTATCGTGAAGAGACTTCTTCAATGCCTGTACCAAATCTTGGGCTTAATTTGGGCAGAAAGTTGAAGGGTTCACTCCTACAGCCATGCCCCTAGCCACAGGGCTAGGAGGTGGCCAAGCCTGGATCCAAACCAGGTCTGCTGACTCCAATACAGGATCAGGTTACACTCTGCTCACTGCCCCCCCCCCACCATCCCATTTCCTTCTCCAGCCAATTACAGCCAAGTTACACATCTAGTGGTTTTTGCAGCTGTCCTCCTTTTTTGCGCCATCGCTGGTTCCAATTGCCAATAATACTTTATCTGAATGGTAAAAGAGAGGGTAACATGTGGCTTCAGAGATTCAAGAGTGGCAGGTTGGGAACCCCAATGCTTTGCTGGATTTTTAGCTGTGGTACTGGGCAGGAAGATATCTGTGGTTTATGTGACATCCTTCCGCTCACCCTAAAAATGGTGATGGATAAAGGAAACATGCTTAACAGTTCAGTTAGCTCTTTAATTATACAGAAAGAAGAGCCCTCAGAAGTCAGTCAATCAGTTGGAGAAGAAAGAAACAAGTCTGGCTTCTAATCAATGGCTGTTCCAGCCTCTTTCATCCAAGACTGGATCTGTCATTTTCTATTGTGCAGAGTTAATGAATCCGTTTGAATTAGGCCTTCAGAGGGCTCTCTTGGATGAAAGGGATTTGCTGAACTCTAGGGACTGCTGCCACCTTGATACGTTGCTCTACATGTTTTTCAAGGAGTCTATAACTATGATAGTTGCTGTTTACTGAGTATCTACTACATGTTGGCAGTGCATTAGGGACTCTGCCCTTCTGATCTTCATGTCAACTCAAGAGAGAGGTTCTCCTGGCCTCCTGGTCCTGCCACTAACTAGCTGAAAAGCTTTCAGCCCCTCTGTGCATCTGATTTCTCATCTGTAACATGGGGACAATAATAATACGAACCTCATAGAGCTGTTATAATGATTCAATGAGTAATTATTGTAAAGTGAATAGAACAGTGCCTATAAATGTTTGCTACTTTTATTATCACTCCCATGTTCAAGCAAGGAAACTGAGGTTTACAAGGGTGAAGGAGCCTGGCTAAGGCTCAGAAGTTGGTAGCAACAGAGCTGAGACTTAGCCCAGCTCTCTTTGGCTCCAAAGCTAAGTTCTTACCACTGGATCATTAAAGGCAGAAAGGGAGGGATGAACAAACCATGTGATACACCATGCCAAAGAAGTGGGAACAACAGAACTGGCTGTCACACAAAAGCTAAGAAAATTCCAGCTGCATCCAACTGGGAGAGCTCTAGCCCAAAGGAGAGGTCAGAGGAACCAAAACAGCTGCCACAGGAGCTCCGTGTCCCCTGAATAAGGTCCAAACTCTAGTTTGGCATGAAGACTCCCCTGGACCCTTCAGCCTTCCTGGCCTTCTCCTAGGTTACCCCCACACATACAGATACACTAGATCTGCGTCTGTGCTCAATACCCACCAGTCTTTCGAGCTCTATGTCTGTTTGTACACACTTTTCATTCCATCTGAAATGCTTTCCTTTTCCCCATCCCCACCTCTCACCCAACCTCTGAAATTCAGCTCAGGTGTGTCACCCCCTCCCCAGCTGGGCTGGGCACCTCTTTGGGACTTCCACAGTGCTCCTTTTATCTGTCCAGACTGTCATTGCAAATTGTAATTACAATTCCAGATTGTAATTATCTGGAATTGTAATTACAGGCCCCTGGAACTGCTCCAAGGCCCAGCCCAGAAGGGTGAGTGTATGAATGATATCTTAGGGGATGGGTAGCCTAACTGAGTGCCCTTCTGTGTGAAAGAGAGATTTCACTAACTTTGTGGCTCCATACAGAGCATAAAACCCGCTGATTGTTAGAGTCTCCCGGGAAACACACTGATGCATAGTAGATACATTCAGCCACGTTTAAAAAGAGGATGGGCTGCCACAGTGGTCAATGAGCTCCCAGAGAATGGGGATATCCAAGCATAAGGGACACCTGCCAGAGAATTCATAGTTAACTTCTGAAAGACCAGGATGATAGCTGATGTTCTAATGCTTTCAGTCTATATTCAATTGATCCTAAATCTTCAGAGACAACCTTGAAGATAAAGATGATGATGATGGTGATGATGATGATGATGATGATGATAATCGTGATAATGATGGTGACGATGCTGATGGTAAGGACAATAGCCATCACGTAGGAGGCAGCTGTACATCCCATGGCCCGTGATGGGTCCTTTACATACAGAGCGATCACCATCCTTCCATACATTTATGATGACAACTGCAAATGTGTACGAAAATTTAATAATCAGTTCCTATGGCAGGATAATTTTTATATACAATCTTAAATTAAACATTTTTTTCAGGCGCCATCTTCAGCCATACATTTGTGGCATTTTCATGCTTGTTCCTCCATTTTATTCTTTTCTTTCACAATTGAGTGACAGGCAGTCAGCTAAGGCCAAAGATCTTCCAGCTCAAGTTAAAGATCTGCTGTGCTGGGTGGCTTTTATAATTTTATCTATTTTCTCTTTCTTTGGCTCAGTTGTGTTTGGTTTATGAGACTGTGCTCCTTTAGAAGTAGGATCAGCACTTCTTCCTGTTGGTTTTATACAGTAATCATGATAGTGCAATAAAATATTAAAGTCCCTGGCACACATGCTGCTGCACAGACCAAGGGGTAGACCCTCCTGGAGAGGAACCATTTGCTGGGAGGCATCACCATGCAAATGTTTAAGATGACCTTGCATCAGCTGGTGTGTAGAATCCCAGAGCCACATAGAAGCAGTGCACAGGCTTGAGTGTAAATGCCCCAAAGTAGTTTGTCCCAGAGATAAATATGTGAAAAGCAGAACTACCAGCAGTTTTTATATTCATTTGTCCAATAGGATATTGTAGCTCAGCCTTCAAGTAATTCACCCCAAGTCACACAGGCAATAGGAAGCAAAACTGGGTTGTGAGTCAAGGTGGAATCCAGCACCTGCATTTACTACCATGAGATGGTGTTTATCGGACACTTACTGTTGGAAGCACTGTTTGTCTTTGACTCACTTAATCCTCACAACAGCCCTGGGAGGAGTGCTCCCATTTCACAGATGAGGAAACTAAGATGCAGAAAGATTGAGTACTGTGTCTGTGATCCCCAGCTACAAGGAGCCAGATTTTGAAACTGGAGGGCCTGGCCCCCAAGCCTCTTTCTCTTTTAAATGCCTCTCAAGATGCATCAGCCCATAAAATCTCAGAACAGACCTTGAGCATAAAGAGCTCTTCTTCTCAGAATAAAGACTGAGGATGTAGCCAAGGGGGACCGAGGGCCCTGGAGTGGGTCCATTGTAGGAGCTGGTGTTTTCCTGAAGGAAAAGTCTTGTGTTTAAAAAGCCAACCTTGCAGCACAAAGACATTCAAGCCAGGGCCTGAGCAGCATGCTTTTCAGGAGCATTTCTCTGAGAAGCCTCTTCTGAAAGTGCTTTTTTTGCACGTCCCATTCTCATGAGGGCTGTCAGGCCTCCAAGAGCTGAATCAGGAATTTAATGCAGTAGCAGAAGTGCTGTGTGGATCTCTATAGGTTTAACTCAAATAGTATTTGTGCTTTGGTTGCTAAAGCACTAAATACAGACCACTGGCCCCTCAGCATAGAAAAAAGAATAAGGGTTTGGAAGTTGGGAGATCCTGAATCAAGTTAGGGCTTTGCTACCAATGCCCTGTGTGACCTGGGGCAAATTACTTAACCTCTCTGAGCCTCAGGCTTCTTTGTACATTAAGGGTGATGAATTAGCATTTCTCTAAGGTTTCTACTGCCTTCAGCATCCAGGATCCTGTGCCACATACTGAAGGAAATACACATCATAAACCAGTCTGAGCTCTCTCTGCGCACTGAGGTTCAGACCTATATGACTAGGACCCAATGGGCAGGAATCCCGAGGGAAAAAAACGGTACCTGCAGGAAAGTCTAGTAAAGTCTCTAACTCTAGTAGTGACTGTGCAGCCATTTAAATGGGCCTCAGTATGCGATCATTTCCATGGAACAATCCACACCAGGGTCTTGTCCTATTATTATTAATAGACATTCCCACAACAGGAGAGATTTCAGTTCCACTAAGATACCATCATAGTTTGAACGTGAATAAGACATTGGCAGACACTGAAGAAGCATCTGCTTCCATTCCCATAAAAGAAGACCCTTGGTTGGTGGTGGTAAATGTGTCACAGGGTAGAGCAGAAGAAATTTGTGTTCAAGCAACATCCATAGATTTACTGCAAAAGGAAAATGCTACTGAAAGTGCTGAAGACAGGAAATTGAATCACAAACACAAATCATCTCTGAGTTTTCAGAAAAGTTTGAAAGTTGTCTGCATAAAATTTACCTGGAAGATGGGTAAGATGAGGAAGAAATGGAAAAATATGTGTGTTCACGTATCAGTCCAGAGTATTTATTTCAAAAGAGCCCGAAACCTAACAGTGAATATTTTGAACACTTATTATTGCATTTTATTCATCCAACAAACATTTATTATATTGGGAAAGGGGATAAACAAGACCCAGTTTCCATACCACAGAAACTCAGAAATGGTGGGGGAGGGGCATGACTTATATGCTAGAATAATAATATTTACCACACTGTTATGTTACAAATGTTATACAGGCTCTGGGCTCTGAAAGAAGGAAGCAATTAATTGCCACATGGTGATACCCTACAAGTTTTACAGGAAGTAGAGGTACCTGAAATGGGTCTTGAGGGTTTGTACAAGGGTGTCAGGACAAAGAGAGAGAGAAAGGGCAACCCAGCAAAGGGAATCATAGATGCAAAAATAGGAAGTCACGTTTAGAAATCAATGAGTCGGGATGTGTGGTAAACAGTGGGAAGAAGGGACTAAAGCAGTTTCTCACTGCCAACACTACTTATATTTGGGGCTCTATAATTCTCTGTCAGGGGTGCTGTCCTGTGTATTGTAAGATTTTCAGCAGCATCCTGGCCTCTGTCCATTGGATTCCAACAGCATACACACACACACACTCCAGTTGTGGCCATCAAAAACGTCTCAAGACATTGCCAAATGTCCCCTGGGAGACAAAATTACCTTCCACTGAGAACCATTGAACTAGAAACATTAACAGACCAGACTGAGGAAGGACTTGAAGGTCCCACTGTAAGTTTAGACATCACAGTGTCATGAACATTGTTTATTAAGCAAAGTATAAAGACCATTTTTATTTTTTAGGGTGATCTGTCCACAGCTGGGTGGATGGATGGGTATGAGGAGGCTAAGAACAGGAAAATGAATCCTCTGGCAGGTTCAGACAAGGTGTGATGAACCAAGTCACTGCAGCAGGAATAAAAGAGGAACTTTGACTGAAGGGATTTGATAACAGAACCCACAGAATTGGGGAAAAGAGGACTTAAGGGAGCCACCTGGATTATATACCGAAGGAGAGCTGTCCTATAAGCATATGCAAACTAGAAAACTGAAGTTTGGAGTTATATCATCTAAAAATAGAATGTTAGCCCTGGCTGGTGTCGCTCAGTTGGACCACTATTCCTTAAACCAAAAGGTCACTACTTCATTTCCTGGTTAAGGCACATGCCTGGGTTGCAAGTTTGGTCCCCAGATGGGGCACATGTGGAAGGCAACAGATTGATGTTTCTCTCACAGTGATGTCTCTCTCTCTCGTTCTCTCCCTCCTTCCTTCCCTCCCTCCCACCCCTCTCTCTAAAATCAATAAACATGTCCTCGGGTGAGTGTAAAAAATAAAAAATTAAGTAAAAATATGTTTAGCACACGATATGAGCAGTCATACAGTCAATCCACAAACATTTGCTAAGTGCCTACCATGTGCCAGGTCCTGAAATTTAAAACTAAAAACAATCACACTCATGCCAGGCACAGTACCACCAAGCATTTGACATGAGTTATCTCAATAAACCAGGAGAAAGGTATAAACTTTTTCCCACTTAAAGAGGAGAAACCTGCTCTTTATAAAAGTTAAGGACTTCCAGCCAAGATGGAGACGTAGGAGGACACACTGTGCCTCCTCTAACAACCAAAATTAAGGACAACAAATATTTAGAAACAAGAAAACAACTAGAACTTATAGAAAATTGAACTGTACGGAAGCCCAACAACCATTCATCCAGACCGGTAAGAGGGGCGGAGTTGCGGCAGGAGAAAGTGGAGGTGCAGTCCCGGGAACACAAGCAGGAGTGACTGGCAGTTCCCAGGTGCACAGGCGGCGGCTAGCGGTCATCAGGCCCACAGGCAGCAGCTGGCGGACCCCGGGCAGAGGGGGGCAACTGTGCAGACCCAGTGAGGCCACGCAAGGTGGCTGGCTGACCAAGTGGTCCCACATTCGCACTCGCAGAGGGTCCAGGCAGAGGGGAAGTGGCAGAAGGGACTGATTCCAGGAGAGAGCGGAGCAGGCGCCATTGTTCCCTCTCAGACCCCGCCCCCACATACAGCGTCACAACCCAGCAACTGGGCTGCCCCGCCCTGAGGAACACCTAAGGCTCCACCCCTCACTACATAACAGCATGCACACGTGCGCAGATAATCCAGGCGAAGGGGAAGCAGCGGAAAGGACCGGAGTCCAGGAGAGAGCGGAACAGGCACCATTCTTCCCTCTCGGACCCCGCCCCCAGCTATAGCATCACAACCCAGCGACTGGGCTGCCCCGCCCCGAGGAACACCTAAGGCTCCACCCCCTCACTACGTAATAGCCGCGACCAGACTAAAACCAAAACCAAAAAAAACCCCACCAAAAATGGCTCAAACCAGAGAACAAATAAAAGCCCCAGAGCCAATTCTTCTAAGCGACCAAGAGATAGCCAACCTATCAGATGCACAGTTCAAAGCACTGGTCATCAAAATGCTCACAGAATTGGTTGATTTTGCTCACAAATTAGATGAAAAAATGCAGGCTACAATACGTGAAATGAAGGAAGATGCATGGGGAACTGATAGAGATGGAAGGAAAACTGGGACTCAAATCAATGGAGTGGACCAGAAGGAAGAAACTAACGACCAAACAGAAAACGAGGAAGAAACAAGAATTCAAAAAAATGAGGAGAGGCTTAAGAACCTTCGGGACATGGTTAAACGTCCCAACATCCGAATTATCGGGGTCCCAGAAGGGGAAGAAGAAGAGCAACAAGTGGAAAACTTATTTGAACAAATAATAAAGGAGAACTTCCCCAATCTGGCAAAGGAAATAGACTACCAGGATGTCCAGGAAGCTCAGAGAGTCCCAAAGAAGTTGGACCCAAGGAGGAACACACCAAGGCACATCGTAATTACATTAGCCAAGATGAAAATGAAGCAGAGAATTCTAGAAGCAGCAAGGGATAAGGGGACAGTCACCTACAAAGGAGTTCCCATCAGACTGTCAGCTGATTTCTCAAAAGAGACCTTCCAGGCAAGAAGGGGCTGGAAAGAAATATTTGAAATCTTGAAAAGCACGTACCTACATCCAAAATTGCTCTATCCAGCAAAGCTGTCAGTTAGAATGGAAGGGATGATAAAGTGCTTCTCAGATAAGGTCAAGTTCAAGGAGTTCATCATCACCAAGCCCTTATTATATGAAATATTAAAGGGACTTATCTAAGAAAAAGAAGATAAAAATATGACAGTGAAAAGACAGCAAATTCACAGCTATTAAGAACCACACCTAAAACAAAAGCAAACTAAGCAAACAGCTAGAACAGGAACAGAACCACAGAAATGGAGATTATATGGAGGGTTAGCAACAGGGGAGTGGGAGGAGGAGAGATGGGGAAAAGGTACAGAGAATAAATAGCATAGACGGTGGGTAGAAAATAGACAGGGGGAGGGCAAGAATAGTATGGGAAATGTAGAAGCTAAAGAACTTATGACACATGGACATGAACTAAAGGGGGGAATGTGGGTGGGAGGGGGTATGTAGGGTGGAGGGGAATGATGGGGGAGAAATGGGACAACTGTAATAGCGTAATCAATAAAATATATTAAAAAAAAGAAAAGAAAAAAAAAAGTTAAGTGGCTTGTTAGTAAATATCACAGCCAGGATTCAAACCAGGGTTTGTTTCTCCTCAAGACCCATAAATTTAATAGTACTCTATACAATTTTCTCCCAAAGGTCTTAGAAAGCAAAGAACACCCCTTCATCCTGGTTAACAAGGCCAGCATCAACAAAGGAAGGGGAAAGGACCCAGACAGAGCTGAGTTGCAGAGAGGAGCATTAAAATGTCTTAGCTTTTATGTCACACATTTAAAAGGCACAAATTCACACACGTTATAATAGCATTCAATCCTCTCCACAATACTGTGCACTCAGAGCTTTGGCCTTAATAACTATTAATTATACCAGCTCCACGTTAATGCCTATTTTGTTTTTGTTTCTACTGCTTCTTAAACTACACTTCTATTCTGTTAAAACCTCTTACAGAAGGGACCCGCCTCTTTAACCAGGTTGCAGGCTGCCTGGGGGGCCCTCACAGCTCACCTCATGAAGAGCTCTGTGTCCCACTCTAGAAGCAGTCCTGTGGCCCTGTGGCAAGATGCCACCCTGGAGGCCTGCTGAGAAGGGAGCACTGTGTCTTTTAAAACAAGACAAGATGGAACAAATGCTGAAAACCTGCCAGCAGGGCTCCCTGTCCTGCTCCTACAAGATCCTTCACTGTCTCACCCACCTTCACCTAGCCAACCCCTCCTGATGCCACCCACCCCTCTTTTAGGTCTTGCATCTTCCTGTTGTACCTTATCCTCTGAAGGAGGAACTTCAGGCTTTGCATACTTGCTGTGCCTAGCCCTCTCCAGCCCCTCTTCCTGTCCCCAGCCTCTTCCCCTAACCCCCTCCTCTCATCTGTGAGGTCTAAAGTTACACATCACCTCCTCCAGGCAGTCCTCCCCACTGCTCAAGCCTGACTAGGACTCTGTTCTGTGCTCCCAGACAACACTGTGTTTACACTCATGGCAGTGCTTAGCACACTATTTTCTCATTGTTAAGTTACTTATGTGTCTCTGCCACTAGGAGAGGGGTCAGCAAATGGCAGCTGGGGCCAACTCAGTTTTGGTAAATAAAATTATATGGGACATGGCCACACCCACTCTTTTACATATTTCTAAGGCTGCTTTGGCACTACAACAGTAGCACTGAACAGCAACCACAGAGACCACATCGTCTGCAAAAGCTACAATATCTATTACGTGGCCTTTTGCAGGAAAAGTTTGCTGACCATCACACTGGACTTTGGGCTCTCTAAGGGCAAGAACCTTGTCTTGTTCATCAGTGTATTGCCTTCAGCATTTAGTGCCAAGCCTGGAAGATAGAGAAAGCTTAATGGATATTTGATGAATGGATGGACTGGTAAATGTTGAATGCATTTAAGTGTCAAGTTCAAGTGACAATGTGACAATGCTAGCACAAAAGAGGCATCTTTGGCAAGGATGTACCAAACTCTAAGAAACAGTCTAATTGTCTGACGCAAAATCAGGTTAGAAAACAGACATACAACCCTGGCCTCTCAACTAAATGAAGAGCTGATAGCTAGTTCTCACTTGCAGATGCTACCCAGAGAGAGGTTTGATTAAGGTAACTTCCTGCTATGAGCTTCTGTAATTTTTTCTTGAATGGTTTTTTTTCCCCTCCAATATTTTGAAAAGAACAATCAGTTGTTGAATTAAACCTGAATTTCATCAGCCAAGAAATTTGAGTTGAATAATTCAGACTTTTTTTTGAGGCCTGGAAGGAAGGGGAAAGGGAGTAGAGTTTATATTATCTTTAAAGGATAAGCATGGCCTCAAATTGGCATCACCAAAAAAAAAAAAAAAAAAAAAAAAAAAAAAAAAAAAAAAAACCCTCATCCCACTCATCTAGCCAATAAACTAAAGCTCCTCTTTCCGAGTCCAATCCTTATGTTATTGCCTCCTTGAAGTCTTCTCTGATCCACCTGCTTAAACAGTCCCTCCCTCCTCCAAACTCAAATAGCGTTTTCCTCTTCCCTGGAGTATAATCACTTCCCCGAATTGCTTGCATATCTGTTCACAGCATTGGGACTTTGAGCCCCCTGATGATTCCTTCTCCTCTACATTCTCAGGTACAGAGCAGGTGCTCAACAAATGCTATGGAATGGTCAAAAGAATAAGTGAATAAGGCAGAGAGGGAAAGAGGCAGTGGTTGAACCAAATGAGTGGACCAGTAGGTAGGTGCATGCATGAAAATGAAAGACTAGGTAGGTGGATGGATGGATGGATGGATGGATGGATGGACACAGATTCAATTGGGTTGGGCTAGTTTGAAGTGACCAGTTGAAGTTATGAAGGAAGTGAATGATGCCCTCAGCACTCTCAACAGGTGGTACCCTACAGAGGACTGTCACACATCTACCCCACCCCTACACCTCAGGCTTCTCTTCCTCAGCTCTAATGGTTCCAAGCCCTACAGTGCTTCTTCCTGGCCCTCTCACTGCATCTCCATTGTTTCCTCATTCCTCTTCTCTCAAGGCTGCCCCAGATCTCCCTGGCTAACTAAGTCACCTTTTTCCAAGAATCCAAGAGGGCAAAGGGGACTTTGTTCATGGGAAGCAAGCAGATGGCTAGCTTCCAGCCCCCCAGGAGGACTGGAGGGAGGCCACCTGCTCGCCCATGATGGGTCTAATTAGAGCAGATGCTTTTCTCGGTGACCTATAAAGCTTGCTTCTCCTCTCCCAACCCTCCACTGGAGCAAAACAGTAGAGCTGTGACGGAAAGTGAGCTTTCTCTGGGACAAGGTTGCAGATGTCTAACTCTAAGTGCCTTCCTTGTCCTCTAATCATCTTTGAATTCCAAACCCAACTGACCCAAAGAGGCAGCCCCCCTTTCTCTGGAGTAACCCCTGAAACGCCAGGACTCTGGGGAACACAGTTTTAAAACCTTTGCTCTAGCTAGTGAGCACAACTCAGAAGGGAAGACTGAGGACCAGAGAGGGGAAGTGACTTCCCTGGGGTCACCCTACAAGTCACTGGGAACTGGGAGCTAGAGCCCAGACTTCCTCATTCACAGTATAATACATGTTACTACTGTATCACCTTCACATGTCAAACTCTGTATGGCTCCCTTGGAGGCCCCAGGGTGAAATTCAATGCCATGTCTAAGAGAGGTGCCCTATTTCAAGTTCATTTAGCATTCAGCATCAGTTGGAGCTGATTAGAGTTCTGAGTGTAATGCTGAAGTCATTTTTATATCCAGGCTTTGGTAATTTAGTATCAGGTGGACATTAGTCAACAGGGACATGAAAGAAATTGTGAGTAAATTAACAGAAAGGAAAGTTCTCCCTACGCACACATGCATGTCTACACTCCCATCTTTCTTTAATTACCTTTAATTAGGTTGACCCAGATTGATCTGGAAAAATTTCCAAACCCAGGATAAATTTCTCTTTTATGGCTGTGAAGATCCTGAGATTTTTCTGAGAATGGGACTCCAGAGATAAATAAGTGACATGGTAGCTTCAGGGCTCTTCTAGCAACTGCTGGAAGACAAAGATCTTGATTAAAACAGAGATGTCAGCCAAAGCCAGGATTGTTCAGTCAAACAAACATGCACTTTGGATGCCATTCCTATCCCCCCTAGCTGTAGTAGCTTGGGTGATTTACTGCCAGTCGGCACAATGCCTCACGTCACAGTTCACTCTTTGCCAAGTAGCCAGGAGATTTTTCTAAAACATAACTTAATCCAGGCACCTCTCTGATTAAAAGCCTTCAACATCTTCCTGTTTAACTTAGAATAAAACCCACACTCCATACATAATGTGCTCAACAAGGAACTCCATGACCTGACTTTGCCTTATATGATTGTATGTTGGGACTGTATTTGTCTACAAGTAACAGAAACTGGAGTATATTTAAATAACTAAATGGTGGATATTTTTCTCACATGACAAGAAGTCCAGAAGTGGTCCAGAGAAGCTCCAAGATAACCTTGGAGACCCAGGCTCCTTCTATCTTCCTGCTCTGCCATCCTCAGAAAACAGGAAGCCTCATGGTCATGATATGGCTGCTCCAACCCCAGGCTTTATGTCCAAGTTCCAGGAAGGAAAAAGGAAAGAAACAAAGGACAAAGGGTGCATGACAGTTGGATCTGTTCCTTTTTACCAGGAAAGGGATAACTTTTCTTTAGATTGTCACTTACAAGTCATTGGCCAGCAGTCTGCGAAGCCAAGTCTTCTCAGATGGGCACTTTGCCTCCTGAACAAAATCAGGGTTTTATCCATAAGGAAGAAAGGGAAGGTAAATGTTGAGCAGCACCTAGCATATAGTTCTCAATCTCATTCATAATGTACCTGTAAGAGGCAGAATTCTAAGACAAGCCCCATGATCTCTGCCCTGGATGCTTATAGGTTCTAAATCTCCTTCCTTTGAGGACGGGTGGGAACTGCCTTAGCCAATAGAATATGAAAACAGTGAAGAGATTATGTAGCTGTAATCAAGGTCCAAAATTAGTTGATTTTGAGTTCATCGATAGGGAGATCATCCTGGGTGGGCCTGGCATAATCAGGCGAAGGCTCTTAATAGAAGGTTTGCAGTCTCCCTGAGCTGAGACCCTCCTTGCTGGCTTGATGAAACAGGCAATCATGTGGAAGAAGCCCCTTTGGCAAAAGGTTGCAGGGGGACTCTAGGAGCTTCAGACTCTAGGACCTGAGAGCTACCTCCAACCAACAACCAACAAAATGCCAAGGCCCTCAGTCATGCGTCCACAGGGAAATAGATTCTGCCAACAGCCTGAATGAGGCTGTGAACAGATCCTTCTCCAGTTGATCCTTGAGATGAAAATGCCATCCGGCAAATAGACCAACTACAGCCCTGAGCAGAGGACCCAGTTAAGCCTTGAGCCTCCGGCTCTCTACAAGATTATATGTATGCTTTCAGCTGCCAAGATTGTGGTAGTTTGTCAGGAAGCAACAGGTAACTAACACAGTGCCAAACACACAGGTCTCCTTTCTGTCACTTGCTTGTGAGTGAGTGTTCCTTCCCGCCTCACAGCCCTCGCTTCCATTTCACCCCACGCTGACACCTGCCAGGAGCACTTTCTTCAGCTCTGTGCAGAAGCAGCACTCTCAGCCTTCAGGTTCCAGCTCAAGATATATATATATCAGGAGAAATGAAATTCATAAATTCAAAACAGTTAAAATGAGAGAAACCAGTCTAAATAGATTAATATGCACAATGAATAATTTTTTTAATTGGAATGGAATAACCATCCAGACTAAGGAGATTATCAGATTGCAATGGGGGGAATCCACCTATATGCTCTTTTAAAAAAAAGTTAAAATATTAAAACACAGAAGAATTGAAAGTAAAAGATGGACAAAGATACATCTGGCCAATACTAGCCAAATAAAGGTAGAGTGACCATATTAGTACCAGAAAAAAAGTGGTCTTTAAGTCAAGAAATAATAATTAAGGAGAGAGAGAGTTGCCACAGAATAAGAAGAAACTCATTTCACAAGGAAGACACAAGGCTGAGCGTATACGCACTGAATCAAATAACTTTATGATCTATATTGCAGGTACTTCCTCTGCCTCCTGCTGAAGGACCTCACCTGGCCGTGAGTCCTGACAAGGACATTAAGAAACAACTCCGGGCGTTTGGGTCAGCATCTGGGTCAGCGTTTGGATGATACTGTGTGCCCAGCCCATGTAAATGGTCTAAAGAATGACAAGCCCTCCTCCTCTGTCCAGTTACAGCAGCTTAGGGTCAAAACTGCTCCCATACTCCCACAAGAGCAAGCCTCTTAGGATAAGCTCTTACTTTACGGGCTGGGGCAGGAGCAGAAAAGAAAGGACACTGTAAAGGCAGAAGTCCTGACAATGTTGGAGCTAAGATTTCTCTGATTTGTTTCTTAACACCCAGTACCGTCTACAGAATGTTGGCAAACAGCAGCCCTCCTCATCGCGTCCTTTCGTGGCAGAGACCAGGAAACAAGGCTGGCAGGGAGGCGCCTGGGCTTGCCCTAAGTCACACAGACATGCTGTGTGCGCACACAGTCATTCAAATTCACACGGCGACCTGAGGGAGGATTGAAAACAAACGAATCTAAATGTTAAAATGGCAGGTTCTCCCTGAATAAAGAGAAAAGCCTCTGTCTAACAGCCCTGCTGAACTGAAAAGCACACCCCCCTGGGTCCGCTTCCCCCCCACATCGGGCCAGCAGACAGGAACGCGTTGCCACGCTGTGTGCGGCACTGAAATGTCAGATAACTGCTGACTCCGGTGATTCATCACTGAACTGAAGGCATTACATATGGGAAGAGCAAAAATCTAATTCCAGCTCATTTCAACGAGAATTGATCTAAGAGTTCATTACATAAAGTAATTTTTACTAACACAATTTCTAGCATGTCCTCAAATGACAATTAGAAGCTTTCCTGCAATAGCTGAAACTGATCAGGGAAATTTTTTATACAATGCTAAATTACAGATTCCTTGCACCCACTTAATGGTTTTTGTTTTTTAATATTTGCTTAATGTTAGAGATGGAGGTTAGAGAGGGCTGGGAACCTAGGGTTTAGGGTTATTTTAAAAAGGGCGCTAGGATCTCAAATCCAGGTTCATTTGCCTCCAAGAGCTCTGTGACATTAGTCGTGTAACTTTGCTTCTCTGAGCCCCTATTTCTTCACCTATGAGAATATCCGTACCTCATATTATCATTCAATAAGGAAATGGATATAAAGCACTTAGCACATGTTAAAGTTTTTCATGAAAGCTAAGCTTTTAAAAAGCTCACCAAACCCCAGCTTTTTAGCCTGTGATGTCAAGGTAATAACACTTACCTGGCCAGGTATCCTGAAAGATAAAAAAAGTGAATGCATGGGGAATGCAATTACTGTTAGGTCTGACCCCTGCCCCTTTGGGTGGGCTTGACTGGATGTCTCCAAGATCCTGATCCTCCCAACCTTGTGTCCAGCTGTCATCAGCAGTAAGGTTCAGACAGTTGGGCCCAGAAACACCCTATTCCTCAAGCAAAGAAAACAGTTCTTCCATCTCTTGTTAAATAGATTTTCTGGACTCAGAGAACAGATCTTGGGCCAAATTCAGAACTTCTCAACCTTGGCTGCCATTGGGTTCATCAGGGGTGGGGACGGGGTGCTTTCTAAAACCCTAATGCCCACGCTGCCCCCCAAACCAATGAATACAGAATCCTTGGACAGGGACCCAGATGTCAGGATCTTTATACGCTCCCAGGTGAGTCCAGTAAGCAGACAAGGTTGGGAACCAGGGGAGCTGATGCGTGGGAGAGAAGAGAAAGCCAGAGGATGCAAAATCATGTGCATGGGTTCTCCCTACCCCGATGCCCCCAAACTTCTGCCAGCAGCTTGAGGGGTAATGTGAGTAAGAGATAAAGGAGTCAGAGTTTTTTCCCAAAATACTTTCCAATAACAAGAGAGTTTCAGAGACCTGGACTTTCTAACTAGCACAGAGAACATCAGAAAACTCTTTCCAGCCCTGGCTGGTGTAGCTCAGTGGATTGAGCACAGGCTTGTGAACCAAAGGGTTACTGGTTCGATTCCCAGTCAGGGCATATGCCCGGGTTGTGGGCCAGGTCCCTAGTAGGGGATGTGCAAGACACAACCACACATTGATGTTTCTCTCCCTCTCTCCTTCCCTTCCCCTCTCTATAAAAATAAAAATAAATAAATTTTTAAAAAGAAAAAGAAAATTCTTTCCAGATCATTAAAAAGGCCTGATTTCAGGCCATGCTAACATCGCCCAAGAGAGAAGTCCCCTTCTCTGACTTTTGTCTTTCCAGACATTGGGGACCACCTGGGAAGGTTCAGCCTTTAAGCTCTCCTCTGGGTTTGAGGGCAATAGGGAGCCTTGGAATGTTGTGAGCAGATGACTACTCTAGTCAGATTGGCATTTCTGGAAAATCACTTCAGAATGAACAATGGCTTGGACTGGGTGCGGCCACAGGCATGAAGACTGGTTAGGAGCAGACATTCATAGAATGGTGGTTCTCGAACCTGAGAGTGCCTCAGAATCCCCTGGGGTGCTTGTTGAAACAGACTGCTAGACCCCACTCCCAGGATTTCTGATTTAGTAGTGCTGAAGTAGAATCCAAGAAACTGCATTTTAGCAAGTTCCCAGGAGATGCTGGTGTGGCAGGTCTAAGGACCACACTTTGAGGACCACTGCTGTAGGTGGTAGTGATGCTGGAAGTTAGGGGGGGCTATTTGGCAAAAAGCTTCATAGCTCTAGCCTAGTGGTTCTACAAAGCTTTTTAAACTACAAAGATTAGGTTTAATGCCGGCTGCACATTTAAATCTCCCAGGGAGACTGGGCCCTGCCTCACCCCCCTGCTATAACATTTCACTTGGTCTGGGTAAACCCCAGACATGAGCATTCAAAATCCCCCAAGTGATTCCAGGGTGAATTCAGAGGCAAGAACCAGTCCTCACTACTCAAAGTGTGGTCTGTGGACCAGTGGCATCAGTATAATCCAGGAACTTGTTAAAAATGCAGAACCTTGGGCTCCATCCCAGACCTACAGTTGGCATCTGCATTCTAACAAGATCTTTGGGCAAGTCATATACATGTGCAAGTTTGGGAAGATACTGATAAAAGCAGCATCTGGCCTGAAATGGGATTCCAGAAGCAGCTGGAAGTCTAGGGGAGATGGACGCCAGTCCCCAGGGTGATGGCCCAGAAATGGACCCAGGGGGAAAGAAGTCCACTCATTTATTCAAATGGACTATATTGACCCACCCTGAGTGCTAGGCACTGAGTGCTACAGAACTCTGGCCTCCGGCCATCAGGATGCTACAATAATTACACAAGAGGCCTTAGCTGTTACGTTAAAGCCAGGAAGGTCCTTTTGATCAGCAGCTGAGTCAGCAGCTCATGAGCTCCCTGGAAGCAAGTACAACACCCCAACACACAGCATGCCAGGCCCATGCCATGAATGCTTGCTGAAGGAATACCGAGTGCTGTGGGAATGATGAATGCTGAAGGAATGCTTGGAGGTGGGCCCCCAAGGTGGACAGGATGACTCCAGGCAAATGTGGGCAAGGACCTGGAGACACAAAAGTCTGGAGTGTGTGTGTGAAGGACCAGCCCATGGTGCCATTAGGCTGGGTTTAGGACAGAGATCATTACAATCTGAAAATGGCCAGATGGTAAATATGTTAGGCGGGCTGTAGGGTCTCCATCGCAGCTACTCAGCACTGCCCTTGGAACTGGAAAGTGCCATAGGCAACAAGTCATCAAACAGGCGTGCTGTGCACCAATCAAATTTTATCTACGACAGGCTATAGACTGGATTTGGCATGGTGTGAGGTCCCTGATCTAGAAGCAGAGGAAAGAAGCTGAGATGGAGCCACAAAGATGAATTGGCAGTCGTTGGAAGGCCAAAGGAGGCAAGAAAAGTGGGCCTGGAATCAACAGTGGGGACAAGTGCAGGGTTTTGGATGGCAGAGTGAAACACAGTCAGAGGCCAGCTGGAGGCAAATCAGGAGAGAGGACACAGGGACAGTTAGGAGATGAGGGGACAGTTCCCAAGGGAGCTGGATGACAGAGAACCAGAATGAGGGTTGCAGAGGACGCACGGCACCTGAGAGCCATTTTGGTGGCCAGATCTAGTGAGCTTCCAGTAGCAGGGCCAGGAAAAGCTGCAGACAGATTTCCTTTCTGGTCAGTGGGCTGATGGGGAGGATGCTGTGGCCAGTGACACATGAGGGAACTCAGGGAAGTGTGTGGCATGCAGCGGGACCCACTGCAGCATGCCCCCCAAAACCCATTCCCATCACACCTGAGCCCCCAGGCCACTGGAGAAGACCTGGAAAAAAGGTTAAATGCAGGGCCTGCCTGAGGACCACTCTCCTGGCAGATACGAATCTGGGAGTAGGAGCTCACCCAGGCATGGATGGAATCCCAGGTATCCAGGGCTGAAATGTGCCTCAGAACTGCACTCCTCAGACTTCAATGTGCCATGAAATCCTTGGAGATGCTGTGAAGGAAGACTCTAGTTTCTAGCAAGCACCTGGTGTGACAGATGCTGCTGGCCCTTTGAGAAGCTCAGCCTTGAAGATCATTCCTGCCACCCCTGTCGTCTCCTAACCAAGGGCAGCAAGGCCCCATAAGTTACTACTTGTTTGGCGGCTACTACTACATATCAGACCCTAGAGATACTAAGAATGTAGCTGACTTTGGAGTCCTTGTTTTGTGGCAGGCACTGTTATAAGAAATTCACATCTGTGACTCATCTGTTCCTCACTGTGGCCCAGGAGATGGGTTCCACTTGTGCACTGTTCACCAGACGATTCAGTGACCTGAGAACAAGGGACCCACATTCCAGAGCCAAAACTCCACCCCTAAGGCCCAGACAGGGAAGCAACGGGCCACCTACAGCAAGACCATGAGTCCCAAATTGGTGCATTTCCACCCAATCCAGGCTACCTCTCTCGGACAACTATGACTTTGGACCCAAGCAAGGGATAACGACTCCCTAAGTCAGGCCCGGTAGGGGAACATGCCTGCTGCAGGTACAACACAGTGCTCAGATAATTCTTTAGCTTTGCTTCTGAGGCACTGAGACAGCTCTGAGAAGAGATAATTCCGCGGAGCTCCTGCGATGCAAATAAATGCCCCAAATAAAAGGGAAATAATATAATGGAGAATTTTGTGGCTGGTGCGTATTTTACGGGCATCATTTTCACAAGCGGCTACTTAGTTACGGTCCCGGGTGCCATTCCCGCCTCGCGTTGCGATGCTGCCACCTAGTGGTAACGGGGAAAGCAGCTGCGGAAGTCGAAGCGTCCGCAGTCCCAAAAAGAAATGGGAGGCTGCATCCTGTTAACACCAGTCTGGGCGGTGGCTGTTTTTAGCTGGGTCTCTCCTTCTGCGCCACTTTCATAATGGAAACCAGCTCTCTAGACCCAAAAAAAACTGCGACGTGCTCTGCAAAAGCTGTTCAAGGGCCAATTTTAGCTGCACTTCTTGGAATCTGGGCTCCCAGGAGGGAGGAGGGTTGGATATGTGCTTCCCAGAAGTTGGGCATCTCATTAGAACCTTTAGAACCTGGACGCTGGTTCTGACTATGAGGGTGTGAGATCATAGATGCCTTGGGTTCCAGCTTCTGCACCGGGGCCCGAAGAGAAATAAAAATTGGGGGGTGGGGTTAGAGGCAGCAACTTCTGTGCCCTGGGAGCTTTACCATGTACTGCATGGACCATCGCACTGATGCCTCAAAATAACCCTGAGAAGATGCCTAGAATTACATCGACTTTACAAATGAGGAATTTGAGGCTTGAAAAGTTAATGACTTGGCCAAGGTCACAGAGTTGGTAACCCACAGAACCATGAGGAGGATGTTAGAGTCTGTTTGTTAACCCAGAACCCAAAGAAAGCAAGGGGTTAAGAGCTGAAAGTCCTGAGCCCATCACACACTACTGCCAACTCTGTGTGACTCTGGGCAAGTCACTGAACCTCTCTGGGTCTGTTTCCCTTATGGTCGAACAGGTGTGGTGATCATAGGTTCTACTTTACAAGATTGAGTGAGGATCCAAACAACAATCTGATATCCTTCAATCCAGAGGTCCCATTGCCTGGCCTGCAGGCCACTCAGACACCCAGATTCTCCCACAAATTGCAGGAGATGGACAGATCTAGGCTCAGGGCCCCCACAACGGGAAAGAGCCTGATGGCTCATTGTCCCATAAAATGGGTGTTGCCTTCCTTTAGTCCCTGGGAATCAATACCGCAAGTCAGGCCCGCAAGTCAGGCCCACAAGTCCAGGGGTCCCATGCCAGCCCTGCCCCTTACTCACCCCCACACCCTTGGACCTGTTCCTTACCTGTCAAATGGGGCAGAACACTGGTGCTGACCTTACAAGGCTGTTCTGAGGGTTAAATTGTGTAATATACTATACCTCTCTTAGGCCAGTGCCAGCGCCAAAATAACCAGCTTGTCCCAACTTGTCCAGAACTTTCCCAGCTTTCCTGAATATTCTCCATCCCAAGAACCCCCTCAGTTCTGGGTGAACTGAGATAATCGTTCACCCTGCAGGACACGCAGCTCAGCCCAGACCCCTGGACTGGATGCCCCATTCTGTGTGCTCGTACAAACTTCATGGCCTTTCCTGTGGCTGGAAATGATATCTTTGTGTCTGGCTTCCCAAGGAGACGTAAGTCCAACCTGTGTCTTGTTGGATCACCTCTGTCCCTGGTAGGTGATCTACAAAATGCACCGAGTGAAGAGATGACCACCTACTATGTGGCAGGCCCTATGCTAGGCACTGGAAGTATAAAGATGGACAAGACATCAGAGGTCACGGCTGTGTGGCAAACACAGACTGACAAGTCACCCAGTAGCACTCAATACATTAAGGACTGTAATAGGGTAAGCATAGGGGCAGGGGGTTTTGGAAGGACCTTAACCCAGCTTGAGAGGATGGGTGTGACAGAAGCCTTCCTGGAGGGTCTGACCCAAGTGGAGCCCACAGAAGTGAGTTAATCAGGTAAGAGAAAGGGAGAAGGGAAGCTCGGGGAGGTCTTGCTGACCACGTGACAAGCCAACGTCCTGGGTGTCAACCTGACCCAAGCGAGGGAGGTTCACCACATTGTACAATCTCCAGAATCCCAGAAATCTCCCAAGTCCTCCCCTGTTACCTCCCCCTTCCAACACAACCCAATCACTACTCTTCTGATAACACAAAAAGAATATTACATTGGCTGAGAGCTTGCAGCCTATGTCCCCCAAGATCCAAGTTCATGCCTTAAGATTTTGAAAAGGTCATTGGAACAATCCCTGCTGCCACATGCCAATGTATTGATTTAATATATAAATGTAATGACAGATTCATTTTTCCCAGCTTTTACTTGTTCACCAGTGGCTGTCACCCAGCCAGGACCTGAGGGCAGAGCTGTTTAGTGGAGTTGTGACCCTGGAGATCTTAGCTGAGATAATGTTGTATTCCTGGGATTATCTGGCAATATCTGGAGACCTTTTGGGTTGTCATAACTTAGCTTCAGGAGGGAAGGGGTGTTGCTACTGGCATCTAGTGGGTAGAAGCCAGGGATACTGCTAAACATCTTACAATGCACAGGACAGCCCTCAATCTAAAACATCAGTACTGCCAAGGCTGCAAAAGCTATCCGAGTGTCAGATGGTCACAACGGGCCCTACAAGAAGCTGTTGGGTGGCAGTTGAGCTGTTCAGAGCCTTCCTGGACAGAGACTGAGGGAAAGGGATTGGGACTGAAGTTTTCTGCCCAACTATATATTTCCACTTGATCACATGAATCTGCCATGTGATTTTCAATATTTTAACCCATCTCTGACCAGCAACACTGACCTCATCCCTGCAAGAGAAAGATCATGTGGTATCTCAGCCTTTCCCTGTTTCCCATTTATTCCACCCACATTAATTAAACCCCTAGTGTGTGCCAGGCACTGTGTGGGCACTGGGCATACAGTAGTGACTAAGGCATGACCTCGGCCCTCAGGAGCATTCAGTCTCCTGGATAAGGCAAGGTTTGGTCCTCTTATGTGTCTGGAGGTCTGTGGAAACAGGACCATCAGAGACACCACTGTGAGGGTCTCCTCTCACCTGTGTCCTCTGGTGATGCCCCTGAAAGCATAGGTCCAGAAATGCAAGTGAATGTTGCCTCCCTGAGGTGGACCAGCATGGCAGCCCTATGAAATGCTGAAAGACAGGAAAGGACAGGTCGATGGGAGAAGGCACATTTTCTGTGCCTTAAAGGAAATGGGGGAGGGCCCAGGACAGATAGGAAGTGGATGGATAATAGAAGGTATGGACAGATGTTTAACAGAGAGACAGATACCAACCAGATGTTGCAATACTACTTTACACACACAACTCATATAGGGCTTACTATGAGCTAGAGACCTTACATGAATGATCTTGTTTTGCCCTGACATCAACCCTGGGAAGCAGATACTATTGTCATCTGCATATTGCAGATAGGGGAGGTGAGACTATGTTGTTAAATGATTTACTCAAAGCTGCCAAAATCAGAGGTGACAAAGCAGGGATTGAACCCATGGACGCTAATTCCAGAAACCATATGCGTAATGACTCTCTGTTAGCTGAAAAGAAACCCATTCAAAAGCCCAGTGAGGAATGAGCATGTTAGAGCTCAAGGAAGTGACTGAAGCAGAAATGTCAGTCTGAGCAGCTTGACCTTGGCCCTGGACAACTAGAAAGTCACACAAGTTTCTTCCTGTGGCCAACCCCAGCTAGCAATGGGGAGAAGCCCTACAGAGAAGGAGTTTGATCTTGCTGTGATTGACTAGTGATGTCTGTCTTGGGTGTGAGCATGGGGGAAAATAGCACACACACAGACACATTCATGCAGACAGAGATATACAGGCACATGCACACACATGTTACACACATAATCACATGCATAAACACACAGAGAGCCATATGCACACACAGAGATATGTGTGCATATACACAGATGTGTGTGTTCAACCTATGACCTCACACATGCATGTGTAGCATGCATGCATAAGCATGCAACCTAAACAGACACATGTATAAACACTCAAGGACTCGCATGCAGGTGCACATTACATGTAGAAAGAGATGCACGCACAGATATCATGGCACACACATACACACATACAATTTCAAGCACATAATACAGTACACATGCATACACAGAGATATACACACATGCCTGTACACACCAAGACCATCCACATAAGCACATGCATACATATACATGCACGCATGCACTCGGAGACATGTAGAAATACATATATACACAGAGGGACATACAAATGCATGCATGCACATGCATACACATACATCAGGACTCGTTACATAAGCTGCTGTGGGCAACTTGGACCACATGGAGTGATGGCCATGTACTTTTAGGTCCATTCTCCCCCTGCACAGCTTTAGATCTATCCTCCCTTCAAGTAGGACCCCAAGTTTAAAAACCAACTGCATGCTTACAACCCACCTCCTAGCACCTTCAGTGCTGGCACTGGCTTTTCACATCACCATGGAAACTGTGCTACCCCCAGACCTTGCCATAAAAAAACTCCTGTGGCATTCAAGAATTCAAACTTGAAACCTGTGTAATTTTAGTAATCAGTGTCACCCAATTAATTCAATAAAAAATAAAATAAAGATATTAGTCACCTCAAGTAAAGGAATGTAAAATTTCACTTCATCCCTCTAAGAGGAAAAGGAAGAATTCAAGATGACCTTGGTACTTCCCAGCCAGGTGACCCTAGTTTTCAACACAGTTCCAAGGACACCTTGAGGATAGAATGTAGAATGGCTTTGCAGGCCACAGGGTGAGTCACCAGGAAAAGAAGGCAGCCCTGTAAGTCCATGTTTCTTAGGTTCCTGTTTTTCAGTGCCTTGGACAGTCCTTCCTGCCCATGGAAGAAGACAAGATGTCTCAAAGGAAGCAATCACCTTGTGGCATTTATAATAAGTGCCTCGCTTTACATTCTCAACAGATGTCTATAAAAACATAATGAAGTTCTATTTCTTTTATGTTTCTAATCACCTATAGGATTTTACATTATAAAATGGGCCTTAGGCATAAACTCTTGATGGACAACCTGGTGCTTTTTAGGAAATACAGGTAGGTGCTCTGAGGCTCAGAGAAGTTAAATAACTAGCCTAAGATCACACAGGAGAGCTAGATTTTAAACTCAAGTCTGACCCCAAGGTCCCCGCTCCATAAGTCTCCATTTCTGTGACTGGGCAATTGAAGTTTTAAACCTAATGCAGGACCCTTACCTCTTTATTCATGTCCATGAGATGCCCCAATCCCAATGCTATACTCCACTCTTCCAAAGCTCGTGCATTTGTCTGTGTATTAGTATCCTGGGACTACCATAACAAAGCACCACCAACTGGGTAGTTTAAACAAGAGGAATTTATTGTCTCACTGTTCTGGAGGCCAGAAGTCCAAGATCAAGGTGTCAGCAGGGCTGGTTTCTTCTAAAGACTATGAGGAGAAATCTGTTCTATACCTGTCTCTTGTCTTCCGGTGGTTTGCTGGCAATCTTGGTTTTCCTTGACTCATAGAAGCATCATCCCAATCTCTGCCTCTGTCTTCACATAGCCATGACCATGCTCCCAAGGTACACAGCAGCTGGCATAGGGTTTTCTGGGGCCCCAGTCCAAGAGAGCCCTCTGGGAATACCTCCTGGGAAGGAGGCCCAGCTGGCAGGAAAGGGAAAGCCCCAAGGACACCTAAACTAGACTTTTGGAGAGTTGACTTCCAAGGCTACAGAGTCTCCTGATGTAGGTTCATGAGGTGGATTGAAATAGCTGTCACCTGAGAAGTAAACTCCTGGCTCTGAGGGAGACAGGCAATGAAAGTCTGCTCTCTCTCGTACAACTCACTTTCTCTCTCTCTCCCACTGTCCATTCTCTGCCATCAGTTCTCAACCAAGATACGGCGTGTGGCTGCAAGCAGTTGTGAGCTGTAACCCAGCAAACAGGGGCTTGTCCACATGTTGCCTTGATACACAACCCAACAACTAATGTCAAAGGAAACAGGTTTTTATTTACAGGATTCCAACCTCGGGGGACTGGGAGCACTCCTGCTCGGAGCCCTGTTCTCCCACGAGACCCAGAACTTCCCTTACTCCCCACCAGGCCAAAACCATGCCCAGAAGTACCCCATTTCCTTATTTGTTTTTAAGCTGGCCCACAGTCCTCCGTCCCCTCTGCAAGTTACTCTTATTGGTTTTAGAGTCTCCATCCTCTCGCAGCAGCTCTCCTTCAGGATCTGGGATACATTGTCTTCAACCACCGTGTAGTGGTTCAGGAAAATATGTGCCGTTTTACACTGGATCATGGTGGAGTCCAGAGAGGCACACTTTCCAAAAAAAGTGGCTTCTCTATATGTCCTTCAGACAAGCAGAAGTCAGCATTCCCTGATCACAGTTCAGCATTCCAGGCATTTTCCACGAATCTGTGCTTGGTTCAGCAGGTTCACGCACAGCTCCATCAGCTTTGCTGTCATCTTCAGGCAGGCTTCCCAGCGAGTGTCTTCCTAACTCCAGCTTCTTCCTCACTACAGACCACATGCCTTCTTCCATACTACACCAGGCCATATGACAGAAACCTGACTCCTGGCCAGCACAGCTTCTACCTTACACACCAGCCCTCATGGAGGAATCATGACTACAAACTACACAGCTGCTTGCTGCTTCCTCTCTCAGACCTCAAGGTTGAATCCCCTTCTCTTTCAGCCCGTCCTTATTTAAAATGTTCAGCCTGGAACTTCATACATGACCTCATATTTGGCCCTTCTACAAAGTGCTACTTTTGCCAGTTCCCCCATATCTTTTATGTTCTTTTGGCTGCCATCTTTACTCAGGGCAAAAGATCCCGGTGATACAGGGACATCCAGGAAGGGCATTCATGTTCCCTGGCTGTCACGAGCCACTGTACACTCTTAAAGTCATATACTTCTCTCACCCTGGGTGGCAGTCCACTTCCCTTCAGGAAGGACATGGCTGTTAACTTGCCATTGTTATGAAAAGTATCTTACTTGACCTATCATCCACTCCTCCCCCCAATCCAGTTTTGTGGGAAATATGCTTTGCTATTTTTGGGAAACCCCTCTCTGCACTCTGTTACAGTATCACCAAGTAATCTATTGCTAATTTTTGAAGTGCTAAATGTTGCAAATATATGTTCAAGTAGATTCAAGGTTATTCTTATGCAACATCAGCTTCACTCACTGCATTCTGATTAGGATTCTTTAATGGGAGAGGAAAGGAGGGAATTTATAGCTAGAGCATAGATGTGTCCACGTGTGAAGGAATGAAAAACCTGGGACAGCCTCTCTGTACTCCATGTCCTATGAGGTCTACGCAGAAATATCAAGCTTTCTTCTTTGTGACAGGCACAGATGCACATATGGGGAGTAGGCCCTGAGTGAGGAAAGGAGGTAGGCATGGCCAATCAAAATTAGGAAAGATTCCCAGCATCACTCATGATCCAGAAATGCAAGTTAGAAAGAGAAGACATCATTTTTCATCCATCCAATAGACAAAAGATGTTGCACTTCATCCTAACAGGTTTTGGCCAGGATGAGAGTGTAGACAGAAGAACTCTGAAAACTTGGTGAAGAGTGTAATTGATACAACAATTATAGGGGCTTTGCAGGCTCTGGGATGCCATTACCTTTCTGATCTCAATTCCTTCTACTCTCACTCTGCCCTAAAGTTTCCTTGAACTCACCAGGTATGTCACTGCCTCAGGGCCTTTACACTTGCTATGTCCTTTACCCTGGAATGCTCTTCTCTGTGGCTCATTTCCTTTAAGTTTCTGTCACATGTCACATGTGTCCCTAGCCACATGTTAATTTCCACACACATACACATATATTTTTCTCTCTCTCTTGCTCTTTCTGTCACTCTGTCCCTCTTCCCTGCCTTCTCTTTTCCCACAGCACCCACAAATCACTAGACATACATATGTTGTACATATTTCTTTTATTGTCTGCCTGCCCCCAAAAGAGACCCCCAGAGAATGTCAGTTTCAGGAGAGTACAGATTTTGTGACTTAATTGTTCCCTGCTGTATCTCCAGAGCCTGGAGTGGACCTGGCCCAGATAGGCAATACATAATTGTTGAATGAATCCAGATTTTAAGTGTAGGTACCTTTGACTCTGCCTTTAAGAAACCATCTGTATTCATTTTCTATTGCTGTGTAACAGATTAGCAACTTAACTCCCACTTACTAGCTGACAGTTCCTTAGGTCAGAAGTTCAGCCTGGTGTGGAGTCCCTGCTTGACTAAAATCACAGCATCCGCCCCTGTGTTTTTATCTGGAGCTCAGGGTCCTCTTCCATGCTTATTCCTGGTACTGGCAGAAGTCAATTCCTTGTGGTTCACGACTGAATTCTCCAATTCCTTGCTGGCTGTCAATCAAAAGTTACTCTCAGCTTCTAAAGGTCGCTCAACTTCTTCGTATAGACCCTTCACCTTCAAGCCAATAGCAGTGTATCATACCTTCATAGGCTTCAAATCTTTCTGGCTTCCTCTTCTGCTCCCAGCCAGAGAAAACTCCCTGTTTTTAAAGTCCTCATGAGATCAGACTACAGCCACCTGAAGTTAACTGGCTTAGGACTTTAATTACTTCAGCAACATCCCTTCCTGGAAATACCTAGATTAGAATAACCCAGAGACTAGAATCTTGGGGACATCTTTAGGATCCTGCTCACCACACCGTCCTAGAGAAACACTCAACAGTGTGCACTGGGAGACAGACACATGCATGTGTGTTGCAAAATTATTTATTACAGACAAACATGGCAACACCTGCACATCCATCAGGGAGAAACCAGTTTAATAAGCTATGATACAGCCATGCTGTGGGATACTCCACAGTCACAAAAAAAAAGAATGCACACGTTTTCACCCACAAAATCTATACAGGGCTGTGTCTTCCCCTGAGGTTAAGAGCATCTGCCCTGGTAAAAGTCTGCCTGAGTTAGTCTCCACTGTGTCACTTCCTAGCTGTGTGAGCCTGGCCATTTTTAAAGACTTTCTGCGTCTGTTCCCTCATCTGTAAAATGGAGATGATAATAATAGCATTATCCCACAGGGGTCATGCAAGTTAATTAAGGCAATGCACATAATATAGTGCTTAGTGCTGTGCTGGAACAGAGTGAATGCTGGAAACATAGCAGCTATCACCATCGTCATCATTTCTGTTATTTCAGATGTGCCAATAAGAACTCTCTACCCTGCATGGTCTATGTCAGTGTGGTGAGATTCAGTGTTTCCGTACATCCCGGTATGATGCTTGTTCCTCAGCTGTAGTCAGAGCTTTGGCAGGTTTTCACTCTGTTGTTTGTACCGATCAAGCAAGTGTCACTGCTGGTTACATACCCAGCAGTCAGGCACTTTATTCTGTTTTGTTTTGTTTTTGGCAAGGGTTTCTGGGTGTTACTTATGTAGTTAGGAGAGGTGTGTGTTTACCCCTCACAACCCATAGAGACCTGGCATGTTTGGGTTGGTGACATATGCTTGGCTCGTGTCACTGGCATACACAATGATGCGATCTCAGAAGAGACTGGGAAAGAATGAGGCATAACTAAAGTGACAAGGGTTTCCCGGGACACGGGACTTTCAGGCTTAACACTGAGAAAGTCCCAGGAAAATGGAGCAAGCGGGCCACCCCAGACACAACTCCAGCCATTGTTCCCCAAACACCACTCATCTGTACCCCACATGCATAACCACTTAGGAGTACGGACTGCACAGTCAGGGGTCAGGGTTCAAATCCCAGCTCCACCACTTACTGGTCCCACAGCCTTGGCAAGATATTCAAGTCTTGGTACCTCCATTTGCTCCATTATACAGTGGGGCTAATAATAACCAACCTTAATGGTTGCAGGGTTAAATGAGTTAAATAGAAAGTGCTTAGAATCATGCTTGGCCCATCATAAGCACTCAATAAAACTTTGCAATTACTGTTCTTATCATATCCACTACCATATCTATTATCTGTTTAAATATTTTTATATCTACACAATCTTGAAAAGCTTAAATGCATTTATTGTAAAATGAAATTGTACATCACTACCCTAAGTGGAAAGCCAAAACTGTTAGCCGTAAAAAGCAGGTAACTGTAAATCAATATAAACGCATAAGTGGAAGCATCTCAGGGCCCATTTATGGGGTGCTGACCCTTGGGAAACCTACTTGTTCTGCACAAATGGAAACAGATTCAGACAGGGAGGGACAAGATGGGGTGGAATCAGGGCTCAGAACTGATTTGTGACTGCAAACCAGATCTAAACACATCACACGGGTGCCCTAGTGTCCCGGGGCCATTAAAAAAAAAGCCATTAGAAGACAGGAATTTCCATGGCCTGGCCCTTCACAAAGCTGTATCTAAAATGCCTCTGTTCTTATTTCCCTCCCAGCACAGGCTCTGCCTCTTAGGATAAGCCACATCCCCTCTCTGAGGCTCCTTAAAAAAAAACGCATCTAATGTCTGCCTCGTAGGGTTGCTAAGGTTACTACTAAGGTAACTGAGAAGGGATAAAGATCAACACACGCTGTGACTTTCAAACCATTCAAAACACTCATACTCACCCTCTGTCCTCTGTCCTTTTCAAATACCAAGAATTGTTTTGTAGAAGCGTTTCGTCACTTGGGTGGAAATGATCTCATTCTCCTAGCCTAACTTGCCTGGATGAACCATGAAGGATATATAATCAGAAAGTTCTAAAGAAGAACTTAAGTTCTTAAGAAGTTCTTAACAAAGTTCTTAAGAAGGCCAAGAATGAAGGGATGTTAATTTTACCACTTTTAGGCAATTGTTCTTTTTTTTTTCCTGTACTTGGAAACCTGGGCTCCCACTTAAAAAATACTTTAAACGAGCTTTAATCAATTAGGGCAGCTTCCAGTTATCTACCATTATTGAACATGTTTGTTAATAGTTCTTCCCTTCTTGCTCTAACATTTGCCTGCTAAAAGTAACCATAAACAGCAAGACCTGGGATGACTGAGAGCAGACCTTGACCTCAGAGCGGGCAGTGGCAGCAGCACTGGGTGGGACCTAAGAGACATGCAGTGAACATGATCAAATATAGCTTAATTCAAGAGCCCCACACACTGGACTGTGCAGAGACAGCAGGAAATGAAAGGGCCCTGCACATGTTTTATCTGGTGTTGCCCTACCCACATCCCTGCACATCTGGTATTCTTACCATGACTCCCATTCACAGATGAAGAGACTGAGGGTCAGAGAGGTCCCTTGACTTGCCTGCTGAGGTCAGAATAGTGAGGAAATATCAGAATGAGGATGCAAACCCTGCTCTCCACTTTGCAGATGTGTGTGACTGTGTGTGTTCTTTCCCACAGCATAGGTAGTCATCTATGTCATGTAATTCCTGCTCATCACCCTCCTTGTCTCCTGCCTCCCCTGTCCCTCCAGCATGGGCCTCCAAGGCAAACAAGGGAGCCTCTCTGTAGGATTATGAGAGACTCTGCCTGTCTATGTGCTCAGGGCTTCTACTTAGGAGGGCTGTGCTTTTTCCCTTCTGGGGCTGAAATTGTCTTTGCGGAAAAGCTGGAAAGTCATATAAATAGCTCCAGTACATGTGAACAGCCACCTTCAAGCTCTGATGTGACATTCTCCTCCCCAGAGGTGACTCAAGGATTCAGGGAGCAAAATTCCTCAACTTGCAGGATCTTCCATCCCATGATAGCGAGGACTCTGTGTCCAGAATCATCATCCTTCTCCCAGGCTCACCCTCACTCACCCCTCTGCATGTTCCTGTCCATTATTCTCATAGAGCAGAAGCTTGAAGGTCAAGGCAAGGCCTGTTCTCCAGTTAACAGATGGGGAGACTGAGGCCCACAGAAACTGCATCATCAAGTGTAGTCATTAATTTTGTCAGCTTGGTCAGGCTCTGGTGTCTGGTTGTCTAGGCCAAATACTAGTCTGGATGTTACTGTGGAGGTACTGTATAGATATGACTAACATCTACAATCAGTTGACATTATGTAAAGCAAATTACCCTCCTTAGTGCAGGTGGGCCTCATCTAATCAGTTGAAGGACTTAAGGGCAAAACTGAAGTTTTTTGGAGAAGAAATTCTGCCTCAAGACTGCAACATAAAAAATTCTACCTGAGTTTCCAGCCTGCTGGTCTGCCCTACAGATTTTGGACTTGCCAGCCCCAACCCTTGTGTGAGCCAATTCCTTAAAGAAATTTTAATATATATTTAAATATACTTACTTACCTACATATAATAAAAAGTTTCACACACACCCTATTGGTTCTGTTTCTCTGGAAGATGCTGACTGATTGACAGAGCAAGGAAAGACAGACAGATGATGGAGAAGACAAGAGGACTCATGCAGGAAGCACATACTATGTGCCAGGAGCTCTTGCCATGTTACCTCTACAAAGCCACACCCACCACCCATAAAGGCAGTTTTCTCCATTGCCCCAGGATTCAGAGAGCCTGAGGGTCTTGCCCAGTGCCACCCAACTGGGAATCCAACCCGTGCCACCAGCCTCCACTGTCCATGCTCTCCATACACCATGCTGCCCCAACAGGAGTTCTTCCTCAAGTCCTTCTATGGAAAGCCTTGAGATGCAAAAAAATGAAACCCAACTCAAACTCCCTTAAGCAATAAAGGGACCATTTTGGTTCATGTGTACGTGAAGCCCAGAGGTAGAGCTTCATGCATGGGCTGAGATGGGGCACCAACAGCATCATCAGGGTCTTCACCGAAGGTCCCCATCTCTCCTCCAGGGGGTAATACCCTCCTCCAGCTCTACATGGTGGACATGGACACTTCCAGCCTTCACCATCTGAACTGCTGGCAGTTTCTATGGAAGAGAAATCCTTCCCTATGTTCCTTGGGATTAAGGTTTGGGATTAAGTCCTCAGGGGACTAAGGCTTGGGGTTAAGATTATTGGGACTGGCTTGGCTGTCCTCTCTTTTACCTGAACTAATTAAGATGCAGCTCAATGGTGTGATCTAAAGCCAGGCCCCTGAGGTTCAAATTGCCTGCTGGGGACCTTGGACAATAACCTTAACCCCTATGCCTTCATTTTTCCAGCTGTAAAATAGGAAAAATAATTCTATATCCCTCAAAGCCTTGTGGTGAAGATAAAATGAATTAATATATATTTGTAAAATGCTTAGGCTAGTAACTAGTGCACAGGCTATGGAAGTGACAGTTAATTAAGTTACTAGAGCTGGGGGTTGAAATGTACTAACTAGACAGACCTGGGGTTCAGACCCCACTCTGGGAGGCAGATGATGATTCTCTGAGAGGAAATAGCTGTGCTATCAACAAAAGAAAGGAGAATGGAAAGCAGAAAAGCCAAAGCAACAGCTGCCTGATAAAGTGGCCTCAGTGAAATGCCATACTACCTAATTATTTCCTTTCCCATTGGGCACACACCTGAGGTTGAAACTGCCTTAAGTTGGAAAGATAAAAAAGATATATCCTAATTATGTGCAAGAATAAAACAGGGCAGGTCATTCTGTCCTACTGCTACACCTTTCTTCGTGTTTCTGCCCACTAAAAGTGAAACCAGTAAAATCAGGCATTTCAAATCTACTTTTGACTTACCCACTCATTCAACAGACATTTAATGAGCCCTAGAGATGGCGTTTCCCTGAAGCAAGTAACTCTTTAGCTTCAGGGGCCCTCTTGTAGATGGATCCGTTCCAAGGCCTTCCACCTAATTTGATGTAAGCCCACAAATTTTATAATCTTCAGTATCCATAAAACCTAGCTTTGCCCTCTGTGAGTTCCTACTGAGTGCCAGGCAAAGAGGCACTACAGGTACAGACAGAGATGAATCAATGATGGTCCTTGTCTTCAAGGAGCACCCTCTACTGAGGGAGATTGAGAACAATAATGAGGAACATTTCCCAAGCAAAGTATTTGCTATTTATTCATTAACTCATTGAACCATATGCATCGAGCAGCTATTACGTGCCAGGCACTGGGAAGGCAGGGAAAGACTCTGATCTCAAAGAGCTTATAATCAATCACTCAATGCCAAAAAAATCAGTACAAAAAACATAGGATGAGGGGTGCTTTAGATCACTGGTCAGAAAAGGCCTAGTAAGATATATGTTAAGAATAAAAAAAGGAACACAAAAAAATCTTAAGCTGTTTTCATGATCAAATCATTAATGGTAGTGTTGCTATTGTTTTCCTGAGACTATTTTCGGTGTGTTATGGGATAAAGCAAATGAATAATTATGTTGGTTTCTTTGGGAATCTGGAGCTTGTGAAGGGAAGAAGAGAGACACTGACATAAGAGTGAAGAGGTTATACAAAAACTTACTAGTCCTGAGTTTGAATTAGAAGTCTCTATATAAACTCAAGATGTCTTATATCTTCCAAAACTACTCAAGATGTATTATATCTTCACTGGCTCTAACCAATAAAAGGACTAGACACAAGGTTCAACCCAGGAACAATGAGCACCCCTAGCACCCAGACTGCAGTCTCTAAGCACCGTTCTCAACCAGGAGAAACCAGGAATCAATGGAGAAATGGTTGGTCCACATCTGGGGCAGAATATAGCAAAGAATCAGAGGAAGAAAAGAGAGAAAAGCTTAAAATAGTTGCCAATGAATAGGAGGAAAACCAAGAGAATGAGTGGACACTAAACTAAGAGGAAGAGATGTTCTAAAAAGGTGGAGTGATTTACTGCTTTGAATGCTGCTGAATTGGGGGAAAAAATCAGCAATGCTGACCACTGAATGTGGCAATCCAGAACCAACCAGTGGCCTTGACAAGTGTGGTTCTCCATGGAGTCGCAGAAGCCTGATTGGAGTAGTGAGAGGAGAATCCAAAGTACACTAACAAAAATTAAAAGGTTGTTCTGGAAGCTTCTTCTGATGAAATGAAAAAATAAAACAGCCAAAAAAAAAAAAAAAAAACATCCAAATCCTGCCATCTGCATACTCACCTCTAATGGGAACCTAGCATTTAGAAAATATTAATGAAAAAGATGCATACTTTTCCTTATGCTCCTCATCAAAAATGCAGGCATCATTTCTGCATGTAGTAATATTTAAGCAGGAGAGCATTATCTTGGCTCTCCTGAACCAGGTGAGACAGTGAGCACCCCATCGCTGAAGGTGATTGAGTTAAGGAAGGAGTATCATCCTTCAGGGATATTATAGAGGTGGTCCAGCTTTGGATATTGAAACAAGGCTTGGTGAGTATGGACCCTCCAGAACAGGAAAGCAATATGGCCTGGCAAACAGGGACTTATTGTGTAGAACTTTCCCACTATGCTTCACATCTCCTCCAGCTCCAAGATCTTGTAATTCCATGGTGTTTGCTTTGAATAAGGGAGTCCAATTCCCTTCCATGGGGCATTTCTCCAGTTATTTCTCTCCATTATCATCACCTCCACTCCATCTGCCAGGGCATCTCCTGAATTTTGGCTGCCAGGATTAGCCACAGAAAAATAAGCAAAAAGGAGCCTTTTATTGATACCAACAGCTGCACAATGAGCCCCAGGTCCTTCTACAGACCCCAGTCAAGGGATAGTTGTGTAGCAAGCCCTGAGCACATCTGTGCTTTCTTTTCCTCTTTACTCACAGAGATGGAAAGGGAAAATGACCAGTTCTCCAGTGTGAGCTCTGTATTAATCAGGGTTCTCCAGAGAAACAGACCAATAGGAGATAGATAGATAGATAGATAGATAGATAGATAGATAGATAGATAGATGATAGATAGATCCTATAGATAGATAGATCTCCTATATATAGATATATATATCTCGTGTGTGTGTGCGTGCATGTGGAGAGAGAGAGAGAGAGAGAGATTGATTTGGTATGAGGGATCGGCTCACATGATTATAGAGGTTGAGAAGTCCCACGATCTGCCATCTGCAAGCTGGAAGCCCAAGAAAGACAGTAATGTAGTTCCAATCCAAACCCAAAGACCTGGGAGTCAGGGGAGCCAATGGTGTAAGTCCCAGTCTGAGTCTAAAGGCCTCAGTTAATGAGCATGAGGGATCTCATCAGGACAGCGGCAAAGTTGCACAACCTGGTAAGTTTACCAAAAAGGTACACTTGCATTGAATTAATTATATAATATGTAAAATATGCCTCAATAAAGTTATTTTTTAAAGTGTTGGCACCAAGGGTCCCAGTGGATCACCTGGAAGAAATTCCAGTGCCAGGAGTCAAAACAAGAGGCATTCCTGGCAGAGAGAATGAAACCCCCATCAGTTTGGTGGCAGTTCCCACTGGAGCAGCAGCTTGTCCAAATGTGTAAGTCAGCTTCCTGGTGAACACACAGAAGCACCCTGGGGTCCAACCAAATGTTTAAATGGTATTTAAGCAAGGAAAAGTTTTGTTTTACTATGTTGGTGGGAGTAGATATTGGAGAGGGATGCATTACAATGAAAACAAGGCAGCCATTTGTATCAGGTTTAGAGTAACTCAGATAGACACTTGCTTTGCTTGAAAGCTGGGGCATGGGGTTGGGTGGTTTCAGAATGTCAATTTCTCTGCAATTTATTAGTAGTGGCTGGCTGTATCACTGCTGAAATCAATTAGTGATGTCTTCCATGGATACAAGACTAGGAGCATCAGCATGTGTGCTATTTATTTGCCAGTCCTGCTTAGACACTCAGAATCATTGACTTGGTACAAGAGGGAGGTAGCATAAGCCTAAGACACCTACAAGGCAGGGAGAAAAATGTTCCAGTAGAGAAAAATTCATAATACAAAGGGAGCTTCCATGGACTTCATGCTTTTGAAGCCAGAGAGAATCATTTTCTCTATAAGCCTTGTTCACACAGAAGATGTGCTTAAAAGAAATCATTCACTAACACTGAACCTCTAGGGAGCTCTACTGATACACTTAAATGGCCAAATTCTTATTTCCATGGAAGCAAAGAAAATTACAAAGCAGGAGTCTGACCCCACCTCTCCACAGCCCTTTAGTGCAGTTGGGAAATTTTTCACAACTCTTTCTTTTGAAATGTCTCATCTATAGAAATGTTAAAATAATAGGATAATGGACACTCTGATTCATCTAGATTTACCCATTAACACTTTACTATATCTGCTTATCTCTCTGTATATTTTTTTTGCTGAACTATTAGAAAAAACTTTCAGCATCGTGACATGTCATCCCTGTATATTTTAGCAAATATTTCCTACAAAAAAATACATTTGCCAACATAATCCATTGTACATTAATACCACTATCACACCCAACAGATTTAACAGTAATACATTAATACTACCTATGTGCAGCCCATATCAACATCTTCCCAACAATCCCAGCATGCTCTTTCCGGGTATTTTTCAAATCCAGAATCCAATCAAGGGTCCTGTATTTGACTTAGATATCTCTTTAATCTCCTTTAACCTAGAAGTGCCCCACTGCTTTGTTTTAACTCTCAGGTCATTGATGCTTTTTCAGAATCCAGGCTAGATGCCTTGTAGAAGGACATCATCTTTTTTTAAAAGAACACGACTCTTCAAAAGGGCTTTACCACCCTGGCTGGTGTAGCTCAATGGATTGAGCGCGGGCTGTAAACCAAAGGGTCACCAGTTCCATTCTCAATCAGGGCACATGCCTGGATTGCAGGCCAGATCCCCAGTAGGGGGTGTGCAGGAGGCAACCACACATTGATGTTTCTCCCCCTCTTTCTCCTTCTCTTCCCCTCTCTCTAAAAATAAATAAATAAAAGCCCCTTTAAAAAGGGATTTACCATTTTGATTTCTCTGTAATATAAAAGACTCTCCCTCACCCTCCTGTCTGTGATTATGAGATTTCGGTAGGCATCCTATGCATGGCTGATTCAATTCTGATTTTTCAGTTAAGAATGGATTTGAGGCACCTATCTCTTCTCTGCACATTTTCCTCATTAAATGTGGTTGCCAACTGCAAGGCAAATTCCACTAGTTTAGTCCGAAGTCAAGTTAAGTTCATCTGGCTGGCTACTGCCTACACAAAGAAGAGAGAAAATTCACTTAGGTTTGGAACTATTGACAGTTTTGATGTCTTCCTAAAATAACCTTCTTGCTGCCTTATTAACTCCAGCGGATGTTTTATAACAGCTGACAGCTTTGCCCTTTAATTGTTAAGGGATTATAATTATGCACTGCTGTTTGCTGTTCAAAATTATTTACCTTGGTTCATAAACACTTGAATCACAAAGACTTCCTCTTTGGTGAGAAGAGTAAGCTTGTAAAGGTGATGCAAGACGGTGGTAGGGCAGGAGGATATGTCCTGCACCGCCTCCCAGAACCAAACTGGAAACAAAACTAAAGAGATGACTAGACACCCAAAATAAACCGAAGACTACCTTAAAAAAAGAGAGATTTTAACCAAGGACAGGGAAAAAAACACTACAACCAGTAGGAAGGGTAAAGTTGTTAAAGGAGCTGTCCTGTTCAGAAGAGAAGCTGGGACCACAAACCTCGCTCCCAAGCACAGAGCACCAGTGCCAGGATCGGCAAACCACATAGTACCCAGCGGTGAAAGCCCCGGAGTTTGTCTCTGCTGGAGAGAGGAGATCTACCAGAGAGAAAGCCACTATTTTTTTTTTTTCTTAATTCTTAAAGGAGTGAAAGCACAGGTTTAGTGATCGCGACCACTCACCTTGGGCCCAAGCAAAGGGAGGGCGTCATGGACTGGAGCTGAATGAGGAGAGTCTGGAGCAGGAGATACAGGGGAGAGATGTGCAGAAGCGGCCACGAGTTTTATGTGCTGGGAGGTACCTGGACTCCGCCCCAGCCATCTTTCTTGTGAAGAGCAATCAGGGAAAAGCAATTACTTTACCCCGTGGGACACCATTCCCCCTTACCTCTGGAATCCTGCTTGCACCACCCTGCATCTTTTTTGCTTAGCTCTGTGTTTTTTGTTGTTTTGTCTGGTTTTTTGTTCCTTTTCTTCTGTCTTTTCTCCCGTCTTGCCTCCTAACCCCTGCTGAGGAGGGAGCAATATAAGCAGAGTCAAGGGGTGTCAGAGGCAGGCTATAGGATGCAGCCATACTATACACTTTCCCAGGAAACTGACTAGCACTTCCCCCTCATAGAAGAGCCATAAAAACACCCTGCTAGTTTACCGCAGACCCAAAATCTGGGCTCTGGAGATTAGTCTACAAGGGGCTCTTCCCTGCCGAGTACAGGGTGAAAGATTCCAGACAGACTCAGACTAGTGGCTTGGGGCAGGGAAACACACCTACCACTTTCCTGGAAGTCTGAAAGGCACCTGCCACAGGGATCCAGGAGTCCAACCCCGCTCCCAATTCCACCAGAAGCCCTCTCAAAAACAGTCAGGTCTGCTAGACTAAAACTGACGGCAGGCCAACAGACAGAGGCAGGTAGAGGTAGATCATGTAGCGAATTGAGTCACTTGCTGAAACACCCCTGGACCCAATGCTGATAAAATCCAGGTTGGCAGAGCAGCTTGGCCCAACTTAGGTGCAGCCAAACCCAGAGGAATCAACCACAAACTGGATCACTTGTAGCTTCAAACAGGCTACCTAGACCTAGACTTGGTCAGCACCTGACATTGGCTTACAACAGCCTCAGAGAACATAAGAGCCATATCCAGAGAGGGAACCCAGTGGGAGCCCCGCCCCACCTCAAGTCAGGCAGAAGCCCTCTCAGAAACTGGTCTATGACTTCTCTAAGACTCACAGCAAATTGGCAGGCAGAGACAGGCAGGGGCAGGTCTTGCGGTGACCTGGGACATTTGCTGACAAACCCCTGGGCCCAGTGCTGATAAAACTAAGCTTTGCAGAGCAGCTGGGCCCATCCTAGGCACAGCCAAACCTGGAGGAATCAGCCAAACATTGTGGATCTCCTGTAGCTTCAAGCAGACTGCCAAGGACTAGACATGGTCAGCATCTGACATTGGATTACACCAGCCTCAGTTAACATCAGAGCCATATGTAAAGGAAGAACCCAGCAGGCAAGCACTAAGCTCTGCTGAGACGAATTCCACTTTGTTCCGTTTCATTATTTTTGTTATTTTTTTCTTTTTCATAAACTTTTTATTACTATTTTTTCTTTTCTATTTTTATTGCTCTGTTTTTTTCTTTCATAGCTCTTATTTTACTCCTACCATTGATTACCCCATTGTTCATGTCCTTCTTCCTTTTCTTATTTTGGTTATTCTTTCTCTCTCGGTCCCTTTTTCCTGTTTTCCTCTTTCAGTTCATTATTTACATTAGTTCTCTCCCCTTTTCTCCTCCCATAATCACTTTGCTGTCCTTTGGTCTTCTTTTATTTTTTTTTAATTTTCCCATTTCCCTAATATTCCATTTCTCTTTCTACTTTTATTATTGTCTGATCTGTTGTCATTGAAATTTCTCTTGTTGTTGGGGGCAGTTTATTTTGGTTTCATTTTTTGTGTTGTTTTGCTTTGTTCTGCCAGCATGGGTACAACAGTGTACAAGACGTGGGTGGGGGTGGAGCCTCTCAGTCATCCAGCTGGAAGGGAGACCCCAAAAATGAACAAGCCAACAACATCCAGGACCCAAATAGAATAGGAGAGCCCATATAACCCACACAATGGGCATTCCTAGGCCATGCAGCTAAGAAGATCAAGGAGTCTGCGCGACTGGGTGCCACAGGACTCGTACCACATAAGCCCGCCCCACAGTACAAGGAGTCAAAGCAGATTTTTCTAATATATAGAGACAGCTAAAAAGGGGAGACAAAGAAACAGCCTGCAAATGAAAGAAAAGGAGGCATCCCCAGAAAAAGAGCTAAGTGAAGTTGAGGCAAGCAAATTATCAGATACAGAATTCAAACTAATAGTTATAAGGATGCTGAATGAACTTAATGAGAACTACACCAGCGTGAAAAAGGACACAGAAGTTATGAATAAGAACCAGTTGGAAATCATGAATACAATACCTGAAATGAAGAATAGACTAGAAGGAATTAAAAGCAGGATAGACAAAGCAGAAGATTGAATCAGCAATTTAGAAGACAGGATGGAAAAAAATACCCAGTCAGAGCAACAAATTGAAAAAAGACTTAAAAAGAATGAAGATAGTCTAAGGGAGCTTTGAGACAACATGAAACATAACAATATTTGCATCATAGGGATACCAGAAGGAGAGGAAAGGGAACAAGAGACAGAAAGCCTGTTTGAAGAAATAGTGACAAAAGTTTCCCTTGGTGAGGGAGAGAGTCACACAGGTTTAGGAAGCACAGAGACTTCCAAGCAAGATAAACCAAAGAGGCCCACACTAGGACACATCACAATTAAAGTGGCAAAGTTTAAAGAAAAGAGAGAATCTTTAAGTCAGCAAGAGAGAAGCAATAAATTGTCTACAAGGGAGCTCCAATAAGACTGTCTGTTGATTTCTCAATAGAAACACTATAAGCCAGAAGAGACTGGCATGAAATATTACAAGTAGTGAAAAACAAGGAACTTCAACCAAGACTACTCTATCCAGCAAGGCTCTCATTTAAAATGGAAGGTGAAATAAAATCTCCCCAGACTGCCCCCCACCCCAAAAAGGCTAAAGGAATACATATCCACTAAACCAGCATTGCAAGAGATGATAAAGGAACTGCATGAAGAAGAAGAAGAAGAAAGAAAGAAGATGAAGAGGAAGAAGAAGAGGAAGACGAAGACGAAGATGAAGACGAAGAAAGGGAACAAGGTACAAAAGGGGGGAAATTACAATGAATTAGTGCCTATCAATAATAACCTTAAATGTAAACGGATTAAATGCTCCAATCATAAGACCTTGGGTAACTGAATGGATAAGAAAACATGACCCACATATATGTGATGTCTACAAGAGACCCACCTCAAAATAAAAGATTTAAACAGGCGGAAAGTGAAAGGATGGAAAAAATATTGCAGGCAAATGGAGACAAAAAGAAAGCCTAGGGTAGCAATACTTAACCTGACAAAATGGGCTTCAAAACAAAGGCTATAGCAAAAGACAGAAAAGGTTATTACATAATACTTACAGAGTCAGTCCAACAAGAGGATATAACCCTGGTAAATATAGTTTATATGTAAATATAAGAGCTCCAATATAGCCGCACCTAAATATATACAGAAAATCTTGGAGGACATTAAGAAAGAGATCAACAGCAATACAGTCATTGTAGGGGATTTTAACACCCCACTGTCAACAATGGACAGATCTTCTAGACAAAAAATCAGTAACAATATAGCAGCATTAAACAACACACTAAATCAAATGGATTTAATTGATATTTCCAGAACATTCCATCCCAAAGAAGCAAAATATACATTCAACTCAAAGGTACATGGAGGATTCTCAAAGACAGACCACATGGTAGGATACAAAATAAACCATAACAAAGTCAAGAAAGCTGAAATCATATCAAACATTTTCTCAGCTCACAATGGCTTGAAAATAGAAATCAACCTTAAGGGAAAAACTCAAAAACTTTTAAATTCATGGAGACTGAATAACGTGTTATTAAATAATGAATGTGTTAACAATGAAATCAAGGAAGAAATTTAAAAAAAAAAACTACTTGGAAATAAACAAAAATGAACTCACAACAACCCCAAACCTATCAGGACAGCAAAGCTGTCCTGAGTGGGAAGTACATAGCATTATAGGCCTACTAAAAAAAAAAGATAGAAAAAGTGCAAGTAAACAACCTGACCTTACACTCAAAAGAACTAGAAAAACAACAACAAACAACACCCAAAGCAAATAGAAGGAAGGAAATAATCAAGATCAGAACAGAAATGAATGACAGAAAGACTACAAAAACAATTCAAAAGATCAATGAATCCAGAAGCTGGTTCTTTGAAAAGATAAACGAAACTAACAAACGCTTAACCAGACTCATCAAAAAAAAGAGAGAAGGGATACACAAAAATAAAATTAAAAATGAAAGCAGAGAAGTAACAACAAATACCACAGAAATACAAAGGACTCTAAGAAATTATTACAAACCACTATATGCCAAAAAATTGGACAACCTGAGTGAAATGGATAAATTCCTAGAAGCATACAATCTTCCAAATCATGAAGAAGCAGAAAACCTAAATGGAATGATTACACCTAGTGAAATTGAAGCAGTTATCAAAAAACTCCTGGCACACAAAAGCCCTGGACCAGGTGGCTTCAGAAGTAAATTTTACCAAACATTCAAAGAAGAACTAACATCTATCCTTTTTAAACTATTCCAAAAAATTCAAAAGAGGGAAGACTTCCAAACTCTTTCTACAAAGCCAGTATTATCCTAATTCCAAAACCAGATGAAGACACAACAAAGAAAGAAAATTACAGGCCAATATCTCTGATGAGCATAGACACTAAAATCCTCAACAAAATATCAGCAAATTTTGTTGATATCCAGCAACACATTAAAAAGATCATACATTATGATCAAGTGGGATTTATTCCAGGGATGCAAGGATGGTACAATATCTGTAAATCAAAAAACCTGATACATCACATAAACAAAATGAAAGATAAAAGTCTCACCATCATATCAATAGATGCTGAAAAAGCATTTGAAAAACTCCAGCACCCATATGTCATAAAAAAAAAAAACACTCACCAAAGTGTGAATAGAGGGAGCATACCTCAACATAATGTAGGCCCTATATGAAAAACCTACTGCCAACATCATTCTCAATGCACAAAAACTGAAAGCATTTTCTTTAAGATCAGGAAAGAGACAGTGGTGTTTGCTTTCACCACTCTTAATTCAACATAGCATTGGAAGTCTTAGCCACAGCAATCAAACAAGAAGGAAAAATAAAAGGCATCCAAATTGGAAAAGAGAAAGTAAAATTGTCATTGTTTACAGACAGCATGATAGTGTACATAGAAAACCCTATGGACTCCAAAAAACTACTCAACCTAGTAAGTGAATTTGGCAAAACAGCAGGATTCAGAAATTAGCAGCATTTTTATACACCAGTAATGAACTATCAAAAAGAGAAACTAAGAAAACAATCTCATTTGCTATTGCAACAACAAAAAAAAGTATCTAGGGAGACTTCTAGCCAAGATGGAGGTGTAGATAGACACACTGTGCCTCCTCACATAACCAAAAGAAGGACAACAACAATTTTAAAAACAAAAAACAACCAGAACTCACAGAAAATCAAACTGTATGGAAGTCCAACAACCTAGGAGTTAAAGAAGACATTCATCCAGACAGGTAAAAGGGGTGGAGTCTGGGCAGACAGGGCAGCAAAATGGTGACTGTCAGACCCAGTGAGGCAGTGGATTGTGGAGGCACGCAGTGCACATGGTGGCTGGCAGACTAGGCAGTCCCACATTCATGCACAGATAAACCAAGTGAAACTGGGGAACTAAGACAGACCACACAACCAAGGTCCCAGTGAGGGGAAATAAAGCCTCAAATCACTGATTGAAAATACCTGTGGGGTTGAGGTGCTGGGAGAAACTTGCAGCCTCGCAGGAAAGTTCATTGGCAAGACCCACAGGGTCCTGGAACATATACCAACCCACCCATCTGAGAGTCAACCACAGAAGGGCCCAATTGCTTGTGGGAAGTAGGGGAAGTGACTGAAATCCAGCAGAGAGCAGAGCAAGCACCATCGTTCCCTCTCAGATCCCTGCCCCACATACAGCATCACAACCCAGCCATGTGGGTTGCCCCGCCCTGGTGAACACCTAAGGCTCCACCCCTCACTACATAACAGGTATGTCAAGATTTTAAAAAAATGGCCCAAACGAAAGAACAGATCACAGTTCCAGAAAAAATACCAGAAAAAATTAAGTGACGAAGAGATAGCCAACCTATCAGATGCACAGTTCAAAACACTGGGAATCAGGATGCGCACAGAATTGGTTAAATTTGCTCACAAATTAGATGAAAAAATGAAGGCTATGCTAAGTGAAATGAAGGAAAATGTACAGGGAGCCAATAGTGATGGGAAGGAAACTGGGACTCAGATCAATGGAGTGGACCAGAAGGAAAAAAGAAACAACCAAACAGAAAAGAGTGAGGAAACAAAAATTCAAAAAAATCAGGAGAGGCTTAGGAACCTCCAGGTTCTGAAATCTTTAAACATTCCAACATCTGAATTACAGGGGTACCAGAAGGTGAAGAGGAAGAGCAACAATGGAAAACTTATTTGAACAAATAGTAAAGGAGAACTTCCCCAATCTGGCAAAGGAAATAGACTTCCAGGAAGTCCAGGAAGCTCAGAGAGTTCCAAAGAAGTTGGACCCAAGGAGGAACACACCAAAGCACATCATAATTACATTAGCCAAGATTCAAATGAAGGAGAGAATTCTAGAAGCAGCTACAGATAAGGGGACAGTCACTTTCAAAGAAGATCCCATCAGACTGTCAGCTGATTTCTCAAAAGAGACCTTACATGCAAGAAGGGGCCGTAAAGAAGTATTCTAAGTCTTGAAAGGCAAGGACCTACATCCAAGATTGCTCTATCCAGCAAAGCTTTCATTTAGAATGGAAGGGCAGATAAAGTGCTTCTCAGATAAGGTCAAGTTCAAGGAGTTCATCATCACCAAGCCCTTATTATATGAAATGTTAAAGGGACTTATCTAAGAAAAAGAAGATTAAAAACATGTACAGTAAAATAATAACAATCTCACAATTAACAACCACATCTAAAACAAAAACTAAGCAAACAACTGGAACAGGAACAGAACCACAGAAATAGAGATCACATGGAGGGTTAGCAACAGGGGATAGAGGGGGAAAAGGTACAGAGAATAAGTAGCATAAATGGTAGGTAGAAAATAGACAGGGGGAGGGTAAGAATAGTATGGGACGTGTAGAAGCCAAAGGACTTACAAGTATGACACATGGATATGAACTAAAGGGGGGCAATGTGGGTGAGAAGGGGTGTGCAGGGTGGAGGTGAGTGAAGGGGGAAAATGGGACAACTATAATAGCATAATCAATAAAATATATATATTTTAAAAGTATCTAGGAATAAATTTAACCAAGGGCATAAAAGACCTGTGCTCAGAAAAGTATAGGACACTAAGAAAGAAAATGAGGAAGTTAGAAATAAATGGAAGCATATACAAAATTCATGGGTTGGGAGAATTAACATCATTAAAATGTCCATACTACCCAATCAGTCTATGGATTCAATGCAATCCTTATTAAGATACAAATAGCATATTTCACAGATCTAGAACAAACATTCCAAAAATTTATGTGGAACCAAAAAAGACCCTGAATAGCCTTAGCAATTTGAGAAAGGACAAAGTTGGAGGGATCACAATACCTGATATCAAACTGTACCATGAAGTCACTGTAATCGACACAGTCTCATACTGGTATAAGAACAGACACACAGAACAGAATAGAGAGCCCAGAAATAAACCATGTCTTTATGGTCAATTAATTTTTGACAAAAGAAGCAACAGCACACAATGGAGTAAACAACTTCTTCAATAAGTGGTGTTGGGAGATCTGAACTAGTACACACAAAAAAAATGAAACTAGACCACCATTTTACATCATACACCAGAGTAAACTCAAAATGGATAAAAGACATAAATATAAGTCACAATAACATAAAAATCCTAGAGGAAAACATAGGCAGTAAAATTTCAGAATCCCACAGAGTAATATTTTTCCAATATATATCCTAGAGCAAGAGAAAAAAGGGAAAAATAAACAGAACTCCATCAAATAAAAAAGCTCCACACAGCTAAAGACCATCATCAAAATAAAAAGGGAACCAACTGTATGGGTGAACATATTTGCCAACAATACATTGGACAAGAATGTAATCTCCAAAATATATAAAAAACTTATACAACTAAACACCGTGAAGACAAATAATTCAAATAAAAAATGAGCAAATGATCTAAATAGACACTTTTCCAAGGAGGACATATAGATGGCCCATAAGCATATAAAAAAATGCTCAACACCACTGGCCATCAGAGAAATGCAAATTAAAACCATGATGAGTTACAACCCCACATCTGCCAAAATGTCTATCATTAATAAATCAACAAGATTTATTAACACTGGTGCTGGTGAGGATGTGGAAAAAGGGATACCCTAATGCACTGTTGGTGGGAATGCAGACTACTGCAGCCACTGTGGAAAACTGTGGACTTTCCTCAAAAAACTAAAAATGGAACTGCCTTTTGACCCAGTGATTCCACTGCTGGGAATATACCTGAAGAATCCCAAAACACCAGTTCAAAGAATTTATGCCCCCCATGTTCATAACAGCACTATTTATAATAGCTAAGATGTGAAAACAGTGTAAGTGCCCATCAATAGATGAGTGGATAAAAAAAAAAGTGTGGTACATTTACACAATGGAATACTATGCAGCAGAAGAAAGAAGGAATTCCTACCTTTTGCAATAGCATGGATGGAACTGGAAACTATTATGCTAAGTGAAATAAGCCAGTCAGTGAAAGACAGATACCATACGAGCTCATTTATAAGAGGAATCTATTGAACAAAATAAACTAATGAGCAAAATAGAACCAGAAGCATAGAATCACAGAACACACTGATAACTATAAGTCGGGAGGGTGGAGGTGGGGACTGATTGAAAGAAGTTGAAGGGGTTAATAAAGAACATATATGAAAGACCCATGGACATGTAAAATGGTGAGGGGACTGATCATGGAAGATGGGGCTGGGCTGGATGGAGGGGTATGAAGGGGGAAAAATAGGATAACTGTAATAGCATAAACAATAAATATAATTTTTAAAAAGTAAAGTAAACTTGTAGGCTGTGTGATTTACACACACACATATTCATACCTTTAATTAGGGCAATATCTCCTAACATAAGAAGATTCATATCACCTTCCATTTAGAGCAATATTTGTAATTACTTAATATTTTGCTTAAACCAAACTGCTTTTTTTACTCAGAGTAAGACCTTTTGTCCAGTAAGACATTTTTATCACTATTAATGGAAAACTGACATTCTTTCCCATAATCAGCTATAAAAATAAATACAATGAAAACCTAGATATTAGGGCCCACTGAAGGTCTGAGCCTGAGGCATTTCCTGTCTTATCAAATGGAAGGTCAGCAAAAGTTAAAGACCGATAATGCCATCCTGAGACTTTCAGCTTTGAGTAATCAGAGGAATGAGAGGAAATAGAAAGAGGATTCATTTTCACTATAAAATCTGAAGTTATTCCATGCAGATCTGGTGACCACCTAGAATGATCTTTCATGCCTACAAAATGGCACACACTCTATACTTTGAGAAACACTGGATTTAGTCTTAGTCTTCCTGTTTGGGGTGGTTTGGTGTTTGTTTGCTTTTGAATATTCTATTCAAAGATCAATTCCTAGTGTTTATTTGGAAAACTTCATTATCATCATGTCAGATGGATGGTTAGCTGGTAAAACCTTCGGCAAGAACTAAGATTGAGTTATACCGAAATCATCATTTTTGCAGATTGAAATGGTCTAATATTTGCAATTTCATATAATCTAGTCTAATAACAAACATCACCATGATCATCACCCATGGTCTTTACCATTTCCAAGTGCCTCCACAAACATTATCTCCCTTTGTCCCAAGAGCAAACTTGGACACAGCTTTATTTCTGTCTTCCTTTCTTCCTTTGTTTTAATGCCTCTTTTACAGATGTGGAAAGTCCTCAAAGAGAGGAAAGGAGGGGGCCCAAAGGCCAATCAGGGGACCTTGGGGCTGAAATTGGGGAGGCTTGATCCCAGGTCCTTCCTTTCTATCATAGCCTCTGGTGCCTCCCCAAGTTATTACTGTAAATATCATGTTAAACAAGGAATGAGCATCTGAAGTTAATCATGCTTGTCTTCCTGTGGCTGTAAGCCCTTCCTTCTAGACTGATTATTTCTCACAGTTGGAGGTTGTGCCTGCTTGGTATCCTCACTGCCTGGCATGAATAAATGTCTCAGAAATGGAGGGAGGGAGGGACAGGGCGGGGGGTGGGGGAGAGGGAAAGAGGAAAGGCAGCCTAAATGCAGAATTTAATCTCTATTGTGTTTTATCTGGATATCTATGGGAAGGAAGTATGCATTTAAGATTCAGAGAGGTGAGTATTCAGTTCCCAGTTCCTCCCTTGCCCAGGTGTGACTTGGGTAAGCTACCTCACCTCTCTTGGCTGCAATCTTGTCATACAGCAGAAAATAACACCTATTCTAAGGGATGTTAGGAGAATCTGAAGAGCACACAATGAGTGTTTTGTTGTCACTGCTGTCGTTACTGTTGTCATTGTTGAACTTCCCTCTTTCTACTCTGATTTTACACCAGTATCTTTTAAGCTATGTTCCTGACTCAAGGGATTTTGACCCCAGATTTGTCCACAAGAAGGAAAGTAAATGAAAGCCATGGAGATGGTCACTCTAGAATTGCAGAGGCCACCTGCATAGTAGGCTGATGTCTGGCTGATGTTTCTCTGGAAAAACTTAAGGAAAAGGGATGCTCCTTTGGGTCTTAGAGGAGAAAGCTGCCACCCACATCTCTGTCTTAGTATAACCTTCCTTCAGGCATTGAGCTCAGCACCATGGGAGTTTGATAAATGTTTGCTGAGCTGAGCCATTGATTATAACAGGGAGGAGGGATTACAAATCACCATCTTGAAGGCCCTGTGGAGCTGTCAGAGAGAAAAGGTTGCAAACTTGTTCAGCCCAGAAGACAGGACAAGGACCACTGCGTGGAGCTTAGAGAGAAAACAACTTCTAGTCTATACAAAGAAGCACTTTCTAATAGCAAGGATTTCCAGAAATCCAGTCTACTGTCTTTTATGACAGAATAAATCACTGGGTACATCCAGGCAAAGACTCCCTGATCATCTAATGAGTAATTGCCTAGACTGGAGATCAGATTATAGTATATCTGAAACATTAGACCTCTGTGATTCGAAATGGAAGCCACAAGCCGAGTGTGGCTTTCAAGCACTTGAAATGGGGCTAGTTTGAGTTAATATGTGCTGTGAGTGTAAAATAGCCAACAGACTTCAAAGATCCCCCCAAAAAGGATGCAAGATATCTTATTAATAATTTTTATATTGGCTGCATGTAAAAATGACAATATTTTGTATATATTGCGTTAAAGAAAACATGTTCTTAAAATTGTTCTCACCTCAATATAGCTTAAGATATAGAAAGAAAAATAATTGGATTCAACTCAGTTTTCTCAACATAAAAGTGGATGTGGGATTACAAACAATACATTCAAAGTCTTAAAACACTGAAATGGGACAGTTTTTAATTTTGGTTTTTCTATATATGTTTTGTTTGCAGTACAAGTACAGACAAAGAAAATCTTGGAGAGACTATTCAAACAAAAAGAGATATCAAGTCCATAAGATTTTGGAATAAAAATAGAAAGTAAACAAAATATGTTGGTATGTTTGATTTTGGCTAAAAACAAAAACAAACACATATTAATAAAGGAAAAAATTGATCTCAGCTGTTTCTTTACTTTTTTAATGTCCCTACTAGCAAATGGTACACTGCATATGCAGGTTGCCTTTGCAGTTCGTGTTATAATTCTGCCAGACAGGGGCTCTTTAGAGTCTTCAGGCCAGCTGCTTCTCTCTGTAACAGCAGCATAATCTCCAAGGCAGAGTCCACAGGGATAGAAAAAGAGACAATTAAAAAATATCTTAAAATGTCCACTCTACCCTTCCATCAAAAATTTTTTAGATCTGCATGATACCTTAAAGGTCATCCAGGACTTCCGGCCAAGATGGAGACGTAGGTGGACACACTGTGCCTCCTCTCACAACCAAAATTAAGGACAACAAATATTTAGAAACAAGAAAACAACCAGAACTCATAGAAAACTGAACTGTACGGAAGTCCAACAACCATTCATCCAGATCGGTAAAAGGGGCAGAGTCGTGGCAGGAAAAAGTAGAGGTACAGACCCGAGAACATAGGCAGCAACAGCTGGCAGTTCCCAGGTGCACAGGCAGTGGCTGGCAGACCCCGGGTATGGGGTGGCAACTGTACAGACCCAGTGAGGCTGCACAAGGTGGCTGGCTGACCAGGTGGTCCCACATTCGTGCACGCAGATGATCCAGGTGAAGGGGAAGCAGCAGAGGGGACTGGAATCCAGGAGAGAGTGGAACAGGCACCATTGTTCCCTCTCAGACCCCACCCCCACATACAGCGTCACAACCCAGTGACTGGGCTGCCCCGCACTGGGGAACACCTAAAGCCACCCCTAATATGTAACAGCCACGACCAGATAGAAACCAAAACAAAAACAAACAAACAAACAAAAAGGGCTCAAACTGGAGAACGAATGAAATCCCCAGAGCCAATTCCTCTAAGCCATGAAGAGATAGCCAACCTATCAAATGCACAGTTCAAAGCCCTGGTGATCAGGATGCTCACAGAATTGGTTGATTTTGCTCACAAATTAGATGAAAATATACAGGCTATAATACATGAAATGAAGGAAAACACATGGGGAACCAATAGAGATGGGAAGAAAACTGGGACTCAAATCAATGGAGTGGACCAGAAGGAAGAAACTAACAACCAAACAAAAAATGAGGAAGAAACAAGAATTCAAAACAACGAGGAGAGGCTTAGGAACCTCCAGGACATCTTTAAACGTCCCAACATCCGAATTATAGGGGTACCAGAAGGGGAAGAAGAGCAGCAACAAGTGGAAAACTTATTTGAACAAATAATAAAGGAGAACTTCCCCAATCTGGCAAAGGAAATAGACTACCAAGAAGTCCAGGAAGCTCAAAGAGTCCCAAAGAAGTTGACCCAAGGAAGAACACACCAAGGCACATCATAATTACATTAGCCAAAATTCAAATGAAGGAGAGAATTCTAGAAGCAGCAAGGGATAAGGGCACAGTCACCTTCAAAGGAGTTCCCATCAGACTGTCAGCTGATTTCTCAAAAGAGAGCTTCCAGGCAAGAAGGGGCTGGAAAGAAGTATTTGAAGTCTTGAAAGGCAGGGACCTACATCCAAGATTACTCTATCCAGCAAAGCTGTCATTTAGAGTGGAAGGGAAGATAAAGTGCTTCTCAGATAAGGTCAAGTTCAAGGAGTTCATCATCACCAAGCCCTTATGATATGAAATGTTAAAGGGACTTATCTAAGAAAAAGAAGATCAAAAATAGGACAGTGAAAAGACAGCAAACTCACAGCTATTAACAACCACACCTAAAACAAAAGCCAACAACTAGAACAGAAACAGAACCACAGAAATGGAGATCATATGGAGGGTTAGCAATAGGGGTGTGGGAGGAGGAGAAAGGGGGGAAAAGGTACAGAGAATTAGTATAGACGGTGGGTAGAAAATAGACAGGGGGAGGGCAAGAATAGTGTGGGAAATGTAGAAGCTAAAGAACTTATGACACATGGACATGAACTAAAGGGGGGGAATGTGGGTGGGAGAGGGTGTGCAGGGTGGAGGGGAATGATGGGGGGGAAATGGGTCAACTGTAATAGCATAATCAATAAAATATATTTTTAAAAAATAAATAAATAATATAAGTCTAAAAAGAAAAAGGCCATCCAGTTCAGGGGTCAGCAAGCTACAGCACAGAGCCCAGTCCTATCCACTGCCTGTTCTTGTTATTGAGGTGAAATTCATATCACCAAAAATCCCCCATTTTTTTCTTTTTTAAAAAGTATAATGGCAATTTTTTTTAATTTTATTTTAATTGTTGTTCAAGTACAGTTTTCTGTCTTTTACTCCCATCCCAGCCCACCCCCAAGCCCTCCCACCTCCCTCCCATTTCTATCCCACCCCCCAGTTTTTGTCCATGTGTCCTTACATTTGTTCCTGTAAACCCTTCCCCTTTTCCCCTGAAATTCCCTCCCCTCTCCCCTCTGCTCACTGTCAGCCTATTCTGTATTTCAGTGTTCTTGGTTATAATTTGCTTGTTTGTTTTGTTGTTTAGGTTCCTGTTAAAGGTAAGATCATATGGTATTTGTCCTTCAGTGCCTGGCTTATTTCGCTTAGCATATTGCTTTCCAGTTCCATCCATGCTGTCGCAAAGGGTAGGGGCTCCTTCTTTCTTTCTGCTGCATAGAATTCCATTGTGTAAATGTACCATAGTTTTTTGATTCATTCATTTATTGATGGGCACCTAGGTTGCTTCCAACACTTGGCTATTGTTAATTGTGCTGCTATGAACATTGGGGTGCATAGGTTCTTTTGGACTGATGTTTCAGGGTTCTTAGGATATAATCCTAGCAGTGGAATTGCTGGGTCAAAAGGTAGATCCACTTTTAGTTTTCTTAGAAAATTCCATACCAGAGATTTCCAGCCAAGATGGAGGCATAGGTAGACACACTGTGCCTCCTCGCACAACCAGAATAAGGACAACAAAAATTTAGAAACAGACTTCTGGCCAAGATGGAGGCATAGGTGGACATACTGTGCTTCCTCTCACCACCAAAATTAAGGACAACAAATATTTAGAAACAAGAAAACAACCAGAACTCATAGAAAATTGAACTGTACGGAAGTCCAACAACCATTCATCCAGACCAGTAAGAGGGGTGGAGTCACGGCAGGAAAAAGTGGAGGTGTGGACCCAGGCACGCAGGCAGCAGCATCTGGCAGTTCCCAGGCATGCAGGTGGCAGCTAGCGGACCCCGGGCACAGGGTGGCAACAGTGCAGACACATTGAGGCCACACAAGTCAGCTGGCTGACCAGGTGGTCCCACATTCGCGCATAGATAATCCAGGTGAAGGGGAAGTGGTGGAAGGGACTGGAATCCAAAAGAGAGCTGAGCAAGCGCCATTGTTCCCTCTCGGACCCCGACCCCACATACAGGGTCACAACTCAGCGACTGGGCTGCCCCGCACTGGGGAACACCTAAGGCTCCACCCCTCGCTACATAACAGCTGAGACCAGACCAAAATAAATAAATAAATAAATAAATAAATAAATAAATAAATAAAACACCAAAAATGGCTCAGACTGGAGAACAAATTGAAGCCCCAGAGTCAATTTCTCTAAGAGATGAAGAGATAGCCAAATTACCAGATGCACAGTTCAAAGCCCTGGTGATCAGGATGCTCACAGAATTGGTTGATTTTGCTCACAAATTAGATGAACAAATGCAGGCTACAATACATGAAATGAAGGAAAATGCATGGGGAACCAACAGAGATGGGAGAAAAACTGGAACTCAAATCAATGGAGTGGACCAGAAGGAAGAAACAAACAAACAGAAAAGAAGAAATAAGAATTCAAAAAAATGAGAAGAGGCTTAGGAACCTCCAGGACATCTTTAAACGTCACAACATCCGAATTATAGAGTCCTGGAAGGGGAAGAAGAAGAGCAACAAGTGGAAAACTTATTTGAACAAATAATAAAGGAGAACTTCCCCAATCTGGCAAAGGAAATAGACTACCAGGAAGCTCAGAGAGTCCCAAAGAAGTTGGACCCAAGGAGGAACACACCAAGGCACATCATAATTACATTACCCAATATTAAAATGAAGGAGGGAATTCTAGAAGCAGCAAGAGATAAGGGGAGAGTCGCCTACAAAGGAGTTCCCATCAGACTGTCAGCTGATTTCTCAAAAGAGACCTTCCAGGCAAGAAGGGGCTAGAAAGAAGTATTCCAAGTCATGAAAGTCAAAGACCTACATCCAAGATTGCTCTATCCAATGAAGCTGTTATTTAGAATGGAAGGGAAGATAAAGCACTTCTCAGATAAGGTCAAGTTAAAGGAGTACATAATCACCAAGCCCTTATTATATGAAAGGTTAAAGGGACTTATCTAAGAAAAAGAAGATTAAAAATATGTACAGTAAAACGACAGCAAACTCACAGATATTAACAACCGCACCTAAAATAAAAGCAAATAAGCAAACAACTAGAACAGAAACACAGAAATGGAGATCATATGGAGAGTTACCAACAGGGGAGTGGGAGGAGCAGAGAAGGGGAAAAGGTACAGAGAATAAGTAGCATAAATGGTAGGTAGAAAATAGACAAGAATAGTGTGGGAAAGTAGAAGCTAAAGAACTTATGATACATGGACATGAACTAAAGGGGGGGAATGTGGGTGGGAGGGGGTGCACAGGGTGGAGGGGAATGAAGGGGGAAAATGGGATAACTGTAATAGCATAATCAATAAAATATATTTAAAAAAATAATAATTTGGAGGTTCATCCCTACCAGAGCATTAATCAATGCTTTGTTCCTTTTTAAGGATGCATACTATTCCATTGTATGTTTAAACCACATTTTGTTTATCCATTTCTCTGTTGATAGACAGTTGGCTTGTGTTCACTAACAGCTGTTTTTGTAAATAAAGTTTTATTAGAACACAGCCTCATTAATTCATTTATGTACCACCTGTCACTGCTTTCCCACAACTACAGATTTGAGTAGTTGTAAGACAGACCACACAAAACACAAAGCCTGAAATATTTACTATCTGATTCTTTAAACAAAAAATTTGCCAACCTCTGGTCTAGTTAATGCACCCCTTACACACCTATAGGTGAAGGAACTGAGTCTAAATTGCCACCTACCCTTCCTTTCAAAAACCATTTTCCTCTCTGTCATGGACTAAATATTTGTGTCTCCTCACCTCCAATTTTATACATGAAAGCCCTACCCCGTAATATGATAGCATTTGGAGATGGGGGCCTTTGAAGGTAACTAGGTCATGAGAATACGGCCCTCATGATGAGATTACTGTCCTTATAAGACAAAAAGAAAGATCGTTTTTTCTCTCTGCTCAGGCACAGAGGAAATTATAGCAAAAGGGGCAGCCTCTCACCATAATAGGAAGAAGGCTTTCACCAGTAACCAAATTGGCCAGCACCTTGATCTTGGACTTCTAGCCTCCAGAACTGTGAAAAAACAAATTTCTGTTGTTTGATCTACCCAGTCTATGGTATTTTGTTACGGTAGCCCTAGTATCCTAAGGCATTCCTTTTGTTGCAGATGAAACCAATGTCTTAGCGTCTCATGGCAGCTACAATCTTTGGTGTTCATTGGCTTGTATCGCTTCAGCCTCTCTCCTCATCGTTACATAGTGTGCCCTTCTGCGTCTTTTCCTCTCTGAAATCCACCCATTATTGAATTTGGGACCAACTGGATAACCCACAATGACCTAAACTCAAGATCACATTCTCAAGGTCACATTTTCTTGTTCCGGGTAGACCTATCTGCTGGGGAGCTGCCATTCTACTTGCTACAGTTATCCAACCAGTGGCCCTCGGCGGGAGCAGCTTTCATTCTGCATGAGGTATAACAGCCAACGTTTACAAAGTGTTTACCATATGCCGGACTCTGCAAAATGATTTCCACTCATTAGCTCATTTATTCCACTCGCAATTTGTTCCATCTCAGCATACAAACGTGTGGCCATCATTTCCCCAGGCCCTAAGTGCCTGCAGAACAATGGCATGTGAATTAATAAGTGGTGCCATCTGAAAGGGGAAGTGAGCAACCACCCTTCCTCCTCCGCCATCCATTCTCCTTTAATGATCCATAATGTGATCACTTACAGCATGTAAGTAATAGCACTGCTTCACAAAAGGCATCTCTTTTATCTTCTCCAAGGCTTTCATGCTGATGGGGACAAGCTTTCAGAATTCAAACTAACTCTGGTTTGTTTCTTTACAGCTGTTTTAATGATGCTGGGTGTGGAATTTGGGGGGAAAGGGTGGGAGGGAAACAAACAAGATTTTTAAAAAATGCCCAAGCTTTTCAACAACACCTGGTGCCAAGTAGAAATAACAGCGCCCTGGCCAGGCGGCTCAGTTGGTTGGAGAATCTTCTCATGCACCAAAAAGTTGTGGGTTCAATCCATGGTCAAGGCACGTTCAGGAGTTAACTGATCAATGTTTCTCTCTCACATCAGTGTTTCTCTCTCTCTCTCTCTTTGTCTCTCTCTCTCTTTCTCCCCCTCCCTGCTCCGTCCCTTCCTCCCTACCTTCTTCTCTCTCTCTCAAATCAATAAATATATGCTCAGGAGGATTAAAAAATAAAAAAATAACCACAGCAACAATAAATGCTAGCATTTCTTTATTGAGCACTTTTAGAAGCACTTTACAGGCTCACTCAGTTCAATCCTACAAATCTGATTGTAGGTACTAAGTCACTCCCCATTTTACAGATGGGGAAGCTGAGGCTCAGTGAGGATAGTATTTTGCCTGGAGTTATGGATCTAGTAAAGAGCAAGCTGGGGTTTGAACCCAGGAAGTCTGCTGGCAAGGACATGGTCCATACATCTGTGTTGTTCTATACCAGGATACCAGGTAAATTCTATATCAATGAGCAAGGAAGAAATCACTGAAAGTCAGAATTATTCTTGCCAGGACTGTGTATAGTCTATAAAGCAGGGGGGTGGGAAGGACCGTGGCTGTAACAGAGAGAAAGCGTGCATGCACAGCCTACAGGGTGGAGGGATCGGGCAGGATCCCTGCAGACCCTGACCCCAGACTGGAGGCAGCACCCCCAAGGAGATCTGGGAGGACACACATCTCACCTACAGCTGAGAGAATCCAGGCAGGGAGAATAGCCCATGCAAAGACCTAGACCCAAGAGAGAATTTAATGAGCAAATCAGATATGGCTATGAATTACGAATATTCCTTGGGAATAGTTCTTCAGGACACGACATAGCACATGCCTACATGGACCTCACTAGGTGTCAGACACAAGATCAGGCACCTGGCATATGTTCACTCATATGATCCCTGAAGCAACCCTGGGAGCTTCGTACTGTCACAAACAGCTTTTCCACCATCCCCAGCCTCCAGTGGTTGGACCATTTTGGGAGAGCTGCCAAAGCTCTCAGTATGTGGTCACCACAAAGACAAATATTGAAAGTTCTGGTCCTCATGATTTTTCTTCTCAACACACATTTCTGATGCCACAGAAAATATTTTGACATCTACTCATAGCCAGTTCTAGCAAGTACCTTTTTCTCTTTTTCGTGCTAAAGAGAATGTGAAAATTAAATGTAAGGAGCAGACCTTGCTGGTATGACCAGAAAAACCATGGACCACAATGGTTAGAGTACAAACTCAGAACAACACTGTGATCAGAGTACTAATCGCAGCTCTGTTCTGTGACCTTGGACAAGCAACTTTGCCTCTCTGTGCCTCAGTTTCCCCACCTAGTATAAGAGAGGTGATAATCAGATGGCTGTAAGAATTAAATGACTTAACATAATAAACCAAGATTCAGCCCACTTTTTCTGTAAAGGACAGGTTTGCATGCATACTACCTGCATTACAAATAAAACAGGCCATGGGCTAGGATTTGGCTTATGGGACTACACATGGCCGACAACAAAGCCTGGCTTCACATCCCAACTGTGCTTCTTACTAGCTAGGTGACTTGATGCAAGTTACTTAACCTCACTGATCCTCAACTTTTGCAACTATAAGCTGGTATGACTAGTACAACCTACCCTCAGGGGCTAAAGAGAAAACTAATGAAGTACTGCTTACAAATCCCTCAGCACAGCGTCTAGCACGGCAGTAAACATGAGTTTTATTGTGATTACTAATACAAACTGCTGCCAATTTTCTAAAGTCTCTGGGCATAGTTGGCGCTGACATCCTCGGTCCACCCTCCATCCCTGGCTGGACTGCCTTGTAATTTTCTGCTCACACGCCTATTTGCCCACTGCTCTCTAACTGTGTGAGCTCCTTGAAACCAGGATGGCAGGGCCTACTACATAGTAGGTGCTCAATAAACACCACAAGAATGAATAACTACTGGGCCTCTTTCCTAAGTCCAAGCCAAACTGAACTAAAATATTAATTTTCCCTCTGAAATAAACCTGGGAAAAGCTGAGCCAAGAGAGATGAATGGACACCTATTGGTTAGTCTGCCTTGGACTCATAGAAAACCAGAGTAACATGGGCAAGGGAGGATGAGAGAGGTACAAACAATGCTTGAAGTCACACAGCACATCCAAGGCATAGGAAGGAGTGGAAATCAGAGCTTGTACTGGGTTCATTGCTTACCTAACACAGCCTTCTCCTTTCTGTGTTTCTTCTTTTCTCCTTCACTCGGCCACCCCACTGGTGGAAGTTTACTGAAGCAGGTGGCTAGTGAGCACCCCAGGTCTTACAAGGTGAGCCTGGATTTGATTAATTCCACGTGTTCCCTCCATGGTAGACCCAGCCAATGTTGAATTCCTCTTGTAATAGTCCACCAAGACTTGGAAATAGATTTGCTCACTAAGGTGGGCTTCAGGGAGCCAGGCCTGGGATGCTCAAAGGACTGGAGCACAGGGAGGGTCAGCACACTTGTACCAGGGAAGTGGAGAGGCTCTGGCTCTGCAAAGGGGCCCTCTGAAGGGATCATCACCCATACTGATGCCCCCATCTCATCTTATCCTCAGGATCCTGAGCCTGTCTGCTGCTATAACAATAAAGGCAAATTAGTGTCAAAATCATCAGCATGTGTCATGAGCTGACTCTTGGCAGACAGGAGTTCATTTAAGCTACACCACAACACAGTGAAGTGGAAATTGCCCCTATTGCAGAAACTGCTGACTGTTTCTCAGTATCTTTTCTTCTTCTTTCAGTAATAGAGCCCCCTCCTAAGTTTAGTAAGATGAATATAGCTAGAAATAACAGATAGAAATGACATTTCCCAGACTGTCTTACAACTTGACTTGACCATGTGACTAAATCTAGCCAATGGGAAATAAACAGAGGTGATACGTGAAGCTTCTCTGTCACCTTTTTAAAAGGAATTGCTGGTCCATTCCATGGATGCGCTGCTGAGGAGCCCACTTTTGTCATGCTGATGTAAACAAAGTAGAGGAAACCTGGATTTTTAAATGAGTTCACAGAGTAAAGATTCCAGCCTTGAAACACTCATCCTAACATTCTTGTGCAAAAGAAAATAAACTTCTATATACTTAAAATCATTGTATTTTGGGACCTCTTTGTTACAGCTTTGTACCTTAACTGATACATTCATAGTAACCTAAAAAAAATCGACCCATGTGGTGGATGAGGAGATGAGTCACAAAGTGGTCATGTAAGCTGACCAACAGCACACAGATGAGAGGCAATAAATCAGGGATCTGAATCAAGTTGTGCTTGACCCCAAAGTCTGTGTTATTCTGCCGAGTCATGCTGCCTCTCAGTTATAAAATAATGCTACACATGCTCCAACAATTCACAAAGTCCTTTCACATACAAAGGCATTGGAGGGTTTTTTGAGCCTCACTCTAGCCTTGCGAGAAAAAGACTACTCCTTTCAATGTAGGGATGAGGAAACAGAGGCTTAGCAGGATTAGATAGTGCCCAAACATAAACAGGTGACAAGAAGCGATGCTAGAATTTGAACAGTCATCTAGCCTTAAAGGCAGTTCCCCCTCTACTGCTCCACAGCTGCCCAACTATTTCAATATTGACAAGATCCCCTAGAGAAAGGCTGCACAGTGCTGTCTCTGCAGTAGAGATGTCATTATAGTCACAGGAGGCTGGCTGTCTCAGGCTGGGTTCCCCATGAGCAGATCCTGAGACAAGGTGTATTAGTCAGGGTTCTCTGGAGAACAGAACCAGTGGGACATATATACATTCATTCTAAGGTATTGTCTCTCACAATTATGGAGACCGAGAAGTCCCACAATCTGCCATCTACAAGCTGGAGACTCAGGAGAGCCAGTGGTGTGGTGCAAAGGCCTGAGAACCAGAGAGCTGATTGTGTAGATTCCAGTCTGGGTCTGAAGGCCTAAGACCCAGGAGCAGTGAGGGCAGAAGTACAGCAATGTCCAGGCTTAGCAGTCAGACTCAGGCAAGTTGACACCTAAAATGAACAGTGACACAAGGATTCTAGTGCAAGGACCTTATTTGGGAGGGAAATCCCAGATGCATCAGCAGAAGGAGCAGGAAAGTAAGAGAGGGAGGGAGGGGGCAGGCAGCTGAGGATGGTTTATCAAGCAAGATGTGCCGTGTGCAAACTGGAGCACAATACCATTGGGGAACTTTGGGCAGATGGTGCAGAACACCCCTCAGAGTTTCCCATCTGAGGGATGACGAATCAGCTGTATTTCCCACCAACTCCCAGCCTTTGTTGGCTGAGGGGTTGCTTCCTGGGTTGTTCACTCCCCAATACTTCCAGCCTTCCCCATACACCAGTAGATTTTGCTGTTAGCCCAAAGTGTCCTCAGGATAGTGAAGCAGCACACATATCACAGTGACCAACTTAACATGGATTCTGCTCCCAGTTATTTTACAGAGACAGCACAGCGTATGTGCCACCACTGTCCTCAAGATGACCCCAAAGTGAAGAGTCTTCAGTCTCTGGAACTCAGGAAACAGAAGTGTGGCCACTGGAGCCCTTTATGAAGCCAGATGCCCTTCAATAAGGATGATCTGGTGCCTGGACCAAATATGGACAAATGTGGAACTGACCAATCAAACCGTGCCAGATTGGAATTGCTTTGTGTTTCCTCTTGCCTCTCTCTATACAATAACTGCCCAAGTTCTGAAACCCTCCAATCAAAACTTGCCCCACCAGTACTATCTCATGCCACCCTGTTCTCCCTCACCCTTAAAACTTGTCCAGACCCCTGACCAGGGAGACAGATTGGAGCAGTGCCTCCTGTCTTCTGCAAATTGACTCAGCATTAAATAAAAAGCTCTTTCCTTGCTCAAAGGCCAGCATCATCATTTTGGCTCCTATGCACATGGGGCAGCAGACCTGCTCAATAACAACAGAAGCACGAGAAGATGGAGGTAAGTGTGCATAGATATCGAGGGATCTGCCGGGTGCCAACATCTCCTGCCATAATAGTGCTAGGACACTTAGTGGTAACTGGTCTACCTCTTCATGGCATGGAAGAGAACAAGGAAGTCTCCTGTTGGGCTGGTCATTGATTCAGGCAGTGTCAGCTCTGACTTCAAAGCACAGTTGCTTGATTTTAAGATACCACTGCCTGTAAGATGCATACCAGGTATAATAACAACTTTTCCCAACTTAAAACATAAACTACATTAAATGCACAGAAAAGGTATACTAATTTCAGGTGTGTTGAGAGGTTTAAAAGAAAACATTTTAAACTAGATGCTATGGCTTTGCTCTGCTGTCCCCACAAGAACACTTGCACCCTTCTGACTCCCTGTCCGAAGTTGGGCTTAGAAAATGGAGTTATTTTGTTTGAAAATCTTTTTGGCACTGAAATTCTGTGACTTTTCTATTTCCTTGCAACTTCTTTGTCATGGCAACATAATGCACATTTGCATTTCAAAACTACCCCTACCTCCTCCACACCTTAAGGCAAAAATGAGGATCCCACATTAACACTTAACAGGCTATGTCAGCCACTCTGTGTCCAGGTACCCCCCTGTAGACAACAAAAGGAGCAGCAGCTCCTTGTCAGCATCTTTCAAATGTACATTTATTAATTAGATGCATTAGGAGCTGGCTAATTTTGTTGCAAGGAGAAAGTAGAACTAGATACTGCATTAATGGCTTTATCAATTCATGCAAGCCCCACAACCGATCCAGGAACAAAGAAATTAAAAGTCAGGGGATAGCTGCAGAGTAGCTGGAAGCTCTGTCCACTTGCTCCCAGACCCAGACCAGTCTTGTAGCTGAACCACAGAGCGATCAACTCAAAAATCCAGCTGAGAGTGAGTGAGAGCACGTATAAGTGAGTGTGTACATGGACGAATATGCAGGGTGTGTGTGTGAGTGGGCAAGAGCCTGCCAGCCTGCAGGGCATTCGGGAGCCATGGCCCAGGCTCTCCTAGTGGGGCAGGTGCCTCCACCACTGTCCAACCCAGCACTTCTGGCTGCACAGATTTAGGGTGGGAGCCATTCTGAGTAATTGAAAACATCCTCTCCAGGAAGAAGCCTCCAGTGAGCCCACACCTTGGTGCCCAGATGTGTCTGTAAGCCCTTCACCCCGGCAGAGCCACACACTCCAGCCAGAAGCTAGGATCCGGGGACTGAGGTACTTAAACGGGGAAGGGGCTGTTGCATCCCTGACCCAGGGTGCCACGGGAACCAAACAGGACGGAATCTGACTGAGGAGGATGCGGTTCAGCTCAGGAGCCGCAAGCTCCAGGGGCAAAGAGAGATGGCCAGGGAGGGCAGTGCTGGCTGCAGAAAGAGTGTGGGGAGCAGGCCCGCCAGAGGCTGAGAATCTCTGGAGGGAGCAGAGACAGCACCCAGCCACGCCCCGTGTTACAGCATCACTGCGGGACTCTTCCCAGCATCATCCAGGAGAGATCCAGAGAGAAACTTTATCTAAAACTGTCAGAGGCTCTGGCAGGCTGTGGCCAGCCCTGAGCAAGAGACTTTGTGCTTTTGGGGGAGGAGGAGCGTGTGGAGAATGAGCCCCCCCAGGGCTCGGTGTTACAGTGAGGGAGACCACACAGAAACTTTTTTTAAATATATTTTATTGATTATGCTATTACAGTTGTCCCATTTCTCCCCCATCATTCCCCTCCACCCTGCACACTCCCTCCCACTCACATTCCTCCCCTTTAGTTCATGTCCATGTGTCATAAGTTCTTTTAAAAGAGGAGCTGAGGCAAGACTCAAGACTCAGCAGGGACCTTGTGCTAGCATGCGTTTGCACACACATGCTGCAGCTCTTCCAGCAAAGAGTGATAGAGTCACGCTGACAGTACTAGGGGACCCAATCTGGCATGGCTAGTGAGCAGGGGGCTGCGCAGAGTGGAGATTTCAGGCCCAGATCTCCTGCAAGAGAGTGGCAGGCTGGGAACTAGACAGCCGAATACCTGAGATTTGCTGCAGCCAGGCAGGTCCCCTCCCAGGCAGGCATACACAACCCCCACCTGTGGGATTACAGGCTCTGCAGATCAGTGAGGCTGGGCTCAGGAGTCCCTGCTGGGCGCATATCTGCAGAAGCTAAAAGCTCTGAAAGGGCCCATTCTACCAGACTCTACAAGCTACAATGTTCCTCTGGCCCTGATCCACTGAAATCAGCAGGGCAGAGAGATTAGAGACAGGTTTAACAAGGAGGATTCAGGGCCCCGCCCAGCCTCTGCACCTAGACAGAGCTTCTGTCTGCGCCAGGCAGGAAAGAACTGACCCTTTTACACAGGTTGGCCCCTCACAGGAAACAGACAGCTAATGAACCAGAAACCATACATTATTGGAAAGATTCTGAGACAGACCAAGTCATGTGGTAATGGGAATGGGAAACACTCCCACCATCTTCCCTGAAGCCTGAATAGTGCCCTGCCAGGGGTGACCCAGGGTTCCCACCCTCCCTCACTAGAGGCCCCTCTGGAGGCAGGTGGAGGTGGTACTGGCAGTGCTCTCAGACATTGGATAAACCATTCCTGGGCCCTGGGCTGAGGGAAAGCCAGCAGGGAAGATCAGTGGGGTCCAACCAAATCTGAAGGTGGCAGCCACAGCTGTGGATTTCTTTCAGTCTCCAACAGGCTGCCTAGGTCCAGACTAGTGCACCATCTGACATTCCCAGGGGCGGATCCTGAAAGAGAAGACAGTGGTAAACACTGGACACTACTGAGATGAATTCCACTGCAATCTTCTTCATGATTTGTGTTATTGTCTCTCCTGCATAGCTTTTTAACATTCATTACTCTTCCTCCAAGTTTGTGCCTATTATTTTACTAGTTTTTATATTTTTATTTCAAATCTCATATTTTACTATTCCCTTCTCTTACTCCATTTTACCTTCTTCCTTCCTCTTCTTATTTTTGTTTTAAATTTCATTTTTTCTCTGGTTACAACTTATTTCTATTCTGCTCTCTCACTATTTCTCCCCGTTCCAGCCTCTCAAAACCAGTTTTCCTGTCATTAGTCATCTCACACTTTTTCCCATTCTTAAAATGCCCTTATTTTCTCTCCACCTTTATTAATCTTTGCTTGTTGGTTGTTGATATGGTGGTTGTTGTTGCATTTCTTCAATTTTATTTCTAGAACTATACTATTATTGTCTTTCAAATCTCAAACTTTACTGTTCCCTTCTCCTATTCCATTTTGCCTTCCTCCTGACCTTTTTTTTTTATTTTAAATTTTAATTTTCCCCTGCCTTAGCCTGGTTTTTATTACTCACTCTTAGAATTTCTTCTCCCTGTATGCCCTCAAAATCACTTTTCTTTCCTCTAGACATCTCATAAACTTTTCATTCTTTCTTTTTTCCATATTATTCCCATTCCACCAGTATTAATATTTGCTCATTTGCTGTTGATATTGCTGTGGTGGATATTTTTCTCCAATTAATTCCTAATTGTTTCACTATTGTTAAAAAATGTTTTAAACCTCATACCATACTTTTCCCTTTCTTACTCCATTTTGTCTCTCTCCCCTCATTTTCAATTATGATTTAAATTCTATTTTCTTTCTTTCTTCACCTTATTTCTATCTCCTCTTTATTATTTCTCCTCCCTATAACCTTGCAAAATTATTTTTCTTTCAGTTAGTCATCTAGTATTTATTTTTCCTTTCTTATAGTAGTCTTAATCTCTTTACACCTTTATTAATATTTGCCCATTCACTGTTGACACTGTGCTCCTGGGTGGGGATTATTACTATAAGAGTAGGTTTTGTTTCTTGGGTTGTTTTGTTTTGTTCTGGCAGCACCTATATAAAAGTATACAAGATGTGGTGGGTGGTATGGCTCTCAAACAGTCAGATGGAGGGAAGAACCCACCAAAGAATGACCAAACAACAACCAAAACCCAATTACAACAAGAGACCCTGCATATATAGCATAAAGGGCATCCCAAGAGCATCTAGCTTAAGAGATCAAGAAGACTGCTCTACTGAGACCCACAGGTTTCCTACCACTGAAGGTAACACCACAAAGGAAGGGAATCAAAACAGATCAACATAATATGCAGAAACAAACAAGGAGAGTCACCTGAAAGGAGGAGACAAAGAAACAACCCCCAATAGAAAGGAAAGGAGGAACTCCCAGAAAGAGTGCCAAATGAAATTGAGGCAAGCGATCTATCAGATATTGAATTCAAAATAATGGTTACAAGGATGCTCAAGGAACTCAGTGAAAGCTACAAGGAACTTACTGGTAACTACATCAGCATGGAAAAGGACATAGAAATTATCAGTAAGAGCCAGGAGAAAATGAGGGTACAATATCTGAAATGAAGACTACACTAGAAGGAATTAAAAGCAGGCTAGATGAAGCAGAGGATCAAATCAGTGACTAGAGAACAAGGTAGCAAAATACTCCCAGAGAGCAACAAAATAAAAAAAGTCTCAAAAGAACAAAGAACATTTAAGAGAGCAACAAGACAACAAAACATGTAATAATATTCATATCATAAAGATACCAGAAAGAGAAGAAGAGGAGCAAGGGATAGGAAACCTGTTTGAAAAATTAATAACAGAAAAATTCCTTAACTTGGTGAGGGAAAAAGTCACACAAGTCAAGGAAGCACAGAGAGCCCCAATCAAGATGAATCCAAAGAGGCCCACTACAAGAAACATCATAATTAAAATAGCAAAATTTAAAGACAAAGGGAGAATCTTAAAGGCAGAAAGGGAAAAAGAGCTAGTAACATATAAGGGAGGTCTGATAAGTCTATGAGCTGATTTCTCAACAGAAACACTACAAGCCAAAAGAGAATAGCAAGAAATATTCCAAGCAATGAAAAGCAAAGGCCTGCAACTAAGACTACTCCACCCAGCAAGGATCTCATTTAAAAAGGTTAAATAAGGAGCTTCCCCCCGCCCAAAAAAAAGCTAAAAGAATACATCTCCCCTAAGTCAGCATTGCAAGAGATGTTAAAGAGATTGCTTTAAGAATATGAAGAAAAAGACTTCCGGCCAAGATGGAGGCGTAGGTGGACACACTGTGCCTCCTCTCACAACCAAAATTAAGAGCAACAAATATTTAGAAACAAGAAAACAACCAGAACAGATAGAAAATTGAACTGTACGGAAGTCCAACAACCATTCATCCAGACCAGTAAGAGGGGTGGAGTCGCAGCAGGAAAAAGTAGAGGTGCAGACCCGGGAACGCAGGCAGCAGAGGCTGGCAGTTCCCAAGTGTGCAGGCGGCGGCTAGCAGACCCCAGGCTCACAGGAGGCAGCTAGCGAACCCTGGGCACAGGGTGGCAACTTTGCAGACCCAGTGAGGTCGTGCAAGGCAGCTGGCTGACCAGGTGGTACCACATTCCCGCACAGATAATCCAGGCGAAGGGGAAGCAGCGGAGGGGACTGGAATCCAATAGAAAGCAGGGCAAGCGCCATTGTTCCCTCTCGGACCCCGCCCCCACGTACAGCGTCACAACTCAGCAACTGGGCTGCCCAACACTGGGGAACACCTAAGGCTCCACCTCTCACTACTTAACAGCCGAGACCAGACCAAAACCAAAACAAAACAAAGAAAACCACCAAAAATGGCTCAAACCAGAGAACAAATCAGAGCTCCAGAGCCAATTCCTCTAAGCGATGAAGAGATAGCCAACCTATCAGATGCACAGTTCAAAGCACTGGTGATCAGGGTGCTCACAGAATTGGTTGATTTTGCTCACAAATTAGATTTAAAAAAATGCAGGCTACAATATGTGAAATGAAGGAAGACACATGGGGAACCAATAGAGATGGGAGGAAAACTGGGACTCAAGTCAATGGAGTGGACCAGAAGGAAGAAACAAACAACCAAACAGAAAACAAGGAAGAAACAAGAATTCAAAAAAATGAAGAGAGGCTTAGGAACCTCTGGGACATCTTTAAACATCCCAACATCTGAATTATAGGGGTACCAGAAGGGGAAGAGGAAGAGCAACAAGTGGAAAACTTATTTGAACAAATAATAAAGGAGAACTTCCCCAATCTGGCAAAGGAAAGAGACTTCCAGGAAGTCCCGGAAGCTCAGAGAGTCCCAAAGAAGTTGGACCCAAGGAGGAACACACCAAGGCACATCGTAATTACATTAGCCAAGATTCAAATGAAGAAGAGAATTCTAGAAGCAGCAAGGGATAAGGGCACAGTCACCTACAAAGGAGTTCCCATCAGACTGTCAACTGATTTCTCAAAAGAGAGCTTCCAGGCAAGAAGGGGCTGGAAAGAAGTATTTGAAGTCTTGAAAGTCAAAGACCTACATCCAAGATTGCTCTATCCAGCAAAGTTGTCATTTAGAGTGGAAGGGCAGATAAAGCGCTTCTCAGATAAGGTCAAGTTCAAGGAGTTCATCATCACCAAGCCCTTATTATATGAAATGTTAAAGGGACTTATCTAAGAAAAAGAAGATCAAAAATATGACAGTGAAAAGACAGCAAACTCACAGCTATTAAGAACCACGCCTAAAACAAAAGCAAACTAAGCAAACAATTAGAACAGGAACAGAAATACAGAAATGGAGAGAAATGGAGATCACATGGAGGTTTAGCAACAGGGGAGTGGGAGGAGGAGGGAAGGGGAAACGGTACAGAGAATAAGTAGCACAGATGGTAGGTAGAAAATAGACAGGGGGAGGGCAAGGATAGTGTGGGAAATATAGAAGCTAAAAAACTTGTAAGTATGACACATGGACATGAACTAAAGGGAGGGAATGTGGGTGGGACAGGGTGTGCAGGGTGGAGGGGAGTGAAGTAGGGGAAATGGGACAACTGTAGTAGCATAATCAATAAAATATATTTTTTAAAAAGAATGGCCATCGCTAATACATCAACAAATGACAAGTGCTGGCAGGGATGTGGAGAAAAGGGAACCCTAGTGCACTGTTGGTGGCAATGCAAACTGGTATAGCCACTATGGAAAACAGTATGGAATTTCCTCAGAAAAAAACTAAAAATGGAACTGCCTTTGACCCAGTGATTCTCCTGCTGGGATTATACCCTATGAATTGAAACACTAATTCAAAAGAACCTATGCACCTCAATGTCCATAGCAATGTTATTTACGATAGCCAAGTGCTGGAAACAGCCTAAGTGCCCACCAGTAAATGAGTGGATCATAAAACTGGTACATTTACACAATGGAATACTATGCAGCAGAATGGATGGAACTGGAGAATATTATGCTAAGTGAAATAAGACAGACAGTGAAAGACTTATACCATATGAACTCATTTGTAAGAGGACACTAATGAACAAAACAAACAAACAAGCTAAACAGAACTAGAGGCATAGAAACAAGGAATAAATTGACAGCAACCAGAGGAGATGGTGGAGGGGGGTATGGGTAGAAAGAGGGGAAGGGACTAGTCAAGGAACATGTAGGAATGACCCAGGGTGGGGATGACTATGGGAGTGGGGCGGTGGGGAGGCTTGGTGGAAGAAAGCAAAGGGGGAAAAATTGGGACAACTGTAGTAGAACAACAATAAAACATTTAATAATAGAAAAAAGAAAAAGAAATTAAATGTCACAAGGTCATGTCTCTTGCCCAAGGTCACATAGCTGGAAAGTTGCAAATCTGAGATAGTGTTGGTAAAATTGAAGGGAAAGGTAGGGGGGGAAGGGGGAAAAGGAAGAATTCCATCCCCAAAAGAGCTACCCTACCTGAGATAGGGTTGAACCACCTGATGTTGCCAAGAAACAAGGCAGGTACACTCTGCTTTCCAATTCCTAAAGACAGTGATGGGATCACCCTGAGAAAAAAGAAAGAAACCTCCCTTTTTCTTTCCTTTATCCATTTCTTTCCCTCTTAAATATTCCCCAGCCTACATCAGCCAGCCAAACTTCTTAGTTGCAGGATTTATTTTGTTATCTGTTTTCTGGTCCATGTAATTTAGCATGTTGTTTTTTATTAGTCTTTTCTTTCTCCTTTGTTCTGAAAAAGTTTTAGGGAAGAGTAAATCTAGCCTCTTTATAATCCTACATGAATATCTCAGACTTTGTTTTCACACTTTGGGATAATAAAATCGGTTGCTATACATTAAGCTGTATTAACATAGCTGTCAGGCAAGCATAGTGTGTATATGGCTATTTCAGGAAGCTACGGGCTGCCCCAGGCCCTGTTATTTGTACAATCCCCTGCAATAATTCCACCATTAGAGGCTCATTCTTTTGGCTATTCAAAAACCATCTATAAAATCCGATGATCGGGTGGGGGGGGGGAAGTGACAGAGATCTAATACACACTAATTCTTAATCTTTTAGTTTGAGAATGCTGGGGGGAGGAAGGAAGGCTATGAAACCTTTTCCTAGAAAAATGAAGACACATGCAAAATCCTACACAACTCTTGGATCCAGAGAAAGAACCCGTTTGAATTGTTACCAGCCGATAGCTAAGGCAGTGGGTTGAGAAAAGGGACTATCTTATCATGGCAAGAATTGAGGCCCTGCAGAGAAAAATGCCACTAAGTTTAAGGAGAGTTAGAGAGGTGGAGGAAACCAGAGCTTAAAGGACAAGGAGAGCAAGAGGATGGGGAAGATGAATTTAATTTGTTGAAAGATAATCGTGGAGTAAGAAGGAAGAGCAGTTATCAGAATCCAGAGACAGAGTTGCAAGGAAAGGGCTGTCAGACAGAACTGTGACCTTTAATCAAGAGGTGCAGTTGAGCCTGGCTGGTGTAGCTCAGTGGATTGAGCATGGGACTGCAAACCAAAGGATTGCAGTTCGATTCCCAGTCAGGGCACATGCCTGGGTTGCAGGGCAGTTCCCAGCATGGGACACACAAGAGGCAACCATACATTGATATTTCTCTCCCTCTCCCTCTCTCCTACCCTTCCCCTCTAAAGATAAATTTTTTTAAAATCTTAAAAAAAAAAAAAAAAAGAGAGAGAGAGAGAGAAATGCAGTTGACTTTAATTGAACCTGCAAGGGGGGAACAAAGAAAATAAATATCTTGGCCACACTCCCCCTTCCTTCTAATGTTATTGTTCCCATTTTACAGATGAGCAAGATGAGGCTCAGAGAGATGACATCAATTGTCCAAGGCCACATAGCTCGGAAATGGAAGAGCTAAGATTTGAACCCAGTTCTTTTCTTCCCAAGGCCACAGCCTTGGCCCTTGACTATCAGGCTAGCCAAAAGGAGCCTAGGATGGATATATCCCCTGAAAACTGGATAGCTCTGGTTTGTTGAGCTCCAGCTAAGGCCAGTTTACAAAATTTAGCTAATAATGCCTTAAGAGACTGAAGTGTTGTGCTACCATAGGGACTGCAGAACTAGATCTTGCAAATGAAATTGACCAAAGAGGTAATGTACATTTGGTTCCAACTGACATCTTTATTGTCGATCATTAAGCAGAGACAACCCCTGGCAAGTCTGTCTCAGGAGTATTGTAGAATCTATAGAACCTTCACCAATTATCCCAATTTCCCAGGACTGGAGGGGAGGAATAAACCTACCCAGGAGTCTCTCATCATTTGAGACTCAGCCCTGCAATGGACAAGAATATGGCTTCGGTAGCAAGGGAAATGCATCTCTTCTCCCTCTCCTTTCCCCAAGCTTCTGAAATCTCTGTCTTTGGTCTCTAACTGGACCTGAGATTGTGCTCCCTACCCCAGAATGGGGAGCAGGCTCGCTTCACACCCTCTGTGGTGAGCCGCAACAAGTCAACAACCCATCTGGGATGCCTCTCCCCAGATGTGGATGCTGCAGAAGCCCAGACTATGAAGCCTGATTGCAACCCAAAGCAACCCCAGCAAAATAAGCATCCCCTCCAGTCTAGGGAGATCCCTTACACAGAGGAAGTAGAAACAGGAGTGAGAAGTGGGTTAGGGGAGTCAATGTTTTCAGAGAGAGCAGATACATCTAGTGACAATTCTCTGAGCTCAGAAAGAACCCAGTGGGTTCATTAAGAATTCACGGCTATCAGGATCATGGAGGTTCAAAGAGGGACACAACTCCAGATCAGGGCTGAGCTAGGCTCTGAGGATATAGTTGGAATAATACAAGCCCTGCTCCTGGAGCTTACAGTCCAAAAGAGGAGCCAGGTATTAATTAGATAGTTGCATCAGAATACAACCTTGCAAAATGACATGACTTCTGTGCAGAAGACAGAGAAGATGAATGAGGGGCTCTAACAAAGAGGGTGGCCAAGACTGAACGGGCAGGGAGGTCCTTCACAAGAAGTCCTGTTTGAACTGAGGTTCAAAGCACAGGGTGGAGCTGACTCAGTGGGAAGGGGCAGCCCTGTGGAAGTGAAGAGAGGCTTAAGTGGGGGGACAGGAGTTACCATGTACCAAGAGCTGACATCCATGGCCATTGGCTCCCTGCCAGCTGCTAGGCTCAAGCTTTGCTTCCTCATCTCATTTCATCTTCACAACAACAATGACATTGGTGATGTTGTTATCACACATCACTGGTGAGGAAATTGAGGCACAGAGAGGATCAGTCACTTGCCGAGAGTCCCACAGCTGCTGAGCGACAGAGCCAGGATCCACACTCAGCCAGTCTCCAAGGTCTGTGTGCCTATCTGGGGGCAAACAGGACATGCTCAATACAAGTTGGGTGTCTTATTACCTGAGCCAAGATTGGAAGGTAAGGCACAGAAGTAGAAAGAATAATTGTCACAGGATAAAAACATTAGCAGTTTCTCTCTGTCCCGTTCAAAAGTTAGTGTTGACGCAGGAGTATTTTGTTGTTAGATGAAATGAAACAGGGCAACAGGGGAGGAGATAACCCTTCCCTCCACCCCAATACCATGCCCAGGGTTGCCTTAGGATTGGAGGGGTCGGGAGGCAGCCTTTGACCTGCTGTCTTCTTGGGGAACAGGAGAGCTGGGGGCAGGCCCTGGCAGGGTACTGTGAATGAAGGAGCCAAAAAAGTGTCTTTCCCAAAAGCCCCCAAGTACCTCCAGTCCCAGGGTAAAGAACACAATGATTAATGTGTCAAGACCATTTGGCTTTTATTAGACATTCTGAGCAATCTATCCTGAGCCTAGGCAACCTCTGATCAGCGTGATCACTACTCAGGGGCTGCCCTCCAGGACTGGGTGGGCCTTCTTTGTACCTTTCAATCTGAGACACAGGGGCAACAGGCCTTCTCCAGCCCTCCGAGGAGAGGGAAAGAGGGTGGGCCTCTTCTCTTCATGCAAAACACCACCATCTCCTTTGGGAGGGTAAGAGCACTGAGAAGTCTTGGGGATTCAGCCCAAGCACCCTTAAAGGTATGCAGGCCCAGGATAATCCAAGTGCGTATGTCACGGGGCACAGTGGCCCCCACCTACGCTCAATAAATATCGGCTATTGTTGTTACTGCCATTATTGTTGTTGTTGTTGTTTTTGTTACTATTGGGATCCTCATGCTACCATGCAGGAGTGTTAAAGAAATTAAATGAAATGATCAGTCTGAAGCACTTAGCACATAATAGAAACTCTGTAAATGATATCCGTCTTTATGATTATGATTACTCCACTGAGACAGTAATGAAACAACCAACATTTTGGAAAATGGTCAAGGAACCAAACAACATATAAAAAGATACATTGCCAAAGTTTTTGCAACCCAAAGGCACCAGGCTAGCTCAGAGTAGGAAAAAAATTGGACATTGCAGATCTCTACTAATGAGTCAGCAACCTAGGTAAGCAAACCAAAGACACCTGTGGTCAAGAGAGCCATCAAATTAATGCTACTATTTGCCAAGGACCAGCCATTCTCAGCAGGCAATTGGATCTAAACACTCAGTCATTCATTCAATAAAGAACCTTGATTTTGTCCTTGTGAGACTCTAAGCAAAATACTCATTGAGCCACACCTGGACTTCTGGTCTCCTGAACTGCCATGTAATTAAAGGATACTTTTTTTAAGAGATTTTATTTATTTTTAGAGAGAGGGGAAAGAAAGGGGAAAGAGAGAAATATCAATGTGTGGTTGCCTCTCAAACGCCCCCAACTGGGTACCTGGCCCACAACCCAGGCATGTGCCCTGACTGGGAATCAAACCAGCGACCCTTTGATTCACAGCCCACACTCAATCCACTAAGCTACACTAGCCAGGGCTAAAGGATACTTTTTAAGCTGCTAAATTTATTGTCATTTTTACAGCAACAAAACAAAACAAAACAAATATACCTCTGCATGCTGTGGGAAGCCTGAGTCATGGGGAGGGATCCTGAAGCTGAGACACCACAGAGACAGAGACCAGGAGCACCAAGGAGCCCATCTGGCCTTCAGATGATTCCAGTCCCGCTGTACCTGAGCCTCCACTGCACGAGCAACACCAAGCCAGAACCGCCAAGCTGAGCCCAGCCAAGCCACAGAAGTGGGAGAGCTAATGATCAATTGACTTTTTAAACTACTAAGTTTCCCAGAAATAGAAAACCAGAATATTCTGTTATGAGGATAAATTAGAAATAATGCCCTAATGCATTTGGAACAGTATACTCCGTAAGTGTTGGCAAATGCAGTTTTACTATGATCACCTCCATCTGACAAATGAGGAAACAGATTAAGGGACATACAGAGCTGGAAAGTGCCACCACTGTGCCTGACCCTAGATCCTGCTCTTCCCTTGGCACTGGACTGGCTCCTGGCCCTCTATGCCTGCTCGAGATGAAGGCAGTTGTATTTCTTCCAGGGCAGCTGGCTTCCATGCCAGGCCAGTCGAAGGCCACATCCTGATCTGGCACAGGTTTCTGCAGCCCAGGAACAGGATGCAGGAAGTCCATACCCCAAACCTCAGCAAGACTCTGGCATCGTTAGATTCTTATTTCCTTTCCCAGGGGGCTGCAGAAAGGTCAGCTGGGCATGAATGGTGTAGCTAGTGAGAATGGTGCCCACTGCTCAGCCCTGGCTTTTCCTCCCCTGGCTCTACGATCCAAGAACCAAGCACAGGAGGCTGCTTGTGTTCCTAGCCAGGCAGCTTAGCCAGGGTTGCTGGGCTGCCCATTGCCTAGCTTTGAGCCCAGTGGATTCATTTCCACACAAGAATATAGTGTCCCGCTTCCTGAACAGAATAGCAATGACCAGGTTCCATCACCCCCACTCCCTCCAGGGGAAGCTGAAAGACCAGATGTGTGGCTGACAAACAGTCTGGAGTGTGGGACATGGGGAAGGTTCCTCCTCCTCAGAAAGCAGCAGGGGAGGAACACAGCAAAGAAAGGAATGTTTTTTCTCCATTTTCTCTCTTTTCTTCCTTCACCTTCCTCCTTTTATCACTTTTTCCTGCTCATTTCTTCACTCTTACTCTTTTTAAATTATTATTTTTTTTAATTACAGTATACATCCAATATTATTCCGTAAAAGTTTCAGGTGTACAGCTTAGCGATTAGACAATTATGTACTTTACAGAGTGGTCTCCCTAATATTCTAATACCCACCTGGCACAACACATAGTTATTACAATATTACCGACTATATTCCCTACACTGTACTTTACATCCCTGTGACTATTCTGTAACTACCAATTTGTACTGCTTAATCCCTTCACCTTTTTCACCCAGCCCTCTAACACCCTCCCCTCTATCAACTGTCAGTCTGTTCTCTGTATTCTATTTTGTTTATTTTGTGCTTTTTCTTTCTTTGTCCCAGCACTTGAGGATGGAACCAGTGGACTAGAAACCATCGGCATGAAAGACATGACACTGAGGGATCAGGAGCCCCTTCCCTCTGCCTCCGTCCATTCTGGGAACCGGTACTTCATGCCCAACCCCCTCCAAGAAAAGGAGGATTGTTAATTTTATTCTTAAGATTCCACATACATCCATAAGTGAAATCATAGAGTATTTGTTTTTCTCCATCTGGCTTAATTCACTTAACATAATACCCCCTCCAGGTCCATTCATGCTGTCACAAAAGGTAAGGTTTGGTTTTGTTTTGTTTTTACAGCCCAGTAGTATTCCATTGTGTGTATGTACCACAGCTTTTCTACCCACTCACCTATTGATGGGCACTCCAGTTGCTTCTCTCTTGGCTGTTGTACATAATGTTGCAGTGAACATGGTGGAGCATATATTCCTTTCAATTTGTGTTTTGGGGTTTTTTTGACATATGGTATCCCCAGCAGTGGAATCATTGGGTCATAAGGCAGTTCCATTTTTAATTTTTTGAGGTATCTCCACACTGCTTTCCACAGTAGCTACACCAGTCTGCATTCCCACCCACAGTGAAGTAGGGTTCCCTTTTCTCCATATCCTTGCCAACACTTGTTGTTTGTTGATTTATTGATAATAGCCATTATGACAAGTGTGAAGTGGTACCTCATTGTGGTTTTGATTTGTGTTTCTCTGATGATTAGTGACATTGAGCATTTTTTCATATGTCTGTTGGCCGTGTGTATCTTCCTTGGAGAAGTGTTTATTCTAGTCTTCTGCCCACCTTTTAATTGGGTTATTTATTCTCTCTTGTCCCCCTCTGTAGATCATTCTCCCCCTTACTTCTCTCTTTTTTGTGTATACATACATACACACACCATCTTCATAACCCAGGACAAGATGTCAACCAGGCCTCATGCTACAGAGTAGAGATGATGGCCAGCAGGCTCTTTAGAGCTTGAGCCCAGAGCAGGTTGCCATGGGCCTTCATAGGCATCAGCCTCCTCCATTTCTGGGGGCACCTCTGTCAAGCACGAGAAGAAAGGCTTTGGAGGGATAGGCATCCTCCTCTCCCAGTCCCCTCTGCCCATTCCTGCCCACCTCTGCCCTCCAGCTATTCTGGAGGCCTGGATGTTGGGGAGAACTTGTGGGCCACACTCAGAAGGCAGTGGCTGGGATCCTCCACCGAGACTGTGGACACGACATTGGAGGTGAGGGACCACAGAGCCAAGATGTCAAAACTTCCCTGGATTCTGCCTGATAACTGAGATGTCCTCACTCTCCCTCCCTCTCTTTCAAGATCTAGATATGTGGCCAGGGCCTCATATCCTCCAGAGGGCTGCAAATGAAAAACCTATGTGTGGAGAAATTACACAGCACACCTGCGGTCTTACAGTTAACTTGTGGAAGGTAGGAATTATCAGAACACTCTCTTCCACCAAGCCCACCATGCCAGCCATGCCTACCACCTGTTCTCCTCCTTCCACTCTGCTGCAGAACCGAGGCTTCTCTGCCTTCTGTGTTTTGTTGGGAACACAAAGGTAAGGAACGAGCTGTCGGTCCCGTGTAGCCATCTCTCAGATGTGTTCTTGAAGGGCTGGCTTCTTTCCTGGGACAATTGCTGTGGCATGAAAAAACGATGTCCTTGGGGAGACACCAATGGAAAACAAAAGAGAAAACCTACAGATCTGAGTCAGTCCAGAAATCACCACTCATATCTACCCATCCAAACACATTGGGGGAAGGGAACTTAGGAAAATAGTGTCATACAATTGTTTGTCTCCTTCTGGCAGTCCTAATAGCAGACTGCGCAGGACACATCTGAACCTCCAGAAGAGCCACCCTCTCCAGGTGTGTGTCATCACAGGAAGGCAGCCTGTGACAGGTGGGTTAAGAAGGGAAGCTGCTGTCCTATGAAGAGAACCCATCTCCATGTCCTGTAATCTTAGAACAGTATGAAACCACGCACTAACAGCACCTGGTAAATATCACTATGCCCATTTTACAGGTAAAGAAACTGACACCAGGAAGTGAGGTGGCTACCCTAGGTCATATAGCTCATTAGTGGATTCAAAATCAGGTCTCCCCAACCCCAAAACCACAGGACTGGCCTCCACCCAGCTGAGGGCCGCCCACCAACTTCCTTTCAAAGCCTGCATTGAGCAATGCCACTGGAGGCCTGAAGATTTACCCCAAAGCTGGGAGATTTATGCAGCTTATTTCCATCAGGACTAATGGAAGAAAGAAAGAGCCATTTTTCTTATAATTAGAAGAGAATTCAACCTTCAAAGCCAACAATAATATTTCAGCTTATGTAACCAAAAAAAAGAGAAAAGCAAATGAATATAATTAGGGAAGAGAAATAACTATTCGGATTAGTGGCTGCAGAAGGGATGAGGTGCAGGTTTAATACAATTCCAGATGGAAATAATTTTTCTGCTGCCAGACAGGGCAGCTTTCAAACCCCTGTCATCGGCAAAGGCACCGCTTGCGGAGGATCTGTGGTGCTCCAGCGCTGCCTGGTATTGGAAGCACCTCCTCATAACTGCAGGGAAACAGGCTGTGATTATGCCCATCTCTGAGATGAAGAACTAAAGTTCAGAGAAACAATGTTCCTTGCCAATCATTGCAAAATGCATTCTATCCTTCAGCACATATTCAGCAGGCACCTACTTGCTGCATGCCAGGCTCACACCAGGAATACACAGGTACTCAGCAGAGCAGATACGATCCAGGATCCAAATCTGCACCTGTCTCACACCAAAGCCACTCCCCTTTAGGGCAGAAACTCTTTTGGTATTTGTTGAATGAACAAATTCCTTCAAAGATTTCCTTCCACAGCCATTTCTTTGTTGTTAGCTAGAGTTCCTGGCCAAGGGGAGCCAGACGAAAGACCACAAGCATCTCAGAACTCAGGGCCCATCAGGTCTCATGCCCCAGGGACTGGCTGCCTCCAAGAGAGCCAGGCCTCGGTTCTGGTCCGGGAGCCCCAATGAATATCCCCCAGAGAAGCCTGTGTTGGATGGACTGCGAAAGGTGTTAGCTAATAGAGTATTGATTTTTTTAGAAGCCAAATATTGTAGGTTTTGCAGCAATCAATAGCCATGTAGAGGGAGTGAAAAAAGAGCACAGTGAAAATCCAGCCCCTTAGGATCCCCAAGCATGTCCCCCAGTCCCTGCCAACCCTCTGCTTTTCTCTCTGCAGCTGAGGTCCTAGGCACAAAAGATGGAGCAAGAGGCTGGAAGGGAAATGGCATGTGTGGGTGGGGGCCATGCACCTCCTGGAGCCTTTGCACAGCCCCAGAGCATCTATCTCCTAGATGAGGAAGCCGTGTGCAAAGGGGCAGGCCCCTCCCAGTGTCACTCAGCCACTGAAAGACAAAACTGGGACTTCCGTTTGTGTAGCTGTATAACCTGGGCAGTTGATGCTGCGCTAACAGCAAACTTAGAGTTTAAGAAGCACATCTTGTCATTGAGGCTTTCTAAGGAAGGCCGGCAGCAAGGCCAAATCTGAGCCCTGAAGGCAATGCAGGGAGAATGGAAACCTGGAGGAGTCAGGAAGAAGGGCCTCACACCCTGAGGCAACAAAGATTTTGTTGACTGCCCATTGTATGGTAGGCACAAGGATTTGTAAGATTTGTAAGATTTGTACTAGGGAAATAGGAAGAAGCAGAAATACATAGTCCCTACCTTTCTGGACCTTATGGCATGGTGGGGGACACATGTTAATCAAAAGATCTCACAGATGAATCTCAAATTGCAACCATTGCAGGACTTCAAAAGAAAAGTTATGGCAACTATGAGAACAGGTAACAAGGGAATATGACCTTGTCGAGGAAGGCTTACTAGAGGAAGTGATACTTGAAATGAGACCTCAAAAATGAGGAGGAATTAACTGGGCCAGAGACCATTTGGCACAAAGAATGGTGCATGTGCAAAAGTACTGAAGCCAGACAAGCACATGGCAAGGGTGAGGATGTGCAAAAAGGCCAGTGTAGCCCTGGCTGGTGTGGCTCTGTGGATTGAGCACCAGCCTGTGAACTAAAAGGTCACTGGTTCGATTCCCAGTCAGGGCACATGCCTGGGTTGCTGACCAGGTTCCCACTTAAGAGGCAACCGATCGATGTTTCTCTCTCACCCTTCCCCTCCCCCTAAAAATAAATAAATAAAATATTTTTTTAAAGGCCAGTATAGCCAGAGTGCAGAGAGCAAGCAAGAAGCTGGGCACAGCATGAGGCTGGAGAGGAGGACAGGTGCCAGACCACAAAGGTCCATGCAGGTCTTTTCAAGTAATTTTGTCTTTATCCCAAGAGAAAAGGGAGGCCCCTGAAACATTTGAAATCAGGGAGTGGGGTGGAGATTTACATGATCAAATATTGGTCTGTTGGGTTGAGAATGAGCCCGGTTACCTGGAGGAGAGATAAGAGAGGGACAGTGGGGAAATGAAAGCAGGAGCTGCAGGAGCCTTGTACTGTATCACCTTCTCTGGGCCCATCTGAGTTCAGCCAGGCTGTGAGGGGTGAACTTCACACCTCAGGGAGCATGGAGATGTAGCTCTGCTTTCTGCCCAGTGGGAGCCACACATCCTGGAGGTGAGGTGGAGCCAACACACCTTGGGCAACCCTCAACCAATGGGAGATGGGAACTCAGGGGTGATCGCCCCTGCCTTTCACTCTTTGGTGAGTCAGTTCTAAGGTGCTACACAGTTCCTCCAAGAAACCCCAGCAAGACCAAGCTTTAATGTTCATTGCATTTAACCTGCTCAAAACACTCACCCACTCTGTGGTCTTTTCTCTCTTCCCTATCTCACTCTCCTAGTGCCCTCACTGCTGCTTCCTGGGATCACTTCCCAAATAATCTACCTGTGCCCTACCTGTATTATGTAACCTACACCTAATCAAGCCTTGCCCTGGGAAATATCCAGATGGAGTCAGTCTGTTGTGGTAGAACAGGGAAAACCAAGGGGGGCTTGGAGTGGAGTGACAATAGGGGTTCGCTGACTCTGTTTACTTGCTCACTCACATGCTAACTCATCCGTTCACCTGATCACTCATCTCTTCGTTCATTCTTCACACAGTCATTCCTGCCCCATTTCTTTAGTGATTTCAGAACCTATGGAAGGGTTAAAGAAAGTTCCCTGTCCTGGTTTCTACTCTTATCACTGGAGGACACATCCCTTTCTGTGCAGGGTGTGAACTAAACACCACACGTCCACTTTTATGCAGAAAGATTCCATCCCACTTTCCAAACAATGGAAGTCCACTAAAGAGTCCATTAAGGAGCCTTTGAGAGAGTGACCTAAAAACACAGATTTCCCCAGGAGTCTCTCCCCTGGGGAGACCCAGAGGTCTGGAAGGATGTCTTAGCCCCACATAGCATATCTAACCTGAGTTCAGTAATCAAGCACATTCTCCCACCCACATCCTTCCACAGGACAGTCTCTCTCTAAGGAGTGTGACATTGCATTTCTTACTTGCAAGTCTATTGTTCACCTCATCTCACCTCTAAAATGTCTCAATAATCTAAAGACATCTTGTGTGAGATGTGAGATTTTCTTGTGTGAGATCAGAAAAATCATTGTTTCTCAATTCACAGGGTTTCTATAAGTTTCACTGGACTCACTGTGTCCACCCTCCCTAACTTCTCCAACCCCTTCCATTTCCAAATGTTGTAAGAGCTATGTTTATTGAGCAACTACTACATGCTAAATGTTTTAGGTTAATTAATTTATTGAACCTGAAAAACAGTCTCACGATGTACATACTATCCTTGTCACCCTTGTTTTTGAAATGAGAAAAACAGAGATCCAGAGAAGCTGTATGTCATCTGGTCAACCCAGCAGGAAGCTGGTATTTGAACTTTAGAGCTTGTGGTCTTAATCATTACACCTTGTGATGGCCCTACTTAACTCACTCAGAATCTTCAGGGTCTTTGAGAGAACCGCCAGCAAGGGCAGTTTACACTGGAACTGGAAACAGGAAATAAAATTCTGGGCTGGGGTCAGGGAGCCCAGAATTGGAAACCAGTTCCACGTGGGTGTATTATATGATTGGGAACAAGTCATCAGTCGAACAGGCTCTCCAGGATGTGGCCCCTACTGACCTATCCATCCTCATCCCCTACTTCCCTATTCTGTCCTCTTACATTTCAGAAGCACCTAACAGCTTCTAGTTCCCTGTGCCCACTGAATGCTTTGTCCAGGCAGCTCCTGTCTCTTCAATGCCTTCCGCACCTCTCTTTATCTGGCTGATTTTTCAAGTCTCTGCTTAAATGTCAGTGTTGCAAGCTATTAAGGATCATAAGGAGGTCTAATTTTAAAACATAATTGGAAGTGCACATGAAGAGATAGAAAATCGGTGAGCAAGCGGCCTCCACAAAGCAAGAATCATCTTATCGGGACATCCATTTGTTTGGGTTATCTATTGCTAAAATAACAAACCACTCCAAAACTTAGTGACTTAAAACAACACTAATTATTTGTTTTAATCACAAGTATTTAATTTGGGTAGAGCTCAGCAGGAGCAGCTCCTTTCTGTCCCATGCACAGCCACTACATTAGCAGGTAGCTACATTAGATTAAGGGCTGAGCATGACTCCTGTGACTGGCAAGTTGGAGCCATCTGCCAGCTGGGACCTCAGCCAGGACTGTGAGCTGGGGCCTCTGTTCCTCTTCACCTGGGCCTCCCCACAGGAGGCTTGGGCTTCCTCGCCGCACAGTGACTGGTTTCCAAGTGAGCACAAGGTGGACTACATAGCATTTTTATGACCTGACTTCAGAAGTCATATCCCATACCTTCTGCCATTCTCAGTCGGCCAAGACAAGCACCAAAGCCCATCCTTCACGAGGAGGGGACAGAGACTACAAATCTTGATGGGGCTGGTGAGGGTCTAGCATACCATGTGGGACAGGAGATACTGTGGCAGTCATCTTGGAAAAATATGTCACAATTTGCATAATGGTTTTCCTATGATTTCCAGTTGATGGCTTCAGAATTTCTAGTTATTTCCCACACCTCCCTGATAGAAACCAATATCACAGAGAATAAAGTCCAGATAACCCAAGATATTCAACACAAATACACAATGCTGAACTTTCCCTAAGATGCTGGGTCTCAGAAAATATCAAAGAATGTGGCAAAGCTCCAGGCAAGATAAGATCAAAAATCTTTCCTTCTATCCTTTTTGTTTTGTGAGTTGCCATGGTGATGGAAAGGGTAGACTGGAGAGAAGACTAGAGACGTTATCATCATAAAGGAGCTTATAAAATCTATGTGAAAGCATGTTCTCTCTCTCTCTCTCTCTCTCTCTCTCTCTCTCTCACACACACACACACACACACACACACACACACACACACACACAGACTTGCCCCAGGCAGATAGTACTGGGTAATTACAGGAACTGGAGATATGAAATCCAAAAAAAGATCAATTAAATCTTTAAAGATGCCACTGGCTGAAAAGCTCCCCTTGGGACCCAAAGGAGTCAGCTACTGGGATGGTATGTCACCCCCCACCCTAGGATATCTTCCCAGGTCCTCTGGAAGAAGCTGTGTTCTGCCCCTCTGCCTCCATAAGTTGCCTAAATCCACAAATGTGTACATTTAGAATCTGATCTGTTGTTTTCTTTTCCATTGTATTTATTTTGTTCTTGTTGTTACATGTAAGCTTTTGTTTTTCAGCTGGCAAGTCACTGTTTAACTTGTTCACATCTATCTAATGGTTGGAATGCTGGCAAATATGTAACTACAGTAATTGCCTTTCCATTGGTGGCCCATTTTTCACATGCATTTTGCCATGAAAACACAGACAGGCCATCGTGTAGGACAAAGCCCAAGGGGGGAAAATGGGTTTTTTGTAGTTGTTTTGTTTTATTTTTTAATTTTAATTTTCAATTACAGTTTACATTCAATTTTATCTTGTATTATTTTCTGTCAAATATTTTTAAATCATTCTTTTACACTTAAAATTCATTTATTGTTTGTGATTTTGGCTTTCCATTTACAATAGTCTTATAAAGTTTCCTGTTTAAAACTAAATCAGTTTAGACTTCTGGCCAAGATGGGGGTGTAGGTAGATATGCCTTGCCTCCTTACAACCAAAAGAAGGACAACAACAAATTTAAAAACAAAAAACAACCAGAACTGACAGAAAAATCTAACTGTATGGAAGTCCAACAACCAAGGAGTTAAAGAAAAAACATTCATCCAGACCAGTAGGAGGGGTGGAGACGGGCAGCCAGTTGGAGAGGACTCTCGGAAAAGCAGCAACTGGCGGACCAGGCGAGGCAGTGGCTTACAGACCAGGTGGTCCCACATTCACATGCAGATAAACTGGGAGGAACAACTAGGGAGCGAGACAGACCGCACAACCCAGGGCTCCAGCACAGGGAAATAAAGCCTCACAGCCTCTGACTGAAAACACCTGTGGGGGTTGAGGTAGTGGCGGGAAAACCTCCCAGCCTCACAGGAGAGTTCGTTGGAGAGACACACAGGGTCCTAGAATGTACACAAACCCACCCACCTGGGAATCAGCACCAGAAAAGCCCAATGTGATTGTGAGTAGCCAAGGAAGTGACTAAAAACCTGCAGAGAGCTGAGCAACCAGCACTGTTCCCTCTCAGACTCCTCCCCCACATACAGCGTCACAATGCAGCAGCATGGGTTGTCCCACCCTGGTGAACACCTAAGGCTCCACCCCTTACTACATAACACACGCACCCAAACAAACCAACAAAAATATGGTCAAAGTGAAAGAACAGTTCAAACCTCTAGAAAAAATACAACTAAGCGACAAAGAGATAGCCAATCTGTCAGATGCACAGTTCAAAACACTGGTTATCAGGATGCTCCAGGAACTCACTGGGTACTTCAACAGCATAAAAAAGACCCAAGCAGAAATGAAGGTCATGTTATGTGAAATAAAGAAAAGCGCACAGGGAACCAACAGTGATGGGAAGGAAACCAGGACTCAAATCAATGGTTTGGACCAGAAGAAAGAAAGAAACATTCAACCAGAACAGAATGAAGAAACAAGAATTCAAAAGAATGAGGAGAGGCTTAGGAACCTCCAGGACATCTTTAAATGTTCCAACATCCAAATCATATGGGTGCCAGAAAGAGAAGGGGAAGGCCAAGAAATTAAAAACGTATTTGAAAATATAATGAAGGAGAATTTCCCCAATCTGGCAAAGGAAATAGACTTTCAGGAAGTCCAGGAAGCTCAGATTCCCAAAGAAATGGGATCCAAGGAGGAACACACCAAGGCACACCATAATTACATTAGCCAAGATGAAAGAGAAGGAGAGACTCTTAAGAGCAGCAAAAGAAAAGGAGAGAGTTACCTACAAAGGAGCTGTCATTAGACTATCAGCTGATTTCTCAAAAGAAATCTTGCAGGCAAGAAGGAACTGGAAAGGAGTATTCGAAGTAATGAAAGGCAAGGACCTACATCCAACACTATCCAGGAAAGCTATCATTTATAATAAAAGGACAGATAAAGTGCTTCCCAGATAAGGTCAAGTTAAAGGAGTTCATCATCACCCAGCCCTTATTATATGAAATGTTAAAGGGACTTATCTAAGAAATAGAAGATGATCAAAAATATGAACAGTAAAATGACAACAAACTCACAGCTATTAACAACCAAACCTAAAAAAAAATGAACTAAGCAAACAACTAGAACAGGAACAGAATCACAGAAAAGGCAATCACATGGAAGGTTATCAATGGGGCAGTGGGAGGGGAAGACAGAGGAAAAAGGTACAGAGAATAAGAAGCATAAATGGTAGGTAGAAAATAGGGGAAGGTTAAGAATCATATAAGACGGTCTTCCGGCCAAGATGGAGGCGTAGGCGGCCACACTGTGCCTCCTCTAACAACCAAAATTAAGGACAACAAATATTTAGAAACAAGAAAACAACCAGAACTTATAGAAAATTGAACTGTACGGAAGTCCAACAACCATTCATCCAGACCGGTAAGGGGGCGGAGTTGCGGCAGGAGAAAGAGGTGCGGACCCAGGAACGCAAGCAGCAGCGGCTGGCAGTTCCCAAGTGCACAGGCGGCGGCTGGCAGTCCCCGGGCACAGGGGCCAACTGTGCAGACCCAGCGAGGCCGCACAAGGCGGCTGGCTGACCAGGTGGTCTCACATTCGCGAGCACAGACGGTCCAGGCAGAGGGGAAGTGGCGGAAGGGACTGAATCCAGGAGAGAGCGGAGCAGGCGCCATTGCTCCCTCTCAGGCCCCGCCCCCACATACAGCGTCACAACCCAGCGACTGGGCTGCCCCGCACTGGGGATCGCCAGAGGCTCCATTCTTCACTACGTAATAGCACGCTCACGTGCGCAGATAATCCAGGTGAAGGGGAAGCGGCGGAAAGGGCCGGACGGAGTCCAGGAGAGAGCGGAACAGGCACCATTGTTCCCTCTCAGACCCCGCCCCCACCTATAGCATCACAACCCAGCGACTGGGCTGCCCCGCCCTGAGGAACACCTAAGGCTCCACCCCTCGCCACGTAATAGCCGCGACCAGACTAAAACCAAAACAACAACAACAACAACAAAAAAAACCACCAAAAATGACTCAAACCAGAAAACAAATAAAAGCCCCAGAGCCAATTCCTCTAAGCAGTGAAGAGATAGCCAACCTATCAGATGCGCAGTTCAAAGTACTGGTCATCAAAATGCTCACAGAATTGGTTGATTTTGCTCACAAACTAGATGAAAAAATGCAGGCTACAATACGTGAAATGAAGGAAGACGCATGGGGAACTGATAGAGATGGAAGGAAAACTGGGACTCAAATCAATGGAGTGGACCAGAAGGAAGAAACTAAAAACCAAACAGAAAACAAGGAAGAAACAAGAATTCAAAAAAATGAGGAGAGGCTTAGGAAACTCCGGGACATCGTTAAATGTCCCAACATCCGAATTATAGGGGTCCCAGAAGGGGAAGAAGAAGAGCAAGTGGAAAACTTATTTGAACAAATAATAAAGGAGAACTTCCCCAATCTGGCAAAGGAAATAGACTACCAGGACATCCAGGAAGCTCAGAGAGTCCCAAAGAAGTTGGTCCCAAGGAGGAACACACCAAGGCACATCGTAATTACAGTACCCAAGATTAAAATGAAGCAGATAATTCTAGAAGCAGCAAGGGAGAAGGGGACAGTCACCTACAAAGGAGTTCCCATCAGACTGTCAGCTGTTTTCTCAAAAGAGACCTTCCAGGCAAGAAGGGGCTGGAAAGAAATAGTTGAAATCTTGAAAAGCAGGGACCTACATCCAAAATTGCTCTATCCAGCAAAGCTGTCATTTAGAATGGAAGGGAAGATAAAGTGCTTCTCAGATAAGGTCAAGTTCAAGGAGTTCATCATCACCAAGCCTTTATTATATGAAATGTTAAAGGGACTTATCTAAGAAAAGGAAGATAAAAATATGACAGTGAAAAGACAGCAAACTCACAGCTATTAACAACCATACCTAAAACAAAAGCAAACTAAGCAAACAGCTAGAACAGGAACAGAACCACAGAAATGGAGATCATATGGAGGGTTAGCAACAGGGGCGTGGGAGAAGGAGAGAGGGGGAAAAGGTACAGAGAATGAGTAGCATAGATAATGGGAAGAAAATAGACAGGAGGAGGACAAGAATAGTGTGGGAAATGTAGAAGCTAAAGAACTTATGACACATGGACATGAACTAAAGGGGGGAATGTGGGTGGGAGAGGGTGTGTAGGGTGGGGGGAATGATGGGGGAGAAATGGGACAACTGTAATAGCATAATTAATAAAATATATTTTTTAAAAAAAAGAATCATATAAGACAAACAACAAGTGTTGGAGAAGTTGTGGAGAAAAAGGGACCCTAGGGCACTGTTGGTGGGATTGCAGACTGGTACAACCACTATGGGAAACAGTATGGAATTTTCTTAGAAAACTAAAAATAGATCTGCCTTTTGACTCAGCAATTCCACTGCCAGGATTATACCCTAAGAACCCTGAAACACCAATCCAAAAGAACCTATGCACCCCAATGTTCATAGCAGCACAATTTACAATAGGCAAGTGCTGGAAGCTACCTAGGTACCCATCAGTAAATGAATGGATAAAAAAACTATGGTACATTTACACAATGGAATTCTATGCAGCAGAAAGAAAGAAGGAGCTCCTACCCTTTGCGACAGCATGGATGGAACTGGAGAGCATTATGCTAAGCAAAATAAGCCAGGTGGTAAAGGACAAATACCATATGATCTCACCTTTAACTGGAACCTAAACAACAAAACAAACAAACAAGCAAAATATGACCAAAGACACTGAAATAGAGAACAGGCTGACAGTGACCAGAGGGGAGAGGGGAGGGAATTTCAGGGGAAAAGGTGTAGGATTTACAGGAACAAATATAAAGGACACATGGATAAAAACTAGGGGGCGTGGAAATGGGAGGGAGGTGGGGAGGGCTGGGGCGGTGGGCTGGGATGGGAGTAAAAGACAGAAAACTGTACTTGAACAACAATTAAAAGAAAAAAAGAAAAAAGGAATTATATAACAAATATAGAAGCCAAAGAACTTATATGTACAACCCATGGACATGAACTAAAGGAGGGGAATGCAGGCAGGAGTGGGGTGTGCAGGGCAGAGGGGAAAAAAGGGGGGAAAATGGGATAACTGTAATAGCATAATCAATAAAACATATCAAAAATAAATAAAAATAAAATAATCATAAAAACAAAAAACTAAATCAATTTAATATATATAACATAAATATGTTACATTACATAGAATACACATTAATAATATATTAATGTAACTATAATATATTAACATATTATGTTACAAACTAACAAATATATATAATGTAAAATATATGTGGTATATGATATATAATATGTTATGCATATTACACATGTTATATATTATTGTTTTTCTATATATGTTGTTATGTTAATATAATATTGATATTAATATATTATATACATTATAAAGTTTCCCATTATAATTAGTTCTGATTTAATTAATATAGAGTATATATGTTATAAAGTTATGAAATGAGTTGGCTTTATAGAAAGTAAATAATAGAACGTTACTACAGATGTGCCAAAAATACACAGGTGGTGTGTGAGTGACTCGAGTTTGGGTAACACTGGGAAGCTTGATCCTTTCTATAAAGTTTGGCTTCCTGACTTGTAACTTTGAAATGGGAACCACATCCCCTTTCTCAGGACAGGAAGGCTCAAAGGCAGCTGGAGCTGGGGCTGGAGCTTGAAGAGGTGTAGGGGCAGCAGAGGGCAGTAGGATGCGTTACCTGATTTCTCCCAGTTTCCAGCATCCTGGAGCCAGCAGCCAGCTTGTCAGGTTCCTCCTCTGGGTTCATAAGGCGGAGCAGACAGAGACCCACTGAATAGATCAAGATGGGCTGTTTTAAAGGAGGCAGTTTAATGAGCAGCAATTTGAATTGAGACCAATTTTAATGTCTTTTTTTGTTTTCCACCAACTCTCATAGAAATTGCCACAAATGATGTGTTAATTCTGTTCCCTAGTGGGCCTCCGATATGGCGAAGGATGAATTTTAAATTGTTTGATCAGAATTAGCAACATTAGTCACTGCAAATAGCCTTTTAATTTCCACAGAGCTGCCAAGAGGAGCAAAAATAGAATTGGTGAGGAAGGTTCCAGCAATTCACAGTTATGTCCATGGTGTATGGGACCATGTGACTTTGCTGCGGAGAGGTCTCAAGAGCTGTCTCCAGGTGCTCAAGCTGGGTCTGAGCCCCAGCTTCTGACTTCCTGTGGGTGGGAAGGGTTTGCCCTCCTGAGAGCTCTGGAGTCTGCCGGTGATGCCTTCATTCCTCCTGGGAGCTCCTTCATTCTCTCTCTAGCCCAAAGACCAAACCCCTCCTCCCAGCTCCAGCTTCATCTTCGTGGGTGCCCGAGGGCACCTGCTGCAGCTCCTCATGGGAATCCTCCATTCTCACACAGCACCCTCAGAGTGACCTTTTAATTCCTAAAGCAGCCAACAACACTCCTCTGCTTAAAACTCTCCAAACTCTCTTAAAATCTCCTCCTGACACTCAGACAATAAGCTAAATTCCTCACCTCAGCCCACAAGTCCCCACCGATCTTCACTCTCCCCCTCTCTCACTCCACTCCCCCAGTCTGACCTCTCTGCTCCTTCTAGAATCACCCAGGAACACCGGGTGACTCTTGTTCCAGGTGGTTCTTTAGAGTTCTTTTAAGATTTTATTTATTTCTTTTAGAGAAGGGAGGGGAATGAGAAAGAGAGGTAGAAGAACATCAATGTGCAGTTGCCTCTCGTGCCCCCTACCCGGGGACCTGGCCTGCAACCCAGGCATGTGCCCTAGACTAGAAATCGAACTGGCAACCTTTTGCTTCGCAGGCCGGCACTCAGTCCACTGAGCCACACCAGCTAGGGCCCCCGAGCAGTTCTTGCTATCAAGATTCTTCACTGTAAAATACCCTACCCTTCCTCAGGCTTCCCCTGGCTGGCTCCTCCTCTTCCTACAGGCTCAGCTTAAGAGCCACCTCGGAGAGCTCCCGCGGCCACCACCCCACCTAGCTAGCCCTCCACGCACCATGTGAAGTGTGGTAGTCTCTTCCCTGCACTGTCAATGAGGAGACTGAAGCTCAGAGAGGGTACGAAAGCAGCTCAGCACCCATGGCAGAGCCAGGATTCAAACTCAGATCTCTCTGACTCCAAAGCCCAAAATTTTCCAAAGGGTCCTTTTAGAAAAAGCAAGGCATTTTTGTGTGAGGTCAGACCTAATGCATCTACAACCCAGAGAGTATATCTGCTTTGTGCCTATCTCTCTTGTCATTTGCAAAGACAAAGTCATAAAGTGTCAGCTCTGCTAGTAGCTTCTGAGTATCCAGCACTTGTCTCTGTGAAGAGGGAGAGGCAGCTATTGGAAGTGTCACCATTTTTCTCCTTTTCCCAGAAAGGGTGGCCTCAGCAAAGCTGCTCTGTGCAGTGGCAGCTACTGACAGCTATACAGCCTGGCAGTTTCCAGCTCTCCCCAAACAAACGGGCACATCTGTCTTGAGCCCTGTCAGAGTTACCCACTCCCTCTAGAGCCACCTAGCTCATGACAGCCAAGATGTGGCAATGGCCACAGTTCTCTGCCAGGCAGCTAGGGGACTTCTGAGGGCATAGCCCACCCCAGGCTTCTAAAAGAACCCACTGGTCAGGAGAACTCACCCATTCCCCAGAACCCATCACCTTCTGCCTTACTAGATGATCTGCTTATTTATTTGGTTAACGGCCTGGTGTCCCCTCTCTAGACCGTAAACTCTACAGTGGCAGGGATCTTCATCTATTTTGCTCACCAACATATCCATCTGTCACACCAAGCAGTAGCCTCAGTAAATACATTCCGAATTAATTGAATGAATGGCCCTGGGGTCCCATCATTATATCCAAGTATGAGAATGTCCATTCAGAATTACCTATGTTGTTCCCATCCAACTGGCAGATTAAGAGAAGGTATTGCTCCGTGAACCCAGCTTTCCTGGGAGCAAGGTGACACAGTTAGTGGTTATGTGACTGACTGGATCTGAACCCCAGCTCCTGTAATCCCCCCTACAATCTGTGCAGCTCTGTGCAAGTCACCTGACTGTTCTGGGCCTGGGTCTCCTCACCTGTAAAATGGGTGTGTAGACAGAAAAATGGCCCCCAAAGATATATTACCTTAGATGGCAAAAGAGACTTTGCAAATGTGGATAAATTAAGGACTTTGAGATGAAGAGATTATCCTGGATTATCCTCATGGCCTCGTGAATCCCAAAGGTCCTTGTAAGGGGGAGGCAGGAGGGTCAGAAGTAGAGGAGGAAGAAGCAGGGGTCAGAGAGGAGATTTGAGAATGTGACACTGTTGGCTTTGAAGATGGAGGCAAGGCCGTGAGCCAAGGAATGCAGGCAGCTTCCGGAAGCTGCAAAGGCCAAGAAACAGGTCCTCCCCTAGAGCCTCCAGGAGGAACATGGGCCTGTCAACACCTTGATTTTAGCCCAGTGAGACCATTTCAGAATTCCAACCTCCGACACTATTAGATAATGAGTTTGTGTTGTTTTTTTCAAAAGATTTTATTTATTTCTTTTTAGGGAGAGGGGAAGGGAGAGAGAAAGAGAGGGAGAGAAACATCAATATCTGGTTGCCTCTCATGCACCCCTCACTGACCAGCAACCCAGGCATGTGCCCTGACTGAGAATCAAACCAGCGACCCTTTGGTTCACAGGCTAGTGCTCAATCCACTGAGCCACACCATCCAGGGCAGTTTGTGCTGTTTTAACCCATGAGTTTGTGGCTTTTATTCACCACAGCCATAGGAAACTGACAAGGGTATAAATAATGCTACCTGTTCATGATGAAGTTGAGGAAATTAAATAAAATTTGAGTGCTTAGCATGGTGCCTAGTACATAGCAGGTAGGTGCTCAGTCAGAGTTACTCAGTAGTTTTGCAATAAGACCCTGCCTTCTCAGCCTGCCTGCTGCCACCCACCAAAGATAACGTCATTCTCCAAGGATGCTGGGACCTACTTAACTTCCACTGGTTACCTACCTGGGCACCTGTGTCCGGCAGTTAACTCACTTAAATAAACACCACGGCTTTAGTCAAACAAGCTGGGGTTAAGGTCCTGGCTCTGCTATTTCCTTATAGGGCAACCATGGGTAGGTTCCGGGACCTTTCTCAGCCTCATCTTCATTATCTGTAAAGTGAGCTACCCATCATAACTCCTACAATGTGTTGTTGTGTAGCCAGGAGGCAAGAACACCCACAAAGTTCTCAGCATGCCACAAAGGATGCTGTTACTATCACCATCATCAACAGCAAAGCTCGCAGCTATGCAACCAGAGAACAGGTGTCCTGTAAGGTAGTGAGTTCCCTGTCACTAGAAGGGACCAAGCTACATTCTAATGATTACTCAACCCAAAACCTGGATGATGGGGGCAGGGCAGCACTCTGATATAAAATGTCAGTGCAGAACAGGCAGGGGAAGGAGAGTATCTTCAGAATTACTGATTCTAATCTTTCATTTTACAGAGGATTAAATTAAAGTGTAGAGTGAGAAAGTAGAGTCCCCTCTAGGATCCTTGCCTTGCCACCAGCTCTCTGAACTGCGATCAGCCTTTGTTCCTTGGGTACCTCCCCCACAACTGCACTCAGCCAACTGTCCACTATTAATATTAACATGGTGGAAAATTTAACCGGGCGAGCACATGCCGCTTTCCTGCCCATAACCCCATGCCGCTTGCACAAGAACACTTGTGCAACAGAATCAGTGACCACCAGGTGTCACTGGCTTAAGACATATTACAAAGTCGTGAGCCAGAGGAAAAGGTGACATCTGCATTTGGCTGAGGGAGATCACAGAGAAGAGGACACAGGTCACACGTGGGGAAGGCTCATGAGGCACAGCTAAAGGGCTGTGCTTTTTCTTGGTCCAGCCATCTGCACTTTACATCCCTACCCCTGGCCCTCCCCTCCCCAACCTCCAGGAAGAATCATCATGTGATTTTTGCCATCATCATCATCACCACCATCATCATCACTACTGTCACCATCACCATCATCATCATCACCACCAGCAGAGGCACAGGGAACACCCTCTCATGGAGAGTCAATAGCCTGCATTGGCACAAACAGAGGCTACTGACTGACCGCCTTTGCTTGGAGTGGTGGGATGAGCACTGTGCGAGACATCTGGAGTTCAGAACTCAGGTCCTAGCTCAGCTCTAAGCACATGACCCTAATGCAGCGTTTGTCAACAATTGGGGTCAGATCATTCTGTGCAGTGGAGACTATCCTGTGTACCATAGGATCTTAGCTCATCCCTGGCCTCCACACACTGGATGCCAGTAGCATCTCACCCAACTATGACAACAAAAATTTCTCCTGACATTGACAAATGTCCCCAGTTGGGTCAAAACCACCCTTGGCTAAGAACCATAGCTTTAACAAAATAAATGACTTAATCCGTTGGCCTTGGTTCTTCATCTGTGAATGATGTTCAGAGCTCAGATCCCACAGTCAGTCTGCCTGGGTTTGAATCATGGCCCCACCAACTGCTACTTGCATGTCCTTTGTCTCGCTACACCTTGGTTTCCACCTCTGTACAATGGAAACAATAATCATGCCTACTGCACAGAGTCACTGTGAGAATTAAACAATGCACAGAAAGTGCTTGGCACAGAGTCTGGCACATAATAATAGCTCCATAAATGTAAACTATTATTCTCATTATTACTACCCAACTCACAGACATAGAACAGCACTGATGTAAAAGCGCTGACTCTCCTAACACAGGCTGTAGTTTCTGTTGTAGTTCTCTCTGCCCTCTCTCTGCTGCTCAGACAGACCTGGGTGGGAATGAAAAAGTCCCCAAGGACTCACAGTAGGACAGACAGAGTGTCAGGGTCTTGCCTCTGAGCACCTGGCAAAGAAAGTCCCCAATCTGATTTCTAGAGTCCTGCTGACTACAGACCTGAAAGAGTTAATATTGCAGTATTTCCAGCCTCAGCTCCAGCCCTAGAAAAGAAAGAGATGCAGCAAAGAACTCAAGGGCTTTAATATCCTTCTGTCTGTTCATTACCACTGTTATGGTGCGTTTGACCAGCACATTATGTTTTTTAATCAGAGACTTGACATTTACCCAGGCTGGGCCCAACAGAGAGAGTTATCGTGTTGGGTAACACATAGAAAGTGATTGCAAAAAGAGAATGATGCAGAAAGAGAAAGGTACACACACTCCGGAAAGAGGAAATAATTTTTTATAGACAAAAAAAAAAACAGTGGTGCTTCTTCTGGATCTCAAGGAAGTATCTCCTGGTCTCTGACAAGAATGGATGGGTGAGGTAGGAAATGTGGTTTTGTACTAAAAAGAATTGGGTTCTATATTAATGGTGTCTTTTTTATTCTATGTTTTCAATACTTTGAAATTTTGGAGCCTTGCTGGCCAAGGAAGGACTGCCCCCCCAGGGTTAACTGATTTCAGAGGGTGGCAGTCAACTCACCAGAGAGCACACATTTCCTGTGCAAACCAGCCAATTGGAGCCCACCCCAACCACTTCCTTTATCAAGCTCTTACACTCTCTCTGGCCATTATCCTCTTGTGCCTGAATCACCCCGGGGCCAGGTATGGGAAAACCAGGGGCAGCCCCTGAGCCCACTGAAATTATCCCAACTAGCCACTCCTAAACCTGCTTAACCTGCCTCCCCAAAACTAGTTCTAATCCAGGAGAGCACCTTCAGATGAGCATCTTCTAGTGATGCCTCCATCTCCCTATCTACAGAAGAAAAGTAGGTCTCCTATTGGCAGTGTGGCAAAGTTTAAAATGAATATGAAGTGGTGGGGTTGGGGTTGGTAATGCCCCAGATCCCCACTAAGGAACAGTGGCAGTAAGGGGTGTGAGGGAGTGTGGAAGAAAAAAATAGAGGTAGTGAAAAAAATGGATGGCCTCATAGACAGGAGCACCAGCTGTCAGAAAAGAGGCATCTGAGATGTGAAGCCCCCACAGGGAAGTGATCTTGGCCCATCCCACCTGTTCGTGGAGCCCTGATTCAGTGATACAGAGGGGTTCTTCCTATGAACCCAGCCTGAGAACCACAGCCAACACCTCCTCCCAGACGGGAAGAAGGGCCCACAATCAGGGCATGGAGAGGAGGAGCCGTGGGTTTAATCTTGGCTCTGGTACAAAAGCCCCATATAATCACTTAGAGAAGTCCTAACATTCTACAAGGCAACCAACCTCCCTTGGTCTTGGTGCTCTTGTCCCTTGAGTGAACTACAGAATTATGCCTCCGCTAATATCACAGAGATGCTGCAGGGCTCAAGGGAGTGACATGTGTAAAATCAATGTCTCTGTGAACTGCAAAGTGCTGTACAAATGAGAGGGTAGTGACTGCCTTATCATCAGCACTCTGCTTTCCCGAGGCAATCCTCGGGCTCTGGCAGTTCTGGATGCTTGATTCAACACCCCAAAATTTATCTGTCTTTTATGTGCTTTTTCCCAGACCCACACATGCTCAGAAGGCATCCACCTATGCCTGGCCCTCATTTACTCTCAGGTCATATCTCAAGCCCATTTTTGTGAATTAGGTCTTTCTGACACCTGGAATACTTACTCATCAAACAGCCACCTAAAGATGGCCCAAAGGAACCAGCAACTACTTAATCCTGTGGCCCCCAGCAGATGCCCAGGAAATATTGGATTCACTGGGCCGACTCCCCAAAACATCCACTAATCCACTAGGTTCCTTGGCATGGCTTGGCAAAATCCACAGAAGGAATTTCTTTAAAAAAAAAATCAATACAAAACCAAAGCAAGAATTCATACTCTTGAAACTTAGGAGGACAACAGATGTCTCCCTGTGCCTACAAACTAGAATGGTGGCATTTAGAGCAGAGCAGAAGCCAAACTTATAAAATACATATTTACATACATGTATATATGTGCATATACAAGTATTCCCATGTACCCAAGGCATGTAGAGGGACAATCTGGGAAAAAATGCTTGATCTCCTAGAGTCGTTGCATATGTGATTCATTAAAGTAAGATGAGGTCTTACAGGAGTATGGTGCGTTCTTAGTCTATTATGACTGGTGTCCTCATCAGAAGAGAAGAGATACAAGGACACCCAGGAGAAAGGGGGCCCGGTGATAGCGGAGACAGTGATTAGAATGATGCACCTACAAGGAGAACACCAAGGATTGCTGGTTGCTATCAGAAGCTCGGAAAAAGCAAAGGAGGATTCCCCCTAGAGCTTGCAGAGGGAGGATGTCCCTTCTGACACTTTGACTTTGACTTCTAGCCTCCAGAACTGTGAGACAATACATTTCTGCTGTTTTAAACTACTGGGTTTGTGGTAATTTGTTACGGAAGCCATAGAAGCCAGATAACATCTCAGGCAGTTCAAACTGTCAGGCAGAAGTTGCACATCAGAATCTGAGCATCACAACCCCAGTTCACACGCCCTTTCCCATCTCCCTGCCTTCACATATGCTGTTCCCTCCACCTAGAAAGCCTATTTGTCCCTTAATCCACTCAATGAAATTCTACTTAATTTTTCAAAGTACAACTCAGATGTCACTTCCTTCAGGAAACCTGGTCTGACTGCCCGTGTTCCTCACCATCACCACTGACTGCTCTTGTGCATTCCACTGCTATGGCACTTGTCCCAGTGTGGGACAGTTATCTATCTGTTCATGAGGATGTGTCCCCACTGGCCTACAAGCCTGCAAAAGCCAGGAACTTGCTTATCATGTCAGTGTCCCCAGTACCCCCACAGGACCTCTCCTCAGAGCCAGAATTCAGCTACATTCTTAATTAAATAGCTTTGTCTTAGCTGTAACTGTAATATTTCCTTCCTCTTGTAAAGGAAGCAAATATGACAAAATGTTAACATCTGTTAACTTCAGAGGGTGTGTGCACGGGTGTCATTATTTCCTCTACTTTTCTGAAAATTTGAAATATTTCACAATGAAAATGTTCTCAACCTTAAAAATAGAATGTAATGGGCTATCTTGGGACACTCCCAGTCCACTTGAGCCTGGTTTCTATCGGAAAAGGCATTTCTAGTTCCAAACATGTGCCTTCAAATACATTTTTAGAACTCAGCCCACTTGTGTGTTTGGAAAGGAGTAATATTTCTTGAATACCCACCATGCTTTCTTTATTATGTTAATCTGTTTTCATTGTTACTGCAATCCTATAAGATTATATGATTATTCCCTCTTTTCAGAAGAGGAAACAGAAGCTCTGGGACTTGTCCAAGGTCACACAGTTAAATTTTGGATCTGGTATTGATGGTGTGTCTGTGTTATTCCAAAGCTAAATAGCAGTAGCAGAAACGTACAGTCTTACTATGTGCAAGGCACATCTTAGCCTCACAACAACCCTGTGAGACAGGTCCTGTTGTCATCATCATCATCCCATTTTACAGATGAAGAATATAAGGCACAAAGAAGTTGGGTACCTTCCCCATGGAAGGTCTGTGGTGGAGCAGTGATTAGAAATTGTGCAAACTGAGTAGCTTAAAAACAATAGAAATGTATTGTCTCACCTGGAGGCTAGAATTCCAACATCAAATTGTCAGCAGGTCCATCTTCCCTCTGAAGGCTCTAGGGGAGAATCCTTCCATGCCTTCTCCTAGTTTGTCACAGTCACCAGCAATTCTTGGCGTTCCTTGGCCTGTAGCTGCATCACTTCAATCTCTGCCTCCATCATCACCTGGCCTCCTTGTGGTAGCAGTAAAGGTGGTGCCATAGAGTAGTGGCAACTCAGGTATATTTTGTTGTAGGAAGACCCAAAAGGACTTGCTAATGGACTAGTTTTTAATGAGAAGAAAGGGAAATCAAGGATGACTTCAATGTTTGGGATCTATGCAGCTTCATGAGTATCACCTTTTTCAGATACAGGTACAGTTTGTAGGGCAAGATAGTGGGACAAGATGGGGAATCTAAAATCCTGTTTGGACCCTTTTGAGTTTGAGATGCTGATTAGACTCTGAAGTAGAAGAAGCGATTGAATTCAATTGGGGTTCAAATTTAGGAGTCATGGGTGTGTAAATGGGATTTAAAGACATGGGGCAGGGTGAGGTGATGAAGAGAGAAGATGTAACTAGAGGGCTAAGTACAGGGTCTGGGGAATGCCCACATTTAGAGATCTGATAAGCGAAAAGGGTCAGCAAAAATGAAATTGAGGAAAAGTGGCCATACTGGAGGCAGAAAACCAGAATGTAGTGTCTTAGAGGCCTAGAGACGAAGCTGTGTCCAGAAGAAGAGGATGACCAAAGTGTCACATGCTGCTGTCCTAGTAAGATGAGGACAGGAAATTGACCACTGTCTTTAGCAAGGTGGAAGCCCATTTCAGAAAGGTCAAAGCTTGACTGGAGTGGGTTACAGAGAGGAAAAGAGATGAGGAATTAAAGACCATGAATATAAGCATTTCTTCTGAGAAGACATGCTAGGGGAAAAGAACAGGAAATGATATTTCAGCTGAAAATAGATGTGGAATCATAGAAATTAGCGTAGGAGTAGCTCCATTTATGTTCTTTTGGGGGAGCTGTATTATAGCATGATGCTGATGAAAATGATCTGGGAGAGAAGAGAAATTCATCGATGTAGGATGAAAGGCATAGCTATAGAAAAAAAAATGCTCTGAGAGAATAAGAAAGGAAACCTGGAGTCCAAGACCTTAGATAGGGGTATGGACATGTCTCTCACTATCAGAGGCTGGAAGGCAGAGAATGTGTGCACAAGTATCAATAGGCTACCAAGCACCCATTATATACCAGGCTCCATGTTAATGACAAACCATAGCCCCTGACCTAGTGGATTTCCATAAGCAATAATATTTCAGCACAATCAGAGCTGTGATGGGGTGGGTATTGGGGAATTACACAAGCTAACGGGTCAGGGAAGCTGTTATTCATGGAAATTCTGTGTCCCTGCCAAAGTTCATGTTGGAGCATTACCCTCAATGTGATGGTATTTGGAGGTAGAGACTTTGGGAGATTATTAGGTTTAAATGAGGTCAGGAGGGTTGAGACCCTGTGACTGGATTAGTCTTTATCAGAGGGAAGGAGGATAGGGGGTAGAGAAGAATCTCTTTCCATGCTTCTGCTCCAAGGAAAGGACATGTGAGCACACAGCAAGAAGGTAGTTGTCTGCAAACTAAGAAGAGGGCTCAGACCATGCTGGCTTTGATCTCAGAATTCCAGCCTCCAGAAAATATAAGGTGCCTGTGGTTTGAGCCACCCAGTCTATGGTATTTTGTTATAGCAGCCCAAGCTGACTAATACAGAAGAGTTCCAAGCTGACCTCTGAAAGACAAATAATAAATAAGCCAGTAAAAGGAGGAAAGACTACTATCCTCCCAGCAGAACGGCAAGAATTAAAAAGACTAAGAATTCCAAGTGTTGACAAAAATGTGGAGCAACTAGAATTCTCATACACTACTGGTGGGAATCTAATTTGATACAGGCACGTTGGAAAACTGTCTATAAATTTCTTACACAGTTAAACACAGACCTACCCTATCACCTGTAAGTTCCACTCCTGGGTAAATATCCTATAGAAATGCATCCACTTAATCCCACAGAAGACATACACAAGAATGTTTATAGTAGCTTTATTGGTTTTAGCCCCAAACTGGAAGAACTGTAAATATCCATCAACAGAAAAATGATAAATAAATGTGGTCGAGTCTTCCAATGGAACACCACGCAGCAGTAAAACAAACATGGATGGCATGGATTTATTTAACAGCTATAATGATGAGTGAAGCTGAAGCCCTGGAGAGCACATTTGTATGATTCCATTTCTGTGAAGGTCAAAAACAAGAAAAACTGATAGAAGTTGGAATAGTGGTTCTTTCCGGGGTAGAAGGTATTAGCTGGGAAGGAACTTGAGAGAACTTTCTGGAATAACTAGAAATAGTCCATATCCTGTACTTGGCGGTGATTACACAGGTGTATACATATTTAATGTTCACCAAACTATACACTAAAATGTGTACTCTTTACACACAGGGCATGCATGCTACACTTCAATTTCTCAAAGTTTGTTTTTTTAAAGGGGGGATGGGTCATATGCCTCAGGCTAAAAGGGTAATACAAAGACTAGAAGATGAGAAAGACTCTAGTACGTTCTCAATCTAGAAATACTTTCTTGTGGCTGAAAGAAGGTGACTGAGAGTGAAGCATACCGACATGAGGCTGGTCAGTAAATGGCAGTCATAGTCAAAGAAGCCCAGCTGTCAAAGATCCAAATTCTGGATCTCTCTGTAGCTTTTTACAAAGTCCAATGGACAAGCTTCCAACCTCTAAGAGCTGCTAACCAGAAAGGGCCCATTGAGTCAACCCTTGGAGATGTCCATCTCTCAAAGTACGCAAGGAAATAATGACAAGATCTGGGGTGAGTGGCATGAAGAGAAATGTGCTGGAGCCAATGGCAGTGGGTGTATGGGGGAAGGGAGGGAGGAGGAAAGGTGACCCTCTCACTGTGCATTTATCCAGCAAGGGTGTCCATCCTGAGGCCGAGGGATGAGAGGACAGAAGAGGACGACAGGCAAAGGGAGCTGTCCCCTGACACCGGGCCCTTCTGCACAGCACCTACAAGTCCAACCAGTGTCTTCTTGACGGTAACTCTTTTTGCTCAGCCTGGCACATCTCTTCGTAACTGTGAAGTGGCATCACAACATTTTTAGTTAACAAGCTGTGTCTCTATTCCACTGTACATTTATTTAACTGCTCAATGCACCAACCAGGTGCCTTTAGGGAAGGAGGAGAATTTTTAAAAGGTGGGAGGGGGTGAGGGGGAGCTGTTAAAGGGCATCAGATGAACAGGTGTAGGCTTGTTAGTCTCAGAGAATGCATAAATCTTTGAAATCAATTTCACTGATGGTTCATTTTTCATTAATGTTTTCCTAGCTGTAATAAAAAAGTACCACTCTATTCTCCTGCACCCCAGGGAGCAAAGACACATTCTTGGAAAGCTGACCAGATGCAAACACTACACATGCCTCCCCAAAGAAGGACCCCAGATCATCATCACAGAGAGGATCAGGACCCATGGGAGGGAGACGTCGCAAGGGAGACCCTGGACCAGGAGCTAGAGACACAGATGCAGGCCACCTGCTAGTTGAGGAGACAACAGCAAGTCACTAGCCCCTCTGATCCTCAGGTCCTCACAATAAAGGGGAAGAAACGATGTATCACAAGATTGCTGCAAATATGAAATAAACCAAAGGCAAGAGGAAGAGCTTAGTAAACAAAACACTGAATTTGTACGTATTCACTAAGATTTGGGTTTTTCACACGTCTGATTCTTGACAGATGATAAAAATTGACTTAGGCCAAAAGAGAGTAATTTTTCAAAAAGAAAGAAAGAAAGAAAATGTCATTCGAAAGATCCAAGGGCAGCCGAGGAACTGGGGCAACCCACACTCGTTGATTGTTTCTTTTATTCATTCACCTACCATGCAATCAGTACTTGATGAGCTCCCGCCAGGTTCCAGGTAGAATTTGGGTAAAGCACACATGATAATTATAATTTCTGCCCACTCTGAACATACAGCCTGGTGAAGATTTTAGAGAACTAAACAGGCCATTGTCACCTTTCTTAGTAAATGTGGTTGTGGGTAAATACAGATGGGCGATGAGAGCACAGAAAAGAAGCTCTGTATCAGTCAGCTATCGGTGCACAACGCACCATTTCAAGAGCCACACACACTAAGTGATTGGTATCCCACTGGTAGGGCAGCTCTGCTTCAGGCTACAGGGCTGCACGGACCAGAGGGCATGTCTTTCATTCCTCGGGGACCAGCAGTTACCCGGGGCATGTTTTTCATGACCGTGATGGGAAGCCTTGTATCTATCAGAGGGATTTTAAATTATAAAACATTAAAGAGACTCAGCTCGTTTTCTTTTTCAAATGCATACACAAAAACAATAAACAAAGCATTGCCTATTGGAAACTGGTGCAGACAAGCTTGCTCCTTAATACCGTATTTACATGTCACTTATCTGTCCCGTGTCATTAGCTTAAAGTGCAAAATGAGGTTAAGTCCTTGTTAATATTCTAATTAAATTATCCTGGGAGTATAAACTGATTCAACATTTTCAGAGGGCAGTTTGACAGTATCTCCCCCAATTTGAAATCTGCTTACATTTGAACTCAAGACTTCAATTTCAGGAAGCCATCCCACAGAAACACTCACATAAATACATAATAAAGATCTAAGTGTCTCTTCAAGCATGTTTGTGGCAGCAGTGTACGGAAAAGAGCGAAAGAAATGGGGCCGACTCAATTGCCAATTAACAGGGGACTGGTTAAAATGAATGAGGCGGGTATTGATGTCCTTGTTTCAGCAAACCCCCAAGGCTATCATCAAGTGAGATCACAGTCATCAAACCACACAGCACATTGACATGTATACTTTAAAATGCACTATCTATATCTATTTATGCATATAGATACAGATGTGCCTGTACCTACACCTGCATCTGTGCCTTTATCCACATAAACGTGTGTCTTGTGTCCATGTCGAACCTGCAGCTATGGCCGACTGCAATATCTGTGTCTGCACCTGTCTGTGGCGGCAGTGACCTTGAATAATGCAAGCTTGAGCTGCGCAGATGTACTTATCCACAGTTTTTTCAGTAAATACTGTAAATGTATTTTCTCTTTCTTATGATTTTTAAATAACTCTTTTATCTAGCTGACTTTAAGAATACAGTATATAATATGCATAACATACAAAATATATGTTATGTTAATCAACTGTTTATGTTACCAGTAAGACTTCTAGTCAACAGCAGGCTGTTAGCAGTTAAATTTAGGGGGGTCAAAAGTTACATGTGGATTTTTGATGGGTGGAGGGTCAGTGCCCTAATCCCCATGTCATTCAAGGTTTAACTGCATATCTACCTGTGTCTATATCTATATCCATATTTACAGACAGTGGGACCTTGGTTCTCAGACTTAGGCCATTTTGGAAAGCCATTCAAGAAGCAATTTGTTCCAAAACTGAACCATATCCATACTTGCACTTTCTCTCCTCTGTCTGTCACCTGAGAGAGGCATGACTGATCACACAGGTATCAGTAAGAAAGGGTGTTGGGTTGAGAACCGAAGTTTTGTTCAACAACTGAGACATTTCCGTCGTGAACAACTTGGTTGAGAAACGGATGTTCAAGATGGGAGACATTGGAGAACAGAGGTTTGACTGTAATTGTATGATAAAGAAAATATTATCAAGAAACAAGGTGGAGGGGAGCTTTCACTTTTCACCCTGAGTGTTTCTGTGTTATTGGAGTTTTTCACATACTTGAATATTACTAATGTAATTTTTAAATTCATAGGATCCAGTGCCCCATCATACACCCAAGGAAGGAAGTCTTTCTTCCTGCCCCAGGGTCTCCCAGCCATGATGGCACCCAGGAATGTCAGTCCTGGCCAGAGTCACAGGAGGGAGAGCAGCAGGGGTGTGGGAGCAGACTGTGGAGGAACAGGTACAACACACACTGCCCTGAGGCCAGGGCTGCCCTGCAGCCCTGGGGCAGCTCCATCCGAAGGAAGGACAGCACTGACCTGCACACAGGAGCAGTATGCCCTGCTCCTGAAAGGAGCTCAGGTGGGGATGCCTTCAGAGAGCTGCGGTGTCCCTCAGGCTGCAGGATGTGGTGGCAGAATACCTGAGGATGGTCCCTGCAGGAGCTGAGTCAGCTGGACCAGAAAGATGCCATGTTAACTTGAATGAGCCAAAAACTAAGGAGTAGAGACAAACAAGGGCATCTCAGCCTGGAAAGGTGGTGGCACACAGCCAGGACCCATGAGTCCTGGGATCACAGCATTGCCCCTGTTAGAACTTAGACACGACCTAGGGAGAAGGGCCAGCCAGGACCCCACAGACGAAGGTGACAGTCCACCAGCCCACAAGCTGAGGACACTATATGAGCAAGAAGTGACCTTTCCTGCACACCAGAGGTTGTGATCAGAGGTCTTTCCACTACACAGAGCGCACACATGCACACACACATGTACGTGTGACTTGTCTCAGAAGCAGACTCTGGGAAGGAAATTCATGGTGCAAGTTGCTTACAGCAGTTAGGACTTCAATGTCTTTTGGAAGGAGCACAATTTAACTCATAACATCCTCCCAGCACGTCTAGCCACGCACAGATCAGCAAGGAGAGCCCTATCCTGGGACAAGGGGGACAGGGACAGGACAGGACAACATCTCTACAGACTCTGGGCCTAAAATGCACATTCTCCTGGCTGCTCTTCCAATGCAGGATAAATTGGGTTAGAGCTGAAATGGCCGTCAGTCCCTCAAGCATGACTAAAAGATTAAGAGTCACGCCTCAAAACCAAAAACCAGGTGTTCAACGGAGCCGTGACTGTGGCCTGCTCAGCTGCCAAGTGGTTATCCATGCAGAGGAGCAGCCACATGATGGGAAATGCCTCCTAATGGCCCTTCAAATCATTTCATTAAAAGTTGCAGTAATGTCTATGGCTGAATCTGAGTCATGCTGGGAAGGCCATTAGGTTAATCAAAATACGAGGACAGCTCACCATCTACTCTTAATTAACAAAATTAGGTCCCACTGCTGACTCAGCAGAACATAGAGCTGGCCAATGACCTCTGGGGCAGCCAGAATGCCCAGAGCATCCTTCTGTCACAGACGGCCAATCAGAACTTAGAGGAGGCCCTCAGTGCTGCAGGAGGATTATTCTCACCGTAAGCAAATTAGAAGAGCTCCTCTTAAGACAGCAGCTCTTTAGCCACCAAAATATCTGACATCCTCTGATATTTACTTATCTGTCTTCCCCATGTGGAAATGTAAGCTCCACAAGGTGACCACCCATTCTAGTTTGCACAGGACTGAACAGTGTCCTATGACGATGGAACTTCAGCACGAAAATCAAGACAGTCGCAGGCATGAAAGCAAAGACTTGGTTTGTTTTGTTCATGGCTATGTCCCCAGGGAAACAATGCCTGACACAGAGCAGACCTTAAATAAATACTAATTAAATGGAAACATGAATGAATAAAAAATTGAGTGAGACTATCATGAAGAAATGAGTAAATAAGTAAGTTTGTTTCTCTCTCCAGCCCCACAAGGTAAATAATTCAAACAGCCTGGAGTACATTCTTCCATGTTTTGCTTTGTGCACGCACACATGAATGAGTACACATATAATATGGAGCCTCATTGTCCTAAAAAAAAAAAAAAAAACCCACAATCATGTCACAGGCATGAACCAGCAATTTGCTTTTTTATTTAACAACATATAGCCCATCTCTTAGATCAATAAGTATAAACCTATCTAGTTCTTTTTAATGGTTCATGTAATGCCATAATATTGAATGTGCCCAGTTCTATTATTCAGCTATTGGTAAAGCTACGTTTCTAAATATTTCCAGGGCAAACAATACAACAATAAATCTCATTGCATATATATCCTAACATGCTGGCCCTTTCATTTCTATCAGGATAGATCCCTAAACGTCAAGGGCACTGTGGTCTTTTAACTTAAACAGACAGGGCTGACCTGTGTTAAGACAAAGCAGAAAGGTCACTCTAGCCTATCCCAGCAAAACTGTCAGGTAAGAAATCCAGTAGCTAAGCATCTCAGATGCCCACTTCTCAGCTCTCTCCCAGAGATGGGTATACCTAAGGGATTACTTATTCCCTGAGGATACAAGGAATATGTGGGATTTTCCTGCTCTGGAAAACCCCACAGTCCAAGAAAAGGGAGCAGGAAAGGGAGCTATCATGTGCAGCACCCCCGCTGGATGCCAGATATTGTTCTAGGTCCATCATTTATTCCACCTCTAAACAATGCTTCAAGAGAGGAAAGATTACCTCGATTCTACAAAAGAGGAACTGTGGGTCAGAGAGTGGCTTGCCTCACCCAAGGTCAAACAGCTAATAAGTGATAAACCTGGGATTTAAACTTGGGTCTGGCTAACTCCAAAACCACTTTCCACTACACCAGTGGGCTTGACATTGGCTCTATTGAAATCGCCTGGGGAACTCCAAAAACCCACTGATGCTGGTCCCAACCCCAGGGGGAATGACATAACTAGCCTAGAGATGGTCCCCTCACCAGGGCTTGAAAAAGCCAAGTGATTCCAACGTGCAGCCAAGACTGAAAACAGCTATAGGACACCAGCGAGTCTCCCACCCGAGCATGCATCAAAGTCACCTGGAGAACCTGTTAAGAGGCCCGTTGCTGACCCAACTGCAGTGTTGGATTCAGGGGGCCTTGGCTGGGGCCCCAGACGTGCATTTTAAAGCATCTCCCAAGGATGCTGATGCTGCAGGTCTGGGGCCCATGCTTTGCAAACCCTGCCCCACACCGTGGGCCTGTGATGTTTCTCTCTACATCCCAGATGGGGACACAAAGAATCACAGAGTACACCACGTTCATCAAGACAAATGCAGATAGCCACTGGAGGCAGTCTGACAGTCTTGCTTCACAGCTTCTATGAGGTTTAAAGGCTAAAAGAGTGCCATTTGTGGGTCCTCAGGGCCCAAGCCCAGCCCCATCTGACCATTTTTTTTTTTTTTTTTTTTTTAGTGCCTGGCATTTGTCATGTACTTAAGGGGCCTGCCTTTAATTAAAGAAAGCCCTAGGGCGGGTTCCTCCATTAATCCCTCTATAAACACATACATACTAACAAAAAGGAGTGATAAAGGGAACACACTAAACCTCCAGGATGACAGCCACCTGCAACATGGGCTGCATTTTCATTTTATTCCATCTCCTGGGAAAGGGGGCTGCTCCTCCTGAGCTCCTGTCTTCTGCTAGCTAGCTCGAGGAAGCTCATCCCATGCCTCCCTCTGGGGGAAAAAAAAAAAGTCTAGATTCAATGGACAGAAAAGACACTTGGAGGTCATCTAGGCCATCTCCCTGAATCTCCCATCTCCTGGCAGGGCTCTGCGGCCACGACTTCCAGACTGCAGACACCAGGAGGAAAGTGGTCCCTCAGCTCCCCCTGCTGGCTAAATCAGGAATGGCTGAGAAGCCCGCGCCGCCAGAACCCCATAATTTCCAAGGTCTCTGTCTCCCAGATTTGGCAGTTCTCCCTGCCTCCTCATGTAAGATGTAAATTCCCCTCAAAGGGGCTTCAGTCTTTCCAGAGCTACCTTGAGTACCTGCAACATGAGTACTCGTTCAGATGCATGTTCCTACCTAATTTCCACAATTGTATCTCTGACAGATACATAGACATTCAGTATCTCAGTAATTCCAAAGCCTAAAATACTTAACTCTGTTTCTTTCCAGAAAAAGTGTGCCAATCTCTGATCTACCAGGAAAAAAACAATTTAAGAGAGAACTGGCTTTAAGTGACTACTTACTACATGTCAATTTCTGTGTGAGGCACTCTGATCTCTTTCATCTCCAGAACAGCCCTATAGGCTGCCCTTCTTGCCCACATGGTACAGGTGAGGAAACTGAGGCTCAGAGAGGTCAATCAACTTACCCAATACCACACAGCTAAGAGGTCGCAGAGCTGGGTTCACACTCAGGTCTGTCTGACTTTAAAATTCACATTTACTCTATTCCCCTAGATTGCTTCTCAGCCCTCAATCTAACATCTATTCCCACTTTACAGATGAGAAATCCGTGGCTCCTACAAATTAGATGACTTGCCCCCAAAGGGCTCTCAGCTAGTCAGCGGTTGGAGGAGAGACTTGCACCCTGGCATCAGCCTGCGAGTACAGTGTTCCATCCTACACTGAGTTTCCTAACATTTGACTGGGAATCAGTTCATCAGATGAATTCTCTGTAATAATAAAACACTTGACCATAACAGTAAACTCTAAGAGGGAAGGAAGTGTCAGATTTAATGTTTTTCTGTAGGGGTTACTCTTTTACTCTTCTTTCCAGCCCCAGAATGGTGGCTGTTCTACAACAAGGGTATAGCAAACTCTCCAGTGCAGTGATTTGTAAATTCTGTTGTACAGAAAGCACCAAGGACTGACAGGGGTCAGGTGAGAAAAAGAATGTCAGAATAGTGGAGCCAGGCAGCATTTCCTATTCCTTTAATCAACTGGAACAATGCTGCTTTTCTGTTTTATATATCAAGATGTCAGGTAAGGTTTCATTTGGAAAAAAACAGCACTGTGGTTAAGGAAATAAAGCTTGGAAACAACCACAGGGGTGAATGCTAAGTCACTGGGAGCTGGCCCCAAGGGCCTGGGGCACTGTGGGAGTATGCATTAATCTGCTAGGGACTAGGGGGCTCCAACAACAAAAATATATCCTCATGGTTCTGGAGGCTGGAAGACTGAGACCAAGGTGTTGGTGTGTTGACTTCCTCTAGGCTTCTCTCCTTGGCTTGTAGATGATCATCTTCATGTTTACATGGTGTTCTCTCTCTACGTGTATCTATGTCCAAATTTTCTCCTTTCGTAAGGATACTAGTCATATTGGCTTAGGGCCCATACCAATGACCTCATCTTAATTTAATAACCTCTTTAAACACCCCCATCTCAAATATAGTCATATTCTGAGGCACTAAGGGTTAGGACTTCAACATATAAATGGAAGACGTGTGACGGTTTAGCCCATAACAAAGCGTTAGGGCAAGTGTGTTGTCCGACTCCTCTGTCTTATGGGGTCCACCTTAAAGGAAAGGAGGGATTGCAAGGAGGTGACAGGGCCTAGAGTCCACTGAGAGGGGCTGGCAGATAATGGCTATAGCTGGGCCCAGCATGGCTGAGTGGTATCCTCCCAGCCTGCCAGGTGCCTAGACTTCAGTGAACAGGAGATATTGCTGCAGTCACCAGGGTAATGGGAAAGAAGCATGGTGGTGGGTCAGGTCCTGAAGACTTTATTCAAAAGTGACCCCATCCCCACCAGCCCCTCCCCAAGGCCCTCCATCCTCAGCGAGCTATTGTACCTCACCCCCAATCTGGGCAGTGCAGAGGCAAGTATTTGTCTTCACAAAGAGCTTTTCAAGATCACCTGTCTGTTGATTCCCTGTATATTGTTCTTCATTTCAGTTAGTCAAGAATCAAATCAGCAATTTAAAATATACAGAAGCAAAAACACCCAATCAGAACAAAAATAAGCAAAAAGAATACAAAAAAATGAGGATAATGTAAGGAGCCTCTGGGACAACTTCACGCATACCAACATTTGCATCACAGGAGTGCCAGAAGGAGGAGAGAGAACAAGAAATTGAAAACCCATTTTAAGAAATAATGAAAGAAACTTCCCTAACTTGGTGAAGGAAATAGACATACAATCCAGGAAGCACAGAGTCCAAAACAAGATAAACCCAAAGAGGCCCACACCAAGATACATCATAATTAAAATGCCAAAGGTTAAAGATAAAGAGAGAATCTTGAAAGCAGCACGAAAAAAAGCAATTAGTTACCTACAAGTGTGCTCCCATAAGAGTGTCAACTGAGGGACTCCTGGTCAAGATGGAGACATAGGTAGATATGCTTCACCTCCTTACACAACCACAGAGAGAATTACAACTATAGATCAAAAAATAAATAAATAACAACCAGAACTCTCAGAAAATTGAGGTATATGGAAGTCCAACAACCAAGGATTTAAAGAAACCACATTCATCCAGATGGGTAGGAGAAGTGGAGTCACAGAGATGTGCAGAGAAGCATGGAGACATGGTGTGGCATGAAGAGGTGATCATGGTGGCAGTAGAACAGGCTGACCATGCTCACGTATGGTGGATAAGAATCAGGATACCTTGGAGTGAGCAATCCCAGCCCCAGGCCAGACCACAGAGCCCAGGATTCCAGAACCAGGAAGACAGATACCCTGAACTTCCGGCTGTAAAAACTAGTGGGGGTGGGATGGGGGAGGAAACTCCTAGATTTCCAGGAGAGTCCATTTAAAGGGACTGCACAGACTTAAAAATATGCAAACTCGCCCACTCTGGGATTCACCCCCAGGGCAACAGCTGGAAAGGTACCAGTCACATATGGGAAGTAGGTGAAGTAACTGAAAAGAGGGCGAGTGCTGGGCAAACCCCCAGAAGCCAGGCAGTGGCACTGTCCCCTCTCTGAGCCCTCCCCCCACACAATGCCACAAAGCAGTGAAGTAGGTTGCTCTGCCCTGGGGATTACCTAAGGCTCCACACCACACAATTTACAGGTGCCTTTTCTAAGACAGGGAGTCAAAGCAGCTCTACCTAGTACACAGAAACAAACACATGAAGGCTGCCAAAATGAGGAGACAAAGAAGTAGGACCCAAATGAAAGAACAGAACAGAACCCCAGGAAAAGAACTAAATGAAATGGGGATAACCAACCTATCAGATACAGAGATCAAAACACTTGGTGATCAGGATGCTCGAAGAACTCACTGAGTGCAGCAAAAGCATAAGGGAAGAAATGAAGGTTACACTAAGTAAAATAAAGAAAAATCTACACATAACAAACAGTGGAGAGGATGAAGCTGAAAATCAAATCAACCATTTGGAACACAAGGAAGGAAAAAGCATTCAATCAGAATAGCAGGAAGGTAAAAGAATTAAAAAAAGAAAAATAAGGTTAGGCTTAGGAACCTGTGAGACATCTTTAAACATACCTATATCTGAATCATAGGGATAGCAGAAGGAGAAGAGGAAGAACGAGAAATTGAAAACTTATTCGAAAATATAATGAAAGAAAACTTCCCTAGTTTGGCAAAGGAAATAAACATACAAGTCCAAGAAACACTAAGAGTACCAAACAAGTTGGACCCAAAGAGGACCACACCAAGACACATCATAATTAAAATGCCAAAGGTTAAAGATAAAGAGAGAATCTTAAAAGCAGCAAGAGGAAAGTAGAGAGTTACCTACAAAGGAGTTCCCATAAGTCCCATCAGCTAATCCTCAGGCCTACACCACTCAGGAATCCCCAACCCAGTGGACAGCTACAGACTACACTGGAGTACAACCACCCTGCTCCCAGAGAGCTGATCCCCTCCATGGAGGTTGGAGGTTCATGATCAATGAAGATTCATGATCACTGGCTGTCCAAGGACAGCCAGTCCTTGAAGCTGACTGGTCTGGGTAAATCCCTACCATTGACCTGCCAACAGCAATCAAGGCTCAACTACAGCAGGAGAATGTACTCAGCCCATATTAAGGGTGTACTTCAAGTACCCAGCTTGGGTTATTGCGGAGGCTGTGCGACTGGACCCTACAGGACACCTACTACATTAGACCACACAACTAAGACATGGAGTCAAAGTAGCTCTACCTAATACATAGACACAAACACAGGGAGGCTACCAAATTGAGGAGACAAAGGAATATGGCCCAAATGAAAGAACAGATCAAAACTCCAGAAAAAGAACTAAACAAAATGGAGATAAGCAATTTATCAGATGCAAAGTTCAAAACACTGGTTATAAGGATGCTCAAAGAACTTAGTGAGGACCTCAACAACATAAAAAAAGATCCAGTCAGAAATGAAGGATTCACTAATTGAAATAAAGAACAATTTACAGGGGAACAACAGTAGAGTGGATGAAGCCAAGAACTAAATCAATGCTTTGGAATATAAGGAAGCAAAAAACAACCAATCAGAACAATAAAAAGAAAAAAGAATCCAAAAAAACAAGGATAGTATAAGCAGCCTCTGGAAAAACTTGAAGAGGTCCAACATTCTCACCATATGGGTGCCAGCCAGAATGAGAAGAAAAAGAGCATGAAATTGGAAACCTATTTTTAAAAATATTGAAAGAAAACTTCCATAATTTGTTGAAGGAAATAGACATGCAAATCCAGGAAGCACAGAGCGTTCCAAATAAGATGGATGCAAAGAGGCCTATTCCAAAACATATCATAATTAAAATGCCAAAACTTAAAGATAAAGAATCTTGAAAGCAGCAAGAGAAAAGCAGTTAGTTACTTACAGGGGAGTTCCCATAAGATGGTCACCTGATTTCACAAAAGAAATTTTGAGGGCTAGAAGGGATTGGCAAGAAATACTCAAAGTCATGAAGAGCAGAAACCTACAGCCAAGATTGCCCTACCCAACAAAGATATCATTTAGAATTGAAGGGCAGATGAATAGCTTCCCAGACAAGAAAAACCTAAAGGAGTTCATCATCACCAAACCATTATTATATGAAATGTTAAAGGGACTAATTTCAGAAAAAGGAGATCAAAACTATGAACAATAAAATGGCAAAAATTACATACCAACAATTGAATCTAAAAGCCAAACTAAGCAAACAAGAACAGAGATAGAATCATGGATATGGAGAGCATTTTGATGGTTGCTAGATGGGTGGGAGTTGTGGGTGTATGGTTGAAGAGGTGAGGGGATTAAGAAGTACAAACTGGTTGTTACAGAGTTGTCATGGGGATGTAAAGTACAGTACAGGAAATGGAGTGGCCAGAGAACTTTTACTCATGACCCATGGACATGAACATTGGTGTGGGGCTTGCCTGAGGGAGTAGGGTGTGCTGGGTGGAGGGGAGCAAAGGGGGGAATTGGGACAACTGTAATAGCATAATCAATAAAATATAACTAAAAAAAGAAACATTTCTAAACAAGTAGTGGACAGCCAGTTTGTGGAAGGACCATACTGATCATGACAGAGGCTTTAGTTATGCACCGAACACCCACTGCACATGAGGAACGTTCTGCGTGCTTCCTGCACTTAACCGCTAATCCTCATTCCACATCCCAGCAGGGGGAAGGGCATGGTCCAACTGTGGTGGGCCATCAGGGGTTACATCTTTAGGCAGAACTTAAAACAATACATTTGATGACAAGCCTAACCACTTTTTGTTATCACTATGGGATAGTCTCTTCCCAAAAATATCTTTCATTTGTTTAAGTTCTAAACAGTTGCTGCTTTGACTTGAGTTTTAGTAATATATACAGAAACTTCAAGTCAGAATGTTTGTGTTACTTATCTTTTAATAAACGTTGTATCCTACACGGAAGTTCATTCTGAGGACACTCAGCAACACAGCATTTGTTTTGAGAGTAATTCCTAGATGCCTGGGCATCATCTGCGCTCCCTCTGGATGTAGTTTGAGTGCCCAACACTGCATCGATGCTTGGTGCCTGAGTGCAGACAGCAGAGTCAACATGGACAGGGAGGGCGCTGGGACGAGGATGCAGAGCTGGAGTTACTGCCATTCTGTCAGCACGCTACATCTTGGAATTTTGTGTTTGCGAGTTAGGTCAGTGACATGGTGGGACCCGCGAGTTCACATGTGAAAGTTATTGAATTTGAATAACATCTTTAAGAATAATGTAAATGTCTCTTTTAGTCATTAATCGTTTCTTTTAAAACAAAAGATCAAATCAAGACATTCATGACTGTCGGTGACTATCAAGCACAGGTCTGGTTGTTGGCATCAATTCAGCACCAACAGGAATCCCCAATTTCGGGTACGGTGAAAAACAAAACTCTATTCAGTGCAAAATAGCTCAATTGTGATAGGCAGTCCTAGGTCCAGACCCCTCTCAAGCTAGACAGCTCTGCTTCCACAGGACATATTCAGTGTTTCAGCTCAGCTGGGAAAACCATCTTAGTCTTCAATGGAAAGGGAAGGTGTGCTTATACAGCTGGGAGCTGGCTTACACAGACAGAAGTCCCCACCCCTGGTCCCTGATTGGTCCATCCTCATGTAAAGAGGACTCCAATCCTTGCAGTTTGATTGGTCCAAAGGCATTTTCCTGATTGGTCAAAATCGAGCCACACTGATTGGTCAGTGAGATGTTGTTGAGGAGGGCAGAATATAGCCGCTCAGTTCTTTTTTTTTTTTTAAATATATTTTATTGATTATGCTATTACAGTTGTCCCGTTTCTCCCCCATCATTCCCCCCCACCCTGCACACCCTCTCCCGCCCACATTCCCCCCTTTAGTTCATGTCCTTGTGTCATAAGTTCTTTAGCTTCTACATTTCCCATACTATTCTTACCCTGCCCCTGTCTATTTTCTATCCACTATCTATGCTACTCATTCTCTGTACCTTTCCCCCCCCTCCTCCCACGCCCCTGTTGCTAACCCTCCATATGATCTCCATTTCTGTGGTTCTGTTCCTGTTCTAGCTGTTTGCTTAGTTTGCTTTTGTTTTAGGTGTGGTTGTTAATAGCTGTGAGTTTGCTGTCTTTTCACTGTCCTATTTTTATCTTCTTTTTCTTAGATAAGTCCCTCTAACATTTCATATAATAAGGGCTTGGTGATGATGAACTCCTTGAATTTGACCTTATCTGAGAAGCACTTTATCCTCCCTTTCATTCTAAATGAAAGCTTTGCTGGGTAGAGCAATCTTGGAGGTAGGTCCTTGACTTTCATGACTTGGAATACTTCTTTCCAGCCCCTTCTTGCCTGCAAGGTCTCTTTTGAGAAATCAGCTGACAGTCTGATGGGAACTCCTTTGTAGGTGACTGTCCCCTTATCTGTAGCTGCTTCTAGAATTCTCTGCTTCATTTGAATCTTGGCTAATGTAATTAAAATGTGCCTTGGTGTGTTCCTCCTTGGGTCCAACTTCTTTGGGACTCTCTGAGCTTCCTGGACGTCCTGGTAGTCTATTTCCTTTGCCAGATTGGGGAAGTTCTCCTTGATTATTTGTTCAAATAAGTTTTCCACTTGTTGCTCTTCTTCTTCCCCTTCTGGGACCCCTGTAATTCGGATGTTGGGACGTTTAACGTTGTCCCGGAGGTTCCTAAGCCTCTCCTCATTTTTTTGAATTCTTGTTTCTTCCTCGTTTTCTATTTGGTTGTTAGTTTCTTCCTTCTGGTCCACTCCATTGATTTGAGTCCCAGTTTTCCTTCCACCTCTATCGGTTCCCCATGCATCTTCCTTCATTTCACGTATTGTAACCTGCATTATTTCATCTAATTTGTGAGCAAAATCAACCAATTCTGTGAGCATTTTGATGTCCAGTGCTTTGAACTGTGCATTTGATAGGTTGGCTATCTCTTCACTGCTTAGAGGAATTGGCTCTGGGGTTTTGATCGGTTCTCCGGTTTGAGCCATTTTTGGTGGGTTTTTTTGTTTTGTTTTGGTTTGGTTTTAGTCTGGTCGTGGCTATTACATATGAGGGGTGGGGCCTTAGGTGTTCCTCAGGGCGGGGCAGCCCAGTCGCTGGGTTGTGACGCTATAGGTGGGGGCAGGGTCCAAGAGGGAACAATGGTGCCTGTTCCACTCTCTCCTGGACTCCGGTCCTTTCCGCCACTTCCCCTTCACCTGGATTATCTGCGCACGCGTGCGTGCTGTTATGTAGTTAGGAGTGGAGCCCCTGGCGCTCCTCAGTGCGGGGCAGCCCAGTTGCTGGGTTGTGACGCTGTATGCGGGGGCAGGGTCTGAGAGGGAACAATGGCGCCTGCTCCGCTCTCTCCTGGATTCAGTCCCTTCCGCCACTTCCCCTCTGCCTGGACCGTCTGCTCGCGCGAATGTGGGACCACCTGGTCAGCCAGCAGCCCTGTGCGGCCTCACTGGTTCTGCACAGTTGCCCCCCTGTGCCCGGGGTCCACCAGCTGCTGCCTGTGGGCCCAGGGACCTCCAGCCACCACCTGTGCACCTGGGAACTGCCAGCCGCTGCTGCTTGCGCTCCCGCTCCTCCACCTTCTCCCTCCGTGATTCTGCCCCTCCTACCGGTCTGGATGAGTGGTTGTTGGACTTCCGTACAGTTCAATTTCTATCAGTTCTGGTTGTTTTCTTGTTTCTAAATATTTGTTGTCCTTAATTTTGGTTGTGAGAGGAGGCACAGTGTGTCCGCCTACGCCTCCATCTTGGCCGGAAGTCCAGCCGCTCAGTTCTGATTGGATGGGGCAAGCCTCAGTCCTGTCTTAATTGAAATAGGATTCCAGGAACTCCTTTATAAGGGCCTGCTCAGATGGCAGAAACACAGTGTAGCCTGACAGTTCAGTGCAGAGGCAGGTAAACTCAGTGCTAGCTTCTCCCTGAAGTGCAGCTTGCATGAGATGCCCTGTGTAGAAATGGCTACTAGGCTTTGTTGTTTTAAAATTTGAGCCCAGTTAGCCACCAGGAGCCCTTATTAGTAGGTATCTTCCTTCTCAGGGTTCACATGACAATCACAGATCATTTTGTGGTAGAGAAAAGAAGGTACTAATGTAATCAACACTACTGATTTCTACACTTAAAAATGGTCAAGGTATGGTGCATTTTATGTGATGTATATTTTACCACAAATTTCTAAATGAATAATGTAATGTGCAAAAAGACATCAAATTGCACTTTCAATGGGTTTAGTATATGGTATGTGAATTATATCTGAATAAAGCTATAAAAAGAAAGATCCATTATAGGTGTCATATAAGATACATATGCCACTGGGTGGTGTTACCCCTATTTTATAGAAGAGGAAAATAGGCTCAGAGAGGTGAAGTGACTTGTCGAAGATCACACAGCTGTTTAGAGGCAGAATCTGCATTTCCAGGTCAGGTCTGTGGGTCTATGCTCTGCCATTCTGCAGCCTTCAGCACCTGCTGTGGCCCTTCCCTCTGTTGTTCAAGGAAAGGAGAGGAATGACTGAAGACCTTCACAGCAGGGGACTGGTTGGGGCAGCACTTCACAGTTCACCTGGAATAGAGACTTGGGGCCAAATGTGGGAATTCACAGAGAGGAAGATGACCACACCTTGGAAGTACTGTCAGCAGTGAGAGTATGCGTGTCCTGGACAGAGAATAGGCCACACTCAGGTTTCTGGGCCACGGGGCTCACCTGATAGCTTAGAATTTAGATGCAACTGACCCCAGCTACATCAGCCCCCTGCGTAGGGCACAGCCAGAGCACAAGCCACTGGTAATTCAGGAGACCCTTGGCATTTATGAAATTACTGTTCAAAAATTTGCTCCAGTACAGATGGGAAAGCCCATGGTATACAGCAGTAACTCAATGCTGAGGCAGCTCTTAAAGTCCCGGCCGCAGGCCACAGGCCATTGTTTCATCCAGAGTCTAAAACAATGGGTCTGAATGGTCTGAGGCTGGAGTGAAGCCCAGGAAGCTCCAGCTTTAACAAGCCCACCCTCACCCCGCCATGACCTTTCAGGTGCTCCAAGGCTCACATGAGGAGCACTGCTCAAAGTTCTCACCCCTCTGCTCACTCCCACTCTTTTGCCAGATCAACCCCCATGGATAGAAGAGGTGGAACACAGAGCGGGGGCGGGGGGGGGCGGGGCGGGGGGTGCTGTACAGCCTGGCTTCCCAGCCCCGAAGACAGTTCAGCCCTGATTACTGGCTCATGTTGGCCAGAGACAGAGAGAGGTGGAATTCATGAGATGAAGGGTACTGACCAGTGGGTCCAGAAAACTGTGTCCCCCAGGGGACATTTGGGGATGTCTGAAGACATTTCATCACCACAACTGGGGGGAAGGGTGCTATTAGTATCTAAAGGGTGGAGGCCAGGGATTCTGTTAAATATCCTACAGTGCATGCGTCGGTCCCCGACAACAAGGAAGTATCCAGCTCCAATGAAAACACTGCTGAAGTGGAGACAGATACAGCGTAGAAACAGATGACACAGGCACAGAAACCGGCATCATCTAAAGTGAACAAAACCAGGAAGGAACTCAGAGATAAGGGAGGAGAGAAGGGGAGGGACTGGGAGGGAGGGGTAGGAGAAAGGAGGGAACAGGTAGGACAAAGGAGGGATAGGGAGGAGAAATGGGAGAAGGGATGGGGAAAAGAAATGGAGAAGAACCCTGGCTGGTGTGGCTCAGTGGACTGAGCTCTGGCCTGAAAACCAAAAGGTTGCTGGTTCAATTCCCAGTCAGAGCACATTCCTGGGTTTCAGGCCAGGTCCCCAGGGGGTGTGTGAGAGGCAACCAATCTATGTATTTCTCACACACACCCATGTTTCTCTCCTTCTCTTTCTCCCTCCCTTCCCCTCTCTCTAAAAAATAAATAAAATCTTTTTTTAAAAAGAAGGAAAGAAAGAAAGAAATGGAGAAGAGGGGTGGGGGAGCATGGGGAAGGAGAGGGAGGAGGGAGGCGAGGAAGGATGGGAGAGGACAGCTAAGGGAGGAGGGAGGAGAAGAGCCTAGTTGAAGGCCCCATCTGATTCCAGTTCCAAATTTAATAGACTAACATTTTAAAGATTTGAATAATAAAAATCCCTGTGCTTTGAAAGAACATATTATCTGTATCATCTCAAAGGCTGGCAGAGCTCTACCTGGAGCCTCCATGAAAAGACAAAGAAACCAAATTCAGCCACCAGTGGGGATAGGAGAAAAAGAGACCCAAGCAAGGTATGGGCTTCAATCACCCTTAAGAAAATTTTTAATCATTTCTAATAAGCAAGCCACTGGATGTTGAAAGGGTGTGTTTGTTCTGCTTCCAAAGGCTTTCAGAATACATTTCTGGTCACAAATTAAGCAGATGCACATGTAGCCCCAGAGACTCCCCAGAAAGCTGATTTGCAAACCCACAACAGTCCACAGGTGCAGGGCTGAGCTCTTTGAGGCCTGAACTATTCCCAACAGGCAGCATAGTTCCTGGGACAAAGACAGTGCCTAGAAAATAAGTGTGGAATGTATCCAAGGCTAAACTTGACCTCTTTGTAAGGCCAAGGTCCATCCAGCACCCTCTGACCTTGTCTGTCTGCACCTCCTCCTCTCTCCACTGCCTGCTCTTCTCCAGCAATACTGGCTCCGGTGCTGTCCCTCAAACCTACCAGGATCACTGCTGCCCCAGGGCCTTTGCACTGTCACTGCCAACATGGCTCACTCCCTCCTCCCCTTCAGGTCTTGTTCAAATGTCCCTTTATAAAATTGCTACTTCCTCTCTTCCCCTGTCTACCTCTCTCCCATTCTCTGCTTTATTTTGTTTTTGTTTTGTTTTTTTCCTGTAGCATTCACATCCTTTGAACTTGCTAGATAATTCCCTTGTTTGATGTTTATCTCTAGACTCCTATAGCAAAGGATCACAATAAATATTTGCTGAATGAATGAATCATCTATAAGCCTCACAATAAGTCTCTATGGTTAGTAATAACATTCCCTCCATTTAATAATGGGAGATTGAGACCTAGAGACCTGAAGTAAGTCAGCCGCCCAAGACTGCACAATCAAGTAGAGGAGCCAGTATTCTAACACGGGCATGCCTGACCACAAGTCCAAGTTCCCCCATGCCCACGCTGGGCAGGGACTGCAGGGCAAGGGTCACCACAGACCAGACCCTTCGAGAATGGCCCTGAAATGGACAACAATCAACTAATCCCTAGTGGACAGTCACTGAGTGGCAGGCAGAGCACTAAGCACCCTGTGCATATCCCCTCTTCTAATCCTATGAGGCAGGTACAATTTGTAGCACCATTTACACATGAGGAAACTGAGGCACAGAGAGGTCATATCACTTGTTCAAGGTCATGTAACTAGCGAGTTCAAGAGCCAGATTCCAGCTCAGGCAGGTGGCCCTGAGTGTGTCCTTCTCAAGCATGAGGCTGTGCAGCCTCCCAGGCAAAGTCTTTCCCTGGAGTCTTCTTCTGTCCTTCAAGTCCAGGGAACTGTAAGCAGGTTCCTTGTCCTCGGCCGGACCACCTGGAATGGGAGCCACCTGTACTCATTCAAAGTTCCTTCAAAAATTCCCACACTAAGCACTTCCAAAGATTCATGTGCAATTGGCAGCTCCCCTTTCACATCGTTAAATACCGAGCTCTGGAGAGACTGAGGTGCACTATGGAAAGTCAGAGAGAGCTGGGTAGAAGCCCTGGCTAGCCACACACTTGCAGAAACTCCTGTGAGGAGGGTGGATGGTATGGGTTAAATTGGGCCCCCTCCAAAAAAGATGTTAAGTCCTAACTTCCAGGACCTCAGAATATAACCGTATTTAGAGATAGGGCCTATACAAAGGCAATCACGCTAAAATGAGGCCATTAAGGTGGGCCCCAATCCAACAGGACTGGTGTCCTTGTAAAAAGAGGAAATTTGAACATAAAGATGTGCCCAAAGACCTTGTAAAAACAGAGGGAGAAGACAGCCATCTATCTACAAGCCGAGGAATGCCTCAGGCTTCCAGAAGCTGCCAAGAGAATCCGATTCTCCCTCACTTCCCTCAGAAGGAGCCAGCCCTGTCAGCACCTTGAACTGCGGGGGAAAAAACTTCTGTCGTTTCGCCCACCCAGTTTGCGGCACTTTGTTGCAGCAGCCTTGGCAAACCAGTACAGTGAATAACCAAACAGTACAGGGTTCTGAGGAAAGGGTCAGCGAGCAGTGGCCACGAAGCGCATTCGTGCTGAAATCAGAGCGATGCCAGCAGCCAACTCAATTCTTGATCCAGGAGGCAGGTATTCTTGAATCCTGACTGGATAAACCATTCTCAGAAATTCTCTTGCTTTTTATTCCTTGATCTACTCATCTCCTCGCGAACCCTCGAAGGTCTGTCTGCAACAAGGGACAGGGTGAACTGTCTAATCTTAACTTCTTACATTTTATTTTTGCCCAAATACTAGGCATGCCTTAATAACAACCAAAAATTGTTTTTCATGAATAGGGATGGGTGCCTTATGAAGCACATTAAAAATTTAGTATCTATCTTTCAGGGAAGGGCAGCTAAAACCTTGATACAAATTAGCCCCCCCCCAAAAAAATCAGATGTAAATCAAGAATAAGGGGTATTTAATTTTTCTTAACTTTAAAAAAAAAGAAAAACATGGTTATCTCAATAAATGAAGCTAATGATTCTCTTGGGTCCCAGAACTCAAACTACATTTATAAATGTATAATTATGCTACTATGTGGCATAAATGGGCCTGTTGGGCTAGCTGGGGACATGTTATCACTTTACTATTTTCTAAAGAGGAAATATTTTCCAATTTACATATCAAACAACTCAATGGGTCTTAATATAAGATCCATTTCTAAGTTGGAACTACCTGTACAGTAGTTTCTCTACAGTTCTACAAAAATAATTGTCTTTACTGTAAAATTGAGTTAACATGTACAGTTTTACATCATAATAAAAAGTATTAGTACTATTTCTTTTTTTCTTTTTTAAATATATTTTATTGATTATGCTATTACAGTTGTCCCATTTCTCCCCCATCATTCCCCTCCACCCCACCCACCCTCTCCCACCCACATTCCCCCCTTTAGTTCATGTCCATGGGTCATAAGTTTTCTAGCTTCTACATTTCCCATACTATTCTTGCCCTCCCCCTGTCTATTTTCTACCCACTATCTATGCTACTCATTCTCTGTACCTTTTACCCCTCTCTCCTCCTCCCACGCCCCTGTTGCTAACCCTCCATATATTTCTTTTAAATTGTATCATTGTAGAGTAGTATTGTGTACTATCTTCCTCTCAATTGCTCATAGTTTTGAATTTTTGTGTTTTTTTAAACATGAAAGAGTATTGTTTAATGCCTCTTTCCTTTCATTCATTGATAATAAACCTTGTAACAACTTTCGTTCTTCAGTTTTACTGTCTTTGTTCTTTTTCCCTTAGGATTCCTTAGGAATTCAGGTTTGCGTTCTTTAGATTGCTGATGGTTCACAGAATCAGAGAACTTGAGAGCTAAATGAGGTCTTAGAAACTATTGTGTCAACAAACGTTAATTGGATATTGAATATCTGATAAATGGACCATCCAAACAACACTAAGCACTAAGTTGGACTGGGGCCATTGACTCCTGGAAAACATTCCAACCAAATGGAAGATGACAAGGAGAAGAATGCACCTGAATTGTTTTGAAAGACTGGGTTTCAAATGTAGAGCAATTAACCTTGTGTTTATAAACACGGCTATTTAAAAGAATGTATGGCTTATTTTCCAGTTAAAATGCCATGTGAATGTGTGAGGCTGAGCTTTGTCAGCTAGAACTAAGTAAACAGGAGAACAGAAGAGCTCAAATGAAATAATTTCTAGTTGAATTAGTTATTTCTGATAATACTGTTTTCTTTTTTTTTTTGTAACTGGAACCAAAAAAAGAAAAAAAAAGTCAAAACAATCTTGATAACTTTTCTTTGCAGGGCTCTTTGCTAGAAATCGCACTGGGGATGAGGGACAGTTATTATAATCAGATGCTAGAAAAGCTACTAAGATGAAGCTCACATTTACTAAGTATTTATAATGTGCTAGCTATTGCAACAGGTCATACTCAGTATCTCATGTAATCTTCCCAAGAAATCTATGAGGTCATGCATGTATTATAAGTAAGTTAAGTTACAAGTGAACAGAGACCCAAAATGACAGTGGCCTAAATAAGGTAGAAGTTTTCTTCTCTGTGACGTAAAAATCTGATGTAAAGTGTTCCAGGGCTGGTGTGGCAACTCCCCGGTGTCAGGGAAACAAGTTTGTTCGTCTACTGGTCTATCATGTGTGCCCTCCGTTCTCTAGTCCTCATGTTCCACATAGCTGCCCCATCTCCAGCCACAACACCTGCAATCCAGCTCAGGAGGAGAAGGGAAACAGCCCCAGAAGTTTCCCACACCACTTTTACCTATGTCCCATTGGTCAGAACTTGGTCACATGGCTATCCATAGCTGCAAGGGAGGTTGCAAAATAGAGTCATTATTTGCTGTAGCCATAAGCACCAGCTAAAACCCAGGCGAGAAAGTATCTTTGGGGATAACAAGCAGTCTTTGCCGCAGGTAAGACTCTATTGTTAATCCTCTCTTGCAGATGAGAAAACGTAGAAGATAGTAACTCAGTCAAGGTCACAGCATTAAGAGGTAATGAACCAAGACTTACAAAATCCTATTTTCTGATATTTTTTCTCATGCACCTTGCATCACACTAAGGTATTAGTTATTAACTTCTGTATGCTGCTCAAAAGAGAGAAATTATACAAAAATGGTGCATTTAGAATTTTACTTTTACACTCAAATCACTGCTTATTTTACCAAATAGAAATTTTTAAAGGTACAGCTATCTGTGTCAGAGACTAGTGTGCAGACTAACAAAAATAGGGCTTTCTCCTTCCACAGGGAATGCGGGCAAACAGGCCAGCCACGCTCATGCCTGGAGGGTTTGTGGGCAGTAAGGCAGTCTTCCTCCTCCATCGGGGGCTCACTGTGACTTTGGCTGCAGCAACTATATCCTTCGCAGAAATTAACCCAAAATGGATTGCAGACCTAAACTTAAAATGTAAAATCTATGTTTAAAAAATAAAAATAAAATAAAATAAAATTATAAAACTCCTAGAAGATAACATAGGCAAAACCTAGACAAATGACCTGGAGTATAGCAATGACTTTTTAGATAAAACACCAAAGGCACAATGCATGAAAGAAATCAGTGATAAGCTGAACTGCATTATAATTAAAAACTTCTGCTCTATGAAAGACAATGTCAAGAGAATTCAAAGATAAGCCACAGACTGGGAGAAAATATTTGCAAAAGATATGTGCAATACAGGACTGTTACCCAAAACATACAAAGAACTCTCAAACTCAACAACAAGAAACAAACAACCTGATTAAAAGATAGGCCAATGATCTTAACAGACACCTTACCAAAGATATGAAGATGGCAAATAAGCACATGACAAGATGCTCCACAGCATGTGTCATCAGGAAAGGCAAATTAAAATAGTGAGGTACCACTACACACCGATTGAAATGGCCAAAATCTGGAACACTGACAACATTAGGTGCTGATGGGGATGTAGAGCAACAGAAACTCCCACTCACTGCTGGTGGGAATGCAAAATGGTGCAGCCACTTTGGAATACAGTCTGGTAGATTTTTATGAAACTAAATATATCCCAGCAATCTGGCTCCTTGGTATTTACTCAAAGGAGCTAAGCACTATATCCCCACAAAAACCTGCTCATGGATGATTCCAACAGCTTTAGTCATAAACTGCCATACATTCAAACAAGGGAATATTACTCAGAACTAGAAAGAAATGAGCTATTAAACCATAAAAAGATACAGAGGACCCTTACTGCATATTACTAAGTGAAAGAAACCAGTCTGAACAGATTCTGTACTGTATGATTCCAACTCTATGGCATTCTGGAAAAGGTGAAAGTTTGGAGACAGTTAGAAACATCAGTGATTTCCAGGGATTATGGCAGAGGGAGGAATGAAAAGGTGGAACACGGAAGATTTTTAGGGCAACAAAAATATTCTGTATGAAACCACAATGATGGATACATGTGTTCAAACCCACAGAATGTACACCACCAAAAGTGAACCCTCATGCCAACAATGGACTTTGGGTGACAATGATGTATCAGTGTAGGTCCATCAATGTACCACTGTTCAAAAGCACCACTGTGGTAGGTGATACTGAAAATGGGGAAGGCTTGGCATATGGTGGCAGGGGTACATGAACAATCTCTGTATCTCCTCACAATTTTGCTGTGATCCTAAAATTGCTCTTAAAAAAGTCTTAACATTCATCTGGCCAAGATAGAGGCATAGGTAGATACACTTTGCCTTCTTGCACAACCAGAAGAACAAAAACAAATTTAAATTCAAAAAATAACCAGAACTCCTAGAAAATCAAACTGTATGGAAGTCTGGCAACCAAGAAGTTAAAGAAGAAACATTCATCCACACTGGTAGGAGGGGTGGAGACAGGCAGCCAGGGTGGAGAGAATGCACAGCAAGGTGGCAGCTGGCCAACCTGGCAAACTGGGCAGTCCCATATTTGTGTGCAGACAAACCAGAAGAAACAAGTGGGGAGAGAGAGACACTGTGCAACCCAGGGTTCCAGCGTGGAGAACTAAAGCCTCAAAATCTCTGACTATAAAAATCTGTGGGGGTTGCAGCAGCGGTAAAAACTCCCAGCCTCACAGAAGAGTCTGTTGGAGAGACCCTCAGGGTCCTGTAACCTACGCAAACCCACCCACCCAGTAATCAGCACCAGAAGGGCCTAATTTGCTTGTAGGTAGCAGGGGAAGTGACTAAAAGCTGAGTGAGAGCCGAGCAAGTGGTATTGTTCCCTGACTCCTCCCCCACAGACAGCGACACAGCATAGCAAGGGGAGTTGCCCTACCCTGACGAATAGCTAAGGCTCTGCCCCTTACAATGTAACAGGCCATCGGAGACAAAAAGAATATGGTCCAATTGAAAGAACAAATCAAAGCTCCAAAAATAGAACTAAGCAACAAAGAGATAGCCAACCTATCAGATGTGGTGTTCAAAACACTGGCAATCAGGATGCTCACAGAAATGGCTGAGTATGGTTGCAAAACAGAGGAAAAAGTGAAGGCTGTGAAAAGTGAAATAAAGGAAAATGTACAGGGAACCAACAGCGAAGGGAAGGAAACCGGGACTCAAATCAACGGGTTGGACCAGAAAGAAGAAACACTCAACCAGAACAGAATGAAGAAACAAGAATTCAAAAAAAATGAGGAGAGGCTTAGGAACCTCTGGGACAGCTTTAAACATTCCATCATCTGAATCATAGGGGTGCCAGAAGGAGAAGAGGAAGAGCAAGAAATTGAAAACTTACTTGAAAAAATAATGGAGAACTTTCCCAATCTGGCAAAGGAAATAGACTTCCAGGAAGCTCAGAGAGTCCCAAAGAAGTTGGACTCAAGAAGGAACACACCAAGGCACATCATAATTACATCACCCAAGATTAAAGATAAGGAGAGAATCTTAAAAGCAGCAAGAGAAAAGGAGACAGCTACCTACAAAGTAGTTCCCATAAGACTATCAGCTGATTTCTCAAAAGAGACCTTGCAGGCAAGAAGAGGCTGGAAAGATGTATTCCAAGTCATGAAAAGCAAGTGGACCTACATCCAAAATTGTTCTATCCAGTGAAGCTGTCATTTAGAGTGGAAGGGCAGATAAAGTGCTTCTCAGATAAGATCAAGTTAAAGGAGTTCATCATCGCCAAGCCCTTATTATATGAAATGTTAAAGGGAGTTATCTAAGAAAAAGAAGATAAAAAATATGAACAGTAAAGTGACAACAAACGAACAACTATCAACAACTAAACCAAAAAAATAAATAAACTCAGCAAATGACTAGAATAGGAACAAAATCACAGAAATGGAGATCTGATGGAGGGTTATCAGTGGGGACAGGGAGAGAGGAGAATGAGCGAAAAGGTACAGGGAATAAGAAGCATGATTGTTAGGTACAAAATAGACAGGGGAAGGTTAAGAATGGTTTAGCAAATGTAGAAGCCAAAGAACTTATATGACCCATGGACATGAACTAAGGGGAGGAATGCTGAGGAGGAACATGGAGGGTAGAGGGGAATAAAGGGGGGAAATGGGACAACTGTAATAGCATAATCAATAATTGATTATATATAATTTTAAAGTCTTAACATTCAGTCAAGGATCCTACTAAAATTTACCTATGTGTATGTTCCTAGGAAGAAGGTCAAAGGCTCTGTACCAAGCCCCCATTCCCATTAAATTATAACTATCGGTAGTCTGGGTGGAAGCTCTCAAATGCCAACATGTCTCAGAATCACCTGGGGGAGCATGGCAAAATTCTAGATATTCACCAACCCTGCTCCCCGCTGCATGGGGCTTGAGATGGGTCCTGGGTCTTTTATGTTTTTTAATTGGGAGTACACATATTAGAGCTGGGAACAGTGAAGCAAGGAAAGACTTAGAATGAAAGAAGCAACAGCAGGCAGCCAAGGTGGGCCTGCTGTCAGCTCACTGGAGAGTCAGAGAATAGGGGGCTCTGGAGACAGGTTCAGGGGTTATCCCAGGACAAGCTGCTGCCGCCACTGCTCCTCTGGCTATAAGTCTCCTGGGGACCCTTAGAGTTTAGGAGATGCAGGCCTGCAGGGAGGGAAGAGGGGAAAAGGAGAGGCATGGTGGGCATGCTCCCTGAGGGAAAGTGCTCTGGATCTTCATTAAGTTTCCCACAAGCTGACAGTAATTGATTTTAAGAAACACCGCATTCTAAGAAATGTTGCCCCACAGGTTTCTTGACATAAGGCTTGTTGGAGAGTGTTTCTAGTGTTGATATTCTCAGGGGTTTCCAGAAAACAAGCAGCCCTCCCTGGCGCTGCAGCCGTCTCAAAGGCTGCAAGGATGGCTGCCCTGTGGTCTAGAAGCCTCTAGATGGCACTGCCCAGCCAGAAACAGAGCCAGCTGAAGGCCCAGGGAAGGAGGGGAGGGGGGCCTCCAATCCCCCAACCTGCCCCAACTGGCTCACACTGGTGGAACGTTCAAGACACATGTCACTGAGTGATGCCTGCACCGATAATGAACAAATGATCATTGGAAGGTCTGAAATTTTCAGTAATGATAGTAGCCAACATTTATTGAAAGCTTGCTGCTTAACACTATTCTAGCCAAATTAGGATCATGCTGTATGTTTTTCATACTCTGAGCATTTTCTCATTTCTTGAAATTTTCTTCAAAAGCATGCTTTATAAAGGCTTCATAGTTTTCCACATAATGAAACTTACGTTTTTAATCAGTCCCTTATCGTGGGGTTTTATATTATTTCTTTCTGTCTTCTACTCCAAATACTACTACATTTCATATTGTTACGTAAGAATCGGCTTCCCCAAACTCTGATTATTCCCTTCATGGTGTTAATGTTGAGAAGTGGACTTTACACAATCAAAAGCTGGGACTGTTTTAAAGATCTTGATACACCCAGCCAACTTATTCGTCAAAAACAGTTTGCCCTCTCAGGAGCTGCATATGCAAAGATACATCATCTCAGACGTCCTGATACAATGGTATCCATTTCTCTTTTCAAATTTATACTCAAAACACAGTATCCCTCCCAATAGGCCAAGGCTGTGGTTCATCCTTGGTTCATCCTTGGTCGCGGCACATACAAGAATCAACCAATGAATGCGTAAATAAGTAGAACATCACATTGATGTTTCTCTCTCCCTAAAAAAATCAATGAATGTTTAAAAAAGAAAAACAAAATACAGTATCTCTTCTGAAAATCACCAAGCAAGGTTGAAACTTTTATTTACATATTGATTGGTCATTTGTATTTCTGCTTATGAAATCTCTCTGCTCATATCTTTTATTTATCCTTTTTGGCATATTACTTTCATATATATATATATATATGTAAATTTCTCCATGTGTATGTAAATAGTAAATTTGTCATACTCCCTTTTTCCTTTCAATTTTATTTATATCGGTAAAGTTTAAATTTATACTCATAATCAAGCTTTTATTTAAAAAATATTGTCCATTACCTTTATCCTTATATATAAATATTTCTACATGTATGCTACAAATATTTGTAGGAAAATACATATATTTTCCTCCAAATTTTAATAATTTGTTTTACATTTAACTCCATAATCTGGGAACTACTTCCTACCCCAAGTAGTCAACTTTCCTGATACCACTTTTTGACTAACCCATCCCTTCCCTGCCATTTTGCGCTATTCCCTGATGGAATGTCCTGTTTTACTTTTGGTGCTAATGCCTAACTTTTAATTACTGCTATTTTATAATGTTTTAATTTCTAATTTTTATTTCAAAATTTCCTTATCTAGTCTCAGTAAATTCTTTCAGCTGAACCTAAATACTTCTGATTCATTTCCAAAAATTCCTTTGGACTTTTATTAGAGCTATGAATTGAGGTTAATTTGAAAAGAATCAACACTCAAGCATGGAGAGAAAAAATGGGTACTTGCAGACATCATTGGAGGCTGCATAAACTGGTCTTTTAGGAAGATAAGTGGATAGTCTCTATCAAACTTTTAAATGCATGTATGCTTTGACCCAGAATTTCCACTTCTTGATACCTAGAAATCTCACACATAATATCAGGTTGGCCAAAAAGTTTGCGTGGTTTTTTTCCGCTAAACAAAAGACACATCATTCATTTTCACCAATCACTTTACTGATTTAGATATTTTGAGTATGTTGGCTATCTCCTGTGTGGTATAACATTGATTATTCTCGATTAATGTCTGGATTTGGTTTGCTTGCCATCAACTTCAACTGGTCTACCTGACCGTGTGGAGCTTTGTCCAGTGAGAAATCACCAGCAAACCACTTTTGACACATTCTATCAGTCACAGCACCTTCTCCATAACACTGCGTAAATCTTTTTCTTTTTGCATTTCAGTTGTATTTTTACCTTTCTTGAAATAATAAAGAATATGCTAAAAACAGTGTATTTTCTTCCATCTTCAATATTACAATGGCTACACAAAAATTCACCGATTTTGATGTTTTTTTAAACGCATGCTGATATGACAGCTGTCACAATACAATCTAACAAAATTGATTTGAATGAATTTAAAGACAACTTAGTGCTACCACAGCCATCTTACAGAAAAGATGGCTTTTTGGTCAACATTTTGGCCAACCCAATACAAAAAAAGATGTTCATTCCATGGCTTTTTACAATAGATAACATAGAAATCACATCATAGAGATCAGCTAATGAATTATGGCATAACCAAATCTGAAATCCTAGCAGCAGGCTGGTCCACATGTACGGAGAAGGAGAGAGATGCTCAACTTAATGTTAAATGAAGAAAAGCAAACTGCTAAACAAATGCCTCGAGCATGATTCCATCTTTTTTTTTTTCTAATTATAGAAAATGATCTAGCCCTGGGCAGGTGGCTCAGCTGGTTGGAGCGCTGTCCTGTAAGTTCAATTCCTGGTCAAGGTACATGCCTAGGCTGCAGGTTTGATCCCTGGTCCGGGCATGTACAGCAGGCAACTGATGTTTCTCTCTCGCCCTCTCTACCCCTTCCTCTCTCTCTAAAATCAATAAACATACTCTCAGGTGAGGATTTTAAAAAAAGAAAGAAAATGGCTAGCAAAGGCTTTCTGGTAAAGACTAGACAATAAATATTTTGGGCTTTGTGAACCATAAGGTCTCTGCCACTGTCAATATGTAAACACAAGTGTAAATGAAACTTTATTTACAAGACCAGGCAAAAGGCTGAATTTGGCTCTCAGGTTATAGTTTGCTAACTCTCATCCAGAAAGAAAGTTACCAAAATTTTATCAGAGGTTGCCTCTGCGAAAGAACGAGAATTGGGGTTTTGGGGGCAGAAGGGGCTATTAGTTCTGTTATACATGAGGATGCTTCCTTATGGTATTTATCTACCTTATCATTAAATAAATACTTATATAATGCCTATTATATGGCAAATGTTCTAACTTTATAAATAGTAGGTAATTAAATTCATTTCAGCCTTATAACAACTCAAAATATAAACTATCATGATCCACATCTTCAAGATAAGGAAACTGAAGCACAGAAAGGCTAAGTAGGTTTGCTCGAGGTCACATCAGTGGCGGAGCCAGGATGCAAACCCAGCAGCCTATGTGCAGAGACTGCACATCAGAATAATTTTAGTCCTGCTGTGTCAGGTTTTTTTAATAGTGGGCTTTAATATTCTAAACCCACTACTTTATTAAAAAGTTCCACTTTTATACTAAAGAAAAAGCATGAGTGGAAAAAGAAGCCATTTTCTCTTTATGCTGAGACCACAAAACACCACCATTTAACTGAAATGAATAAAAAGCAAAGTTAAACGCATAGATGATGCCAAATATCACACTTCCCAGTGGAGTAAAAGTTCCAGGGAAACAAGCATGTTCCTTGATCAGGAAATCAAAGTTACACAAAAGAGAATCCAGCTTTCAGACAGGCAAAATCCCAAGTCTGAGTCCCAGCTGGGCATCTCCAGACACATCAGCCAACCTCTCTAAGCCAACAGCTTCTCCACTGGCAAAACAGGCACATGCGTTCACATGCCTCAGGGTTTGCCGTGACCATGCAATGGGATTTGCATGCAAAGCATTCAAGAGCCAGTTGAGAAATGGACATTACATAAATTCCTGCACAATTGGAGGACTTCCTGTTTGTCTCCTAGAGGCCAGAGACTGCTTTGCCCGCAGCTATGGTTTCGTCTCCTGGCAAAGACTAAGGGAAGGATTATAGTCACAAGGACCTAAAAGGGGACTTTGTTTTAAAAGATTTTATTATTTATTTTTAGACAGAGGGGAAGGGAGGGATGGAGTGAAACATCGATGTGTGGTTGCTTCTTGTGCGCCCCCCACTGGGGACCTGGCCTACAACCCAGGCATGTGTCCTGACTAGGACTCGAACCAGTGCCCCTTTGGTTCCCAGACCAGTGCTCAATCCACTGAGCCACACCAGACAGGGCTAAAAAGGGACTTCTGAGGCAAAGCTCTGATGTGCAGGCCCAAGGCACCACAAGAACTCCATCTGGTAGTTTGGGAATGGAGGAAGTTAAGGGGTAGGATAGCAGGACCTAAACTCTGAGAGTACGTATCTGCAAGTTATAGTTCACTGATTCCTGGGTACCCAACCCAGGAGACCACAAATCCAGGATTGGCAAGGGCCCATTTTAGAGGTGGGTAAGTTGAGGCCGAAAAAGCTGCATCACTGGTTCTGAAGGAGCCTGGAAAGGCAGCCACCTGTTCTTCCAAGCAGTCTGATTCAAGAAATGCCAAAGCCAGTCCCAAATATAGAATGTGCTGGTTGGGCCAACAGGGTCTCTTTGAACAGATGAAATTAGGTGTCCGTAAGTGGATACGCATTCTGAAATTCACTGTCATCTCAGGACTGCTAGTTTCAGTCATGTATCTGACCACACCCCCACCACTCACAGGGAGTTTTCATAATTAGCCTGAGGTATTGTTATCCAGTTGGTTAGAAGCAGCTAAGGCCCAGGCCAGGCAAAGAATTCAACAAGATTAGCAAATAAGACCCAGCAGTGTGGATCCTTCCAAAAAGGCCTAGCAACTGGATTGAGTGTGAGCGGGAAGGTGTTCCTCAGAGGAAAAGGACTGCAAAGTCTGGCAGCAGTCCCTGGGTTCAGATCTTGACTCTGGATTTCTAGAACCATTCATCAACACCCCAATCCTTACCAGGAACCGCCCCCCACCCACCCCCCACTGACAAGCCCTGACCTGGGAAACTGTCCCTTTAACCTTGAAGACTTTGGTGGGCAGGTCCAGCCATTTCCACAGCACTGACTCCAACACATTTCTGTCTTCCCAATGCCAGGCCCAAACAGGAAGTGAGTCACCACAGGAGAATGCATGGCTCCCAGACTTAGGCAGGCTCTCAAGGCCAAACATAGAGCCCCACACTGTGGGCGTCAGACCTGTGTGGGGTGCTCAACTGACTTGAGCATTTTCAGCATCGACTTGCATCACTGACTAGCATGCAACTAGAGAAAGTTTCAATCTACGTTCATCTGAGCTGACCAGGTCAGGCAGGTCACATGCATCTTTGGGTCACTGGCCAGGGCCCCAAACAAGAGGTTATTAAACACACACTCAGGCAGCTAAATGATTTATGTGCTCACAACCCTGAGGCAGTTATTTTTGTCATTCTTACTTTTCAGATGAGCAAACTGAGGCTCAGTTTAGGGTAACTTGCCCCAGGTCCTACCACCCACACTCCCCAATCCTCTTGAATTAGAAGCCACAGATCCTGGTTCGGCCACCCCCTTAACCTTTCGGTGCTTCTGTCTTCTCATCTGTAAAATCAGGTCCCCTCATCCCTTCAAAACCTATTTACTAGATGTCTACTTGGTGACGGGCAGAAAAACAGGCTCAAGAGTGAACAACACCCAGAGACTCCAGGAAACGTTGACTAAAACAAAAGTACACCAGTCAATACAATCGCTACAAGACATAGTGAAAAACAAAGAGGAGAGAGAAAAATGCAGGAGGGGTAGTCCAAGGAGACGACACGGAAGACAAAAAGTGGCCCTGGACAGGTGCCTCAGTTGGTTGGATCATCGTTCCAAACACCAGAAGGTTGTAGGTTCAATCCCCAGTCACATACAGGAGGCAGTTGATCAAGATTTCCCCCTCCCTCTTCCTCTCCAAAATCAATACACACAATCTCAGGTGAGAGTTAAAAAAATAAGAGTGGACAGCCTTTTCAAATAAATGGGCAGAAAAGCATCCCAGGGTTCATAAACCAAAACTTGCAGCTGGACTAAACATTTCCAAGGAGAGGCCTCTTAAGGTTTCAGCGGGGTGGCCCCCAGACCCTGCAGGGTCATGCCCTGGAAGGGAAATCCTCATTTCTGGTACCAAGAATGCCAGCTGGGGTGACAGCAGACATGGCCCAGGCCCTAGTCCTCCCTTGCCGCAGACAGCGCCAGCTCCACTCTCAGGTGCTGGAAGTAACCTTCTCTCTGCCTTTAAGGAGCCTCCCCCACTGCTAGGCTAGGAGCCTCTGCAAGGATGTAAACAATTGTCTGGCTGGTGACTCTACTGGCAGCTACCCATGCTCAGGGATGTCATTGGTCTAACTTACACGGTGGTGCCAAGCCCACTGCATCGTGGACTCAACAGCTGACTCAGGAGTCAATTTATTTATTTTTGAAGATTTTATTTCTAGAGAAGGGAAGAGAGGGAGAAATGAGGGCAACTTCAACGTGTGAAAGAAACATCCATCAGTTGTCTCTCACACACCGTCCTGCAACCTAGGCATGTACCATGACTGGGAATTGAACTGAAGACCTTTTGGTTCTCAGGCCAGCACTCAATCCACTGAGCCACACCAGCCAGGGCAGAAGTCGATTTAAAACAGGGTTATCACCAGGCCACTCTCATTACCCAGATGCCGGGTCCCGAGCACCTTACAGGATCCCACCTGTTGTTCTCATGTTGCATGTGATTGTGAGCTACCTGAAACAGACATTTCTGGTGCAGGAAATGTTACCAAGGCCATTTCTGGTGACATTCCCCACACCTCAGCACACTCCTCCCCCAGAACACCCTCCTTCAGTCTGGGGACAGCCTCCAACTTGAGTTGCCACTTACCAGCCTTGGGACAACATTGCAACCACTTCAAGTCCACCTTGGAAAAACGGAGAGAATACTCTTGAAGCCACTTTCTTGTAGCTAGGATTAAGAATTTAGAGCTCGCCCTGACCAGTGTTGGAACATCGTCTTGAAACTCAAAGGTTGCAGGTTTCATCCCCAGTCTGGGAATGTACAGGAGGCAACCAATCCATGCTTCTCTTTCAACAAAAGAAAAGGCCTCAGGTGAGGAATAAAAAAAGTAATAATACTTAAGAATGTAGTGCTCACCTTGAGCCAGGTGCCCTTAGGTATTACCTCATTCCATACTCACAAACAACCCTCTTCACAGATGAGGATACTGACATCCTAATGAGGAGGCTCTACGACCTCCAAGTAGAGCAGCAGTGAGGGAGCCACAAGAGCCCATGACATGCCCTGCGCCGCGCAGAGCAGCAGCCACAAAGCCAGGCAATGACGTAGTCCTCCGATAAACGAAGACAACAGTACCTACCTGACAGCAGGATGAGCTTGCAGATCTTCAGACCTTGTTCATGAAAACATTCACTACATAATAAAAGATGCAGATCTGCACAGGCTGGTCAGGGAAAAAACGCTGACTACTTTAAGTGAAAATAAAAGTGCACTTCAGAGTGTATGTGACTGCTTTTGTAGATTTTCGGGAATACGCATGTAGGTCCACATAAGTAGTTTCAAAGCGCACCCAGTAATTCCTGACAAGGTAGAGCGATGTGGGCTCTGTGGGGATGTGGGTGAGTGCACCCCACCCTTTTGGAATTGCTCCTCCTCTAACAGGATTTCAAGTGCAGTTAATGCAGGGACCAATATTGTCCAGATCCAAGGACCTTCCCATTCTCTGATGAGTCCTCAAACTCAACCTTGACCCCTCCCACTTCCCTCGTAGTAGCCAGCCACACACCCCCAGGCTCACCTGCATGCACGATGACATCCACCAGAAGAGACTGCTCAGGAACACTTTCACCTTGAACTCTTAACAATTTTCCCTAAAGTGCATGTATTTATTATCAATGTAGGTTTCGAAATGTAAAGAGGTAACGAAATGATAGGACTTAGATCCATTTTTTTAAATCTTTAATCGGCCTTTAAAAAGAAAAAAGATAACCCTGTTTCCAACCCGACCTTTGGATTTAGTATGTGTAAGTGGGAAGTCCAAGAAACTGTATTTTAAACTTTTGCCACAGTGACCAGCACCACCAAATGCAGGAGACTCTTCTGGTGAGCCAGGATTCACCACACTCTGGGGCCTTGTGGGTCTACTTCCTCCTGCCAATCCTAAAAACATGTTGCCCACTGCCCCATGCCCTGATCACGAGCCTGAAGTCACACTACCCCATGCCCTGGTCACATCAATTTCCTCAAAGTCTGAGGAACTAAAAGCAGATGGGCAGGCAGCCCAGGGGGAGGGGCGCAGGCCTCCAGCAACACCAACTGCCCTCAGCCTCAGGGCCAACCAAGGAAGCCCTGAGCCATTGGCCATCTGCCCAGGAAAAACCTGGAAAGACCCAAAGCAACATTCCCCTCCAATTGCTCTGCAGAATGCAGCACACAGGTCCTTGGACAGTGGGTCTTTACTGGAGGAGCTGGTGCCTGGTCCCACCCCATTAAGTCCCAGAGTTTGTCTGCGCTCATTCTGATTCTGTGCATACAAGTTTGAGAACACTGGAGGGAAAAGGAAGTGGAGGGAACTAGCTAGTGTAAGACGCAGGAGAGCTCCTCTCACTCTGAGAAGGGAATTTTATCCACCCAATGAAGGTGATCACACTTAATGACTGACATTAGTGCTTACCACGTGCCAGCCATCATCCCAGGCATCTTCATCTCAGCAGACCTGAGGCAGGGCTCCACTACACCTCACCAACCCCCGGAAGTCCTGCTCTTAACCACCATACGCTGGTGCTTCTTTGACAGACTGTGAGGTTCCATGAGGAAAAATAGGGACTTTTCATGAAAACTGAAAATATTTCTTCAAGCCACCATTTCTCTACTCACTCATTCAAGAAATGTCCGAGTACCTACTCGGTGCTGGGTGCGGTCATCCAGAGTGCCAGGTTTATAAACTGGTTGTGGAATAGATGCAGTAGTTAATACACAGCATACTGTTCAACGAAACAGCAAGGAACTATCAAGGGCAGTGCACTAGACACAGTAAGAACGGCTCCCCACAGTTTGTCTTACTTATACGGTGGATGTGTCTTTCCACATGAGGTCTTGATGGGAGGTTATCTCTGTGGACCACAGTCCAAACCATTTGAGAAACACTGAAATGGGCTAGAGATAAACCTTAATATACAGAATGTAATTGTGTTAGCAAACAGGTCTATATATTTATGTTAACCTAAGAAGCCTCAAACAGCAAATCAGTACTTGTCAGCTACCAATTTCTAGATGCATCTTGAAATCAACACTGCCATTGAGGTTATGACAGTCACCTTCGAAGATGAGATCGGAACGCCATCCACCTCCTTTCATGGCACTCAAGGGACAATGTGGGAAAATGTTCCCTCTCCCCACAGAAATTCCAGCTCTGGCAACGCCACTCCTGAGGAATATCAATGGCCTGAAAATGCTTTCTTCGATCTCAGCAGTGGCAGTGGCACATACCCTAGTGCATTCATTGAGAAAGTCATCTGGAGTACAAATCCACTTGGCTTGGCCCTCAGGTGTTGAAAGCAGCCCAGGGAATCCAGGAGTGGCGGGCTGACCCCAGGCCCCCCAATCCTTTCTCAGTCAGGCTACGGAACACTTTTCTCAGCCTACTGAGCCATGCTTGCTGTTAAAGCTGGATAAACAGTAGGACAACCTCTGAACCTCTCAAAGGCAGTTCCATAGATGGATTAAACAGTAGAACAACCCCTGAATACTTTTGGCAGCTCAGAGAACACACTTACCGGACCCGAAAGGAAGGAATGCCACAGCTCTTACTACCAAGTGCAGTTTTGCTGTGACAGAGGGCTGCATCAAAGCCCTTGCAGCACATGGCAAAAACACCTCAACTTGGGTCCAAAAAGCATGGCTCCCTGATCTGAGGATTAAGAACTAATGAAGTTAGGCTGCCTGTACTTGGTGGTCTGTGGCATCTCCCTGGCAGGCAGTCAATTCAACCTGTCTGAAAAATAGGATCTCACTCCCACATAGATAAGCCTTCACAGCAAAGAAACATCATGTTTGGTACCTAACGCCCCCAGGTTTCAAACAGCACCAGAACAAGGTGAAATCAAAGTTGCCATCTCCCAAAATGACTTTCATCACTAAAGAGTATTATCTAGCACTAACTCCTAAATTACCACCAATCAACCAGCATATTTTAATGGCTACATACATGACTGATAAACATAGAAAACAATTTGGAGGATTACTCTCCAAAACTATTGTTTTTACCTTTGCAGAGAGGGTGAAGGCAGAGGACAAGTTAAAAGGGCCTTCATACTAATTGTCTCACACTTTACAGAAATGGTGTGTGTTAATTTTTCAGTGGAACATTTTTTAAAACTATCAGCCATTCCAGAGCCCTTGGGGGCTCTACGGATGGGAGGCAGATTACAAACATAGATATAAATTATCCAAAAAATTCAAGTCACTAAGCTTCATGTCATTTTATTCTATTATATCTATTTCCCAGATGACAAAACTGAGCCCAAAGAGGCCCAGGTTCCAATACACAGTAATAGTGGGGCCAGCAGTCAAATCCACATCATTTCAAGCAAAGATTCTTTCTCCTTATGACAGGGAAAAAAGCAAATGGAAATGTAAGCTCACCTCTGCCTGCAAGTAGTACAGATAGTCAACACTGGCTAAGACAAGGGAAAAGGCACTCTTGTCACCGTGCTCGTAGTGTTAACTATTCCTTGCAGAAGAACCCACCAATGTCTTAAATACGAATTCCTTTGGTCCTTGCCAGTGCAGCTCAGTTCAGTTGGTGGAAGCACCATCCCATACACCAAAAGGTTGGCGGTTCGATTCTAACCCGTTTGGGAGGCAAACAATCAACGTTTCTCTCTCATATGGATGTTTTTTCTCCCTCTCTAAAATCAATAAATAGCTTTTTAAAAAAATTTAACTGTGTACATGGCTTATAATTCTAAATATGAATTCCTCTGAACAAGCAATTTTACCTGCAGAAATTTACCCTACAGAAACCTAAAAAAACTAGAATATTCACCACTGTACTATTATGAAAAACTGTGACTCCATGAAGGCCCACCCATACAATAGCATATTACTTGGTCATAGAACACCACCATATATATATTCTGATGTACAAAAATCTATATACACCACAAGCTGTTATGTGCTTAATTTTTGCAGTTTTAGATGTTCTTTAGAGAATTCCATCCATACAAATAAAATAAGGGGCTACTGGAAACTTGGAATAGTATCAATGAAACTTCCGTTTGGCTGAGGGCTACAAATTTGTGTTTAACCTGCAAAACCCTCTCAAATCATAGGCTGCTACCTGCTGAACTTGACAGAGAACATGTACGTCCCATCCCAGGAACTAAAACCCTGGATCTCACTACATCAAATGCATCGGTCCAACATACAGAATAACAGCCATAATACTCTCCCCACTAAAACATCACACACCCCAGAAACATTCCAGTGGGGAGTCTGTAAGCTAGTCTTAGGTGGTAATGTCATCTGAACTAATCAAAGTTGTAACGGCTTTCAAAGGGGATAGGGGGTGGGAGTTGGGAGGTGGGCAGGCACTATAAACATCTAATCAGAACAATCTAACGAATCTTAATTTCTTTTAACTTTAATAAATAGGCTTTTTCGAATCTTGTTTAGAGGAACCTTCCAAGTCACTCCATTCCAAGAGGACAGAGTATCTTTCTGAAGATGTCCAACCTCATCACTACACACCTAATAATCAACCTAATAGACAGACACAGCCGTATGAAATAAAATGAAATAAAATGCAATGAGATTAATTTACTAACATAGTCACTACACCTCTCAAAAAACTTAGGCAGTAATCATACCAAAAATTTAATGATTTGTTCGTAACATTCTAAAATTAACTGTGCCATCCCTGTCCCCAACTAATGACCACATTTCCAATCATCTCTTGGCATCATGCATCTTCACTGCAGAGATGGTTCACTTCATGGTCAGATCTTGGCCATCCCCTACTATACAGGAAGCTAGCCAACTTTCACTGCTGTAGGGAAACCGATAAGGCCCAAAGCCACAGTTACTCAAATATGATGAGTTCCAATAGCCCTTAGGGGAAAAAAATGTAGAAAGCTAGTTCTTTTTTAAAAGCCTGGACTTCATTTGATTATAACAAAGAGTTATTCAGGTGTGATGACCAAAACAAAACTGCAGACAAGCCCCATAGTTTTTTGTTTTTTATAATTATTTATTCATCGAATGATTTACGGTGTGTACCACTACTCCAGTTGGGTAAACCACATTTAAGAATTTGACTGTAGGACTTTAGGTTCAGCCAAATATTTTCCATTATTTTCGCTCTGTAAAATACCAGACATTATAATTAAGTTTTTAATGCTTCAGCCATGCTCAGAACAACTGCAGTGTAAGTATGACTTCAATCCACTCATGCCAAGTTAGGATGACAGGAACAGAAGTAATGAGCTATGAAGTCTAAAAGAATCAGAGAATCTACCTTATGATGAAAACAGGTTCTGTTCCCCAAAAGCAAAGTAATAAGTTTTAAAATTCAGCCTACAATGTTCTCAAGAGACTGAAAAAAAAAATTTATTTAAAAAAAGTACCACACAAATATGCAACCTTCCATGATTTGTTTTGCATCTAAAATGGTACAAAGAAAAGGTTCAAAAATCTAGCAGTCAGAACTTTTCCTAAGAGAAATCATTTCCCTTTCTATTCTTATTTGTCAGGGTTAATCTGCGTTCAGGTGGTACAAGGGAGAAAGAACAATGGGATGGAAAAGGAAGAAGGGAGTTACAAGTGATTAAATACAATGGAAAAAATTAACGAATGCTCAAGTTTTCAAAAAGTTTAATGCAGCCAATAAGGCATATAAATTGTGTTCTGGCAGACAGCAACACCTGCTTTCTCTTACCAAAGAAAATGGCACGTTTTACCAAAATTTGACAATTGAGAGTAAAGGGTACTGAGATTAAGCATCAGAGCACCAACTAAAACAACCCCCCCCCCCAAAATTGCCACTCAACTTGGAAAGAGGAACTAGAACCAAGGTATAAAGGGGAGATTACATATGTGTTCCTCAATCTCAAAAAATCCTTTAGAAGGCGTTCTAGCCAATTGTGAGCAACACATCACACCACCAAACCCCAGTTCCAGAACCTAAATTTACAACGACAGAAAACACAGATAACTCCAACTGCATTTCTTACTACAGTCCAAAGTGCAGCTTGCAAGTATTCCTAATATAGAGGAGGCTTGTCCATTTCAGGTAAAATGATAGACTGCTGTAATTCTTCCTGCTATAATATTCAAATAAAAATGATCCACTTTTGCCAAAATTTAGAAATACCTCTTTCATTCCTGTAGTATGAAATTGACTTTAAATAAAGGTTTCATATATGATTGCAGAACTTTAGTTCACACATTTCTAACGTTCTATTCACATCCCACCCAGTCCATGAATATTATGGCTAACTTAGCAAAGTTTCTTCACATAAAGGTATTATTAAATGTCTGGGGAAACTGCAAACTTTAACAAAGTGCTGTGAGTAAATTACTGAAAAAAATCCTTACATTGGATTTGCAATGGTCTTTTAAGGATAAAAATAGAAAGTAACTGATATTGGACTACAAATTTGCAAGGAAACATTTTTCACTGTCCTACTTGATATATATTATATAATAATATGATAGAATAAATTACAGTACCTGGCAGGCTGACATCAGTTCTTCATCTAGAAAAAGACTATCATTCAGTTGAAGGTATTAAAAATGAAGATGAAACATGCTCTAAAACATAGTAGCTACAAGAGGTCTTATATTTACCCAAAAGAGAAATATAGTGGGAATTTTTATTTATGTCTACCTAATATCTAGAGAACCTCCATGCGATTCCATCTTTTCCAGAATGAGAATCCAAACAGCACTTTTTGAGAGGGACTGGAGAGTTGGGTTTTGCTATTTAAGTTGTAATCATATTATAAGCAGATAAAAGACCTTTTCTTACCTGCCACCCATTCCAATGGAAACTGCACAAAGTAGGGCACTCATGAGAAATGTAAAGCGTAACAGAAAGACTGGAATACCTACCCTCCCACCATCCATCTCCCTCTCATGAATACCAAACCAGAGGAAGCCCACTCTTAAAGTTCATGACCTCTCTACTTTAGGCCACCTTGAGTACAGTCTACATGTTTACATTTACCTTAAGTATAGTACCCTGCATGGGAAGCAGTACTTGTCTTAAAACTGGAGTTTAAGCCTACAGGGTTAATCTGGGGGCAATTTAATATTATTGCTACTTTTAGAGCACTAACACACACGAAGTGAATCCAATAAAGTTCTTTGTATTGATTCAGTATTAAGTATTAATTGCATGACCATCATAGCACCTCTTTTACATCACACAATCACCAGAATTTGCAACTGCTGTGAAAACTAAAAACAGCACAGTTCAATGATTAGAAGTTGCACACTGTTACTATATAGAAACCAGGTGCATGATACAGTGCTGCTGTGCAAAAAATGGAAGCCTGCAGATTTGACGAGGAAGCCAAATCATGTGTTTTAGACAATTTTAGGAACCTGGCAATACTGTTGAAGCAAAATACTCAACACAGCAGGAAATTTTTTTTTTAAAAAAAGCATTCTATAACCAAATAAACATCTGATATTTCCTTTCCCTTTGAGAATAAATACAGTTAAGGTCACTTTTAGCCTTGGAACGGATATATGTTTGCCTATGATGATCTTGCTAAACGACTACACAATATCTGATGTCCTCTGCTAGGATTATAATTTTAAGAAAGCCATAGTTACAAGAGGCATCTACTGTAAATACCTAGAACTTCCATTTATGGCAACCACTATAGAATTCACTTGTCTTAAACAGTGAACAAGGAAAGATGGCCTCATGTTTCCTTTGCAATAATAGTATATGTTGAGGATCAAGTGGCTTTCAAGCAGCATGGTGGGTGTGAAAATGTTTTCAGTTTAGATCATTCTGTTGCGTTTATGGGTTGGTGAGTCTGTAATGACATCGCCACACTGGGCTGAGGTACGCTTTCTAGTTCCACCATTGTCCAAGTGGAGTGCCATTTCTTCTGATATGAAAGTGTTCAAATCGACATCATGGAGTCCATTTCTCCTTCGACTAGCATTCGATCCACTGCTTACATGTGTAGGAGAGCCTGGGGTACTCGAACGCACGCTTATACTAGCCATTGCACCACTAAGACCTAGGAAGAAGAAAAAAGGTTTTAGAGTTGCTCAATTATTCAACCCTTTTGAAAGCAATCCACTTTACTTTCAATGTTCATAGTGTCAAAGGATGTCTATTTTCTTTGTAAGGGGTCCCCAGGGAGCAGGTAAGCTTTATTTTGGAAAGAGGAATTGTCTGGCTTTGATATATGAGATGCTTTATTGGTAATACTACCAATTTTTACAATACTGGGCAAACACCGTGCTAGGTGTACAAACAGATTGTGAAATACTCCCATTTACTTCTTGGCTAGGTAATGCAATTTACAGCTGAAAATAGAAGGAACCTGTTTTAAACAATTTTGGTTATCAAAAGTCACCATTCTGACAGAGCCTCTGAGGTGTCTGTGGGTGTAGGTGAGGGTGAGTGTGTGCTCACATGAACATAGGGGAGCAGGCAATCATTTCCAGGCCTGAGTGGGCTTGTTCCAACACCCCCTCTAGATAAGGTGACTTTATAATTTACCCTCCAAAACAATACACTATTAAACCCCAAAAAAGGACCACTACTATAAATTATGCTGGGAGATCAAGTACAAGATGAATCTGACCTACAAAAATCAGGCTGCCTGATCACCCAAGGTCTGGACTCTATTTGGGAGATATGCCCCCGCTTAGAACAGCCTAACTCATTATCATCTGTAATTTTTGAGAGAAGAAAGGGCAAGAGTGGCATAAAAAATCCTGCTTCTTTGCTTGCATGGTAAGTTATTAAATCCAGAATAGACCCAGCATTCATGGCTGAACACTCAATTCCTTACACTCTTGAACAGTTAAGGAAGCCAACGTGTCCCTACTCCTAAATGTCCAGGATAAACCTGTTTAAAAGGAATGAGTGAGGCAAAGAAACATAAATCATAGCACTGAATTAAAAACCTAATGTCACTGACAATGGACTTTCCCTCTCATGAATTTCCCCTTATGCTCTTCTAGCCTCACACAGGGATTTTGTTATTGCTTGATTAAATTTATATAACATTATATAGCATAATCAGTATTTCCAAAGAATAGGATTTCAAATGAGCTTAGAGGTTGGTTTCATAGGAGCCTGTTCTAATTTTATGCTCTGTAAATGATTTAAACGTGAACATTAAGTTGAAAAAGAATTCTGCTTCCTACTATTCCAAATCTATTAAAATTCCTTTTGACATTGTTCTCACCCTACAAATACTCTGACCACTCTCAAACCCACAGCTTCAACCCATTTGCTGATCACGTTCTACAGCCCACACCACTCTTCTCAACTGCTCTAACCAACCTGTCCCCTCACTGCTCCCCCTGTAGAAAATGCATCCACCCTTCCCACTGATGGCCAGAGGAAAGCTGTTCATGTCCCTTTTAAGCTCTAAATGCTTTTCCAAGGCTGGCACCTATTAAAAAAATAAAATACAAAGACTAATATTGGAGTACTTCCTGTATCAGTACATTAAGTACTTTTCAATGTCATCCTCAAAATAACCCTATGACATCTGCATTACCTCCATTTTGTACATGAAAAATCAAGATTAAGTAAGCCACCCAAGGTCACACAGCTAGTAAGAAAGAGCTGGGACTCAAACTCAAGCCAATTATATAGCCCCTCTTAAAGTCAAAATTATTTTTAATGGAAGTGGCTTTAGGGTCTAGGGCCTGGCATGCCTTAGATTCCGTTTCTTTCAACAGTTAACCCCCCCTTCCTGCCTTCTTCACTCCCCCCCTCCACCCCCCAAGACTGAATCCTAACTACCTGTTATCAGGTAATTTCCAGTTCCTTAAAATGGCTGGGCCTGAGCCTCCCTTCTAACACCTCCTCCCCTGAGTCCTTCTATCCTGGTTTTCCTACCTCTCCTGTTTAGTCTCTTGCTGTCTCCTCTTCCCTCCTGCTTCAAACTCTCCGCTCCTTGCTTTGTAGCCTTTGCAGGTATCTCTTCTGCCCAACAAGTTGGTATAACCCAGGCTGACCCCTTTGATTACCCATCTTTTTCCAAAATCGGTGCCACAAAAGCAGGTATTTCCCCTGAGCTCAAAGTCCTACCCATTTCTCTAACTGCCCGGATATCTCAAACTTAACATTTTCATAAAGAACTTCATTCCTTCTTCCCTGGCCCAAACAGGTTTATTAAAAATAATTAAAAGGAAGGGGAAGGAGCACCTCAGGCTCATTTATCCGCAATAGCACAGTACAATCATTAGACTCTTCCTCAACAGTCTTTTCATCTCTACCTAATGAATTTAACACAGTATCTGGCACGTAGCATTCACTGAATTCTGAGAAAATAATAATGCTTCAAAGTCCTATTCAGTATTTTGAAACCCACTGAAGTACAAGGCTGTTTATTTACCTAATACCAGAAAATAAACTCAGGTAGCTCCCTTCACTTAAAGCTCTGCCATCAAGTTAATGCAGTTTATTCCCAAGCTGGCAATTTTTTAAATTCTTCACCAAGTCTGTAAACTCGAGAGCTGTACCTTCCTTTCTAATCTCAAAGCTCGCAACATACTAAAAAGGTGTCCACGTACTCTAAACAATAACCTTTTCATACTTGTTTCATAATGCAGGTTTCATAATTTGGACCTTCAGCAAAAAACTGGGCTACTTCAGTAATTAAACTCAGGATGCCCTTTATCATTTGAAACCACAAAAAAAGAGAAAGAAAACACACCTCATGAAACCCCACCCCAATGCCCTTTGTAAGGTAGAAGGTTCCAGGGCAGTGAGCTTTAACACCTAATGACAAACACCCAAGACTCGTAAGTCACTCCATCAGAAGTGAACAGGCATACCAACTGCCATTCTCCATTAAAAAGATGAAAGTAATCCATTTGAATTTGAAAACTCCCCAGTAACTTCTGTAAAATCACAATTTTTTTTTGTCGGATATATGACATGGGGTTTAGTTTGACAGCTAAAGTAAAATCACAATTGCAACATTTCCTACTTATTATCTACTCTCAACAGTGAGGTTTCTTTTCAAAGTTTAACTATCTAATCCTCCCCAAAGACTTTTCAGGTGTAAAAAAAATTAAGATTAACAACCAAAAATATGTGTATTTTAAACAGCCCAAATTTTATTTAATAAACCAATGACAGCTACTAGAAGATGCTTTAGGAAACCTTACTAAGCCACATGAACAATCAGGCCTATACAAGTACAGAGAATCTACACATGCTTCAGAACTAAAAATGAAGTTGTATAGCCCATGGGCATACAACTTAATTTCTACCAAAAACACACTTTTTCAAAAGGACTATGGGAATATCAATTGACAAAAGCAATAGCACAGGTAGTATGATTAGACAGAAAAGTCTCAATTTCTTAATACAAGGTAAATTTTATCAGTTTTAAAGTTTCTGCATCCATTTTAAATGATTAGTGAAGGAGTGAGGAAAAAAGATCAGGAGAATGTAATCATACTTTGGAGGAAAAAGAAAGCTCCCACTGGAGCTAAAACAAAGTTACAAGTCCAGGTTATAAGAATCTAGGTTACACGGTAAATTGTTAAAGGTAGCACTATTTTTCTCATACCAAGTTCATGCTTAGTACAGTAAGAAAATCCTGTTTTGAAAATTATATGTGATTCCAGCTTACCAACACATGGTCATGTCACATATAGGCAGAGAAAGAGCAAACGTAGAACCAATCCACCTCCTTCCTCCTCCACACAGCAGCCCCTGGCCTGGAAGCCACATCTACACTCTCTACTTGCTTTCCATCTCTGCACCCCACTCCACCCACCATCCCACCCCCAACCCCCCAGACTTATGAGAACAAGGCAGATTGTTAGTACTGTCGATCCGATCGGCACAGGTTCAGGACCCCCTGCAGATCTGCTCCACCAGTTTTCTCATCTCCAGTAGAAAGGGGGAATTTGACATCCACACAACTTGAACCAAGTGATTAACATCCTGCCTGACCCCTAAGAAACTGGTATGCTTGCATTTGAAATGAATTGCACTATTCAAATGGATAGCCCTCCCTTTTCACCAAGTTGTGTTCTGAGGTTTTAATCAAGAAGCACTTGTGTGTAAATGTGGTGTTTCAAATGCACCAGGGGGAGGTTCAATCATTGAAAAAGAAATTCTACTAGGAAGATTTCCATTAAGTTGAAGTAGATACCACTCCCCACCCCAATCTGTAAATTGTAATACTGAACTTTTATTGAAGCAAAGCACACTAAATCAAACCAATTACAAAGATACATGTGTCAAACCAAGAAAACATTTTCAGTTATGCTCACAGCCCAAAATGCTTTCAATTTTTCAAAGACAATTTTAATGCCATGGGGAAAATGCTCATGTTAAAATGAAAAAAGCAAGATACAGTACCATATAATGCAGCATGATCTCCACTATAAAATAACTTTAATATTTATACATTTGGGAAAAAAAAGTCTGGAAGAAAATTCACCAAACATTGAACTGCAGTTATCTTTGTATAGTTGGATAACAGGATACTAAAGTTTTACTTTTAGGAAATTTTCAAATTTTCCAAGAAATTAGTATTCATAAATCAGAAAACTAGTAAAAAAAAAAAAAAAATTAAACTCAAATGTTAAACTGTATCGTAACTACCAATGGATTTTTAAGTAAGTACCAGGTGAGTAAACTGGCTTTGAGGCATGGTTATGCTACATGGACTTCTTTCTTACTTTAATGAAAAGAAAAAAAAAAAAAAGTCCAACAACATTTTATTGCAAGTTCAAAACAATTCTGTACCACTGATGTTTAAAGCTTTAGTTAAGTCCTACATCCCCCAGAAAGTTCAGCAGCTGACATGCAACCTCAATTTTTTCATAAAAAATTTTAATGCTATTTTAAATTGCCTTAATTGTCCTTGTTCTCAGAAGCTAGTCTGAACAAAGGGCATAATTTAGAAATTCCAGCCTTCGGAGAACTTTTGATTCAAGAATATCCTTTGAAATAATCAACTTCAATCAATTAAGAAATGAGACTGCTTTGGTGCATTAATCTCTTACATCTTCATTTCCAAGTAAGTTTTTAAAACATTTTACTGTTAAATAACTCTTGACAGTTCTGTTATTTAGGAAGATGCAGACCACAACATTCAAACATTTATCAAGAATCTACTTGTTACACACACTGTGCTAGGTGTGTAGGCAAAAAGAGAGATTTTGGAAGGTGGATGGAAAGAAATGCCCCACAGGTCAGTTCCACTTAGTCCTCAACAACAGAAAATTCAAAGGAGTTTCTTTTATAACATACCATCATTTTAAGAACACTTAACCTATTTTTTTGTGTTAAACTGTCAAAATTTGTGTCTAAATATTTAGCTTTATAAATGGAAGGAATGAAGACAGGGAGAGGCAGAGACAAAGAACCAAGCACAACTACTTAAATTTCTTCTTAAATGTTCTAAGACTTCACTTCAACTGTCTAAGAAATTTTACCAGGAAGATTTGTTCTCACCAAAATTTATTAACTTCTACTATCACTCTAGAGCACTAGGCCAAAGAATAAAATGACAAAACAACAAGAGCTGCAAAAAACCTGTGCTCAAAGGACAAAGAAAATCCTATTGTGGCTCAGGCTGCCAAGAATCACAGTTCTCCATAAACTCTAAGGGAAGGAGGTTATATCAGTTGTATGTGTTGAGTATGACAAATTAGGAATTTGCCTTACATTTTTTCTAAGTAAAAGTTCTGTCTGACCTTATACCCTTGAAGATGATTTCAAATGATTACAGTTTTATTATAAGGCTCTACACCCAGTTTCTCCAGATCCTAAAAGTTGTCAAGCAACTTAATGATTTAAGAGGATAAGGATCTCCACACAGCCCAGAGAAAGACTGCTAGCCCCCCACCCCAAAAAAAGGGAGGCAGAAATGAAACCTATTAATTCCTAAGGCAATGGCACTGCCCCTCAATCTAATTGCCTGGGTTTGTAAAACTTCAATCTGTCTAATGTAATTCTATTAAGCTAGAAACTCCCTTGGCACTATTTGATTCACCTTCGTTTTTGTTTTTTTAAAGGTAGCCTCTGGCTATGTATGTATGTATGTATGTATGTATGTATTCAAACGATTTTATTTATTTAGAGAAAGGGAAAGGGAGAAATAGGAGGACAGAAATATCAATGTGTGGGTGCCTCTCATGTGCCCCCTACTGGGGACCTGGCTCCCAACACAGGCATGTGCCCAGACTGAAAATGCACCCAGAATCCTTTGGTTCAAAGGCTGGCATTCAATCCACTGAGCCACACCAGCCAGGGCTGATTCACCTTTCTATCACCTGCTTCTACCACTAGCCTCTAACAGAGTGCTTGGTGTTTATTCTGTTTAGTAAATGTTGGAGAACAGGAAAGGCTACAGAATGATAATATAGACTTTATTTTTAAATGACTACACCTTCAGCAGAAGGATTTTAGTTGCAGAAGTCAGGGTTTATAATACTACATCCACTAAAAATGTTTTAAAAAAAGAGCTTTCAAACAAAAAACAAGGCTTTAGACTTCACTCAGCAGCTGTTTTAACTGACAAAATTCGTTAATAAAACAAATTTCCTTTTTAAAATTCTCCACTGTCACAGTAAAGGCTAGACTACTTATGTTTGCCTAAGTCCCTTTTAAAACTCACTGTAAAATGCAGTAGCCCGCTGTCTTTTTAAACTTGTTTTAACCATGAAACTTAAAATTAAGGAAGATGACACCCTAAAACCAAATGTCAGTAAAAGCAATGGTTCCCACCAGACACAAGACCCTATGTGCTAGAGGCCTTTGAGTTTGAACTAATGAATTTTACAGAGGCTCAATCCAGACCCAGTAGGGTTAGTCCGTAGCACAGCAGTCAAGAATGTTGTCAAAATGACTTGGAACTAAAACAGACTGATTTTTCTGGATCTGTTTGAACCAGGACCAGAAACCTACAAAAACCACCTATGAAATGATCTGAGTAAGAGCAAGGCTTTCAAAAAATTTATCAAATGAGTGAAGTCTGACTTGGCATCCTGCTTCTTTGTCTTCCCTCCAGGTCTCTATCTTCCCCTGCAGGACAGCATGTCTCATTCTTATTCTGGACCCTTTCACCTAAATCTCCATGATGACAAACAGAACTGAGAATGAAGACACCAGATTTCAAACTAAGGCTTTTTTCCAGACACAGCAGCACTAATTTGAGCAACTAAGAATCTCTCTCCATACAACAGAAAGAGAACATCACCAGCCTCACTGGTTTTTATCAATGGGAATCAAGCTCAAGATCTGAGGAAGTTAAATAAGTAGTTAACCCTCTCCCCCTCTGGAGTGATTTCCATAATGTTAAAAAGCCAACCCTTACCAAAAAAGGAGGGGAAAAGTATCCTCATACCCCACTGTAGCTCCAGGTCTCTTGTGTATCCAGGGGCAAAGAGAGCACTCATAGGACTTAGAACTAACCATAAGATAGATACTTTGGGTAGTTTCTCATTTACTATACAACCTTATATACAAAGTGTATCACCTTTCACAGAGGAGGAGACTGCCTTGGCAAGGCTAATCATATTGCCTAAGGTCATACTAGGAAAGGAGCCTATATACAAAGTTTAAATATTAAATACTCTTCCTACTGTAGTTAAGACAAAAATACAGCAGACCACAAGACATTTATCTTCAAGCCTACTTATCCACATTCCCTTATGGGGAGAACACCAAAAAGATATAAAACTCATATATTTTCTGACAGAGAAGAAAAATAAGCTGGAGACCTATACCGTCCCACCCCCCCAGTCCTACCAACGGAAGGTGGTAGAGAAACCACAAATGTACAAACACACAGAGGCACAGTGGTTAACAGCATGCATCTAGAAGCCAGACAAATCTGGACTATCTATTCTACTATTTACTGATCTCTTCCATTTTAGCCAAATAAGCCGTTCTTCACTGATAAAATGGCAACGACTCAAGCTAAGTTTGAGGAATAAAGTAGACCCACCTTGGTGCCGTCACCAAGTAAACACTAAAATATTTCTTATTGTGAATCATCTTCAGGCCCCACTCCAAGTCTCAGTTGTTCTAATTTAGTTCTACTTTGTAGCATTCCTAAGGTACACCCTTACAGTGTATCCTTATAGTGGTCATCTAGAGATCTGTATCCTCAACTCTTTCTAAAGGTTCTCTGCCCAAACTGTGTACAATCTAGTCACTTAACAGACCGCTGAACCAGTGTTAAACTCAGAATAATCTACACCAGATTCGTTCAAGCCAGAATCTGTAAGACAAGGCCCCTGCCTTAATGAAGCCCTAGCCATAGAAACAGTTCAAATTGGAAAAGATGATGTATAGTTCAGGAAGGACTGAAAAAAATGAGAAAAAACGAAGGAAATCTTCATCACAGAAGAGACTTTTAATCAATCTGAAAGAATAAACAGGCAGAGTGGAAAAACCTTTAAAAAAGAGAACAAAGGTAGACAGTCAATAGATTAAACAGTATGGCTAAGATATATGACCTAAGGTTGAGAGACCAAGTCATAAGGGCCTTGCAATGCCAAGCTGAGTTCACCTCACCCTACAGGCCATAGGGAAACGAAGGTTATTTTTCAGTGAAGAGAAGACATCAAAAAGACCACTCCAACGGCCCCAGGAATTATGGACTGGCAAATGAGTTAATTCAGGGTTGGGAAACAAGAGCAGCAAGATTATTCCTAGAGCCCAGGACTTGACTTCTCCAGAGAGCCTTCTCTGAACACACAGCCAGGCAGCACTATTAAATGTCCCTTTCTGTACCCAGAGTATCTTAAACATATGATGTTCAAGACATTAAATTATTATCCAAGTATATGTTGGCCTCAAAGAAAAGAAAGCATTCATTTATACATTCGGAGACTGGACACAATCTGCCATGTACACGTCTGCTATATGGTTAAATGAGGAAAAAAACATGTCCTTGCTCCAGTTGGCTCTAAAAGGAGGAATCCAGTTTGACCTCTGTGTGAGATAAAGGCCTATGGGACACCCAGTAGAGACTCCACCAAAGACAATGGGACCACACATATTTGATAGTCAGCACAGAGGTCTAAACTAGAAGTACAAATTTTGGAAATTAATACTGAGAAGGCCTTTGAAGTGTTTTCAAGTTAGCCTAAGAAGAGAATAAATAGAAAATCTCTAAAAGAGAAAGCACAACTAAAAAGGGGATTATGAGAAAAGCAGAGAACCACAAAAGGAGGTCCAGATGATTTTGGTCCGAATCTGTTTACATAAAAATAAGGTGACAGGTATCAATTCAGCGCTCAGTAAATTTTCAATGATGTTCTTAAGACAAGGACCAAAAGGGCAAGGATGGAAATCAATTTAGCATCTGCCTATGTTTCTTTGACTTCTCCGAGTTCTGGTTATCCAGATAACAGATCTCAGGCAGAAAGTGCCAAAATAACCAGATCCCATGGACAGAAAGTAAGTGCCAAAATAACGCAATGGATTATATTCGTTAAGCCTCAATAATCCTTAATTGACATTTTTATTGAAACTTTGATAACCATTAACTGATGTCCTTTTGATTGAAACTGTAAGAGTAAAGCTGATAAGGGTATTCATCACAGAATCTTATCACATCCTCATCACCAACATGAAATACTCCACAAGTATCTTACATCTGTCATTTTTATCTTATACATAAAATAAAGGGTGTACTTTAGGTATATATGGGTGCATTTGGTGCAGGTGAGAATTTAGGAGCTGACAAAGAAAAAACTATAAAGGTAATTGTCCTCTTAATAATAAAGTGGACAGAACATGAAATGTGTGGGGAAGAATAAATCGATGTGACCTCCTACATTCATGTTTGCTTTGATCATGAAACTCAAGAAGTCTGCCTCAATATACCAATTCTTTTCCTATATCCCCTCTTATACTCCTAAACTTCATGAATTTAAACTCTTCCTCCAATGTAGAACTCCAAGAACTTCATTTTGACCTCACATTTCACATATTTGGCTAAGCCAATTATATACCAAACCAAATTCTGACAAGTATGTGCCCTAATTAAGATTTTTTGAAAAACATTTTAAAAGATCTGAACAATTTTCACTTCAATTTACTATTCAATAAAACAGATCATGAGGACACCTTGTTACAAAAGTTAGTCATTAAGCTGCATTACAATTTAGTTAACAATGCCCTACCATTAAAAATCACACCAAGTACTTTAAACACTCAAATCAAGCATTCCCAATACACTGATGTTCTCTAAAACCACTAGAGCACAAAACTCAGTATAATTTATGTTTCTGTATACTCTTTCAAGGGGCCCTATTACTTCACCACAACACATGTAATTTTAACTACATGAATTTGGTGTATGAACCCTAGGAATAAGAGTACACAGAGTCTCCAATGTATTCTGGATTGGCCACTACTTGGTAAATTTATTGAAGGGAAAGATTATTTTTCTACACAGCTTTGTAAGTAAACTTATTTAAACCCTCACAATTTAAACATAGATACCCTTCCTAAAATTACATCATCATTGAAACTCCCAAAGTTCAGGAAAATATATAAATCACAAGTTGAACAGATTCAATTCAGGAAAATGTATGGGAAGGCAGAGGATATAGTAGTTGTCGAGGAGAGGGGTTGGCTTGCCCTTTGTACAACTGGGCAAAAAGTAGGTTTACAGTTGTGAGTACATGAAGCAGTTTATTCTTGTATTATTATTTATTGTATTATTTTCCACACAAACAACTGTAAACCTACTTTGACCACCCATATATACAACTGCATTAAAATTTAAAACAAGAATGGCATTTGTTCTTTAAAATTATCTTCTAAAAGCACAGTATAGCATAATACAGAAAAAGACATTTTAACAAGAGAAGTGTGGAATGAGTCATAAATCCACTTGATAAAAGAAAAGCAGAACACTTAGGAAAACTACATCAAATATTACCATGCATTAAAATTAATCTGACAAACTATGTGTAACTTCCAGTAAATTTTCCCAAACTTAATGGTAAAAGATATGAAACTCTTTAATTCAACAGGAACAGATCTGTTATTTTGCCTGAGTTTCTAAAGTTCTGATGGCGTAAACTATTCCACTATATTAGAAAACAGCAAGCAGTCTTATTTAAGTACTGCATCCATACATTATGGAGTTTCTTGCAATAAATGTTTTTGTATTTTAACTTACAAAGTCACAATAAGGAGGGAAGAAAACCAACAAGTTTTTAAACCCCATGTTCTGCTTTGAAGGTAAAGAATCAAGGTTTGCCAGAGAGAACAAGAATCTATATGAGCATTAAGGATGCAGGATACAGAACCCCTTTCTATATTTTTCCACTATTTTTATTACCAGGTTACTTTGCTTTAGATAACCTACACTATGGCCCAAATGTTAACTTTTAACAGGACTCATGACCTAACTCACTAATCACTGCTATATACTTAAGTCACTGGCACAACCCATGTTTTCACCTTGGCTTCAACCAAGTATTATTATTTTGTTGTTTTATTTTTACAGCAGTATAAAATGGTGTCCCATAGAAGTATTTCTCCCAGTTCTATTCGAAAGTCTGTATTAGAGAACAACAAGCAACAACAGACTCATTGACTACACACTCCAGGTTTCTCCAATAATACTTACACCCCTCAGCCAAGAATGCCTTTTTATGGCAGATCTGACCTGGGGGGGATGGTGACAGACCCATTCTTTGACAGTCCTGACTATCAAAGCAAGGACCTAAGGGACAAAGGAAAGTCAGTTCCATCGGTCAGTTCCATCGGTCCACTCCCACTGGGTCATCAACTCTCACCCTCTACAGGCACATGCAATAACTTAGGGTGTCAAAGGGAGTTCCCATGAGAGCTAGCCCAACAATTACCTGCCTTACTTGCCTGTCACTCAACCAGGCTCCTCCAGGCAATCATTAATGTGGTAGAAGTCTTAAAACACAAGAACTTCCTCTTTGACTCAGAAGAGTAAGAAAACATGTACAATATGAGTAAAGCAATAAATTCTAATCAATGCTTCAAAAGACTGTGTTACTGTAAAATCAGTAAGCTCAAGCTAACTTTCTTGAGAACATTTTTTAGAATGGGCTATCTAACATTCAAAAATTGTCCATATACGTTCTTAGCTTACATTCTATTTAAACATTTCTAGAGCAAATAGTTACTAGAATAGACAAAAAAACAGACAATATATCTGGAACTAAACCTAAATGTGAAAATGGATCCACAGGCACACTCTTAACCATGTTCCAAAGAAATATGTTTAAACGGCTTTACCATGCAGAGCTATGGCTTCCCGGAAGGGTTGCAAATCAGTCTCTACAGATGAGCTAGTTTCCGTTGAAGTAGCTCGGTTAGGGGACACTACAGTCAGTCTTGGGGGAGCTCTAGAGTTTCGTGGTGGAGGAACTTTCCCACACAGAAAGCTGATCAAATCTTCTCTACGAATAGTTCTTCTGCGCTTTTTAACCCAAGCCAACACATCCTTATTGCGTCGCTGATAGCCAATCTGAATTCCAATATCAAAACTTCGCTGATGGGTATCCACGCTTTCTGTTAGGAAAAAAACAGAAAATGATACACAATGATCAGTAGAGCCATGCTGCATTTTCTTCTAAAGAAAATTGTTTTACTAGGTAACCAATGAGTATCATGAAGTACGGGGCTTTTTCAAAAAAGATTTACTTGTTTATTATTAGACAGAGGGGAAGGGAGGGAGAAAGAGAGGGAGATTAACATCCATGTGTGGTTGCCTCTCACATGCCCCCCTACTGAGGACTTGGCCCACAACCCAGTCATGTGCCCTGACTGGGAATCGAACCAGTGACACTTTGGTTTACAGGCCAGCACTTAATCCACTGAGCCACACCAGCCAGGGTTAAGTATGAGACTTTTCTAAGTCAATCAGTAATCTATTAAACTGGATAGTATTTCGTTTGCATTTCAAATGTTACACATGGTATTTAATAAGAATTTACATTCAGTTAACACATCACATAATCCTAGAGCTTCTGCCTAGTTCTTTAAAAAAAAAAAAAAAAATTTAAAGAGACTATGCTTAGCCCCCCCCCAAAAATCCATTTTTAAAATGCTGTTCCTTTAAAAAGCTTACTATAATAGTCTAATTAAAACTAACTTGTTTAATAATGCTAACAATGGGTAAGTTAAGTGTTTATTATTACTATGCATACTCAGCTTCACTGGAGAAAAATACAATCATCTTGAGAGCAGTATGTTCCCTTATTGCATATTAAGAAGCAGGTATTGAGCACTGAGTAATAACTTCACTAGGGCCACAAAATGTATACAAGAGCTAGAGTTTTGCTTGAATCTGTGATTCTTATCCACTAAAGTTATACTGCTCTCCTTCAAAAAACAGTGAATTCTCATGAATCCTAAATAGGAACATCACACCATTCAACAGATGATTAAATATTGCATTTCACTCAGGCCATGCTCACCAGCAACATTCACCATGTTATTTTGGAAATGCACTTCTACTGAAAGGTTTAGCCCCGATTGGGGGAACAAATTAAAGTAGCAAACATTTTAGAAATAAGGGAAATTTAATTCTGATTAACTACTCAACAAAATCTAGCAACACAGTAGAAACAAAAAAAAAAGCTTCACTTGTTTCTCTAGGTATATTTTCATTCTACTTCCAGTTCCCAACGGTTTTCCATAACTCGTAACCATTCCAACCCGAAAAGACCTGGCCTTAAAATCTCTGGCCTCCCAGTCTCCATGTAGATACTCCTCCATATATACTGAACCCAAGTTTTCATTAAAACAATTTCTGCCTTTAGCGGTTTTATACAGTTGAAATTTAAATCACTGCAATTTTTTAAGACTTTATTTATTCATTTTTAGACAGGAAGGGAGGGAGAGAAACATCTCTTGGTTGCCTCCTGCCCATGCCACAACTGTGGACTGAATCTGCAGCCCAGGTATGTGCCAATGGAAATCAACACGGGACCTTTCACTTTGCCAGACGGCACCCAACCAACTGAGCCGCACTGATCAATCAGAGCTGCAATTTATTTTTAGTTGATCTGCTAAACCAGAAGAAAATCACCAGTGTATCTTTAATAGAATTAAAGATAATTCCTTTATCCCTGAACCTTTTGCAGAAGCTGTAATTCTTGTATAACAAAGAATCACCTGTTACTTTTTCTGGCCTTGAATTCCTAAAAAAATTCTGTCTGCTACAAAGGTAGACTCTGGAAGGAGGAGCAACGATCAATGGCAAGTTATGTTCCAGAAAGAAAAACAAGAATCCAGACATCATTGGCTCCCAAGCAGAACATTATTACAAGAGCTATTCCTTAGCAGATGATCAGACCTTATTACTAAAAAAAATAAAAAGAAAAATGGAAGTTGTCCATGGAAGCACTCTTAAAAATATTCAACTCCATCACAATGTTAAAAAAGTAGGTTATTCTGACTTTATACCTTAAGTGGTCTGAAGAACTGGGAACATTATAAAAGAAATCAAGTCATCAAGAAAACTAAGCCCATCTCGTGGGACTGACCATGGAAGGGAGGAGAAAAGTAAAATGTATGAACCTAGAAGCAACCAAATTTCTACGAATCTGCCCTACACCTTAAAAGAACTGTTATCAAGCTTGTAACTGGATAAGTTTGTTTCCAATAAGAATGACTAATAAAATTTCATTATTCAAGAACCAAATAGAAGTAGGCCCAGAACTGGAAATATACTATAGAGGGGGAAAAAGGTTGGAAGCATGAAAGGGATAGAGGAAACAAGCCCAAAGCAGACTTGGAAATGTACACCTGGCAAACCAGATAGCAAAAAGAGAGAAGCTAAACCTGATACAAACCTCCAGAGTCAAAGGTAAGAGGCTCCATAAGGTGGTGATTTAAGGAAACTGACAATCCACAGAAGGAAGACCTTAATAAAATTTAGGTTTGTTCTTATTGAGAACACAAAGAAGTTGCAAAAAGTTAGATCCTCAAGAGGCTGATGATTTAACCACAGATTTGAACAAAGTTGGAAAACTCAATATTCACTGGTTTAAATGAAAGACAGTTACATAATTTTACATTGTATGCAACTGACAAATCATTTCACCTCAAAAATTCTGCACAAGTCTCAGTACTAGAACCAACCAAAGGCACACTAAAATTTAGGCATTTTGTTAACACTGACTTTTACGTACTAGAAAGTACGGTAGAAGAAAAGCAGATATAATACTTAAGGTCTTCACGTACATGCTTTTGCACTGCCTGGTCATAACTTGGTTTTATACCATTCACAGCATATCCTGAAAGCCAAATGCAATTACTTTACCACCCAGATTAATTTGATCTCAGTTATGCCACTGAAGAGAAAAATCTCATGTTGCATTTAAAATACACTCCTATTTTTAGGACTTTAATGTTGAACACATCTGAACTCTAACAACAGACACACAAATCTAGAAGTGCAATACACAAACACTAGGGGACAGTCTTGGACCCAACACTATCTCACTAACACCAAAGTCACTGTGGAAAAAGGGCCATAAGCTTGAAGGTTAGGCAAACCCCAAAAACATCAAAAAATGTCAATCTAACCTTTAATAACACATTCATTTCCTCAATCAAGAAACAATGGTTCATGTCAGTTCACAGTAGACATTCCATTTTTAATTTTATTATTTTAATGTTTTTATATAAGTAGCTGAAATTTAATTCACAAGATTGTCTAATCATCCCACCACTGGCAGGGGCACTTGACAAATAATCGTCATTTCTGAGGTCAAGACCAAATTTAAAATTTGGTCTTGATACAGACAAAAAATTAATTAATCTCACTATTTATAGTTTTTCAGATACTCAGAAACCCTGCATAAACCAGCCAGAGCAGATATCCCAATTTCATAAACAAGGAACTGAAAATGAGGTTCAAAGGGCCTTGCCCAAAGTTGGAGGTAAGTGGCAGAAATGATTAAGTGGAGAAAAAATTATCTTCTATAAAAGGTAGAAGTCAATTCCCAATGATAGAGAAATCAATTCCCATTCTCTTAGAGAATCTACAAACCAGAAGAGCACACCACTGTATCAAAGTAACACTTCTAAGAAATACTAATGACTACAAAATATTTGAACTCAAGAATTGAACCTGTACTAACCAACCAGTCTGCCATAGGGGGAGAAATATATACATTTAAAATGTTTCATTAGAAACAAAGTACCAAGTCATAACTAAAATAAAATGGCTTTCCAATTGTTCTGAGAAAATAACTATGTATTCCCTAATGAGGTAGTATCCACGAGGCACTAACTTCTAGCTACTTAGATATTTACTTAATCTTCATCTTCTACATATAACAAAGGACAGAAGCGAAGGAAGAATCATTACAGCCACAGTTGCCTGGTATCCAATCCGCCTTCCTTTCCTAAAGATCCTCCAAGTTTTTGTTTGGCAGCTCTAGGGTAAGCTTCTGTTGCACATTTGCTCAAGGGATGGAACATGTGGCTTAGTCCTAAAATTAATCTGCACAACCCCAAACCGTGACTATGATACTGGTTCTGAGTTATTATGTCACCCAATTCTGGCCAAGAAACTACAGAAGTCATTTACTACTGGCTTCTGGGAAAAAAGGCTTTCCCAGCTCTTCTAAATTTCATTAAGTGACGTGAGCTGCCAACATAATGAAATTAGCCTGAAGACAAAGCTCAAGCATGCATGTGTGCGCAGATGAGCCAGGGACCCTGAGCCACTGAATTCAGTTACCCTCACCCTCACCTGAAAGTTAGAGTCAATCGATGTCCATACCACTGAAGTGAGCCTAATTTGTAATTTTCTGGTATTTGTAGCCAAAAGATCCTTTTTACAGAGAAGTTACACATCAGAAAATGATTGTCTTCTATAAAAACTTAAGAGACAAAATCTTAAAACAGTATCAGGAATAACTGAAGATACTACTTATTCCTTATAAATGTAATACAATTTAAGACAGAGTTTCTAATAATAATACCATACTAAGGCATCTTATACAAAGTCTCAAAGTTCAACTAATAGTTTTTTGCAGCAAGGGGAGTCATAAACAAACCCCAGACATTTTAAAGAGCTGAAATCCCAATAGCTGTCTCCAAGTAGCAAATGCTTTGTCTCTCTCACCACTTGGCCCACAAATTTTCAGCATGTTCAGTTTATTTTCAGCTTATATAAAGGTCCAAAATGGCTCAAAGAAGTGAGACATTATTATAAACAGAATTTGGCGCCAAGATATCTCCAAAATAAGGACTTAAATGCATCATACTACTTTTTGCATATGAAGATTTTATTTACATTTGACCCTTTTAGGGGAAAATGAGGAAAGAAAGTACATACCAAAGCTTAATCCAACACACACAAAAGTGTAGACCAAAAAACTAGAATTATGTTTCTTTACTTTTCAGTATTGCCCACAGACATAAACCTGTGGAAAATAAAACTTGACCACCAACAGTCAACCCTAACACTTGAATACTCAATATATGCCAGCACTAAAATAAGAGCTTGTACTAATTAAGTTATGGATACTAACCCCACTTATAGTTAAGAAAATAGAGGACAGTAGTGGGGGAAAAAAAAATCTTTCTCCATTATCTGTCTCCAGGACCTTAAAGCTGTGTTGCAGTTACAATCTAAATTCTAAACTCAGATAACCTAGCAGTAGACTGCATAAGGATGTTGGCTTTCTGTAAACACTACTGGAATACAAACGTGCCCTGGGGCAAATGCTGTTCACTGAGAGACCAGAAACATCTTTAATATAAACCTTTAGCAAACAATAGCAAGAGAAAGCTCTCAGTATGTGACAAAACTCAGTATGCAATTGGAAGTTTCAGAAGCAGTTTTAAAATGTGAAGGGACAAACAAATGAGGCATATCATCAAAAGAACTTATGCACCCCCTATGTTCATAGCAGCACAATTTACAATAGCCAAGTGTTGGAAGCAACCTAAGTGCCCATCAGTAAATGAATGGATCAAAAAATTGTGGTACATTTACACAATGGAATTCTATGCAGCAGAAAGAAAGAAGGAGCTCCTACCCTTTGCAACAGCATGGATGGAACTGGAGAGCATCATGCTAAGCAAAATAAGCCAGGCAGTGAAAGACAAATACCATATGATCTCACCTTTAACAGGAACCTAATCAACAAAATAAACAAACAAGCATAATATAACCAAAGACACTGAAATTGGGAACAGGCTGACAGTTATCAGAGGGGAGAGGGGAGGGAATTTCAAGGGAAAAGGGGAAGGGTTTACAGGAACAAGTATGAAAGACACATGGACAAAAACTATGGGGGGTGGAAATGAGAGGGAAGTGGGGAGAGCTGGGGTGGTGGGCTGGGGTAGGAATAAAAGACAGAAAACTGTACAAAATCACTGGTGATCAGGATGCTCACAGAATTGGTTGATTTTGCTCACAAATTAGATGAAAAAATGCAGGCTACAATACGTGAAATGAAGGAAGATGCATGGGGAACTGATAGAGATGGAAGGAAAACTGGGACTCAAATCAATGGAGTGGACCAGAAGGAAGAAACAAACAACCAAACAGAAAACAAGGAAGAAACAAGAATTCAAAAATGAGGAGAGGCTTAGGAACATCCAGGACATCTTTAAACGTCCCAACATCCGAATTATAGGGGTACCAGAAGGGGAAGAAGAGCAGCAACAAGTGAAAAACTTATTTAAACAAATAATAAAGGAGAACTTCCCCAATCTGGCAAAGGAAAGAGACTTCCAGGAAGTCCAAGAAGCTCAGCGAGTCCCAAAGAAGTTGGACCCAAGGAGGAACACACCAAGGCACATCATAATTACATTAGCCAAGATTCAAATGAAGGAGGGAATTCTAGAAGCAGCAAGGGATAAGGGGACAGTCACCTACAAAGGAGTTCCCATCAGACTGTCAGCTGATTTCTCAAAAGAGACCTTACAGACAAGAAGGGGCTGGAAAGAAATATTTGAAGTCTTGAAAGGCAGGGACCTACATCCAAGATTGCTCTATCCAGCAAAGCTATCATTTAGAATGGAAGGGAAGATAAAGTGCTTCTCAGATAAGGTCAAGTTAAAGGAGTTCATCATCACCAAGCCCTTTTTATATGAAGTGTTAAAGGGACTTATCTTAAAAAAAGATAAAAATATGACAGTGAAAAGACAGCAAACTCACAGATATTAAGAACCACAACTAAAACAAAAGCAAACTAAGCAAACAGCTAGAACAGGAACAGAACCACAGAAATAAAGATCATGTGGAGGGTTAGCAACAGGGGAGTGGGAGGAGGGGGGGGGAAGGTACAGAGAATAAGTAGCATAGACAGTGGGTAGAAAATAGGGGGAGGGCAAGAATAGGGTGGGAAATGTAGAAGCTAAAGAACTTATGACACATGGACATGAACTAAAGGGGGGGAATGTGGGTGGGAGGAGGTGTGCAGGATGGAGGGGAATGATGGGGAGAAATGGGACAACTGTAATAGCATAATCAATAAAATATATTTTAAAAAAGAAATAAAGAAAACTGTACAAGATCAACAATTAAAATAAAAATTTTTCAAAAAAGGACTTAAAAGAAAAACATTAACAAGCTGAGAGAAACAATTTTAAAAAAATGGCTCTACAGGGTAGGATCAAAAACTGGCTCACAGGGGCTGAAAAGCTAGGGCACCAGCACCCACCTCAGTCTGATCCTGTAAGGCTCCCTAGGGTGTCTTGTCCTAGAGGACAACCAGTCCAACCTCTCTACTAAGCAAGTAGCCCCAAGCAGGAGGAATTTGAACTAGATAAGGAGAATATGTATTTTCCTAATGAAGTGCCAAGAAAACAGAGACTGGAAACCTGTCACCCAAGGAAATGTGGCAGGTAAGTGGTAGATTTAAGAAGCAACACAGGCTTAGCCAAATATTTCCCAGGTAAGCATCAACCTGGGCTGAATTAAAACCTCAGTAACTTTTCACTCCCTTCTTTAGTTGCAGACATCAAAAAATGTACTAGACTAAGCAAGGGAGACACAACATGACTAAATACATAGAAACAAGAACCAGCAATCAGGATTTTTCTTCCCTTTTCCAAAAAAGATGTCAAAATCTAGCTCTACTTTGTGAGGTACAAAGAACCACTCACTCCATTTTGTTGAGTTCTGTCCACACTGAGGGGATACCCTAATGTACTCTCCTCCAAATCCTTCCAGCTACATTCCTACCCAACCAACTGAATGAATGTTCAATTTTTCAGAAGGCTACTGTCAATCAATCAAAAGAGGCCCCTCTAAGCTTGTACCTCAATTCTGACTTTCCAATGTGCTCATTTTAGAGATTATGAAGAGGTTGGTGAATGTGCCAAGCTATCCCCAGGCTGCAAAATGAGCCATTTTTAGCTTGCTCCGTTTAATGCTTAATTATACAAAATATAGGAGCACTGTCCACTTAAAGGAATTCTCCCAAATATTCCCACTGTAAATTAACATTTAAATATTAATCAGAACTGTGAACATTCTGATTTAAATTTATCACCACTTAATACTGCATACACTTGTCACACTGCCTTGCCACTTTTATTGGTTCTATTTAAGATATCCAATTATTCCTGTAGTTGAATTGTGTTCTCTGAAGACCACACCATGAAAAGGAGGAAGAATTTAACTGCAGAGCACTATGGATACTCTCCCTAAATCAGGTAAAAAAAAAAAGTAATAATATTGCTACACTACCAAATTCCACAAAGCACAACTTACCTTTTCTACCAGGTAAAAATACTTTTAACAACAACAAAAATACAAAATAAGAGTAGTTCAATCTGACAACCCAGCATTTGCAATGGAAGATCATCGTGTGATGTTTTTTAAAAAAACAGAATGTCTCGCCTTACATTTCCTGAACAAAGAAAACTAGTCAATTATAAGCTGCATTTTCAAATCAAGTAATCAAATTTAAGATTTCAAAGTTCAGCTTCTGAGCCCATCTTCTTATACAAAGAACTAGCACTATAGAAAACTGCCAGCTTTAGTCCTAAACTGAGTACCAATCCTGTAGACAACAGCACCAAAAACCGACCAAAAAAGCCACAGCACATTCCTATTTTTGTATGACCTGGGCAAGAGTCTGGCACATACAAAGCACTAAAACTGTGTTGCCTTCCCCTTTAAGCAAACAGCAAGTGCAACAAACAAATGAATAATCCATACAACAGAATGTTATTCAGCAAAAGAAAAAAGAGGCACGGAGCTATTTATTAATGCATACATTATGAACTAAATGGATCACTTCTAGAAACATGGGAAGGAAAAAGAAGCCAGACACAAAAAGCTACATACTGTAAAATTATATTTATGGAATTATGAAAACAAAAAAAGCCATATATACAGCAATCATATCAGTAATTGCTAAGGACTAGGGTGGGAAGATATGATTTACTTAACAGCAGGTTTCTGTCCAACTGAAGACCCCATCTTAAAAGGGCAATTTTACTGCATGTAAGTTATACTTCAAGATATCTGAGTATATTACACTCAGAAATCTGAGGTAAAAAAGAGTTCTATGTTGCATTTCAAAATTCCCTGCCTGGATGAAACCAAGAGCCATTGCAGAGAATGCTCAAGACCCTCAAAAGCCCTGATGGATGTTAAGGCAAACTACTTAGGAGTCAAAATTTAAGGAACTCAGCCACAGAAAAATCAAAGCTGACCACTGGGGCACCACTTAATTGTGTTTCCATTTTCTTGGTAAGCCTGGACCATTAGTTCCTCATTCCTTAAAATTCACATTCTACTCACCAGTTTGTTTATGTATGAAATTGCTGTCCCCCCAAAAAAGCAAATTCTAACCAAGAAATTTCACAGTAAGGATATTTTTCTTATAGAATACTATCATCATCAATTGCACATTCTTACACAAAAATAAGACTCTAAGTCATTCCAGAGACTATTTTAATAATTTTGAAATGCACTAAGTTCCATTACTGTTAGCAGCTTCTAGAAGTCTGAAGCATTTAACTTTGTATTTACTAATATTAACAAATTCAAATCCTTTTTCCACAGAAACCTTGCTCCCCAAAAAAGTCAAACTCAAATTTCCAAATGTTTAAAATCAGTACTGAACAAAATCTCAACCCACGGTCACTAAGAAGCACAACGAGCAAAAAAAGTTTCCTTAACATATTTTCACGTCATCTTAGAGGGGAGAAATTAACTCCAGAAAAGCACTACCATAAAACACAACTCTGTAATTCACCCTTAGATCCCAGATCTCCTGCCAACAACGTGCAAGCAGATATAAGGTAGTTCTTAAGACAAATACTTGAAGTTGTTAGATTAGAGCAGCACATTAACGCGGTTAAAGATTATTCCAATTAGCTACTTTTCGACGCGCTTAAATGTTCTAAACTATCATGCTAAAAATTGACTCTCAAGATTCTTTTACACAAAGTGCTTACAAGTCTCCCCGCCCCCCTACCTCGCTATGACACAAAACCACTCTTCCCTTGGGTGCCTTCTCCAAAAAGAAGCTCCCCTTACCCAGTTCAGCTCAGGGTTTCTATACCTCGGTACTATTGACATTTGGGGCGTGGAGGAGAGAGAACCATCTTGCGCGGTACAACATAAGCAGAGCCCCTTCTCAGTAATAACATTCAAAAAGGCCCCCTACACATTGCCAAATGTACCCGAGGGGTTGAGGTCGTCAAAATCGCCCCCAGCTGAAAATCACTGGTCTAGCTACCTAGACCACCACCGGAGTTTCCAAGTTGCAAAATGTTCAGAATTAATAGTTGGATTCAGGAACAGAAAACACTCCAGCAACCTGGGTCCAGATAAAGGTGACCAATACCATTGGAACGCGGGACTTAAACCCTGACGCAGGGTGCCCTTCCCCTTAATCGGCAATGCAGCAAGGTTATCTTTACCTTTGTAGAGGTTGGTGACGGCGGTGGCTGCGTTTTGGAAGGGGACCCAGAGAGAAAGTCCTGGCTGCTGACACACTCGGTCTGAAACAGTGGTAGAAAAAAATTTTATTTGCGCGTCAATCACTCCAGAACGGCCATATTAGGTTTCGCCATTTTGTTCAAGGGTTTCGGGATCCCACGGTGACTAGGGAAAAGGCAAGAAAGGGGTTGCGGCGGGGTGTAAGGGGCTGCGGCGGAGGAAAGGGGCTGCCGCGGGGCTCGGAGGCGCACAACGAGACAGAGCTGCGGCACAGGGAGGTGCCCCCTCTCAGTCCCCGCCCCGAGGCCGGCTTCAGGCACAATAGGAACGGCCCTGCTGCTTCCCTTCGCCATTTTGTGACTAGGGGCTCCTCCCCTGCCCTCTCCGGCCTGGGGGCGTCCGGCAACCGGGCCTTAGGAGCGAACGGACTCCTCCGGGCCAGCCCCCAAAGACAACATCCCCCGAGCCAACCCTAGGCTTCCCCAGAGACCCTGCCTGCCGCGCCGCCATCTTGTGAGGAGGGGGCGGCGGGGCCGCGGCCGGAGCCGGGCAAGCCGCCCGGGGGCCCTCGGCCGAGGGTCAGGCCCGAGGCGGCGGCGGCAAGATGGCGGCGGCGGCCCTCACCTTTGTAGAGCTGGGCCACGGCAGTGGCCGAATTCTGGAAAAGGTGCCACAGCTTCTGCTGCTTGTGCTCCGGCTGCGCCGCGGCCGCCGCCTCCTCCTGCAGCTCCGGGGGTAGCTGCTCGTCCTGTTCGGCCTCGGCCAAGCACTGCCGCTCCCACTTGGAGAACCAGTGCTCGGGCCCGTGCTCCTGGATCTCCGCCTCGCCCTCTTCCTTCCGCTCCTCCATCCTCCGCGGCCTCCCGCGGCCTCGCCGCCGCCGCCGCGTCCTCCTCAGGCTAGTCTCCCGCGGGAGCGTCGTCGTCGAGCGGCCTGGCGGCGGGGCCCAGCGGCCAGCGGCACTCCTCGCGGCTGCCCAGGCCTCCTGCTGCCCGACTGCCTGCGAGCCCCGCCCCGCAGCCCCACGCAGCCCGGGACGACCCCCGCCCGGGGCCTCCCCACCCCTGAGCCCCGCCTAAGTTCGCTGCGGGCCGGACGACCGCGGCCGCCTCTAGCCTCTAAGGTCCGAGCCCCTCTACCGCCGCCCCATAGCGCAGCGGCCCTCCCCGCCTAGGGCCACCGCCGCCGCCGACTACCGAGCCCGCCCCACAGCCCTGCCACCGCCACCGAGCCCACACCGAAGACTGAAAAACGTCGTCGCCGCCGACGCCGCCGACGCCTATGCGGCTGCTGGTCCCCGCCCTCCCCCGCCCACATGCTGACTGAGGAAGCACCGCCCACTCAGGCTGGTTCTCCTGTCTGATTGGGGCGCTTCCGCCCTAAGAGATTTCATTGGTCCGGTCTGACCCGTTCCGCGTACCGGCGTCTGAATGTTGCGCGGTAATTGGTTCCTCGACCTGTCTGCTCAACATAACCAATGGGCGGGGGGCTGAAGGGAGTGAATGTCAGGAAGGATGAAGTCGTAGAAAAAGGGGGAGGGGCTGACAGTAGTTGCAGCCAGCCAACCAACCCCCCCGCCCCGAAAATAAGTGCGCAAGCGCACTTGGTGGTTGCCCCCTCCCCTGCTCGGCCCCGGGAGTCACGTGACCCGGCCCAGTGCAGTCTACCTCGGCTGGCCGGGGCCTTTCCAGGGCTTCCAGACCCCAGCAGGCGCAAAGTCGATTCCTGCCACAGCGCCGCGCGATGGAGGGATGTGGCGGTTGATCGCCTGCTTAATCCAGCCCCTTGGGCTTCCAAAAGGAGGAGAAAAGTGGGGAAATTGAATAACTAACGAGTCCAGGTGTGCAAAGTGCGTCTGTTCATTTCTGGGTTCCATTTCTTAGATGGGAAAATTGAGCCTCAGAGCCAAAATAAAAACTTTTAGGTTGCAGTCCAGCGGGCCCTTCCTGTGGCCTGCCAGGCTGCCCGGACGCACAGGGCTTCTCAGGGGCAGCGCCTTGGGGGGCTCTCTGTCCCTCCCCTAGCAGACACTCCAGTACCCGCTGAGGACACAGTTTCTGGGCTAGAACGCAGATGCCGCCCAGTCGACTTGCGAACGGGAGAGGGTGCTGAGGAGCAGGCAAATCTGCGCCTCCGCGAGCTCCGCAACCCCCAACACCTGTCCCCAAATGCACACTCCTGGTCCACGTGCGGCCGTCTGCGTCACTCGCCAGCCTCCGCCTACTGGTGCCGGAACTTGCTTGGCCAAGCCAAGTGGGAGGCCCCACTTCCAGGGTAAAAATTCTGCGCTGGCCTTTCTTTTAACCCGTCGTATGCTATCGCTGTGTCACCCCTGCAGCAGATAGTGTCTGAGCATTCGCAGCGGACCAGGTGCGGGGCTGCGCGCCGGCGTCACCGTTCAGGGGCTTTCCCTGGAATTTAGGTTCTGGAGAGGAAGTAGCCGAGTGAAGTGGGCGTTGATCGCACAGAGGCAAAACTGGCCCTCTAGATTACACACTGGCAGCGGGGCCGTGAGCCACTGGGGGCTTACAGAAGTCAGCCTAGAGCACCAACTCCCACTAACTGTCAGATTACGTTTCTCCAAATTCAGCTTTAATGCCACCACGTCTGGAGTAAAATTTGACCTCCTCACCAAAAACTACAAGTCCCTACAGAACTCGGCCCCGCCTCCTCTGTTTTCCTGTCGTCAGCCTCTACTCAGCTTCTGCTTCTCAGCCACGGGCCTGCTTTCTGTTTGGGACAAGGCTCTTTTCTGCTTCAGGTCCTTTGCCCTGGCAGTTCCCTCTCTGAAATCTCTTCCTACCCCTCCTCCCCCTCCCTGTCCTCCTAGCAGTTCTCTCTCTGGAATCTTTTCTTCCTCCTCCTCCTAGCAGTTCCCTCTCCCAGGAATCTCTTCCTCCTCCCCCTCCCTTCCCCTCTTCCCCCTCCCTCTCCCTCCCTTCTTCCCTCTCCTCCCCGCCGCCCCATCCTCCCCCTCCTCCTAGCAGTTCCCCCTCTCTGGAATCTCTTCCTCTTCCCCCTCCCTCTCCTCCTCCTCCTCCTCCATCCTCAGGGCTCTGCTCAAATGACCCCTAAGCACAGTGCTCTTGCCAGACCAATCTCTTTAAAGTAGTGCCCTCCCCACACTCTGCTATTGCCTGTTTTTATTTTATCATACCTCGTATCACTCCTAAAGATCTGCTATTGATATGTTTATTTACTTATGCTCCTCTAACCAGAAAGTAAGTTCTTGGAGCAGGAGTCTTGGCAGTCTTATCCCTGGTTGAATCAGAAAACAAATAGGGTTTAGGAAAAAAGGCTGGGAGCCCTGGCTGGTGTGGCTCAGTGGATTCAGCGCCAGCCTGTGGACCAAGAGGTCAAGGAGGGCGGGGTCCCTGGTTGGGGGTGTGTGAGGTAACCCATGTGTTTCGCACACATTAATGTTTCAAACTCCCTCTCCTTCTCCCTCCCTTCCTGTCTCTCTAAAGTAAATAAATAAAATCTTTTAAGAAAAGAAAGAGGGAAAATGGAGGCTATAGTGGGAAGAACGTGCCAGGTAGAAGTAGGGCACAGGTGGCAAACACAAGGCCCTTCAGAGGAATCCAGCCCTCCACCTTGTTTTATCCTGCCCAGTACCTTGTTTCTACCCTGCGGCAGCGCTGAGTTCATCGCCCTTAGTTAAGGAGTAAGTTACATTTCTACAGTCCCAAAATTACATTCGGCCCTTAGAAGGCAACCATGAGGCTGACGTGGCCTCTGGTGAAGAAGAGTTTGACACCCCAGAAATAGGGTATATAGGGAAGCCTAAGTTCATCGGGCGTACCAAAGTGGGAGGGCACAGCAGGCAGGGAAGTTTGTCCACCCAGTATTAGAGGCACACAGCCTAGGATCTACCTCTTTGTACAGGCACTACAAAAATTATGAAAAAATTTTTCCAATGATTACAATAGAAGAAATCCGAAAATCTTCAGTTATATTTGTAGCAAAACAGATTAATCTGCATGCATATTAATACATTTTCTGTGATAAAAGATTTTTCTGAGACCTGCCACTATTTTAAATGTGTATGTGTGCATGTCATACATGCACACATGAGACCAGGCTACTGGCAGATGACCCTTTTTTTCATTCTAAATTGCACTTTATAAAACCTTAAAAATGTTATTACATATCTACACTTGGCAGGAGCTCATGGCCAACTGGCAAGGGCTGTGGGATGAGGCTCACAGGAGGCTACCATGAAAAGCAGCGCATGCTAAATATCATGAGGGCATAAAGTCAGGTTACTGGGGAGGATAAAAGAGCACTTCCCCTTTATAGGAATCTGGGAGGGCTTTCCGAGGGAGGAAGCATTTTTTTCACTGGACCTTGAAGTACAAGGTTCTTGGAAGGAAGGAGCAAAGGGACACACAGACTCAAAGGCTCAGAAGTGGAAAAGGCTTAAAGACCTGAGAATTATCTGGTTTGATACATTGTTTTTCTTTCTGGTGATGAGATGGTGCCATCTCATTTGTCTTTCTAAATAATTGTACAGGTGCTTGCTAAATGAGTAAACTTGAGCAAATTACTAAGGTTCCCTAAGCATCATGAATGGAGCTGATGATAGAAACTCATAGTGTTTGCTCTCAGGATTAAATAAGAATAGGTAAGTAAAGAACCTAGTACCATACCAGTACATAAAATCACTCAATAAAGACTAGCACACAAAGCACCTGAGAAAGTGCTCCCCCTTTAAAAAAAAAAAAAAAAAAAAAAAAAAAACCCACACATATTGACCTATATTTCAAAAATCATAGCAGTTGTAGTCACCATAAATAGTTGTTATGATACTATTCACTGTATGCCCTGTGAAGGGCATTGCATCCTCATGACTTACTTTATAAGCGGAAGTTTGTATGCCTGATTCTCCTTCACATTTTCACCCATCCCCCTACAACACTACCCTCCAGCACCTATCAGTTTGCTCTCTGGATCTGTAAGAATGTTTCTGTCTTGTTTTGTTTGTTCATTAGGTTTTTTGTTTGTTTGTTTTTGGTTGTTGGTTTTTTGTTGTTGTTGTACCACATATAAATGAAATCATACAGTATTTGTCTTTCTCTGACCATTTCTCTCTCACTTAGCCTAATATTCTCCAGGTCCAACCATGTTGTCACAAATAGCTAGAATCATTATGTTGTACACCTGAAACTAATATAATATTGTATATCAACTATATTTTTTAAAAGGATCAAAACAAAATCATAACAATTTTCAAATATATACACATGGTGTGATGAACATTGGAAAGAATTTGTAATAGAGAAAGCAGAAATGGTTTGGAATTCTGCCTAATTACTCTATTTTTTAATTCAGTCAGTTTAATTTCTCTTAGCTTTAAACTCATCATCTTGAATGTGGTGACAATGATATCTCCTTGCTTCTCTCAGGAGTTTGTTATAAGAATCAATTTAGATAATCTGTGCGAAAGTATATTCTAGGCTCCGATATAGTACATGCAATCTTAGTTGACTTCATTAGCAAAAGGCATTGCCAGAGTTACTCTCAAAAATCAAAAACTCAAAAGTTATAAATTTTATCAGTTTGCAGAAAAGAATGAAATAAAATATATCTTTTCTTTTTTATTACAAAAATATATATAACTTACACCACATCATTCCAGTTAATTTATAGACTTCTTAGTGTTCCTGAATCAAATTGGCAAATATATATTACATTTATAATGAAGAAGCCATAATTCTGTATTATAAGATTGACTGAAGAGAGAAAAGGGAAAGTGTTCCCTGTTTAATCTCCAACCTTGGAATTAGGAGGCATGCATGAAAGAATACAAATATGACATTTTCAGCTAAGATCTGGAAACTTTACATCCATTTAACATCACTAGAGCCTGATGGTGCAAGAAAAATGGATTAATATATCCTTTCATTTCTAACACTCTTCCAGACTTTTCAGTAAGTATACGTAAGTACTTCGATACAAAAAATCTATTACACAGCTTATTGTGAAACCTACCATTTATTTTTCGTTTTATAATATATTTAGGACATCTTTTCCATGTCAACAATATAGTGGCCTCATTCCTTCTTCTGATTAGTCACACAGCATCCCAGGGTATGGGTGCATCATAAAACATTTAACAGTTCTTTATGAAAGGGTATTTGGGTTTTTTTCTGTGTTTTATTTTTTTTTTTCGTCTTAATGTCTTTATTTTTTTTAAATATATTTTATTGATTATGCTATTACAGTTGTCCCATTTCTCCCCCATCATTCCCCTCTACCCTACCCACCCTCTCCCACCCACATACCCCCTTTAGTTCATGTCCATGGGTCATAAGTTCTTTAGCTTCTACATTTCCCATACTATTCTTGCCCTCCCCCTCTCTATTTTTTTTTCCCATTATCTATGCTACTCATTCTCTGTACCGTTTCCCCCTCTCTCCTCCTCCCACGCCCCTGTTGCTAACCCTCCATATGATCTCCATTTCTGTGGTTCTGTTCCTGTTCTAGATGTTTGCTTAGTTTGCTTTTGTTTTAGGTGTGGTTCTTGATAGCTATGAGTTTGTTGTCTTTTCACTGTCATAGTTTTATCTTCTTTTTCTTAGATAAGACCCTTTAACATTTCATATAATAAGGGCTTGGTGATGATGAACTCCTTCAACTTGACCTTATCTGAGAAGCACTTTATCTTCCATTCTAAATGACAGCTTTGCTGGATAGAGCAATTTTGGATGTAGGTCCCTGCTTTTCAAGATTTCAAATATTTCTTTCCAGCCCCTTCTTGCCTGTAAAGTCTCTTTTGAGAAATCAGCTGACAGTCTGATGGGAACTCCCTTGTAGGTGACTGTCCCCTTATCCCTTGCTGCTTCTAGAATTCTCTGCTTCATTTTAATCTTGGCTAATGTAATTACAATGTGCCTTGGTGTGTTCCTCCTTGGGTTCAACTTCTTTGGGACTCTCTGAGCTTCCTGGACTTCCTGGTAGCCTATTTCCTTTGCCAGATTGGGGAAGTTCTCCTTTATTATTTGTTCAAATAAGTTTTCCACTCGTTGCTGTTCTTCTTCTCCTTCTGGGACCCCTATAATTCGGATGTTGGGACGTTTAAAGATGTCCCGGAGGTTCCTAAGCCTCTCCTCATTTTTTTGAATTCTTGTTTCTTCCTCGTCTTCTGTTTGGTTGTTAGTTTCTTCCTTCTGGTCCACTCCATTGATTTGAGTCCCAGTTTTCCTTCCATCTCTATCAGTTCCCCATGCATCTTCCTTCATTTCACGGATTGTAGCCTGCATTTTTTCATCTAATTTGTGAGCAAAATCAACCAATTCCGTGAGCATTTTGATGACCAGTGCTTTGAACTGTGCATCTGACAGGTTGGCTATCTCTTCACTGCTTAGAGGAATTGGCTCTGGGGCTTTTATTTGTTTTCCGGTTTGAGCCATTTTTGGTGGGTTTTTTTTTGTTGTTGTTGTTGTTTTGGTTTTAGTCTGGTCGCGGCTATTACGTAGTGAGGGGGTGGAGCCTTAGGTGTTCCTCAGGGCGGGGCAGCCCAGTCGCTGGGTTGTGACGCTATAGGTGGGGGCAGGGTCTGAGAAGGAGCAATGGCACCTGCTCCGCTCTCTCCTGGACTCCGGCCCTTTCCTCTGCTTCCCCTTCACCTGGATTATCTGTGCACGCGCGCGTGCTGTTACGTAGTGAAGAGTGGAGCCTCTGGCGCTCCCCAGTGCGGGGCAGCCCAGTCGCTGGGTTGTGACGCTGTATGTGGGGGCGGGGTCTGAGAGGGAACAATGGCGCCTGCTCCGCTCTCTCCTGGATTCAGTCCCCTCCGCCACTTCCCCTCCGCCTGGACCGTCTGCGCGCTCAAATGTGAGACCACCTGGTCAGTCAGCCAGCCGCCTTGTGTGGCCTCACTGGGTCTGCACAGTTGCCCCCCTGTGCCCGGGGTCCGCCAGCTGCTGCCTGTGGGCCCGGGGACCGCCAGCCGCCGCCTGTGCACCTGGGAACTGCCAGCCGCTGCTACTTGCGTTCCTGGGTCCGCACCTCCACTTTCTCCTGCCGCGACTCCGCCCCTCTTACCGGTCTGGATGAATGGTTGTTGGACTTCCGTACAGTTCAGTTTTCTATAAGTTCTGGTTGTTTTCTTGTTTCTAAATATTTGTTGTCCTTAATTTTGGTTGTGAGAGGAGGCACAGTGTGTCCGCCTACGCCTCCATCTTGGCCGGATGTGTTTTAGTACTACATGCATTCATCACTCTTGTACATTCATCTTTGCATACTTGTTCAATTACTTCCTTTGTATGAATTTTACAAAGTAGAATCACTTGTTGAGAGTACTATATTTTTCTGTACTCACTGGTTTCATTATTATTACTGCAAAAGTACTCCATATTTCAACTGAAGAATTCCAATTTTACACAACAATATAAAGGGAAAAGTAAAAATCATTCTACTTCCCTCATTCCAGATTTTGCTCAGTCCTGTTTCCAAAAAATAGCATGTGGGCCCTGGCTGGTGTGGCTCAGTGGATTGAGCACTGGCCTGAGAACCCAAGGGCCACTGGTTCAATTCCCAATCATGCGCCTGGGTTACAGGCCAGGTTCCCTAGTGTGGGGCATGCAAGAGGCAACCACACATTGATGTTTCTCTCCCTCTCTTTCTTTTTCACTCCCTTCACCTCTATCTAAAAATAAATAAATAAAATCTTTAAAAAGTAGTGTGTAATTTTTGAAAGCCGTGTCCATGTGTAGGTCATATGCGTCATATGTATAACCATACATATAGGTCTCCCCCTTAAGGAAATAAACAGGTGATCATTTTATTTGTACTATTATACAAACTTGTTTTCCTTAACATAATTAGAACATCTTTCCACACCAGGATAGAAATTACCTAAAAATATTTTGAAATACTTTTTGTATGGATTGATTATAAACAGATTCCCTATTGATGAAATTTAGGTCATACCAGTCTTTTACTACTGTAAACAATGCTGTAATGATCATCCTTGCATGTGTATACATGTATACATGTGCAAATATATATCCTCAGAAATAGTATTTTGGGGTCAAAAGTGGATAATTCAAATATTTTATTAGACTTCTAAAACACCCTTCAGAAAAGGAAAGCAATGGGCACTGCCTCCAATAGATGAGTATGCCATTTTTCCAGACTTGTTAGTAGTGAGTTATTATAAAATACTTTGCACAACTTCTGGCCAAGATGGAGGTGTAGGTAGATATGCTTTGCCTTCTTGCACAACCAAATAAAGGACAACAACAAATTTAAAAACAAAAAATTACCAGCCCTGGCTGGTGTAGCTCAGTGGATTGAGCGCAGGCTGTAAACCGAAGGGTTGCTGGTTTGATTCCCAGGCAGGGCACATGCCTGGATTGCAGGCCAGGTCCCTAGCGGGGGCCATGTGAGAGGCAACCACACATTGATGTTTCTCTCCCTCTCTTTCTCCTTCCCTTCCCCTCTCTCTAAAAATAAATAAATTAAATTAAATTTTAAAAAAGAAGAATTTTTTAATTAAAATTTAAATTAAATTAAATTTTTTAAAAAAGAAACAACTGCCTGAAAATTGTACGGAAGTCTGATAACCAAGGAGTTTAAAAAAACATTCATCCAGACTAGAAGGAGCAGGGAAGACGGGAAGCCAGGGGGTGAGGATGCGCAGCAAGGCGAGTGAGGCAGAGGCTGATGGATGGGATTTCCAACATTCACCTGGGAAAAAGCAGAGAGGACCAACTGGGGAGTAAGACAGACCACAAAACCCAGGGCTTCAGCATGGGAAACTTAAACACTCAAAACCTCTGGCTATAAAACTTTGTGGGCATTACAATGGCAGAAGAAAATCCCAGTCTCACAGGAAAGTCTGTTGGAGGGACCCACAGGTCCTAGAACATATAGAAGCCCAACCACCGGAGAATCAGCCCCAGAAGAGCACAATCTGCTTTGGGAAGTGAGGGAACTGACTGAACATGACGCAAGAGCTGAGCAAGCAGCACTGTTCCCTCTCTGACCCCTCCTCCACATACAGCACCACAACACAGCAAAGGGGGTTGTTTTGCCCTGGCAAATACCTCAGGCTCCACCCCTAACAATGTAACAGGTGATCTGAAACAAAGAAATACAACCTGAATGAAAGAGCAGATCAAAACTCCAGAAAAAGCCCTGGCTGATATGGCTCAGTGGATTGAGTGCTGACTTACGAACCAAAGGATCGCTGGTTTGATTCTCAGTCAGGGCACATGCCTGGGTTGTGGGACCAGGTCTCCAGGAGGGGAGCACACAAGAGGCAACCATACATTGAGATTTCCCTCCTTCTCCCTGCCTTTCCCTCTCTCTAAAAATAAACCAATAAAATTAAAAAAAAAAAAAAAAACACTTCCAGAAGCCACAAGGAGATAGCCAACCTATCAGATGAAGAGTTCAAAACACTGGTAGTAAGGAGACTCACAGAAATGATCAAGTACAGATGCAAAATAGAGGAAGAAGTGAAGGTTATGCAAAGTGAAATAAAGGAAAATGTACAGGGAGCCAACAGTGAACAGAAGGAAACTGGGACTCAAATCAAATATTTAGAATGGAAGGAAGAAATAAACATTCAACCAAGAACTCACAAAATGAAGAAACAAGAATTCACAAAAATGAGAGAGGCTTAGGAACCTCTGGGACAACTTTAAACGTTCCAACATCTGAATCATAGGGGTGCCAGAAGGAGAAGAGGAAGACCAATAAATTGAAAACTTATTTGAAAAAGTAATGAAGGAAAACTTCCCCGATCTGGTGAAGGAACTAGACATGCAAGTCCTAGAAGCTCAGAGAGTCCCTAAGGAGCTGGATCCAAGGAGGAACACACCAAGACACATCATAATTACATTACCCAGGATTAAAGATAAGGAAAGAATCTTAAAAGTAAGCAAGAGAAAAGAAGACAGTTACCTACAAAGGAGTTCCTGTAAAACTATCAGCTGATTTCTCAAAAGAAACCCTACAGGCAAGAAGGGGCTAGAAATCGAAGAAAGAACCTACTTTTCATGAAAAGCAAGAACCTACTTTTTCATAAAAAGCAAGAACCTACAATCTAGATTACCCTATCCAGCAAAGCTATCGTTTAGAATGGAAGGGTAGCTAAAGTGCTTCCCAGATAAGGTCAAGTTAAATGAGTTCATCATTACCAAGTCCTTATTATATGAAATGTAAAAGGAGCTTATCTAAAAAAAAGATCAAAACTATGATCAATAAAATGACAACAAACTCACAACTATTAACAACTGAACCTAAAAAACCAAAACCAAAAACAAACTAAGCAAACAACTAGAACAGGAACAGAATCATAGAAATGGAGAGCTCATGGAGGGTTATCAGCAGAGAGTGGGAGGAAGGAGAATGGGGGAAAAGGTACGGGGAATAAGAGGCATAAATGGTAGGTACAAAATAGACAGGAGGAGATTAAGAATATGGAATGGAGAAGCCAAAGAACCTGTATGTATGACTCAGACATGAACTAAGGGGTGGGGAATGCTAGTGAGATGGGGGTGTAGGGCAGAGGGGGAGAAAGGGGAGAAAAACATGGGATTACTGTAATAGCATAATCAGTCAAATATACTTAAAAATAAAATACTTTGCATTTTGCTGATGAAATAAGTGAAAAAAGGATGTTTCCTTGTGGTTGTATTTTGATTAGTCCAGCTTCCCAAGTTGTCATGGTTTTTTTTTTTTTTTTATGGTTTTTCATTTTCTTGCCTTGCAAAATTTTTTTAGGTAGGCAAGTGTTTTACTTTATAGCTTCTGAGTTTTGCATCAGGCTTAGAAAGGCTTTACACGCTCCAAGATTATTTGTTAACACAATTGAATTAAAATCATCTTTTTCCCTCATCCATTTGACTACTGAACTGAAATTTCAAGAGAATACATGCTACCAATAGCCTTTTTGTGATATGCATGCATTCATCATAGAGGCAGCAAAATGGACTCAAAGATTAATTACTGCCAGGAAAGGTCAAAGTTAGACTCAAGGACATGAGTCAAGAAAAATGAGGAAAGTAAAGTAATATTCTAAGTACAAAAAGGCAATACAAAGAATGAGACAAAATAAAACATCTTTTAAGATTCAGCAGCGTACCAATCAGCAAGCATGTTTAAATAAGAGCAATGGTTTCCTTTTTGTTTTGTATTTTAATACATTACCTGTCCAAATTTAGGACCAATGTTGACATATGAAGTGCACCCTTGAGTCAAGTCCTGCATTTCACTTCTGTTGCAGTGGAATACAAGTAGGCCAGTTCTGCACGTAGGTTTTAGCAGAGGAAAGAACACAAGTTATCCGTTTTGCTGCCTTCAGACACAGAGTCAGAAGTTACACACTGCTTTATCTTTGATAGCCCACGTCTTTTTATGTGCTTATTGGTCACTCATTTTGTTTCTAGCCATTCATTTCCTGTGCCCATTTTCTAATTGGGTTGTCTTTGTATTACTGAGTTGTCATTTTCTTTATATATTCTAGATACCAGTCCATTATCAAATATATGATTTGCAAATATGTTCTCTCATTCTGTGAGTTGTCTTTTCACTTTATTAATGGCATCCTTGGAAGCACAAAAGGTAGAAACTTTGATATAGTACAATTTATTTATTTTTTTCTTTTGCTGCTGATGCCCACATACCCTTTTCAAGTAAGCTAAAATTCGCCTAACATTCAATTCATCATTTTGCCTAAATTTTAAAAAATAATTTTGTCACAAAAATGCAAGGAGCATCTTTAAAAAAAAAAACACAGGAAAAACCCATTACTTAACTCTACTAGTGTGCAATCTGAAAATAGAAAATAATCATGATTATCATTTAGTAAACACTATGCACAAAGTTAAGTGACTTATATCAGTGTTTCTCAGCTGGGGACAATTTCACCCCATAGAGGACATTTCATAATGTCTGGACATATTCAGTTGTCGTAATTGAGAGGGAAGGCAGTGCTAATGGAATCTAGCGGGTGGAGACCTGGGATGCTGCTGAACATCCTGCAATGCAAAGGACAGCTCCACAACAAAGGATTATCTGGCCCAAAGGGTTCTCAGTCGCTGGTGCTGAGGTTGAGAAACCCTGATCCATATCCATCGATTTTAAGATGAGGAGACCAAGGCTTAGAGAGGTTAAATAACTCATGTAAAAGTACATGGCCTGTAGGTAAGACAACCAGGATTGAAGCTCTGGCAGTCTGTCTCCAGAATCCCGACCCCTTTCTGAAGCAAGGACAGTAGGAAGGAGACAACTTTGTGGAAGGTCTCTTGAAGAGGAAAACATCCAGACGTTATCACTGAGAAGTCGCATATTCCTAGTCCACAGTCTGATCTTTCAGTGAACCAGGATGGTGGAATGAACAATGAGATGTAGCTAACCTAAAGCTGAGCAGGATGCTTTCCTCTGGAAAATTCTCCCAAAGGCAGGAGAATGGGCTTCATAATAGCCTAGATATGGTTCTAGAATGTGTGGATTGTTGCTCTTCAGCATTACCTGGGGCTTTTTAGAAATATCGGTCCTTGCCCTGGCTGGTGTAGCTCAGTGGATTGAGTGCGGGCCTGCGAACCACAGGATCGAGGTTCGATTCCCAGTCAGGGCACATGCCTGGGTTGCAGGCCAGTTCCCAGCGGGGGACACACGAGAGGCAACCATACATTGATGTTTCTCTCCCTCTCCCTCTCCCCTACCTTCCCCTCTAAAGATAAATAAATTAAAAAAATATATTTAAAAAAAAATCAAGATTGTTAAAAAAAAAAAAGAAAGAAAGAAATATCGGTCCTTGAGGCCCAATCAAAGCTATGGAATCTATGGGATCTAGTCCCCAGGAATGGGCCTCTGGAATCTGTATTTTCAAAAGTCCTCTGTTTTGTCAAGTGCAATACTCATATAATCACCACATCATGGGGTGGCCAAGACTATTTTCAGATGTTCTGGAATCAACTATGACTTTTTCTTTACCTCTAGCCTGGACCATCCACTTGATGATGATGATGATTTTTATCCTCATCTGAGCATATGCTTATTGATTTCAGAGAGAGGGGAAGGGAGGGAGGGAAGGAGGCAAGGAGGGAGGTAGGGAAGGGAGGGAGAAAGAGAGAGAGAGAGAGAAATGTCAATGTGAGAGAGAACATCAGTCGGTTGTTTCTCACACATCGAGGTTTGAACCCACAACCCAGGCATGCACCCTGACCAGGAATCAAACCTGAAACCTAGCAGTTTATGGGCTGATGCTCCAACCAACTGAGCCACACTGGCCAGGGCCCACTTAATTCTTTTAACTACAAACGAGAAGCTTCAGGAAACCTAGAGGCAGAAACCAGCCAAGGAATAGCTCTCTCCATTTATTTCCTCTCACAATATTTAATGTTCAGTGTATTAGTTATCTGAGTAACAAACCAAACTTAGTGGTATAAAACAGTAATAAACAACAAAAATTCAGGAGCAGCTCAGTTTGGTGTTCTGACATAGGGGGTCTCTCATGAAGTTGCAGACAGGTTGTTGACCAGGCCTGTAGTCATCTGAAGTCTTGACTGAGGCTGGAGGATCCACTTCCAAGACTGCACCATCACATGGCTGGCAAGTTAATACTGGCTGTTGAGAGTTCTCAGGTCCTCCACAGGCTATTTGACTGTTCTTAAGACTTGGTGGCTGGCATCACTCAGAGTGAGTGAGCTGAAAGCCAACATTAGGCAGAAGCTATTAGGTCCTTCATATGACCTAGTCTCAGAAGTCATACAGCATCTTTTGACCACATTCTATTCCTTAAAAGCAAGGCACTAAGTCTGAGCCATATTCAAAGGGAGGGGAATTAGGCCCATCTTTTGAAGGGAGGAATGTCATAGAATTTGGGGATATATTTTAAAACTACCACATCTAGATCTTACCCATGTGCATTCACCTCTCTACTGAAGGCAAAATTCTTGGACTGGTCATACAGCCCTAGACTTTAAAGGTGTCATGGCCTGCCTGGAGATGAGGGTAGACTCAGAGGGCCCATCACTCACATTCCACAGCCATCTTGTACAGTGACAACTAGGTGACTGTTCTGGCAAGTGTGGGAGCAAGTGAGGAAAGAGATGTGTTCTTACCTCTTTTTACTTCTTTTCCTGGGGCAGAAATGGCAAGCTCATGATTGAACGCAGTCAAAACTCTCGTACCTCATTTGGTAAAATGAATGACATGCTTCTCTCTAAACTCTATTTAAATAAAACAAGGTTAAATTTTAAAGAACAAGATTTTCAGCAGGTATTGGAAGGCTTATATGTTCTTCTACCCTTGTTATAAAATACAGCTTGCCTTGGGCAAATAAATTCTACCTGCCTTAAAAAACAATAGACAATGTTGCTATCTGTTATCAATGAAACAGAAAAGACTTTTGTCCAAAAGGGTCAAAGAATTTAAGATCTCATGGGAGAAATTTTCCTAGGAGTTTCTCAAAACTGAGCATATAATGGAATATTATACACATAACAGAGTTGGCTAGATCCCTTCCCCATATCCATTCCAGAAGTATTATTTTTTTTTTAATTTTTTACATTTAAAAAAACTTTTTATTGTTGTTCAAGCACAGTTATCTCCATTTCCCCCCCACCAATCCCCCCACCTGACCCATCCCTACCTCCCACCCTTGATCCTAACCCCCTTTGGCTTTGTCCATGTGTCCTCTATCATTATTTTTAATTATGTTTTTTCCATTACCATTTATTCCCCCATACCCTCTTCCACCTCCACCCACCCCCAATCCATCCACAAGTATTCTTTACTAACAGCCTAAATTGTATTTAAGTGGGCAATAAACCCAGCTTAAAGACTACATTTCCCAGCCCACTTTGCAGCTGAGGGAGGATGATGAAATAGTAAGAGGAAGTCATTGGGTGGGGCTTCCAGGAAAGCTATTTAAGGGGAACTGAGTTGGCTTGTCCTCTTACTCTTGCTACTTCCTCCTTCCTGTTGCTTGGAACACAAACAAAATAGCAAGGGCTGTAGCAGCCATCTTTGACCATGAAGTAACCTTGAGGAAGGAAGCCATATGCTAAGGATGGTGGAGCAGAAAGGAGGAAGTTTCCAATGAATTTGTGGACAGAAATTCATCTACACTTTTTGTAGATGGTAGCCCATCTCTACTCGGCTACCTCTACACTTTTTTTTTTTAAGTAGAGGAAAATGCCTCTAGTCTATATAAGCAACTATTGTCATGTCTCTATACCAACAGCTGAACACAATTCATTAGTCATTATATAATGTAATGCTTATGGTAATTTGCACAGTGCTAAGTAAATGCAATACTCTGTAGTTTGGGGAGACTTGAGGGTTTTTTTCTTTTTCAGTTGTGCTTTCACTTTGCTTTTACCCATGGTTTATGCAACTTTTCCCCAGTATTACAGCATGCTCCCTCCATAACTAATCCTCAGCCTGGAACTATAGCTACAAGTCGCTGTGGGTTATCAGCTAGTACTCAGGTTAAAAATGTGATCTCCCATTCTGACTGTCATCTGAGGGATGAATCACAGGCAATTAAATGCATTTTCAGAAAGACTGCTTGTGCTTCCCAACATGATGCAACTTTGTTGGTGGTACTCAACCTGGTCTGGAGGCACACTTTAGCAGAATAGTGATACCACCATGAAAGATACCTCAAAACAGACTGTGTTTCTCAGGACCCCTCCTTCTGACTGCTAAATGATTCTCTTGAAAACTATTTTAAAAGTGGCATAGCTCTGAAAACAAGGTTCAGGTCTGTTTGCTGACAAGTGTCGCAAGAGAACCAACTTCTCATTGAGGCAAAATGTCTGCACATCAGAGTCAAACCTCTGACTGCAGCCTGCATCCTGAAACAGTAGTAACACAGGCCCTTGTACTCTTACTCTACACACCACTCTGCAATTCTTCCACAGATCACCTGGGAATCATGTTCAAATGCAGTCTGGTTCTGTAGGTCTGCTCTGGGACCTGAGAGTCTGCATTTCTAACAAGCTCCCAGCAATGCTCAGGCTGCTGGTCCACAGACTGCATCTTGAATAAAGGCATTTTCTGGCTGTTCTCATAACCCAGGTCCTACTCTCTGTCAGGTCTTTGTCATCCAGGTTTCTGTTTCAGTGTCACTTCCTTCCAGCAGCCCTCCCTGATCAGCCAGGGCAATCAGATCCTCATCACTTGTTACCCAGATTTCTCTTCATGGTGCTTACCAGTCTTGGGATGAACAAGGCATATCCATCTTTGCCTCAATGAGAAGTTGTCCATATCTCTTCACTAGAGTGTTCCATAAGGGCAGAGGACATGTCTGCCTGCTGCCCTGTTTATCTCTACATCTCTGTCCCTACAACAGACCCTGCCATGTAGTGGGCACTTGATAAATACCTTCAACTTCTTCTTCAACCAGAATATTCTTCCAGAGATGAGGTGATTGCTCTTAGATATCTCAAGACTTGGAAAAAAAAAGTTTACTTTCTGATGAAAAAAGTACTATGTCTATACTATGAAAAAAAATTTAACAATACCTAGGTTGGTTTCTCCCAGAAGCAGAACCTGAAACAAGGGTCAGAGAGCAGGTAGTTAGTTTGGGAGGTGACCCCAGAACAGAGAAGGGAAGCAAGGAAGGAGAGGAGCCAATTCAGGGTGGATTTATGGGCAGGTTACTACTATGGACAGCTGGGGTTCATTCCCTCAGAGGACCTCCAAGAGTGAGGAAGCTGAGATCCTGACCATCACTAGTTGAGACTGGGTGGTTGGTGGCATTGTCCCAGCATTTCCAGCCACCCCATGGGCAGGTTGAGCACACTTCTGCAGCCAGAGGAAGGCCTCAGCCAAGCATCATAGGTGCTTGGTGGATGCCAGGGAGGTACCAGCAGGTGCCAACAGGGTCTGCCACACAGTGTCTATGTGGCAGAAGCTTACCCTCTCTCTGGGACCTCCTGCTACCACCCCATGTCTAGGTCACCAAAATTAACCCCTAGGACCCTTGTTTTGGGGGCCACCATCAACTCATATGTTTCCAGCCTGTGTGCAAACTAGAACAAAGTATACCTTCCTCAAATTATTTTTATTATTGAAATATAATACACACACCATTAAATCCACTGTTTTAAAGTGTACAGGTTAGTGGTTTTAGTATATTCACTATGTTGTGCAACTATTACCACTATCTAAATCCACAACATTTTCATGACCCTTATAAGAAGCCCCATGCCCATTAGCAGTCACTACCCATTCCCCCTACCCTGACCCTCTGGAAACCACTAACCTACTTTCTGCCTATGGATCTGCTGTTCTGGATATTTCATAGAAATAAAATCATAAAACATGTAGCCTTTTGTAGCTGACTTCTTTCATCGATCATAATGTTTTTGAAGTTTATATATGTTGTAGCATGTATACAACATATATAAACTTCATTTTTTATGGCTGAATACTATTCCATTATTATAGACCACACTTTGCTTATCCGTTCATCTATTGATGGATATTTGGGTTGTTTCCTCTTTGGAGGCTCTGATGAATAAGGCTGCTCTGAGTATTTGTGTACAAGTTTTTGTGTGAGCGTATGTTTTTAATTCTCTTGAGTATCTCAAATGACTTCTTAAAACTCTTCTAAGTACCTTACTGTGGCCATGTGGGCAGCAGCCTTCGCTGAGGGTCAAACACTTTTTCATACTTCAAGGCATCTTAAGGGCTTATATGTCTCACCAGCATTCTCAATACCCCAGCGCCCTCTCCTCCAGGTGAAACAACCATGTTTGTTTCAGCACTGGGGGGTGAGGGGCCAGAATTAGGCCTCTGAGAAATGAGGAGCTCATGTATGTATATAACAAGACCATGTGTCCGTTTGCTCTCCAGAGTGTGTATATAACTGTCAGTCCATGGGGTTTATAACAGAGGTTATTCCCTCACTGCCTCAGGACTCAGAAGCCCCAAACCTCCCACCCCACCTACATTCTTTTATACAAGTTCATATGTGTCTATAATGTAAATGGGCACCCCCATCTTCATGCAGTTCAGAATGCAAACACATATATTATATGCCCCCCAAGCCCTGATTATTTATATGAATCATTCCCTCACTCTCACCATAGATTATGTCATAGATTATGTCAGCTGATTCTCTCAGTCAGGAATTCAGAATTTGGATAGAGAATTTCCGATGAGCCACATCATATTAATGGCCATATTATTCCATTCTTTCTTAGAGGACATAAACTAGACAAGAAGTCATCCCTTCAAATTCGTTTGTTATTCAGCTGGAACTTAATAATTTCTAGTATACGCATGATCCCACTGCTTTACCATTAACATTTTAGTATTTTTCCTTCCAGCCTTTTTTTTTAGATTTTTTAAAAATATTTTATTTATTTATCTTTAGAGAGATGGGAAAGGAGGGAGAAAGAGGGGAAGAGAAACATCAATGTGCAGTTGCCTCTCACACACCCCCAACTGGGGACCTGGCCCACAACCCAGGCATATGCCCTGACTGGGAATCAAACCAGTGACCCTTTGGTTTGAACACAGCTGGAGATTTTTTTTTTTTTTTTTAGATTTCATTTAATTTTTTAGAGGGGGGGAAGGAAGGGAGATAGAAAGGGAGAGAAGAATCAATGTGTGAGAAAAACATAGATTGGTTGCCTCTCGCACACCCTCAGCTGGGGACCTGGCCTGCAACCCAGACATGTGCCCTGGTTAGAAATCGAACCAGCGACCTTTAGATTCACAGGTCAGCCCTTAGACCACCAAACCACACCAGCCAGGGCCTTCTAGCCTTTTTTTTATTACTAACATAATTCTTTCCAGTGGTGTGCTGCGGCTGGCCCGTAAGGACTTGGCTATCCAGCTGAGTACACTTACCCAACTCCTCCTTCAGTGACATCATGACCTTGAAATCAGACTCAATGGGAAGTCTTTACACTGTGGAAATAAGCAATTGCTACAAATGAGGGATTTTCTTTTCAGAGAGTTGGTTGTTAAACATTTACCAGCACAGCACTGATTTTACTTCCAAGATATCAGGTTCATGCGTTTGCATGCCCACCAGGTATTTAATGCTCTCCTGAAGTACACTAGGAGCTTACATCCTAGGAAATGAAAACGGATGATTTATAAGTAAACATAGAAATAAACAAGATAAAGTATGTGATAAAGTATGAAGAAAATTAAATGAAAGAGCTGATAGGTTGAAAACACTCCTTTTATCCTTTTTGTTTGTTTTTCATATCCTATCAGAAACAATTGCCCAAGTTTTACAAAGGTCTAAGGAGTATTCTTTTTAATGGCTGCATAATATTTATTCCCTGTGAGAATATTATTCTAATTTCTTTAAGCATTCCCCTATCATTCAGGGTTTCTCAACCTTGGCATGATTGACATTAGGGGTCAAAAAAATCTTGATGGAGGCTGTTCTGTGTATCGTAGGACATCCCTGGCTTTCTACACACTAGATGCTAGTTGCAGTTCTCTACTACACACACTAGTTATGACAACAAAAACGTCTCAAGATTTGTCCCTTTGTCGGGGAGGGGTGCAAAATCACACTGGTTGAAGATCACTGCCATGGTTGGACTTTAAATTGAGGCTTCTAGTTGGGAAGTGGGTCTCAGCATGTGGCCCCTGGACCAGCAGTATCAGCACCACCTGGAAACTTGTTGGAAATGAAAATTCTCAGGTACCTCTCCAGCTACGTGAAATCAGAATCTCTAGGAGTGGGACCAGGCAATCTGTGTTTTAACAAGCTATCCAGGGCATTCTGAGGCAAACTCCAGTTTAATAGGGGGCTGGGGATGAGGGTTTCAGAAATCAAAAAAGTGTCTGAGCGTGGGTGGCATCCTGCAATGCCTGCTTGTGCTTGCATCATAGTGATGTTTTCCCCTCTGGGTGATCCATGGCTGGAGTAGGTGATTAGTGCAAATTAGCTGAGTTCAGGTGTACTTTTGACTTAAGTACCACCTTTCAGCTCAGGATTACCAAACACCACTTATTTTTACCCCAGGGACGCTCTGGGAGGCTAGAGGGCCAGAGAGAAAGTTAAAAATAGAAAGCAAATGGATCATCTGACTCTAGGCTCTAACCACCATTGCACATAAACTTCAGTTCTTTAAATATGAGCATTTTGGTCTTTTCAAAAACTGGAGAACCACAAAATGCATGGTGCAGCCAAGATGTAACACTGGCTGTTACCTCTGGTTCTCACAACCATCTTGTACTTTGGGTTACCGTAAATTTCATTCACAAATATGGGTTCATGCATTTCTCTTCCTTCGTTCCTAAATGGGGGCTTATCTTTGCCTACCACTGGAACAAAAGAGCTTCTGATCTAGTGGTTCTCAACTGTGGCAGCACTGCTCCAGCCCCGGGGCTTTCTAAAGGGAGTTGGGGGCTAAGTTGTCACAGTAACTGGGACCTCTGGTGTTTAGTTAGTGGGTTAATGCCAGGGGTGTAAAATGTCCTATAAGATGCTTGTGGGAATGTAAAATGGTACAATCTCTTTGAAAAATAACTCAAGAGCTTCTTCTTTTTATTAAGGTAAAATTGATATATAATGTAATATAAGTTTCAGCTGTACAATATGATAATTTGACATCTGTATACATTTCAAAGTAGTCACCCCCTAAAGTCTAGTTACCATCAGTCACAATACAGTTGACTCCCTTAACCCCTTTGGCCCAGTGCCGCCATCTGTTGTTTCCCTCTGGTAACCACCAATTTGTTCTCTGCATCTGTGAATTTGTTTTTGTTTTGTTTTTTCATTTGTTTTGTTTATATTTCCCATATGAATGAAATCACATGGCATTATCTTTCTCCACTTCACTTATTTCACTTAGCAAAATACCCTCATGGTCCAATCATTTTGTCAGTAATGATAAGACTTCATTTTTTTTTTTATAGCTAGGTATTATTCCGTTGTATATTAATACATATACCACATCTTTACCCATTCATCCACTGATGGACACTTAGGTTGTTTTCACATTTTGGCTGTTGTAAATAATGCTGCAATGATCATAAGAGTACATATATCTTTTGAATTAGTGTTTTTGGGATAAACACCCAGAAGTTAAAATTCCACATACACTTAGGTCAAGACACAGGCATTCCATTCCCATGTAATTACCAAAGAGAAAAGAAAGCCATACTTATGCATGAATGTTCATATCAGCTCTACCTGTAGTGGTCCAAAACTGGAAGCAACCTGAACACCCATCAACAGGTGAACAGACAGCCCATGGTACATCAGTAAGACGGGATGAACTAGTGGTAAACAGCACAACATGGATAGATGAAGCTCAATATAATTATATTGAGTGAAAGAAGCCAGACCCTACCCCCCCCTCAAAAAGTACTTTCTAATTCATTCCCTTTACATAAAATGATAGACAATGCAAACTAATCTATAGTCACAGAAAATAGATCAAATGTTGCCTGGGATGAGGGGGAGAGTGGGAATTACAAGGGGGGCTGGCTGTTGTAATCCCCTTTGGGAAAGAAAACAGTTTGGGTAATAGTTATGTTAATTAATTCTCCTTGGGGTAGTTCACAACCTGGCAGTTGGCTTCTTTCAGCACAGGGAGAGAGAAAAAGAGGGCACCCAAGACAGAAGCCACTGTTTTTTTAACTTACTCTGGGATGTGGGGTCCATCATTTGCTGAATTCTATTCATTGCTGAAGTGAGTCAGTAAATCCAGCTCACGCACAAAAATGTGAACAAGAAGAGATGTGGATTTTAGCGTCCCCCTTAGAGGCTGCCCACTGCATTTAAAGGATGCAAACATGATGGGCATGCAAATACATGCTGTTTCTACCGCTCTGCCCAAACCAGGGCACATTAACTGTGGCCTGGCAGATTAGAACCATTTTACAAGGCCATTTTCTTTTCTTATTAAAAAAATAAGCACCATTGCTCCCTGTGCAGAGGCTATAAGAACTGGTGATGCTGATGCAGTTGGCAGAGGGTGTTTCTGTGGTTTTCCCTAGTGGCCGCAGCAGCAGCTTGTTATAAAAGAGCCAGGGATGAAAGATGTGAGAGGTGGGGCCCTGGATCCTTGAAATCAACCGTCTGGTTGTTTTATCGAAATATCCATCAGTATGTTGTACTAGTCAGGATAGGTTTACGCTGCTGTGAATGAGCAAGCAACAAAAACAGTAACAAACACATTTAACTGGCTAAACACACAAAAGTTCCTTTCTTGCTTGGGCAAAGCTGGTTCTGGGTCCAGGTCACCCTCCAGAGCAGCTGTCTACCACAGGATGATGCACGATGACTCAGGGATCCATTCAGTTTCTGTCTTGTGACTCAACCCTCTCTATACCAGGCTTCCTCCACAAAAGGGAAGATGAGCCTGGAGAACCTTGCAGAGGCTTTTTGCTGCATCAGAAAGGAAGTGACCATCTCTTCTGATCATATACCATTGGCCAGAGCTAATCATAAGACCCTGCCTAACTCAAGAGTATTTGAATGGGTATCTCCACATAGCCAAGATGAAAAAGAGAACTAGACATCGAAGAAAGTGTGAATTTCTATTACATATGGCAAGGAGGAGTTATATTAGGAGTTAAGTATCCTTACCTACATGTTAATGTTGCAGAGCCAAGCGCCTCAAAATTAATAACATTTTAATAAAAGGTCCCCCTGCCACATATACAATTCCACATGTTTTAATATTTATGGTAAATCTTTTGTGTGTATTGATTCATTTGATCCTGATAATTCCCTAACAAGTTCTGTATTTTAATTCTTATTTTAAAGATGAAATATTGAGACTCAAAGAGGTTCCTAACATCTGTTTCTACCCATAGAACACTTCTTGACACCAAATGTGTGAAGATTTTTCCCATACCAACCAATTCCCCAACTCTCTGGGCACCAACAGCAATTTGGTTCAGACCCCATAGGTCAAAAGCTCAATCCCACAAGACTACTCCCACTTCAGATGCCAGTCCCAAGTCCAGGCCTCTGTACTTCTGACTGACCAGCTATAAATCAGGGGCTCCCATGCCCCCCTCCTCATGTTGCACTGGGCTCACAGAACTCAGGAAACAATTTACCTGCTATTATTACCACTTTATTACAAAGATATCACGCAGGAACAGCCAGATGGAAGAGATGCGTACAATAAGGTACAGAGGGGGTGGGCTCCAAGCCTGTCTATCCAGGCATAGCACACCCTCCCAGCACTTCCGTGTGTTTACTAACCCAGAAGCTCATTAAATGTTCTTCAAGAGTTGCTATGAGTTGCTGTAGATTCTACAGTATAGAACTTAGTCCCCAGCCCCCCTCTTCTGCTCCCCAGAGGTCTTTGCTTGGGGCTAAAAGTTCCAACCACTTGGTCTTCCTGGTGACCAGTCCCATCCTGAGGCTATCTAGGGGCCCTACCCCAAGTCATCTCATTAGTATAAACTCAGGTATAATTGTTATGAAAGACAGAAAACCCTCCTTCACTCAGGGAAATTCCAAGGGTTTTTGGAGATCTGTACCAGGAACCAAGGATAAAGATCAAATATATTTCTTATTATACAGTAGTGCTCTTTATCCATGGTTTCACTTTCTGTGGTTTCAGTTACTTGCTGTCAACTGCAGTCCAAAAATATGAAAAGGAAACTTCCAGAAATAAGCAATTCACAAGTATTAAATTGCACACTATTCCAGGTACCTCTCTCCATTTCGTATCATCACAAGAAGGGTGAGTACAGCACAACATATTTTGAGAGAGCACATTCACATGACTTTTATTATAGTATATTTTTATAATTTTTCCATTTTATTATTATGCTGTGAATCCCTTACTGTGCCTAATTTATAAATTAAACTTTATTATAGGGATGTATGTACAGAAAAAAAAGCAGTATATATAGGGTTCAGTACTATCTGTGGCTTTAGGCATCCACTGGAGGTCCTGGAAAGTACCCCCCATGGATAAGTAGGGACTACTAAACTACAGAGGTTAAACGACTCATCCGAGGTCATGTGCTGGCTGCCCTCAGACCATTCCTCCAGACCCACTCTGCATCTTCCCCTCTCTGCTGTCAGCCCCAGGAAGCTGACCAGCATGGCCCACATCAACAGACAGTGATGCACCATCATTTCTGGTAGCTTCAGACAATGGGTAGCCCAAGAAAGAGAACAAGGGGAAGAAGGGACATAAGCTGGGGTATTTATTGCCCCAGCTCCTTACCTGTGGGGTTGCAGCAGATTGGTCTGTGTCAGGGTCTAAGTTAAGCCCTCCCTCCATAAGGCTACCCTTTCTGAGATCTACTGACCACATTCTCTCTCCTCACCCTTTCCAACACAGGAGTGGTAACTCAGAGACCATTGGCCTCAGTGTACAACATGACCCCTTGTATTGCACTCTCTGCGAAGCACGTAATTTGAGTGTCCATTTCTTTGGTGTGGGGACAATGGCTGATACAAATAATAATGACTAGAGCTGGGCTTGGCCTAATATAATGAGAAAATTATTTGTTAGATTTCTTTCTAAAGTTCATGTTAATGGCTAAACACAGAAATCACTTCATGTAATATAGTAAATAAAAACAACTTTTAAAATTGACACTAATTTTTCTTATCACAAAATCAAAACATTAATTATAAGGAAATACAAATAAATAGAAAGAAGCAATCAAACTATTGGTTTCTCACCTGAAAAACAAATGTAACATTTTCATAAATATCCTTCCATTATTTCTTCTATGCAAATACATATATATATGTTTGCTCTAAAAAATTTGAATTAAAAAAACAAAAAATTTTTGAATTTTTTATATATATATATATTTTTTCCTTTAGATTTTATTTATTTATCTTTAGAGGGGAAGGGAAGGAGAGAGGGAGAGAAACATCAATGTGCGGTTGCCTCTTGTATGTCCCCTGCTGGGAACTGGCCTGGCAACCCAGGCATGTGCCCTGACTGGGAATCGAACTGCGATCCTTCGGTTCGCAGGCCCGCGCTCAATCCACTGAGCTACACCAGCCAGGGCAAATTTTTGAATTTTTGTATACACTTTTTAATCATAGTTCTCTGCTTCATAAATTATGATACTCTTTTCCTGTCTTTATATACTTTTAAATGGTTGTTTAGCAATGGATTATGTCAATTTTGAAGCTAATTCTTACTTGGGCTCTTAGGTTATTTTCAATTTCTATTTCCTATAAATAATTCTATAATAAATTGGATTTTTGTTTTTGGCCAAATCTTTGTGTACATATTTATTTTCTTCATATTAAGTTCTAAATGTAGAATTGATGGAATCGGGTGGCACATTTCAGGGCTTTGGATGTGAACTGCTAAATTTCCTTCCATCTTCACCCTTACCCCAGACAGCCTGTGAAATGTCTGTTTCTCTACATCCTCACCAAACCTGGATATTAGATATTTGTTTAAAAATCTCTGCAGATCACTGCACTGTGACACTTTTTATGTAATTAGATGTTCTTTTATCTGAGAAAATAAAAGGTCTTTATTTAAAGTAGGAATCCAGCCCTGGCTGGTGTGGCTCAGTGGACCGAGCACTGGCCTGCAAACCAAAAGTTCACTGGTTCGATTCCCAATCAGGGCACATGCCTGGGTTGTGGGAGATCGATGTATCTCTCTCATATCAATGTTTCTCTCCCTCTCTTTCTCTCTCCCTTCCCCTCTGCCTAAAAGTAAATAAATAAAATCTTAAAAAATATAAAGTATGAATCTAAACCAAATAAGTTCAAACTAAGCTTCCCTTTAATAGATCTATACAGAAAAAATTAAAATTAGAGTTATAACCATACAGTGAAAAAGGGAAGAGGAAATTGATGTGACTGTCTATTGAAATCAGGGCATTTTAACAGCAGAGAAATCTGACAGACACTACCTCTGCCAGGTGATCAAAGTTCATAGCAAGGGTGAGAATTTGCCCTCATTGGTATGGCTCCCAATTGGGTGTTGTCCAGGAAACCAAAAGGTCGAACGCTGGATTCCTGGTCAGGGTGCAAGCCTAGGTTCCGGGTTCGGTCCCCAGTGGGTGCATGTATAAAAGGCAATTGTTCAACGTTTCTCTCCCTCTCTTTCTTCCTCCTTTCCCTTCTCTCTAAAATCAATAAGCATGTCCTCAAGTGAGGGTTTAAAAAAAAAAAAGAATCAGAAATCATTTTAGTAGCAGAAACTGCCTGTGTGAGTGATGAGAAAGACACTTTACCTCCATAGTCTTCCTCCCCAAACCCATAACACAAGTTTAATCATGAGAAACACATCAGACAGATCTCAGTTGAAAGACATTTTACAAAATACCTAAGCAGTGCTCCTTGAAAATATAAAGAAAGTTTGATAGCCAAAAGTGGTTATGTCCATCAATTAATGAATGGATAAACTAAATTGTCTAGTCATTCAATGGAATATTATTCAGCCATAAAAAAGAATGAGGTTCTTACAGATGCTACAATGTGGATGAAGCTCGAGAACAATACCCTCAGGGAAAGAAGTGAGATATAAAAGGCCACAAGATGTGTGATTTCATTTCTATGAAATGTCTAGAATAGGCAAGTCCATAAAAACAGAAAGTAGATTAGTAGCTGCCCGTAGCTGGGGGAAGGAGAGAATGGGGAGTGACTGCTATATGACTATGCAATTTCTTACAGAGGTGAAGAAAATGCTATGGATTAGATACCACAATTCTTGAATGTACTAAAATCCACTGAAGTGTACACTTTAAAATGGTAGATACTATGATGTGTAAATTATATCTCAATTTAAAAACAAAAACCACCCTGGCCAGGTTGCTCAGTTGGTTAGAGCAGCGTCCTAATACTCCAGGGTTTCCGTTGGACCCCCAGTGGGGGCATGTACAGGAATCAACCAATGAATGCATAAGTAAGTGGGACAACACATTGCTGCTTCTCTCTCTCTCTCTCTCTCTCTCTCTCTCTCTCTCTCTCTCTCTTAAATCAATAAATTTAAAAAATTGTGTTAGCATTAGGTGATAGCATTTGTGATAGCAAAAATTAAATTAAAAGAACAAAACCAAGTAAAGTCCCAGAAACCATCACAATCAACAGGAGTTTAAAGAGATAAGAGAAATGACACCCAAATTTAATGTGACATCCTGGATAGGATCCTGGGACAGAAAAAGTGCATTCAGTAACACATAAGGAAATCTGAACAAAGTGTAGACTGTTAATAACAATAGATCAATATTGGTTAATTAAATGTGACAAATGTAATAATAATATAAGATGTTTATTATACCAGAAAATCATAAGGGAAAGTAGATGTGGGGTATGTAGGAAATCTCTGTACATACTGTTTTTGCAACTCTTTTGTAAATCTAAAATATTATTCTAAAATAAAAAGTTGATTGAAAAACAATCAGTGTATACCCCATTGTGATAATTTGGGCCCCTTACAAAAAACATGAGGGTTCTTGCCTCTGGCTGTAAGGACACACAGGCTATTCTGATTTTGTCACCAGGAAAACTGCCCGTTTGGAAACCAAGCCCATTTGTGGCATGTCAGGTCACCAGGGAAGCTGTTGGGTGAGGTGAGGATAAACACCAGCGATTCTATTCTCAGTAAGTGACCCTCACCACTAACCATCCTTCCTTCCCCTTCAGTTTATCTGTATCATGTCTGAGCCTGAATTATCCTGTCTGGCTAAGTCCTGATTCCGAGAGACTTTTGCTCTTGAAAAATATTGGGAGATTTCAGTGGAACTGTCTTTTTCAAAAACAGGTGACTTACTTCAGCATGAATGCCAATGCCTGTGACCAAGGCAATCAGATGATGCAAGGCTAAGCAGGAGTGCTGGACTGTCAATGACACGGGACTTGAGGTGAAATCCAGGACACTGGTTTGCAAATGTGCACAACTGATCCACAGCCCTGAGAAGCTGTTCTTGAAGAAACACCTCGGCGAGTGACATATTAAATAAAAAAGTAACCGTCCCTAACTTGGGAGTTAGGGTCATGTGGAAGTTTGTATGGAATTGTAGTTGAAGAGTTTAAAATGTGGGAAAACAGGCTAGTGGACATCATACCTATGAACGTTCTAAGAAATCATTTAAATTCACAAAAATTATATTTTAACAACAATAAAAATAGCAATGGGTAACATTTTCTTTTGCACATGTAGCAACATGATGTTTGTTCTCTTTTGAAAAGAAATCCTGTGACCCCTCTCTCCACAAGACCACTGAGGCTGAGTCCTGAATCCGTCTGGATACAACCTTTAGAGTCCTGACCCAAACTAATTCAAAGAAAGAAAGGGCCAGAGAGCCAAATTTTTGGCTTTTAAGAGTTTTTAAGCAGTCTTTTGAAATTCATGGCAGAAATAATAATCTTGGAAGCCAAGACTTTTGATTTGGGAGATTTGCAAAAGAGAGGCTTTTTTTTTTTTTAAGGTCTCTAAACTTTGGTTTTGAGTACCAAAATTTTGTATTCAAAAGCATATTCCTGAAGGAATCTTGTAATAAAGTTTATGCCACAACAGACAATATATCTGCGGGGTAAACTGATGAAAAGTCGGATTATCCTGTCCCTGAGGATGAAAAAATTTTCAAAATAAAAGAAAGAAACCTGGGGAGGAAGAATTTAAAATTCCAGGAGGCTGGGAGTGGGTGAAACTGTGATGAATTGTTAACATTGTGTTCATATTCTGTTTTCCCTCCTTTTGAATATTTTTGGAAATTTTCCATAGTAAAAATTTTGCTCTTATTAGTTTAGTGGAAGCTCAGAGAACAGCAAGAAGTGGTGGTTTCCAGACTGGGGTGGGGGGATGGGGCTGTGATGAAAAGGCCAAAGGAACCTGGAGAGAGGCAGATGGATTCGAAATATATCTGGTGGCAACCCACTGGATTACTTTAACATCTCATGCCTTAAATCCCCATGTATTTTCCCTCTTCTTTCACTTTGAGAGCTTAGTATGCCGGCACTTGGCCCCTGGGGAGAGAAGACGGGTTGGGAGAAGAGAAATATTGGTTTAGCCCTACCCAGTGTGGCTCAGTTGGTTGGAGCATGGTCCCATAAATCAAAAAGTTGGGGGAGCATACCTAGGTTTTGGGTTTGATCCCTGGTCAGAGTGTATGGGAGGCAATCAATCGATGTCTCTCCCCCCCGCCTTCCTCTCTCTCTCAAATCAATAAACTTACTTTTACATTTTTAAAAGATTTTATTCATATATCTTTAGAGAGAGGGGAAGGGAGACAGAAAGAGAGGGAAAGAAACATCGGTGTTTGGCTGCCTCTCACACATTCCCCACTGGGGACCTGGCCTGCAACCTAGGAACAGGCCCTGACTGGGAATTGAACTGGTGACCCTCTGGCTCACAGGCCAGCACTCTATCCACTGAGCCACACCAGCCAGGGCACTTTTACATTTTTTTAAAAGAGAAATATTGGGTTAGCCACTGGAATGGGTTGCTGAGAACAATCTCTGCCTGGGCACCATGTACAGCCTGAGGAACTTCAGAAATATTGTACTTGCTACAATGCAGATGAACTTCAAAAGCTACGAGTGGAAGAAGCCAGGAAGGCTCCCAAATTCTCTGATGTTGCACATCTTTCCAACTATTCATTTAACAAACATTTGTTGGGGACTTGCTGTCTGTCCGCAAGGCCCATGATGAGCAGAGCTATGGAGATGAACTAGAGCAAATCCTTGTCCTGGAGTCTAGGCAGTATGGGAGAAGGGCCAGGTTTGGAGCCAGAACCAGGACTAAAATCCCGGCTTGGTCTGTAATTAGGAATGATATAGATATAGATATATAAAATCACCCACTCAAATTCAAATTTCATATAAATAGTGAATAATTTTTTAGTATAAGTATGGTCTGTGCCATGTTTTGTTGTGTTTTATCAAGAACCTTACAGGTAATTGCTTTGTGACCTTGAGTGTATCATTCAACCTCTCTGATCTCGGATTCCCTGTGTTCAAAATGGACTTGCTTTGCTAGTAAAAGAGTATGCTGATATAAAGTACTTGGAATGTTGCTGAGCCCCCTAACTGGTCCATTTTCATAGGCAGTCTGCTCTAAACTGTGCTCCATGTGGTAGCTGGAGTAGAGGGGACTTTAAAAAAATCATCTCAGCTTCTGCCTGTTGAAACCATTTGAGGTTTCCATGACTCCTAGACTAAAGCCTAGATGAGTCTTATGCCTCTTGTCTCTTTGGTTTTGTTTTGTTTTGTTTTGTTTTTTGAGAGAGAGATAAAGAGAAAGGAAGGGAGAGAGAGATATTGATTTGTTGTTTCACCCATTTATGCACTCACTGGTTGACTACTGTATGTGCCCCAACCGGGGGTGGAACCCACAACTTTGGCGAATCTGAAAGACACTCCATCCAAGCTACCTGACTAGGGCTGCATCTTTCAATTTCACACTCTACACAAGTGGCCTGCTTCATCCCAGCCTTGGGAAGTGATTCCAGGAAGGGCTGAGGAGTGAAATGGGAGAGGAAATGAAGAACCAATAAATAGAAAGTGCATTAACTAGCAGGTTACTCCAGTGGGCGGGCAACAGGGGCTCACTTTCATTGGGGCTCCTTGGAGAGACAGTGTGGAGTGCAGGGTATGACGCCTGAGGCATTTATCCACCAACTTCTATCCTCACTGGTTGAGGGTAGCTCTCAGTACTTTAACTCCCCCACATTTCCAGGGTAAGCCTGTGTTTGGTTGAACTGAAGAGCTCCCTTAGGTGGAGAGGAGGAGAGAGGCAGGTCGAGTTGGGAAGCACTGAGAACTGAAAACTATCTTCCCTGCAGCTGTAGGTGAAGTCAGGTGAGCAAGGGGATACCGATGGCATCAGTAGCCTCCAGGACCCTTATATGCATGCATGATGCTGGATCTATACCAGGCAAAGCTTTAAGTACTTCACAAATATCAATTCACTCAGTCCTCCTGAAAGCCCCATGAAACAAGTATTGTCATTGTTCCCATTTTACAAATGGAGAAATTGAGGCGTAAAAAAACAGCAAATAACTTGCACAAAGGCCTATGGCAAGTCAGTGACAGGGCAGGATTCAAACCTAGAAAGTCCATGCATGTCACTACCACTTACTACTCTTGCCCACTTTATTTTGCTTCCTTTCTTTCATGCCTTCCATACATACTGAGCACCAGCTCTACCTGTTTCCTTCCCATAGTTCAGATCTCAGCTCAGAGATCACTTCCTCCAAGAAGCCTTCCATGATCATTTATCAAGAGTAGACCCCTCCTGCTACTATCTGTGGCAGAGTTCTATTAATTTTCCTCACAGCAGTTAACAGTATGTAATTATTTTATGCATTGCTTTACTTATTTATCATCCACCTCCACCATTAGTCTATAAGTTTATGAGGACAGAGGCCCATCTGTCTTGTTCATGGTTACATCCCCAGTTCTTGTCTGAGGGCCAGACTCAGACTAAGAGCTTAATCAATATTAAATGCACCTGGAACATAGCTGAATAATTAAATAAATGAATCCAACATACAAAACATACTGATGTCATGTTTGTATATGCCTGACATACACAAATTATACTATTTTCCAAGTATCAATTAATGAAGCCTGTGGCATTCTCCTGAGGGGTTGGCTGGCGCTTCCATGTGGATGATCCAAGACACAAATAGAAGAAAATGATTTATTCTGGGTCACTGATGACTCAGTGTCTGGGAATAGAAACACACTCCAAAACCTTTGCCCTAATTAGTCAAGGTAATTACTAGGCACCATAATTAAGCATGAATGACCTCAGTGAGGTTGTTTGTAACCTCTAGAATTTAAGACTGGTACTAATTTTGCTTTAATGAATGTATTTGTTGTGCCTTGGCACTCCTAAACCCTTTGTGCATTTTCTGAGCAATCAAACATTTGTCAGGGATTGGGGAAGAGGAGGAATGAGGGGTGACTGTTTAGTTAGTACAGAGTTTTCTTTTCGGGTGCTGAGAATGTCTTGGAACTAGAGAGTGATGATGGTCGCACAACACTGTGAATATACTAATTGTCACTGAATTGTTCATTTTAAAATGGTTAATGTTAACTTTATGTTATGTGAATTTCACCTCAATGAAAAAGATATAGTATTTCTCACACACTGCTGGGAACCCTGTGTGGGAGTCTCCTTGCAACTGTTACAGAACACAGGCACCAAGGGGGTGACGATATACTATTACCGAAAGGACCCCCCAAGTTCATTATGCCCACCACTTTAGGAAAGACATCTCTCAATGCCAGAGATTTGTGAAAAGGAAAGGAAATGTTTATTTAAAGCTATACAGACTTAAAGTAGTGACCTCACGTCTTCATTAAGATATCAAAGTCCTTTTGGATACCCACAGATGCCCACAGTGCTTCCTTCTCCCCTGCCCCTAATGCAGGGTACCGTAACTCAGGAAAAGAAGCAAACGTCCAGGATCCAGGCTCCTGACACCGTCGGCTGTGTTGCTGTCCAGGCAGGATCTCTAGTTAATCCAAAGCCATGTGGCACCTTCTCATGGCCTACTGGCAAGAGTTCTTTCACCCTTCTTCCAGGCAAAGTGTCTCCTGCTTCCCAGGCCGCGAGGCCAAAGGGAGCACCCCAAAGCCGCATGGTCCTCTTCTACCAAAGCTGCGGGGGTCTGCACTCTGGAGAAACCGCGTGGCTCTCTCTCCTCACCAAAGCTGCAGGGAAGGGAGGTCGCCACTCTGCCAAACCCAAGTGGCGGTTCTCTGCTAAAGCCGCAAGGTGATTCTCCCTCACGAGGCTACGAGGTTCCCACTCTGGACAAAGCCACATCATTCTCTCCTTAATGGCTGCTGTGACTCGGTTTAAACTGTCTCGCCAACCCTCCTTTGCAGCCCCATTTCCGACTCCTCCCACAATCGGCTACACTTGCCAGCACTCCCATATCCTTCCAGCTTTACTGGGCTGCCATAGTGAGTCTGGGCAGGCATGGCCCTGTGGCATGGAGCCAATCATCTCCAAGCTCTCATGCAGGTGCCGTAACCAGGGGGAGTTACCTCCCAGTTATATCTTGGGTGGAAGTCACTCCCTTCTCCCTGGCTCAAAGCTAGGCCACAACTATTTAACATATCTGTGAAACCAGTTAAAGGTTATAGATGTGTTAAATGACCATGCCAGAGGTTAGCTGCAAAGCTGTTGCTATGCAAAACAGCTCTCAATGGCCCTGCTCCATTTGTCCCTTTCCCCAACTCACACCTGAGCGGGGAAGGGCTGAGGACATCTTATATGTCTTTCTAATATTTCCTGGACAACCTGAGTTCTGGGTCCCATTCCAAATTCCTGTTTGAGGCCCCCCTCTTGGCTGCACACTGTTTTACAACTTCTCCAGGGAGGGAAGGTCCTCTCAGTCCTGAAAACCAAGTGGTGCTTACTTCCTAAACTGCAAAGCGGTGAATTCATATTTGTTTATTCAGGCCTACTATGTGCCAGGCCCTATGCTAGACACTTGATAGAAACTGCCCCTTAACCCTCTCTATTGTCACCCATTTAATTTTTCTTCACAGTGTTCATTACCAACTGACATTACATTGTATGCACCTATTTATTCATTTTGTTCTTTCTCACTAAAAATAAGCTTCGTGGGGGCAGAGATTTTTGACTAATTAGTTTACTACCACATCCCCCGTTCATGGCACACAGGAGATGCTCACTACATACTGATTAGGTGAAGGAACCTAGCAAAATAAGCATTAGCATCTCCAGGACACAGGCGGGGAAATGTGGGTCCAGTGATTTGCCAAAGTCCCATGGTTCCTAAGTAGCAGGCACTAAATTTGAACTCTGGGGCTGCTTGGAGGCACAGCCCTAACTGCAGAGAGCTTCCCTTCACCCACTTCCTCTGCCCTTCTGGAATGAGTGAGAAGTCTGAAAATCAAAGGCAAGAAGGCGATGATGACTCATCACCTTTGACTAAGAAGACAAAGCTGAGGGAAATCACAACCCAAAGCTGAGCTATCATTTTCTCTTTCCTCTATGCTGACTTGTTCATCCCCCAGTTCTTGGCCTCCCTGAGCTCTTCCTTAGGGTGAGGCAGGGGTGAGGCCAGGGCTCCATGTAGTCCAGGCTCCTTTCTCATCCCAGCTCTGTCCTCTTGGCTGGGATGGTCTGACCCAGATAAAACCCCAGATGTGGGGAGGCCCACAGTCCCCAGAGAGCCATGCAGATTTAGGTGCAGGAATTGAGGCTGTTGCAAGGTCTGAATGCTGGCAGTGGTAAGACCTTGAGGAGCACTCCTGCTATGAGGTTTTCTTGGCTGAACAGCACCAGCAGTAACCTTGTGTACACCCGCCTTATTTCAAACACTAACTAAATCTAATTTTAAAAAAAAATAACAGAAGCCTTAACACCAGAAAAAGAAGGCATCATCAGTTGTACATACATCTTTGGGCACAGATAGCTTGCATTTCTAGGGGTTTCTGGAAATGACAACTTAAACCTTTGAGAAATATTGGTTTGACTGTCTACCCAAAAGGATGCCCCAGTTTACACCCCACCATCAGTGTAGGAGTACCCATCCTCACACTCTTGCCAACAGTGAGCTAACTTAAAAGGAAAAGGCCTCTCAAAGTGAAAGGCACCTAGCATTTATTTGAGATCAATAAGAATAGCTATTCTAGAATCATTAATTCAGGCAGAAGTCCAAATAGTGTTCCAGTTAAGAGACAAAAGCAGTGGGTGTTTATGAGGAGGGAAGGGGAGCAATTACATCAGTAGAAGGGAGGCATTTCTATTGGTGCAGATAATATAACATAGTGATGTTAATCTTAAACAATGTTTTTAACTTTCAGTCCAGTAGTCATAATAACTACTTTCTTGTTATCTTTGTAAACAGGATTTTTGGGGTAAGTTAGTTTGCTTAGGCCCAATTCAAAGGTTATTTTGCCATGTTTTAACATTCCACAGGTTTGAGACATAAGTTGTGCAGGGCATTTCCTTTGGGATGGCAGCCCCAGCTCTGGTTCTGTTTATAGTATTGTTTATAGCTGGATGTATATTGCCACTGGATGGGGGAGGTGGGGAAGTTATATCTCATTTGATGTTTTACTTTGAATTTCCCAGATTACCAGTGTGCTCAAGCACCTTTTCAAGTGTTTATAATGACCATTTCTGTATTCTGTGAATGACCCGTTAGATTCTATTAGGGCTGTGAATATTGAAGTGTTATTTTCGGTGTATCCCAATTCCACCCTGTGGTGGCTGCTTGTGTTCCAAATCCTCCATCCTTTCCAATAATAGTGGTTCCTGTGCCCCCGTTCTGACCAATCTCCTGTGTAGTCAAATTTGCAGCCTTTGACTTAAAGGGAGCCAACAGATGCACTCCATTGCCCCGGCCACGGCGATCAGCTCAGGGCAGAGCCATAGCCCAAGAATGGCCAGCCAGAGAAAGCAAGCCTCTGTTCCATGATTCCTTTAGTGCTATTGGGCAGAGAAACTCTGTATTCCTCTCCATTTGGTTCAGTGATATGAGGAACCTGAAGCTGCCAGGGATCCCCAAGAAGAGCCGGAATATGAAGACACCACCAAGAAGGCAAAGCTGAGGAATGCAGAGTTATCTGAGCCCCTGATCCAGCCTCATCCCAAGTTAAATTACATACACTAGAACTTTTGTTTGTGAAAATGAATACATTTCTTTGTTTTAATACTAATAATTATTATTTTTAAACAGCTTAAGTTGATACTATTGGGATTTTTTATTTATTTTTTATTTCCCACTTTGCAATGAGTCCTAATCAATCCACATGCCTGGACGGAACAAAATAGCTTCACATTCAGGCCAACCTGGCTCTCCAGCCTTAAAGCGCATGGATGTGCTTCTAGGCCTACACAGAAGTTAAGTGCAATTTTTTTAAGTGTAATTTTTTTTTAATGCTAAACAAGATGGGCCCTAGTAGGAGTGGCTCAGTGGACTGAGTGCCAGCTTGTGAACCAAAAGGTCAACAGTTCAATTCCCAATCAGGGCACATACCTGGGTTTGTAGGCTAGGTCCCCAGTTGGGGGCATGCAAGAGGCAACAAATCAATGTATCTCTCAAACATCGATGTGTCTTTCCCTCTCTTCCTCCCTCCCTTCCCCTCTCTCTAAGAAATAAATAAATAGAATCTTTTTTAAAAAGAAATGCTAAACAAAACGGAAGGCATGAGCCCCATTGCTTTGGAGGGAGGCAAGTTAGGCATATAAAAGGCAATGCCTGGCCCAGCAGATCCTTTGAGACTTTTTTTATTTTTTATATTTTTCTTTTCTAAGAGGAACCTTTGGGATCTGAGCAAACAGCATGGGTGACAGGAATGAAAAGATGTTCTTATTACTTTTTGTTTGACTCTGGTTTTCTTGCACGGGTAAGGGGCAGTGATAAGTGAACAGGTGACTTTATATTGTAAAAAGAACCACAGCTGTCACCAAGAGGCTTTTGCACATTCTGTGAACAATTGTCTTTGGATTCTGATTTTTCTTTTCCAAATAAAAAGGACTAGTCAGAGGTCCCCAGGCTGGGAGAGAGGAGGCTGCTAACTGCTGATAATTCTGGGGTTTCACCAGATAGCAAGAGGGGGCAGGGTGGAAGTGAGTGAACAAAGCTTGGGATTCCAAATTTCCAACCCTGACTCCCCCACTTCCTAGCTGCTCCAGTTGCTATGACTGCAACACAAAATGCTCCCAAACTTAGTGCCATAAAACAACAATTTATTATGCTTGCAGATGCTGTGGGTCAGGAATTCAGACGAAGCGCAACAGCCATGATGCTGCTTTTCCTTATCTGAGACCACAGCTGGGAGACTTGAAAGCCAGGGGCTGGATCATCTGAAGGCTCCCTCACTCATGGCTGGACCTCAGTTTCCCTCCACATGGGCCTCTCCACAGAGTTGGTTTGGGCTTCCTCATAGCTTGGTGGCTGGGCTTCAAGACCAAGCATCCTGAAGGAGACAGGCAGTCGGAGGCTGCAGCACCAATCATAACCTAGTTTTGGAAGTTACCTAGAGTCACCTTTTCCATATCCTATTAATTTAGGCAGTTACAAGGTCCTGCTCAAGTTCAGATGGAGAAGAAATAGATTTGGCTTCTTGATGGTGAGTGACAAGATTCTGGAAAGGTGCATGGGACAAAAAATATTGCTGTGACCATTTTTGGAAATTACAGCCTGACATGCTAACTGGATGGGATACCAGCCAAGTTGCTTCACTTCTCTGGGCCTCAGTTTCCGCATCAGTAAAACAGGATAATCATAGTGCCTACAATCTAGAGAGAGGCAAATGAAATAGCACACATAAAGTACTTAGCACAGTGCCTGCAACATGGCCAAGTATTCAGTGAAAATTAGAAGTTATTATTAGTAATAGTTATTACTGAACAATGAGGCATCTTGGTATGGCTGAAACAGGGTGTTGTGAGTTGAATTGTGTCCCCTGCCCAGGAAAAATATATTCAAGTCTCAACCCCTTGTACCTGTGAATGTGACCTTATTTGAAAATTGAGTCTTTACAGATGAAATTACGATGTAAATTAAGAATGGGTCATACTGGATTAAGGTGGGCTCTAAATCCAATTACCAATATCATAAAAAGAGACACAGACACACATGGTGATAATGCCCTGTGGCAAGTGAGGCTGAAATTAGAGTGATGCATCTATAAGCCAAGAACCCCAAGAATTGCTGGCAACCCCCAGAAGCCAGGAAGAGGCAAGGAAGAGCCCTTCCCAAGAGCCCTTAGAGTGAGCATGGCCCTGTGGACACCTTGATTGCAGACTTTGGTCCTTCAGGACCATGAGAGAATACATTGCTATTGTTTTTGAGCCACTCAGTTTGTGATACTTTGTTACAGCAGCCCAAGGAAGCTCATAAGCAGGGTTTGCTTGGAAGTCAGGAGGATGAGTTCTAGTCCCAGAGCTGCCTCTGATTAGACAAGTGATGTTGGATTCTTCCCTCCCCCAGCTGAATCTGTTTCCTCATCTGTAAAATGGGAAGTGGGGGCTGAACGTGCTGGTTTCTAAAGACCCTTCCCTCTCAGGGATGCTTAGGTACACAAATGTAACAAAACTTCAAATTCCAGTGTTTCCTGAACATTCAGGGGCTGACACTTCATTATGAAGCTGATCTTTTCATCTTTGGACCTTGAGGGTGGGTGCCAACCCCTATTTCACAGTTTTTCCCCACTAACTTCATTTTCTGGTTTAAAAATACTAGTTTCAGATCATTATAACAAAAATAAGAGTTATAGTTAAAACAAACCAAAAAATATCAGAGTATAAATTTAAAAGTACAGTCCTGCTGTTGTCAAAAGGCCAATCCCACTCTAATGTGATAAACACCATTAATACTTTCGTATAGCTTCTTCTCTGTTTCTCTAAACATATTCGATAATTTGTGTGTGCACAGTATGCCTTCTACAAAAACGAATGTGTGCACAGTGTGTGTTTTTCAACAGTGAGCTCATGCTGTGCACACACCTTTACTACCTGCCTTGTTTCAGTGAACATATCTGGGAGAGCAGATGAGTGCTGACACCAGGGCCACTGTGTTACAGAACTCCAGAGGGCACCTCTGAGAATAACACAGTGTGAACTGGTTGGAGAGGAAGCATCACAAGCAATACCCAGGCCATGATGATTCAGCACTGTGGACAGGGACACGGCTCTCTCTTCTGCCCTGCCCCACGGCGCCCATTCCTGGTCCTAAGTTATCTATGTGCATGGTAGTTACAAAGATGACTGACATACAGATTGCCCACAGGGAGCTCATAGTCATGGGAGAGAGAGCTATGTGATTGAGTAATAACAATAATGAATTCCGTGTGTGGATTACATTGTTACACAAGAAAAAAACAACAGCAATAAGGTATCACTAACATTTATTGTGTGTACTGAGCCAAGCACTTTGTATGCATTATCTCAATTAATCCTCACAACTATACTGTGACGGAGATAATCTTATAATTCTATTTCACAGATGAACAAATTGAAGCTCAGTGAGGTGAATCAACAGGGATGAATAGTCATGTCCTTACAAGTACACATGTTGCCATCAAGGGAGAACTCTACACGTGGTATTTAGGTAACAAACACTGTGACTGGTTATTATATTTAGCCCATTGGCTTTGGAAGCTAAAATACCCTTTACAACTAATTTGCCTTGCTGTTCGGCTATTTCTTTATTCATGTCACAATAAGGAACTGATGTGAAACTCACTCCCCTTCTACTTACTGCAGCACAGGGACAATAAACATGTGCCTGCTGGCATGGCATGGCTGTATGTCCTTGAGGACCATGGCCACATCTTGTATGGGCTTTGTGTCTGTGGAAGCATCTAGAACAGCACTGAGCTCATGTCCTTGCTCATTTACCCCCAGAGATGACTTCTGCTGTCTTCCTCTCGCCCCCTGCTGTCTGCTTTGCATACTACAGCCAGTGCCATTTTTAAGAAATGCACACCAGACCCTGCTCAGACACCCCTTGCGTCTGCCCATCATTCTCAGGGGTAGTCAAACCCCTCTCTCACCACCTGGCTTTCAAGCCTCCTTTACCACTGCAGCTCCCTGTTTTGCTCCAACAGTATGCACTTTACAGTGTGGTGATGCCAATCTGCTGTGGACACTCCCACGCCACCATGGGTCAGCCTCCTCAAGCCCACCTATCCCCTGAGAGGCTATCTCCACAGGAAAGAGATTTGCTTTCAGCGGCTCCTGGCAGGCCTCCCAGCTAATCCCATGGAGGACCCTTTGTTATAATCACCACCTCCATTAATTTTGGTAGCACATTACCCTGTGGGTGCCTTCCCAGGGCTGCAAATCATTCTCCAGCAGCTTTGAAACACAGCATTGCTTCCTCTGCAGAACTGAGAGGCCTCACACCTCTGGACACCCCAAACTTGCATCCCACCTTCCCTTGTCTTCTCCCTTTTGCAAAAGTGTCTCCCAACCTGCTTCTACAGATAAACTAAATCCTTGGAGACCTCAGCCTCTGAGCCAAGGCCTGCAGAGTGGGTGCAAAGAGCTGAACCCATGTTGCAAGGTGGACAGAATCATAGCAACCACTGTCAGCTCTCCCCCACCTAAGCATGAAAGCAAGAAGTGGGCTAGAATCACAACCATATGCACTTTGGCCATTTGGGCTGCTGTAACAAAAATACCAGCCCTAGCCAGTGTGGCTCTGTTAGTTAGAGCATCACCCCTTAACAGAACAGTTGCAGGTTTGATTCCTTGTCAAGGTACATACCTAGGTTGCAGTTTGATCCTCCATCTGGGTGCTTACCATCCCCAGTCCAGCTCTTATGGGAGGCAACCAATTAATGCTTCTCTCCCACATCATTGTTTTTCTCTCTTCCTTCCTCTCTCTCTGAAAGTAATGAAAAAAATATCTTAGATGAGGGTTAAAAAAAATTACCACACACTGGGTACCACTGGGTGGCAAAGCAAAAAACATTGATTTGTCACAGTTCTAGAGCCTGGGAAGTCCAAGATCAAGGTGCTGGTAGATCTGGTGTCTAATAAGAACCTGCTTCCTGATTTGTCGGTGGCCATCTTCTAGCTGTGACCTCACGTGGTGAGAGGGGAGCTCCACCCTACCCTCATGACCTGAGCACCTCCCAAACACCTAATGCCATCACACTGGGGAGCAAGATTTCAACATATGAATTGTGGGTGGGGGACACACAAACATTCAGTTCCTAGCAGGCACCTTGGAGAGATTTGTGTCTCTTTGTGGAAGACAAAGGCCTGGTTTCCTGAAGGGACGTGTTAAACTTTGTTGTCAAAGAGCCATCTATAGTTGGATGCTCCACCTTGTTAGTCATTAGGGAACTGCAAATCAAAACCACAGTGAAGCACCCACTAGGATGTATATTTTTAAAAAGGAAAAAAGAAGTAAGTGTTGGTAAGCAAGTGGAGAAGCTGGAATCCTCATGAGTTGCTGGTGGGAGTGTAAAATGGCACATCTGCGGTAGAATCAGTTTGGAGGTCCCTCAAAACATTAAATAGAATTACCATATGCCCCAGGAATTCCACTCCTAGTTGTATATCCAAAATAATTGAAAAAAATACCTGTACATGTGTGTTTATAGTGTCATTATTCACAACAGCGAAAAGATGGAAACAGACCAAATGTCCACAAATGCATGAATGAATAAACAAGGCGTGCTGTATCCTCACAATGAAAAATATCCTGCTAACGAAAAGAAATGAAGTTCTGATACATTCTGCAATGTGGATGTCCTCGAAAACCTTATGCTAAATCAAATAAGCCTGACACACTGAGCCACAAACTGTATGATTCTATTTATATAAAATATTCAGAACAGTTAAAGCCATAAACACAAAATGCATGTTCATGGTTGCCAGAAGTTAGGGGTCTGGGGGGATGGGGAGGGACTGCTTAATGGGTAGGTTTCTTTTTGAGGTGATTAAAATGTTTTGGAGCTCACCAGACATGGTGGTTGCACAATACTGATAATGCACTGAATACCATTAAATTGCTCACTTTAAAATGGTTAATTTTATGTTATGTGAATTTCACCTGAATAAAAAACAAAAACAGAGAGAGCTGTGGTTACAAGTGCAGTTAAACTTGGGCTCAGGATAAGGCAAAACCCCTTCCTCCTACCCCACCCTTTCGACCCTGTACCCCCTGCACATTGGCTCTCTGCACTCACAGCCATGTCCAGGTTGGCACTGACCAAGGGGAGTAGGTAACACACCACACATATAAGTGTAAATCAGAAGCCGTATTTTTAAAAAATAAGAAGAAAAAGATGAAGTTAATGTTAATATTTTACCTAACCCAAATATCCAAAATATTATCATTTCAACATTTTTTAAATTACTAATGACATATTTTACATTTCCTTTTTTTGCATACCAAGACTTAAAGTCCTCTGTGTATTTTGCACCACCAGCACATCTCAATTCAGAGACTTCCCACATTTTAGGAGCACATTAGCCACATATGGCTGGTGGCTGCTGTATGGGATAACACAGCTCTAGAACACTAGTTAATGGGAAGTTGTCCGCCAGAGGAACATTTGGGAAATATGATGGGCCCTCTTTGTTTCCACAATTATTGGGGAGCTACTGGCATTGAGTAGGCAATGGCTGGGAATGCTGAATGTCCTGCGATGCATAGGACAGTACTACAGAATGAATTGTCCCATGTTCCTGTGCAATTGCCGAATCTCCCATTGAACTTTCCTGAAGGTGGTAAAACAAAACAAAACAAAACAAAACAAAAAGATAAGTTTTGAACCTACCTCTACTTTATGTATAATCACAAAGTATATGTTGGACTATTTTGTTATACACCGAGTATTCCAGGAAGTTAGCTACCATGTACATCCTGAGAAGATCATACTTCGTTTTGTTTGGAATTTTACCAAGAGTCATCTACCCTCTTAAAAATTCACATCCCCAAATGTGATATTTCAGTGGCTACAAAATATACCCCTCCCAGTTTGTGTGTCTAGCATCTGACTGCATCTTTAAGTCTTCTAGGGTCATAGTTAAGTTTCGGGGGAGTCAAAATTTGTACGCAGAATTTCGACTTCATGCCTCTAACACCCATCTGAATTACTCCTGGTTCATCTTGTTTGGGACCCTCTGCACCTCCTGACTTGTACATCTATTTCCTTCAACAAGTTAGGGAAGTTTTCTTTCATTATTTTTTCAAATAGATTTTCAGTTTCTTGCTTTCTCTCTTCTCCTTCAGCCACTCCCATGATGCAAAATTGTCCCAAAGGTGCCTTATACTGTCCTCATTTTTTAAAAATTCTCTTTTCTTCTTGCTGTTCCAATGGTTGTTTTTTGCTTCCTTATATTCCAAATTGCTAATTTGATTCTTGGCTTCATGTACTCTATTGTTGATCCCCTGTAAATTGTTCTTCATTTCACTTAGTGTATCATTCATTTCTAACTTTCTTTTTTATGTTTTCTATGTCCTTTTTTTATGCTGTTGAAGTTCTCTCTAAGTTCATCTGCTCTTTGCCTAAGTTCATTGAGCACCCTTAAAACCAGTGTTTTGAACTCTGCATCTAGTAGCTTGCTTGTCTCCATTTTGCTTAGTTCTTCTTCGAAAGTTTTGTTCAGTTATTTCATTTGGGCCATGTTTCTATGTCTCCTCATTTTAGCAGTCTCCCTGTGTTTGTTTCTATGTATTTAGTTAGAGCTGCTTTGTCTTCCAAACTTAGTAGAGTGGCCTAACGCAGTAGGCGTCCTATAGGGCCCAGTGGCACAGCCCAAGCTGGATACTTGAGGTGCACTCACCATGTGGGCTGTGTATACCCTCTTATTGTAGTTGAACCTTGATTGCTCCTGGCAAATCAGAGGTTTGCCACCACCTGTGTTCTGTCCAGGGTCACACAGCATAAGCTACAAAGTGATCTGTAGATGGCTGCTACTTGTACTGGGCTTGGAGATGCCCAGATGAGGCCAAGCTGTGAACCAAGGCTTGCTGCTGCTAGTGCTGGGCCTGGGGGAACTTAGCAAGAAGTATGGGGCTTGCTGAAGCCAGATGCTACTTGTTTGAAAGAATTTAGGAAAATATGAAGCATAGGCTAAGAGAAGACATTCGTATGGAAAAGCCACTGGAAACAGCTTGGGTTTGCCTGCAAGCTAGGTCAGGCAGGGCCTCAGGGAATCACTAGGGTGAGGCCAACAGTGTGAGCCAGGTTAGTGTAATCTCCGATATGGAGCCCACCTTGCTGGCTTTGTAGCTCTGTCTATGGGCCGGGGGGTGTGAGGGGGAGGTGGGGGGGTATTCAGAAAAGGAATGGTGGCTTCTGCCAGCACTTCTCTCTGGGAGAAAGCTGCTCCCCAGCCCTTGCTCTGATGCCAGGAAATTTATTTCCTCCCTGTATGTCTCTGATGTCTTTTAATCTGTTGCCCTTGTGCTGGAGCTCAGAAGGAGTGAGTCTGAGTAAGTATGTGTGTGGCCCTTTAAGAGGAACCTCCAGGGATTCCAGCAATTTCTGTCTTCTAAAGCCTCAATCTCCACTGGTTTTTATAGCCAGAATTTATGGACACTTATCTTCCTGGCACTAAAATCCTGGGCTTGGGGGCCTGTTAACTCACAGCCTTTTGATGTATGGGACAACACTCCAACCAACTGAGCCACCCAGCCAGGGCTGCAACATGATATTCTAATTTAATATATCTCAGGGATGGTTCTATTTGGAGAAATTCTCTACCTCATTCTTCACAAAGGCAGCATGGGAATTCAACCATAGTACGAGTGTCTTGATTTATTTAGCAAATCCCCTACTTATGGATTTGTACTTTATGTCCAATTTTTTTCACATGACATTGTCTCAGGCACAAACAACTGTTGAACCAGGGCATGAGAAATGAACGAACTGAACCACAGGAGTCTTGTTCTGATGTTTGACGTATATTTCCAGTTGGCCCTGCAAAATGACTGTGCCCAATACACTCTCTTTTTCCAACACAAAATGCAGATTCCCCTTTCCCTATAACCATCCCACCATAGCACATGGTTATCAAACTTTTTCATCCTTACCAATCAAATAGATGAAATATGTTATCTTGTCATAACTTACCTTTTTAAATGATGTATTATGTTACTTTTATAATAAAAACGCATGCTCTTATAAACAAATATTATTTAAATAAGTAACACAGAAGCTGGATATAGAGGACAGCATCTTTTCTCCAGACCTAAGATGGAGATAGAGTCATCCAAGATCAGAGCCTCCCGTAGAAATGCAACCTTCCAAGAGCAGGAAGGTTCTCAACCCTGGAAGCACATTAGGGTCACTTGGGTCTCAGGAGACATTCATTGTCCCTGCTCCACAAGATTTTGGAAGAGAGACACTTGAGAGATCCCCAAGACTCCCCTTCACCACCAGAAGACACCTGTCTAGTGTCTTCATTCCTGGAAGCTTGGGAGACCAATGAAACTTTCCAAGAAGCCAGAAAGTCATCTCAGATCCTAGGGTCTAGACACGGTTTTGTCATTGACCAACATTCCTGCTCCCCACACCTGGTAAAGATATCCCTAATACCTGAGAATTCCTGACTCCACAGGAGGTAATGTACTGGCTTCTGAGCTATGGGTGGAATAGAGGCCATAAAGAGAGGGAATTTATTCCCAGTGGGACAAAAACACACAGAATTGTTACTGGAATCAACCCCAATTCTAATAAAGATGTTTTTACCTAATTGTATCACATAGACACTATAACATAGAATCATAAGAGTGTCATAGTAGCCAGCCTCCATGATGACTTCCAATGATTCTCACCTCCTAATATCCATGCCTTTGTATAGTCCCCTTTCACAATGGAAAGAGCTGACTTGTGTGACTAGCAGATGTTAAGGAAATTACGGTGTGTGACTTCATATAGACATTATGGCTTCTGTATCACTGTCTTCTGAGTCACTTGTTCTGATGGGAATCCAGATGCATACATGAGGGACACTCAAGCAGCCCTCTGGAGAGGTCCACGTGGTGAGGAACTGCCACTCCTGCCAAGAGCCACCACTAACTTTCCAAACACGTGTGAGCCACCTCAGAAAAGGACCCATCAGCCCAAGTCAAGTCTTTAGATGACTGTGACCACAGCCAACATCTGGACTACAACTTCATGAGAAACCCTGATCCAGAACCACCCAGCTAAGGCACTTATAGATCCTGAGCTACAGAAACTGTGAGATAATACATGACTATTGTTTTGAGCCACTAAATTTGGGGTTATTTGTTACACAGCTAATACATGTGCCTACCTCATAGTTTCGTGAAGATTAAATTTAACATTGTATATAAGTGTTTAGCATAGTGCTTTATTTAAGTGTTTATGTGTATAAATAAACATAATATACACACATTCAAAGAGACTACAGACTAATAGAGAACACTGGGACAATGGCAGAGTGACAAAGGTCATCAGAATGTTCTGAGGGGAGCCCTTGCTGGTATGGCTCAGTTGGTTGGAGCATTGTCCCATACCAACAAAAGACTGGAGGTTCAATTCCAGTCAGGGCACATATCTAGATTATGGGTTCAGTTCCCAGTTGGGACATGTATAGGAGATAATCAATATTTCTCCCTCATATTAATGTTCTCTCTCTCTCTCTCTTTCTCTCTCTATGTCTTGAGAAAAGTATAGCAGCTATTGTCCAGAGTTGACAGGTGAAAGAAATAATAAGAATGTTTATGCCTGAGCTGTGACCTTTTATTGTAAGAATGAAATACAGGTGTGCTGTCTCCCTGGGGAGAACTAGCCCTTCTCCATGGAAGACCAAGCACCATTTTTAACTCAGTACCTGTAAACACTGATTGTTTCCTTGAGGAAGAACTGGCTATTCTCCTGGAGGGAATGGTTAGTCAATTGAGTCACAAAAGGGCTTTGGTGCATAGCCACTTTTGTCTAAAACATATTTAAGCAGAGCCCCCAAAGTGAGACTTTGGAATCCCACCTGAGGGAACGATGCTTCACTCAGAACTGTTCCCAGATAAAGCTGGAATATGGCTGCCTCCAGGATTCCCCAGTGTCTGCGTTCGGGTGTTGGTGTTTTTCCCATCTGGTGATGTATGCTCTTACTTCTTGCTTTCTCTTTGCTCTTGCTTAATAAATTGCTTAACTATTTACCTTTGACTTGGGGTTTTATTGTCTGTGAATGTAAACCTCCAAATTAAGTGGCCATGATCTCATATGTGCCCCTTAACGGCCAAGAGTCTAGAGAGATAACTCAGGAAATTAAAGGAAAGAGGACAGCAAACTGGTGGCCTGAAGTCAGAATTTAGCTCAGAAATGTGTTCTTATTTGTCCAACAACAAGTTTTATAAAAAAGTCAGTCACCATGTAAAACTCAAGAAATTGTTTTGACATCAAATCCCACATTTCCAGTTTCTCTTGAAAATTCCTAAGATGTGGCAACACTGTGCCCACATTCCAGCTAGCAACGAGTAGCTGGAATTCAGTAGTAGCTCACCATAGTCCCCATTCCTTCTACTGCCCATCCTTACCCTACCCCCACCCTGCCCCACTAAGGCTGAAATCCAAAGCCAATTATTATTTGAACATTTGAGTTACTCTTTTTCTTTCAGCTAAGCAATGTTTCTCAGTACCCACTTCTCTATCAAAAATGGGAAAGAAAGTTAGATGGCAAGGTTTTTTGGCATTTGAAAAATAACCCCAAGTGCTGTATTATGTAAAGAAAGATTACTCAAGGCTCCTTGGCATTTACCTTGTAGTTATGTGAACTTACCTTTTTGAACTTTAGATTCTTGCAAACACTTGTCAGAAGCTGACAAGATGAGGAGGGAGGGAGCTTGGTGTGGGGGAGAATGGAGAGCACAGGAGTTCCTAGGACCCAATTTGCACTGTCACTACCATCTCAAATGTTGGGGAATGAAAGAGCTCTGGGAGGCTCTGAGGAGCAGCAGATGGACAAATTGCTGTTTTCTTCAAATTCCCAAACAAAGCCAGCATTCTTGGCATGCACAGAATCATACGAGGCCAGAAAAGGAATTTCTCAGCCATGTGCATCAAGTAACTACTTGATTCAGTGCCTTCCCCCCTCTCCAATAAGAAATAGCATGCTAACAAGAACTATTGATTTGAAAGATTTTTTTAAGATAGAAGGAAAGAGGAAATAAAAAGGATGATGTTAATCACTTATCTGATCACCTAGTTAATGTGTTTTTATGCTTTGGGGAGCTTTTGTCTTCAAAAGTCTAAAGCACATTATGTGCAATGACATCCAAGACACACCATGAGGTGAAGAAGATGCAGAACAGCTTGACTGGTTCCCTAATGTTCATTTTTTGGGGGAAAGGAAGCTGTGTAACCCTAGCGTCCAAATGGCTCCTGGGACAAATGGCTGATTTCAGCTCTGGAGCATGAAATGTACAAAGTGGGAGAGTAGCTGTCAAAAACTTCTAGGGTCATATCAATGTTCTCAGGTGCCAAGTTCAACAGTCTCCCACAGGCCAAAGAGGCTATCATTTGAATATTGATAAAGATAATTGAAATGGGTCAGAGCATAGCCAATATATTAAGTTTATTTTATTTTATTTCATTTATTTTTAGAGAGAGGGGAAAGGAAGGAGTAAGAGAGAAGGAGAAACATCAACAACCAAGAGAAACATTGATTAGTTGCCTCTTGCAGGTCCCCAACCAAGGACCTGACTGGCAACTCAGGCATGTGTCCTGACCTAGAGTCAAACTGGAGACCTCTTGTTTTGTGGGAGGATGCCCAACCCACTGAGCCACAATGGTCAGGGACATAACAAATATATTTAAATGCATAAAAATATAATCATACTTTTGAAAAAAGCTTCACCTTGAAGAATGCTAACAAACACAACTCATTATTTTGAAAACTGACCAATGCATTATTTTTTTAAAGATTTTATTTATTTATTTTCAGAGAGCGGGGAGGGAGAGAGAAAGAGAGAGAGAAACATTGATGTGCAAGAGATATATCAATCTGTTGCCTCTCACACACCTGGGCCCACAACCCAGGCATGTGTCCTAACAGGGGAATCAAACCAGCAACCTTTCAGTTCACAAGCCAGTGATCAATTCCCTGAGCCACACCAGCCAGGGCCCAACTCATTATTTTGAAAACTGGTAAATCAAGGGAAAGAAACAAGCATTTGTTCTGCCTTTCTTCTCTGATGGTACCTTAACATAATCAAAGAGTGGATTAAGAGAAGATTCACCTGATACAGGAAGAAGGAATCATCAAAACAGAATGCCACCAGTTTTACAACATTTAATGAATTAGAGGTTGAGGTAATGAATGGCATCCAACATGACAGAAGGAGAGATAACATGAGATTGTGTGCTTTCAGATAGAAATATAAATGCCACCCAGATGAAGCAGTCTTGCCAAAAAATGGAACTGATTTTGATCAACTCATTAGAACTGTAGATTTTGAGAGAGTCCAGCATATATTACATTACTACAAGCTTTATCATACAGATTAGACCTTAAGTGTCAATTTAACAGAAGAGGAATATACAAAGCGACATAACTGCGGATGCAATCAGCAAAATCTCACAAAGAGAAGGGAATGAATACTAAAAGAGACTTGGTCACATCGGCCCGTTGTAAAGTATGGATTTTATTTGTATCTTGATCCAAATGAACAGCAAACAATCTGAAAAATTTGAACATGACTGAGTATTTTATTTATTATCATTATTTTAAAAAATGTTTTAGCATTACCTCTTTTTTACAATAACTTTTTAAAAAATATTTTATTTATTTATTTTTAGAGAGAGGGGAAGGGTGGGAGAAAGAGTGGGAGAGAAATATCAATGTGTGGTTGCCTTTCATGCACCCCCCACTGGGAACCTGGACCTCAATCCAGACATGTGTAGTAGACTGAGAATCGATCCAGCAACCCCTTGGTTCACAGGCCAGCACTCAATCCACTGAGCCACACCAGCCAGGGCTATTTTTTTTAATTCATTATTTATTTCTAGGAGTTTTTTAAAAGATTTTATTTATTTTTTAGAAAGACGGGAAGGGACGGAGAAAAAGATGGAGAGAATCACCGATGTGATAGAGAAACATTGGTCAATCGCTTCTTCCATGCTCCCAGCTGGGGACCTGGACCACAACCCTGACATGTGCCTTGATGAGGAATTGAACCAGCAACCTTTCAGTTCACAGGCCAGTGCTCAACTCATGAGCCACATCAGCCAGGGCATGACTAAGTATTTTATTGTATTGAGAAATTACTGTTAAAATTATTACACATGATGACAGTATTGTGATTACAATCTTTAAAAAGTATCATTATATGTTTGAGGTCTGTTCTGAAATATTTATGGATGAAATAATGAAGTAGCAAATGAATCTATTGGGAGCAGGAAGTAGTGGGGTACAGATGACACAAGGCTGGCCATGAGTTGACAGTGGTTGAAGCTGGGTGCTAGGCACAGGATGGGGTCATAAGACTATTCTCTCTACTTCAACATATGTTTGAAATTTTCCTCAAGAAAATTTAAAAACAGTGTGTATGTGGGAAGGGAGAGGATGTGTAAAACTAGTTGCTAGGTTATACAGACATTACTTCTGGAAGGCCAAAGGAGTTGGTAACAACGTTGACATCTGGGATGAAGAATTGCGGGGAGAGAGACAGGTGAAAGAGGAAGCCTTTTCACTATATCTTCTTTTATATCTGTTGAGCATACGAATGTCTAAACTAAAAAAAAAAAAAAAAAAAAAGATTTACTGTTAAGTCAAGACTGCTTGAGGCAGAAGCAGAAAGAAGGGTGATGCTTAGATCCAAAGAGAAGAAAAAGATGCTTTTGGACTGAGAAGAGGAGAAAGACAAGTGACAGCGGCAGTGGTTTGTGGGTCTTGGAATTGAGGGCTCCCCCTGGAGCTGGATGGAAGATGGTGGAGAGGGATCTGCTGGGTGGTGCATCTCAGCAAAAACACATCATAGAATCTTCCATCACCATTTCACAGGGGAGGAAGCAAAGGCTCACAGAGGTGAAGTGACTTGCAAACCTCAGAGCTAAGCTTGAACCCAGGCTTCCTGGAGCCCTGAGCAGAACATAGAAGCAGCAGATCCATGGCAACCCATGTGGAACAATGACAGAGGGATACTTTGGCCCTGTGCAATACTGCAGAACCACAGCACAACCATGGAGAGCAAGGGGCAGGTGTCCCAGGGAGAATGAGGTTTTGGATGAACATGAGCTCTAGAAAACTAAGAAAACGATATATTTGTGGCCTATATTATAGTAATGGGCCCTGGAATCAATCCAGCCTAGGAGTCCATCCCTCTGTGGCTCCACTTCCTGGTCTGCAATGGGATTAACAAGGATCTACTCCCTAACATCACTGAGAAAATTCAAAGATACAGGGCTATAAAATATTTAGCCCTGGCTGGTATGGTTCAGTGGATTGAATGGCAGCCTGCAAACCGAAAGGTCGCCCGTTTGATTCCTTGTCAGGGCACATGCCTGGGTTGTGGGCCAGGTCCCCAGTTGGGAGTGAACAGGAGGCAGCCAATGAATGTTTCTCTCACACATCGTTGTTTCCCTCCTTCTCTTTCTACCTCCCTTCTCCTCTCTCTGAAAATAAATAAAGTCTTTAAAAAATACGTTTAGCACAATAGATGAAAATGTGAGTATGAAGAGGGACATATTTTAGATAGGAAGATGTTAGAGAGGACATCTCTGAAAAGGGCATTTATATCAAGGTTTGAAGAATAAGTATTAGCCAGGGAATGGGTAGAGTGTTTCAGATGCTGTAAATGTAAACAATAACATAAACAAAACCACATTAAAATGGAGCCGGAGCTACCATGCCAGAGGAACTGCCCTGCATGTCTTATACCTCAAACCTTGGAATGTTAAAAACAGGGCAAAAGGCCCTGGCCAGATAGCTCAGTTGCTTAGAGCATTGTCCTGACATGCCAAGGTTGCAGGTTCAATCTTCAGTCAGAAGCAACCAATGAATGGCATAAATAAGTGGAACAGCAAATCGATGTTTCTCTCTCTTACTCTCTCAAATCAATAAATTTAAAACAAAAAGCAAAATAACCTTTGGACTGGGCCTACGGCAACACTATTGCAAAGAACTGTTTGCAAAGATAACAAGAAAGTGGTAATTATGACTATTGGACTGATGAATACTGGACTGAAAATTTAAAACCTTGCTCAGAACATCACTATGTTAGCTTATTTGCACCAATAGAAATGCCTCCCTTCTATTGATGTAATTGTTCCCCTTCCCTGTCTCATAAATACTCATTGCCTTTGTTTCCTAGTGGGAACACTATTTAGGCTTCTGCCTGAATTAATGATTCTAGAATAGCTATTCTTATTGATCTCAAATAAATGCTTGTTGCCTTTCACTTTGAAAAGTCTTTTTATTTTTAAGTCAAACCAGCAGAGAGTAAAATGAGATAAAAGTTTACTTTTCTCCTGTTTAAGTCGCCTCAGTCCAGGGCTGTTAACGTAGTTCCTCAGAGTCAGAAATCCAGATTGTTACCTCATAGTCCCAAATAGCTGGTTTATCACCTGCATCACACAAACAATCTTGCCAGCAGGGACAATAAAATGAAGCGCATGCCTCTTTCCTTTAAGGCCAAGACTCAGACACATCACATGGCTCACATTCCATTAGCCAGAATTTAATCAAGTGAGAAATACAGTCTTCCTCTAAGTCTGCTTAATTCAACTGCAGGGACCTAGTACTAGAGGAATAAGAGGTGAAGGGGTGTTAGGGGACAGTTACCAATCTCTGCCACAATCAATGGAAGACCATCCCAGGCAAAGGGAACTGTGTGTGCACACAAAGACTGTCAGAGAAAATGGTACTAAAGCTAGGTATTAAAGCTTGATTAGGAGTGAGCTAGTCAAAGGGGACAGCCTGGGTAGAAGAATGGAGACCAGAGAGACACCAGTTTCTGGGGACATGAAGTCCAGGGTGGCTAAAGAATTAAGATCGAGAAGTCTCTGGAGAGGGTACAGCTACCCCAACCTCCCATGTCACTAAAGATCAGGGAGGTAAGAAACTTGGCCAGAGTCACAGTCTGATTCTGTGATATTGGGCGAAGTCAGGACTCCGCTGGTGAAACCCGGACTCCAAGCCAGGTTACAGGATGCTTACAGTTTTAAAGTTATTATTTACTCAGTAGGATTTTTTTGTTTGTTTTTACTTTTTTTCCTCTGCATTAAATCACACCCCAGACTCCCTGGACACGTTGCCCAGGCATCAGTGTTTCGTTTGTTTGTTTGTGTGTCTGTTTGTTTTTCAGCTCCCTGGACAATTTGTTTGCAAGCAGGATTGAGAACAACTGGGTGCGACCACCTTCCTCTATCCCAGAGTATGTTCTGGTGACCTTAAATTCCTTATCCTACTGTCTAGGTGGGTGCTATTTTATCATATCGGGAATGCAGTGTGCCTAAGCAGAAGGAGGCCTGGGTGATTTATTCCCACGTCTCTGCATCCCACGTGCAAGAAAAAGAGCTAAGAGTATTCTCCCTTTGCCTCCCCACCCCCACCCCCAACTACGACTCCCACCAGGTGAGAAACAGGAATCTGGTTTTGCTGGAGGCGGGGAGGGGGTGCAGGCGGACAGCTGCTAGGGCTGCCTCTTCCCCCAGCGAACTGCAATCCTGACTTCCTGAGTGGTTCAGCCTCTACTCCCACCCAACCCTCAGGCAGCAGCGACTGGCGCAGTGCAGATGGAGTCCCGCCCTCCGCCACCACCTCCTCCTCCGCTGGGCCTACCCGGCCGACCCCCGCTGGCTGGCGGGGAGGGGAGCGGAGGAGATGCCGGAGGAACGAACAATGGAACTGGTTCCTTCCTGCTGTGTGCCTGCGCATGAATTCCGCATCCTAAGGAACGCAGTTGGCCCCAAGGGCATTTCTCTCCTGGAGTCACCTTTTCCGTCAACATCTAGATACGGCTGTCTCCCTCTCAGGCGAGAGGGACTCCCACCTCAAATGTGAAGTTTAACAGGCTGCAGTCTGCTTCTTCAAGAGCTGGTGGCTCATGTGCCTGCCGCCCCTTCTCACTCACCCAGGGACCCCATCTGTCGGTCTTCATGCCCACATTACACTATAAATCCAAGACGATTGAGTGGAGCAGAGTGTCCTGGCTTTGGGAGCGATCAGGGGGCAAGAGAAACTTCGCATTCAACGTTACAGAGCTCCCTTAAAACAGTTGACAGTCACTCAGTTCTGCTTTAGCTCGGAGTCTTTTGGTTACAAGTGAATGAAACCCAGCTGAAACCGGCCTAAGCTAAAAAAGGAAGTGATTGATTCTGATAATTGAAAAGTCCAAGGGGGGAGATTTCAGGTCTGGCTGGATCCATCACCGATGTAAGGCTTGGGGCCTTTCCGCTCCAGTCTCTTCTCCGCCCCCCCCTTTGTGTTTCCTCTGACTACCCTCCTCCTCCCTCTCCTCCCTCTCCCTCCTCTCCTCCTGTCCCTCCACCCCCCCTACCCATTATATGCTAATTGCTCACACACACACTGGTTGTGACAACCCTAAATGTATCTAAACATTGCCAAAATGTGTGTGCGATCCACCCCTCCCTCCCCTCTTATTTCAGAACCACTAGCCTAAAGGAAGGAACATTTATCTGGGAGACAATTATGGGTTGGGGCAGGGAGGAAAGGAAGTTCGTGGGTTCTGAATCTAGATTTCTCTGAAGATAAGATTCCCACTGTCACATTTTTTAGCTGATTTGGAGAAGCCTTTATGAAATCATCTTGTGTAGTCCCTGAAACTTTCTTGATCTGTGTCATTGGTTTTTGTTTGTTTTTCATTTTTAATATTTTAATGCTGTGAGAAAAAAAGAGCATTTGAGAAATTAAAGGATGGCACAAAAATGATGAGTTTTTTTTCAAGGTCAAGTAAACCAGTCCTAGGAGCAGGGTTTGATTGTCACATCTGCTTCAAATTAGTGGCTTTTAAAGATGCATTATATTGTCCCTTTGATCTAATAATTGCCTTTTTCTGGGGTGATGCCTCCCTGCTGGAACCAAAAGCCACTATTAACTTCTCCAGCTTGAAGAAAAATGTGATTCTCTCAGAGCTGATGTGTAAGACATTATACTCACCCAGACTTGGTTCTAACTTGACCATTTTCTTCCCAGAGTTTTGGAGAGTAACACCTGGCTCTCCTTCTGATCTTAGTGTCTTCATCTGAGAGCAAAAAGCCTATATTCTGTTTCCCTTTTCATCCATGTGTCTGGAAACAACCAAATAGAAGTGCAGTTACTATCAAATGCATTGACTATCTTTGTTAGCGGCTCCTGGTGCAATTATTCTGCCGTCCTTTCCAGTGCTTGGAGGCAACTTTGTGGTAGGCAGTTAGACATGAGACCAGGAACAGAATATCACCACGGGGCCTAGTCCCCTGGGTAACTTTTCTCTCCGGGCTGTGGCTTGTCACTAGTTGTTTGGCAGAACCCTTGGAGTAGGGACAAGAGGCTGAACAGTGGCCTCATGCAACTCCCATGCGGGCCCTTGCAGGACCACCCCTTTAAGGTTTAACCCCTATGGATAGCATCTGGACCTCAGCTCCAGGCCCAAAATGCAGCAAAATCAGGCAGAACATAGTGCCACAGCTGACCTCAGGACCAGCTGTAATAGCTAATGACCCCTGCTCTGGCACTGACCAATCAGTGGAGACCATGACCCTGGAACGATACACCTATTAAACTGATGAATAGTCTATTGGGATCTTCCCCTGGGACCTCCTCTAAAATCCTTACCCTTAAAAGCCCTTAGAACGGAGGACCCAGCAACTTTCTCCCCAGAAGGGAGCACAAACCCTTGAGCCTTTCCCCTCCATCCCCCTCTCCCTCTTCTTCCCCCGACCCAAGCACTTGCTCCAAGGGCCCTACTTTTGCTTCTGTAACTTGTTTTCTCAGCCTACGCCCAGCTTTTTGTGACTTTCTAATTACACTTTCTCTTGTAGTCTGAGTCTTGAATGTGAATTCTTTCTTAGCCAGAACTAAAGAACTGAGGTTGCTGAACGCCACTGGTCTAACACCTGGTACTGTTTTCGCTGACACCAGCAACTTTTAAAAAATATATATTTTATTGATTATGCTATTACAGTTGTCCCATTCCCCTCCTTCACTACCCTCCACCCTGCACACCCCCTCCCACCCACATTCCCCCTCTTTACTTCATGTCAATGTGTCATAAGTTCTTTAGTTTCTACATTTCCCACACTATCCTTACCCTCCCCGTCTTTTTTCTACCTACCATCTATGCTACTTATTCTCTGTAACTTTTCCCCCTCTCTCCCCCTCCCACTCCCCTGTTACTAACCCTCCATATGATCTCCATTTCTGTGGTTGTGATCCTGTTCTAGCTGTTTGCTTAGTTTGTTTCCTTTTTTTGTTTTGGGTGTGGTTGTTAATAATTGTGAGTTTGCTGTCATTTTACTGTTCTTGTTTTTTATATCCTTTTTCTTAGATAAGTCCTTTTAACATTTCATATAATAAGGGCTTGGTGATGATGAACTCCTTGAACTTGACCTTATCTGAGAAGCACTTTATCCTCCCTTCCATTCTATTTTTTTAATATATTTTATTGATTATGCTATTACAGTTGTCCCATTTCTCCCCCATCATTCCCCTCCACCCTACATACCCTCTCCCACCCACATTCCCCCCTTTAGTTCATGTCCATGTGTCATAAGTTCTTTAGCTTCTACATTTCCCATACTATTCTTGCCCTTCCCCTGTCTATTTTCTACCCACCATCTATGCTACTCATTCTCTGTACCTTTTCCCCCTCTCTCCTCCTCCCACGCCCCTGTTGCTAACCCTCCATATTATCTCCATTTCTGTGGTTCTGTTCCTGTTCTAGCTGTTTGCTTAGTTTGCTTTTGTTTTAGGTGTGGTTGTTAATAGCTGTGAGTTTGCTGTCTTTTCACTGTCCTATTTTTATCTTCTTTTTCTTAGATAAGTCCCTTTAACATTTCATATAATAAGGGCTTGGTAATGATGAACTCCTTGAATTTGACCTTATCTGAGAAGCACTTTATCCTCCCTTTCATTCTAAATGAAAGCTTTGCTGGGTAGAGCAATCTTGGAGGTAGGTCCTTGACTTTCATGACTTGGAATACTTCTTTCCAGCCCCTTCTTGCCTATAAGGTCTCTTTTGAGAAATCAGCTCACAGTCTGATGGGAACTTCTTTGTAGGTAACTGTCTCCTTTTCTCTTGCTGCTTCTAGTATTCTCTCCTTCATTTTACTCTTGGCTAATGTAATTATGATGTGCCTTGGTGTGTTCCTTTTTGGGTTGAACTTCTTTGGGACACTCTGAGCTTCCTGGAAGTCTATTTCATTTGCCAGATTGGGGGAGTTCTCCTTTATTATATTTTCAAATATGTTTTCCACTTGATGCTCTTCCTCTTCCCCTTCTGGTACCCCTATAATTTGGATGTTGGAACGTTTAAAGATGTCCTGGAGGTTCCTATGCCTCTCCTCATTTTTTTTGAATTCTTATTTCTTCATTCTTTTCTGTTTGGTTGTTTCTTTCTTCCTTCTGGTCCACTCCATTGATTCGAGTCCCAGTTTTCCTCCCATCCCTATTGGTTCCGTGTGTTTTTCTTTATTTAACTTAGTGTAGCCTTCATTTGTTCATCTAATTTGTGAGCAAAATCAACCAATTCTGTGAGCATCCTGATCACCAGGGCTTTGAACTGTACATCTGATAGGTTAGCTATCTCTTCATCGCTTAGTTGTATTTTTTTCTGAAGCTTTTTTTTTCATTTCATTTTATTTTATTTTTTTAAATATATTTTATTGATTATGCTATTACAGTTATCCCATTTCTCCCCCATCATTCCCCTCCACCCTACACACCCTCTCCCACCCACATTCCCCTCTTTAGTTCATGTCCATGTGTCATAAGTTCTTTAGCTTCTACATTTCCCACACTATTCTTGCCCTCCCCCTGTCTATTTTCTACTCACCGTCTATGCTATTTATTCTCTGTACCTTTTCCCCCTCTCTCCTCCTCCCACGCCCCTGTTGCTAACCCTCCATATGATCTCCATTTCTGTGGTTCTGTTCTTGTTCTAGCTGTTTGCTTAGTCTGCTTTTGTTTTAGGTATGGTTCTTAATAGCTGTGAGTTTGCTGTCTTTTCACTGTCGTATTTTTATCTTCTTTTTCTTAGATAAGTCCCTTTAACATTTCATATAATAAGGGCTTAGTGATGATGAACTCCTTGAACTTGACCTTATCTGAGAAGCACTTTATCTTCCCTTCCATTCTAAATGACAGCTTTGCTGGGTAGAGCAATCTTGGTTGTAGGTCCTTGACTTTCATGACTTGGAATACTTCTTTCCAGCCCCTTCTTGCCTGTAAGGTCTCTTTTGAGAAATCAGCTGACAGTCTGATGGGAACTCCTTTGTAGGTGACTGTCCCCTTATCCCTTGCTGCTTCTAGAATTCTCTGCTTCATTTTAATCTTGGCTAATGTAATTACAATGTGCCTTGGTGTGTTCCTCCTTGGGTCCAGCTTCTTTGGGACTCTCTGAGCTTCCTGGACGTCCTGGTAGTCTATTTCCTTTGCCAGATTGGGGAAGTTCTCCTTTATTATTTGTTGAAATAAGTTTTCCACTTGTTGCTCTTCTTCTTCCCCTTCTGGGACCCCTATAATTCAGATGTTGGGACGTTTAACGATGTCCCGAAGATTCCTAAGCCTCTCCTCATTTTTTTGAATTCTTGTTTCTTCCTCGTTTTCTGTTTGGTTGTTAGTTTCTTCCTTCTGGTCCACTCCATTGATTTGAGTCCCAGTTTTCCTTCCATCTCTATCAGTTCCCCATGCGTCTTCCTTCATTTCATGTATTGTAGCCTGCATTTTTTCATCTAATTTGTGAGCAAAATCAACCAATTCTGTGAGCATTTTGATGACCAGTGCTTTGAACTGTGTATCTGATAGGTTGGCTATCTCTTCACTGCTTAGAGGAATTGGCTCTGGGGCTTTGATTGGTTCTCCGTTTTGAGCCATTTTTGGTGTTTTTTTTTTGTTTGTTTGTTTCTGTTTTGTTTTGTTTTGGTTTTAGTCTGTTTGCGGCTATTACGTAGTGAGGGGTGGAGCCTTAGGTGTTCCTTAGGGCGGGGCAGCCCAGTCGCTGGGTTGTGATGCTATAGGTGTGCTCGGGGTCCGAGAGGGAACAATGGCGCCTGTTCCGCTCTCTCCTGGACTCCGGTCCCTTCCGCCGCTTCCCCTTCGCCTGGATTATCTGTGCACGCTCGAGTGCTGTTACGTAGTGAGGGGTGGAGCCTCAGGCGCTTCCCAGTGCGGGGCAGCCCAGTCGCTGGGTTGTGATGCTGTATGTGGGGGCGGGGTCTGAGAGGGAACAATGGCGCCTGCTCCGCTCTCTCCTGGATTCAGTCCCTTCCGCCACTTCCCCTCTGCCTGGACAGTCTGCGCGCACGAATGTGGGACCACCTGGTCAGCCAGCCGCCTTGTGCGTCCTCACTGGGTCTGCACAGTTGCCCCCCTGTGCCCGGGGTCTGCCAGCTGCTGCCTGTGGGCCCGGGGACTGCCAGCCGCCGCCTGTGCACCGGGGAACTGCCAGCCGCTGCTGCTTGCACTCCCGCACCTCCACCTTCTCCCGCCACGACTCCGCCCCTCCTACCGGTCTGGATGAATGCTTGTTGGACTTCTGTACAGTTCAATTTTCTATAAGTTCTGGTTGTTTTCTTATTTCTAAATACTTGTTGTCCTTAATTTTGGTTGTGAGAGGAGGCACAGTGTGTCCGCCTACGCCTCCATCTTGGCCGGAAGTCCTGAAGCTTTGATTGTTCTTTCATTTGCCCCATTTTTTGTCTTGACGCACCTGTTTCATAGTGAGGGGTGGAGCCTTGGGTGTTCGCCTGTGGGTGGGTAAACCCAGTTGCTGGGTTCTGACGCTGTATGTTGGGGCAGGGTCTGAGAGGGAACAATGGCACTTGCTCCACTCTCTGCCAGATTTCAGTTAATTCCTCTGCTACCCACAAGCAAAGTGGGCCCTTCTGGTGCTGATTCCTGGGTGGGTGGGCTTGTGTACATTCTAGGACCCTGTGGGTCTCTCCAATAAACTCTCCTGTGAGGCTAGGAGTCTCTCCCAGCACCTTAACCCCCACAGGTGTTTTCAATCGGTCTTCTGAGGCTTTATTTCCCTGCACTGGAACGCTGGGTTGCACGATCTCTCACTCCCCAGTTTCGCCTGGTTTATTTGTGCATGAATGTGGGACCATCCAGTTTGCCAGCCGCCTTGCGCACCACGCCCCTCCACAATTGGCCACCTTGCTTGGTCCCCCTGTTGCCGTCTTGTGCGCCTGGGGTCGCCAGTCATTGCTTTTTTTGCCTCAACCCTTCTTCACCTGGCTGCCCAGCCCTGCCCCTCCTACTGGTCTGGATGAATGTGTCTACTTTAACTCCTTGGTTGTCAGACTTCCATACAGTTCAATTTTCTGTCGGTACTGGAGGTTTTTTGTTTCTAAATTTTTCTTGTCCTTATTTTGGTTCTGTGATGAGGCACAGTATATCTACCTACACTTCCATCTTGGCCAGAAGTCCCTCTTTTTTTCTTTATTTTAACAATTTTTGCTTGCTCTGGACCATAATATCTCAGGAAGAAATCTCTGAAGGTTCCTTTGGCAAAGTGAGTAAATAAATACCTGAATTGTTAGATTGTAAGCTTAATCATATGCAACTGATTTTTTGTGGGTCAAAAATAACTGAATATTTGCAACTTTATATGCTACAACCTAGTATTTATTGGAAAGCCACAGAAAGAACAATGCTCTTAGCTTCCAGACTTAGGGCTACAGGGGTATCATTAAGTTAGAATTGGTCCCCAAATCCCAGCAATGCCTGGTGTAGAACTGTAGCTACCAGTAGCAGCCAATTCAGATGTGTCCCTATTGGACCTAGGTATCAGTGGATGCTTGGAGATAGGAAGTAGGGGGCAGGGAGGAAACAGTGGCAGGGATACAAGGGACACAAAACTTTTGAGGGTAATAGAGATGTTCACTATCTTGATTGTAGTGATGGTTGCATAAGTGTAAATACATGTCAAAACTCAAAATCAAATTGCACACTTCAAATGTGTGCCAATTATTATATGCCAATTGTTTTAAGAAGTTATAACACATTCTGAACTGTGTGCGGGACTCTGCACTAACCCCCCCCCCCCCCCCCGCAGCCGCCACAGATAAGGATAAGTCTACCAAGATATGATCTGCTTGGGGGGAAAGGTGGCCGATCTCTCAAAGGAGAAGGGCCAAGAGCCCCTTCTTCAATGGCTTTCATTAGGGTCCTTTTACACAGGAATACAGGTAAAGCTCATTAATCATCGTTAGGCAGCAAGGATCAAACAATAGATAACATGCAAAGAACTCTGAGGGCTTATTCTGAGTCAGGGTCTGTTAGCTAAGGGGCTACAAAACTTTGGGAAACAAACTCATTTCCTGCTTGGACCCATATCATTTAGTTGAGAGCATTCTTAGCAAAGCAGGTTTCACAGGATTTTATACATTCTTTCTTAGGCCTAATCACCTGGGGAGCCCACCCTATCCAGCACAAGGCTGCACCACCCTCTGTCATTGTTTCAGGCTTAAGCAGAGCAGAGTCAGCAAGGAGGCCAAGAGATAAGGAAACTTCTCCCAGACAGAATGAGGACTCAGTCTATGTCAGGATAGCCAGAGGGTGAGGGTCCATCACCCCCTTTTGCTGTAGCCCTCCAAGTCCTTCCTTGAGGGCCTTCCACGTGATCATGCCTGTCTTAGGTGACTCCTCCCTTGAGGGGATCTTACCTGTCATTAGCTAACCAACCAAGCATTGGGGGCCAGTTATGGATGAAGCATAAGTGGTGCTCCTGCCAGGGAGATGAGCTTTGTCTCCTTAGTGGCTCACAGTCCGAAGGTTGCTCACTCAGCCTTAGCCATGGGGGTGTTACAGCTCCTGAAACCAGGCAGGGCGGTTCCCAACAGAACTGTTTCGATCAAAGATTATGTATTACTTTTTTTTATCTTCACTTGAAAACATGTTCATTAATTTTAAAGAGAGGGAGGGAAAGAGTGAGAGATAGACAAAGAGAGAGAAATATCAATGTGAAAGAGAAACATTGATCAGTTGCCTGTCACATGCACGTTGACCAGGGATCAAACCCACAACCTAGGTATGGGCCCTGACCAGGAATTAAACCTGTAACCTTTTGGTGTATGGAATGACGCTCCAACCAACTGAGCACCCAGCCAAAGTTGTATTACTTTTTAATTATAAAATGATTTTGTCACACCCATTAGGATGGCCACTATCAAAAGAACAGAAAATAACAAGTGTTAATGAGGATATGGAGAAGTTGGAACCTTTGTGCACTATTGATAGGAACGTAAGATGGTGTAGCTGCTATGGAAAACAGTATGACAGTGCCTCAAAAAGTCAAAAATAGAATCACCATATGAGCCAGCAACCTCACTTCTGGGTATATACTCAAAAGAATTGAAAGCAGGATCTCAAAGAGATAGTTGCTCATTCATGTTTATAACAGCATTATTCATAGTAGCTAAGAGATGGAAGAACACATGTGTCTATGAACAGATGAGCGGATAAAGCAAATATGGTATATACCCACAGTGGAATATTATGCAGCCTCAAAAAAGAAGGAAATCCGTCATATGCTACCATATGGATGAACTATGAATATGTTATACTAAGTTAAATAGGCCAGTCAGAAAAGGATAAATACTATATTATTCTACTTATATGAATTGTTGGGAACTGCCCTGCCTGGTTTCAGAAGCTGTAATCCCCCATGACTAAGGCTGAGTAAAGGACCTTGGGACCATAGGCCACTTAGGAGACAAAGCTTATCTTCTTTGTAGTGGCACCACCTCTGCCCCCTTTCTCTTCACCCTGCTTGGCCCCAGGCAGATGACTGGTTAGCCAATGACAGGTAAGATTCCTCAAAAGAGGGAGGACCTAAAACAGGTATGGTCACACAGGGACCCTTAGGGAAGGACTTGGGGGCTATAGGAAAAGGGGGTGATGGACCCTCAACCCTAGGCTTTGACATAGCCTGAGTCCTCATTCTGTCTGCAAGAAGTCTCCTAATCTCTTGACTGCCTTACTTCCCCTGCCTGACTTAAGCCTGAAATAATGCCTGAGGTGGGTGCAGCCCTGTGCTGGAAAGGGCAGGTTCCCTAGGGGATCAGGCCTAAGAAAAAAATGCATAAAATCCTATGAAATTTACTTTGCTAATACCCTCAATTTAAATGATATGGGTCCAAACAGGAAGTGAGTTTGTTCCCCAAAGTTTTATGGCCCTTGACCCTGACTCAGAATAAGCCCTCAGAATTCTTTGAATGTTATCTATTGTTTAATCATTTCTGCCTGACAGTGACTGATGAGCTTTACATTTACACACTGTATTCCTGTGCAAGTTGAACCCAATGAAAGCCTGTCAAGGCAAGAGTCAAAGCGTTCTCCTCTTGAGAGAGAAGCTGTGCCATCCCTTTTCCTCCATAGGACTCGGTAGTCAGTGTGAATTTGTCTCATCTCATCCATAATGCCACAGACCCTGGGAGCCGGGATCTGCATCAATGAATATTTTCAGTGTGAGCAAGAAATGATCTATCAAGCCATGAGAAAACACGGAAGAACTGTAAATGCATATTACTAAGTGAAAGAAATCAGTCTGAAAAGACTCCATGTTGTATGATTCCAAGTATATGACATTCTGGAAAAGGCAAAACTATTGAGACAATAAAAAAATAAGTGGCTGTCAGGAGTTAGTGGAGAGAAATAAATAGAGGATTTTTAGGGCTGTGGAAATCCTCTGTATGATACTATAGTGATGGACACATGTCCTTATACATTCTTTCAGTCCATAGAATGGACAACACTAAGAGTGAACTGTCATGTAAACTACAGACTCTGGGTGATGATGATTTGTCAAAGTAGGTTCATCAATTGTAATAAATGTACCCATTGGGTAGGGGATGTTGACAATGGAGGAGGCTGTGCATGTGTGGGGGCGGCAGGTAAAATGGAAATCTCTGTACCTTCCCTCAGTTTTGCTGTGAACCTTAAACTGCTTTAAAAAAAAAAATCAGAAAACAAGATTGTTTTTACAGCTAACATCTATTCGATAAGGCCATGAACACCTGTGTTTGTGCAGCACCATTGTTATTTTAAAAAGGGATGTCTGACTTGGTCATCCATTTTTCTGAGTTGTGTCTTCTGTTTACTTGGTAGTGAAGGAACAGGTCAGGGTCTGGGTCCAGCTTCTTAATTTCCGCTGACCTGCTAAGAAGTAGCTCTTTCCTTCTCATAACCACTAGAGGGAGCAAGGACCCGAGCAGCTGTTGGTCTTTCGAGAAGCCCAGACAGCTGGGGTCAGGGCTGTGGCTGGTGATTCAGCAAAAAAGGTCCTCCCCACCCTTTGGGAGAAGGAACAGCAGGCTCTCCAAAGCCCCAGAGCTGCAGGTAAATACCTCTACATCAGAGCCTCTGTTGACATGTGAGGCAGCAGTTCCGGGAGACCCTGAGGAACAGCCACAGGGTGTCTTTGCTCCTACTCAGTTTTGCATTTCTGAGCCTTGACCCCAGGAGCCACCACAGGGCAGTGTGAGCCCTCCCAGTCCCTCTCCAGAGAGTCTGGCTGTGTCTGAGAGCACACAGGTACATTACAGGCTAGAATAACCCTGTAATAGATCAGGCCATGCTTCCTGTACAAGTCTTGGTTTTCATTTACTGTTAGTACTCCTGTTTCTCTGATGAGACTTGAGATCGAGAGGAGGTAAAAGGCTAGATCAGAACTATGAGCTTGCTGAAACCAAACCAGTAGTGGCCAATGGCATCAAAGCAGTGACTGAGATGAACCTAGGCCTCTGATTTTTATCTAATGAGCTCTGAGGAGAGGTTGCATTGGGAAGTGCAAAGGACCTGGGATCCGGAATTGGACAAACAGGCTCAAACCCAGTTCTCTTATCTACCAGCAGATCTAGTTATCTTCCCTGAGAGCTTCGATTTCCTCATCTTAAACATGGGAATAATATTCAGGAAAGTATTATGAGCCAATCATTCCCTAGCACCGATCATGGAAGCTAAAATTGAACAGTGGCTTGAAACAACCATGTTATCACTGCAGTCCTGTGGATGCACTGGGCTATTTCACAGCTGACCTTGCTTGGGGTCTCATGCTATTGCAGTCTGATATGCTGACATTGTCTGGAGGCTAAACTGGGATTCTGGGAAGATTGGGCCCCTCTCCACTCCAAGCTGCCTCAGGGTCTCCCCTCTCCACACCGGCCTCTCCAGCAGGACTCCTGAGCTTTACATACTGCATCTTGGAGCTGCCCAATTGTTGGGAACCACCCTGCCTGGTTTCAGGAGCTGTAACGCCCCCATGGCTAAGGCTGAGTGAGCAACCTTCGGACTGTGAGCCACTAAGGAGACAAAGCTCATCTCCCTGGCAGGAGCACCACTTATGCTTCATCCATAACTGGCCCCCAATGCTTGGTTGGTTAGCTAATGACAGGTAAGATCCCCTCAAGGGAGGAGTCACCTAAGACAGGCATGATCACGTGGAAGGCCCTCAAGGAAGGACTTGGAGGGCTACAGCAAAAGGGGGTGATGGACCCTCACCCTCTGGCTATCCTGACATAGACTGAGTCCTCATTCTGTCTGGGAGAAGTTTCCTTATCTCTTGGCCTCCTTGCTGACTCTGCTCTGCTTAAGCCTGAAACAATGACAGAGGGTGGTGCAGCCTTGTGCTGGATAGGGTGGGCTCCCCAGGTGATTAGGCCTAAGAAAGAATGTATAAAATCCTGTGAAACCTGCTTTGCTAAGAATGCTCTCAACTAAATGATATGGGTCCAAGCAGGAAATGAGTTTGTTTCCCAAAGTTTTGTAGCCCCTTAGCTAACAGACCCTGACTCAGAATAAGCCCTCAGAGTTCTTTGCATGTTATCTATTGTTTGATCCTTGCTGCCTAACGATGATTAATGAGCTTTACCTGTATTCCTGTGTAAAAGGACCCTAATGAAAGCCATTGAAGAATTAGGACCCTAATTTAGCCCTTCTCCTTTGAGAGATCGGCCACCTTTCCTCCCCAAGCAGATCATATCTTGGTAGACTTATTCTCATCCGTGGGGAGGTGCCCTGCGGGCAGAGCCGCCCCATACCCAGTCCTCCTGATGCTTGGGTGTGGAGTGACATCACATGTCATCTCTTATCATCCATTGGTAAGTCCCAGGCAGCTCAGACTCCCAGTGGGAGGGCCATACCCCAGAGAGTGAATACTCGAAATGTGGCTCACAGGGGACCACTATTAGTGACTAGACACCAGAATGGTGAATTACTGTCCTATTGCTGCTGTAACAAACTGCCACAAACTTAATGTCTGAAAATAACATGCATTTATTCTCTTGGAGGAAAGAAGTCCAAAATAGGTCTCACTGGGCTAAAGTCAGAGTGAGCCTGAGTTGCTTTTCTTTCCTGAATTGCTAAGAGGAGGATCCTTTTCCTTGCCTTTCCCAGCTTTAAGACACCACTCACATTCCTTGAACCGTGGCTCTTCCTTATCTTCAAACCACAGTACTTCAACTTCTGCCTCCATCATCACAACTCTTTCCTTTTATTTTCATTTTTTAAATATATTTTATTGATTATGCTATTACAGTTGTCCCATTTCTCCCCCATCATTCCCCTTCACCCTGCACACACCCTCCCACCTACATTCCCTTCCTTTACTTCATGTCCATGTGTCATAAGTTCTTTAGCTTCTACATTTCCCACACTATTCTTGCCCTCTCCCTGTCTATTTTCTACCCACTGTCTATGCTACTTATTCTCTGTACCTTTCCCCCTCTCTCCTCCTCTCATGCCCCTGTTGCTAACCCTCCATATGATCTCCATTTCTGTGGTTCTGTTCCTGTTCTAGCTGTTGGCTTAGTTTGCTTTTGTTTTAGGTGTGGTTCTTAATGGTTGTGAGTTTGCTGTCTTTTCACTCTCCTATTTTTATCTTCTTTTTCTTAGATAAGTCCCTTTAACATTTCATATAATAAGGGCTTGGTGATGATGAACTCCTTGAACTTGACCTTATCTGAGAAGCACTTTATCTTCCCTTCCATTCTAAATGACAGCTTTGATGGATAGAGCAATCTTGGATGTAGGTTCTTGACTTTCATGATTTGGAATACTTCTTTGCAGCCCCTTCTTACCTGTAAGGTCTCTTTTGCGAAATCAGCTGACAGTCTGATGGGAACTCCTTTGTAGGTGACTGTTCCCTTATTCCTTTCTGCTTCTAGAATTCTCTCCTTCATTTGAAACTTGGCTAATGTAATTATGATGTGCCTTGGTGTGTTCCTCCTTGGGTCCAAATTCTTTGGGACTCTCTGAGCTTCCTGGACTTCCTGGAAGTCTATTTCCTTTGCCAGATTGGGGAAGTTCTCCTTTATTATTTGTTCAAATAAGTTTTCCACTTGTTGCTCTTCTTCTTCCCCTTCTGGTACCCCTATAATTCAGATGTTGGGACGTTTAACGATGTCCCGGAGGTTCCTAAGCCTCTATTCATTTTTTTGAATTCTTGTTTCTTCCTCGTTTTCTGTTTGGTTGTTAGTTTCTTCCTTCTGGTCCACTCCATTGATTTGAGTCCCAGTTTTCCTCCCATCTCTATCGGTTCCCCATGCGTCTTCCTTCATTTCATGTATTGTAGCCTGCATTTTTTCATCTAATTTGTGAGCAAAATCAACCAATTCTGTGAGCATCTTGATGACCAGTGCTTTGAACTGTGCATCTGATAGGTTGGCTATCTTTTCATGGCTTAGAGGAATTGGCTCTGGGGTTTCATTTGTTCTCCAGATGAGCCATTTTTGGTGGGGTTTTTTTTTGTTTGTTTGTTTGTTTTGTTTTGGTCTGGTCAAGGCTATTACGTAGTGAGGAGTGGAGCCTCAGGCGCTCTCCAGTGCGGGGCCGCCCAGTCACTGGGTTGTGACGCTGTATGTGGGGGCGGGGTCTGAGAGGGAACAATGACGCCTGCTCCGCTCTCTCCTGGATTCAGTCCCTTCTGCCACTTCCCCTTTGCCTGGACTGTCTTCGAGCGCAAATGTGGGACCACCTGGTCAGCCAGCTGCCTGTGCGGTCTCACTGGGTCTGCACGGTTGCTCCCCTGTGCCCGGGGTCCACCAGCTGCCGCCTGTGGGCCTGGGGACCACCAGCTGCTGCCTGTGCACCTGGGAACTGCCAGCCACTGCTGCTTGCCTTCCTGGGTCTGCACCTCCACTTTTTCCTGCCTCGACTCTGCCCCTCTTACCAGTCTGGATGAATGGTTGTTGGACTTCCGTACTGTTCAATTTTCTATGAGTTCTGGTTGTTTTCTTGTTTCTAAATATTTGTTGTCCTTAATTTTGGTTGTAAGAGGAGGCACAGTGTGTCCGCCTACGCCTCCATCTTGGCCGGCAGTCCACAACTCTTTTTTTATGTGATGCTCCCGCTTCCTCTTATAAGGACCCTTGTGATTACATTGGGTCTACCTGGATAATCCAGCATAATTTCCCCATCTCAAGGTAACATGATTAGCAACCCTAATTTTTCTGCACCCTTAATTCCCCCTTGCAATGTAACACCATGTCTTCACAGGTTCCAGGCATTAGGACATGGACATCTTTGGGGGACATTATTCTACAGGAAGAAGACACTTTATCAATTTTACTACATTTCTTCCCAAAACATTTTTAGACATTAGATTTATCATAAATGATGTTTCAGGAAAAATGTTTCTCATACTCTTACACTCCCTTTGTTTGTTTTTATTTAATTCAACAAACATTTCCTGACCCCCAAGTCCCTGTGCCTACAGACTGTACAAAACAGAAGAATAAAACACCATCCCTGCCTTTGAGAAGTTCACAGTTATGGCTCACTCGACAAACCATTTCCCTTTCTTCTTGCTCACAGAATTTTGTACAGACTAAAATGGGCCCAACTCCAGGGCATGAATCATGACTGGTTTGAACCAAAGGTGGAACACTATGGCTCACAGATCAAGTCCAGCCTGCCACCTGTCCTTGTAAATCAAGTTTTCAAGTTTTATTGAAACACAGCCATGCTCACTCATGACAGTATTATCTATGGCTACTTTTGCACAATAAAGGCAGAGCTGAGTAGTTGTAAAAAAAGACTATAGCCCACAAAGCCAAAAATATATACTGTCTAGACCTTTGTAGAAAACTTATCTGACCCCTGGTTTAAGTCAGTGATGCTTAACACTGGCTGTATATTAGAATCATTTGGGGAAACTTTCTTTTTAAAGAAGCTAAACCCCTGGACCCCACTCCTAGAGCTTGTAATTTATCTATGAGTAGGCTCTGGGCTACCCAGGTGATTCTATTGGGCAGCTTAAATTGAGAACCACTCATCTAAGACAATGATGGCAAATCTGTTCCCCTTTAACAGGATTGACTTGGGGATAAGGTAGGATGAGAACCAACTCTGGCCAATGAATCATAATGGGATCACCATGGGATTGGCGGCGGGGGGGGGGGGGGGCGGCGCAGGGGAGGCCTGGCCCTGGCAAAGCTTTCCCACCCTTATAAAAAGACAAGCTTGAGGAGGAAGTGGCTTTATTTGTCATCTTCTCTCCCTTCCTGCTATAGATGCTGTTGTATAAGAGTTTGATGGTTGGAGCTGTGGCAGCCATCTTATGATCATGAGGGGATCAGCTCAAGGCGGAGAAGCCACAATAGTGAGGATGGTGGAGAAGAAGAATGACAAAAGCCTGGGTCTTGGATGGCATCACTGAGCTGCCAGACCAACTCTGGATGGCCTTCCTCTGCACTTCTTATTAAATAATAGTAATCTTTATGATTTGAGCCCTACTGATGGTGTTTTCTGTAACTTACAACTAAATATATTTATAAATGGCACAACACTCTGGTGGGGAGACAAAAAGAAAAGCTGAAATTACAACTAAACAGTGATAGTGAGTTGAATGGTGGGCTCCTGAAAGATATGTTCACATCCTGATTTCCAGAATCTGTGAATGTGGACTTATTTGGAAAGGGTCTTTGTACATGTCATTAAATTAAGGATCTTGAGATATGATCATCCTGGATTTTCCAAGTGGGCCTTAAATCCAATGCCAGGTGTCCTTAAAAGAGACAGAAGAGGAGACACAAAGTGATAAAGGCCATGTGAAAACCGAGGTAGAAACTGGAGTGATACGGCCACAAACCCTTAACATGATGTCAGAAGTCATCAGAAACTTGAAGAGTCAAGGAACAAATTCTTTCCTACAGTGCCCAGGGAAAACTCAGCTTTACTGGATTTCAGACTTCTGGCTTCCAGAACTGTAAGAAAATCAATTTCTATTGTTTTAAAACACCCAATTTGTGGTACTTGTTACAGCAACCACAGGAAACTAATATAGTGGGTAAACATTACTGTGCAGCTATAAAGAGGTCAAGGCATAGAACTCAACAAGGAAGAAATTAGACTACATTTCCATGCACATTTTATTACTAAACTCATCTGTTTCTCCAACAAGTATTTAGTGAACTGCTGCTCTGGCCTAACAAGGAGACTGACACAGAAGATGTGGCATTGAACAAGACTTTCTTTCTTTCTTTCTTTCTTTCCTTCTTTCCCTTCCTTCCTTCCTTCCTTTTACTCTTTTAAATTTAAATCGTTCTTTTATTTTTTTCTGTTATAGTTGACATACAATATTATATTAGTTTTGGGTATATACTCCAGTGATTAGACATTATATTACTTACTAAGTGATCATTCTGATAGATCTCATACCCATGTGTTCTGACACCATACATAGTTATTAGAATATTAGTAACTATATTCCCCATGCTGTACTTTATATCCCCATTGTTCTTCTGTAATGAATTTTTACATCTTAATCTGTTCACATTTTCGCCCATCCCCTTAACCCCCCTCCCATCTAGCAACCATCAAAGTGCCCTGTGCATCTCAGTCTGTTTCTCTTCTGCTTGGTCATTTATTTTGTGTTTTAGATTTAATTGTTGATAGATATGTATTTATTGCCATTTTATTTATATTTATATTTTTCATATTTTTAATCTATTTCTTTTTCTTCTTAAAGAAAACACTTTAGACTTCCAGCCAAGATGGAGGTGTAGGTGGACATACTGTGCCTCCTCTCACAACCAAAATTAAGGACAACAAATATTTAGAAACAAGAAAACAACCAGAACTGATAGAAAATTGAACTGTACAGAAGTCCAACAATCATTCATCCAGGCTCATAAAAGGGGCGGAGTCACGGCAGGAAAAAGTGGAGGTTGGTGGACCCGGTCACGCAGGCAGTGGCTGGCAGATCCCAGGTGTACAGGTGGCAGCTAGCAGACTCCAGGCACCAGGTGGCAAGACCCAGTGAGCACATCCAGTGAGGCCACTCAAGGCAGCTGGCTGACCAGGCAGTCCCACATTCACACGCAGATAATCCAGGCGAAAACAGGGAGCGAAACAGACCTTGCAACCCAGGACCCCAGCGCCAGGAAATAAAACCTAAAAACACCAATTAAAAACACTTGTGGGGGTTGAGGTTCCAGGAGAGACTCCCAGCCTCACAGGCGAGTTCGTTAGAGAGACCTACAGGGTCCTAGAACATACACAAGTCAACCCACCCAAAAATCAGTACCACAAGGGACCATTTTGCTTGTGGGAGGCAGCAGAAGGGACTGGAATCCAAGAGAAAGAGGAGCAAGTGCCATTGTTCCCTCTTGGACCCCGCCCCCACATACAGTGTCACAAACCAGTGACTGGGCTGCCCTGCCCTGGGGAACACCTAAGGCTCCGCCCCTCACTATGTAACAGCCTCGACCAGACCAAAACCAAAACAAACCAAAACCAAAACAAAACAAAACCAAAAATGGCTCAAATGGGAGAACAGATCAAAGCCTTAGAGCCAATTCATCTGAGACCAGGAGATAGCCAACTTATCAGATGCACAATTCAAAGCACTGGTGATCAGATGCTTACAGAATTGGTTGATTTTAGTCGCAGATTAGATGAACAAATGAAGGCTACAATACGTGAAATGAAGGAAAACACACAGGGAACCAATAGGGATGGGAGGAAAAGTGGGACTTGAATCAATGGAATGGACCAGAAAGGAGAAAGGAACAACCAAACAGAAAAGAATGAAGAAACAAGAATTCAAAAAAATGAGAGGGTTAGGAACCTCCAGGACATCTTTAAACGTCCCAACATCCAAATTATAGGGGTACCAGAAGGGGAAGAAGAAGAGCAACAAGTGGAAAACTTATTTGAACAAATAATAAAGGAGAACTTCCCCAATCTGGCAAAGGAAATAGACTTTCAGGAAGTCCAGGAAGCTCAGAGAGTCCCAGAAAGGTTGGACCCAGGGAGAAACACACCAAGGCACATCATAATTACATTAGCCAAGATTCAAATGAAGGAGAGAATTCTAGAAGCAGCTACAGATAAGGGGACAGTCACCTCCAAAGGAGTTCCCATCAGACTGTCAGCTGATTTCTCAAAAGAGACCTTGCAGTCAAGAAGGGGCTGGAAAGAAGTATTCCAAGTCATGAAAAGTCAAGAACCTACATCCAAGATTGCTCTATCCATCAAAGCTTTCATTTAGAATGGAAGGGAAGAGAAAATGATTCTCGGATAAGTTCAAGTTAAAGGAGTTCATCATCACCAAGCCCTTATTATATGAAATGTTAGAGGGACTTATCTAAGAAAAAGAAGGTAAAAAATATGACAGTAAAAAAACAGCAAACTCACAGATATTAATAACCACACCTAAAACAAAGGCAAACTAAGCAAACACTAGAACAGGAACAGAACCACAGAAATGGAGGTCATATGGAGCGTTAGCAACAGGGGAGTGGGAGGGGGAGAGAGGGGGAAAAGGTACAGAGAATAAGTAGTATAGATGGTGGGTAGAAAATAGGGGGAGGGCAAGAATAGTGTGGGAAGTGTAAAAGCTAAAGAAATTATGACATATGGACATGAACTAAAGGGGGGGATGTGGGTGGGAGGGTGTGTGCAGGGTGAAGGGGAATGATGGGGGAGAAATGGGGCAACTGTAATAGCATAATCAATAAAAAAAGTTGTAAAACAAAAACAATCATTAGAAAATGATAATTTTCCTCTGACACTTGTTCTTGTGACTTGAAAACCAGGTTTACTAAAACAACCCCTGAAGATCCCTCACTTTCTAGTCCCCCTCCCTTGCATACACCCTGCCTACCCTCTACCTTTTTCCCTTCCCCCATCTTTGTCTCCAGATGGGCAGCAGCTATCTGATCTCAGGCTTTGTGTCTGGAGCCATTTTTCAATCTCCCCCCCCCCCAGGAAAATATGCCCCCTTTTTGCGGGGACGTTCTCTTTACTTTTGGATCCATAATTTATTTGAGATTTGTATTATTATTCTGTGTGTTTATGTGTGTCTATGTATGTTACAGATAAGGTGTGTTTCTACTGCTAGATGGCATTGCCAAAAATTGATTTGTAAGTCCTGGCTGGGTAGCTAAGTTGGTTATAGCATCATCCCAGTATGCCAGTCAGGGCACATACAGGAATTAACCAATGAATGCATAAATAAGTGGAGCAACAAATTGATGTCTTTCTCCCTTCCTCTCTTTCTAAAATCAATAAATTAATTTTTTTTTAATTTAAGTAAAAAGATGTTAAGTGCATTTGTAAATTCAAATTTAAGGCTCTATTCAATTGGCTTACAATAAATGAGTGCTCATACAAATTGGAGAAATAATAGAAACTAATTCTTATTGCTTTTAAAGTATATATGACCTAAGATTAATTTTTAGTAAATAAAAAATAGCCTAAAGATGTTGGTTTAACTAAGGACATATAGTTGTCCACTGCTCTCTAGCTTTGGAGCTAACAGACCAAATGGAAAACCAGGGTATAAAGTGGAGAACTTAATGATTCATTTTACAAAGTTAGAGGGGTACAAGTTACCTCAGTTTGGGACCTCAGCACTTGTGATAGAGCCTGATTAGGATGTTATGTTGAGTGAAAATAATTGTACATAGAGAATAAGATGTGTGTTTGGTAAAAGAAGACATGAGGAATGGAAATACATTTTTATTGAAAGGAAAAAGAAATGATTTTGTCCTAATGCAAATGATTGTCCTACAATAAGAAAGGAAAAAGGACAAAAAGGAAGGTTTGCAAAAGCTTTAGAAAATTTGTGTATGTTGCAGAAGATTCATAGAAATGGTATCTTGAAAAAGAATTTTTTTGTATGGTCAAACTAAGATTGGAACAGATTTATTTAACTTAAAGTATACTGATACAGAATTGGAATGTGGGTTTCTCTCTCTCTGATAAAGGGACAGAAGTTTCTTTCTGTGCTATTGGTATGCCCTTAATAGGAAATTATAAAGGGAAAGTAAAGATGTACCCTGTATCACCAGGTTTTTTATTGCTTAGGTAAACCAAATGTTAATATAATTGCTTGTGACTTTTTTTTAACTGAATGATTATATGCATGAGTAAAATAAGGGAACCTCTCTTTACAAAGGGGGAAATGAAACTAATGTGGTCTATCTGATGTTTGGAAGGTAGATTTCAATCCCATTACCCTGCCCGCTGGATAAAAATGTATTAATGATCATCCATACATATTCTCATTGAGTAGAAGCATTCCTATGTTGAAGGGCTACAGCCACAGCAGTTACTAAAATAATTCTGGAAAAGATTTTTTCTGCTTGGAAAATCCCCACAGAGTCTCAGAGAGAAAGGGAAACCCATTTTATTAGACCAATTCTATACCAGGTATGCAAAACTTGACTGATATTGTAGTATTTCTATTGCACTTATCATCCCCAGTCCTCTGGTTTTATAGAACAAACTGACAAGATAAGTACAATTCAATTGGTAAAACTTGTTGAATCTGTTAATCTGCATTGCCCTAAAGCCTTTCTCTTGATATCACTTAAGACCTATATTTTTGTTTGTTAACATCAATTGTCTCCTTCTAAAATTGTTACTAGAAGACCTATCCTGTGAGGCTAGATCAGGGAATGTGTGAACCTACCTAGTTAAGGAGACCTTCTAACTTAAGGAGAACTTATAGAGGCCCTTGAAATTAATGTAAGCTCATAGAGCAATCTTCACAGGAAGCTCCCAGAAGGTGAAGGCATCAAACATCGTGGCTTACAAGATGGATACATGGTCCATCAAAGAAGATATCTTCCACAAGGACTCACTCCAGCCTTGCTGGAAGGGACCATACCAGGTATAGTTAACTAATCCCTGAGTTGCAAGGTTAAAGGCATTGATACATAAATTTGTGGTTTTCATAGGAGAATTCTACAAAGCATTTAAGGAAGAACTAACCCCTATCCTTCACAGACTATTCCAAAAACTCCAAGAAGATGGAAGATTCCCAAACTCTTTTTATGAAGCCAGCATCATCCTAATCCCCAAAGCAGACAAAGACATAAGAAGAAAAAAAAAAGAAAACTTCAGGCCAATATGGCTGACGAACATAGATGCTAAAATCCTCAACAAAATATTGGCAAACCACATCCAACAATACATTAAAAAGAGCACACACCACGACCAAGTGGGATTTATTCCAGGGATGCAAGGATGGTACAATATTTGCAAATCAATAAACGTAATACATCACATAAACAAAAGCAAAGACAAAAATCACACGATCATATCAATAGATGCAGAAAAAGTATTTGATAAGGTACAGCACCCATTTCTGATAAAAACACTCAGCAAAGGGGGAATAGAGGGAGCATTCCTCAATATAATAAAGGCCATATATGAGAGACCCACAGCCAACATCATACTCAATGGGCAAAAACTAAAATCTTTCCCACTAAGATCAGGAACAAGACAAGGTTGCCCACCTTCATCAATTCTATTCAATATAGTATTGGAAGTCCTAGCCACAGCAATTAGACCAAAAAAAAAAGGAAATAAAAGGCATCCAAATTGGAAAAGAGGAAACAAAACTATCATTGTTTTCAGATGACATGATGGTATACATAGAAAAATCCTATAGACCGCCCCCAAAACTGCTAACCTAATAGATGAATTGGCAAAACAGCAGGATACAAAGTCAACATTCAGAAATCAAAGGCATTTTTGTATACCAACAATGAAACATCAGAAGCAGAAATCAGGGGTAAAAAAATCCCATTTGATATAGCAACAAGGAAAATAAAATACCTGAGAATAAACCTAACCAAGGAGGTAAAAGACCTGTACTCAGACAACTACACAACACTGAAGAAAGAAATTAAGGAAGACACAAATAAATGGAAACATATACCGTGTTCAGGGATTGGAAGAATTAACATCATCAAAATGTCCCTACTACCTAAAGCAATTTATAGATTCAATGAAATACCTATTAAAGTACCAATGGCATATTTCACGGATATTTCACAAACACTTCAAAAATTTATATGAAACCATAAATGAGCCCGAATAGCTGCAGCAATTTTGAGAAAGAAGAGCAAAGTAGGAGGAATCACAATACCTGATATTAAACTGTATTACAAGGCCACCATAATCAAAACAGCCTGGTACTGGCATAAAAACAGGCACATAGACCAATGGAACAGAACTGAGAGCCAAGAAATAAACCTAAGTCCCCACAGTCAATTAATATTCAACAAAGGGGGAAGCAGCAAAAAATGGAGTAAAAATAACCTCTCCAATGAATGGTGCTGGAAGAGCTGGGCAGCTACATGCAAAAAAATGAAAATTACCAACTTACACCATACACAAAAATAAATTCAGGGTGAATAAAAGATTTAAATATAAGTTGCGACACCATTAAAGTCCTAGAGGAGAACATAGGCAGGAAAATCTCAGATATATCATACAGCAATATTTTCACTGATACGTCCCCTAAAGCAACAGACATAAAGGAAAGAATAAACAAATGGGATCTCATCAAAATAAAAAGCTTCTGCATGGCTAAAGAAAACAGCATTAAAATGAAAAGAGAACCTACTTATGGGAAAACGTATTTGCCAATGATACTTCAGACAAGGGTTTGATCTCCAAAATACATAAAGAACTCACATGACTGCACTCTAAGAAGACAAGCAACCCAATTAAAAAATGGGCAAAGGACTCGAATAGACACTTCTCCAATGAGGATACACAAGGGCCTAGAGATGTACGAAAAGATGCTCAGTATTGCTAGCTATCAGAGAGATGCAAATTAAAACCACAGTGAGATACCACCTCACACCGTTGAGAATGGCCATCATAAACAAATCAACAAACAACAAGTGTTGGAGAGGCTGTGGAGAAAAGGGAACCCGAGTGCACTATTGGTGGAATTGCAGGCTGGTGCAACCACTGTGGAAAACAGTATGGAATTTCCTCAGAAAACTAAAAAGGGAACTACCTTTTGACTCAGCAATTCCACTACTAGGATTATATCCTAGGAACCCTGAAACACCAATCCAAAAGAGCCTATACACCCCAATGTTCATAGCAGCACAATTTACAATAGCCAAGTGCTGGAAGTAACCTAAGTGCCCATCAGTAAATGAATGGATCAAAAAAACTATGGTACATTTACACAATAGAATTCTATGCAGCAGAAAGAAAGAACTCCCACCCTTTGCAACAGCATGGATGGAACTGGAAAACATTATGTTAAGTGAAATAAGCCAGGTGGTGAAAGACAAATACCATATGATCTCACCTTTAATTGGAACCTAATCAACAAAACAAACAAACAAGCAATATAACCAAAGACACTGATTGAGAACAGGCTGACAATGACCAGAGGGGATAGTGAAGGGGATTATAGGGAAAAAGGGTGAAGGGTTTGCAGGAACAATGATAAAGGACATATGGACAATAATAAGGGGGAGTGGAAACAGGGGACAGAGCTGGGCGGGGGTGCTGGGGTGGTGCTGGGGGAAAAGGCAGAAAACTGTACTTGAGCAACAATAAAAAATGGTTTTTTAATGTAGTTTATTGATTATGCTATTACAGTTGTCCCATTTCCTCCCCTTCACTCCCCTCCACCCTGCACACCCTCTCCAACCCACATTTCTCCCCTTTAGTTCATGTCCATGGGTTATACTTATAAGTTCTTTAGCTTCTATATTTCCCATACTATCCTTACCCTCCCCATGTCTATTTTCTACCTACCATCTATGCTACTTATTCTCTGTGCCTTCCCCTCCTCTCCTCCTCCCACTCTCCTGCTGCTAACCCTCCATATGATCTCCATTTCTGTGGTTCTGTTCCTGTTCTAGCTGTTTGCTTAGTTTGCTCTTGTTTTAGATGTGGTTGTTAATAATTGTGAGTTTGCTGTTTTTTTACTGTCATATTTTTTACCTTCTTTTTCTTAGATAAGTCCCTCTAACATTTCATATAATAAGGGCTTGGTGATGATGAACTCCTTGAACTTGACCTTATCTGAGAAGCACTTTATCTTCCATTCTGAATGAAAGCTTTGCTGGATAGAGCAATCTTGGATGTAGGTCCTTGACTTTCATGACTTGGAATACTTCTCTCCAGCCCCTTCTTGCCTGCAAGGTCTCGAGAAATCAGCTGACAGTCTGATGGGAACTCCTTTGTAGATAATTGTCTCCTTTTCTCTTGCTGCTTCTAGGATTCTCTCCTTAATTTTAATCTTGGCTAACGTAATTATGATGTGTCGTGGTGTGTTCCTCCTTGGGTCCAACTTCTTTGGGACTTTCTGAGCTTCCTGGACTTCCTGGAAATCTATTTCCTTGCCAGATTGGGGGAGTTCTCTTTTATTATTTGCTCAAATAAGTTTTCCACTTGTTGCTCTTTCTCTTCTCCTTCTGGTACACCTATAATTTGGATGTTGGAACATTTAAAGATGTCCTGGAGTTTCCTACGCCTCTCCTCATTTTTTTGAATTCTTATTTCTTCATTCTTTTCTGTTTGGTTGTTTCTTTCTTCCTTCTGGTCCACTCCATTGATTTGAGTCCCAGTTTTCCTCCCTGTACATTTTCCTTCATTTCACGTATTGTAGCCTGCACTTTTTCATCTAATTTGTGACCAAAATCAACCAATTCTGTGAGCATCACCCATGCTTTGAATTGTGCATCTGATAGGTTAGCTATCTCTTCATCGCTTAGTTGTATTTTTCTGAACCTTTGATCTGTTCTTTCGTTTGCCCCATTTTTTTTTTTTTTTTTTTTTTTTTTTGGTCTGGTCATGCCTGTTACGTATGAAGGGCAGAGCCTTAGGTGTTCCCCAGGGCAGGGCATTCCAGTCGCTGGGTAGTGATGTCGTATGTTGGGGCATGGTCGGAGAGGGAACAATGGCGCTTGCTCCACTCTCTGCCAGATTTCAGTCACTTCCTCTGCTACCCACAAGCAAAGTGGGCCCTTCTGGTGCTGATTCCTGGGTGGGTGGGTTTGTGTATGTTCTAGGACTCTGTTGGTCTCTCCAACAAACTCTCCTGTGAGGCTGGGAGTCTCTCTAAGTACCTCAACCCCCACAGGTGTTTTCAGTTGGTGTTTTGAGGCTTTATTTCCCCACGCTGGAACCCTGGGTTGCATGGTCTGTCTCACTCCCTAGTTTCACCTGGTTTATCTGCATGTGAATGTGGGACTGCCTTGTCTGCCAGCTGCCTTGCATGCCGGGTCCCTCCACAATCGGCCACCTCGCTTGGTCTGCCTGCTGCCACCTGTGCACCCAGGGTTCCACCAGCCCTGCTTTGCCACAAGTCCTCTTCACCTTGCCTCCTGACTCCGCTCCTCCTGCCAGCCTGGATGAATGTTTCTTCTTTAACTCCTTGGTTGTTGGACTGCCGTATAGTTCAATTTTCTGTCAGTACTGGATGTTTTTTGTTTCTAAATTTTTGTTGTCCTTATTTTGGGTGTGCAAGGAAGCACAGTGTGTCTACACACACCTCCATCTTGGCCAGAAGTCCAATAAATGTTTAAAAAATAAAATAAAATGTATTTCTCACAAATAAATAAATAAATTTGTGGTTTTCATTTTAAAAGGCTTTCAAACTTAAGCCACAATCACCTGATTGAATACCACAGCCTATAGATGACTTTAAATTAACATTATTCATAATAAAAAACCACTCAGACAAGAAACAAATGGTTCTCAAAACATGGCTTTTCCCAGGATCTGGGACTCAGCAGTAAAGTCAGCTTCCATTATGTGTAACTCTTATGTTTGTTTCATTCTTGCAGTAACATTTATATCTTGGGTATTTTAACAGCCTTAACCCTCTCTCAACAAGCTGGTCACCTTTCCTGTGTTTTAAATTTTTTTAAAGATTTTATTTATTTATTTTTAGATAGACATGGAAAGAGAGAGAGAAACGAAGGGAGAGAAATATCAGTGTGTGAGAGATACATCAACTCGTTGCCTCTCACACACCTCCAACCAGGGACCTGGTCAGCAATGCAGGAATGTGCTGACTAGGAATCGGACCAGCAACCCTTTGTTCCAAAGCCAATGCTCAATTCACTGAGCCACACCAGCCAGGGCCTTTGTTTTAAATTTTATGTCCTAGTTATTACACATCATTTAACCCTCATCTATACAGTACTTTCTGATTTTTGCTGTTCTAATCCTTGTAAATAGGAAACCTTGCATATAGATGTATTTTTATACAATGCTTTCAAACCTTAGACTTCTCATGCAACCTATCTGCTAGATTACTATCTAGAGCCTATTACTACTTCTGGTAAAACTGATGATCCCTTAGTTCTTTTTGTTAGCAATTTATTGACTGTCCTTAGCTTTACTATTAATTTTATTAAGTCTCTCCCTTCTGAAACTTATCAGGTTAAATTACAAAAGGGACTTCCACTTTCCTTTGTGTCTACCTAAACTCACCCTCTGATTGGTTACCCTCTCCCTAGGTGGGATCCACAATCTCCCACAGTTGAATTAGTCACTTGCCAACCCTTATTACATTGCTACCTAGATCTTAAATGCCTTAAATATGGTTGAACCTATTTCAACCCTGACTACTTTGGAACTTCCCTTTGTAAGGCCATTGTGAATGAAAATAGCCCACACTTGTCATGAATCTAAATGTTCACCCCATGATGTTCAAACTTATGAACCAGGGAAGGATGTTCAAACAAGACTGATCCCTGGTTGGAAAATGTTCTTACTGCCTTCCTGTTAATGAACATATAAATGAACAAACTCTTGGAGGCACCCTTTGTGCCCCCACATGTTATATTTTTGTTTGTGCATACATAAATGAGCCTTGGGCATTTGATTGTCTAGAGAGCTGGAGGCTGACTGAATAATGCCTTTTAGGACACTTGACATCTTCTTTTATTCTCAAAATGCTAACAGTCCCCCCTCTAAGTTCTCATCAGAGGAAAAAGAAGCCCTGATCATGGTACATTAGTAACCTGATGAGAATCCCTCCATTGATGAAGATAAATCTCTTCTTATGGCTTTTCCCTGGGATGTGACTTGCTAGCAGATTTTTTTAGGAGGTGAGGGTAATAATTTCCTTTCGTTTTTTTAAAGATTTTGTTTATTTATTTTTAAAGAGAACAGAAGGGAGAGAGAAAGAGAGAGAGAAAAACATCAAAAACATCAAAAACATCAATGTGCGAGAGAAACATTGGTTAGTTGCCTCTTGCCTCTTGCATACCATCAACTGGGGACCTGGTCTGCAACCCAGGTAGGTGCCCTGACCAGTAATTGAACCAGTGACCTTTTGGTTCACAGGCTGGGGTATTCACTCAACCACACCAGCCAGTGAGGTAATCATTTTCTCAGAATTGTGTTTTCATGGGGTGGTCTTGGAACTGCTTAATTAAATATAATGTGAAATCTAACTAAAACCTTCAATCAAATTGCTGACTTTTTTGACCAATTTGAGCCCAGCAAACCTCTTTAGACTCATGAATACAAATAGTCCTCAACAACAGAGTCACCCTTAATTATGTGCTTGTAGTCCACGAAGGAATTTGTGCCATCGCTAACACCTCCTGCTATGGCTGGACACGTGCTTTTTCCCAGATAGAATTAAAAACAACCAAACGCCTTAACCTTGCCAGGCTTAAGGGGCATTCCAGTTTTGCTTCTAGTGTCTATGGATGATTAGGACTTAAACTTTCTGACATTCTCAGTTGGATCCCAATTGGGCTCAGAGCTATTTTAAGGCCTAGGTTGCAAATTTGTTTAATATATTTTATTGTCAAGCTAGTGATGTCTATTTAACCAAATGTTTAAAACCTCCTACAAAAACTTGAGTAATGGTTGCATAAAGGCTAGAAATAATCCATCAAGCCACTGTATCTCCTCCATGTGTATAATTCATGATGACTGGAAACTTTATTCCTGATGCTAAATATCTTTTGTCAATTACCCATGATTTCTCTTAGGAACTAAGTGCCTTTGTTGTTTTAACCTTTCCCAAGTTGTTTTGGTTGCTTTTGTAAGAGACTGTGAATTTTGAGTTTGGCAGGTACCTGAAAGACCTCTTGTAAGCAAATGGCTCTGGTTGCTCTATTATCTACTATCCAGCCACAGAAATCCCACCAAGGGTCTAGATGGAACCAGATCAGGTAGCCAAGCCACTCTGGCACCAACACAGGACAAACTGACCTGATTGATCATCAATACTATCGATAGGTTCTGATCAAAAAAGGGAAAATGTGGACCCTGAGAAAGAAGAGGACCCTAAGAATGACTCCTAGTGGCTAACTGGGCTCAAATTAAAACAAAACCAAAAAACATTACCAAGCAGCTATTTCCACACAGGGGCCTCACACAAACTGCAAGTCAGGGAGAGGCCTACACTGAAATAACTACCTGCCTCTGTGCTGAACTGCCTGCCTTCACTGTGTTTCTGCCATTTGAGCAGGCCCTTATAAGAGAGTTCCTGGAATCCTATTTCAACTAATAGGACTGAGGGTTTCCCCATTTAACTGGAGCTGTGCAGACCAATCAGAGCAGCTCTATTTTGACCAGTCAGGACTGTGCCTTTTGAACTAATCAAACTGTGAAAATTTGGAGTCTCACAGTTTGAGGATGGACCCATCGTGGACCAGGGGTGGGGAATTCTGTCCATACAAGCCAGCTTCCCTGTGGCTATGAGAGTGCTTTTTACCACTCCTACCCCCACCCCTGCCTCCTTTTTAAAAATATCAAAACCATATTTAGTTCTGGCAGGTATGTCTCAGTTGGAGCTTTGTCCTGTAATCCAAAAGGTCATGGGTTCAATTTCAGGTCTGAGCACAAACCTAGGTTGCCAGTTTGGTCCCCTGTCTTGGAACATTTGGCAACCAATCAATGTTTCTCTCACATCAATGTTTCTCTCTCTCTCTCTCCCTCTTCCCTCCTCACCCCCCACCCTTCCTCTGGATTTCTTTATCTCTCTTCCTCTTTCTCTGGAATCAATGGATATATCCTTGAGTAAGGACTAAAAACCAACCAACCAAACAAACAAACATATTTCATCCTATCATCTATGATAAGCACTGCACATTCTCTTTTTACTGAAGACTGAAGACTGCATTTCCCTGGCTGAGCTGAAATACCAAGATGTCTCTCTGGAGCAGAGTGGAGCAGACCAGTGAGATCAGAGCAGACCAGGGCTGGCTCACAGCCATGCTATTTTCATAGTTATGCTGCATTACAGTCGAGCTGTTTTGCACGGAATAAAGTTTCCTTCCTCACCAAACCCCAAATTGGGGATTCCTGTTGGCATTGAATTGTCACCACTGACTGACCATCAGTTGATATTGGGATAGGAACAGAGCCAAGAAGGGAGACCTGGGTGGACTGGGTAATTGGGAAGGACAGTGTGCAGGACATGACATTCCAACAGGGCCTCAAGGAAGGAGCTGAGAGAATCAAAGAGAGCTGGCTGCAGTCAGAAGAAGATGAGTGCAAGGGTGATATGGTGTGCTGAGATCCAGAGCTCTGGAACCAGTCTTGGGTAATTTCTGTAGACCCAACTCTAAAATGGGTATAACAATATAGTACTGTTAGAATTTTGTGAATGTGAAGTAGCATGATGGGCCAGATATTAATGAAACTTGCTCAATGAATCCAATTTGAAATAATTTGAAATACTTTCCCCCCTGAAATATAAATGCATCAGAAATCATGAAATTTCCAAAGATACTAGGTCTGAGGAACGTGAGGCTGAGGATATTGAATATGATTTGATGATTCCTGCTACATGTATATATTTTTTGGAGATGGAAACATTTGCCAATTTGAGTCCAGCTTGCTGGTAAATTATATAAATTTAAAATTACACCAAGTCTTTAGTAGTGAATCTTAGACATGAAAGGTGCTCCATCCTGTCCCTGCTCCATGGGACTGTTGGGATAATAAAATGAGACTGTGCTTAGGACAGTTAAATTCCAGGGCCAAATTCTCCATTAGAAACAACAGGCAATGGGCCTAGGTGCCCTGATACTTTTAGGGGCCTATGGAAGTATTTTAATGTATTTTATTATCAGAAAAAAATTATCTTTTTACAAATGCAGTCATAAAATATACCTTTCTCTTGGAGGAAGGGCCCACAGAAGTTGTAGTGTGGCCTGATCCAGAATAAGCTTCAATAAATGTGAGTTGTTTTATCTTCATTCTCATTGTTGCTGATATTGGCACGAATGGGCCACTCCTCCTTAGGGTGTGGTCATCAGACCAGACTAGCCAGATGAAAGAATAAATACAGCCAAAGTAATAACAAGGATCATCAGTGTTAAGTGCTGAGTGGTGAGTATGCATACCTGCTTTGTTCTAAAGACCATCATTGTCTTATCTTATCCTCCCAACATCCTTATGAGGTGGATATTTTTATCCTCATTCTACAGATGAGGAAATGGAGGCCATAGCAGTTTAGTAATTTGCCCAGGATCACAGAACTAGTAAGAGAGGAGGCAGGATTTGAGTCTAGGTCTCTGGGATGCCACAACCATGTACTCTATATGCTAAGAGTGGTGATACTAATCAGAAAAGAGAGAAAACCTCAAATGACTGTCATGGGAATTGGTTTTTATCATAAGATGACAACACTGGGAGGTTTTTGGAAAGGAGCTAAGTGCCCTTTAGGGAGATAAATTTGTCAGTGGTGCTTGTGTAACAGTGTTCAGAGAATATTTCCCATGAAACTTGGCTTGGGGGAAAGCAGAGGAAGGCCATTGAGAGGTACTTTGCATATCTATGGCAATTTGGCTAGCTTAATAGTTAAATTAAAAAGCTGTGCCATTCCCAGGGCTAGGGAGATAGGCGAGACTTTAACACATGATGTGGTGAGGGAGCTTACAGCGTCTGCATGAGAGACAGGGAGGTGTTTTGCCCTGCCTCACTGGGCTGTGCCTGCCCAGACTGATAATGGCAACCGGAGAAAGGCAGAAGATACGGGAGACTGGCAGATGTAACCCATCATGGGAGGAGTCAGAAATGGGGTTGAGCTGGAAGCTCCAGGCTGGGATTTAAACTAGGTGTGGCAGCCATGAGGCCCCCCTTCTCTCTGCCATGTGGTTTGGGAAGGAGTTGGGGGTTTGGAAGGGCCCCCACCAGCTCACCATGAGGTCTGATGTATAAGGGGGTACTGCACAGTTTTGAATTAAGACCTGGAGAACACAGTTACAAGGCTGGTGGTGCTAGGAATCATGGAACCTACCCAGCTAAGCACAGATTACTGGGAGTTGCCAGGAGATGCTGCACTGTGACTGAGAATACTGAGCCTCTGACTCCTTTTTTTTTTTTTGGTTTTTGGTTTTTGTTTTCTGAAAGATGGTACCTCTGACTGGCATATTCTGAAGCTGGCCTGATTTGGCAAAAGGGAGGCAGCAGTGTGTGTGCGTTTTGGGGTATCTTAAAGGGAGTGGGACTTAACAGCAGAATTCTGCCATCATTCTAGACCTGTATAGCTCTTAAATAAACAATTCCTTTCCTTTTCACCAAACTCTGGTCTAGGAGACACGATTCTTGGCAGTGGGAAATTGGACCCCTCACAACTCTTTCAGAACTTCATAGGCTGGTGTTCTGCAACACTTAGAGTTTCGGTGGTGGGGGGGAGGGGCTGTCATAATTCCAGGAACATTACGAGAGGTTTCTAAGATTGGTGAAGGCCCTAGCCACACAAAAGTAGGATTCATCCTTTCTGGAAACTGTCCTCTTGGGGCACGCTGCGGTTTAATATTACAGGGAAGTTAGAGGTGCCACCAGCCCATCTACCCACCCAGCAATCAGTTACCCGGATAACTCTCTTTTAATAATCTGACTTTGTGGTGGGAAAAATGCTACAAAGCTCACTCATTACCTATATGATGTATCTTCTAGAAATGATTTGGCTTTAACAAACATTGATACATTCAGTAAAAATTTACTATGTGCTCAGTTTGTGCCAGGAAGTGTGTCAGGTAATGGGATGCAGAACTCAAAACACTGTCCAGTCTTCACCCTCTCAGAGCTTATGTTTGAAGGAGAGAACATGTCCCAAAGGAAACAGATAACTGAATAACAGATTTTGACCTGTGTTAGGAAGTTAAGAGGAGCCTGCACATAGCGGGTGGAGCAGAGATGACTGTCCTCACCATATCTCTTCTTTAAAGTCATAGATCTCCTCCTTTGTAGCTGAGCGCATGGCCACGCAGCATTTCATAGGCTCCCTTGCCACAGACATGGCCATTGACCACGTCCTGGCCAATGGGAGGGAAGCTGAAGTGGTGTGTACAATTTACAGAAAGTGTTCTGAAAGAGGGGGTGGGTCTTAGGCTGGGAAGGGGACTGTTGCAGCACCCATTCTAACCATGCAATAAAAGCCATGCACAGCAGAGCAACAAGTAGAAGGAGCCTGGGTTCCAGACACCATGAAACCCCATCCCAGCCCTGCACAGCCCACTTTCAGACTTTTAGGTGACAAATACCTATCGTTAGAATTCACCTAAGGTGAGAGTTTCTCAGCTTGGCCAGTGGAAGTCAGTACTAAAGTGCATTTTTCTATTTAGCATAGTGAGTAATTTACAGTTGGAACCTCATTAGCTATGTGACTTTGAACAGGTTGCTTAAACTCTCTGTGCCTCAGTTTCCTCATCTGCTAAATGGGAATAAATGTAACTACTTACAAGAATAAATGCAGATGAGTTTCTTAGAACAGTATATGGTGGATAGTAGTCATTTAACAAATATTGTTATCATCATCAACAACATCATCATCATCATCATCATCATCATTACTGGTATTCTTGATATTGCCATCAGTTGCATTGCAACTGGGGGTGGTAGGGCATGGATGCTCAAGTTAACCCTCATACAGGTGTGATTTAAGAATTAGTATGGAAGTCAGAGAGATCCAGATCTGCCACTTACTAGTTGAGTGACTCATTTATATTACATAACATCTTTGAGTTCAGTTTTCTCAAATGAAAATGAAGGTAAATATCTACACACATCAGCCAGACATTTTCGGCTGTGAAGAACAAAAAGTTTTATCAACCATAAGAAAATATATCATCTCACATAGCAAAAAACCCAGAGGTAGGGTGGCTTTCTGTAATGGCTAATCCAAAAGCTGAATCTGGTCATCAAGGACCTGGAAATTTTCCATCTCTGTATCTGGTTGAGTTTTTTTGCTGGTTACTAGATTGCTTCTGGCTTCTCAGTGGTAGTTGAGGCCATGTGCCTTGTCTTTCACATCCATTGAGCAATAGAAAGTCCCCAGCTCCTCCCCCTTCCCAGCATGGAATAAAATTCCTTTCAGTGTGATTGGTCCATTTAAGTCTCACACCCTCCCACAGATTGAAAACCCATTCACAGGGTAATGCCCAAGGCCGATTGGCTTAGGCCTGAATTCCTGAACTGATTACAGGCAGAGAAATGAGGTTACCAACTTTAGCCAAGTTTAGCCTAATCAGAGCCCACCCCTGCAGTCGAGGATGATGTTGCCCTCTCTGCCCTCAGTGATGTGGGCTACACATATTTCTAGATTTCAAGAAAACAGAAACTGGATACTAAGCAGGAGAGCAAGAGTACCCCCCTCCAGACTACCTCCTATTGTTATAAAAAAAGATTAAATAAGAAAATGTCTTTAAAACACTTAGCACAATGGCTCACACCTATTATTAAGTTTATCTATGTTTTTAGTGGGAAATGAACTGAGTGCAGGGAACTGCTTAATTGGTTTCCAAAGGAGAGAGAACAGTGAGTACTGGCAGAATTGTGTTTTCTTTTTTTGGGGGGGGTTGAGGTGGTGGTACAGTTAAAAAAGAGAGTATAAATATTAACCATTTTCCGGTTACCAGGTGCCCTGTAGACAGACTTAGAGATGAATGTAGTCATGAAGCAGTGTGTGATCTTAATCTGATATAATAGCCAGAAAAAAAAGTAATAGATGCAAACAAATAAACTTACTGATCCTAAGTGGGTGCGAACAGGTGCACCTTAAATGTGAGGGTCATGCAGCTTGAGTTGAGGACCCTCTCTTATCCTTTCCTAAGCTCTGGGAGGGGACCTAGTAATTTTTTTTGTTTTAGGTGTTACGTTTATAAGTCATATGTCCCCCTTCCATGCATTAGATCAAGAGTCAGCAAAGTATAGCTCTTGGGCCAATGTGGCCTGCTATTCATTTCCTACTAATTTTATAATTGTAGTTAAACTCTGTTTTTTTTCCTTGTTTTTTTTTTTTTTTACTTCAGAAGGGCCTCTCCAAATCACATAAACTGGAGGCCCCACAAAATGTGACTTTCTTATTTGAGTGCAAACCCAAACCTAAAGAGTTTAGCTAGAAGGTAATTGAACTGATGGGTAAAAGTCACTGGGAACTTTAGAGGTAAGTGCTTTCTCTCTTTCCTTTGCTCTCTCTTTCTCTCTTCTATGAGTTGCTGTTTGGCTTTGTTTACATGGATAGTCTCTCCAGGTAGCAGAAATAATGGCCTCTGGTGCCTTTAGACCCCCTCGCCTTCCCCAGTTCAGCTGCTCATTAGAAGAACTTTTGCCTCCCGATATCTGTCTATTAATCCTAGAGAAGTTTCTGATTGGCCCAGTGTGAATCACATGCCTATTTCATAAGCAGATCCAGTGGTCAGGGGGGATGAACTACTCTAACCAGCCTAAGCTAGTTGGAGAAAAGAAAGGAGACAAGATAGCCCAGGACCATATGAAGTTCTCCCTGAGGAACTTGAAGAAAGGGAGGTAGAAATATACAATGGTTAATTACAAAGTATGTCACGCAAGGACTGCAACCCTTTGCTCCATCCCTATCACATTACCACTGAGGGTACTGCCCCCCGGGGGGGGGGGCATTTTCCTTTTTAAAAAATTTTATTTTATTTATTTACTTTCAGAGAGAGGAGAAGAGAGGGAAAAAGAGAGGGAGAGGGACATTGATGTGTGAGAGAAACATGAATTAGTTGCCTTTTGCAAACTCCCAACTGGGGACCTGGCCAGCAACCCAGGCATGTGCCCTGACAGGGAATTGAACCCGTGATCCTTGGGCTTGCAGGCTGGTGCTCAGTCCACTGAGCCACACCAGCCAGGGCAAGAGGGGACTTTCATTTACACAAGGTCGCCCTGTATTTGCACAGCAGATCAATCAGTATTATGAACCCACAGACCTGATATTAAAAAAATCTTACTCCGGCTTACCTCAACTTCCAGCCAAGATGGAGGTGTATATGGACACTCTGTGCCTCCTTGCACAACCAAAATTAAGGACAACAAACATTTAGAAACAGGAAAACAATCACAACTGATAGAAAATTGAACTGTATGAAAGTCCAACAACCATTCATCCAGACTGGTAAAGGGGGCAGAGTCGCAGCAGGAAAAAGTGGAGGTTGGTGGACCCAGGCCTGTAGGCAGCAGTGGCTGGCAGTTCCACCCCTCACTATGTAACAGCCTTGACCAGACCAAAAAAACAAAACAAAACAAAAAAACCCAACAAACCCCAAAATGGCTCAAATGAGAGAAAAAAATCAAAGCCCAGAGCCAATTCATCTAAGCGACAAAGAGATAGCTAACCTATCAGATGTACAGTTCAAAGCCCTGGTGATCAGGATGCTCACAGAATTGGTTGATTTTGCTCACAAATTAGATGAACAAATGAAGGCTACACTAAGTTAAATAAAGAAAAACACACAGGGAACCAATAGGGATGGGAGGAAAAGTGGGACTCGAATCAATGGAGTGGACAAGAAGGAAGAAAGAAACAACCAAACGGAAAACAAGGAAGAAACAAGAATTCAAAAAAATAAGGAGAGGCTTAGGAACCTTCAGGAAATCTTCAAACATCCCAACATCCGAATTATAGGGGTTCCAGAAGGGGAAGAAGAAGAGCAACAAGTGGAAAACTTATTTGAACAAACAATCAAGGAGAACTTCCCCAATCTGGCAAAGGAAAGAGACTTCCAGGAAGTCCAGGAAGCTCAGAGAGTGCCAAAGAAGTTGGACCCAAGGAGGAACATGCCAAGGCACATCATAATTACATTAGCCAAGATTAAAATGAAGGAGAGAATTCTAGAAGCAGCTACAGATAAGGGGACAGTCACCTACAAAGGAGTGCCCATCAGACTGTCAGCTGATTTCTCAAAAGAGACCTTGCAGGCAAGAAGGGGCTGGAAAGAGCTATTCCAAGTCATGAAAAGTCAAGGACCTACATCCAAGATTACTCTATCCAGCAAAGCTGTCATTTAGAATGAAAGGGTAGATAAAGTGCTTCTCAGATAAGGTCAAGTTCAAGGAGTTCATCATCACCAAGCCCTTATTATATGAAATGTTAAAGGGACTTATCTAAGAAAAAGAAGATAAAAAATATGACAGTAAAAAGACAGCAAACTCACAGCTATTAACAACCACACCTGCCCTGGCTGGTGTAGCTCAGTGGATTGAGCGCGGGCCTGCGAACCAGAGGATTGCGGTTCGATTCCCAGTCAGGGCACATGCCTGGGTTGCAGGCCAGTTCCCGGCAGGGGACACATGAGAGGCAACGGTACATTGATATTTCTCTCCCTCTCCTTCTCTCCTACCCTTCCCCTCTAAAAGATAAATAAATAATAAATTTAAAAAAAAAAGATTATATATAAAAAAAAACACACCTAAAACAAAAGCAAACTAAGCAAACAGCTAGAACAGGAACAGAACCACAGACATGGAGATCATATGGAGGGTTAGCAACAGGGAAGTGGGAGGAGGAGAGAGGGGGAAAAGGTACAGAGAATAAGTAGCATAGATGGTGGGTAGAAAATAGACAGGGGAAGGGCAAGAATAGTGTGGGAAATGTAGAAGCTAAAGAACTTATGACACATGGACATGAACTAAAGAGGGGGAATGTGGGTGGGAGGGGGTGTGCAGGATGGAGGGGAATGATGGGGGAGACATGGGACAAGAATAATAGCATAATCAATAAAATATACTTAAAAAATCTTACTCCCACAGGCCAGGCTGTTTTGTACAGAAAGGAGAAAGAGCCACATTTACCACACTGCTGGCTATGAACTCAGCGTCCTGGGCCTTGTGACCTAGAAAAACAGGAAAGGCCTGGAGTCAGGTCGTTTAGCAAGACTCTTTTAGGGCTCATCTCAGAAATTTCTTTTAACATACCACGGAGGCTTCTCCTTGTAGAAGCTACTCTTATACCAGAGCAGCTTTCCTAGAATAGCTATGGTTTGGGTGAGAGGAGGTGGGTAAATTCTCATCCATCAACCACAGAGAATCAAGCATCACTTTTCATCACAACCTCCAGGGACACCAGCACCATCACACCCCTTCATAAACTGGGTATAATCCGAATCTCACTCCCCAGGGTGTTCAGCAAAATTGTCTCCCTGTCAACCCAAAAGAGTGATGGCTGTAACCAAATGCTCTCTGGGTTGGTTGGAGCCTGCTGGAGCAGTAATGCAGCTAGTTTAAGCACAGGGGAGGACTTGCTATAAAGATACATAGCTGCTCACAGAACCTCAGGTGGGTCCAGAATTGGAAAGCCATCAGAAACACAGACTTGATTTGCATTTCAAGAACCTCTTGTCTCTGTTTCTGTCTTCAGGTTGGAATAATTCTCCCTTTGGCCTGACTTCCTCTGCTCCTAGATTACTGCAAGGACTATAGCATCCCCAGAGCTCAGTCCTAGCCACACAGTGTCCTCTGTGTGTGTGTGAATCTCTGCCTGTGTGGTGTTGTCGAGGACATAGGGAGGCTATGGGTAGTTAAGCAGGCTCCACACTGCACAAGGGTCACTGAGCATTGTACCCAGCATTAGTGCTCTGTGACAGTATTAGTTTCTTATGGCTGCTATAACAAATTACCAAAAATGTAGTGGCTTCAACAACACAGATGTATTTTGTTGCAATTCTGGTGGTCATAATTCTGATGGGGGGGACCTCATAAAGCTAATATGAAGTTGTCATCAGGGCTGTTTGTCTTTCTTGATGCTCTAGAAGAGAAGCTGTTTTCATGCCTTTTCCAGCTTCTCTTAGAGGCTGCACACATTCCTTGGCTCATGCTCCCCTTCCATCTTCAAAGACAGCCAAGGCTGGCCAAATATTTCCCACCATTTCAAAACCATTTCATGTCCTTGGTTTTGAATCTTCTACCTCCCTCTTCCTTCTTTTAAGAAGCCTTGTGATTATTTTCTTTTTACCTGGATAATCTAGGATACAAACCCCTATTTTTAAGGTCAGCTGATTAGCAACCTAAATTCCCCCTTGCTATGATAAATAGCATATTCACAGGTTCCAGGATTAGGATGTGGACCTTTTTGAGTGGGTCATTATCCTGCCCACTACAGCACCTCTTAGGAAGTCATAACAGGGGTAGCTATACATCAGATTTCATTCTGTCCATTCCAAGAGAGAAGAGGTTTTGTCTTCTCTTTCTGCCATGAGCCACCCTGTCATACAGAGTATATGTGGCCATTGCAAATTGGAGGAGACAAAAATAGGTGTGATTTCCCTGAGACCTCTCTGACCTCTGCAGAGGAGAGAGAGGGCCACCAGGTAGTGATCCTGCTGCTCACATTATCTTTCCACTCAAGCCAACCTGATCTATGTGTCTGAACACGTACAGCAGTAAAATCTACCCTCTTCTAGGAGGTGCCATGCTGAAAACAAACCTAATGCCTTTTGGGTCCCAACTTTGGTCCTGACCACCCCAACCCCATGCATCAAATTCCTAACCAATTCAATCTCTACCTGCAGTCAACAGCATCCTAGGACTTGAAGGAATGTCTGATAGAGGTCACTGTCATGGCTGGAGGAAAAGACAGACGAGGTCTTAATGACAAACCTATGCCCTGGGGAACACTTGCTGTTCATCTTTCATATTGGAACCTGCCACCTGTTCAGAGTCTCTGGCAGTTCAGACAGCCTTGAGTTCAAACACCAGCTCTGCCTCTTACGAGATGAGTGACCTCGGACAAGTTATCTGTTTCCTCCTCAGAAAAATAAAGATGATAATTATAGTATTGTCTCCTGGATGTGTTGTGCATATAAAAATGCAAATGTGGATGCAATATTATGCAAATTTGTCTAGTAGGTCCTGAATAAATGTTTGCTCTGGCTTTCACTATTATCTCAAGAGGAGTGATAGGAAATTAAAAGCTCAGACATTCCATCTAAATGTGAATAAGGAGAGAGAAAAATTCACAACCTGTTTAGCTATCCCCATTTGAAATAAAAATAGCATTTCATATTCCTAGGGTTTCCCAAAGAGTGATCTAAAAACCAGCTCTATCAGAGTCATTTTGTGTGTGGGGTGGGGGCTGGGGAGACAGAGTCTGGTAGGAGGGCTGGTGGAAACCAGATGTCCAAGTCCCAGCCCAACCTGACCCAAGGTGACACTGAGGAATCTGCATTTTAACACTGCCCAGGGATCTTGTGCATACTAAATTTGAAAATTGCTTTCTCTTTGTAGAGAACCTTAGCAGGGAGAAGAAAATTACAATCCATGTTAGAGATGTCATGAGCATCTCCGCATAAAGTCAGGGGTTGAGGCATGCTGTCCTGTTTCCCTTTCTCCTCTCAGCTGCTTGCCAACCCTCTGGTGGCAGATGTGCCCAGAGGGAGATGAGTGCTGAGCCTGAATCAGCTTCTGTCCTGCTCACACCAGGATTAAATGGGTGCTCTGTGATTTCTACTCCACTAACTCAGCCCATCAAAGTCTCAGCTAGTCCCTCAGGCCCCTGGTGATTGAATGGAAGAATCTAAAGAGGAGACATGAGTAAACACCCATTCACAGGACACGTGAGTGTGCTTTTGTTTTGGAAGGGAAACAGGACAGACTCCGGCCCTCCAAGGACAGAGAGGATGAGGCAGGACATCCACTCACTCATCCAATGCACATTTATTGAACGCTTGCTGTATGCAGGGGTGTGGAGACAGAGAAAGGTAGAGGAGACCTATACCTTCCCTCTGTCCCACCCTCCATGCCCCCAGGCCCTGCCTAATCTTATTCTATTCTAAGTGGCTTCTAAGGTAAAAACACAACACACGGCATTTTCTCACATCTTGTCTTTAGAGTCATTCATTCATTAACTGAATAGATTTTGAGCCCCAATTATGTGCAGGCCCTGGGGAGGTGATAAGGAGGCAGAGGAAGCTCTTCTTGCTTTGTGGAGCTGACAGAGGAGTGTGGGAGATTAATTAAATATCTGAATAAATTATTATTATTATTATCTTGGATATTCTGGATAGTGGTGAGGTGACCTTTCTTAGTCTGTGGCACAATGTCAGAATCTGAAGGAGAGGACCTAGAAGCTAAGGGCTTCCTGCTCGGTCAGTGTATCCATGACAGTAGTGCCCAAAGTTCAGCTTCCCTGTGTGGCTTCCTTCTATCTGAGAGTACTCCAGAGACTGTCATCAGTATCTCCATTTCCCAGAATCCAAAGGCTGAGGCACTGAGAGGTCTTCCCCAATGGTAGTTGGGCTGGGGGTCAGTGATATGAGGGTGTCTGACTCCTACTTTCTATGATCCCTCCTTAGGACCTCCATCTCTGAAAGTGTCCCCTCTGCCACTCTGTTCCCTCAGCCTGCCTTGCTTCTCTTCCTGGCACGTAGAGTCACTTCTTGTCTGTCTCTTCCATGAGAAAATAAGGCCAAAGGAACGACTGTAGATGAATCATCCCCTGCTGGTGGCACCAGGCACACAGCTGAAAATAATTGGATTTAGAAAGAAATGAGTTCAATTGACTTTGATTAGCCTTTAAACCCTATCAGTTCCAGGAGTTCTCCTAGTTTTGGAACTGGTTGCTAGATTTGTTTGGCTCATACTCTTGTTTCCAGCACCCAGCACAATGCCAGGCACATATGAGGTGTTCAGTACACTTGTTGAAGATAAATGAATGAATGAATGAATGAAACTTCCACTGCTAAATCATATCCACATTGCCCTCCCTTCCTCCCCCCCTTATCTCCTTCCTTCCTTCCTGTGTTCATGCTTTTAAGTCCCCCTTAGCTGTCATGTAGCTTTTTATCACCTTGGATAACAAACTGAAAGTGACGTGAAGCTCAAAATAGTGAGTTTGAAAGATATATTTTTAAAATTTCTTTTAATATAATGTGCAAAGCACTGTTTTGTTGTATTTATTTATTTTTCTATCACATGCTTTTTTCATCTTTTTTGTATACTTACTATACAAAAATGGTACATATTTAATGTATACATATCGATGAGTTTGGGCATACACATATACCCATGATACCATTGCCACAATCAAGGCAATAGACATATGCATCATCCCCCAAAGATTTCTTGTGTTCTCTTTCTTTCTTTCTTCGAAAGAACACTTGACTGAAGATCTATCCTCTTAAATTTTAAAATTTTTTATTTATTGAATTTAGAGAGAGAGAGAGAAGAAGGGGGAGAGAGAGAGAGAGAGAGAGAGATTTTTTGTTGTTTTACTTATTTATGCATTCATTGGTTGATTCTTGTATGTGCCCTGACTGGGGATCAAACCCACAACCTTGGCATATCTTGGGACGATGCTCCAACTAACTGACTACTTAGCCAGGGCCTACCCTCTTAACAAATTTTTAAGTTCAAACACCATGTTTAACAGCAGGCTCTATGTTGTACAGCAGATCTCTAGAATTTAATCATTTTGTAGTTAGAACAAAGCAAGAGGTGGGAATAATCAATTATTGGGGGGGTGGGGTAGGGTATAGAGGGTAAGGGTCTCTGGGGGAAACATCAAAAAGAGTAAAAGTTTGAGCAAGACCCAGAAAAAATGACCAGGATTCCACCTGCAGGCCACAGAAATGACCAGAACAAAGGTGTAGAGGTCTTACTACAGCAGAGGGCCTAGGGTAGCTAAGTGTGAGAGATTTTAGAGGGAATAGCAGTTTTTCAGGCCACAGCTTCCTTGGGAAAAAAAAATTGCCCTCGCCAGTGTGGCTCAGTTGGTTGGGTGTCATCCTGTAAACCAAAGGGTGGTAGGTTTGATTCTGGCCAGGGCACATGCCTAGGTTGCGGGTTCAGTCCCCCGTCAGGCCACCATACAAAGAGCAACCCAGTCAATGTTTCTCTGTGACATCAACATTTCTACCCTTTCTCCCTCCCTTCCACACTCTCTAAATAAATTAATAAATAAATGTTTTCCCATTAGCTTAATTTATTTTTTATTTTATCTTTCCCATTACCATTTATTCCTCTTATAACCCCTTCCAGCCCACCCCCACATTCACCACACTGTTGTCCTTGTCCAAGAGTCCTTTTTCCTTTTTGCTTGTTCCCTCCACCACCTCACCTCCCCCCATTGCTTTGCTGTTATCCTGTTCTACCTATGAGTCTGTCTCTATTCTGCTTGTTAGTTCAGTTTGTTCATGAGATTCCACATGTGTGAAATCATATGGTATTTGTCTTCCTCTGACTGGATTATTTCATTTAGCATAATGTTCTCCGATCCATCCATAATGTCCCAAAGGGTAAAATTTTCTTCTTTTTTACTGCCAAGTAGTATTCCATTGTGTAAATGTCCCATAGTTGTTTTATCCACTCATCTACTGATGGATACTTGGGCTGCTTCCATATCTCAGTGATTGTAAATAACATTGCAATGAATGCAGGGGTGCTTATGTTCTTTTGAATTAGTGTTTTAGGTTCCTTCGAATAGGGTTCTTTCCAGAAGTAGGAAAGATCACTGGGTCAGAAGGCAGATCCATTTTTAATTTTTTGAGGTGTCACCAGACTGCTTTCCACAGTGGCTGCACCAAACTGCATTCCCACCAACAGTAGAAAAGAAATAAATTTTTTAAAAATCTAACACCTGGAAACTACCTTTTTGGGCTATTAATTTTAACTGTTTCTTTAAAAAATATATTTATTTATTTATTTATTTTTAGACAGAGGGAAGGGAGAGAGAAAGAGAGGGAGAAAAACATCAATGTGTGGTTGCCTCTCGCGCACCCCCAACTGGGGCCCTGACACACAACCCAGGCATGTGTCCTGAATGGGAATCGAACCTGCAACATTTTGGTAATATATATATTTTTTAAATAATTTTTTTTAACCAGAGAGAGGGGAAGGGAGAGAGAAAGAGAGGGAGAAAAACATTATTCAGTTGTCTGTCATATGCACCCAGACCAGGGACTGAACCCACAACCCAAGAATGTGCCCTGACAGGGAATTGAACCCATGACCCTTTGGGTTTCTGGGATAATGCCCAACAGATATGGCCTGGTCAAGGCCATAACCTGCTTTTGTAAGTAGTTATTATTCAAGTAGCTGCATATAGCTAATAGTTATATCTACAGCAGATTTTATACCTCAACATTGGAAGTGTTTTATTTTTCAATTTATCGAGCTATAATTTACATGTTAAAATCAACCCATTCAAAGTGTACAATTCAATGATTTTTAGAAAGTTTACAGAGCTGGGAAACAATCTTTATAATCTAATTTTTGAATTTATCGATCTAAAATGATCCTTTAAGTCGTTTACAGTTAATCCCTTTCCTGCCACCAGCCCCAGGCAACCAACCACTAATCCACTTTCTGTTTTTGTGCATTTGTTTAGTCTGGACCTTTCACAGAAATGGAATCCTACAAAGTGTGGCCTTTTGCATCTGGCTTCTTTCACTTAGCATCATGTTTGCAAGCTTCACAGATGTAGCTGGTATCAGAACTTCATTCTTTTTTACAGCTGAATAATATTCTATTGTATAGATAGACCCTGTTTTATTTATTCATTAACCTGCTGATAGACATTCTATTGCTTCCAGTGTTTGGCTGTTATGAACAATGTACGGACAAGTGCTTGAGCACAAGTCTGTCGGGTTGTATATTTTCATTTCTTTTGGGTAGATGGCTAAGAGTGGAATGGCTGGTTGTATGGTAAATTTACACTTGTTAAGAAACTGCATTTTTACATACACACCTGCCAAAAAAAAAAAAAAAAAAGAAGAAGAAGAAAAGAAACTGCAAATATTGTTTTAGAAGAGTTGTGATTTTGTTTTTGAAAGACGTAGAAGGTACCTTGCCCAGGCCTTAGGGCCTCAGAGCTAGATTGTGTGGGAATCCTGACATCTCGCCCTCAAGTCAATACTTACAGGGCTACCAAGGTCATTGATAGACATGTGCAGAGCAGCAAAAGATGACTAGCCCCACAGGCACATTCCCATCTGCTTACTTTTGTAAACAAAGTAACCAACGATCTGCTTTGTGTTTTCAGCTCTGAAACTGTGAACAGTGTCCTATTCATGGTGTACATAGTGCCACATTTTTTTTCGCATTTTTGAGATTTTTATTGATTTTATCATTTAAAGTGACTCCCAAGCCAACTACCATGAACAACAAGAATGGACTTACGTATAGTACAGTGCACTAATCTTGAATGTACTGGTTGATAGTTTTCACATATGTACACATCTCACAACCACCATGCAGATCCACACCAACTAATAGAATATTTCTAGCACCCAAAGGTTCCCTCATGCCCCTCCAAAGCAGCACACTCCCATCTAATGGTCACAATGATGCTGAGTTCTAGCACCATTGAATAGTTTTGCCTCTTCTTATATTTCATGTGAGTAGGATCATACATGTTTGTGAGTCATTCATGTTGTTGCATGTCTCAATAATCAGTTCTTTTTTATTGCTGTATTCCATGGTATGATTATACTTCAAATAATTTAGCCAAATGATCTATGTTTCTCTTTTACATTGATGTATCTCTCTAAAATCAATAAAACATATCCTAGGGTAAGGATTAAAAAATTATAAGGGTATTATCTAAAGTGGGCGGGATTTGGTAGCCACCCAGGTAAAAGGCAGAAGCCAACACTGGGATCCAATTAAGAGCTAAGTATTCAGGAAATGAAAGATAAGATGAAATGCTTATGTTTAAATAGTAGACATTTATTTTGACCATAGCTCAACTTTTTCTATCTATCTATTTATCCATTTAACAAAGTGTCATAGTGAATATTTGGAATGAAACTTCTAAAGAGGAGTTTTTTGCACCATATTTCAAAAAAAAGCAAGGCTTCAAAATCTCTCATTGGTTGTTTTGTTCTAGAGGCACACCTTAAGTAAATCTTTAAATTATGCAAATGTAGCAGGGATTTCAGACCCTCCTTTTGGACCTGCTGGAAGAAGGCCTATAAAAGGTTGAGGGTTGTAAAGGTGAAGACCAGATTCCTTTCTCTTCCTTGCTAGGTCCCTCTGAATCAGTAGAGGGCTTGCTGTGAGGCCCCAGAGAACTTGATTTCATGAGACTCAACCAGCAGTCAAAGCTATCTGGGAAACAGATGGCTGTGCGCAGCTTCAGGCGTAACCGGAGGCGCAAACCCTGGTCTCTTCCAAGATGTCTGAGGGAGCTTCCCCCTGAAGTCCCCAGCACCAGCTTCCAAAACAGACTGTTACTGGCTACCTTTTCCTGGAGGGAAAAGAGCAAAAAACAAGGTATGTCTTTTAAAATCCTATTTTCCAACTTTATTGCTGGTTCATAAGAAAATTGTTGATTTCAGGGACTACAGTAGATTTTGTTGTTGGACACCTTATGGGAACCTTGCTGGTTCATTTTCCTCTGGAAAGTTTCCTGTATGCAAGTGTTTGATTTGAAAATAAGCGTTGGACCTCATCTCTTGCAATTGAGCCTATATTTTGATCTCTTGCCTTTGGTCTTGCTCTTTTGGAAGTTGAGTGGATTGACCAAAATGGAATTGGGTCTTTGAGCAATTAGTGGATAGATGGATGTGGGGACAGAGGCTAGAGGCAGGGTGGAGAGCAAAGAAGGGTGAGTTGTTATCAGGTCTAACCAGAATAAGGGCTAAAGGGCTTCTACACAGAACCCCAGCTCTAAGATCAGTACAAATGCTAAAGTGTGGGCATAACTACCCTTGAAAATCCCTTAAGTCACCTTTGCAATCTTTTAAAACCCATTTTCTTCCAAGGTAGGAACAGATCACCTGACTGGGGACTGCTGAATTGATTATTGTATTTAGAAATGTCATGACACTCCCTGTCTCCCCACAAATACAATCTTTAAATTTGCTAATCCCACCAGTCCAGAGCTGAAATCACATAAGTTAACATGAGATGACTGAACATGTGCTCCAGTTCCACTGACTTGCAAGATGCTTGCCCTCCCATGGTTTCATTGGGCTCTTGAAGGCCCTTATTCTCCTGCCTTTGTATTCTCCTGACACTGTGGTGGACATTCAAACACCATGTTCAGATTCCTCCTGTACTTGTTCTCATTTCACCGTACAGAGAATGCCCTTTCTTGCTTTGCCTACTCAGAATTTATCCTTTCAACCCCCAGAGGAAGGAAGAAGGTAGGTTGTGTGCGTGTGTGGGGTTGCAGTGGGGGCAATGGACGATGCCAGTTGGGGCAGCTACCAAGGACATTTCCCACAGCTGCCTCAGGCATCCTGGCTCCCTGAAACCTACAAATGAATCTCTTTGTTTCTTCAGGCAATATTTCAGTCTTTCCTCCATATAAGGGTAAGCCTCGTACCTTATGGAAACTGCATTCTAAAGGAGACAGACTTTTAAAAAGTCTCCTTGAAAAAAAAAAAAGGCTCACATACAAGTACTTGTGTGCCTAGCCCTGGGGATAGGGCATCAATGGGGCAGAGGGGACCCTGCCTCATTTAAGAAAATCTCACAGAGTAGAAATTATACTGTTAATTCAAAGCTTTTAATCAGTCACTTGCAAGTGGTTAACAACTGCAAGTGCCGTGAAGAAGTAAAAAGTACAATGATGAGGCAAGACGGCGACACAGGGGGCACTAAGAAAGTGACTGGAGTCAACTTGGGCAAAGGTTGTTGGAGGGAAGAGGCCCAGGCCTGTGGGGAAAGGCCCTGAGACCAGAGGCACTTTTAGAGCCGGCTTGGGGTGGAAAGGCAGATCTGCAGGAGGGGCCTGATCTAGCAAGATCAGATCTGGGAGAAGAAAGGAAGTTAATCTGCTTAATTGCATTTTGAAAGGATGACACTGTCTCATTCGTGCAGGAATAGCTTAGAGGTGGAGAGTTGGTGGGGATGCCCTTAGGGAACTTGCTGCCTTGGGAGGGTGGAGGGGGAAAGGACCAGAGGGTGATAAGGAACGCTGGCCTGAAGGGAGGCAGGCAGAGCTAGATGTGGGAGGTGGGAATGAGGAGCTCTTTTAGGAGTTGTTAAGAAGCAGAATTGAGTAATAAGTTGCAAGATAGAGGGAAAGTCATGCTTAACATACTTAGGCCTTGCCCTGCCATGAAGATTGGGCTACCTAGAGGAGGATACAGCAATGAAATAACAACACGGTATTAAGTATCATATTAACATCTGGCAGACATAGTGTTATGCACTTAGGTCCATCAGTTTTGTCGATCCTCACAATAACCCTCAAAGGCAGTGCTGCCAACTGAACTTTCTGTGATGATGGAAATATTCTATATCTGGGCTGCCCTGAACCAGAGCTGCCAGCCCCATGTGGCAATTGAGCCTTTGAAATATAAATAGTACTACTAAGGAGCTGAGTTTCTACTTGAATTTAATTTTAATTTAAGCTTTAAAATGGATGCTTGATTTTATTTATTGGAAAACTTTATTTTAAGTGTGTTTGGAACAACTTTGATGTGTTGTCTTACTTTTTTGAAATATATATTTTATTGATTATGTTATTACAGTTGTCCCATTTCTCCCCCATCACTCCGCTCCACCCTGCACACCCCCTCCCACCCACATTCCCCGCCTTTAGTTCATGTCCGTGGGTTGTACATATAACTTCCTTTGGCTTCTACATTTCCCACACTATTCTTGCCCTCCCCCTGTCTATTTTCTACCTACCGTCTATGCTACTTATTCTCTACTTTTCCCCTTCTCTCCTCCTCCCACTCCCCTGTTGCTAACCCTCCATATGATCTCCATTTCTGTGGCTCTGTTCCTGTTTGCTTACTTTGTTTTTGTTTTTGTTTTAGGTGTGGTTGTTAATAATTGTGAGTTTGCTGTCATTTTACTGTTCATGTTTTTTATATTCTTTTTCTTAGATAAGTCCTTCTAACATTTCATATAATAAGGGATTGGTGATGATGAACTCTTTTAACTTGACCTTATCTGAGAAGCACTTTATCTGCCCTTCCATTCTAAATGAAAACATTGCTGGATAGAGCAATCTTGGATGTAGGTCCTTGACTTTTCATGACTTGGAATACTTCTTTCCAGCCCCTTCTTGCCTGCAAGGTCTCTTTTGAGAAATCAGCTGACAGTCTGATGGGAACTCCTTTGGAGGTGACTGTCCCCTTATCTGTAGCTGCTTCTAGAATTCTCTCCTTCATTTGAATCTTGGTTAATGTAATTATGATGTGCCTTGGTGTGTTCCTTCTTGGGTCCAACTTCTTTGGGACTCTCTGAGCTTCCTGGACTTCCTGGTAGTCTATTTCCTTTGCCAGATTGGGGAAGTTCTCCTTTATTATTTGTTCAAATAAGTTTTCCACTTGTTGCTCTTCCTCTTCTCCTTCTGGTACCCCTGTAATTTGGATGTTGGAATGTTTATAGATGTCCTGGAGGTTCCTAAGCCTCTCGTTTTTTGTTTTTTATTTTTTTGTTTTTAATTAAAGATTTTATTTACTTATTTTTAGAGAGAGGGGAAGGGAGGGAGAAAGAGAGGGAGAGAAACATCAATGTATGGCTGCCTTTCACGTGGACCCCACTGGGGACCTGGACTGCAATGCAGGCATGTGGCTAGATGGGGAGTTGAACCAGCAGTGCTTTGGTTTGCAGGCTGATGCTCAATCCACTGAGCCATATCAGCCAGGGCTCTCCTCACTTTTTTGAATTCGTCTTTCTTCATTCTTTTCTGGTTGGATGTTTATTTCTCCCATCTGGTCCACTCCACTGATTTGAGTCCCAGTTTCCTTCCCATCACTATTGGTTCCCTGTACATTTTTCTTTATTTCACTGAGCATAGCCTTCATTTTTTCATCTAATTTGCAATCAAATTCAATCCATTTTGTGAGCATCCTGATCACCAGTGTTTTGAACCACGTGTCTGATAGGTTGGCTATCTCTTTGTCCCTTAGTTGTATTTTTTCTGGAGCTTTGATCTGTTCTTTCGTTTGGGCTATTTGGTTTTTTTTTTGTTTGTTTGTTTGTTTTGTTTGTTTGTTTTTTGTCTTGATATGCCTGTTGCATAGTGAGGGGCAAAGCCTTAGGTGTTCACCCAGGAGTGGTAACCCGTGTCACTGCATTGTAACACTGTATGTGGGGAAGGGGTCTGAGAGGGAACAGTGGCACTTGCTCTGCTCTCTGCCAGCTTTCAGTCACTTCCTCTGCTACCCACAAGCAGTGGACCCTTTTGGTGTTGATTCCCGGGTAGGTGGACTTATGTACATTCTAGGACCCTGTGGGTCTCTCCAACGAACTCTCCTGTGAGGCTGGGAGTTTCTCCCACTGCTGCCTCAGCGCACACAGGTGTTTTTAATCAGTGGTTTAAGGCTTTATTTCCCCGCAGTGGAGCTCTGGGCTGCATGGTCTGTCCCTCTCCCCAATTGTCCCTCCTAGTTTATCTGCATTCAAATGTGGGACTGCCGGTTCCACCAGCCACTGCCGCAGCCTTGGTGGCCAGCTGCAGCCTTGCATGTCCCACTCCAAAATCTAGTGCTGGGTCCGCCAACTGCCACCTTGCCGCGAGTCCTCTCTGCAAGCCCATCTCCATCCCTCCTACCCATCTGGATGAGTGTGTCTTCTTTAACTCCTTGGTTGTCAGACTTCCATACAGTTCGATTTTCCATCAGCTCTGGTTGTTTTTTATTTTTAAATTGTTGTTGTCCTTCTTTTGGTTGTGGGAGGAGGCACAGTGTGTCTACCTATGCCTCCATCTTGGCCAGAAGTCTGTCTTACTTTTAAAAAATATATTATTGCCCTGGCTGTTGTGTGTCAGTGGATAGAGTGCCCAGCCTGCAAATCAAAGGGTCACTGGTTTGATTCCCAGCGTAGGGCACATGCCTGGGTTGTGGGGCAGGTCCCTGGTAGGGGACACACAAGAGGCAACCACACATTGATGTTTCTCTCCCTCTCTTTCTTCCTTCCTTCTCCTCTAAAATAAATAAATAAATAAATAAATAAATAAAATCTTTAAATATATGTAAATAAATTTTAAAAGTATTACTGACAAAGGAAATTTAAGGAATACTTTACCATTTAAACACCTTCTGATAACATTTTGACTACTTTTTCAAAGGTAAATTTTATGAAATCTAAATGCAGATCTAGTGGGGGAAGAGGGCTTGAAGGCAGAAGAAGAAACTTCAAGACAGAACCTAGGGTATCATGACTCCAGGAAAATCAATCATTATCAATCTCTTTTCAGCAGGCCTGCTTGGAAACACAAATACATCCAGGTCAGGAGCTGGGGGAAGGAAAAGAGGGGAGAGAAAAAGGAGGTGTAGGAGTATATGGTGTATACTTTTCCTATCAGCAGTCTAGCAATGAGAGTTCAATGCTAGAATGTATCAGATTCCCACACCTCAGTTAAACCAGTCTTCTCCAATAAATAAATTAATTTATAAAGAAATAAATGCAGACTTAATATTTCCGAAGAAATTTTTAAATCTAAATTGAAATAATCTGTGTAACTAGAACCTAATGAACAAAACAAACAAGCAAGCAAAATACAACAAAAGACATTGAAACTAAGAACAAACTGACAGTAACCAGAGGGGAGATGGGAGGGGATAATGGGAGGAAAAGGGTGAAGGGTTTACAGGAATGACTATAAAGGACACATGGACAAAAACAAGGCCGGGTGGAAACGGGAGGGAGGTGGGAAGGCTGGGGTGGTGGGGAAAGGCAGAAAACTGTACTTGAACAACAATAAAATTCAAAAGTATTTAATTTAAAAAAAGATAATTTGTGTGAAATGTATACCAGATTTTGAAGACTTAGTAAGAAAAAATAATGTAAAATATGTCAAATACCTATTGAAGTGATATTTTGGATATAATTGAGTTAAAATTAATATCACCAGTTTCCTTCTTTTATGTATACTTTTAATTGAGATATAACTCACAATCCCAATATTTACCCTTTTAAAATGCACAATTTGGTGGATTTTAGTATATTCACAAAGTTGTGCAATCATTGCTACAATTACAATCCCAGAATATTTTCATCACTCCAGAAAGAAATCCATATTCATTAGCTTTGGTTTCCATTGCTTCTGTCCCCAGCCATGGCAATCAGTAATCTACTTTGTGTCTATGGATTTGCCTGTTCTGGACACTTTGTAAAAATGGAAGCATACAATATGTGTCCTTTGTAACTGGTTTCTTTCACTTGACATAATGTCTCCAAGGTTCATGCCTGTTGCAGCATCTACCAGTACTTCATTTCTTCTTATGGCTGAATCGTAGTCTATTTGTAGTTCTATATCAAATTTTGTTTATCCTTTCAAGAGTTGGACATTTGGGTTGCTTCCACTTTTTTGCTATTATGCATAAAGTAGCTGTGAATATCCATGTACAAGTTCTTGTGTGGACAAATTTTCAGTTCTTTTGGATGTACACCTAGTAGCAGAATTGTTGGATCACATGGTAACTCAATTTTTTGAGGAACTGTTTTTTACGTTTTAAAATGCAACTCCTGGAAAATTAAAAATTACATTTGTGCCTCATATTATATTGGACAATATTCTATTGGCCAGCCAGCCTAGAAGTCTACTTTGGGCCCAAGCATCTTGGTGAAAGTTTGGAAAACTACACTGGAGGTTGAGATGAGGAGGATGAAGGCAGTGCTGGGCAGTGAGATGGAACTTTTTGCTAACTTTCATATTTTACTTGGTGTACCTTCATCTCTCTTGATAATTGCCAAAGCTGGTTAACTGTTCTCTGCCCCAGGGCTGACTCTCCAGCCAGCAGCCAAAGAGATATTTTTAAAAGTGTAAATCTCCTTTTCACAAAGATGGCGCCCAAAGCGAAGAAGGAAGCCCCTGCCCCTCCCAAAGCCGAAGCCAAGGCAAAGGCTTTGAAAGCAAAGAAAGCAGGGCTAAAAGGCATCCACATCCACAGGAAAAAAAAGATCTACACATCATTCACCTTCTGGAACCCTACAACACTGCAGCTCTGAAGGCAGCCTAAATATCAGCCAAGAGCCCTATCCCGCGCCTCTCTCCCTGCCCCCTGGAAGAAACAAGCTTGACCAGTATGGCATCAAGTTCCCCTTGACTACCGAGTCAGCCATGAAGATGATAGAAAACAACAATACACTTGGTTCATTGTGGATGTCAAGGTGAACAAGCACCAGATCAGACAGGCTGTGAAGAAGTACATGTACAAAATGTACAATTAAATGTACAATTTGGTACGACAGTGATGTGGCCAAGGTCAACACCCTGATCACACCTGATAGGGAGAAGAAGCATGTGCTGGACTGTCTCCAGACTGGGATGCTTTGGATATTGCCAACAAAAATGGGATCATTTAAACTGAGTCCAGCTGGCTAATTCTAAATGTAAAAATTTTATAGTTAAAAAAAAAAAAAAAAGTAAATCTGCCCTGGCTCCTGTGGCTCAGTTGATTGAATGCTGGCCTGCAAACTGAAAGGTGCCTGATTACCAGTCAGGGCACGTGGGTGGGTTGTGGTCCAGGTCCCCAGTTGGGGGTGTGTGAGAGGCAACTGATCATCAATGTATCTCTTGCACATCGATGTTTCTCTCTCTTTTCCTCTCCCTTCCCCTCTCTCTAAAAATAAATAAAATCTTTAAAAAAAAGTGTAAATCTGATCATGCCATTCCCTGCTAGAAACCCTTCAATGGCTTCTCACTGCAATGATATGAAATGTAAATTCTTTCCTGTGGTCTGGTATTCATTTGACACTCATAATATATTTATGAGTAAATAATGGAAAATATTTTATATTATTTTTGTTCCATAATTATATGTTTTTTTAAATTTTTTTAATGTAAAGGATTGAGTGAAATGCTGCATGTATAGAGGGAATGGTGGTATTTTATTTCATTTCATGTATTTATTAAAAAAATTTTTTTAAAGATTTTATTTATTTATTTTTAGAGAGGGGGGAAGGGAGGGAGAAAGAGAGGGAGAGAAACAACAATGTGTGGTTGCCTCTTGCACATACCCCACTGGGGACCTGGCTTACAACCAAGGCATGTGCCCTGACTGGGAATTGAACCTGTGACCGTTTGGTTTGCAGGCCAGTGCTGAATCTACTGAGCTACACCAGCCAGGGCTATTTAAAAAAATGTTTAAAGTGTGTTTATTGGTTTTAGGGAGAGAGAGAAAGGAAGCAAGAGAGACAGAAACATTGGTGTGAGAGGGAAACATCCATTGTTTGTCTCCCACAGGTACCCTGACAAGGGATCAAACCCACAATCTAGTTATGCCTTGATGCAGAATCAGACCCCAACCTTTTGGTGTAAGGGATGATGCCTCAACCAAGTGAGCCACGCCAGCAAGGGTTCATTTTATTGTATTTTTGAAATTTTTTAATTTTTTTAAAATTTTATTTATTTGCTTTTTTTTTAGAGAAAGCAGAAGGGAAGAAGAAAGAGAGGGAGAGAAACATCAGTGTGTGAGAGATACATGGTTGCCTCTCACACATGCCCCCAACTGGGGACCTGACCTGCAACCCAGGCACGTGCCCTGACTGGGAATCGAACCAGTGACCTTTCTGTTTGCAGGCTGGCGCTCATTCCACTGAGCCACACCAGCCAGGGCTTATTTTACTTTTTTAAAGATTCTGTTTATTTTTAGAGAGAGGGGAAGGGAAGGAGAAAGAAAGGGAGAGAAACATTGATTGGTTGTCTCTTGCATGTGTCTTACATGCAAGAGGCAACCCAGGCACATGTCCTGACTGGGAATCAAACTGGCAGCCTTTTTCTTTGTGCGATGTCACCCATTCATTCGACTGAGCCACACCACTCCCAGTCAAAGCTATTTATTTATTTTAAAAGGATCTTTAAAAAATCTTTTTTGATTGTTGTTCCACTTATTTACTTATTCATTGGTTGGTTGTGCACATTCATGTATGTGCCCTGACCGGGGATCAAACCCGCAACCTTGGCCTATCGGCATGACACTCTAGGCAACAGATGTAGCTGGCCAGGGCTTATATTTGAAGATATTTTAAATTTAAAAAGGTGAAACAGTTAAAACTCCTTACTATTCAGGGAAACATCCCATCTGCAATGTATGTCCATTTTCCTTTATCTTCTCTATCACTGGGTGTATTCCTTTTTTAATGTCTAACTATGGCCAACCTGCAGGGTGCAAAACATCTTGCATTTAACTTGGGTTTCTTTGTTACTAACTAGGCTGAACATCTTTTGTTTGTTCAGTTTGTTAATGATTATAAGCTTAGTTTGTCTATATCCAAAAATCCTCTTTTCGCATCTAGAATCTCTGTCCTTTTCTTGAGTATTTTTTCTCTTCTTTCATTTACAAAGTGAACATTTTGAAAAATAGAAGAAAATGCATGCTCACAAGTGAATCTACTAGTTTGCCCTGACCCATGTGGCCCAGTTGGTTGGGTGTTGTCCAGCAAAGCAAAAGGTTGCTGGTTCAATTCCTGGTCAGGACATATGCCCGAGTTTCAGGTTCCTCCCCCATCGGGTATTTACAAGAGACAACCAATTGATGTTCCTCTCCCTGTCTCTCTCCCTTCCCACTTTCTAAAAATAAATAAAATCTTTTGAAAAATGAATCTGATAGTTCAAAAATAGAAGGGTAAGGAAAGTTTGGTGTGTATACTAAGAACATGGATAAAGAAGAATAATAAATAATAGCTGATATTTATATGGCATGTGATATTTTACCAAGAGCATCCTTTATCTGGAGGCCAGCACCATTTCTTTTTCATATATTTTTTAAATTTTAATTGTTGCTCAACTACAGTTTTATGCCTTTTCCACCCATCCCAGCCTGCCCCCCTCAGCCCTCCCCACCTCCCTCCCACTTCCACACCGCCCCCCCTGTTGTCCATGTGTCCTTTATACTTGTTCCTGCAAACCCTTCCCCTTTTCCCCTGAAATTCCCTCCCCACTCCCCTCTGGTCACTGTCAGCCTGTTCTCTATTTCAGTGTCTTTGGTTATATTTTGCTTGTTTGTTTGTTTTGTTGATTAGGTTCCTGTTAAAGGTGAGATCATATGGTATTTATCTTTCATCACCTGACTTATTTCGCTTAGCATGATGCTCTCCAGTTCCATCCATGCTGTTGCAAAGGGTAGGAGCTCCTTCTTTCTTTCTGCTGCATAGAATTCCACTGTGTAAATGTACCACAGTTTTTCAATCCATTCATTTACTGATGGGCACTTGGTTGCTTCCACCACCTGGCTATTGTAAATTGTGCTGCTATGAACATAGGGGTGCATAGGTTATTTTGGATTGGTGTTTCAGGGTTCTTAGGATATAATCCTAGCAGTGGAATTGCTGAGTGAAAAGGCAGATCCATTTTTAGTTTTCTGAGGAAATTCCATACTGTTTTCCATAGTGGTTGCATCAATCCAGCAGCCTTTTTTATATGAAGGTCCAACTAGGAAGTTGTTGAGACTTTGCTGTGGGTTGCACAGTCTGTCCCCTTGACTCCCCTCTGCCACTTTAACAGCCATAGACAATGGGTGAATGAATGGGTATGGCCATGTTACAATAAAATCTTATTAACGGATACTGAAATATGAAATTTACATAATTTTCACATCACAAATAGTACTCTTCTCTGACCTTTCTTTAACCATTGAAAACGTGAAAACTAATCTTAGCTCCTGGGCTACACAAAACAGGAAACAGAACACACAGGGTGCAGGGGCTGTAGATTGTCAATCCCTACTTTATCCCATTTGAACTAGACTATGGCTCAGCGAGGTGGACAGGAAGGCACAATTTTCCACGTTCCATACATGCAGAGGCAGGTTCTGAGAGGTGAGGGCACAGAGCTCACGTGGCCTGGCTGGGTCCTCTTCCAATACACGCAGATGCACACAAGAAAAACAAAAGAGAGCAGATGATTCCATGGAGGCCAAAAGTTGTTCAAATCCAAACTCTTCTAGATTTTAGAAACTTAAAAGTTCCTAATATTTAATTTTTAAATTTAAAGTTTTCAATTACAGTTGATATTCAATATTGCATTTGCTTCAGGCATTTAGCATAGTAGTAATTAGATGTTTATATAGCTTACAAAGGGATTCCCCCATAAGTTTAGGGCCCACCTGATACCATACAGAGCTATCATAACATTACTAGTTATTACAACGTTACTGACAATATTCCCTATGCTGTACTTCACATGTCTGTGACTGTTCTGTAACTGCTAGTTTGTACTTCTTAACCCCTTCACTAATCCCCCAACACCCCTCCCATCTGGCAGCCATCAGCTTAAACTCTAAGTTTTTAGCAAATCTAAGGTTTTAATAATTCCATCCTAGACCAAATAGTTGTGTGTGTGTGTATGTGTGTGTCTGTAGACCAACCAAATACTTGAACAAAGGAATATCATGTCCCTTAGAGAGTGGCTGTCTCAACACTTGCCCAGCTAGAGCCCGTCAATGCTTTCCACTTACGACTCAGAGAGGATGAGACGTTGAAATGACAAGAGAACTAGGGGGAGGTTCTCAGCCTCAGCTTCAGATCTGGACAGACTTAGAGTCCTGACTCCATCACTTATTTGCTGTATGACTGACAAGTTGCCAAACTCTGCATAAAAGAAAGATAATCGTATCGGGTTGTCATTTCAGTGCAAATTGAATCAATGCAACAACAATATGCATGGAGTCTCACTTTTTGTCTTGAAGGAAATAATGAAAATTCCTTACCCTGAACGTTAATTTAAGAATCCTGTAACCTTAGGGTGGGTAGGATCAAGAGGCTTACAGAAGGTTGTGTCCACACGCTAACCACTAGGGCAGCCCCATGGAGACGGTAAATAGAAATCTACACCCTCCATTGTCAAGGTTAGTCTGTACGTTGACAAGTCTTCAGGAACACAATCTTCCCAGAAAATATGGGAGCCTAGAACATAACTTGACCAGCTGGCATGAAAAGTGGATTTAATGTAATACAAGGACCAGGCCAAAGAAAGAAAAAAAAAGGATTTTTGTATTAATTCAATGGCAGGGGATTAATTTAGGAATTCCTTGGATGGGTTTTGAAATATTGACAGATTGACAGGACTGCCTGGGTGAAGCAGTATACAGGGTGCCAGAGTTGAAATATTTTTTTTTCTTTTATTTAAAAAAAATTTTTAAAGATTTTTGGTAATTTATGTATTTCTGGAGAGGGGAAGGGAGGGAGAAAGAGGGAGAGAAACATCAATATGTGGTTGCCTTTCATGCACCCCACACTGGGGACCCAGCCCACAACCCAGTCATGTGCCCTGACTGGGAATCAAACTGGCAACCCCTTGGTTCTCAGGCCAGCACTTAGGCCACTGAGCCACAGCAGCCAGGCCTTTTTTTCTTTTAAATAACAGCTTTATCAAGATATAATTTACAGGCCCTAGCCAGATAGCTCTGTAGGTTAGAGTGTTGTCCCAAATGCCAAGGTTGCAGGTCAGGGCACATACAAGAATCAAACAATGAACATACAAATAAGTAGAGCGACAAATTGATGTTTCTTTCTCTCCCTTCCTCTTTTGATCTCTCTCTCTCTAAAATTAATACAGGAAAAATAAATTTAAAAATTATAATTTACATACTACACAATTTACTTTTTTTAAGTGTATAATTAATTTATTGGTTTATAATTCATTCAGAGAGTTGTCCACCCATCACCACAGTCAATTTCCAACAATTTTTTAAAAAGATTTTATTTACTTATTTTTAGAGAGAGGGGAAGAGAGAGAGAAAGAAAGGGAGAAAAACATCAATGTGTGGTTGCCTCTAGCATGCCCCCACTGGGGACCTGGCCTGCAACCCAGGCATGTGCCCTAACTGGGAATTGAAGCAGCAACCCTTTAGTTACAGGCCAGCACTCAATCCACTGAGCCACACCAACCAAAGCAATTTTTAATAATTTTATTCCTCCCCCTAAATCTCAGGCCCATTAGCAGTCACTCCCCTTCCCCCAGCCGCTGGCGACTATTTATATACTTTCTGTTTCTTTGGATGTACCCATTCTGATGTTTCATAAAATTGAATCATACAATATTATGGCTGAATAATATTGCATTGTAGGCTATACCACTTTTATTTATCCAGTCATCATTCGATGGGCATTTTGATCTGTTTCCAGAGGTGAAATCTTGGTAGTTTCTGGACCTGTTTTTAGGCCAGTTAACCTCCTGTTGCCTTGGCTTTTTCATCTGTAAAATGGGGTAACAATAGCTCCCTGAGCATAGGTAGGCCAGCTCCAGCTTATATAGACCCTTTTTTTGAATTAGAAAGAGATGCCCCTTTTTACAGACACCTCTCTCATCATTTGACAGGGTAAACAGATGCAGCTTTGGTTGCAAGGAGTTCTTAGGCTGAATTGCAGCCAGTCTTTTTTTCCTTTCCTTTCTATTCTTTTCTTTTCCTTTCCTTTCCTTTTCCTTTTCTCCTTCCTTCCTTCCTTCCTTCCTTCCTTCCTTCCTTCCTTCCTTCCTCCTCCCTCCCTTCCTCACCTAAGGACATTTTGCAAATTGTTTGAGAGAAAGACGGAGAAAGAGAGAGAAACATCAATGGTTGTTTTCCATACGTACCCACACTGAGGATGAGCATCGAACCCGCAATTTTTCTTTCTTTCTTTTTAATTTTTTAATATAATTTATTGATTATGCTATCACAGTTGTCCCATTTCTCCCCCATCATTCCCCTTCACCCTGCACACACCCTCCCACCTACATTCCCCTCCTTTAGTTCATGTCCATGTGTCATAAGTTCTTTAGCTTCTACATTTCCCACACTATTCTTGCCCTCCCCCTGTCTATTTTCTACCCACTGTCTATGCTACTTATTCTCTGTACCTTTCCCCCTCTCTCCTCTTCCCATGCCCCTGTTGCTAACCCTCCATATGATCTCCATTTCTGTGGTTCTGTTCCTGTTCTAGCTGTTTGCTTAGTTTGCTTTTGTTTTAGGTGTGGTTCTTAATGGTTGTGAGTTTGCTGTCTTTTCACTGTCATATTTTTGATCTTCTTTTTCTTAGATAAGTCCCTTTAACATTTCATATAATAAGGGCTTGGTGATGATGAACTCCTTGAACTTGACCTTATCTGAGAAGCGCTTTATCTGCCCTTCCATTCTAAATGACAGCTTTGCTGGATAGAGCAATCTTGGATGTAGGTCTCTGCTTTTCAAGATTTCAAATATTTCTTTCCAGCCCCTTCTTGCCTATAAGGTCTCTTTTGAGAAATCAGCTGACAGTCTGATGGGAACTCCTTTGGAGGTGACTGTCCCCTTATCCCTTGCTGCTTCTAGAATTCTCTCCTTCATTTGAATCTTGGCTAATGTAATTATGATGTGCCTTGGTGTGTTCCTCCTTGGGTCCAACTTCTTCGGAACTCTCTGAGCTTCCTGGATGTCCTGGTAGTCTCTTTCCTTTGCCAGATTGGGGAAGTTCTCCTTGATTATTTGTTCAAACAAGTTTTCCACTTGTTGCTGTTCTTCTTCCCCTTCTGGGACCCCTATAATTCGGATGTTGGGACGTTTACAGATATCCCGGAGGTTCCTAAGCCTCTATTCATTTTTTTGAATTCTTCTTTCTTCCTCGTTTTCTGTTTGGTTGTTAGTTTCTTCCTTCTGGTCCACTCCATTGATTTGAGTCCCAGTTTTCCTTCCATCTCTATCGGTTCCCCATGCGTCTTCCTTCATTTCACGTATTGTAGCCTGCATTTTTTCATCTAGTTTGTGAGCAAAATCAACCAATTCTGTGAGCATCCTGATGACCAGTGCTTTGAATTGTGCATCTGATAGGTTGGCTACCTCTTCGCGGCTTAGAGGAATTGGCTCTGGGCTTTTCATTTGTTCTCCGGTTTGAGCCATTTTTGGTGGGTTTTTGTTGTTGTTGTTTTGTTTTGGTTTTAGTCTGGTCCCGGCTATTACGTATGAGGGGTGGAGCCTTAGGTGTTCCTCAGGGCGGGGCAGCCCAGTCGCTGGGTTGTGACGCTGTATGTGGGGGCGTGGTCTGAAAGGGAACAATGGCGCCTGCTCCGCTCTCTCCTGGATTCAGTCCCCTCCACCACTTCCCCTCTGCCTGGACTGTCTGTGGGTGCCAATATGGGACCACCTAGTCAGCCAGCTGCCTTGTGCAGCCTCACTGGGTCTGCACAGTTGGCCCCCCTGTGCCCGGGGTCCGTCACCTGCTGTCTGTGGGCCCGGGGACTGCTAGTCGCCGCTGCTTGCGCTCCAGGGTCCGCACCTCCACTTTTTCCTGCGGCGACTCTGCCCCTCTTACCGGTCTGGATGAATGGTTGTTGGACTTCCGTACAGTTCAATTTTCTATAAGTTCTGGTTGTTTTCTTGTTTCTAAATATTTGTTGTCCTTAATTTTGGTTGTAAGAGGAGGCACAGTGTGCCCGCCTATGCCTCCATCTTGGCCGGAAGTCCGAACCTGCAATTTTTCGATTATGGGGTGACATTCTAGCCAACTGAGTTTAACTGACTTGGGCCAGTCCAATGCCCACCCCTACCCCCACTTGGTTTAAATGTACAATTCTTTGATTTTAGCTTTACAGTTCCCATTAAAAATACCATCTTCCAAAGTCACTTAAATAAGCTTTTTCCCTCCCACAACCTTTGATAAAGTTATGGCCTATACTTAGGGTACAGTCATACTCATTTGTCACAGTCTGCATTCCATCCTGGGATTCCTCCAGTATCCCTTTTAACTTTTTAAAAATGATGATAGATGTTAAAGTTCACCACATGTGATATAAAATTATACAGACTTAAAAAAATTATATGGACTTTACAAATGCGTAAGGTCATGTATCCCCCTTCCCCACTATCAAACCGAACACATCAAAGTTCCCCTGCTGGTCTCCCTGCAGTCGAAACCTTCTCCCAACCCCTGGCAAACACTGATAGGCTGCTCCACTTCTTGTACAATGCACAAATTACACCACTGTGAGCAAGGCTCTGCTCATTGGGTGGTTGCGACAATTAAATGAATTAGTTCATGCAAAGCATTCAGGACATGGCCTGGTACTTATTAAGTGCACATCACACATGAGCTGTTGTAACTATCAGACATTTTAGAGGCCATGGATGGAGCTTTGTCCACTGGTGGGGTGGGGTACTGGGAACCAGCAAAGTGACTCTGGGGTAGAAAGGGACAAAGGAAGTGTCCAATGGTGTCACTCTGGCAGAACCTGGGGAGCCCACTGTACCCAACAAGGGAACCAAGGAAATTGGTCATAGGATTGTGGTCTCAGGTAAGAGCCATCTGAGTTCTCCACCACCTACCCACTCTGAACCCCTGGGTGACTACTCTTCTCCTGGGGTCTGGGCCTTCTCATCTCTGAGGTTCCCTGTAACTCAGCTTTAATGCAGAACAGCGGAGGTCAATGAACTTCCCATAAAGGGCCAGGTAGTGATTATCTTTGGTTTTGTGAGCCACACAGTCTCTGTTCTCTGTAGCCATGGAATCCTGCCTTTGGGGTGGAAGCAGCCATAGACAATGCATACATAAACATATGCTGTGTTCCAGTAAAACATTATGTTAAAAAATAGCACACATAGTTTACTGATGATCCCTATAGAGAAGTGTAAAGTAAAAAGTAGACATGAAACCCCCATTCTTGTTTCATTCCTCTGAAAAAACAGTTGTTAACAGTTTCTTGTGCATAGTAGTGAGACTTAAGGTGTGGTTTTGGAGCCACACTGTCTCAGCTCACGTTTGAACTCATGTGTGCCTGTGGGTGAGGTGCTGCTGTATGAAATGGGGATAATGTTAATAGCAGGGTTGTTGTATAAAAGTAAAATGAAACATGCCAGGTAACAGCAGAATTTACAGTGACATAGAAAACACCCAACCTACTGTCCCCCCTCACTGCCTTGAATATAATAGACTTTTAAAGATACATGTTGTTGAATTCACAAACCAAATCAGAGAGAGTTGAGAAGTGACACAAGGGATGTTCTAACATAACAGATTCGTATGTTTAGGGCAACGACCAGCTTAATAGGTGTTCCAAAAATGTTTAGTTCTATATAAATTTGACCCAGTAGATTAAATACAAAATTTGAAGCAGGGTCATAACAACAATATAGACTCATGAATAGCATATTAATTCTTCCTCTCTCCTTGGATTTCTACTCTTAGATATATCTAAATATTTAGTTCTGTCTTCTTAGTTGTATTTTACTACTGTTACCTTTTATATTTTCATTGTAAGTTACTTCAGGTCAACAGCGGAATTAATGCCTAAATAAATGTAAAATAGTGGGAAAAGTAGGAATTAGCTAACAAGGTGACATTTTGAAGGCCTTGGTTTTTCTTATTGTGAGAAAAAAAATTGTAACATAAAATCCTAAAACAAGTTGCTCTGTAATTTAAAAACATTGTTGATATTGCTTTTAAAAGAAATTCAATACACTCTGTCAAAATGGGGACAACTTGCATTATAGACAAGAATTTCCTTTAGTAGATATGGTCCGGGGGAACAGAATATTTGTGAACAAACATTACTTTCTAAAGAAATATGAGTTATTAACATTTTACATTATCTTTCTGTATTAAGTCTTTGGAGATTCCAGGCTACTGAAGAAAAAAGCCAGGTAAAGCACATCAGGGTGCCAGGCACATAGTAAGTTCTAAATAAATGGCCATTGTGTATATGTGATTTTCTTTAACACAAAAGGGATTGTGGTGTTCCCAAGCTTGTTTTTGGTCCTTAGAACATGAGACTGATACCGTTTCCCTATCAACCCTGGTATCAAATGCCTTTATTTTTTAAAAATATATTTGATGGATTATGCTATTACAGTTGTCCCATTTCGCCCCCATCATTCCCCTCCACCCTGCACACCCCCTCCCACCCACATTCCCCCCCTTTAGTTCATGTCCATGTATCATAAGTTCTTCAGCTACTACATTTCCCACACTATTCTTGCCCTCCCCCTGTCTATTTTCTACCAACCATCTATGCTACTTATTCTCCGTACCTTCCCCCCCGCCCCGCTCCTCCTCCCACTCCCCTGTTGCTAACCCTCTATGTGATCTCCATGTCTGTGGTTCTGTTCCTATTCTAGTTGTTTGCTTTTGTTTTAGGCGTGGTTGTTAATAGCTGTGAGTTTGCTGTCTTTTCACTGTCATATCTTTGATCTTCTTTTTCTTAGATAAGTCCCTTTAACATTTCATATAATAAGGGCTTGGTGATGATGAACTCCTTGAACTTGACCTTATCTGAGAAGCACTTTATCTTCCCTTCCATTCTAAATGACAGCTTTGCTGGATAGAACAATTTTGGATGTAGGTCCTTGTCTTTCATGACTTGGAATACTTCTTTCCAGCCCCTTCTTGCCTGCAAGGTCTCTTTTGAGAAATCAGGTGACAGTCTGATGGGCACTCCTTTGTAGGTGACTGTCCCCTTATCCCTTGCTGCTTCCAGAATTCTCTCCTTCATTTGAATCTTGGCTAATGTAATTATGATGTGCCTTGGCGTGTTCCTCCTTGGGTCCAACTTCTTTGGGACTCTCTGAGCTTCCTGGAATTCCTGGAAGTGTCTTTCCTTTGCCAGATTGGGGAAGTTCTCCTTATTTGTTCAAATAAGTTTTCCACTTGTTGCTCTTCTTCTTCCCCTTCTGGTACCTCTATGATTCGTATGTTGGGACGTTTACAGATGTCCCAGAGGTTCCTAAGCCTCTCCTCATTTTTTTGAATTCTTGTTTCTTCCTTGTTTTCTGTTTGGTTGTTTGTTGCTTCCTTCTGGTCCACTCCATTGATTTGAGTCCCAGTTTTCCTTCCATCTCTATTGGTTCCCCATGCATCTTCCTTCATTACACGTATTGTAGCCTGCATTTTTTTCATCTAATTTGTCAGCAAAATCAACCAATTCTTTGAGCATCCTGATCACTAGGGCTTTGAACTGTGCATCTGATAGGTTGGCTATCTCTTCATGGCTTAGAGGAATTGGCTCCGGGGCTTTCATTTATTCTCTGGTTTGAGCCATTTTTGGTGTTTTTTGTTTTGTTTTGTTTTGTTTTTGGTCTGGTCAAGGCTGTTACATAGTGAGGGGTCGAGCCTTAGGCGTTCCCCTGTGTGGGGCAGCCCAGTCACTGAGTTGTGAAGCTGTTTGTGGGGGCGGGTAGTGAGAGGGAACAATGGCGCCTGCTCTGCTCTCTTCTGGATTCCAGTCCCTTCTGCTGCTTCCCCTTCACCTGGATTGTCTTCGCGCAGGAATTTGGGACCACCTGGTCAGCCAGCTGCCTTGTGCGGCCTCACTGGGTCTGCACAGTTGCCACCCTGTGCCCGGGGTCTGCCAGTTGCCGTCTGTGGGCCCAGAGTCCCCCAGCTGCCACCTGTGCACCTGGGAACTGCCAGCTGCTGCTTCTGCCTGCATTCCCAGGTGCACACCTCCACTTTTTCCTGCTGCGACTCCACCCCTCCTACCAGTCCAGATGAATGGTTGTTGGACTTCCGTACAGTTCAATTTTCTATCAGTTAGGGTTGTTTTCTTGTTTCTAAATATTTGTTGTCCTTAATTTTGGTTGTGAGAGAAGGCACAGCGTGTCTACCTACACCTCCATCTTGGCCAGAAGTCCCAGAGTACTCATTGGTTGATTCTTGTATGTTCATCGAATCTGCAACCTTCATGTATCGGGACAATGCTCTAACCAACGGAGCTACCAAACCAGGTCAGGGGTTTTTGAGCTTTTTAAAAACAATTTATTTTTAGAGAGAAGAAAAGGGAAGGAGAAAGAGAGGGAGAGAAACATCAATATGTGGTTAACTCTCGCATGGCCCCTACTGGGGGGGGGCCTGGCCTGCAACCCAGGTGTGTGTTTTGACTAGGAATCATACTGTTGACCCTTTGTTTCATAGCCCAGCACTCACTCCACTGAGCAACACCAGCTAGGGCTTTTTTTTTTTTTTTTTTTAAATAAGAACCTAGCATCTACACACATATCTGGCCAACCACGAGCAGTCCTAGCAAAAAGCTTGTATTAACATTTCCCCATCTCACGACGGAGAAGAATGTTGGTCAGATGACTTCAATTAGCCACCCTGTGCTCATTTTTGCCATTCATCTGACCACAGTTCGCCCAGTCCCTGGTACGTAGATACTCCACCTATAAACAGTTCTGCATGAAAAGGTGGTGGGTCAGGAAGTAGGGGCTGGAGTCTCATCTCATTTTGCCTTTGCTCTTACAATAACCATTTTATAACCTGTGGATTGTGAGTGTTTCAATAAAATTTTAGTATTTCATATGATTTCCACAATAGTCCCTTTAGGCAAAAACTTTCCTCCCCATTTCCCTGGTAGAGAAGATCAGTTTGTTAAGAGGTTAAACCAACTTCCCAAGTTTGCAGATCCCCCACCTGGAGATCATCTCGTTCTGAATCCCGTAGCTCCTTACCATCCCAAACTGCTTCCAGCTGCATAGCCTGGGCAAATGCCACATCTCCTCTAAACCCAAATCCTTCAGACTAACGTTGCAGTTGGGGTTTAGGTCATCTTTCCAGGTATGGATTATCTAAGAACTTATATATACTGGGGGAAAAAAACCACGCCTGCTAACTCCCATTTCTTCTCTGACACTTCAATTATTTCAGATTCTGACCAACATAGGTTTCAGGTAGATAAATATTTTGGTTCTGAAGAGGAAAAATCAACCCTCTGTTTATGCCAAGTCATGGCATGGGCCCTGGGAGCAGCAAAGTATGTTTTGCTCTGAGAGTAATGATAGGGTAGCTCCTCCCTAAAAGTGACTGACTCTACTTAATGACAAGTCAGCTACTCCAGCTGTTCCTGTCTTCCTGGTTTTTCTTCTTGTTCTTACATCCCTGGTGTCAGAACCAGGGTAGTAGTGCTATGAAATTTTATATATATATATATATATATATATATATATATATATATATATATATATATATATATATACACACACACACACATACTGGCAATGATCAGAAATGGCGCCCTTGGTCTTCTCTCCCTTTGGAACCCTCCAGGTCCTTTGAGGCATATTGGCATTAAGCCTTCCAGGAAGCCAGCATTACTCAACTGATTAGAATCTTCTGTGGAGTTCTTGAATACACACCCCTTCTGACTGCAAATGGGCTTTATGGCTAATACAGACATAATTCTACCAGAGGAAGAAGAAAACAGGCTAGCACAGACCTCTGGAATAATTGAGTCCAGGCCTTCTTGGTAGGTCTCGAAGGGCTCTTGTATTGCTTTTCTAGTAGCTGCAGTGTCCTGGAAATGAACTCCGTGCTCAAGCCAAAAATCTGAGAGTGATGCTTGATATATTTTTAAAAGATTTTATTTTTAGAGAGAGAAGAATAGGGGGAGAAAGAAACATTGATCAGTTGCCTCTCTTATGCACCCTGACCAGGGACCCAACCCATAACCTAGGCATGTGCCCTGACCAGGAATTGAACTGGCAACCTTTCATTTTGTGGAACAATGCCGAACCAATTGAGCCACACTGGTCAGGGCACACTTCTTTATCCTTCTTCTTCTCTTCCATCAAACTCCAATGTATCTGTATAAGTCCAGGCAATTTGATCTGCCAACATACCTAAACCTGTCCTCTTTTCTCCACCAACACTACCCTAGTCCAATCCACCTCTGTGCCTTGTCTAGAGTACAGTCTCCATTCTCTTCTTCCTCACTCATTCTTTTCCTTTGCAAGATACCCTTTTAAAATTTCATGTACCATACAATTCACCCATTTAAAGTGTACCATTCAATAACTTTTAGTATATCCACAGAATTGTGCAACCATTACCAGAATCAAATTTCAGGAAATTTTCATTACCAGCAAAAGAAATCCTATATCAAACCCATAGCTATCCACTCCTCAATCTACTTTCTGTCTCTAAAGGTTGATTTACCTGCTCTGGACATTTTGTATAATTGGAATTGAAGACTACACAGTATTTTTTGCTTTTGGTATCTTTCACTCAACACATTGTTTTCAAGGTTCATCCAGTTGTAGCCTCTACCAGTGCCTCATTCTTTTTTTATTATTGCCAAATAGTATTTCCTTGTATGGGTATACTACATGTAATTATCCCTCATGCAAGGTATCCTTTTTACTCCTCACAATTTCCTGCTTAAGTTTGAACCCAGTGGTGATGATCAGTTGGGCCGTTGTAGAACTCAATAGGCATGTATTCTTCTCCCTACCGCCCCTTCCTCTGCCAAAGAGTCCTCTGCCCTCCCCAAGTCTCTAGAGAGCTGGAGAGAAGGATTCCCTAGCATTGAAGGAGTATTTGTTAACATTTGTGAGAATTTGTGTGAATAACAACACCTCTTCAGAATCTGCAGGTGACCAGGCACTAGGACTGAACCCCAGTGAAGTAACTGCTTCCTTTCATTTGCTCACTTCTTTCCTCCAGGAGGAAATTTCACTAGTGGGTAACTTCAAGTGCATGAAATGCTTGGAGAAGATCATCACATTCCACAAACATTCACTAAGCACTTTCTGGGTCCCAGGCATTTGGGATACCCCAGTATCCCAAACATCTTTTGTGGATGGGGATACGGACAATAAATAAACTGGAGAAAAATGGAGGAAAAGGAGACAGAAAGTTGGCAAGTGGGACAGTAATGGCAATTTCCTGGCCTTTTAGTGTAAAATTACATCTTAATTTGAAACAGTCACTTAAACACACAAATGCGTAGGAATGTGTATCCTTTTCCTGAATTCTCTTATTCACCCACACTGCCTCGGTTACCATGGAAAAGTTGAGACCCTAATCACCAGTTTCTCAAGAATTGGAGGAGATAGCACAGAAGATACTCACTGAGTGTCTCCAGGAATGAGCGACATTCTAGGTGAATCATAGCCAGACTGTGCTGATAAGCTAATGCTCAATGAAAAGCTATTTGGACTGGTTTTGGGGACTAAACTTTACTGGTTTGAACTACAGTGAGAAAATTAGTTCTCTCAAGTTAGGTATTGGGTGAATAAATCACAGATCGGTTTTGGGGTGCTAAATAATAACAGTAAATGCTACTAGGGCCTTGACTCCTCGCTCTGCTCAGGGTTCTCTTCTAAGCAGTTTAGGGCAATATCAGCCAGCTACTTGCCCAAGCTCACACGACTGGGAGCAGGTTTTCGGCCCCTACCTCTGACCGCCACTCTGGGTCTCCTTGGGTGATCAAACTCACGGATGAGACAGATTCTGGCGCACCCACCCTCCTAGATGTGGGGGCGCTGGGTTAATCATACCGAGCGTCCCGGGCCCAAACGCAGCTCGGGGCTCAGGGGCAGGTATCGAACGCGGGGGTTGCGCTGGGGGCTCGGTGCTAGCGGACCGCGGACCTAGGAGGCAGTGGTGGCGGCGGGCGGGCGACTCTCGGCTCCGCCTCCCCTGCTCCGCCTCCCGCTCCCGCCCCCGCCCCGCCCTCCTGCCGGCGTCCGCCCGCCCGTCTGCTCACTTCGCTCGCTAGCTCGCTCTCGGCCCCCCATGCGGATGTGACATTTCAGGCCGCCGCCATTTTGAGAACAAGCCGAGTCGAGCCGCCGGGCGCCGCGTCCGCTGCCGAAGCCTCGACGACGACGCCGAGGACCCGTAGGCCGCAGCCTCCCGAGCGCGCCCGGCCCGTCGCCAGCCCGCGCCGCCGCCGCCGCTCCCGCCAGCCCCAGGCACCGCAGGCCCGCCGCGCCAAGCCAGGCCTCCGGACCGCCGCGCCCGGCCCGAGGAGGGGCTGACTCCGCGGCCCCCGCCCGGCCGCCCTCCGCCCCCGGCCGGCTCGCAGCCCCGCAGCCCCGGCCTCGGCGGCGGGAGGCGGGCCCCGCGGCGGCCGCGGCAGCGGCGGCGGCGGCGGCGGCCGCAGCCAGCGACGAAGCCACCCGGCCCGGCCCGCCGGCCGTCCGCCCGCCTCGGCGCCGAGATTGGGCGAATCGCGAGCAAGTACGTGCGCGTCTCCCTGCCGCCGCCGCCGCCCGCCGCGGGCCGCCCCGGGGCCACCGCCGACGACGCGCGGGAGGAGGAGGAGGAGGCCGCCCCGCCGCCGCCGCCGCCGCCGCCGCCGCCCCGGCTCGCCGCCTCCCGCCCGCCGGGCCCGCAGCCCCGACCCCTGGCCACAGGCGAGGCCCAGGCCGCGGCCGACATGAACCACCAGCAGCAGCAGCAGCAGCAGAAAGCGGGCGAGCAGCAGCTTAGCGAGCCCGAGGACATGGAGATGGAAGGTGAGGTCCGCGGGCTGCGGCGGCGGGGCCGGGAGCACCTTCCATTGTGGCCGGGGGGAGCCGCGGGAGCCACGCGGGGGGCTCGCCATCTTTAAAGCAGGCCTGGGCGGCTGGCCCGACCCGGCGAGGCTGCAGCGTCATGCCGGGCCCACGGGCCCCCGCCCGGCTCATTGTCCGGACACCGGGCGGCCTCCCAGGCACAAAGCGCTCAGAGCTGTAAATTAGGGCGCTCCGGCCGCGGAGCGGCGCAGGCGTTTGTTTTCTCGCTGCTGGCGGCCGCCCCGCCGGCCGGGTGGGGAGCTAGGCTCCCGGGACTGTCCCGCTTGTCGGGCGTCTCTGGGGCCTGCGGATCTGGCCTGGTTTTGTCTGGTAAGCTCGGAAACTCGATCTCCGTAGACGCTGTGCTCGGCGGCACCTGCTCCTCCGGTGCGTTCCTCCAGAGAGCCCGCCAGGCTTAGTGACGGTCCCGCAGATCTCCTTATAACACTTGCCAGGGTCGGGCTTCATTTTGAAACAGCTGCCAGGAATACAGATGTTTTCAGTCTTTGGACTGGCCCAGAGTTGTGAGCCAGGCGCTCGTGGTTTCTAAGTTAACTGCATTTCGGGGAGTTTGATCCCCCACTGTGTACGGTGCAGTTAGCATCCGGCCAGGTGTGTGTTTGAAACTACGCGAAAGCCCCGCCACACATGGCAGCCTACATCCGCATCAAGCCTGACTCTGAAGGTAACTTAATTTTCTGCTCCTGTGGCAGTAGTTTTCCAAGGTACTGTACTTTGAGATGTAAGGTCTTGGTTAGGAGGTTTGTAAAGGCACTGAAAGGGAAAGAGTATTTGATTTACATAGCTCAAGCAGACTTGGTCAATGGAAAGTATTTTTCATTTCTTACGGCACCAAGTACGTAAGAGGGTATAAAATCAAAGTTGGCTTAACAGAGTTTCCATACACCTTGAGGAGTCAGACTGGCAGCTGTCAAAAGGGGGCACTTAAATGAATCTGGCATTGAATGTTTCGTTCTTGTTTTGCTTTTAGCAAGGGATCTTGAGTTGCATGAATAAATGGAGGCACTAAAGAAGCTGGGGAAAGAAGCATTTGTCCTGTGGGGTGGGCTGCACGTGTTGGGTGCTCTGCACTGGTTGGTGGGAACACTTACCATGACTGGTATTCCCCTGTGAATAACTTACTGCCAATAACTGGATGTTGACTGAAAAACTGGCTTGCCAAATTGCAAAAGGCCAAGTTGACAGAGGTGCCTGCAGAAAGCACTTCCCAGTGGCACGTACAATGGTAGTAATACAATGGCAGTAATGGGGGCAGGAGAGCAGAGCCCACACCAAGGACTGGGCTATCTATTTCACTTGGCCCCAACAAGGCGTCACTTTGCAGAGCTTTTGGCAAGTGTGATTCAACCAGCTAGCTGAAAGAGTACATTGCTGAGAGAATGTTGTATATTCCTTTGATGCTACATAACGAAAAACGTTGCTGTTCAATTGCTTCTTCAACTATTACCCAGTCAGGATAAATTCAATACTGGTAGCACATTGATTTTCCACCTACATTAACTCACCTCTTTTCCAGTGTTTTTGAATGCTAATAAGAGAATTAATAATGAGCATGGACATCTCACTGAAGAGTCTGTTTGTGGTACAGAACTTTGTCTTTGGGAGACATATTCCTGTCCCCATGTTTCAAGGACTTTTCTGTAACACTAGGGAGTGGTGAGGGGTAATGGAAGAATTTTCTGAAGTTTGTGTGTGCTTTCAAGTTTACATTATTGTCTTGTGGAATTTTATTTTCATATCAGGATTTGCATTGGAAAGGTCACCCCCTAAAACGGTTCTGCAAATTTACTAGAATCTCAAATTGGATGGTAAAGGTGGTTATTAGTACTGATTCCTTAAACGTAAGAAACTTGTTTCTTTTCAGTGGACCTCTCCAGATCATCATCCAGAAGTCCTGTCAGGCTTGTGGTTTTTGACACAGGTGTGTGGTTTAAAAAGCTGCCTGTATATTAGGCAGTCTATTTTTGCTTTTCTTGGCCCTCCCACTCCTAAAATGTGGTGCAGGGTTTACATACATGGTGGGGCAAAAGTAGGTTTATAGTTGTGAGTATGCAGAAGCAGTTTATTCTTGTTATTATTTACTATTGTATTTTCTAGATGAACAACTCCAAACCTCCTTTTTCCCAGCCTGTATTGTAGTTTAGGATCAGGAAGATCCTATTAAAAAGCCAGCAAGGTAGGATTTAGTTCTTACCAATTCTGGTTGGATCCATATGCCAGGCTATGATAGTTACTTGCACCTGTTTAGCCTCTTTCTCATGATTCCAGTAGAATCAGCAGTTGGAATCTCAGGGAGCTGATCAGCTTGAAGAAGGAAGGCTTTGTTGGTGAGCATCCTACCCGCCCAACCTTCGTTTTGATGGAGTCTGGGAGAATGGTTGGTTGGTTGTTTATCAGTGTTAGTTTGTTTACATCCTGCTCCACTTTATTGGGTTTGCATTTGATCTTGACTGAACTCTGTACAGCCCTTGCATATCTGCTGGAGAAGAACAACAGTGCTCAGGATTATGTTTAAAATTCCTTGCTCTGAGCAGTAAGGAAAGTTACAACGGGTGAGGGGCAGAGAAGGAAAAGATGGGGAACACAGCATTTAGTTGGGGTCAGTACTACGTGCTCCCTTTAAGGCTTGAAGCAACCAATCACATTTCAAGTTGTGTGGCATATGGAATTATGGAGGTGGTGGCTCTATTAGGTCTGACCGGGAATGAACTTGCTTGGCAGTTTGTTTATTCACTAACTCAGAGGCAGTGCAGGCTATTGAAAGACTGACTTGCACAGGCCTCTGCCCTATGAATACTTTGGTGTGAGTACTCTGGAGAGGTGATAATCTGGTCTGTGTTATGCCCTGTCAACAGGAAGTTTTTCCCAAGGCCTTGCTTCTGCTGCATAGATTGGCTAGCACAAATGTAAATATCCTTATGTTTGTTCCCTGGTGTGTTTCTTTTATGCTTGTGAGCAGTCTCTGTTTCAGAGTGTAATCTCTCAGACTAATGGGGACAGACAATTTTGTTTGACTTTTCATGCAGCACACAGGCCACTGTTATCAGGGACATGAAGCTGTAAGCAAATCAGTGAGTCAGTCATCTGTAGTTTCTGAAAAGAAGTGACTGCTGCCTTCCATGTTTTTTATTTGTGGGGTCACCAGTGGTGGGTGTCTCTTTCTTTCAAATTTGTGTAGGTTTACGGAGTTTTAAGTTACTTTTCTGCTAATGAAGGTTTGGGAGTGGAAAGTGAGTTCGCTTCTACACATGCACCCAATAAAACCAAACTTGTGCATTTTATTATACCTAAAAACATTTCCTTTTCAAATAGCACTGTAATAAGACAAATCAAATAATATTGGATTTGCCAAACAGTCTGTTAGTTCTTCCTATAAAATGAAAGACACAGTTTTCATTTTCACCAAATTTTATTGATTTGGACATTTTGAGAATTTTAGCTATTTCCTTCTATTGGTGTCTAGTGGGTAGAGGCCAGGGGTGCTGCTAAACATATTCCAATGCAAACAAGAGCCCCACAAACAAAGAATTATTTGGCCAAAGTGTCAACACAAGAAACTTCACAAAACACTTTTGACATGTTTGGTCAGTCACAGCACCTTCCTCATACACTACACAAATCTTTTTTTTTTTTTTTTTGCACTTGATTTGTGTTTTTACTTTTCCTGATATGATAAACCAAATACACTGAAAATGCTGCATATTTTCTTCAATCTTCAATATTAAAATGGCTGCACAAAAATTCACGCATTTTGGTAAGTTTTTAAAAATGCACACTGATATGACAGCTGTCACAATACAATCTAACAGAATTGTTTGGAATGAAGTTAAAGACAACTAAGCACTACAACAGCCATTGTAGAGGAAAAACACAAACAAATTTTTTGGCCAACCTGATAGGAGAATATTGATTTTATTCTCACATCAGCATGGGTTGGTAAAACAGCTCTGTGAAGCTACAAAGAGAACTTCAACTCGGAGAACTCAGAAGAAATAGAAGAAATGAGGCCAAACCTAGACACAATTTAATGTAAGCCTATCAGCTTTTGAACCCACTGGAAACTGCTCCCTCAGGCACCCTCATTTCAGGCTGCTGATTTTGATTATCTGTAAACAAATAAAAGATTGATATAGCAGCAAATATTTAAGAAGAAAGTGTATACTTTTCCTTCTTGTTTTTTATTCTTTTGGAATTGGTTTTGTGGGAAGAAGCCATTGAAAAATTATGGTGGGGCAGCGTGGTGACTGAGTATGGGCTTAGGGCTAGGCTCAAGTTTGGATGTGGACTTTGCCATATAATTGTTGTGTGGCTTCATGTACGTTGCTTAAGCTCTTGGTGACTGAGTTTCTTCATCCTCAAAAAGGAGGTCATAGTATCTTCCAAGGTTGGGAGGGTAAGGACAGAGCAAGGCACAGAGTTGGGAGCTCAGGAGATGTGCAGTCGACAGTATTTGCTGTGATGGTCAAACCTCTGCACCTGAGGGAGGATGAAGCCTGCCCAACCCAGATGGGGCAAGTTGATTTTTGGTGGTATGCAAGAACGTCCCAGGGTAGTAACATCCTAGTATGGATTAGGAAGGAAACATAACCAGCCTCAAACTAAGCAATACTACTTATGAAATTTTGGGTTTGATGTGCCTAGATAGGTATTTAAGGCCAGTGGAATAAATATGTTTAGAAAGATTAAGTGGATAATAGAGGAGATGAGTGGATTTGGTGTGGTGTGACATGGTACTGAAGCTTGGTCAACTTCATAGCCTTGTAGAGGATTCTCGTTCTTGCACGAGTGTTAAATCATCTGAAGATGAATTTGAGATTGAGCATCAGGTTGAAGTAGGGAAGCCAGGTGGCCCAGCCTCCAGACTTTTGGAGTTGGCCTTGAATTCTCTCTGGATCCCCATTTCCTGTTACGGAGCCCTTTTGGTTTTCCAGCTGCCACCCTAAAGCAAGGTCTCTGTTGTCCCCCACCAGAACCTTGCAGTAGCCTTCTTACTAGTCTCCACTTCCACCCTTCCTGATTTCTCACACAGCTATGAAAACAGACTGCGCACAGGACTCCTGTCCCTGTCACTACCCTGCTTCAAAGGACTCAGATGTGCCACCTTCCCTGTAGAGGGTCAGTCACAGAGCCCAGACTAGGCCCCGCGGGTCCTCAGGATGCCCTCCACCTCCTATGTGCTTCAGGCTCCCGGCACGCACACACTGTGTTGCATAGCGTGCAGCTCCGGGTTCTGGGCCACACAGTGGCGTAGAAGGCGGCGCCATGGCTTCTCTTCCTGGAGCGCGCAGGACAGGTACCCCAGGAAGGAGGTTCAAAACCCATTCAGATGCCATTTCCCTAACTCATCTGGTGCCCCTCAGCCACTTTCTTTGCTTAAGACCCTTGACAGCCTTTTGTCCCAGGGACTACTGTGAAGTCACCGCTTGTGTACCCATCTTCCTCACTGTTGGATTGTTTGAGCTGAAGGTGAACATTTCTGTTCCTTTTTTGTTAAATGTACTTGTGGAAGAGACTCTGCCAGGAAGCAGCAATTCTAAGGCTAAACGGTAGTACAGGAGCTGGCTGGCTGGCTGGCTGGCTGCGTGTGAAAGAGAGTGCCGAAGCCATAAACCAATGTTGCTGTAATAGCTGCTAATTCAGTTTTATTGCTTTTAACGTAACTTGCTTCAAATGACATTTTTGATCCTTTTGGAAGAAAAGCCTTGTTTTCCAGATAAGGACCTTGGCAGACGTTCATAAACTCCTGAGGGTTTCTTTTGAGTATTTCCAAAATTGTTTTTGTTACTGTTCTGGGTTTTGGTTGGGCATTGTCTGCTTGATTTCCAAGGCAAAGAAATTTTACTGGAGACCAAGAGTTGTAACAAGGTTATTTCTTGACTAGCATTGTGACAGATTCAGTGTTAAATGTCACCTGCTTCATAAACTTCTGGTTCTGAACTAATTTAGATTGGGAAAGTTGGAGGAAGAGGGATTGTAAGTGCCATGTGTAGGAAAGAAAGTTATGCCATTTTTCTAGTGAGTTAACACATGCTTTGGCTAATGAGAAGGCAGAGGTGTTGAAATTCTGTTGAAGAGAAGCAGGCTTACTTCTGAGAGTTGGTGACTTAAGCTTGGAAGTTGGAAATGGGGGTAATTAGAAAGTTTCTCAAGGAGGGAGATACACTAACCTGGGTAAGACCCGAATGCTTCCAGAACTTGATGACACACTGAGTGAGACTATCAAGAAAGAGGGGCCTCTGGGAGAACACCCCCTGAGAGAAAGAGAGTCATTGTCTACATTGTCAGGGGGATAAGAGCTGGGAGTTGAAGACCACACTGGGGTTACAGTGACGGATGGCTCACTGCCTGGTGCTGGCTGGGCCAGGCCCTGATGAGGCTGTGCCGATGCCATGTTGTAGCCAGTTTAATTCTTGGTCAGCTGTTGAGGTGTGGGGACCACTGTTGTGAGGTCACAGCTGTTAACATTCACGGAGATGCCCAGGTGTGTTTTCAAAGAGCCCAAGTTATCTGACTGTCAGCTTTATCTTACTAAGTGTTTGAAATGTGGGTGGATATTGTCTGAGTCTCAAGGTGGTGGCCTTCTTTTCTTTTTGGGTCATTGAGAATTTAAATGCTGTGGAGAAGGAGGTTCCCTTGTGTGACCACACAATTCTACCTGATATTCCTGCCTGGCATCAAATATTTGAAACCGGCCCTGCCTCTGTTTTGATTTCATGGCAGAGACGAAATTGGTTTTCCTGACATCCTAAAACTGGGAGGGCAATGTCCTATGTTATGTATCTGCCTCCAGAATATCGACCAGGGGAAGGTCTAGGTCTCACAATAAGTTGTTCAACTGGCCTGTGGTTTGGAAAGCAGTTGCTGTTTGCAGTTGTTAGGGTGGCCTGTATTGCAGAGCAAGTTGACACCCTAGGGTGTAGCTACAGGTGTCTGGGTGGTAATCTCACTTCTCTTGGCTGTGCCTCTTGCCACCCCCCTCATGGGTCCTTCAGAAAGAGTCGAAGGGACCACTTCCAAGGGAAACCACGGGGCCTTGCTCCAATGTGGTGGCTGAGCAGACCCCGCCACTCCACAGCCCCCGTAAAAAGGCCCCTTGTAAAAAGGCTCAGGGCCATTTACCTAGAGTTGCAAATACATTTCATCAATGTGACTTTGTGGGATAAATTGTATTTCAAGGCTCTTAATCGACCCTGGGCAGTTGCTGTTTTTTTAATTTATTTAGTTTTGAAATTTTAAAAAAGTTTATTTGAGCCAAACTGGTGACACTGTTGGGAAGCAGGATCTCGGATATGCCTTGCAATTGCTGTTTCTAGAACAAGCACATGTTAATACTCCTTAACGTGGTTACATAGTACAGCTCCTTCTAAAATGTAGGGTAGGTAATTTCGAAGTGCTTGTTCTTACAGTTAGTAGTTTATATCCACTTGGAGGAGAAATTATTCAATCAAGTAAACTGTGCGAAGTTGTTAAAAACATTCCATAGCCCAGATCACTGTTTTATAACCATTACAGATGCTTATCAGATTTCTCCTTCCCAAGAATCTCAGCCATTTTCTGTTATCTCTTGAGCTTGTGAGGACTGAGGGTGAACAGATAAGGGCTGGAATACCTGACTTGCAGAACACCCTCAGAAGTAGCTGGTGGAGTGAGGGTTCTGTGACCTTTTTGTGAGTCCCAGCCTTTGGGCTGTCCCTCCTGTCTTGACTGGGAGCAGTGGCCTGTGGCTGCTTGTCCAGGTTGGTGCGGTATCTTGTCTGCCCTAGCCAGAAGGGGTCCTCGTTTCTCTGGACTTCATGTCACCTGCTGCTGATATTGGTGGGAACAAACTGAGGTGGCTTTCCTGCTTGAGAACCATCTCTCTCCAGAAAGCCACTTGTTTTCATATGGGGCATGGGGAGATGACATGTGGGGTACCGTAAGAAGACTCTGAAGGGTTTATTGTGCTGTGCAGTATGGTAGCCACCAGCCATATGGCATTGATTTTAAGTTTAAAATAAAATGAAAAATCCCATTTCTCAACTGACTAGTGGCATTTTAAGTGATGAGTAATCACACGTGGTGGTGGACGGTTGCCAGTGAACCTGTGAATGCAGAGTGTGTTGGTGGCCAGTGTTGGTCTAAACACAGTGCTGGTCTGGTTGGATCTTAGGCTAGAAGGTGCTTCTGGTAGCATCAGTGTCCCATCGAATGTTGGACAGTGTTCCAGGATGTCCTGGAAAAGTAAAATGAAAAGGAGTAAAAACATTGAAAACTTACAGATAAGTAGTTCTTGGGCAAACCTTTAGAGTTCGGCTCTTCCAGTTATTTGTGGATTTGTGGTACAGACCAAGCTTGTTTTCTTTAATTTTCAGTCTGCTGCGGACGGACGATTCCTCAACTGAATTTTGTAGAAACACATACAGTGCACATTATTTGAGAAGTGAAATAAACTAGGCATACGGAATACAAGCCCCAGGTTATTATTAAATTAGACAAAGGTAAAGTTCCATTCCAACAGTTATATTTAGAACAAACATACATAGAGAGAAAGGAAAGTATTGCACAAACTACATGTGAGTTGAAAGTGTGCGTGCAGGCCACTAAAATAAAGCAATGCTATTCCAATTTCCTATATTAGAAGCCTACATGACCCTTTGAAGAATGCAGCTTACATGAATAGTTTCTTTATTTTAAGATTTTATGCATTTTTAGAGAGAGGGAAAGGAAGGGAGGAAGAGGGAGAGAAACATGTATAGGCTGTCTCTCCAATGCGCCAAACCTGCAACCCAGACATATGTCCTGCCCGGGATTGAACCGGGGACCCTTTGCCTTGCAGGACAATGCCGACCCAATTGAGCCATACCAGTCAGGGCACTTGAATAGTTTTCGAAGTAACAAATAACCTTGCTTCCTGCTTGGATGGACAGCATCGCTGCACCTCAGAGAGGATGGCGTCTATGCAGACTGCTTCTTTGTTTTACTGATGATACTCACGTGAATCATGTGAACCCAGTGCTACAGAGGTAGTGGTGAGAATGAGAGAGATCGTTACAGAGATTTTCCAAAATTTATCTGTGAACAGGGTCAGCCATAGCTTATAAATTTACAGCTCAGTGATCTTCCATCAAAAGAAATGGGTTCTGGATACTATCTACTTTTGGGTTGCAGTTCACAAATTACCACTAAAGTCTGCCAACTGTAATGTCCTATGTGACCTGTGCTGCACAAGTTCTGCAACACCCCAGCCAGCCCCAACTGGCCCATGCTTGGGCGTTGCAGGAAAGTCAGATTGCTAAAAAGTGTTCTTCACTTGGACAGGCCCACAGAGGGTCACCTGTGCTGACTCCACCCAGAATACGTTTGTTTTTAGCCCCACCCCTTTTGCTTTCTGGTTTTCCTTGTGGAATGGTGTAGAGGAGAAGGCTATGCCACAGGACTGGCCTACGCTGGGGAAGGGATGTGTCAGTGAAGGAATCACAGCTGAGTTTGAAAAGAGGGATGGTCTGGAGAGATCAGAAGCTGGAGGTGTAGACTAGCAGGATAGGGACCTGCAGGTCTCTCCGTCTAGAGGTTTATGATCTGTGCTTGACTGAATCATGTTCCCCAAAGGTGTCTGTGTCCTAATCCTCAGAACCTGTAACTGTCACCTACATGGCAAAGGGACTTTGCAGATGTGATTAAGTTACGGGCCCCTAGATGGGGAGATGGTTCAGTCTTTTCCAAGTAGGCCCACTGTAATCAGAAGGGTCTTACAAAGGAAAGAAGGGGGTTGGAGTGTCAGAGTGGTGTGGTGTGAGAAAGCCATTGCTGGCTTTGAAGATGGAAGTGGGAGCTAAGCAGTGCAGGTGGCTTCTGGAAGCTGGAAAAAACAAGGAAAGAGATTCTCCCCTTGAGCCTCCAAAAGGGACGTTGCTTTCTTACACCTCGAATTTAGTCCAGTGAGCCTCGTTTTCAGACGTCTGACCTCTAGAACTCCTTTAAAAGAGTAAGTGTGCTATTTAAGCCACTGAGTTTGTGCCGATTTGTTTCCGTAGCAATTGGAAACTAATACAGGATCTAAGGCGGTGGCTAAGAAGGAGCCAGGAGGGTGCCCAATAAACAGCAGGCTTTGAACTTTAGTGACTGCAGTGAGGCTAGATGAGTACGAGGCTGCTAACCCTCACTCGGCCAGGATGTGTGATGCGCGGGCTGTACCTTTACTACGGCCTTTCGTTGCTCCTTACTACAATCCTGAAATGGATGCCGCCTGAGCAAAATAAGGCATTGAGCAAGTTGTATTTCTCAGGGGCAGTGATGGGATTTGAATCCTCCCATTCAGAGTTCACAGCCATTTAGGATTCATCATCACCAGTAGACACCATTGGTCAGAAAGGTCATGGTCGCTGCTTTTTTAAAAAAAGATTTTATGTAATTTTAGAGAGGGGGAAAGAGGGAGAGAAACAGGGATCAGTTGCCTCCTGCCCGTCCCCAGCGTGGGACCTGACCCATAACCCAAGCATGTGCCCTGACGGGAAATTGAAACAGTGACTTCTGTTTGTGGGATTATGCTCAACCCACTGCGTCCCATCAGTTGGGACGCTGCTTTTTAACTCAAACACCCCTGCTGCCTTCTCTTGTGTGTCTTCCCTCACCACCCCATCCTGGTAAGCTGCAGTTGGGCTTCCTAGTCTGAACATTTTTGTGTGGTTCACCACATGCTTTGAATATAGAAAGTAGCTCACTGCCAGAATTGGCTGGGGCCAGCCACCCTACAGTTCAGCGAGTGGAATAGGGTGACAGAAGGCACAGAACAAAATATTGTAGTATGAGTTTGTAAAGGTAGATGATTCCTCCCTCCTTCGAGAATTGAAGTAACTGGTTTAGATTCTCAGTAACATGTCAAAGATCCTGAGCTGAAAAGAATCATCCCTAAAGCCAACCACCTGGGGTTCTGGGTATATGGAGAAGGACCAGGTCTTGTCAGCTGGGGCTCAGGGCCCAAGTGGGCTGCATTTCAGAGTGCCCAGTTCTGCGGATCTACAGCATAGGTGGCCAACACAAGGCCTGTGGGCCGAATCTGGCCCTCCATCTGTTTTGTCTGGCCCAGCACCTTGTTTCTACCCAGCAGCGCCGAGTTCTCGCTTAACTGTTAAAGAGTAGTTACATTTATACAGTCCTAAAATGACATTCAGCCCTTTGAAGGCAACCTGGAGGCTGATGTGACCCCTGGTGAAAATGAGTTTGACACCCCTGATCCTACAGGGTTCCCTAGTGAGGCACCTTAATCCAAGGCGGTATAGACCTCGTCTACTCAGGTCTTCCTGTTCTCTCAGCGGCATCACAGATGAGCAAGCTCACACCAATGACATGAGCCTGGCTGCTCCCCTGGTTTGACCAGCTGTGTTTTCCTCCCTTCTCCTGAACCATCTCGTTTCTTTCTCAGGACAGCAACTTCCACAAGGTAGAAGGGATACTGGATCAGAGGTTCCAGAACTCTGGGGTTGCTTAAGTGGGAAGGGGTCAAAAGGAATGAGGTGACTTTAGAGGCCTACTCTTTGTCTCACTGACTTCCAGCTAGCTATGCGGTGTTATTGTTTTTGCGGTATATTTTGAATGTTTTCTTTTGGAGCTTCTTTTCCTGACAGGGAATTTTAAAATAGGATCTGTATCTTCGCAGGTCTCACTTTGGGAAGCACGTTTAGTCTATAAAGTGGTTGTAGTAGTCAAAAACTGTAGCAAAAGTGTTTAAAAATATACAGAAAGCCTCATGTGGCTCGATGTCCGTCTTTGCCTACTAGGTCACCGATTGAAGAAAGCTTAAATAAATGTGGCTTCTTGCTCTTAGTTTTCCTGATGTTGCCTCTGCCCTCACAGTGCAATGGAAGACCCATCTCCTGTGCATGTGTGAGCAATGGGGACTAAGTTTCTGTGATTTCCTCTGAAAGCACACCTTTTCTGGACATTGTATCAGATGGGTGATTTTAGTTACCGTGCACAGAGTAGGTTTAGGATATTTATTGGCCATCAGCTGAGTGTGGGTTTCTGCAGGGAGATAATGTGAAGATGGGAGACAGATTCTGGCTTCAAGGAACTTGGTCAGGAGTGAAGATGTCCACAAAATAAACACCACCACCAAATGAAAATTGCCAATGTATTGAGCAGTGGGTTGGCAAAGTCTAAACCTTCAAGGGAATTGGTTTTGTATGGAGAGGCTACAAATAACTGAGGTGACTTTAGGCCTCCTAGTGGGGAATGGATTTGCAAATGGTCCTTGGGATGACTAGTTCAGCTTCAAGACACATGGAAGCCAGCTATACAGCTTCTGTATGTTTGACACAGCAGTGCAAACTAGTGACAGGTGGTTCTCGCCTCCTTCAGCAGTCTGAGGTCACCGGGACTGTGTTAAAAGTGTCATTCCTGCTGATTTTTTAAGTCTTTGGATTATTCTCAAGTTGGCTATTAATTGCAGTGGGTGTGGGGATATGAGGAGAAGGAGAAATAACTACTGCAAATCTAAATGTTTCCTGTTATGCCAGTATTTAACAGCTAATTTCTGTTTTGCTGAAGTTCAGTCCTGATTTTTTGTTTGTTTTTATTATAAGAACTACTTTGTTTTTCTTAAAATACTGTTATCAATTTAGGTTTGTTAATTTCAGATGGCACTTGGCAGTATGATTTTGTTTTATGCTGGAAAAATGCCTATTATACCCCCAGCTGTACAGGTGAAGAAACCCAGGCTCTGAAGGATGAAGTGATTTCTAGACCTGCACTGATCAGCATTGTGCCCTCTAGCCACTTCTGGCTGATTAGGTTTATGTCAATAAAAATTTAGTAAAATTAAATACAGTTCCTTAGTCTCACCTGCAGTATTTCAGTGGCTTAGTAACCACGTGTGACTTCTATATTGGACAGCACAGCTATAGAGCATCTGCATGGCCATAGAAGGTTCTATGGGCAGTGCTGCTCTAGACCAGCCTGTGAACTGGGTTTTAGCTCTGCCCTTCTAGCAGGATTTTTTTGCTTGGAGCAGGAAGGTCTTTGCCTAAGGGAAGGCAGCAGGATGGGTCCTGTGCACGCTCTCTTGATGCTAGATAGAAAGTGATGAATGCCACTAGGGGCGAAGAGATAGGGTTCTGGAAGTTGAGAAGAGAGAGATCACATTAGGCTGTGGAAAGCTGGAAGACTTGGTGAAGTGGTTGTTGCAGTGGGTTGTGAGGGGTGGTTAGGATTTGCGTTCAGGGGAACTTGAGGTAAGACTGCCAGAGTGAAGACTTCGGGGTCGGTGAAAATAGAGGTGTTGTCTTGGTGTTTCCTGGGCATATCCATTATGTTGTCCTTAACTCTTCAAGTGGTGTTCCTTTGCTTTTCTCTCCCCCAGCGTAGGTCTGGGTCAGAAGAGCAGGTACTGGAGCCAAAGTCATTTGCTACCCCTTGAACAGTAGCTTGTCCTCAGTACCAAATAATCAAATGCATTGCATTTTTATATGTTAGTTTCTGTCAGACTGGAACATGCCACAGTGTTGTTTAGTGCCAGTTTACCTTAATTTCACCCACTTTGGTAATCGGTATAAAGGGTTGGATTTGCATCTGCCCCTCTATAAGTCTGTTTGATAAAATATGTTAGTAATCACCACTTTTTTAAATTATATTTTATTGATTATGCTATTACAGTTGTCCCATTTCTCCCTCATTGATCCCCTCCCCCCTGCACATCCTCTCCCACCCATATTCCCCCCTTTAGTTCATGTCCATGTGTCATACGTTCTTTAGCTTCTACATTTCCCACACTATTCTTGACCTCCCCCTTTCTATTTTCTTCTACCTACCGTCTATGCTACTATTCTCTGTACCTTTTGCTCCTCTGTCCTCCTCCCACTCCCCTGTTGCTAACCCTCCATGTGATCTCCATTTCTGTGTTTCTGTTCCGGTTCTAGTTGTTGGCTTTTGTTTTAGGTGTGGTTGTTAATATCTGTGAGTTTGCTGCCTTTTTACTGTCCTATTTTTTATCTTTTTCTTAGATAAGTCCCTTTAACATTTCATATAATAAGGGCTTGGTGATGATGAACTCCTTGAAATTGACCTTATCTGAGAAGCACTTTATCTTCCATTCTAAATGACAGCTTTGATGGATAGAGCAATCTTGGATGTAGGTCCTTGACTTTCATGACTTGGAATACTTCTTTGCAGCCCCTTCTTACCTCTAAGGTCTCTTTAGAGAAATCAGCTGACAGTCTGATGGGAACTCCATTGTAGGTGACTGTCCCCTTATCCCTTGCTGATTCTAGAATTCTCTCCTTCATTTGAAACTTGGCTTATGTAATTATGATGTGCCTTGGTGTGTTCCTCCTTGGGTCCAACTTCTTTGGGACTCTCTTAGCTTTCTGGACTTCCTGGTAGTCTATTTCCTTTGCCATATTGGGGAAGTTCTCCTTTATTATTTGTTTAAATAAGTTTTCCACTTGTTGCTCTTCCTCTTCCCCATCTGGTACCCCTATAATTCAGATGTTGGGACCTTTAAAGATGTCCTGGAGGTTCCTGAGTCTCTCCTCATTTTTTTAAATCCTCGTTTCCTCATTGTTTTCTGTTTGTTTGTTTGTTTCTTCCTTCTGGTCCACTCCATTGATTTGAGTTCCAGTTTTCCTCCCATGACTATTGGTTCCCTGTGCGTTTTCCTTCATTTCACTTATTTTAGCCTTCATGTGTTTATCTAATTTGCGACCAAAATCAACCAATTCTGTGAGCATCCTGATAACCAGTTGATAGGACTGTGCATCTGATAGGTTGGCTATCTCTTGGTGGCTTAGATGAATTAGGTCTGGGGCTTTGATTTGTTCTCCCGTATGAGCCATTTTTCTATTTTATTATATTATTATTTTTATTATTATTATATTTGTTTTGGTCTGTTCGAGGCTGTTACATAGTCAGGTGCAGAGCCTTAGGTGTTCACCATGGCAGGGCAACCCACGTTGCAGGGTTGTGACTCCGTATATGGGGCCTGGGTCCGACAGAGAACAATGGCACTTGCTCCGCTGTCTTGGATTCCAGTCCCTTCTGCTGCTTTCCCCAAGCAAATTGGGCCCTTCTGGTGCTGATTTCTGTGTGGGTGGGCTTATGTATGTTTTAGGATCCTGTTGGCCACTCCAACAAACTCTCCTGTGAGGCTGGAGTCTCTCCCAGAACCTCAACCCCCACAAGTGTTTTGAATTGATGCTTTTAGGCTTTATTTCCCAGCGCTGGGGTCCTGCGTTGAGCAGTCCAGTCTCGCTGCCTGTTTTTGCCTAGTTTATCTGCTTGCGAATGTGTGACCATGGTCAGCCACCTTGTGCACCGCGCTGGGTCTGCTCGTTGCCTCCCTGTGCTCGGTAACCACCGCTTGTGCTCCTGGGGTGTGCCAACCGCAGCCTGCACGTCCAGGACCACTAGCCCCTGCTTTTTTCCTGCCGCGACCCCTCTCCGCCAGCCACTGATTCTGTTCCTCTTACCGGTCTGGGTGAAACATTGTTGGACTTCCGTATAATTCAATTTTCTATCTGTTCTGGTTGGGGTTTTTTTTTTTCCTATATTTTTGTTGTCCTTAATTTTGGTTGTGAGAGGAAGCACAGTGTGTCCACCTACGCCTCCATCTTGGCCGGAAGTCCAGTAATCACCACTTTTAAAAATAGCAGCTTATGTTGAGATGAAATTCACATATGTCACAATTCACCCCTTTAAAGTGTGTAATTTGGTGAGTTTTACTATGTTCACAGTTGTGTAAGTATCAACACAATCAAAGTTGGAACATTTTTGTTACCCCAAAAAGAAATCTTGTGTTCCTTAAGGGGGACTCCTGCCGGCCCCAGCCCTAGGCAGCCACCAATCTGCTCACTTGGGATGCGTCTGTTCTGGACACTTCACAGAAATGGAGTCATACATTACGTGACGTTTGTGGGGCTTCTTCCACTGAGCACTGGAGTGTTTCCATGGTTCATTCAAGTTGTGGCAGTTATCACTGTTTCATTTTTTTAAATTGCAGAGTAGTAGTATTTCATCTGTGGAAACTCACCATATTGGATCAGAAAGATGTGCAGGTTCTCATGATTCTGTCTCTGGTAGGTTTTATTCAGTATTATTTTTTAAAAGAGGTTTGATTTTTATGGTTATGAATGTGCTTTACCACTAAATGAAATGAACTGGGTGGCACAGGATGAGGGCATCCGGGTCAGTTGAGGATCCAATCAGGGCAGCAGTGCAGTAGTAGAGATGGATAAAGCAATGTACTGGATTTGTACCATGCGCAAAACAAATCAGCTGTGGGAGCTGCTGACAGTCTGTGGATTCAGGGTCTGGTGCTGCAGCTGACGTTTATCAGGAATGCAGTCTGCAAGGGAAGAACCGCATGCATCCATTTTTGGTGCCTGTAGATCTTTCAAAGCTAAGGTCCCACAGGCAGAGAAACCCCAGGTGTGATGGAATGTGGGGCTTTGCCCTGCAAATTGCTGGCAGAGTGTCTCCCAAGTGGGATCTCTAGGGGCATGTGATGCAGACTTAGCTAAAGCGACCCACCACTAACCCAGCAGTCAGTCTGGTCTTTGGACTATCAAACGTTTTGTTGTCAGGATCCTGTTGCACTTTTTAAGTGGATGAGAATCCCAAAGAGCTTTTGGGTAGGTGAGTTATACTGTTATTTGCCACATGAAATATTCAAACTGAGATCAACCTTAGGTATTCACTTAAAGATTGTAAGCCAGTACATGGTAACAAGATCACACTTTGTAGGAAATAATTATTTGTGAAGAATTTGATAAGGAATAGCATGTTTACATGTTGGAAAATCTCTTCTATTGTCTGCTTAATAGAAGATGGTTGGCCGTGGCTGGTGTGGCTCAGTGGATTGAGTGCTGGCCTGAAAACCCAAGGGTCACCTGTTTGATTCCCAGTCAGGGCACATGGCTGGGCTGTGGGCCAGGTCCCCCCTAGGGGGTGCATGAGAGGCAACCACACATTGATGCTTCTCTCCCTCCCTCTCTTCCTCCCTTCCCTTTCTGTAAAAATAAAAAATAAAATCTTTAAAAATAAAAAAAAGAAGACAGCTGGATCCTCATAGCTGCTTGTGTGGTCAGTTGCAATGTAAGTGTAGTGATAATGTAAAGAAAGCCCAGTCTGTTAAAGGCATGTAGTTAGAAGAGGGAGAATAATTTAGCATTCTTTTTAGATCCTTGTGGTGGTCCTTTGCTACACCAAACGTTAGTAGCTTTTTAAGGTTAATCCAACATGCAGTTTAAAACTGTGTGAATTAACTTATGTTTTAATACATTAAAATTCATTGATCTGTCTTGTACTCTGAATGGATCTTTTAAAAAAGCATTCATTGGTCACGTGGAAAATACTGATTTGCTGAGTTACACAGATCTTCTAAATATTGACATTTCTGTATTACAGTTAATTTTTAAAAAGTGAGTGTAAGTACCTAAGACATGACATTCACTTGTGTGGCAGCCTCGTGCTGTCACATGACTGGGGGCAGAATTGTAGTTCTAGCTCCAGAAGGCTCTTTGGAACAAAGAGAGCAATGACTTTTTTGTTCTGTACGTAAGAGTTGTAATAGTCCTTGGCAGAGTGGGTGAAGATGGTGGGGTAGTAGCTGTAGGCAGCCCAGTCATCTTTGGCTGGGGGTGGTCACTTCTGTATCAGCTAATGCCGGAGGGATGGGAGCAGGCTGTCTTGGATGGTCCCTGTGGTGGCGAAGAGCTATGGATTGGGCAGTGGGGATCAGAGATTTTCTTTTCTACTTGAAGGTCTATGTAAGATGGTCTTGTTAAGATGAATAAAAGGTATTTCATGAGCATTTAAGGAGAGATCACAGTACCAGAAGTACTGTGTGGCCAAAAAGCTCTTTACATTTTTTCCATATCATGGCTCTAGTAGTGTTTAGTAGTCTTCAACTTCATTCGAATCAATTTTGTTAGATTGTATTGTGACAGCTCTCATATCAGCATGCATTAAAAAACATCAGAATTAGTGATCTTTATGTGGCCATTTAATACTGAATATGGAAGAAAATATGAACATTTTTGGCATATTATATTTTATTATTTCAAGCAAGGTGAAAATGCAACAGAAGTACAACAAAATGATTTGTGCAGTGTTTGGAGAAGATTCTGTGATTGATTAAATGTGTCCAAAGTGGTTTTCGAACTTTCCTCATACTGTTGACACTGTGGCCAAGTAATTCTTTGTTGTGGGGCTGTCTTTTGCATTGGAAGATGTTTAGCAGCACCCTGGCTTCTAGGCTTCCTAAAAGCCAATAGTAGGTAGCCAACACATTAAAATATCCAAATCAATAAAGTTATTGGTGAAAATGAAAAACGTGTCTTTTACGTTATGGAAAAAACTAAACAGACATTTTGGCCAACTCAATACTTTTTTTTTTAAAGAATTTATTCTTAGAGAGGGGAAAGGGAGGAGAAGGGGACGGAGAGAAACATCAGCGTGCAAAAAGATACATGGTCTCTCACATCCCCAACTGGGGACCCAGCCCGCAACCCTGGTCCTCGCAACCCTGGCAGGTGCCCTGACCAGGAATCAAACCAGCAACCCTTAGGTTCAAAGGCTGGCACTGAATCCACTGAGCCATACTTGTGTTCTTAGTTTTCCAAGTTGTTTGACTTACTCTATTTCCTTTACTTTTCCATATAAGTTTTAGAATCAGCTTGTCTATAGGTATAAAAATTCTTGCTGGGTTTTGACTGGGACTACGTTCAGACATAGAGGTTAATTTGAGGAGAACTGACATCTTTCCTGTGAGTGTCCCAGTCAGTGAACATGGTATGTCTCCAGTGCCAATGACTGTACCTCTTGATGTCCAGTTTTCACAGGGGACATTACGAGTGCACCGAAGGTGTTCAAGGTCTCTGCTGGTTTGTGGACTGAACGGTCCACTCCTCCTCCTTTAAAAAAAAAAAGAAAAAAGAAAAAAACAGGACCAGGTTTTCTTTGCTACTCTTGGGAAGCTAGTCTTTCTTCTAGGAAATTTTAAATGATTTATCTGGCCACTAGTTTTTCATGAAATCTTGAATGGGGGTGTTCCTTTAAAACCCAGGGTAGGTCCCCCGAAAAGGAGGGTGAAGCCTGAGTGGTGGTCTGCCAGCACCAGCATGTAAAAAAACCAACTTAGTCTGTTCTAAGTTATTCTGCTTGTGGTTTTAATCAAATAAGGGAATTCATTTGAAATTGGTTGTTTGACTGACTGTGAAAAGAGTTTTAATTAGCACAAGAGCTTCTTTAAAATCTCTACCTCTGACTTCACCTCCAGCCCCCACACTGTTTTGAAAATAGTTTTAAAGGAAAATCCAGACATTTAAGAGTGGATGCTGCTTTTGGCCAGGGAGTAAGTAAACTGGCCTTCCAGGTCAAATTGTTTAGGTGATCCCTTCCTGCTGGGTTCTGTTCCACGATTCCCACTTCCCTCGTGACTCCAGATTGGCAGCTGGTACACCCTCTTTTCCCTTCTCTGCCACAACTTCTAAGGGCTATCTATTAAGGTGGTGTCACGCTTGGTCAGTCTTTTGGTTGTGTGCTTTTGCAATGTGATTTGCTTTGCTTGTATGTGTTTCTACTTTTGTTGTACAGATGATAATATTCACTGAAACATTTAATGAATATGGAGGCTAGAAAGAAAGACTCCATTCCTCAGAAGAGTAACATTGTATCCTTAGTGTATTATGGGTATTGCCTCTTATCCTTTAACATGCAGCTTCATTCATTCTCTTAAGGACATCCTTGTAATTTATTTAATGATTCCTCTACTGGTGGAGATATCTCCTTATTATATATTTTTTACTCTTCTTAAAATACATGAATGTTGAGTAAATTCATACACATAAGTCATTGTTGTAGATCGTTGAATTTTTAAAACACTAAACTGTTTCATGTTAGTTTTAGAGAAATACCGCAGAAAACGGACCATTTATACGTGACTCCGTTGCTTAGTATGTTCATCATATACACTCTGCAGAGCTGTCAGAAATTTCATTTGTGGAACTTTTGTCCATAGGTGAAGTTACGTGTTTCTATGAAGTCCTTCTGTTGTTGTTGTTTTTGTTGTTTAAATAGAGCTTAATGCGCCCTGGCTGGTGTTGGCTCTGTGGATTGAGTGCAGGCCTGTGAACCAAAGGGTCACCTGATTCTTTCCCAGTCATGGCACTTGCCTGCGTTGCAGTCCAGGTCTCCAATAGGCAGTGCTTGAGAGGCAACCACACACTGATGTTTCTCCCCCTCTGTTCTTCCCTCCCTTCCCCTCTCTAATAATAAATAAATCTTAAAAAAATAAACAGAGCCTAATGAGATACAATTTACATACCTTGCAATTCACTTATTTAAAGTGTATAATTCAGTGACTTTTAGTAGAGTCCCAGAGCTGTGCAACACCGCAGTTTTAAAAGATTTTTCTTTTTAATGTTTTTAAATTCTTGTTCAAGTAGAGTTTTCTGCCCTTTCCCTACCATCCCAGCCCTCCCCATCTCCTTCCTCTGTTTATATCCCCCGTTCTTATTGTCCATGCGGCCTTTATAATTATTCTGCATACCTTTCACCTTTTTCCCTCAGTATCCCGTCCCGTCTCCCCTCTGGTCACTGTCAGCCTGTTCTCAATTTCAATGTCTTGGTTATAGTTTGCTTGCTTGTTTGTTTTGTTGATTAGGTTCCAGTTAAAGGTAAGATCATATGGTATTTGTCTGTCACCACCTGGCTTATTTCGCTTAGCATAATGCTCTCCAGTTCCATCCATGCTGTTGCAAAGGGTAGGAGCTCCTTTCTTTCTGCTGCATAGAATTTCATTGTGTAAATGTACCATAGTTTTTTGATCCATTCATTTACTGATGGGCACCTAGGTTGCTTCCAGCACTTGGCTATTATAAATTGTGCATCTATGAATGTTGGGGTGCATAGGTTCTTTTGGATTGGTGTTTCAGGGTTCTTTGGATATAATTCTAGCAGTGGAATTGGAGGTCAACGTGGAGTTCCAGTTTTAGTTTCCTGAGGAAATTCCATACTGTTTTCCACAGTATGCGGTCCCACCAATAGTGCATTAGGGTTCCCTTTTCTCCACAACCTCTTTAACACTTGTATGTTGATTTGTTTATGATGGCCATTCTCAATGGCGTGAGGTGGTATCTCACTATGGTTTTAATTTGCATGTCTGTGATAGCTAGTGATACTGAGCATCTTTTCATATGTGTCTGGATCCTCTGTATGTCCTCGTCGGAGAAGTATCTATTCAGGTCCTTTGCCCATTTTTAAATTGGGTTGCTTGTCTTCTTAGAGTGTAGTCATGTAAGTTCTTTATATATTTTGGAGATTAAACCCTTGTCTGAGATATCATTGGCAAATATGTTTTCCCATACATTTGGTTCTCTTTTCATTTTAATGCTGTTTTCTTTAGCTGTGCAGAAGCTTTTTATTTTAATGAGACCCCCTTTGTTTATTCTTTCCTTTATGTCTCTTGCTTTAGGAGACATATCAGTGAAAATATTGCTGCGTGGAATATCTGAGATTTTCCTGCCTATGTTCTCTAGGTCTTTTATGGTGTCATGACTTATATTTAAATCTTGTATCCACCTTAGAAGATTTCTTATCACACCAAAAAGAACCTCCTGCCCCACCTATCCATCATCTCCCCAGTTTTGCCATCCCCTACCTGCCGACTCCCCCTCAGCTCTGGGCAACCAATGATCTGCATTCTGTCTCTCAAGATTTGCCTCTTTTGGACACTTCATGTAAATGGAGTCATATGAACCATATAACACGTGGCCCTTCATAGTAATGGGTACTTAATGTTTTCAATTTTTCTGTGTAAAAAGTGGTATTTCAATGTAAGATTTTTGCTTGTATACATCTTTGGAATGAATTTCTGGACATGACTTGTGTGAAAACATAGTTGACCTTTGATTTTACTGAATACTGCCTTTGGGGATAATAATTTGATTGTTGATTTACACTCTTGCTAGCCATTTGACACTACCCATTTTGCAAGACCCTCTGTATCAACAGTCATTTCTGATATTTTTCACTGTTCACATGGTAGATGGAAGAGTAAGTATCATGTTAAATATGGAAGTTGTGTATGTTTATTATTTTTATTCTTTTATTTGCAAATTTATGAGTTTCTCCTTTGTTGTAGATAGGTTGTTCCTCCTTAACTTTTAGTAACTCTGAGTATTCTAGTTATTAATTGTTAGGCTATTATGTGTTACAAACACTTTCTACCTTTGTCCTGTAGCTTCTCTGAAGCTCTGTCTCTGCTAGGTTTACTGGAACTTCCTTTTCCACAAGTGGCCTGTGCTCCACAGCATAGTAGATAATGCTAGTTCTCTTTTTCTGTGGAACAACACCGGATGTGTAAGAAAGCAATACAGACATAGCATACTTAAAAGTTCTGCAGTTGTGCTTGATTGCCCCTCACTGCCCAGCCAGCATGATTGGCAGTTAGAGGATGATCCTCCAGGGAACGGATGATTTTATCATGATCAAGCCAAACAGAAAGCCCTAAACAAATAGTTTCATTTAAGGAACACAAATTTATATGTGGCCTTCTTTGTGGCTGTATTTTCCTATAACTGAATTAAATTGTGATTATTTTAGAGTGTACAGCTAATGGTCAGGTTTCCATACAGAGGTTCTACTTTGAATCGTCATGCTCAACTACCTAGCAGCTGGGCAGTAGTGGAAGACCAATAGTAGCAGACCAAAGAAGTCCTGATGTAGTACAACAGGGATGCCATGAGAGTGGGCTTCCAGCCAGTTTAATGGCAGATGCACGTAACCAAATCATGTAAAAATGATAAAAGTGATAAAACGAGAACGCTTCAGAGTTATGATTCTGATAAAGCCATAATCCCAATGCTAGTAATCTGACCAAAGGAATTCATAGAGCTACTGGAGGCTGCCTGGCTAACCTGGCAGGCTAGCCCTGAGGGACACCCACATCTTCTGGACAGCAGCAAAGGAGTCTCTGTGTGAGAGGATTAGGATAGGCTTGTCTAGATAGGTGTATGGGGTTGGCAGCCAGGGTCCAAACACTGGGACCCTCTTAGCGCTGACCTACCAGAGAGCAGTGCTTTCAAGTCTCCTTTCATCACAATTCATTGCCCCTTTACATTTTTCTACCACCCCTCAATGGTGACTTCCTTTTCATTTGGTGAGGGGCACATGCCCAGAAGGTACATTTGAGAATGAAATTCAGAGTCCTCCCATGGCCTTCAAGGCCCTCCATAGCCTTGGCCCTGCCTACCTTTTGTCTGAACCTCCTCTCCCATCTTCTCCCTTGCCACTCTATTTTGAATATGATTCTCCAGGATCTCTGCCCAGCTAGCTCCTTTTCGTTTGTGGTTTAGACTTGGATGTTGCCTCTTCCTTCATCGCCCATGCTATATCTCCAAGCCCTGTGGCTCTGTGAGTACTGGTCTCTCCTCCATTGCAATTGTGCCCTCTTGTCTCCTCCCATAAGAAAATAAGCTGTAGGAGAGCAGGGAGCTTTATCTGTCTGTTGCCCCCTGAGCCCCAGGACCCAGCCCAGCTCTTGGCCCACATGAGAAGCTTGATACGTAGGTTGACTAACTTCTGAGAGAAGGGTGTGGGCTTTGCCCAGCCCTGGCCAGAGATGAGATGGATGCCTTTACCTCCCAAATTGTTCCTGTCTGGAAAGACCTGTTAGAATGGATTAGAATTTCTTCTTTGTTATTACTGTAATTGCAGGCAGGCTAGGCATGCCCAGCATTAGGGGGATGCTTGAAGTCCTTGGTAATGGGATGATAAAGGATGAGAAGTGACCTTTTTGAAGTGAGGTCCACATTCAGATCTTGACTGCTTCCTGCAGGTTTCACTTTACTAGTCAGGCACACAGAGAGTGAGGGTTGGAAAGTGATTTTGTTTCCTCAGGGCCACTGGGCAATGTGGTGTTTCTGACTGGGAGAGTGAGTTAGTTGGCCAACAGGGACCATGTTGCCTGATTGGCCAATGGCACCTTCTCCCCACTTGCCACAAGGGTGGTGTACTTTGGGTGCCACTGAGTCCTGGAAGGGAGAAAAGACTGATTGTCAGACCTGTGCTGAGAGAAGAGTTACCCAGACCTGCGTGTCCTCACCATGTTGGTACCCTTGTAAGAACCTCAGTCCCTTATTAGCTCCAGGGTCTGTCCAAGGACTGACTGTATTCCATGGTTTCATCTCAGGCTCAGTGTTGCTTTAGTTGACTCCACAGTCACCGAGTTTTCCCACAGAATTGCATATTTTCCCCAAGTGTCAGGAAGTTGTTTCTCAGCTTGCAGGAGGCTCTGGTTTCTTTTGGAGTGTGGCAGCTCCCAGCCTCATGTCCCTCATGACTGCCCATCTCCCTCCTGGTTGCTCTGTCCCTGCTGTGTCCCACAGGCCAGTGCTACCCAGTCTCGTCCACATGCCCACCCTCCCTCCCTTTATAACTGGCCCGATGGCTGCTCCCTGCTACTCAGTCATCCTTAGTACACTTTCTTTGTCTAGTGGGTGATCAGCTGCTTTTTTGCTCCTCTGTGAGCTTGAAGCTAGGTTTCATACATAGAGGATTTGTTCTGGGCCTGAAAGTCAGGAAATTGGTTGTATTTGACTAACTTCAAGTAAGAGTTATGGAGCTGTGTGTGAGAGGTGGAAGAGTTAGTTCTTTTGAATAGCATGTGAACTTTGTGCGGATGAGGGTCTTGTGATTTGGCTGCTGGGAGCCATTTGGTAGTGTTCTGGTTCTTGGGTGCATTGTTGATAAATACCATTGGAAAGAGCACGGCAAACTACATGGGGGGACCAGACCTGTTTGAGAAAGACCTGTTTATAAAATGTGCAGCATGGCAAAAATCATAGTGCAGAGTTGTTTGTTATACATCATGCAGGTGCCACCCTCCACTCCCCCCAACACCCCACCCCTGCCACCAAAAAAATATCTCCCCAACCCGGAAACAGTTGTCTGTAAGGGAATGGTTGAGTAAATCATGATGAAGTGTTACGGTGCTATTCTAAATAAAATCCATGTACAAATTCATGCATATGACTATGTACGTTGACTGAAGATAGCTGTAAGCCATCCATGTAGTGTCATTGGGGTGCCATTTTTCTGTTCGTGAGAAAAAAGTGCATGCACCTTGTGCATCTGTGTCTACGTGTGAACATTCAGAAAGCCTGCGAGGTGACACATCATTCCCTGTCCTCGGAGGGTGAAAGGTCATTATTTCCCCTGATGCATCTTTGAATCCCTTGCCTTGTTACTGAGCATATCATTCTTTAAAATCTAAAAGTGGAAATAAGTATGAATCCAAGAACTGTATGAAAATATTTTTAGCACCTCTCTTCATACCATTCCCAAATTGGAAACAACCCAGGTGTTCACGGTGTAAGTCTCAAAGGAGCTTTGCTGAGTGTCAAAGGCCTTTCAAAAGGTTAGCTACCTATTGTTTTTTCCTATAATTAAAAAAATATATATTTATTTTTAGAGAGAAGGCAAGGGAGGGAGAAAGGGAGAGATACATCAGTCGGTTGCCTCTTGCACACCCCCAACAGTGGACCTGACCGGCAATCCAGGCATGTGCCCTGATAGGGAATCGAACCTGCAACCATTTGGTTCAGAGGCCTGCACTCAATCCTTGAACAACAGCAGCCAGGGCAGTTTTTCTGTAATTTCATTGAAGTGACAAATTATGGATATGGAGATTAGTCATTGTTGGGGCTTATTTTGAGGGGTCGAGTGGGGGCCCATCCAAGGGGCATGGGTGTGGCCATGAAATTGCGCACTCTGAGGGTCCTTGTGTTGAGACTGTTCAGTTATTGACCGAGAATTTCAGACATACTTCTGTGGATGATTGATGGTGAAGTTTTTTCACGTATAAATTTAATGTTATGGTTCTTCCCAGGCTTTAGGGTTTGCTATGCTATCTTTTTTTAAAGTAAAAATTAGCCCTGGCTGAGTAGTTCAGTTGGTTGGAGCATCTAGATGTGCCAGGGTTGGCAGGGCACATAGAAGAATCAACCCCTGAGGACTGGCTGGAGTGGCACAGTGGATTGGAGCATTCATTATCTTGTAGACTGGAGGGTCGTGGGTTTGATTACCAGTCAGAGCACACACCCGGGTTGCTGGTTCCGTCACTAGTCCGAGCACATATGAGAAGGCAACCAATCCATGTTTATCTCCCCTTCTCGCCACTCCCTTTCTCTCTTTCTAAAAGCAATTTAAAAAATGTCCTCCGTGAGGTTTTGAAAAAAGACCAATGAATGCGTAAATAAGCAGAACAACAAATGATCCTTGCTTTCTCTAAATCAATTAAAAAGTGTTAAACTTTAGATTTATAACAATGTTGGCAAGCTAGTGCAGCTTGTCCCCGTGTACCGCTCACTGGGTTTCCCATTGTTAATTTAAATCAACTAAGGAACTAATAAGCAGGTCCTTTCCCCTACCTTTAACATTCTCTTTTTGATTCTGGACTACTTTGTCATTTTAAAAAATCTATTATTGGACAGTCATTTATTTAAAATATCCTAAATACTTACAAAAATAAATCAAGCATTGCTTCCATTTTTCAAGTGTTAAAAGACTTTGCCACAGAAAATAAAAGGAACCGTTACAACATTTATAAACTAAATGTTACAATTAAGCTACATCAAGTTTAATAACAGCACATCATTTCTTTGTGGGTATGCTTTAGTGCTTTACAAGTTTCCAAACTACTAGTTTGCAATGTACAGGTTCACAATAGGAATACATCCATACAACCATATACACACATTTTAGAAAGGAATGGTTCTTGTTAAATATACATATAGAGAACCTAACACAGTAGTATTGTGCCCTAAAGGTCACCCCATACAGCCAGATACTTTGCCTTTTGAAGATATTGAAATGATTGAAGTTACTTAGATCTGTTTCTGGTCCTAATTTTGTGGGAGCATTAAAAAAAGAATGTTGAGGTATAGTGCTCCTAGAGATTCCATACAGTCACTCTGATGTGGCTGAGAGAACCCTCCCCTCCCCCAGCCCAGTAGTTCTGTTGCAGAACCATGCAGACATGGCGGAGAACCAGAGGCTTGGAAATGAAGGTAACTCGGGAGTTCAGATGGGGGTCTTTATGCTGCTTGATGGGTTTCCAGAGCCAGTACTGATATTTCTGAACTGTTTTCTGAAATATATTTGGTATTGCCAATTAAGACGTGAAAATGCAGAAAGATACCAGTGTTCTGTTATTTTAATAATCTCTGTTTTATGTAATACTCCTTAAAATTGGTTTGGGGCTGGGAGAGAGATGAAAGGAGGAAGACCAAGCAGAAGGGCGAGGGGAGGGGACAGCGTGGGAGAGGAGTGTCTGAGCTGGAATTCAACGTGAACTGGTAGAGCTGAGATCAAGATGTGCAGTTAGTTAAAGGCTTTGCCTGACCAGTTCTTGGACTAAGTTGGTAACCTGTATTTTGACATTTTAGCTGAGTTGTGGTTTTGCTCATTGGGTTGTGCCACTACTTCAGAAATTCGAGGATGTCCCTGGAGGCTGAGTGGGGAGTTAATGCGAGATGTGGCTGGTTCTTTGCGTACCAGGATCTTTGTAGAAGGCTGTGAAATTTTATTGTGGTGTTTGGTTTCCCCAACCCCAGCCTTTCTGGGAGAGGTTTGAGAAATCTTTGTGAAGCGACAGATGGTGTCAAAGCCAACAAATTGGAATAGTGTTCTTCATCTGTTAGCTCATCCAGGAGTGACATTCAGGTGCTTACTCAGTGCTGCATCATTTCCATATCAGTTGGTCATGTTCTCTGGGTTAGTAGTTCTGTTATGACATCACAAATGAAAGTCAGCAGTGAGGGAAGCAGAACATAAGCATAGGCATCGTCAGTAAAAGAGGATGATATAGAGGATTAGCACTGAGCCAAGGTAGTCTCTTGTGTGTTTCTAAAGTCATTCTTTAAAAAAAGATATTTTGTACCTTTTTACATACATATTAAAATTATGCTCCTGATACTTATTACAAGGTCTGTTGTCAAAAGGCTTAGCAATCACAAACAGGAAACAATCTGTTGTAACTTTTTTGAGTGTCACATGTATATTTTACATTGATAACTGCTTTTTTCACCCTGCAGACACGTGTCCTATCAGGGACATTTTGTCTGTTTTTTGAGGCATTCCATATTGTCATTGGCATTTGCCAAACTTGTCTCCAGTCTTATTCGAGATCACCATGTATCAGAAAATTGGTGTTGCTCCTATAGGCCAAATGAGAGTTGACACATCTGGGAAAATTCCAGCCAGGCAGTCCATTAAAGTCAGGAACAGGATTACTGTATACAGTGACAAATAAATGTATACACCAGCTATGCACTTCTTTGATGCTAAAGAAGGCAGTTTATCTTTTAGGATATTTCTGGAAGCCTAGTACAGACTTTTTGTGGGTTTTGGGTACTTCCAACATTTAATTATGGTTTGGGGATTCACTGTCTTAATTAAATTTAATCCTCTTGTTGATCCAATTCATTCATGAGGAGCTTTTTAAAACTGGATAGTCAGTCCCTCAGGAATAGACTTGAATTGCCAACTTTTTACAAAGGTCCCATTGGCAGTTGTTTGGGAGCTCCATGGGGCCTGCTGTTCTGGTTTCTCATGCACTTGGTGGTGTAACCAGGGATGTGGTGCCATGTCACAGCCATTGGCCTTGATCACCGTCTCCATGCTTATGAAGGGTGGGAAGGAGCAAGTGGTCAGCCCAGCAGAAATGTGCACCTTGGTGTGTAAATGTGGCGTTTTGCTCAGGAGAACCGTATTCAGCTGCAGAATTCTGCCTGCCTTCTCTTCTGGGGCAAACTGCAGAGAAATCCTGTCTTTGTTAACATCGGAATAGGATCTCTCATTTTATAAAATATGAGGCTTTCTTCATTCACCACCTTGCAGTTAATTCTACTGCTGAAAAGCTGGTCCAATTTATTTGTTTATCCACTCCACACAATAAGGTGTTGTGGATGGCGAGCCATAAGATCTCTTGAATTGATCTTGACTTTTATTACTAACGTAACTTCTGGTGAAAAAGTACTCTGTATCTGAAGTCACCAAAGCAGACTTTTAAAGATACTTTCTTTCAGCAATAATCTGAATTCATCTGGATCTCAGAATCTTGAGAATCATGGATCAGGCAAGTGACGACTTGCCGCAATTTAGATTGCTTACACTTATATGACATCGCTACTTTAGGAGCAATGCTTTGTTTGGTGCACAGAGAATTATTTTTGTCATGTTTGTGTTTGTGCATCATAAGCCCTATGTTAAGGGAATTGCAGTGGGCTGGACGGATTCAAACCAAGGAACTGAATTAAAAGTACTGGGCTTCCATCAGGCAGATTACTTCTAGATTTAAAGTACATTCCCATGATGTGAATGTCTGGATATCGTGAATACTCTTCGGCTTCTATAGAACCTCTTAGTAGTGCTATGTATAGTCTAAAGGGAAATAACCATTTATGTATTCTTCAACATACTTTATCTCTTTTATAACAAAGGTGGCGTTCATTGCTCGGTGTCCTAATATTTTTTTAACTTAACACAAGTTAGAGAATTTTCCATATAGGTACTTAAAAAAAGTGTTGCTTACTATTCCATTTGGGCTGTGTGCCATTTATTTCGTAGGCCAGAGACTTTTTTTATCATAAAATATTTTAATGGTGTTTTTATGGAGTTACTTTATGAAGATAAATGTGGATGAAAGACATTTCAGTCAAGCAAGGTGCTTGGTTTCTCAGTGCCTTTTAAGTACATATGGTTTAGAGTTTAGAGTTTGAGCCAGTTAACCAGTAGTAAGAAGAATTTCTCCTTGCCTGATTTCCCTCCCCCAATTTCTGTGTCAGGGCGTGGGGCTTAAGGGACCACTTTCAGAAATATCTATGTTTATTTTTAAAAATCACTTTTAACACATTGCTAAGTGTATATATTGATATTTAATAAAAGGAGTATTAAGATTGGGAATAGTCTTTCTAAATGTGGGTGGTAATGTCTGCCTTATGGCTCCCAAGGATTTCTAAGGTGTGTGTGCAAGATGCTCAAGACGGATAAAGTGCAGTTTTTATTCAGGAATATTTGCGAGATAGACTGATAGTTTGGGGTTTTGAGAGTGAGGGTACTATCCATGGTGCTGAAACTGACTGCATGCTGGGAAGGCTCTGAAATATTGGAGACCAAGGACACACCTATGTAGATACTTTTAAAACCACACCTCCCATCTGTAGCTGAGACTCTTTGATCTCTGTGGAAGTGTCTGATGCCCCAGGGAAAGCCGAGTGGGCAGGCAACATGGGGGCAAGCATTAGCTGCAGGGAGCTGTTCTGATATCTGGAACAAGGAAAGGATCTACAAATGTGAAGTATGGCCCTTTTGGCCCATAGAGACTATTTAAATCCTGTCTTGCCATATGTTTAGAAAATGTGGATGTATGCTAGTGTAAAAAGATTGTTCATAAGTTAAATCATGATGAGAATGCTAGAGTTAGAATTTACACCTTATGTTTGGCAGTCATTGCTTAAAAACTTTTAAAAAAATTTTATTTATTTATTTTAAGTATGTTTTATTGATTATGCTATTATAATTTTCCTAATATGTTCCCTTTATCCCCCCTCTGCCCTGCACCCCACGTTCCAGCATCCCCCCCAGTTCATGTCCACTTGTCGTACATGTAAGTTCTTTGACTTCTACATTTCCTATACTATTCTTAACCTCCCCCTGTCTATCTTCTACCTACAATTTATGCTACTTATTCTTTCCATCTTTCCCCCTCTCCTCACCCACTCTCCTGCTGATAACCCTCCTGGTGATCTCCATTTCTGTGATTCTGCTCCTGTTCTAGTTGTTGGCTTAGTTTGCTTTTGTTTTAGGTTCAGTTGTTAATAACTGTGCATTTGTTGTCATTTTATTGTTCGTATTTTTTAACTTCTTTATCTTAGATAAATCCCTTTAACATTCATATAATAAGGGCTTGGTGATGATGAACTCCTTGATCTTGACCTTATCTGGGAAGCACTTTATCTTCCCTTCCATTCCAAATGACAGCTTTGCTGGATAGAGCAATCTTGGCTGTAGGTCCTTGCCTTTCATGACTTGGAATACTTCTTTCCAGCCCTTTGTTGCCTGGAAGGTTTCTTTTGAGAAACCAGCCAATAGCCTTATGGGAACTCCTTTGTAGATAAGTGTCTTCTTTTCTCTTGCTGCTAAGATTCCTTCCTTACTTTTAACCTTCGGTGATGTAATTATGATGGGTCTTGGTGTGTTCCTCCTTGGGTCCAACTTCTTTGGGACTCTCTGAGCTTCCTGGACTTCCTGGAAGTCTATTACCTTTGCCAGATCGGGTAAGTTCTCTTTCGTTATTTGTTCGAATAAGTTTTCCATGTCTTGCTGCTCTTTGTTCTCCTTCTGGCATCCCTGTAATTTGGATATTGCAACGTTTCAGGTTTTCCCTGAGGTTTGTAAGACTCTGTTCACTTTTTTGAATTCTTGTTTCTTCATTCTGTTCCAATTAGATGTTTATTTTTTCCTTTTGTTCCAAATTGTTCCTTTGAGTCCTGGTTTCCTTCCTATCACTATTGGCTCCCTGAATATTTAGCCTTATTTCATTTGTTTTTTTCCCTTTTTGGACCAAGCTCAATCAGTTCTGTGAGCATTTTGATTACCAGGGCTTTAAATTCTCCATCAGTTAGGTTGGCTATCTCCTCATTGCTTAGTTCTGTGTCTGAGGTTTTCCTGTTCTTTCATTTGGGCCATATTTCTTTGTCTTGCCACACCTGGTAAGTTGTAAGAGGGCAAGGCCTTAGATATTCACCTGGGCAGGGCAACCCTCTTTGCCCTGCTGCAGCGCTGCCTGTGGGGGCGGGGCCGGAGAGGGAGCAGTGCAGCTTGCCTGCAAGTCTCTAATGCACTTTCCAAGGGACTCTCATGTGAGACTGGGAGTTTCTCCCACCGTGGCAATAGCCATGGTTCGGTCAACTCCGAGTCTCAGTTTCCCCTTAAGTCAGCCCCAGCCGCACAGCCCAGGGCCTCTCTGCAGCCAAACCTGCCCGTCAGATCCACTGCCTCGCAATGGTTTTTCTCAGCTGCTGTGCTGTCCCCCACCTTACTGGTCTGGCTGTTCTGGTTGATTGTTTAGTTCCTTGGTTGTCAGAGTTCTATGCAGTTTGATTTTCTGGCACTTTTGATTGTTTATTGATGTTAGATTGGTTGTTACCCTCCTTTTGGTTGTGCGAGGAAGCAAAGGGTTTTTTACCTATGCCTCCATTGTGGCTGGGACCTTGTAATTATTTATTTATTTTTAGAGAGGGGGAAAGGAGGGAGAAAGAGAGGCAGAGAAAAACTTCCCTGTCTGAGATAAACTGCAATCTGTGCTTCTTGCATTCCCCACACTGGGCATCACCCAGTCATGGACCCTGACTGGGACTCGAACCTGCAACCTTTGCATTTGTGGGATGATGCCCAACAGAAGGAGCCCACACCAGTCAGGGCCATTGCTTAAAAGTTTTGTATCTACACTTCTGACTATCTGTAAATGTTTTTCAAGCCATATTTCAGCAAGCATTCAGAAATACAAAACCAGTTTATCAGTTTTGTAGTCCTTTCTGGACTCTGTACATGCCAGTCATCCCAGGGACTTCCTTCCCAACTCCCTGTGTCCCCCAAAATACCAGTCCTGTTTTCTGCATTGGTTTATACTTCAGTTATACAATAATTGTCCAGAGACACTTTGAGAATGACAATTTATATATGTCTGTGGTAAAAATATCTAATGTACACTCTTTGTGTTTATTTAGTAAATGCTCAAAGGTATTTTCTCTAGGATTGACTGAGTTTGAATGAGTAGGAAACCTACTTCAAAATAAATGTCATTGCAGATGGAGCAGATTATTGTGTTGTACTCAAGTACACTTAGCATTTTGGCATCAGCCCAAGTTTATATTTAGTAAATATACTAGTAAGTACCTTTTGGGTTAGAGTGTGTTTATTATGGCACAGCTGGAATTTATCAGTGCCTTGAAATGGTAAAAAGTACTGCATGTTTTTGTTTGTTTAACCTAAGCCTTGAAGGTAAAAGCCATGGGAATTCTTTGTTTTCTTTAAAGCTGGAGATACAGATGACCCACCAAGAATTACTCAAAATCCTGTTATCAACGGGAATGTAGCCATGAGTGATGGGCACAACAACACGGAAGAAGATATGGAGGATGGTAAGTACCTGTGGGTTGCTTACTTTGATTGGGCAGACAACTCTGTCAGAAACACAAATAGGTGTGAAGTACATTTCTTCCTCACATACTTCTGAGTTTCTTAAAAGCAGCTAGTTTTTTAGGAGGTTGTACCTGAAGAAAATTAGGCTGTTTTGTTGTTGAATTTCAAGGTTACCCACAAGTTTCAAGGTAAGTTGGTCGCCCCCAGCCTAGGTGAGGAGATTTATATATAGGAGTTTATATTAGATGGGTGTTTATTCAGGTGTGCAATTTTCCAGCCTCTGTTAGTATCCAGAATGAATACGCGTTACTCTCCTTTTCCGTCTTGTTTGCAGCAAGATACTTGTAGACATTGGAACTTGGCTTTCCATTGCATTCTTATTGTAGTGTGTATATCAGTTGTCTGTACCCCACTCCCATTAGATATGAAATCAGACCGAGCTTTGGGCTTCATTCTCCCATACTAACTTTTGGTCTAAACTTTCTATGCAAAAAACATGTGCATATGTACATGCATGGCCATTTTGTGCCTAGGGGATCACTTCTTTTGAGGCAGTTTCTTCCTTGTAATTTATTAGATTATGTGACCTGTACATTTGCAAGGGCAAAATCATGAGCAGGTAGCAGCCAGTAATCACTTTATGCAGCCCCTGGAATCTTGCAGTGTAATATGAAACCATGTTCTGTCAAAAAGCATGTCCATCAATCCTCATGAGGGTTGTGTCCTTCCCAGGGGTGTAACGGGGCAGTTGAAAGAAACCTCATCAGCCACGGGCTGCACCACCAGAAGGACTGCTGTCCAGACCTCCTGCCAAAAGTTCAGCCTCCATGAGAAACTGCAGCCGTAGTTGAGAGTTCTCTCACAGTGCGGTTTACCCCCTGGCAGCTGGCTGAGGCAATATCTGAGGAAGGTAAAGAGGCGTGGTTTAAACCCCGCTGCTTTGTTACCTGTGGAGTGTGCTTTCCACTCTAGACCAAGGGCAACGGTGTGGGTGTGGTCCCTTTGGTTGCTGGGCTTTTAGTTTTATTTTAGACACCGGAGATGGCAAAAGTGATTCAGATAATGCAGCGGCAAAGCACAGTCAGGTCTCGTGTGCCAGGTTTGAGTTACGGACCAGTTTTAGCCACTTGTGGAGCAGTAGGTGGTTCAACCCAGTCACAACCCTCACAGTGTAGTTTCTACAGAGCAATTGCATACTGATAGTTCCCTTTGTGTTTTTTGGGTGGAGTGCTTGGGAGAAGGCACAGGTTCATATAAAAGGGCAGGGTGTCTCAGCCTCGGCTCCGTTGCCTTTTTGGGTGGGCCATTCTTTGTCGTAGGGGGCTGTCGTGTGCATTTTAGGACACCGGTGTCATTCCACCCCTATGTACCACCCCACCCCCACTCCCTCCTGCCCCCGCCCCAGTCGTGACAACCAAATATCTAGACACTGCCTGATGAATGTTGGGAGCCGTTGTTCCCTCATTTGTGGACCAGTGTTATGAGATCATAATGTATGTAAAATCTCTTTCATCTCGAGGCAATTCTGCTAAGTTATTAGTGGTAAATAATGGTGCTGAACCACAGAAACTGAAAGTGGGGATGCTCCTGTTGGGAATTACCAAATGGAAAAAGCATATTATAGGAGAAAGTAGAGTGGTCTTCAATAGCACTTTCTTCCTGGTTTGGATTTTAGGTGCCTTTTGAAAGTCCCAGGAGTAAGAGAGTGACAAAGTTCATTTCTATTTGCTAGCGAAGGGGGCGGGAGGGAGGCGGTTCTGGTTCTAGGGGTAGAAGCCTTACTTAAGGGCAGCGTTTTTGCAGCCATGATGTGTACTTCAAAAACACTCTTCTGCAGGACCTAAGTGTGCTGTGAATCTAGGAAGTCTGAGGAGTGCTAGGTGAATCAAGTTTCTGTACTATGGTGCTTTTCCAAGTCACCAGTTTCCGAACATCTTCCTCCAAAAGACTCTTTGTTAATGATTCCCCAAGACTCTGGACTTTAGAACTCCTTTTCCCCTAATCTCCTTTTAGCATCTTGTTCTGGAAAGCACTGAGATTGAGATTGTTGGTACCCATGAAAGTAATTTCTGGGAATTAACTGTGACTTGTAAAGACTTGTATTTGGATGAATAATTGAGGTTTATTAAAATTAACTGCAAGGGTGCCATTTGGGAAAACTTCAGGCTAACCTCTCTGATTCCGAAAACCAAAGTATGAATCTTCCTCCACTTTTTCATCCAACCAATCCCCAAGCTGGTACATTGGCCTTTGCCCTATGAAGATAAGATTGTTGGAAGAATGGACATCAGATCTGTGGACTACAGGAGCCACTGCTGCCCTTTGGGGACCGGATGGGAAGGAAGTGGGTTATCAGGTTTTCTGATTGAGAATGTATGGTGATAGCAGTTAACATGAGCTCCATCATCATCCTGTTATTTACAATAAAATGATGCATGGAGTGATGAAATAGGTGTTCTGTGGCATCGTGATAGTTTAGGGTTTCTATTTGGTTGAAATATTAATACTGGGGGATATGGGGTATCCTTCCTAATACCAAGTATACTGCTTTTGAAAACATAGTTAATTTTGAAGTAATTATAGACAAAGGAATTTGAAAAAATAGTACCTAGGATCCTGAGTACCTTTCACTGGTTTTCTTGGGGAAAGACTTACATTAGCCTCTTGTATTTGCTCATAGGGGTATATCAGACCAGCTCTATCTGCCAAAGATGGCTTTCAAGTCAGCTTCTCTTTTTTGTAGACTCTTCAGCTTTGACCTTTTTGTATTTGATATAATTTTCAATCGTTCAATCAGTATAAAGAGTTTCCAGCGATAGGGTGAGATTTCTATTCATATGAAATCTCATGTTAAATTCCCTGACTAGTGTGTTTTGGGATGGTAAATCTGTTGTAAGGATGTGCTTTCAGTGTAAGGCAGAATCTCACATCTAGTGTTTAATTCAGCAAGTATGAACTGAGTACTGTGAGCCCAGGTGGCACCAGGCTTGGGGGACTGAGCCTCTGCATCTTGTGGACTTAGTGCCATGCTGAGTTCACCATTGTTTGGTCTTGTTTAATATATAAAGATTAATTCACAAATTTGACTCAAGTGTGGGGTGGAATAGGAGCAATGCATTTTTATCCGTATAAAATCTAATTCTTTGAAGAGCTAAATTGTATATGAAAATAAAATAGGAGAATTAGAACATAGACGGGATTCTGCTGTGCTGAATTCTTTAGATCCCAGTAAGTGTCCTGAGGTTATTTTTTAAGTTTTCATTTGATTATGGTTCATTTCTTCCATGAGTGTCAAACAGGCCGATTTTGGGGGGGTGGGGGTCTGAGTTCAGCTGAGTGTTAGAATGACACTCCACAAATCAGAGGCAGTGTCACTCTGCTTAGTTTTCACGAATTTTGGGTATCGGTACCTCTTTGTTCACTTTATGAAACACATTGGATAAAATGAACCATTTAACTTCAGCAAGCCTCTGTTCCCTCATCTATAAATTGGGAATTAAGTAATAGCTTCCCTTGCCTACCTTGCAGGATTTAAATGCCACTCAGATGTGATCTGTGTATCTATGAGAAAGTGGCCTATTTTTCTCCTAAGCTATTCTAGACATCATTCTCTTGAGCAAGTTTCCTGCCTTCCCAGTGGACTTTTATTTTCCCTCAAAGGGATTAGGGTTGCTTGCCACTGGGAGAGGCTCAAATACAGAATGCACCTCTTAGTTGTGACTCACCCCCTGCTCAGTTACTCTCCTCTCAGAGGGCTTCTTTGTAAACTGCCAAGCAGTGTTACATGTAGGGGAAAAAATTAGGGATGAAGAAATAGTTTCAAAGAAGGTAAAAACACTGTCACGCATTCTTTGGGATTTTCTTTCTTTGGGGAAGAATATTGCCCTCTCATGAGGACTGATGGACATGTTTTCCTAAGAACAAATTCAGTTAGTCACAAATAAGCAGTTTGTGTATGCTGAGATGTGTGCAACCTGAGCACTCAGGTGTCTCTGCATTTTGGAAACTGAAGGATGAAGGAAGGGAGTGTGCTCTTAACATGTTCTTCTTTCCCTAAGGCTCCAGTCTCATTGGTACCACAGGAGCCTGTGGGAATGGATGTGAAAATAGCACCTGATTCTTAAAAAGCCTTCCAGGCTCCTGCTACTCTCTAGACCAATTTGTATCTCCTCAGGGGTGGCCCTTGGTTCCCTGCCTGTCTGTGAACTGTTCCCATTCTGCAAAGAGATAGATACGAAAAGCAAGAGAAAGCATTTAGAAATGTGTATCTTGCTGTGGCAGTTTTATGATGTTTTATTAGGAAGTGCTAGCAGTGACAGATTGGCACGGTGTCCTTGGGAGGACCACTTCTTCACATGACGAGTCTGAAAAGCATCACTGTGGACACTGCTGGGTTTGTCAAACCTAATTGGGGACTGTGTCACTTAAATGAATAGCCACCATGAATAAAAGGTGGAAATCTGAAGTGTGTGACGGTAGTTAAAAGTCTACTAAGAGGCACTGTATTTAACACTTCGCTTTTTAACGGAGAAAACCATAATTCCTTAATTGGCCTTCAGTCTGATTGAATAATAAACAATACCAGTTTCTGCTTGTATTTTAATAGTTATTCTCTGTAGGGAATCCAGGACGATCTTTCACAGTAATTTTGAAGTATGATGTTAACTTTTATTTCTAGACTAGCTTTATATCAATCTTTTTGTCTGTAAACATTGTTGGGCTTCCTTAGGAATGGTCGTTTCCCACTGCCCCCAAAAGGCCTCCTTAGTGTTTGCAAGTTCAGCACCTCATTCATTTTTTTCTCTCTAGCTCAGCCCATGTCTGAAACTTTTCTTTTCATCCACAAGTCCTGTTCTTGGGCAAATGTTACATGTTTCATCCCTTCTTTCCACAGCCCCTGCATGCACTGAGGATTATGTGGGAATTAAGATAGAGTAGAACAGATGTTCTCATCTCATGGAACTCTTAAATCTAGGAGGGAAGGCAGGTGTGAGTTGTTAGCCTTCTGAGTTTGGGGTTTCATTCACACAGACACTGTATGTCATTGTGCTGCTTTAGGTTATTGAGTAACTTGGAACTCATACTGTCGTTTTCCCAGAGAGCTGGGTTTTAGCAGCTAGTTGGGGTTGTGTAGAATAGTTCATCCCCGCCTGTTGGTGCTTTCAGGGCTCTTTCCTAGCGCACAGGCGCTGATTGTCAACCTGTTTTCTTGCAGACACGAGTTGGCGCTCCGAGGCAACCTTTCAGTTCACTGTCGAGCGCTTCAGCAGACTGAGTGAGTCGGTCCTTAGCCCTCCGTGTTTTGTGCGAAATCTACCATGGAAGATTATGGTGATGCCACGCTTTTATCCAGACAGACCACACCAAAAAAGCGTAGGATTCTTTCTCCAGTGCAATGCTGAATCTGATTCCACGTAAGACAGTTTAAATGATGCAATTACAAATCCACAGATAGGATAATACATTGGAAGCCAAATTTGATCAGGCTTTTTGTATTTGGAAATTTTTTTTGGAATTTCCTTGCTGCTTAAACATAGCCCGTTGATTTTAAATAAAACTCCATACATTTCCCTCTTTAAAATTACCAGTACGTACTTTGTCCAAACTAGAAAAGATACATATTTTTTCTTGCAAATAAAATACAAAAGTTCATATGAACATGGAATCACAGACCAGTAGACTAGCTGACTATTGGTTCACCAGGTTTAATTATTATTAACCAGTAACTTTGCCAGGAGAAAGTTGTAGATAAGCAAAATTCTTTAGGCTAACATTCTTCTCATTGTGTATCAATCAGTTCTTACAGATTATTCAGACACTTCAAAATAAAACATTCCAGGGATTATATTATTATCCCATCCGACTCACATAAGAAAAAAATTTTAGTCATGTTATTTATAGAATGAGGTGTATTATAAAATGGCCTTACAAATTAACAAGTTTCTTCATGGGCCCTCTTCTCAGATGAAGCCAAAGGTGCTTGGCTCTTCTTCCCTTTAAGTAAAAATTGTCCACGTGTCAACATTTAGCAGAACTTGAAGCTGACAATTTTTGGAGGGATTCCAGACCACTTTTGCCATCAAGCCCCTTCCCTAAACCACATCTGCCCTGACTCGCTGTCACCTGCAGACTGCGGCCCTTTGGTGCCCTCAGGGAAGGTTGTACCCCAGAGGACACAAACTTCTGGCTCTAGCTCTTCTGTCAAAGCTGCAGGAAGTACAACTTATGTTTCTTTTTCCTGGAGGTTTTAAGAAGTGCCAAGCCCATTTTATAGTGAACTGTATGTAGGTTAAGACTTTTATTCCTATGGTCAAATTATGGTCTGATCTTATGAGTATTGGGCGAGATTTTAGTCAACAGCCGCAGTCTGAACAGCAGTTTGGAAACAGTGAGTGGTTCACAGCCAGCGTAAGGACCCTGAGCAAGTGGAAGTGCCGACCTGCTGGCACGGCTGTTCTCGTGTTTCAGTGAGTTTGCAGCATTGTGAACCTTGCAGTGGACCTTTAAAGCAGCATAGCTTTTGGTTTTTAAACATTGATCCAGAGGCCCTTTGTGATCTGCCCCAAACGTGACGGACTGCATCTATGCTCCTGTCACTTAAGGCTGTGATTCAGCACCATGCTCAGAGTTTGTCAGGTGCCCCCTGGCACAGCCCTGCCCAGAGGCCTGTGTCAGAGGCGCTCTTGAGAACGTGACAGTACCGGTAAGCTACCAGGGACAGGAGTGACGCTGACAAGTGAAACCTATACTAGTAGAACCTAGAGCGTCAAGTCTATTTCAAAACAACAACAAAAAAAGCATTATCATTCTCGTTTTCCTGTTCGTTTAAAATGCTATCCATGGAATTATAATCTGACCCCAAAACTATAGTCTCTTATAAAATCTCAACATATCTTCTAAAGAGAGGAATAAAAAAGTTGACTTTAACTTTTGAAAAATTAAAGAATAAATAAAGCCACGAGTTAAAACAGTAGGTAAGGGCAACCTCAACCCTTCTTAGCCTTTTCTCCTCTAAAGGTAAATATACTTCCCAGCCACCCATCCTTCCTACACAAAAATAAGATAAATATGGGAATTTTTGTGTGCTGTTTTTAAAAATATATATTAGCAACAATGAAATACGTCACCTAAGGCTTAGATTATTTTCTTTAAACAGGTCATGGTCTTGTCATGCACAAGCAGTGCTGAAGATTACAAATTACAGAGATGAGGAGAAGTCATTCAGTCGTCGTATTAGTCATTTATTCTTCCACAAAGAAAATGATTGGGGATTTTCCAATTTTATGGCCTGGAGTGTAAGTAACAGTGAACTTAGACTGAATAATAATCTGAACATTATTGTATTCCCCTAAATCTTTTATTATTCATAGCCTTCTATTTACTTATTTATTTATTCATTTATTATTGATTTTGGAGAGAAAGAAAGAGAACGGGAGAGTCATCAATGTGTTGTTATTCTTATTTATACATTCATTGGTTGATTTTTGTATGTGTTCTCACTAGATATTGACCTTGCAACCTTGATACATTGGAATGACACTCTAAGCACTTGAGCCACCCTGCTAGGGCACCTTCATTCATTTTAGAATCAGTGTTTGTTTTATAAGTTGGGCAGCTATCTGTGTGTTTTTCCCCTACTTAAGCTTTTATTAGCCAGCGGGACTAAAGTGTCAACATTTTGTCAAACATTGTAAGCTGGTCAATGGAATTCCTGATAGGTACACTTCCTTTAAAAGCAATAATATCAGTTGGGATTCTTCCATTAGTCAGACATAGTGCAGGGTGGTTTCATGAAGCTTCATGAATTCTCAAGTCAGTTCCTTTTGGCTGTTTTTGCAGAGGTGGAAATGCGCTTAGGAATGTGCTGCTCAGTCTCCTACCATGGGTTCTGTGGAACCTCCCCCACCCTGCTGTGATGAGCATGCCCTCATCCCTCACTTTCCAGGCTGTGGCCTTACACCCGCAAAGTCTCTGGGATGCCTGCTCTTGTTCAGAGAACACTGTTCACAACAAACCAAAATGCTGCAAAACTGGAAGCATAATTTGGGTGTTTGAAACAGTAGTATTTTATTTTATTAATGTACATGACATTAGGGTAATTGTCAGTTTGGAATGATGTGAGCATTCGTGTGATCTTACACAAGTTGGATGTGCTTTTTTTTTTCCTTTTTAGGAAGTGACAGATCCTGAGAAAGGATTTATAGATGATGACAAAGTGACTTTTGAAGTCTTTGTACAGGCGGATGCTCCCCATGGAGTTGCGTAAGTTTTTCCTTATTTGTGTGCTGTGACGAGATGTGTTTTGTGCTGTAGTGAAAGCACCACTTGCGCAGGATCAGAAATGCATGATTCCACAGAGAAGCACCCTCTCTGTGCTTGCCCTTTGGCACACATGGAACATATATACATGCATGCCAGCTTCACACTCACGGCTTCGTTTAGCAGATTTATTGAACAAGATTCTGCATGCCAGACCCTGCTGCGCACTACTAATATAATCACGTGCTCAACAAGACGAGAGAGCCTTGGGTTTCTGTTCACAAGGAAGGTGCAGGCTGGTCAGGCAAAGGATCAAGACCAGTACATAAATAAGTGCAGCAGGAGGTGCTCTGTTTTTATTTTGAAGAGGTTGGGGATGTCTGTGTGAGCTGGTGGCCCCACTGAGCAGATAAGGTAGTGAGTGGGGCACCATAGAGCTTAGCAGAGGGCCTGCAAGGAGATGCTTCTACTTCTGTCACTCAGTCCAGGAAGGTCTGTGTGCAAGAAGAAGTTTCGGCCTTACAGAGTGTATTGGGTTGTTGGTTGATAAGGCAGGGCAGTGGAATTCAGGGTAGGGAGAAGGACATGCATAAATACACCAGCAAGAAAGTTTGGGATTGGGCAGAACATGAAGGAAGTTGAAGAGTGGATGTGAAGGCTGAGATGGTAAGTTGGGAGCTGGTTGTAGAAGAGTACCCGAGCTTGAAGGCCCAGAGTGAAACCGTAACATTCTGTCTAGGAAGAAGTTAAGTGACAGGCCCCAATCTCTTACTTGCCACATTTTGTTTCCATGTGGCTTTACTCTTGGGTGAGAGTGCATTGGTTGACCCTGATGGAAGGGGGCAGGGAGCAGTGGGGTGGCCATGAAGGAACTATTACTTAGTCCAGATCCTGGCTAATGTGGCCTGGGCGAGACACTGGGAATTTTTAAAAAAATGCTAAAAACATTTATTAGCTTTATGTTAATTGAATTGGTACCAGAGGAATCTGGCTTTTCTTGAGTAGCCTTTTCCAAACATGCACTTACGCTATATTGAAAGACCTGAAATAGGGGGCTGAAACAAGTGAGTTCCAATTAAAATTGTTGTGGGATTTTTCCCTTCATTTAAAAACTTTTCACTGTATCTCTTGACATATAAAAGTAGATTGGGTTTTCAGCATTATGAATCAAAGGAGATTTATTGGTTCAGCCACATTTTTCAGAACTTACTCAACTGCCCTGGCTGGTGAAACTCAGTGGATTGAGTGTGGGGTGTAAACCAAAAGGTTACTGGTTCGATTCCCAGTCAGGACACATGCCTGGGTTGTGGGCTAGGTCCCCAGTGGGGGCCACGTGAGAGGCAACCACACACTGATGTTCTCTTCCTCTCACCCTCCCTCCCTTCCCTTCTCTTTCAAAATAAATAAATAAAATTGTTAAAAAATACTTATTCAACCGTTATCTCCTAAATCTTTATGATTATACTTTTTCAAATAATCATCTGTAACTCAGGATTTTTGCGTTTTCTTGACAATTTAAAAATTATTAAAAAATTATTTTTAGTGTGTTTTTTTCATTACAATTTATGAAAAAAATTATTTTAACACACACATTAATTTTAACTGGGACCTTTTGACACACGTGAGTGTGTTTGCAAGACCATGGACTAACCTCTGGAATCAGAGTCCTGTTGACCTTGACCTCACAAAAGGATTAGTCACACTTAGTGGTGATCACTTTTGTTTATGCCTTTGCATTGTAGAAGACTAATAAGAAAAGGTTGTAGATGTTTCAAAGTCTGCATTAAAACTTGCCAGTATACATGCTTGTCTTTCCCTGGGTGTATGACAAGAGAAAAGAGGGGTTCTACCTATTTCCATTTCTTGGTGAGTACATGTGACCTAATATGAATGTAACAGAAATACACTGGGGGTCAGTTTGCTAGAAGTTTATAGAATGTAATTTGTATCTGTGAGTGCTGATCTTGGTAAGTGGAGGCCCTGGTGCTCTCAGCAGACAGTGTTTTGAGCTGCTTCTTGAATGCTATGGTTGAATTAGCACTGGTCCATGCACTTGGGTGGACAGAATCAATGACCATTAAAGGGAGCCCTGTGATAAGAGCGCTTGGCCTTGGTGTCCTTGGTACCTTGGGCCTGGTGATGAGTTATTAACTTGGAGGGGTGCTCAGCCTTCATTCCTGTGTCAGGATGGTGGTAAATGGAAGTGAAATGTCAGCCACCAAGCTGGCATCTGGTTGAATTGCTGCACACACGTTGCAGAAGCAAGGAGGTGTCCTGTGCGGTTTTGCCTCAACCTCAAACTGATCTTGTAGGTGGGATTCAAAGAAGCACACAGGCTATGTCGGTTTGAAGAATCAAGGAGCGACTTGTTACATGAACAGCCTGCTGCAGACTTTATTTTTCACAAATCAACTACGAAAGGTAAATGGATGGTATTTCTCTCCTCAACCTTCCACCCACCCTTTTCTCTCAAGTATTAAGGGACAAGCAAAGTCCTCTTGCCAAGCTTTGCCTTGTCTTCTCTTACTACAGTGCTGTCTCCAGAGAGGCCCCTATTTTATGCTTGCACATATCTTTAGTCCTCAGTGTTTGGTCACGTAAAGCTAACACCAGTGTGGTCAAAAGTTCACTACAGCCAGTGATCCTAACTTTGAGCTAGAAGTAATATGGGTATTTTTTCAATATGAAAGCCATTAACAACCATTTGAAAAGGTTTTATGAAAAATCGATCAGTTGGAATACTGCCTGCAAAATCTAGCTTTCACTTATCATAGACAAAATTTATAACTGTAAGACTGTTAGAACCAGAACAGACTTCCCTAGAATGTAATGCAGGGGAGACAGCGATCTGTACTTGAGGAAAGTCATGTGAGCAGCATGGAGCAGGGCAGGCCACACGGACTCCTGGCTGTGGGGCAGCACAGGCTGGCCTGCTGCTTTCCTTTTGTGTTTGCACTGTTCTCCTGGTGAGTTGCTGTGGTAGCACATATCCCAGAGATAGCTGAATGTGGGTCATGTCAGTAGCGTTTGTTTCATTAAATCTGCTGTTTATAAGTAATGTTTTGAAGTGTTGCTCTGAGAAGTCTGAAATGCAAGTGGTCGTCTTTGGATGGTGAGCTATAGGTAATAGAAAAAAATACATTTTTTGCCACCTTGTATGTTCTAGATTGATTCTAAAGACTTTTATGATTTCAAATTTAGAAAACAAAACTTTCTGAGCTATGTCGGGGATAATTAAAAGCCTTGCTTAAACTACCATAGCCATTGTGAAGTGATACTTTCACGTCAAGTTTCATTTTTATTTCTTAATCCTTTTAGGCCGTTTACATGATGCCAACAGAGGGTGATGACTCATCCAAAAGTGTCCCTTTAGCATTGCAAAGAGTGTTCTATGAACTACAGCACAGCGATAAGCCCGTAGGGACAAAAAAGCTAACGAAATCATTCGGGTATGTATTGGAAATCTGCCTTCCCCTCTGCTGCTCCTTTATGGATGAATGAGGTGACAGAAGAATTGTAATCACTGTGGAGGCATTTAATTATGTCACAGTGAATTTATCATTGTATTTTATTTGACCACTTTGGATATAGCGCTTGCTTTGAGAATCTTCTTTGGGAAATAAATACTACTTATAGCTTTACCTGGTAAGCTTTATCTTTCAAGCTAAACAACAGATAAAGTTTTTAACAAATATATGCGGGTACACCGAAAACAAACTGTGGAATTACCTTCCAGAGATGGTCCCCTTGTAGTACAGGCTTCCCCCAGTAGGCGAGTATTCTAGGTACCCATCTGTATCCATGTAGCAGCTGGAATTGTGAGAGGTTTCACCTTCAGGGAATTTTTGTTGAAGACTATGTCAGCACGTTTGCCCATTTCATGATGGGGGATTTATGAGTGCACCTGCCGATACCCTGCTGACTACTCAAAATTTTTTGACCAAAAACAGCATGATCCCATGCTACAACCTCCCTATTCACCTGATCTTGCCCCAAGCAAATTTTTCTTTCAATTCCATGGATGAAAACACCCCACAAAGTGAAACGTTTTAAGAGATGAGAAAAAAAGTGGCAGAAACACTAAAAGGCATTAAAACTGACATGCCCAGAAGCTGTTTTGAGCAGTGGAAACGTCTGGATAGGTGTATTGCATCAAATGGAGAGCACTTTGAAGGTGACTGAAGTTTAAACATGTCAGAATAAATACACAATTTTTAAAAAAATTCTGGGTTTTTCCATCACCAGTCATATATTGACTTGCAGAAACACCCTCTTCTTGCAGTAAGTTGTTTAGAACAAGATAACGTTGTTAGCATTTGGGTATCCTGATAAAGCTCAGCTTATTTTTGAATTATAACCTCCCAGATAATCTTGTAGGAAAAGCAACTTAAGAATAATGGCTGATTCTCGAGTGCAGTTTTGGGATCTAAGCTAGTAATTAGAGTACACTTACTGGAAATTTGGATGTTTTGATATATATAAATGTTCGTTTTCTCTTTCCAAGGTGGGAAACTTTAGATAGCTTCATGCAACATGATGTTCAAGAGCTATGCCGAGTGGTAAGTTTTCAGCTATAATTATATACTACTGACATTTAATATTTTGAAGCACTGTCAGAAGTTGTTATCAAGTAAAACCTCAGGCATACTTCACGGCACCATAATTTAGATAAGCCCACGTTTGTTCGGGCCCAGAACCAGGCTGGAAGGAAAAAAGCATTCATATAGTGTAAAAGCCAGAAAGAATGAAAAAAATTATTTGAGAGGGAAGTTTGAGGGGAAACTTGAATTTAAATATTGAGGTAGGATAATGTGTTAATCGGAATATCTACTTGAGTCGTTATTGGCTGGAGTTGCTGTTCCGACTCCCCTGCTTCAGTTTGCAAGAGTGACTTCTGTTATGACCCTGCAGCATCCAGACCCCTTGTTTGCACACAAGTTCTGGTTGAGGCAGACCTCTGTGTGAGTGATTCTCCCCAAAACCAGCTTTAGTCACTAGCAAGTTCCCATTCTTTCAGTTGTGATGGAAGATGCACACACAACGCGCACACACACACACAACATGAAATGGCTATTCAAGGTGATTGGCTGGGCAAGGTGTGTTTTCTTTTTTGCAGCACTAGCTGGATTGAATCCAGTTCATTAAATATCCATGGACAAACCAGTCAATCCTGTTGACAGGCTCAACCTCATTAATCTCTTGGTGTGGACCAATACGAGTTAAGTTTAGTGCTCAATTTACATGCTTTTCCACAGAGGTAAAATGAATATAAAAAATGCTTCTAAAGGCACTACAGATTACTAATTCATTCCGGAGGCTGTTTAGAGGGTTAATCTCAACTGTTGCATGTAGATATTTTTGTAACCATCCAACCAAGAAAGAAGATTTTGTATGTTTTTGATAATTGCATGCCAAAGGTCATACTATTTATAGCCTTAGAATGTCTTGGACCATTGCAATTTCCTAGTCACGTTGCAAATTACTGTATATTCATTAAGCATAACATTCTCTTAAAGCCCAAACTTTCTCTTCCAGTTGCTTGATAATGTGGAAAATAAGATGAAAGGCACATGTGTAGAAGGCACCATACCTAAATTATTCAGAGGCAAAATGGTGGTACGTGATTATCACTTTAAAAGAACAACTTTAAAAGATTCTGAAATGTGTACATTTTGCTGATTAATAATACTTGCGCCATCTTTCCCTCGTTTGCAGTCCTATATCCAGTGTAAAGAGGTGGACTATCGATCTGATAGAAGAGAAGATTATTATGATATCCAGCTGAGCATAAAAGGAAAGAAAAACAGTGAGTTCTGTGCACACCGTGGCCTGCTGACCTTCTGATCATTTCTGTTGTGGTTTAATGCTTTACTCGCGCAAGTGCTTTTGATTAAACTTGAGCATAGAGAGAGAACTGCCAAATGATGAGTGTACAGCTCACAGAGTGGAGAGCCAGGTCAAGAAGCAGAACTTTGCTGGCACACCCAGCCCTGCCTCGGTCCTTCCCAGTCGCTACGACCTCCTCAGAGGAGACCACTGTTTGGGTTTCTGACGTCCTGTTGTAGGTTATATTTACATGTGAAAATATTTACATAGGATAGAGTGTCTTTCTCATTTACTTTGCTCAGCATTGTGCCTGTGGAATTCCACCTATGTTTTGAGTAACAATAATTTGGTCATTTTTATTGATTATAGTGTTTCACTTTGGGGGTTTACTGCAAGAGTTTTGGGACCCACTTTTCTTGAGAGATACGTGGACTGTTTTTAGTGTGAGGCTGTAGGCATGAGCCCCTTGTCTACCTTGGTTTTTTCTCTTTCTGGTGCACATATATTTGCATTTACGGTGAGTGGGATTGCTGGCTTACAGGGGACACACATGTTTAGCCTAAGAGATACAGGCAGCAAGTTTCCTGCAGTGGCTTATCAGCTTCACACAGCCCTCCCGCCCAGCAGTGTGTGCGAGCTGTCAGTTATCAGACTGGACGTTTTCAGACATACTCCCGTGAGTGTGGTGCTATCTTGGTTTTAACTTACACGTCCAGGATCATGAGGTGGTCAGCTTTTCATGTGCTTATTGGCAGTTTGGGTACTGTCTGACCATAATGGAATACAGCTAATAATAACTCAATGTCCTTGTCTACAAATTCTGTCACCTCGGTGACTTCTGGGTGTGCTTCTGTTGAGTCACCTTTGTCTTTACCATGGGCTGTATTTTCCAGCCTCATTATGTGTCTGGAAATGTGTTATTGGATGCCAGCCATTGTGATTGTGTTCTGTTGGGTGTCGAATATTCTTAACCTTTGTTCTGGGGCAAAGCTAAGTTACTTGGCAGTGATTTGTATTTTTCAAGGCTTGCTTTGTAAGTTTTGTGTGGGAGTTTATAACACTTTGCGGGAGCACAACAGTTTTTAGTTGAGAGCTAATTTGTCCCCATAACTGAGGCAACAGCTTTCTGAGTTTTGAGCCTGAAGTGCCTGACTTAGTAGGCTTTTCCACCTTGGCGGGAGGGAACACCCCCTAGTCTCAGGCTGGTGGAGTGCCGGGGGCTGTTCCCCCAATCCTTGGGGTGCTTTTTTCCTCCAGCCCCAGATGATTTCCTCACTGTACTGAATATTGTGATTAGCGCTCATGGAAGGCTCCGGGAGAACCCTCTGCAAGGTGTTGGAACTCTCTCCCTGTGCAGCTTTCTGTTGTTGGGCACGCTGTCCTACAGATTGGAGCTGCCTTTGGGCCCTCATTCTCTCTGGGACACTCTGTTTGGGTTTCTCTTTGCTGTGCTGTGGCCTGGAAAGTACACAGTAGCCGGGACACTTGACAGGCTCTCTCTGGGATCACCGCTTTCACTGCCTGGGGTCCAGAGCATGAACGCTGTTGTTTTCCACAGAGTCCAGTGTTTCACTCGTTCAGTGCAGGAGAATAGGCCAGTTCCTGTTCGTCTGTCACCACCACAGCAGGGTTCTTCCCGTGCTCTGGACGCTAGTTCTGGGAGAAGCTGCTGAGGTTATGCCCCCAGACTGAGATCATCCAGTGCTTACCTTTTCATTCTTCTAATGTTGCCATTTGTTTCACAGAATCTGGTAATTTTAGTGATCCCCAGTGTATCCGTCTTTGCTTTTTGTGTCCTAAGAACCCCTGCCCTGAAATTGTAAGATACTCTCATTATTTTTTAATCTTTTCTATTTATTTACTGCCTGTTACCATTTGTAAGACCTTTAGGAAACCACATCAGTCTCCTTAAGGTTTACGCCTTGGTCGGATTGGTGAAGGTGTTAAAGGCACATTTAACTGGTCTGTGTTGGAGGCTGAGTTTACTGCTCAAGGCCAGTTAGAGACATCCCCTTCCCTGGCGTTCCTAAATGTACTTGAGTTGGCTTTATTATATCGAAGCTTTCCTGATAACTTCAGCTGACATTTCTCTTTCTCTCTTTAAAGTATTTGAATCATTTGTGGATTATGTGGCAGTAGAACAACTAGACGGTGACAACAAATATGACGCCGGGGAGCATGGCTTGCAGGTAATCTGGGAATTTTGTGCCAGTGTCTTGGTGTAGCTTTTCACTTCCACCTGAACTTTTTTGCTTACTTGTGAACTAACAATTTCCTCATATCTTTCCCTATTGTGCTGGTGTCTGGAGCTGAGAAGGATTTTATTTCTTAGTGTGGACATTTTATTTTAGGGAACTCTGTGTGGCTGGTATGATAGAATGAGAAGGGGCTAAGGAAGGTGTTAGCAGGAAATGGAAGTAGAGCTTGTTTGTCAGAGGTAGAGCTGTCACCTAGCACATTGAAGCTCAGTCCCTGTGTTTGAAGACTTTTTCCATTTCATGCATTATTCTGTTTCTCCCCTTACTGGTGTCAGTGCCTGGGTTCTCTCAGTTTCCTCTACTCATAGGTAGAATTTGTTAGAGTCTGGTATTGGCTGATGTTGTTTTGCTCTTTTGTGTGATGGAGTTAATAGTTTTCTGAGGATCATGATTTCTAGAATGAGGAGTGAATTTTCTGTTATTCGTTCCATGACACTTGGTATCCCTGCTTGTTTTCCACTTTGCCCTTGAGGAACTCCAGGCTTCTGACAGAGCAGCGAGCGTCAGGTAGAGGGACATGGTCTGTGGCCGGTTCCTGGCTGTCGGTCAGGCTTATGGGTGGATCAGCAGCACCATCACCGGGCTGGCCCTCCAGGGTCTCTGTTGCAGCCTCGTAACCTTGATTCGTAGGTTCAACTGCTTCTCAGTTTTTCAGATCGTGCTGTGTTTACCAAGCCTGCTCATTTATAACTCACGGTAACGTTTTGCTGTGGGCCACAGCTCTGGTCTTGTTCTGCTGGTGAGGCCACTTGGGGCACCAAGTTGCATATCAGGAAGTCACATGGCAAACTTGCATCTGGATGTGCTAGGAGACACTTCTGCTAATTCAGAAGAATTGTCTTTATCCATGCTGGATATTTGGGGTCTGGACAAGCAATACATATTTCAGAATCCATGGACAAGGGTGGAGAAACAGAATTCTTACATTATTCTTTCAGGTTGCATTGAAACCATGCCATTCCCTTGTGTGGTAGTAGGTTCCTGGGATTTGCGTTTTTCCTTCCAGATACCCTGTCCTCTTAAATGTGCCAGTGTATGTCGTAGAACATTGCCAAATAGGTTTGCCTTGTCAAAGCTGCCGGTTGGACATTCTCTAGCAGCTCATTCGCCAAAGGTTTATAGTGCAGAGGGAAGGTCTGGGTTGGAAATATACCTGATTAGGGTCGCTGATGGCCATGTGGTGGCCGAATTTGGCAGAGGCTTATCTTAGTGAGGGAAGAAGAGTAGGCTGAGGTGGAGCAGAGAAGGAGACAAGTGTGAGGGCTGTAGAGTGACAGTTCGCTCCAGAGAAGCCAAGTTTGGAAGCTGGGGGTGTCCTGTAGCCCAGCGGCTGGCTGGTAGGACCTGGGGAAAGGCCATGTTGGTGGTGAAAGGGTCTTGCTGATACTCACTCAGGACATTCTGTAGAAGTTTGAACCGTAAGCACTGAGTATGTGCTCTGCAATGTGTGTTCTTAAGTAGACCTGAAGGTGCAGGGAAAGGAAGCTGGCTACTTACAGTCCTCCTGATCATGACTATTCACCTGTACTTACTCTCTCTAGGTCTTCCACAGCACACCTAAGCTCACGTAATGATAACCAGTCCTCTGTTTTTCCATGTAGTGTTTTGTTCCCCTTTGTTCCTCATATTTGTTCGTGTTTAATGACTATATAATACATCAGAAAGTGGCCAAGCTCCCATTTACTTCACCATTCCCCTATGGCAAGGTAGCAAGATAGAACAAATTCCAAAGGGAAATCTCTCACAAGCTGTTGCAGCATTTATTCCAGGAGCAATAAATGCGGGTGTGAGCAACGTTTTAGAGGCACCTTAGATGATGCCTAAACACTGCCGCTTCCCAGCAGAAATCCCCAGCAGCTTCAGGTCTTACAGAAACGTTGTTGCTTTTATTGTTTCAAGAAATAAGTAGTGGTGAACTAAATTTGCATTTCTTTTTCAATGTGCAGGAAGCAGAGAAAGGTGTGAAATTCCTAACATTGCCACCAGTGTTACATCTACAGCTGATGAGATTTATGTATGACCCTCAAACGGACCAAAATATCAAGATCAATGATAGGTAATCCAGAGTGGGGTGTGCAAGTTGAGATTTAATCATCAAGTGGATTTTTAGTAGGCTAATCTTAGTGCTTTGTTTATTTTTTGTAAATGCACACACACACACATTTGGTCTCATCTCTTGTTTATGTAGGTTTTCTTTCTACCTCAGTGTCCAAGAACCATAATTTTACAGGGACAATTTTTCTTCAATTCTGGGGCTGCTCCTTTTGTATCTTTCTCTCAAGGAACCCAGCCCCTCTGCGCTGTGGCTACCGAAGTCTGTCAGGAGACGGTGCTTTCTGCTCCAGCGACTTTGCCATAACCAGAGTGTAGACGTCACCTCAGATGTGGAAATTGATATTATTGTACTTGTTTCCACTGGATTCTCCAGTATTTTGTAACATCTCAGTTGGTGTTGACTTGTAGAATGTAGTACAGTTTTCAGGAATGCTGAAGTAGGCGTGCACATGCCCCCTTCCAGGTGTCTTCTAGATTCTTAAAATACTAAATATAAGGATGGTACTATACACTACTTTCTCTGGTTTAGAATATAGAATTCTTATCCTGACTCATTTGAGCACCAACTTTGTACAGGATAGATTTTGGACAGTCACCCTTGAGACTTGAGGGGGAAATGTAACCCAACCCAATTACTTGCCACCAGCTGGGTCTTTGCTTATCCATTGTTGCCCTTTACTGTGGACTCGCTAAGCAATCATCTCCCCTAGACCCCACAGACACAGCCTGCAGGCTGAGTCCACCCTCCTGGTGTGTTTTGTTGGGTCCTTACCTTGGTTTTCTTCTATTTTTGTTGGAACCAGTTGCGGACATTTCAAAATTCCATCTTTCCACATAAAAGTCCAAATTTCTGCCATCCTTTGGGAGTTCAGAACATTTGGTGACACTGGGCCTGAATTCCTGTAGTGGGCTCCTTGCACAGGAGCTGCCCTTCAGCGTCAGTGTGCATGCTCCTCCTTGGTCCTCACCTACCCACCTTACTTCCTGCTTTCCTCTGACCGTGCTCCCCATTACCATGCAATTAGAATGTTAGTGGAGCCAGTAATTTAAAAATAATGCAGCCAAGGAAATCTGTAGAAATCACAGGGTAGGAGTTCTTTTTCTCGTGTGTTCCTTCTCCAGTTAGATTTTTCCACGTTTCTCAAACATGCAGGACATCCTTAGTGGTCTCAGTTGTGCACTGTCAGAATCATTCATTAACACACACTTGGAATTATTTACATCCCAGAAAAGTCACAGTGTACATTTGTCACAAGATTATTGTGTCGTAGCCTTGAATTTAAAGTCAGTGCTTTATAGGCATTTTTCGCCTATCTAGCTTCAAATTTTGTATTGGCATATAAACACAATTATTCTAACCAGTAGGAGCTGCCTCAGAGGTAGTTCATCCAGCCTCCCAAGTCAAATGCATTCTTCCCTTTCCAAATAAAGATGAACCAGTAAATTAGAAGGTCTACGAACAAATAAAGCCTAAGGATGAAATATTTAATGTGTAAATGAAACCTGGATTTCTTTAAATTTTTTTTAATAGGTTTGAGTTTCCTGAACAGTTACCGCTTGATGAATTTTTGCAGAAAACAGATCCTAAGGACCCTGCAAATTATATTCTTCATGCTGTCCTTGTTCATAGTGGAGATAATCATGGTGGACATTACGTGGTTTATCTAAACCCCAAAGGGGATGGTAAAGTAAGTGCTGGGCAGTGGGTAGAGTAGGATGTAATGCTCTAAACTAGGGGATTTAGTTTAGATGCTCAGCCTCAGCATTTTCCTGAATCTGGGTAATGGCCTAGTTAGCGAAGGATTACTTGCTAGCCTCTGATTTATCTGTATGTTCTGATGTGTATTAATTGCTGATACTTTAAAGGTAAATGATAATTTAGTGATTCTACTTTATGTATCTCTCTTGGTGTGGAATGTTGGACCCTGCAGAATACCTTCACATGTAATATGAGTCACTTATTTTCCACTTACAAATAGCAGAGTAATGATCCGTGGCTGGGGCAGGGGAGGCAGCATCAGTTGCATGATATTCCACATGCCCCATTGTCCACATGGTAATGCTCCATCTCTTCCTGGTTCACATGGATCTCATCACATAATCTTCACCAAGGGGGCAGGTGAGGTTCTCTGGGCCTGCGTCTGGCAACATAGGGTCATTGAGGAACACAGCATAGGAGGAGCCTGCCTAGCTCATGCTAAGAGAACGCCCAGAGCAGCAGACCTGTATGAACCTCTTCCTGTGAGGTTGAGTTCCAAAATGACTCCATCCATGGCGAAGAGATTCAACAATAACTACATATGAGTTCTGACTCTTTTTTTAGTCAGGCCCTTACTTGCTGTGATAATATGTCATGAGATGGGATAAACTGTTCCATTTAATTGTATTAACCACACCAGAAACATTTGAACTTTTCTAGCTGTGTTAGGTGCATTCTGTATGGCTTTCTTGAATCTGTAAAAGGTGGTAGTATCAGTAGATTGAATGTAAGTATCAAACAGGCTGAGTAGACTACAGAAAGGGCTGGTGGTTGAATATTAGCAATTCCCCAGAGCAGGGACAGAGGATGGCAGAGGGACTGTTGAGTTTTCTCAGAGGGATGCCTGAGGCAGAGTCTGGTTCGTGACAGCATTAGACGATCTGTTCTAGGACAACTCTGCCTGAGAGTTTGTGTGCTTCTCCAAGCACTTTCTCTCACTGATGTCTCCTTTCCCCGTCTAGTGGTGTAAATTTGACGATGATGTGGTGTCCAGGTGTACGAAAGAAGAAGCAATCGAGCACAATTACGGGGGCCATGATGACGACCTCTCTGTCCGGCACTGCACAAATGCGTACATGTTGGTTTATATCAGGGAGTCCAAGCTGAGTGAGTAGGGGTGTCTTTTGTGCTCCACTCTGTTGTGAACTTTGTAGTTGTACCATGAATCACTGCCATGTCATTTTAGGCCACATTACAGTGGACCTAAGGTGTGTTTCCTGTACAACACATTTTCTACTTATTTTGCCTTAGTCACAACATCTGGAAACAGGATGGTTTGAGCTTGTGGGCTGTGATGTGGACTGGTGTCACCAAGTAATTTCAGTTTACTGGAGTGTTATAGTAATGATGATGTAAAATTGGAACCTTTTAAGAAGGAGAAAGTAGAACCTGACAAAAGTGAACGAAGGTGCATTTGTTTTGCAGGTGAGGTGTTGCAAGCTGTCACCGACCATGATATTCCTCAGCAGCTGGTGGAGCGATTACAAGAGGAGAAAAGGATTGAGGCCCAGAAGCGGAAGGAGCGGCAGGAAGCCCATCTGTACATGCAAGTGCAGGTCAGCCTCAATCTCCCGTGACCCTGTGGCGGTTGGGGCTCTAGGGAGGCCTGCTGTGAGCTACACTGCTCCAAGTGCTGGCATGAACACGGCCTTTTTGCTGAGGGATCAGGATTGCCCTGGGCAGCCCCTTGAGCATTTTAACTGAGTGACTGTACGGATCAGTTCCCTGACCACTTGGAATATAGACACTTCAGTTCAGGGTAAGGACTAAGATGTGAGAAGTACTCAGGCCACCACAGGAGAGTATTTACAAAAAGTACAGAGGGGTTTAGAGGGTGAAGGCCTCAATGAAAGGGTGCTCGAGAAGGAAGAGAGAGGTGGAGCACAGCCCCGACGGGGTGTGTGCTGGTGGCACCCCAGGCTGTGGAAAAGCCTGATGCACAGGAGAGAGAAGGCAGAACTCTAACAGGGAGGTGAATTTCCCGATGGTCTTGGTTCACGACTCTGTTGAGATATTGGGAAAGAAAGAAGCACCATTTTAACAACTTCGTTGCCTGGGAAAAGGTGCATTGTGCATCTTATCTTTATAATATTTGGCGATCACCATACAGGTGGATTTCTAGCTAATGCTCATAGATGTGTTAAGAGTTGCTGCATGAACATGGAGGTTTTTGTCTTCTTTAAATAAATACCTTGATGTAGCTCTTAGTTGTTTTGAAACTTTTCTCTTTGGGTCTTTTGCAGAAGGTTCCTGGAAGTAAGATTAGTTGTTCGCATTTTATTATTTGAACTTTTTCTTGCTCAGGGCTGTCTTAGTGTATTTTGTATGTCAATTGTTCTGTATCTGCATGTTTTCAGATAGTCGCAGAGGACCAGTTTTGTGGCCACCAAGGCAATGATATGTATGATGAAGAAAAAGTGAAGTACACTGTGTTCAAAGTATTGAAAAACTCTTCGCTTGCTGAATTTGTCCAGAACCTCTCTCAGACCATGGTGAGTGTCAGTTGCTCTGCTGATGGTTGCTTTTGATTTCCAACTTCCTCCCTGGTTCTTTATAACTGGACAAGATGATACCATTTAGGGTGTAGTTGTCGTGTCTAGCCTGAAAATTAAGTAAGCGTTTGGAGCTCATTTCCTTCTTGGTCGTGCCTGTGTCTGCCCTGTGACCTAATCCCTCAAGTGAATATAGAGTGAACGAAGTTCAGTGTGAGTCTTCAGTAACTGCCATCCCATCCCCCCATTTTTTAAAATAAAATGGGCACTTGAGTCTTCAGACTCTAAAAGTAGTTCACTGTTGTATAATCAGCAATCATAGGTTTAATAACCTTTTTTGTGTAGTTACAGGACTATTACTACAAACAGGATTTAAATAACTGAGGTTTTTTTTTGTTTGTTTGTTTTTTCATTAAATTTAAACTTTTCCCCCCAGGGATTTCCACAAGATCAGATTCGATTATGGCCAATGCAAGCCAGGAGCAATGGAACCAAAAGACCAGCAATGTTAGATAACGAGGCAGATGGCAATAAAACCGTAAGTGTTATTGACAGTGGCACATGCAGTGTACTCTGGTGTTGACATGGCAACCTGTCTCCCTTTTCGTCCAGTTAAATACGTTTTCTTCAGTGTAAGAACGTAGATTTTCACTCTTTACTACTCCATGCAAATTTTCTAAAATTGGCATCTGTTTTGGAACTAGATGATTGAACTCAGTGATAATGAAAACCCTTGGACCATATTCTTGGAAACAGTTGATCCAGAACTGGCTGCTACTGGAGCAACATTACCCAAGTTTGATAAAGATCGTAAGTGCCCACCAAGCACCCGACCACCTTCAGAACAGTAGAGGTGGATTCCTGGGCCATCATTGTACTCAGACAGGGTTGAGCATTATTTCCTTGAAAAGCAATCTTGTTGATTCCAAAATTGCTCATTAAACCCCTGTCATGGTCTAGGCTTCTTGATGAAGTGAAGTAGGACTGACCGTGGGTTGTAGTGTCCTGGGAAAAGAGGAGCAAGGTAGCTTTATTGAGTAATCATATTACATCTTTCGTCTTGTCTCTCACAGTTTGCTGATCACATTGGTCTTACATATATTGGACAGATTACATAGAGCAAGGGTTGCAAACTGTTTCTGAGCAGGGCCAGATAGTAAATACAGTTGACTCTTCAATAACATGGGCTTGAACTGCAGGGGCCTGCTTATACATGGAATTTTGAAAATTAGCACTGTATTTTTTCTTCCCTATGATTTTCTTAATAACCTTTTCTCTGGATTTATTGGAAGAATGTAGTGTAAGATACGTAGAATGTAGAATATATATGTGGCTATCAAATACATGATCCATCAGGTTTTTGACGAACAGTAGACCATTCAATTTTGGGGGACTCAAAATTACATACAGATTTTCAGCTCCTTGAGAGGGTTTTGCTAATCTCCGATTTGATAAACGGCAACCATATGTAATTCATTGTGGGCCATGTGGTTTTTCCCTGCCGTTGTAGCATGAAAGTGGCCACACAGTATGTGTAAAGGGGTGAGCTCAGGCTAGTTGCGCAGTGGATGACCTGCAGAATGTAAACTGAGTTATTGTTGATTCGATTCCTGTTCGGAGCATGCCTGAGTGGGAGATGTGGGCATGGAAGCAGATTGATGATTCTCTCTTTCTCCTTCCCTTCCAGTCTGACCAAAAAATATAAAATAAAATAAAAAATCAAACACAGATGGGTCAAAGTTTACTAGAAAATTCTATTCTTATTGCTGTATAGGTGGTCACTCCTTTAAGCTATGACAGCACTCAGCTCTCTAGTTAGTACCAGGTCCTAACCCTAGGACCTGTAAATTCACTGCCCCTCGTCTCACCCCTCCATGCGTCACATAGAGTCTTTCCCAGGGCTTTGATGTTGGGAATGGTGCTGCAGTCACAGGCCCCATGTGACACAGTAGTTTGGGTGCAGTAAGCTGACATTTTGGTGGCTTACTAAGTCCACTATTACTGATGTTTTAACAGTGTACTATTGAGTGTTAAGATCCTAACAAAACTTGTTTTTGAACCTTGTAGATGATGTGATGTTATTTTTGAAGATGTATGATCCCAAAACACGGAGCTTGAATTACTGTGGGCACATCTACACACCGATATCCTGTAAAATCCGTAAGTTCACTGCACTCACCTTCTGAGTTGATTCTGCTAAAGCTTTGATGTGTTACAGCCTTGGATTCTTGTCTTTTCTTTCTCCTAGGTGACTTGCTCCCGGTTATGTGTGACAGAGCAGGATTTGCCCAAGACACTAGCCTTATCCTCTATGAGGTTCGGATGGTTTATTTTTCCATAATCAGCCTACTGTTAGTGGTTTGGAGAGGAATTTTGTTTTGCTAGCCCTGAATTTGTTAAGTGTGATGTCTATAGCTAAGGTGGCCTTGAGTTGAGTGCCACGTTTGTAGATTTGTGATTTTACTAATTGAACATCCATCAGCGATGATTCCATCTTTATGGATATTACTATTTGCCATTAGCATTTTAACTTATTAAAATATAGGGCTGATAGAATGGGATGTAGAGAAAATACATACAGTATATGGCCATATTAAATATACAAATGTTGCATAGTAATGATTTCATTTCTTTACTCTAGGAAGTTAAACCGAATTTAACGGAGAGAATTCAGGACTATGATGTGTCTCTTGATAAAGCCCTCGATGAACTAATGGATGGTGATATTATAGTATTTCAGAAGTACGTATTTTTTGAAGGATTTCATCACTTTATACTAATGTCAAGTTTTTATCTTGAGTAGCATAGCAGGAAACAAAATTGTGTCCAGGCCCAGAGACACAGTTTGTTTGAAGTTCCTTGCAATGCTGAGGGAAGGTGGCTCTCTCTGGGTTGTGGAATTAGGGGTGGTGCCCATTTTCATTATTTAATGCTTAGTGTTTTAAAAAGGCCTATAGTGAGGATGATAACTGTTATCAGGGTGGTAAAAGTCTTTATGAAATATCAAGATTGCATTCCTTCCATCAAACGTAGGACATTTCTTAGAAGGCACCTACTCAGGTAATTGATATAAACTTGCCTATAAAACCAGCAGGTCTGTGGTCTTAGTCTAAAAGCAGCCTGGGGTTGCCTATTCCTTGCTCTTCAAGCGCCTGAGCAGGGTGGTCCTGGCACAGGTTGTGGGCAGACTGAGGAATGCAGTGGCCCAGAGTAGGGCCTGGCACGCTTTTGTCATAAGGGCCAGGCAGTCAGTATTCGGGGCTTAGTGGCTACTCGATCCCGCTGCCTGGGCCTGAAAGTGCCACCTGCCGACTCCTGGATCAGCAACAGGCTCTGCCACATGCCCACTGTCTGGGCCCACCCTTCACCTGAGTCCTCCCCCCTGTCTGTAGAGGAGAGGGCACCGGTTTTTGTGTTGAGATCCAGGAAGGGAAGCAGCACTGTGTGTGGCTGAGAGCACACCTTCTGTAGGCGATTGCCTTCCTTCATTGTCCCTGTCTTACCAAGATGGCTGGGAGGACCCCTAGCCTCCTAAAATACGACCCCCAGCTTATATCCACAGCTATTGGTGTCAGCGTTGCTTGAGAGATGAAGATCCTGGCCTGGGCTTTGATTCCATCTACAGATTGTTTTCTCTCCCTGCAGGGATGACCCTGAAAATGATAACAGTGAATTACCCACTGCAAAGGAGTATTTCAGAGACCTCTACCACCGTGTTGATGTCATTTTCTGTGATAAGACAATCCCTAATGATCCTGGATTTGTGGTCACATTATCAAATAGAATGAATTATTTTCAGGTATTTGATAAATGCTCTTACCCCTTCCGATTCCACACCTGAAAGAACAAGTTCTTCTTAAAAGTCTTGCTGATGAGACTGATGGATTGGGTTCAGGAGAAGGTGTTAGTCCCATTTCTGAGGCAGTTGCTGACTGAAGTGGGTTGGTGCTAAGATCACAATGGGGCCAAAGCCATTCTTTTCTCTGTGTCCCCTCCCACACCCACTACCGCGTCCACCTGGACTCTTGTTCTCTTAAAGCTTCTCTACACTGGCACAACTTGGTTTCAGAGGTAACAGTGGTAACAGCTCCTTTCCTTCAGTTAGAGCATGCCAAGTGCAAAGCACTAAAAAGTAATCAGAAAATTTAGGTATCCGTAGACCTCACCATTAAAGTGAAAGTCCCTTTAAAAGTTATCTTCACCAGATATGCTACTCCCGTGGTTGTATGCTTTATTCCTGTTTGACAGTAAATTCCCAGGGCATTTAAATTCAGGCTGCTCCTATCACATTTCCTTAAGAACGTGAGGCAGTAACTTAATGAGGAAGCATATGAGCACATTTCAGTTTATTCTCCCAAATGTGAACCTTTCTGATTTCTGGTCCATTCCCTTCTGTCAGGTCGCAAAGACAGTTGCACAGAGGCTCAACACGGACCCGATGTTGCTCCAGTTTTTCAAGTCTCAAGGGTAAGCCTCACAGAGACCCTCAGTGTTCGGTTATTACCACATGCTTTTCATAGTTCATCCCAACATCTTGGAACTAACTTTAATAAGTAGCTGGCCACATCACCTGACATGCCATTTCTTACTTGGTTTCAGATCTAGAATTGTCACCAGTCATACCTTGACCACACTACTCCAAGATGTGAAACTAATTGACAGCCTCATCTAAAGTCACACTTACTTTAGCTATGTCATCAATAAATACATCCCCTGCACTCTGTCCAGCTGGGGTCATCCCAGCCAGACGTCCCTGTGCTGTGTTACCATTGCAGGGAGGGTTCAGGTGGGGCAGCCAGAGGGACTAAGGACTCGGGAAATAGGAGCATTAGAGTGGAACCCCATGTCAGGCCCCAATTTCAAGTCTAGGTGCAAGGCCAGTGGTTTGCTTTTCTGCTCACTCACAGATATTTGTTTCAGGCAAATAAACAAGTCATTTATTTATATGCTGTTTTCTTGTGTAGTTATAGGGATGGCCCAGGTAATCCTCTTAGACATAATTATGAAGGTACTTTAAGAGATCTTCTACAATTCTTCAAGCCTAGACAACCTAAGAAACTTTACTATCAGCAGGTATGAGTCCAAATTAATGTAACCATGGGCAATAAAGAGAAGCCTTGGGTTTTTGTGGAAGTATATCTAAAATAATCCTCTCTTTTCTTAATAGCTTAAGATGAAAATCACAGACTTTGAAAACAGGCGAAGTTTTAAGTGTATATGGTTAAACAGCCAATTTAGGGAAGAGGTAAGTTTTTTTAATGGCATGAATTTTTATTTTCATTGGAGCTTGTCTATGGTGTCTGCCTGCCCAGACCTTGAAAACTAAAATGACAAATGAAAGCACAGTGAGTGACAGCACGTTAAGAGGGTCCGAGGCCAGGGTTTGAGACCCTGGGTGGGTGTGGCTGTGAGATACAGTCCCCTCCTGCTACCACCTCTGAACCTTGGGGGGAGGAATAACAATGTCATCTGCCTGAACCCTCCAGGAACTCTTTCTTACTGGTTTGCACATCTCAAGTCATTGCAGTGCTGCTTGGCCCAGGGCAGTATTTTCTCAAACCATTCCAGGCCTCAGCGAGTGCAGCAGCCGGCCCACCTCCCAGTGGCGCGGACGCTGGCTGTACTGGGCACTCACCTCAGACATTACCAGCGCAGGCTGCTGCAGCACCTCGTGCTTTTTGGGCACAGAAGACATGACATGCCCAGCCACATGTTAGCTGATGGTTCTAGAAAGTCTATTCTGCCTGAATCCCGAGTCTCTTTCACCTTTTCTTGCTCTGCCTGTTTTGAGAGAGAATTTCAGCCACTTACTTTACCACGGACATTCAATCCTGTGTGGAGTTGAGGCTGACATTATAAGGCCCACCGCTGGTCATCGTCCTGATTAATTGGCCTTGTCACTGTGCGAGAACGGGAAAGGCTTGTAGATGATCTTTCACGGGGATCATTTCCTGAGAAGCTGTCCTGGAAATAGCAAACAGTTTGCATTAAAGTGAAGTGGCATTTCTCTGTTGTTTCATTATTTTATTGAATGTATTGGGGTGACACTGGTTGATAAAATTATATAGGTTTGAGGTGTACAGAAAGTGGCATTTCGTAATGTCCCCTCCGTACTTTGTGCGTCCCAGGTTTGGGCAGATGGTCTGAGGGAAGCCACACATTGGGCAGTCCTGCCGGGAATGTAAAGGAGGAAGTGCTGGGGAGCTAGAGACAGTGGAGGATTCCTGTTGCTGTTTTTTTTTCCTCTCTTTGTGCAAAATTGGTTTGCTGTAGCAGATCCGTTGTGTTTTGTTTAAAGCGTTTTTTCTCATCTTGTCATTTCTTAGGAAATAACACTATATCCAGACAAGCACGGGTGTGTCCGGGACCTGTTAGAAGAATGTAAAAAGGCTGTAGAGCTTGGGGAGAAGACATCAGGGAAACTTAGGCAAGTATTTCCTGGAGCCTAAGGTGGGCGGGAGGAGCGGTGGTACCAGCCCCAGCTCTGCAGTTGTGTTAGTGGAAATTGAACACTGCCAGAACCCTTGTGCATTGTTGCCAGACTCATCCCTTAGCCTGTCTTTTGCAGCAGTTTTTCAATATTTCACAGTTAATCCATTTTTCCTCCTTTCTTCCTAGTCTCTCGATACTAACTACCTGCAGTAAAAATGTGTAATTCGGGTGAAAAGGCTAGCAGAGGAAGGATATGATTAGAGTGATAACCAAAACTGGAAAAGCTGCCGTGATGTATTTGAGAAATTGGGCTACTACTGATACGTGTAGCCAACATTCAGGCTGTAGGAAGAAGGAGCAGATGAGGAACAGCTTTTATTTCAGAGAGGTGGATGCTTTTCTTAGCATGTCACTGTACAGTCAGCTGTAGGACAAAATAGCCCTCGTGGCCATTGACTCCCAGAACGTTTTCTCTCTAATATTATTAAAAGAAAGAGACCTTTATTCTCTAAGGGTAAGTGAGAAAAATAACACAGGTCCCGCCTAGTGTGGGGCTCCTGGATGGAAAATCCACACAGTTCCAGGAGACCTGGCTTATCTGAGTCTTGCAGGTGTGGATGGGAGGACGGAGGGTCCCCTTCCCTCCACTGAGTCAGGTGCTTAGAGCGGGCCACCTGACCAGTGTTGTGTCTGCTCCTTTGGGTGCCTGCTTTCAACATTTCAAATCTTTTAAAAAGAAAAAAGACAAGCGTCTCATGATAGATTTAATAAGAAAACTATTTTGTCCCTCTTTTTCCCCATGAATTTATCTTTCACCCCTAACCTGTTTTGCACAGGCTGCTAGAAATCGTAAGCTACAAAATTATTGGTGTGCACCAAGAAGATGAACTATTAGAATGTTTATCACCTGCGACGAGTAGAACATTTCGAATAGAGGTAATCGTCCCTTTCGTGGCACTAGGGAGACTTCTGCGTCCCCGGTGGTTAGGGCAGCTGTCACCCACTCGTTCAGTTGTCTTAGTGAGATGAAATATACATAATGCGAAATTCACCATTTTACGTATACGGTTCAGTGGCATTAAGTAGATTTCACACTGTTGAGCACCCGTCACCTCCATCCACTGCCACAATCTTCATCTTTTCCACCGCACACTCCACACGCATTAACATTTTCCCTCTCAGCCCCTGGCAACCACCGTTCTACTTTCATGGAATTTGACTACGCTAGGCACCTCCTATAAACAGAATCAGGCGCCATTTGTAGTTAGAAAGTAATAGTGAGTGTTGGCCACTGGGTAGCTCTGTTCCGGAACTGGGTATTGGTTGGGTTCTGGAGTGGCTGGAATTTCCACAGTAACTGGAAGAATGCGTTACTTGCTGTCTTAAAATTTAGCTATATTCTGGCTCTGACCTCTTACCATTTTAACAGGAGCCAAACATGGCGTTTTGTCCAAAATATGACCTATCTTCCTCACTGGAGGAGCAGTTGGAAGGAAAACATGGCCTTTTGTGTGCATTGAGTGCTTTACTGACCTGTGTTTAAAATGTCCCCAGGAGATACCTTTGGACCAGGTAGACATTGATAAGGAAAATGAGATGCTGATCACGGTGGCACATTTCCACAAAGAAGTGTTTGGGACATTTGGCATCCCGTTTTTGCTGAGGATACACCAGGTGAGGTTTTGTGGGTAACACGTTGAAAGGCATCCAAAACTTGAAGGCTCACACCCTTTTTGGAGCAGTGTTGCTACAGCTGATTTCCAGCTTTATGGGCAGAAAGTGGGTTTTGATGGCGTCCCTGTTGGCCATGAGCATCTGCCACAATGCGGCACAGGTGCGTGAGCACTCATGTTCTCTCCCGTTCGTAGGGCGAGCATTTCAGAGAAGTCATGAAGCGCATTCAGAGTCTGCTAGACATCCAGGAGAAGGAGTTTGAAAAGGTATGCACTTCCTGGACGCTGGAGTTGTTCAGCGGGCAGCATTCTGGAATCCGGACTAGACAGGCGGCCGAGACTTTGCCAAAGGTGAGTTTTGCTGACATCCAGAACTGATGGAACAGTTTTTGTGTTTGTCTTTTAGTTTAAATTTGCCATTGTGATGATGGGCCGGCACCAGTACATAAATGAAGATGAGTACGAAGTGAACTTGAAAGACTTTGAACCTCAGCCTGGTAAGAGCCCTCCCCCGGTTTTCCTTCTGAGTGGGGTTGGATCTAAGGAGCAAGTGGTAAGAGGCTGGAGGTGGAGAGCCCTGGGTCTAGTGCCACTTCTTCCATTTCCACAACGGGACAGCCTGGGCTTCCTCAGCTCACCTGTAACGGGAGGAACAGCAGTAACCTGTGAATCCTCCTAAGGATTAGAGCATTGCTGGTGGCTGAGGTGGCTGAAGGAAGGGAGGCCCCAGGCTGAGGTGGGAGTGGCCCTGTGAGACTGGCAGGCCCTGGCAGTGCTACACGTGGAAGCCACCAAGACATTCAGTCAGGGTGCGGGTGCCCTAGGCTTCACGTGTGCATGCAGCTCAGAGCCCCCGCCTCACGGTGACCCCAATGCAGGGCATCAACCCTGCTCACGTGGTTGGCTGCTCCTGGCATGGGGGGTCCACGCACTTGCTCCGTGATCTTATTGCCCCTCTCTCCCCACCAGGTAACATGTCTCACCCTCGGCCGTGGCTAGGGCTCGACCACTTCAACAAAGCCCCAAAGAGAAGTCGCTACACCTACCTTGAAAAGGCCATTAAAATCCATAACTGACTTCCTCACCCCGTGTGTGCAAGGCAAGGACTGCGTGTGGGTGTGTGTCCCCTTTTTAACAGCGAGAACTCTGGTACATGTGCGCTCTGGCCGAAGTCTTCAGCAAGAGGATTTGCTGCTGGTGTTAATTTTATTTTGTTGAGGCTGTTCAGTTTGGCTTCTCTGTATCTATTGACTGCCCTTTTTGAGCAAAATGAAGGTGTTTTTATAAAGCTTGGATGCCAATGAGAGTTATTTTATGGTAACCACAATGCAAGGTAACTGTCAACATAATGGGGAGAAGAGTTTATTGCAGGGGTCCCAAACCCCTGGGCCCGGAATGGTAACAGTTCTTGGCCTGTTAGGAACCAGGCGGCAAGGGAAGCTCGCCTGTGGTCCGCATCCTGTTCTCTCTGGTCCATCCTCCACCCCTTCCACATCCACGGAAAATCGGGTCCCTGTTGCCAAAAGGGTTGGGGACCGCTGGGTTAGTGGGACACGTGGCACTGGTAAAAGGTCTCTAGTCTCTGTCTAGTTGGCATAAGCTGCCTGGCTGCCCCCCGGGGGTCCCAGTCACCACCCTGCCCGCAGCTAGTCAGTCTTAGGTTTAGGCTCGTCCGACGTTCTTTCCTTCAGTTACACTTTCAGTGCCCTATTGTGCGTCTGTAAAGGCAAAACAGAGAAACTCACAAGCTAATAAATAGCGCTCTTTCCTTCACTGCGTGTCCTGTCGCCCCTTCCTCAGTTCTCTGCCCAGCTGCCTGGGTCCTTATAACAAACCCGTCTCGTTTCCGTCAGCCACTACTGTTCTGCAACCCATTTGCAACGTGGATGCACTGAGTACAGTCTGACAGGCATTCTGGGGGCTTTTTACTAAAGGGAAAGCACTGTTGAATACGATTAAGGTGTACACTGCTGCCTGTCAGCAAACTTCATGATCTCGAGAGTTTACACAAGCAGGTGAAAAAATTATAAATAGAACTTTTCTTAAAATGGAACAGATGGAACAAAAAGAGCCTTTTAGCAAAGAGGGCATGCTCACTAGTGTTTAGTAAGCTGTTGACTTTGTAAAAAAGTGAAAAATAAAAAAAAGGAAAAATGAAATTGTATATTTAATGAATGAACATGTACAATTACCGCTTGGAGGAGGTGACTTTTTGTTGGGTGAATCTGCAAGTGACTCACTGATGTTGATGGTCATCGTGTGTAGTTTTATTTCATTCCCGACCTTTTCCTTTGGAGCTAATGCCAGCTGCGTGTCTAGTTTTGAGTGCAGTAAAATAGAATCAGCAAATCACACTTAGTTTTCGTCCTTCCCCAGTATTTTTGTTTGTTTCTGTAGCAGCAGTGGACACCAACTCTTCCTGTATATTGCCTTTTTGCTGGAAAATGTTGTATGTTGAATAAAATTTTCTATAAAAATTATAATTCAGTGAGTGACGTGGAAGTTGAGGAAGATTTCTGCCTTCCCCAGAAAGAGGCTTGGGGAACCTTTTTATTTGAAACAAGAATTTACTGAGATATCCCCCGCTCTGCCCTCCCCCCTCATATCAGTATTGCTGATGTACAATTCCGGCTTGTTTTCTTTCTTTTGGTTGCCTCTAACTAGTCTCATTTAAGCTTAAGAAATAAAAGGTTTCCAGGTGGGAACCATGTACAAATAAGACGACTGGAAATATTATTGGAACGCTGGAAGGTGCATTGAGGGGGCGTTGGTGTTGGAGTAGCCGTGGCCCTCCACGTGGCTCACCCCAGTGGCCTCGTGCACTGTTTGTGGTCCCTGGGCTGGTCTGTTCCCCGGGGTGACTCCTTCCAGTTCCCGCTGTGGCGGGTGTGCTTTCATACCCTTAGAGCCACCCTTGGCCAGAGCAAGGATGGCATCGCCCCTCTGTCTTTCAGTGAACGTGCTGATTTCTGTTTGTTTGTTTTAGGTTTTGGCCAAAGGTAGGTCGTATCATCTTGGGTAACTGAGACAGAATTCTCCCTGAAGTTACTGAATGACTTTATACAAGATTTTTTCACAGCGTGGAGGACGCATGCTGCTGGGTTTTCTTTTCCATCCACTCCCAGTTAGGGTATTAAGGGTTCACAAAACTGACTTTAGGGGACAGGGACGGAGACACACTGCCTTTGCAACAGCTCACTCTGAACCCCCTCGAATGTTCATCCTCTCCCTCTAGGATGTCAATATCTCATGTTGGTGATCTGGTTCCTGGAATGATGGGTCCCTGGCAACCATAGTGCAGCAGGAAGGAGAGGGGCCCAGCCCAGGTGTACATCGAGGCAGTGTGCTGGAAGGCACAGTCACCTATTAAAACTGAAACAGCATACTAGGTAGGGAACAGGGCTTGGCCATTGTCATGTGTTTAACAGCCTTTCCCAGAGCACCTTCCCAAGGTCCCTGCTAGTGCAGTGGAGCACCACCTTTGAAATGAATTGCTGGCCTTTCTCCAAGAGCTTCAAGTCAGCTGTGCTGGGCACCGCCATGTCCAGCAGGAAGTGAGGCACGTGTCTCCAGTAGTGTTTGCGAGCATCACCATGTTAATATGTTTTAAATGCCAGCGTCTCCGTGTACCACTCTGGTAGGTGGGGCTTTGGAATATGACGAGGCTCGATGGACAAGCTGCAGCAGCAGAGGCCCCCGGTGAGGCAGGCCCCTGGGGCAGAGTCCTGTAACTGCAGTGAGAGCAAGCGGAGTCCAGAAACCATCTCTTCCGAAAAGGCCTTAACCGGGGCTTTTCTCACGCATGCCTGTCCGCACCTCGTTTTGAGGGAAATGTTTGTGGTTTGGGTGCTGTGTGGAAATGAGATTTCCAGCAGCTCCCTGAAGCCTTCGTTTTGAAACCACCTGTGTACTTGAGAGTGCGACGTGCTTTTGGCTCTTGGGCCTTGTGGTGGTCTTGGTGGGACTGCAGCTTTGCTGCTGGAGCCGAAGGCAGCTGCAGACCACACTGAAGTGGGTGTGTGAGGCCGAGCTTGGTAGCACTTCATTTATAAAAACAGGCTAAAGTCACGAAGTTCGCTGAGCCCCGGACTGGAGGGAAAGGGAGCACCTTTGGGGGGATTCCTGGTTGGCTGGTGCCATCCCATTAGGATGGTCCACCAGCGAGAAGGTGCATCAGAACAACCACGGAGGTCGGCCTTGCCCCCACTGGAAACACAAACCCTATCTAGTTAAAACGCTGTGTCCCAGGTCTGTTTTGTGGCGATTCTGTTGTTTCCTGCCAGTGTTGGCAATTTTGTTGTGGCCTTGCGCTCTGCAGTATTATCTGCCAAGGTGACTTCATTTGCACTGTTATGTCCAGTAGCCATACGTGACATGTGCCTGTCGAGTAACTGAAATGCCGCTGATAGGATGAGGGTATGAACTTGAAGTTGCCATGTGTGGCTGCCATTAACCATATTGGATAAAACCATACTAACCAGATTTTCCTCACATTGTGGTTTTTTACATAAAACCCTGGTGCACTGGGGCTCTAGTTTTTCTGATTTTTTTATTAACGAAATCTTAAGGCAGGGTTGTCAAACTCATTCTCACCAGGGCCCACCTCAGCCTCGCAGTTGCCTTCAAGGGGCTGAAATAATTTTAGGACTGGATAAATGTAACTACTCCTTAACTGTTAAGGAGTATAAATTACATTCAGTCCTTTGAAGGCAACCTTGAGACTTATGTGGTCCCCAGTGAAAATGAATTTGATACCCGTGCCTTAAAGGATGTTCATGTACTGGATGGGGATGAAATTAGATAAAGGCCAGTTTCCGACTTCCTTGTATGTTGCCACCTACTGGGCTTGTGGGAGCTTATGCTCATCTGCCCTTCTTGTCCCGGGGCTTTTAAGAGTATGGGCAGAGCCAAGTTGTGTCTGCAGGTTCTGGAGGAAGGGCACATGTCTGTCAGCCCTCCATGGGGGCACTCATCCACAGATGAGGCAAGAAACATCTGTGGGTGGGTCCAGAGTGTGCATAGGGGTGTTGACTGACCCCCACGATTCTACCAAATTAGTGGTAATTTTAAAAATGTCACAGTATAGCCCAGGCTGGTGTGGCTCAGTGGATTGAGTGCCAGTCTGTGATGTGAACGGTTGATGGTTCAGTTCCCTGTTGGGGCAGATGCCTGGGTTATGAGCCAGGTCCCCAATAGAGGACATGTGAGAGGCAACCACACATTGATGTTCCTCTCCCTGTCTTCCTCCCTTCTCTTTCTAAAAATAAATAATTTTTTTGAAGATGTCACAATGCTGGGAGAGAAAAACCCCCACCTGGAGCCCTGTAAAGCCTAACTCAGTGAGAATGCTGTTGGCCTGTCCCTTTCCCCAGCAGTCAGGAGTGGGTGCTCTCAGCCCTCTGATTCCCTTATACAAACTTTGCATTGCAGTGGGGGGTAGGGTTGGCAGTGTTGACCTAGGAGACCAGTGCCACACCATCTTATGTGTTCGTGTGATAGAGAGTGGAGGGACATGTCTGGCCACAAGTCAGTGGTCCTCAAACAACTCACCACCGACCATGCCACATCTCCGTTCTCAGTGAGGCATCGAGGCAGCCCAAAGTGACTAGGGCATGGATTTAGAGGCTCAGCAATCTGGATGGGCTCTTGAGGCTTGCTAAGTGCAAGAACTGACCTTGAAACAAACACCCTTATGCCCTAGTACTGTGCCTTCCACTGTCCAGGCACCCCACCTGGCCTTCACTGTGTGGAAAGAGGGCTGTCCTTTTTTCAGATGGGGGCTGCAGGAGCCCAAGGCAGGGACTGTCTCCCTCTGATCCCTGGACCCTCCTGGACACACCATCCTGGCATCTCCCAGTTGATACAGAGACAACCTTGGGCACGCAGAAGCCAGGTCAACCTATAGGAAAAAGTGTGTGCAAGGAGGAAGGCCCTGACCCCATGTGCCTAAGCAGGTTCTACAGTGAGGCCTTGGGATAGGAGAACCTAGGCTGCACTAGGACCAGGCCTCAGACACTGAAAGACTATGAAACAAACAGTCTAGGCTGGTATAGCTCAGTGGATTGAACGCGTGCCTGCAAACCATAGGGTCGACAGTTCGATTCCCAGTCCGGGCACATTTCTGGGTTGCAGGCCAGGTTCCCAGTTTGGGGTGTGCGAGAGGCAACCATACATTGTTTCTCTTCCTCTCTTCTTCCCTTCCGCTCTCTCTAACAATAAAATCTTTAAAAAAAAAAAAAAAAAAAAGCAAACAGAAAACAGTGATTTAGGCCTAGCACTCCAAGGCAATGAATAAGGCTGCCCTTGGATGAAGGGGACTTATGATGGAGACTGCTGGGACTGGGCACGAGGCCAGACACTGTTCGGTCTGATGGTTGCTGAACTGGGGTTCTGTGCAGCTGGACCTTCAGAGTGATTTTAAAGAAGCTGAAAATCTGGATTTTCAGCGACTTTCCTTATTTTTACAAGTTGACAAATGACATTTTCTTAACATTGAGTAGTCTAAATGAGAAAGGCCTCGGGATTGGTCCTTGGCTCACAGAAGGGCGACCCTGGTTGAAGGTGCAGTAATGGTTGAGCCAGGGCAGTGATGGAGGACTTGGGACATCACCGACATCCCAGCTGGCAGAACGCTGATGGAAGTAGCTGTCATAGGACTAAACGCTTGGGTCTCTGGACTGGGGATCCACGTCAAAACCAGCAAGTTGCCTGGTGAGCATGGGATCAGAACACTGGCCCTGAGTCAAGCTCTTAGGATGTATCTGGTTCCAGCTATCGGCTGGCCATGGCCTCTCTGGCAGAGCCAGGCCTCCTTGTGACTGTCACCCGCAAAGCCTGAGCACCTCTGCAGAGGGGTGGACTTCTTCACAAACAATAGTTGGCCTAGTCCCAAATCAAGACTTCTTTCTCTGGGTAATGGTGGCCTTTGGGCTCATCCTGGCTTCTGTAACTTTCTCTTTCAGTAATAACCCTCGCTCTCTCTGAGACAGCATGGTCTCACCTTTGAAAAAGATGGTGGCCACCTGTCCTGTTGACCTGAGGCCTTTGTCTCCCTCGTTGACTTGGCAGCACTGTGTTGTGATTTATTACCAGTAGAACTGGGTGCCCCGTTTGTCAGACATTTCACCTTTTGTAACCCTATAATCTTGTTACAGTGGGTCTCTGGATGTGGAAATCAGGATATAGTCCCATAGATAGTACCTACTTGGAAATTGGTTCTCCAGCGCACTTGGGCATGCAGGAGATGGTAAAAGGGAGCTGCCTGAGCGTCTCTGTGAGGCTGACATTCAGACGTGGAGACATCTGTCATCATCCCCCGGCTGTACAACACAGGACTTGCCATTTCTGATGGCGCCATCCCAGGTGTGGGCAGAGTAGCTCTCCCCCAACCTTGTTCACCTTCCAGAAACCTCTCTGTCCGCTGAAGACAGCTTGAGAAAAGGCCACTGTGGCACCTCAAGTGCCTGCTGGACTTCAGCTGTACACAAAACAGACATGCACACACCTTCCGGCCACTGTAGCTTTTCTCGCTGCTGCATTCATCTTGGGTAGACAGGCTGAGTTTCTAGCTGCTGCTGGTCTGGTTGCTGTACCTGGATAAGTCACCTCTGGACCCTGGCCTGAGTATATATGCAGGATAGGGAGCACTGCTCTCTGGGGGCAGTGGTGAGCATTGCAGCCAACCACTTGGCACATTCAGTGGATGAAGTGACCATCACAAGCCCCTCCTGTTACTCTTTTAATCTTTAATTCTCTTCCCTTCTCTATTTAATTGAAAGGATGGGTGAGATAATATTTTTTATTTATTAATTTTAGAGGGGAAAGGAGGGAGAGAAACATCAGTGTGTGGTTGCCTCTCATGCACCCCCTACTGGGGTCCTGGCCCACAGCCCAGGCTTGTGCCTTGACTGGAAATCAAACAAAACCCTTTGGTTTGCAGATCAGTGCTCAATCCCACTGAGCCACACCAGCCAGGGCAAAAAACAACAACAAAAAAGGGTGAAATCATAGCTTTAATATTTTGTAAAAGAAAAAGTGCCATGGTTGAGTCCTGGGTATCCTTTAGCCCATACCCACCCCTGACCTCATACCCAGGCAAACCACATTTACCCACAAGGGATCTTGTTTCTAAGCCAACTTGGGGCCTTTTAAACTTCTAAGCTTCTGCCAAGCCCTTGTGTAGCTGTGAAGGAATTTTAAGGATTGAATCTCTTCTTGGGGGTTAGAGATAGAGATTTGGAAGGTTTACTTCCCACTCCGAGCTCCCATAACCCACTTGTCCCCTGGGGGCACCAGGCTCTGGGAAGTCACAGGAATCCAGGAGTGAGTGATGACACTGCTGGTCCAGGCTAGATGGACTAGGCTTGAGGAGGGCGGGAGGCACTCGAGGTGGCAAAGGGAGGGGTCTGGTTGCAGGTGGATGGACCCAGCATGGGGGTGGGGGATGGGCACAGCCAGCTCACAGTGACTTCAAATGACCCATGTGAAAAATTTGGACTCGGTCCTGAGGTTGGTGAGATCTAGGCAGGTGTCTGGCATAATCAGAGCTGAAGTCCCTAATTCTTGCCCATGTTAATTGGTTGTACTGTGTGCCTGGTTGCTGATGACAACCATGGGAAGCAGGCAAGACTTGGGACAGGGAGGCCTGACAGGGGCTCTTGTCTCTTTTGAGGAAGACCAGTGTGGCTTGTCAGGGAGGGAAAGAATTTATTCTGCAGCAAAAAGGACAGGACTGAAGGGTGGTGCTGAGGGACTGTAGGGGTCTGGAATGGAGGGGCCACAGGAAGGTGGCCATGCCATTCCCAGCCACCAGGGCCACAGGAGGTGGGAAGAAAAGCGAGTCACCTTGAGATCTGTTGGGTTTGCTGGATCCCTGAGGCACGCAAGGGGAGGACTGGGATGCAGATGAGGGAGGAAGCCTCACGGGTGATGTGAGAAGAGACCTAAGACAAGACCATGGCGGGGCATCAGCAGGACAGGGCGTCCTAGTGGGGCACCCAGCTGATGGCCGGGAACCGCTGCTGTGCAGGTAGGTAGCGGAGTGAGGAGGGTCAGGGGCTGCAGAGAGGCCAGGCAGGTAGGCAAGGGGGAAAGTGTCTGGTGGATGTTGGATTTAGCAACAGGAAGTCACTGGTCCAAGCAGGCAGGGCAGGGCAGGGGGCCAGATGCGAGCCTGAGTGTGGGTCCCACAGTGACTGGCAGGTGGGGATGCAGCAAGAGATGACAGGAAGTGCAGGCGCCCCTGGCTGGAGTTGCAGAGAGACACGGACAAGGGGATGTAGAAGCTTGAGCAGATCAATGGATTGTGGTTTTTAAGGGGTCAGAAGAGCATGGGCCCTGAGAAGAGAGGGCTAGGCATAATTCATTCACCCGGGGCTGAGCACCTACTCTGTGTAGACATGGGTTTGAGGGCCAACCTGGCCTTGTGTGGGGACAGGAGGGCAGGGGAAGAACAGGTGGCCACTGCGTCCCTTCCCCACCCCATCCCCGGACAGGGCTTGCGGTGGGGGAACCCCAGCAGGCAGACACAGTAGGGTAAAGGTCTCTTAATACACATTTATTTCGAGGAGGTTCACAGGCGACGGTAGCGGAAGAGTTCGTGCCGGCACACAGGACACATGTGCCTCACATCCATGAAGCTTTCCATGCAGAAAGGGAGGAGACAGCAACCCAGGAAACACCTGCAGCCTCGGGAGCAGTGGGCCATGGGCTGGGGTCCAGGCCGGGGGCTGCTGGGCTCATCCCGGGGCCAAGTCAAGGCTGGACACCCCCATCCTTCGTTCTGCCTGGCCCCCTCTGCCAGGCTTCCTCCCCACCCTGCAGGCCCTCCCCGGCCGATGGTCAGGGCCCCCACTCACCCAAACACAAAGAGGCCTGTACACAGCAGCCAGGTGAGGACCCCCGGGACCGGGGTGGTCACTGTGAGGATGTAGTTCCCGCAGTAGGGACAAGGGTACTGCATCGGCATGACAGACGCCATCCCAGGCACACCGCTGAGCACAGCTTGGGGGGCCGGGAAGGGAAAGCTCAGACCTCACACCTGCTCCTCCCATTTCCCAGTGTCCACCGCTGGGCAGTCCCTGGCACTGCCTGCGCCCTTCTGCAGGGGCCCCAGACTCCCCTGAGCAGCTCAGGGTGTCCACAAGGGCCCCCATATCTCCCTGCAGCCCCTTCTCTACCAACCACCAGCTGTCAGGACCCAGGGGTATGCCTCAGTCAAGACACCTTGCCTTTGGTGGCCAAGGGACCCAGGAGGGTGGGGAGCAGCTCTGGGTGTGAATTCAAACTTCAGTGTGTTCCCCAGGACATCCTGCACATATGTCCCCTTGGGGTTTTTGTTTAACTCAGCCAGAGCTGGTTTCTAACCCGTCAGTTTAAAAGCTCTGACACTCTTGGTAATGCAGTTGCATTAAAAACAAAAACAAGGAAATGGTCCAGGTACTCCCAGGGTGGTGGTGCACCAGTGTTAGAGGGATGCCCCCAACTCTCCCCTGGGCCTCCGTAGAGGACCTGCATGGGGAAAAAGGAAGCAGCAGCTGAAGCAAAAGTATGGCAGTTAGAGGGTGAGGTTAAGTGGGAAAAAAAAAAATTAGGAAATAAGATTCTTAACCTAGTCCTAGTTGTTTTTTGAAATTTTGCCTTTGCTTTAGATTTTGTCTTTGTTTCTGTTTTGGAAAGGAGCAGCATAGATTGTACTTTAGACTGATTAGAATTGTTTGGCTAAAGTCTAATAAGCGGGGTAAGATTTATGAAGCCTTCATGAATTGGTCAGTCTAAAGGATGTTAATTCCTTATGTTTAAGTTGAAAAAAGTATGGCTTTGGTAATAAAATGTATGAATTATGGCAATATATTTTGAAGGAAATAGAATTAAAAGTAAATTGTTCTAATTCCTGAATGCATTAAAGTGGCAAACTAAAGGGGACTAGGCATATTTGCAGAGGGTCTGTGTAAGTGGAAGGATTGTGTAGAAGGAAGAAGCAAAAAGACATGCAAATGAGAGAATCTTGTGCTTTACTTATATAGTCTTTATGCGTGAGATCTGTGTGTAATATGTGTTTATCTCTGTATTACATGTGGTGTGTTTTCTGCCTCTCAGTGGCATAATTAGGGTGAAATATTTTATTGACCTAAAGAAAGTAAACACTTAAATTACACAGGATCCTGTGGTCTGGACAAATTATTTGATGTGAAAACCAGTTTTAAGTTAATTTACTATCTTTTAAAGTTAATAGTATAAAAAAGTGTTGTTTTACAAAAAGTTTGTTATTGTACTTTGGTTAAGTTTGTTTGACAGTCCTCCAAAATTCAAATTTTAAGAGACTTTTTAATTAAGTAACTTTAGGTTATTCCAGTGGGACCCTGGAACACCTCAAGTATTTGTCCTCCCTCTTTTATAAAAGAGAAGTTTTGGAAATAATTAGGCCTATTTAATATGCTTAAAGTACATGGTAAGCTTTGTCAAAAAAAGAAATATTAATTGCCAAAAAACCTCACAAAGAACAAAATGTCCCACCACCAACAAAAACCCAAAAGCCTTCTTGGTGCTATTCTTCTCATGTCTTCCTCTTGCATTTGTACAAAAGTGTGCTTAGCTTCTTTAAACACTGCAGCCATGTCTACGATCTTGGGTGTACAGGGAAGGATGGGCTTTGAATTTACTGGCTGAATTTATTATCAGGAAAACCCAGTTCCAGGGAGCTCTGGTGTTCTGGACTGAGGGCTCAGGGCCTCGCCTGGGTGGACTGTTCAGGGTCCTGAGGAGGGCTCATAACCATGACAGACTTTGGCTTCTGCTAGGGTCAAGGATGAGGGCGTGCTGGATTGGAGAGCTAGAGCCAGGTATGTGGGGGTGTAGACTCCTCGGTTTGGCAGAGAACTCAGGAAAGAACTACCTATGGCTAGAAGGGGGTGACCCACACGCTCTAATGGCCTTTGCAACAGCAAAGATGCCATCTTCATTCTGCTCAAGGGAAATTTACAGCCCAGCCCAGCAACTCTCAGCCCTCAGGGTTCCCGAGTTCCTTGGCCAGTGTGCTTAACACTCCAAAAGCCCAGGTCCCACCCTGAGGGCCTGCATCTCCCTCAGCTGTGGTTGGAGTTAGGGTCTTTGCAGGATAGAGAAGAGGATTTTACTCCTGAGCATCTACTGTGTACCAGCCCCCTGCACCAGTGATTTCACATTGGAGGGAAGTGCTCATGGCCATGGGCAAATGGCCACTGGTGGCTGTGGGGCAGGGAAGGAGGGCTTCCCAGAGGAGATGCTGTTTGGGCAGAGTCTTGGTGAGTGAGTGGTCAGGGCAAGGTTGGGAGGCAGGCAGGATCACTTACTTGCGTGAACAACTCGGGGGCCTTGGAAGTACATTGGACGAGGTGGTTGCATTCCTGGAGGTTGAGGAGGAGGTGGTGGAGAAGGAAGAGGAGGAGGAGGTGAAGTAGGAGGTGGTGGTGGTGGTGAAGGAGGAGGTGAAGGAGGAGGTGGCCGAGACGGTGATGGCTCTTTGGGGGAGAGAAAGAAAACACACTCTCAGATATGACGGCCCTGTATGCGCCAGGCACTGAGCCACAACTTGGCCAGCCTGAGGGAGAAACCCATTTTACAGGAGGGAAAGCTGAGGCCTAGAGAAATGAATCAAGTTGCCTTCAGGTGGAAGGCTGTTTGGACAAGGGATTCTGGGATCCCGAATCCCCAGAGTGTGGTCTGAGAAAGGGGAGGATGGGAGCCCCATAATTTGAACAACAGTGCAGATGATGGCTGGAGATCCCTGTGTGTTTCATTGGGGACCACATGGGGACTTTGCATGGGAACCTGTCCCTCCCAGGAAAGGAGCTTCATGACTTGAGGGGGCCCCTGAGTTCTCCCCACCTAATGCCTTTCCCCAGAGAAGGAGCAACCAGGAAACAGGAACACCTGCCCCTTCTTTTCACCACATGGTCTAGGGTCTTTGGAACAGGAAAAGGTTTCTTACCCACCCTGTGCCCCCAGCAGCCCCACTGAGGCCCGGTTTTTGTACCCATTTTACAGATGACGAAACTGAAATTCCAGAGTTAAGTACGTAGCCCAGGGCTGCAGGCTAGCAAGTTGTGATCTCTCGCTGATTTAGCAACTGCCCAGAACTATGACAATCATATCATTTCATCCTCTTGCCCATTTTCAGATGAGAAAACAGATTCAAAGGAGTTTGGTGACTTAGTCAAGCTGAGATCAACGTGGCCAGAACCCCACGACCCCACCCATCAGTCCAGGTGTCTCTGGGGCAGAGGAGGGCAGGTCATACCAGACATAGGGTGGTCATTAGCTTTGTTCCACAATTTTCCTGTGACACTTTAAGAGAGGGCGTGGGATGTTGAAGACCTCACTTTGTCCCCATTGGGTCACATGGTCCCAGGTTTGTGGGGACAGCAGGACTTGGGGGAGGTGAGGACTGGAATCAGCCCCCAGCTCAGCAAAGGGACGCACGGTCTTCTCTCCTGCTTCCCGGGGGCCCCTCCTTCAGCCTGTTGCTGGCCTCTCCCAGCCCTGAAACCTGAGGGGCTCTCTCACCCTGGGGAGGATTCCATCTCGGCATGCTGGGGGTACTTTGTTCCAGCAATGGTACTGAAGCGTCATCGGGTTCCAAGTTCTGAGCGGCTGAGCGTTTGTCTCCAGCAGTCTTCATTGTGGCCTGGCTGCCCAAGGACAGGAGTGCAGGCCTCCTCTAGCCCCTCTTTCTGGGCCTGGCTCAGGTGGAGCAGCCATTGTGATTGTGTGTCCTCACAATGGCCAGAAGGGGAGTGTCATCCCCGTCCTCTGTGGGAGGGGGCAGGGCGTTCCAGGGGCCCAGCTTAGGGAACCTCTGAAGATGACCTTTCACCACTGTCCACAGCCCCATGCTGTGCACAGTGAGGAAGGCGGCACCAAGCTTCACAGGGCAGGGTGGCAGAACCTATCTGGAGCCTTAAAGGTACAACTCTGATTAGGGCTAGCGATTCTAATCTGAGGAATTTTGTCCTGCTCCATATAAAGATCTGGCTGTGGGTATGATCATGTCCTCTTATTTGTAGGTGGGTATTTATACATACACACATGTATATATGTAGGAGGTTTGTGTGAAAAAAGTCCAGCCTTTATTAGTAAAAGAAGTATGGTATGCACAACATCAATGTGACCTCAGATAAGTCAGTGGACTGGAATGCACATGGGTGAACAATGATGACTTCACTGTACTAGTCAGTGAGGGCAGTAGATGCCATTGAGTGAGCATGTGTACTGTGTGGCTGTTGCATTCAAAATGACTAAGTGAGCAGAGCAACAAATCTGTATCAGATTTTGTGTTATCCTTTGAATATTCCTCCTTGGAAACTATTCAAATGATTCAGAAGGCTTTTGGGGACAATACAATGAAAGCAGCACAAATAAAAGTGTGGCACAAATGCTTCAAACATGGTCTAGAATCTGTTGAAAGTGATTCACATTCTCCTGCATAGAAGACCTGCAAGAAGCAGAACACCTGAGAATGTTGAACATGTACAGGCTGCAATCAACAAAGATTGGCGACTGACAGTGTGACATCTAGAAGGTGATCTAGGGATTCCAAAAACGACTGTGCCCGACATTTTGACACAGGATCTGTGTGTGAAACATGTTGCTGCAAAATTTGTTCTATGGCTTCTGCTACCAGAGCAGAAGGAACATCATGCTGCAGTTGCGAATGACTTGATTCAAACCACTACCAATGAACCAGATTTCCTCAAGAAGCTAATAACCCGAGATGAATCATATAGGTCTAGGGGCACATCTAGAAATGAAGGCCCAGTCATCCCAATGTAAGCCTCCTGGTTCTCCATCTGCAAATAAGGTGCGGCAAAATCACAGCAAGATCAAGCCCATGTTAACTGTGTTTTGTGGTTGGGAAGGTGTTGTGCATCATGAGCACACTTGTCCAGGCCAAACAATTAATAAGGAGTACTACCTCAATGTTCTTTGTCAGTTGAGAGATGCACTAAGAGAAGAACAGCCACAGCTAAGGGCAACTGGTGATTGGCAGCTTTATCATGACAACGCGTCTGCTCATGCATCACAACTCCTACATAGTTTTTTGGAGAAATATCAAATCGCTCAGGTGACTTGGCCCTCCTAAAGCCCAGTTTTGGCACCCTGTGACTTCTGGTTTGTCCCAAAACTAAAATCACCTCTGAAAGGGAAGAGATTTCAGACCATTGATGAGATTCAGGAAAATATCACAGGACAGCTTACAGAGATTCCAACAAAGGGTTTTGCAGAGTGTTTTGAACAGTGGACTCTGGGAGAACTGTGTGAGGCCCAAGGTGCCTACTTTGAAGGGAACTGAGGTGTCATTGTCCTCTGTACAGTGTTTCCTGTATCTTATATCTTCTCCAATAAATGGCTCTACTCTTCTTAGCATGTGGCTGGATACTTTCTGGACAGACTGTATCGGCACACATATGTATACACACGTGTCTATATGTGTGGAGATTACAAATACAGGTATGTGTAAACATGTATATACACACATGAACATGTACTACAGGTGTATACACACATTCATGTGGTGTATGTGTATCACAAGTTCAACTGCCTCTCCTGCTTATGTAGCTGTTTGAGTTTGGGCAAGATCCTCAGTTTCTCTAACCCTCCATCACCTGGCTTACTCATCCATAAAATGGGGGTACTTATAGCTACCTTAGAGGGCTGTTATGAGATCAAATGATATAACCCAGGTAGTGGGTTCAGACCGGTGCAGCAAATGAAGACATCATTGTCTCTGTGAAGTGATGAGTGGCCTGAATAGCCCAGAACGGATGCTCCCGATTGCAGAGGGCGGCCTCTGGGTACAGGCCAGCTCAGTGCCATAGTGGGGGTCATGGCCAGGATCTGTGCCTACAAGGGCATGTGCCTGGCCAGTATAGTATATGGCTTCTCAGGATGCTGCAAAATTTGGGGTAACATTCAGGACAGCCTGCTCGTCTTTCATTCTGGCAGCAACCAGAAGTTATGGTGAGTCTTGGGGGAAACGGGATTTGGTGATATCTAGCACGGTTACAGATGTGGGACCCATGGACCCAGCACTACTCGTTCTAGAAATCCATCCCCGAGGTAGTCTGGCAAAAGTATCAAATGACACAGGGACAAGGCTACTCAACGCAGCAGCAAAAACTAGACATAACACACATGTCCATCCACTTACCTACTCCTCAGCTGCCAAAAATACAGGGAAGGTGGGGAGTGAGGAAGGGAGAAAGAGATGGAGGTTAGGGAGAGGAAGAAGGAAAAAGAAGAAGAGAGAAGACAAAAGAGGAAAATCTCCATATTTTGCTGTAATCTAGTCTCTGAAGGATATATTGATATATTGTTAAGAAAAACAAATACATATTTCACCACTTTCTCTATGGAGCTCTATAATTTCCACAAAGAAATAAAATGGTTGACATTGAGGGAGACACAGGTGAAAGCAGGCTTTCTCTGAATACACTTTGCTTTATTGCTTTGACTTTGGAGCTGTATCATTACTTATTTCTAATTATGAAGGAAGTAAAAAAGAAAAAAAGCAATGTTGAAATATGGAAAGCAGGCAAAAACAAACAAATGTGAATATATATCGAGATTTCTTACAGGAGACACAAAGTACGTGCCATAAAAGAAAAACTTGAAAAATAACTTTATTAGATCTGAGAGTGCCAGCTCTTTAAAAGGCACCGAGATAAAACAAAAGGCAACCCATGGTGGAAGAAACCATCTGCAGTCAATATGTGTGACAAAGCACAGGTATCCAGATATAAATGAGCTCCTTCCACTGAATAATAGTTATTTCAAAAATGCAATATAGCCCTGGCTGATGTGGCTCAGTGGATTGAGTGCTGGCCTTCAATCCAAAGGGTCACCAGTTTTATTCCTAGTCAGGGCACATGCTTGGGTTTCAGGCCAGGTTCCCCAGGTGGGGGCTTATGAGAGGTAACCACACATTGATGTTCCTATCCCTCTCTTCCTCCTTTCCTTCCCTTTATAAAATAATATCTTTTAAAAAATGCAATGTTAAAGTGGGCAAAAGACCTAAATAGACACTTTACAAAAGGAAACAGGAGACTTCTGGCCAAGATGGAGGTGTAGGTAGATACACTGTGCCTCCTTGCACAACCAAAAGAAGGACAACAACAAATTTAAAAATGAAAAATAACCATAACTTCCAGAAAAATCAAAATGTATGGAAACCAAGGAGTTAAAGAAGAAACATTTATTCAGATTGGTAGGAGGGGTGGAGACAGCCCGCCAGGGCAGAGAGGACACATGGTGAGTCCTCGGCTGGAGGACTGGGAAATCTCACATTTCTGTGTGGATACACCAGGAGGAACAACTGGGGAGCAAGACAGTCCACACAACCCAGGGTTCCGGTGCAGGGAATTAGACCCTCAAAACCTCAGGCTTTAAAACTCTATAGGGGTTGCAGCAGTGGGGAAAACCTCCCAGCTTCACAGGAGAGTTTGTTGGAGAGATCCACAGGGTCTTAGAACATACACAAATGCACCCACATGGGAATCAGCACCAGAAGGGCCCAATTTGCTTGTGGACAGTGGGGGAAGTGACTGAAAGCCAGCTGAAAGACCAGTGAGTGGTATTGTCCCCTCGACCTCTTCTCTACATACAGCACCACAATGCAGCTATGTGGGTTGCCTCTCCCTAGTGAATACCTAAGGCTCTGTCCCTAACTTTGTAACAGGTGTGTGGAGACAAAAATATGGCCCAAATGAAAGAACAGATCAAAGCTACAAAAATAGCAGTAAGTGATGAAGAAATAGCCAACTTATCATATGTAGAGTTCAAAACACTGGTAATCAGGGTGCTCACAGAAATGGTTCAGTATGCTCGCAAAATAGAGGATAAAGTGAAGGCTATGCAAAGTGAAAAAAAGAAAAATATACAGGAAACCAACAGTGACGGGAAAGAAACCAGGACACAAATCAACAATTTGGAGCAGAAGGAAGAAATAAACATTCAACCAGAACAGAATGAGGAAACGATAATTCAAAACAATAAGGAGAGGCTTAGGAACCTCTGGGACAACTTTAAATATTCCCACATCTGAATCCTAGGGGTGGGAGAAGGACAGAAGGAAGAGCAAGAAATTGAAAACTTACTTGAAAAAATAATGGAGAACTTCCCAAATCTGTCAGAGATAACAGACTTCCATGAAGTTCAGGAAGCTCAGAGAGTCCCAAAGAAGTTGGATCCAAGGTAGCACACACCAAAGCACATCATAATTAAATCACCCAGGATTAAAGATAAGGAGAGAATCTTAAAAGCAGCAAGAGGAAAGGAGAGAGTTACCTACAAAGGAGTTCCCATTAGACCTTCAGCTGATTTCTCAAAAGAAACCTTGCAGGAAAGAAGGGGCTGGAAAGAAGTATTTGAAGCCATGAAAGGTAAGGATCTACATCCAAGATTACCCAGCAAAGCTATCATTTTGAATGGAAGGGCAGATAAAGTGCTCCCCAGACAGGGTCCAGTTAAAGGAGTTCATTGTCACCAAGCCCTTATATGAAATATTAAAGGGACTTATCTAAGGAAAATGAAGATAAAAACTATGAACAGTAAAATGACAACAAACTCACAACTATCAACAACTGAACCTAACACACACACACATGCAAAAGCAAACTAAGCAAACAACTAGAACAGGAACAGAATCATAGAAATGGAGATTGTTAGGTAGCCGAGGTGGCTAAGAAATGACCTGGAGCCAGAGAAGTCCAATTAAGGGCTTTTATTTTAGACGGGGCACTGAGGTCAGGTGGGCTGGGTCCTAAAGGAGGGCAGCCCCAAGAGAAAGTGTAGAAGGGCTTTTAAGGTGTATAGCAGACCCCCAGGGGAGGGTGAGTCACTCTGCTGATCTGGTCCAAGTATCCTGGGTATCAGACTAGGGAGGACTGATTCTATAGAAAACTTGAAGGAGAGGGGAGAAGGCAGTGAGGATTCAACCGGTTTCCTCCAGGATGCCGTGGGTATGCCTCAGTTGCTTCTGTTATGGGGAATCTCTTGGTCAGGTATTTAGCCAGTGACATATACCTTCTTTGTTCCAGTATAGGCAATGGGTTAGGTCCAATTCCTGGTACATTCTAACAGAGATCACACCGATGGTTATCAGTGGGGACAGGGAGGATGTGAATGGGGGAAAAGGTACAGGGAATAAGAAGCACAATTGGTAGGTACAAAATAGGGGAGGTTAAGAATAGTACAGGAAATGGAGAAGCCAAAGAACTTGTATGTATAACCGATGGACATGAAAGAATTGGTGGGGACATGCTGGTGGGAGGGGCAGTACAGGGTGGAGGGGAATAAAAGGAAGAAAAAAATGGGACAACTGTAACAGCATAATCGATAAAATGTATTTAAATTTTTTAAAAGATAGGACTAACCAATATACAAAAACAAACAAAACCCCATAGGTACCATTGGTTTAGATGAAAAAACAGACCATCCCAAGTGTTGATAAGCATATGGAGCAACTACGACTTCATACACTGCTGGTATGAGTGTAAAATGGTAAATTGCTTTGGAAAGCTGGAAGTTTCTTATAAAGGTAAACACACACTCACCTTTGACCACCAATTTTGATTACTCCCAGATTTTTACCTGGGAGAAATCAAAACATGTTGAAAAATAGACCCATAGGAGAAAATTCATAATAGCCAAATTTTAGTAACAACCCAAATATTTGTTGACAGGTGAGTGTATAAACACTGTATGTATTAAGCCCTGGCTGGTGTGGCTCAGTGGATTGAGAGCCAGCCTATGAACCCAAGGGTCACTGGTTCGATTCCCAGTAAAGGACACAGGCCTGGGTTTCGGACCAGGTTGCCGGTGGGGGACACACAAGAAGCAGCCACACATTGTTTTTCCCTCTTTCTCTTTCCCTTCCCCTCTGTCTAAAAATAAATAAAATCTTTAAAAAATAAATTGTGTATATTCATATCAAAGATTACTGTGCAGCAATAAAAAGAATGAATTAATTTTTAAATATTTTATTTATTTATTTCTAGGGAGAGGGGAAGGGAAAGAGAAAGAGAGGGAAAAACATCAACGTGTAGTTGCCTCTTGCATGCCCCTTACTGGAGACTTAGCCTGCAATCCAGGCATGTGCCTTGACTGGGAATTGAACCAGTAACCCTTCGGTTCAGCAGCCCGGTGCTCAATCCACTGAGCCACACCAGTTGGGGCAAAAGAATGAATTACTGATGTAGTATAGTCAGCAAGATGACTATATCTCAAAAACTGATTTTGAGCAAAAGAAAACTGATCTGAAAGACTACATACATCTTCTGCGGGGGCCCCTGTCCTGGGCGCCAGATGTGGGGGTGCTCCACCCGCAGAGCCCCATCCCTCCGTCATGGATGAAAATAAAAACTACCAAGACATGATTGCTTGGGGAGGAAAGGTGGTCAAACTCTCAGAGGAGAATAACCCAGAGCCCCATCCTCACTGGGCTTTTATTGGGCTCAAATACATGGGAATACAGGTATGTCAGGCAGCAAGGATCAAACAATGGTTAACATTTCAAAGCAATCTGAGGGCTTAATCTGAGTCAGTGTTTGTCAGGAAAGGGGGTTGCCAAACTTTGGGAGACATACTCATTTCCTCCTGGGACATATCACTTAAGTGAGAGCACTCTTATTAAAGCAGTTTTCACAGGGCTTTAGGAATTCTTTCTTATGCCAAATCACCCAGGGAGCCATCCTGGCCAGTACAGGGTTGCACCACTTGCCCCCCCAGTTTCAGGCTTTAAGCCGATTAGGAAGCAGGAGGCATCTCCCAGACGGAAATGAGGACTCGGGCTATGTCAGAATAGCTGGAGGGGGGGATGGGGGGTGCGAGGGTCAATCACATCCTCTTTGCTGCAGCCCCCCCCACCCCGAGTCCTTCCATGAGGCCTCCCAAGTGGTTGTGTCTGGCTTAGGTTGCCCCTCCCATGAGGAGTCTTACCCGTCATTGACTGCCAACTAAGCATTGGGGCCAGAGATGGATGAGGCAGAAGCAGTGCTCCTGCCAGGGAGATAAGCTTTGTCTCCTTAGCAGCTCACGTCCTCTTGACAGAACAGACCCAGATGAAGTGGGTCCCTTGGGCTCTTACACAGCCCACCGTGTGGTGAGGGTTACAACTCCTGAAACCAGGCTGGACGGTCCGCAACAATCTTCTATGCTTCTATTTATTAGAAGTTCTAGCACAGGCTAAACTATGTGATCTGATAAAAGGGAAGGTGCACCTGGGAAGGGAAAGCATCAGCGTGAAGGCAGGTGTGCCCGACTTCACAAGATCTACTGACGTCTCGGGCGCTGTGAATTTGCGCACTGTTACAACTGTTTTTCAGCTGAAGGGGAAAATGTGTCCTGAGGAAGCTCTTTCCTGATTCCTACAAAGGCATTGTCCTCCTGGAAAGATGAAATGCCTGGCCCCAGCAGCACCCTTCTCTCAGCTGACCCTCCTCTCCAACTCCTTACCAAACCCACTGTGTCCACGCCCTACATGTCTTGGTGTCTGAGGTTTAGTGCCTACTGCATCCTCCAGCACTGGCAGGAAGAGCTGCTCAATAAATATAGGCTCAGTGTGTGAATGAATGACTTCATGATCCACACTCATCACAGCCCACCCCATTTAGCTTACAATCCCCTGGGTATCACACCTCAGCACCCAAGGTCCTTCTATAGACTGGAGGTTACACATCTTGGGATGGGGTTGGAGACTGCCTTCCTTGGGGATTTTGAGGACGGGGATCCTGCTAATCCAGGGTTGGAAACCTGACTGCCATGCCTGAATGAGACTCTCGGAGGTTGAATGAAGGGGCCGATGAGCTGTACTTGGGGCCCTGAGCATACCAGATACGGCCACCAGGGGGCAGCACCAGCCCGTGTGAGTCAACCTCATCTCTTCCCTTTGGGCTCTGGTGGGCTGAGAGGTTCCCATCTTGGGCAGGAACCCAGGCAGCAGGGCCACCCCTGCCACCTTCCCTTTAAGGGCGTCTCCACGCTGTCCTGAGGCGGAGGAATCCTATCCCACCCTTTCTCCTTCAGGCCAGACTAGAAGGAGGCAGGAGTCATAAAAGAGGGCTTGAGGCCAGCACAATGCCATGCCACACCATAGGGCTGTCCCAGAACCAGGTGAGACCCCAGTCTCTCTGCACACAGACACAGGGCCCTTGGCGGAGCCATGAGTCCTGGGTGGGCTCTTCCGGGGCTGCTTCTCAGAGGATTAGTTCTCTTGGAGGCTCAGGGCTCCTGGAAGTCTGTTTTGCTGTTCATTGTTTGTATTAAATCTTTGCATCCCCAAAATAAGGCCTGGCATAGAGGAGAGAGAAGGTGGTCAGAACATGGGCTCTGTCACTCCAAGCTGTGAGACCCCAGGCAGGTCTCAGTTTCCTCCTCTGCAAAATGGATCTAATAATAATAATCCTTCTGCTGAGGATGTTATGAAAATGCAGTGAGACAGTTTTCCCTTGCTGGCTGATCCTTCACACGTACCTATTCTCTATCTACACTTTGTTTCTGTACCAGGAAGGCTCTTCCCTGAAATATCCCGTTTCATTTTCATCGTCAGACCCTCAGCTCACAGGTCACTCCTTGTGGGGGGCTGCTGTAGTGCCCTTGCAAGAGGAGCCAGCCACACACTACCATACCACCTGGTCCAATTTTGACAACAGTTACCTCTGTCTGGAATCAACTGGCTCATGTATTAGTTTACTTGGTCATTGTCCATTGCCCCTCAAAACGTCAGCTCCTTGAGGACAGGATCCTCATCTATTTTGTTCACAGCCCTCTCCCCAGTGGACCTAGCACAGTGCCTAGGACAGAGAAGATGCTCAATAGATATATGTTGAGTGAACAATGAATGAAAGAAATCCATGTGAAGAGCTTAGCCCTATGCCTGGCATGTGGAAAGCTTGCAATGAGTTAGCAATTAGTAATAGAAATAACCATGACAATAATAAATAAGCAGAGTCATGAAAGCTAGGACAGGGGGCAGCCTATCCTGGGAATGGAATGAACCTGGAGTTTGGCAGCGCCCCCTGGTTCTTCCTGCTGTGCGATCCTGGGCACTTTGCTGACCCTCTCTGGGCTCTACTTTCTTCTTCTTTTTTAAAAATATATTTTATTGATTATGCTATTACAGTTGTCCCATTTCTCCCCCATCATTCCCCTCCACCCTGCACACCCCCTCCCACCCACATTCCCCCCCTTCAGTTCATGTCCATGTGTCATAAGTTCTTTAGCTTCTACATTTCCCACACTATTCTTGCCCTCCCCCTGTCTATTTTCTATCGACCGTCTATGCTACTTATTCTCTATACCTTTTCCCCCTCTCTCCTCTTCCCACTCCCCTCTTGCTAACCCTCCATATGATCTCCATTTCTGTGTTTGTGTTTCTGTTCCTGGTCTAGTTGCTGGCTTAGTTTGCTTTTGTTTTAGGTGTGGTTGTTAATATCTGTGCGTTTGCTGTCTTTTTACCGTCCTATTTTTTACCTTCTATTTCTTAGATAAGTCCCTTTAACATTTCATATAATAAGGGCTTCATGGTGATGAACTCCTTGAACTTGACCTTATCTGAGATGTGCTTTATCTTCCCTTCCATTCTAAATGAAAGCTTTGCTGGATAGAGCAATCTTAGATGTAGGTCCTTGCCTTTCAAGACTTCAAATACTTCTTTCCAGCCCCTTCTTGCCTGGAAGGTCTCTTTTGAGAAATCAGCTGACAGGCTGATGGGAACTCCTTTGTAGGTGACTGTCCCCCTTGCTGCTTCTAGAATTCTCTCCATTTTAATCTTGACTAATGTAATTATGGTGTGCCTTGGTGTGTTCCTCCTTGGGTCCAACTTCTTTGGGACTCTCTGAGCTTCCTGGACGTCCTGGTAGTCTATTTCCTTTGCCAGAGTGGGGAAGTTCTCCTTTATTATTTGTTCAAATAAGTTTTCCACTTGTTGTTTTTCTTCCCCTTCTGGTACCCCTATAATTCGGATGTTGGGACATTTAAAGATGTCCTGGAGGTTCCTGAGCCTCTCCTCATTTTTTTGAATTCTTGTTTTTTCCTTGTTTTCTGTTTGGTTGTTTGTTTCTTCCTTCTGGTCCACTCCATTGATTTGAGTCCCAGTTTTCCTCCCATCTCTATTGGTTTCCCATGCATCTTCCTTCATTTCATGTATTGTAGCCTTCATTTGTTCATCTAATTTGTGAGCAAAATCAACCAATTCTGTGAGCATCCTGATCACCAGGGCTTTGAACTCTGCATCTGATAGGTTGGCTATCTCTTGTCTGCTTAGATAAATTGGCTCTGGAGCTTTGATTTGTTCTCCCGTTTGAGCCATTTTTGTTTTTTTTTTTTTTTTTTTTTTTGGTCTGGTTGCAGCTGTAACGTAGTGAGGGGCGGAGCGTTAGGTGTTCCCTAGGGCAGGGCAGCTCAGTTGCTGGGTAGTGGTGCTGTATGTGGGGGTGGGGTTAGAGAGGGAACAATGGCACTTGCTCCACTCTCTCTCAGATTCCAGTTCCTTCTGCCGCTTCCCCTTCGCCTGGATGACCTGCATGTGAATGTGGAACCACCTGGTCAGAAAGCCGCCTTGCGTGGCCTCACTAGGTCTGCCCTTTGCTCCTCTCTGCCTGGGGTCTGCTAGCTGCTGCCTGTGCACCTGAGGTCTGCTAGCCGCTGCCTTCATGCCTGGGATCTGACATCTGCTGCTGCCTGTGCACCCGGGTCCGCCAACTTCCACTTTTTCCTGCCTCAACTCTGCTCCTCTTACCAGTCTGCATGAATGGTTGTTGGACTTTCGTACAGTTCAATTTTCTACCAGTTCAGGTTGTTTTCTTGTTTCTAAATCTTTGTTGTCTTTAATTTTGGTTGTGCGAGGAGGCACAGTATGTCCACCTATGCCTCCATCTTGGCTGGAAGTCTATACTTTCTTCTTCAGAAATAAGGAAGACTCTGAAGTCAGAGCTGCTTAAGGGAAAAGTGAGATGGGACATTTTTTTCCTTCTTGCTCAACCTCTCTTTCAATAAGTGCCCAACTCCCAGAGGGGCAATGTGATGAGGAGGAAGGAATTCAGAAGAGTAAATTGTAACAGAAATTATTGGGCAAGTGTGTGGGGAGGGGAGCTGGGTTGCTGAGAGTCCTGTGCTTTCCTGAGAGCCCACCTATCCTTTTCCCCTGCTCATCAGCGAGGTCCATGTGTTCCAGGTGCATGGGGAGCCTGGAGCCCTGGGTGAGGAACTGCTAGGTCATAATGGGATGTCTCCTAACCTCTCTGGGTGGAATTTCCAGCTCTGCCAACCACCCTGTATGCTTCCTCTTCCTCTGAGTTTCTGGCGAGCTGGGAGTGGAGCTGTGGGAGGTGTGTGAAGCATGTGGGCTGCTATAGGTGCCCCATCCAAGCCCCTCTGCTCTCTCAGGGAGAAGGAGTGAAGGGAGCTGTTCTCATCTCCTGGGCACCAGTGGAGGCCCTCTCTCTGGAGAGCAGGCACTCTGGATAGAAGGGAGAGACAGAGTTACCTCTTCCTGGCATCTGCTGTCCATCCCCTGCCCTCAGACCTCTTGGACAGGGCCTCCAAGGCCTCCCTGGAGGAGCTTGGAGGGGCTGTTTCTAGACTAGGAAGGTCTTGGGGCCTGGGGAGAACCCAGGAAATTGTGTGATGAGTGGTGTCGGGAACCACCCTGCCTGGTTTCAGAAGCTGTAACCCCCACCCCCCCATGGCTAAGGCTGAGTAAGAGACCTTGGGACCATAAGCCACTAAGGAGACAAAGCTTATCCTCCAGGCAGGGGTGCAGCCTTTGCCCCCTTTACTTCACCCTGCTTGGCTCCGGGTGGATGACTGGTTAGCCAATGACAGGTAAGATTCCTCAAGGAAGGGATGACCTAAGACAGGCATGGTCATGATGGGGCCATCATGGAAGGACTTAGGGGGCTATAGAAAATGGGGGTGATGAACCCTCACCCCTTGGCTTTGACATAGCTTGTGTCCTCGTTCTGTCTGTAAGAAGTCCCCTAATCTCTTGGCTGCCCGAATCCCCCTCCTGACTTAAGCCTAAAACAATGCCGGAGGCAGGTGTGGCCCTACGCTGGAAAGGATGGCTTCCAGGGGCAATCAGGCCTAAGAAAGAATGCGTAAAATCCTGTGAAACCTGCTTTGCTAGGATACCCTCAATTTAAATGATAAGGGTCCAAGCATAAAATGAGTTTGTTTCCCAAAGTTTTATGGCCCTTTGACTATCTGTCCCTGACTCAGAATAAGCCCTGATAGTCTTTGAATGGTATGTATTCCTTGATCACTACTGCCTGACAATGATTGATGAGCTTTACCTGTATTCCTGTGCAAATTGAACCCAATAAAAGCCCATTAAGGAACAGGCTGAAGGCCCTTCTCTTTGGGAGATTGGCCATCTTTCCTCCCCAAGCAGATGATGTCTTGGTAGACTTATTCTCATCTGTGTTGGAGGTGGGGGAGCCTCTGTGGGTGGAGGCCCCCCACAGGGAGGGTGTGTGATTACGCATCTGTGGTGTTTGAATGGGGTGGGTAGGTGTGTGGGGAGATGTTGTGTGTGTGTCTTGTCTGCTCAGGTGTGTGTGTCCATGACCATCTCTGCATAGGGTGTTCGTGTGTGATGCAGATATGTATATGGAGGTATTTGTATGTGTATGTGCAACTCGGTGGGCAGTGTGTCTGTCTCTGTCCATGGGGGAGGGATATGTGGATGGTGTATCTGGGTGTGGGGTATGTCCACAGAGAGGGCTCCTGGGTCCATCTTTCCCCCCCTTCAGCCAGCTGCCCTTGGACCTCACTCTGAGCATGTTCCAGGTTCAAGAGCTTCCCAGAGGGGTCAGCCCCGGTAAAGCAAGGCAGAGGACAGGATCCCTGCCTCCACTGGCCTCCCCACTGGGCCCAGGATGAAGTTTTCCAGTTCCCTCAAAACTGTATGCTATTCCAGCACCATTTTACAGATGGGGAAACTTAGTCATCCTCCTGGTCCCTCATCAGTGACAGACCCTTGTTTCTTCAACATGTACTTACTGAGCACCTACTATGTGGCAGGTATAGGAAACCAAGCAAAGCAGATGAGGTGCCTGCCCTGGGGAGCTCACATTTTAGTGAGGGAAGCAGGCACCAGCTAGACAAGGTCATATGGGGAGAAGGGTATAATGACAATGACATGGAATGGATGGGACAGACTGGAGGGACACCACCTTTTGTTTGGGGTGGGCAGAGATTCCCCTCATTTGGTGCAATGACCAGAAAGGCATCCTGGGAAGAGTTCCCCCAGATCTGCATGTTGGCAGACTCTAGTCACTCACCATCTGTCCCCAGAGTCTGCATACCTAGCTCAACACAGCCAGGTGGGGCCCCCACTCAGCACAGTATGTTCCAGAAGACATACAGTGGCTTCTCAAAATGAAAGAAGAGTTAGAATGAAACAGGAATGCCACACAATATTTGCCTGACCTAGCAACAGGGCCATAACCCCAGAAGCTGAGCAGGAACAGATGGAGTGGGTGGGCTTGCCTGCGGGCGCTGGGTGGTAATGATGTGTGTGTGTGGGTTCACCATTGTAACATGCGTTCCCACCTGGTGGGGATGTTTGATTGTGTGGGAACATGGGGGCACAGGGACAATTCCAGGAACGTTCCACTGACAAGTGTAGGAAAGGGTGCTGGGAGCTGTTTATATGGGGGGCGGGGATTCTTCGGTAAGGAAGACTGCTCAGCACCGCATCAGCTGCGTAACCATGACCTCTTTTTCTCCATGCAGAGAGTGTCCCTGAGTCATTTGGCTGACTCTGGAGACAGTACCTCATCCCCAAAACACCTCCTTGGGGGTGGCAGCACCTCTCTAAGCTGGTAGGGAGGCAGGGAGGAGGAGTGGCCTTCAGTGAGGCTGATGCCCTGCCTGGAATGCTTTTCCCACCTGTCAAGACTCCAGTTGGTATTTCCAACAGGGATCCCTCCTGAGAGTCTTGGGGAAGGACCTAGGAAGAGATTCGCTGCAATTCCCCAGGTCAGCATTTCTGTGTTTGGAGAAGATGAGAAAAGGGGCTCTGCAAGAAACAACTTCATGCACGCATTCGTGTATTCAGTCACTATTCAAGACTGCTTACAGGGACTCTGTGCAGGGCTGGCCACTGGAGGTGCCTGCTAAGTCCAATAGACAATGTTTTGTGTTCCCAGAGTTATGGTCTATTGAAAATTAACTGGTAGAGAAAATGAGGGGTTTAAGGGAGAACTCCAAGGGGCACCCAGAGAGTGGTGGGGCTCCTGTAGATAATGGTGTGGAGACTTGAGAGATGAGAAGATGCTCTTTTGCCTCTCCCCACTAAATAAACACACTGATGTGTTGTGGGGAGGGGGGGCTCCCCCCGCAGAGCCCATCCCTCCATCAGGGATGAAAATAAAACTACCAAGACATGATCTGCTTGGGGAGGAAAGGTGGTCAAACTCTCAGGGAAGGATGACCCAGAGCCCCTTCCTCACTAGGCTTTCATTGGGTTCAAATACACAGGAATACAGGTTTAACATTTCAAAGAAATCTGAGGGTTTAATCTGAGTCAGTGTCTGTCAGGAAAGGGGGTTGCAAAACTTTGGGAGACACACCCATTTCCTCCTTGGACCCTTATCATTTAAATGAGTGCACTCTTAGCAAAGCAGGTTTCACAGGACTTTACGAATTCTTTCTTATGCCCGATCACCCAGGGAACCATTCTGGCCACCACAGGATTGCACTGCTTGCCGTCATAGTTTCAGGCTTTAAGCCGATTAAGCTCAGGAAGCAGAAGACATCTCCCAGATGGAAATGGGGATTCGGGCTATGTCAGAATAGCCGGGGGGCAAGGGTCCATAACCCCCTCTTTGCTGCAGCACTCCTAGCCCATCCATGAGGGCCTCCCAAGTGGTTGTGTCTGGCTTAGATTGCCCCTCCCATGAGGAGTCTTACCCGTCATTGACTACCGACTAAGCGTTGGGGCCAGAGATGGATGAGGCAGAAGCAGCGCTCTTGCCAGGGAGATAAGCTTTGTCTCCTTAGTAGGTCACGTTCCCTCGACAGAACAGACCCAGATGAAGTGGGTCCCTAAGCTCTTAGACAGCCCACCATGGGGTGAGGGTTACAACTCCTGAGACCAGGCTGAACGGTCTGCAACAATGTGTGATGGCTGGAGCTCAAGCAGCTATTTTGGCCCATAAGACAACCCCAAGGCTAGAAGCCAACTGTTAAAGTATGATGGAGCAAGACTATAGGAGGCATCCAAGTCACTGAGGATTATCAACCTGCTGCATCAACCCAAGGCATATCAACTCCAGCCTTTTTTTTTTTTTTTTTACATGACAGAGATATAAACCTCCAACTTGCATAAGCTTCTTGTTGGATTTTCTTATATTCGGTTAAGCCAAATCTGAAGTGTTACCGGCAGAAGAGTTGGGATTTTATTTAAAAAGCAATAAGGAGTCAATGATGGTTTGAGCATGGGAGGGACATGGTGACAAAGATTTTCTGTTTTTCTTTTTGACTGAACTTTAGGCAGTCTCCTCTGAATCCTTTGCTTGACTGGAGTTGACCTTGGGCTCCTGTCTTTGTCCTTGTTGAGTCCAGTTTTAGCAGGAATCCTGTCAAGCTGGTTTGGTCAGAATCCCTCACCCTCAATATCTGATCACCTCACCCTCAACGTTTGACCAAATGCCTCATCTCCCACCAACCCCCAGGTGATGTCTGATCACTCTCACCTGCCTTCTGCAAGAATCCTGTTAGGCCAATTCAGCCAGAATCTTCCCTGACCACTGATGCTCCCCCTTAGTAATCCCCCTCCACCCTGCTCTGTGGGTCTAAATTCCCTCTTTTCCTTGTTGTATTTGGAGCTGAGTGCAATTTCTTCCCCTTACTGCAAAGCCTCATTGTTGGGCTCCCTACCCCTATCGTGACAGCCCTGAATAAAGTCTGCCTTACTGTGTTAACAAGTGTCATGAGTAATGTCTTCATTAAAAATGGTTGTATTTGAAAGATCATTCTGGCTGCTGCATCGAAAATTGGAGCGTGGGCATGAAATTAGGGGGAGGCAGAAGGAATGGGTGGAGGCTGTTCTTGGTGGGATGGTTGAAGCCCAAGTCTTGGTGAGAAGAATGGGGACAGGAGGTAAATGGGAATTACACCTTGGAGGAAAGAGTCTCCATTTCACCCTTGTTTTAAGCTCATACCTGGCTGCCATCACTATTTTTTTTTTAAATCCTCACCCAAGGATGTGTTTATATGTTTTTTATTGATTTTAGAGAGACAGAGAACATCAATGTGAGAACCATCGATCAGTTGCCTCTCACTTGCCTTCTGATTGGGTGTAGTTCCTATTCAGGACCTAGGTTTGTGCCCTGAATGGCAATTGAGCCTGCAAACTTTTAGTGTATGGCATGATGCCCTAACCAACTGAGTCACCGGCCAGGGCCTGGCTGCCATCACTCTTAAAGGTGGAGCTCCCTAATTGAGACTCATACGTTTAGCTCATTCTGGCAACTGCCATCTCAACCCACATGCCCTCTCACCTCAGGGCCTTTGCACATGCTCTGTGTAAACTCTCTTGAGACTGTCCTTTCTCTTGTTTAATTCCTCATCTCTAGAAGATCTCAGGTCAATTAGCACTTTCCAGAGAAGCCTCTCCTGACTCCTCCAGTGCGGAGATTGTCCCTGCTGTGGCTGCAGTGGGATTTTGTACCATTGTGTGATTACAGACTCAACATCTGCCTCCCCTAAGAGTGTAACACTCCAAGGCGCAGGGCCAACGTGAGTTTTGTTTAGTCCAGGGCTTGGAACAGAGCTCATGTGCATAAACGTTTGTCCAGTGGCTGGATGGCTAGCTGGCTGATTGGTCCTTACTGGGCAGAGACCTTAGGCCAGATCCTTCAATACCTGTTGCTCAAAATCCTGCCACTAGGCCAGTGCTAGTGGAGAGAGCCAACATGGTGAAGTGATGCCACTGGCTGCAGGAGGCTGAAGCCAGGGCAATTTGGGAGGCAACTCCTCCCTGAGACCGGCCTTGTCTGATGGGCCTGAGGGTGAGACACTCATTGGGCAATGCAGGCTAATCCAGCCTTCCACATGACATCCTGGTCCTCGGTTATCCACCTGTCTGCAACTCCCCTGGGGTGGGGAGACTTGGTGGGCACTTTTTGTTTCTGGGTGCTCCGTGCCTGCCCAGCACAGCCTGGCATGGACAATACACCCAGTGAGTGACCACAAACCACAACTGCACCAAACTAGTGTGAAATTCTAAGAGGTTTCAATTAGTTGAGACGTTGAGAAGGGGTTTGGGGGGAGAAGGAGGAAAAGAGGCCTTAGCCTCTTCTGGCTGCCATGACAAACTACCACAAACTGTGCAGCTCACACAACAGACATGTATCGCTCTCAGTTCTGCAGGCTGGAAGTCCAAGATCAAGGTGCTGGCCATCTTGGTTCCTGGTGGAGGGCCCTCTTCCTGGCTTGTAGACAGCTGTCTTCTCAAGTTGTCTTCAAAGGTCTGTGTGCTCCTGAGGCGGCATGAGGAGGAGCGGAAGGGGGAGGGAGATGAGTGGCAGGCAGAGATCTGGGTGCCACTCCACTCCTGGGCCCAGAGGTCCCAGGACAGTTACAGAATAACCACCCCCACTGCCCCCAGTCCCTGCCCTTCATTACCAACCAGGGTCTGGGCCCAGGGCTGACTCTGGCCCGTGCCTAGGGGCGTTGGTCGCCTCTCTGTGCTGCGGTTTCCACTCCCCTAAAATGAGAGTAACATCATTTACCTCCAGAGACAGGAGTCAAGGAGGGAGTGGAAATCAGGAATAAAATGAAACGAAGACAACCATAAAAGAAAACGAAATCAACAGCTTTCCCCGTTTCATTCTTTGCAGTTTCTTTTTGTTTTCCTTTCCACCCCTCCTTTCCTCCCTTCCGTTCTTTGCTTGTTTCCCTTCTACCTTTTCTTCATTCCTCGGGGTCATTCCTTGATCTCTGAGAGCGCCCCGGACCATCAGAATTTTGGAGCGAAGGTCGGGTGGCGGCTGGACACACCCTGTGGGTTAGGGGAAGAACCTGCACTGGCGCGAAGACGGGATTCTCCCACTTTTCAGGGAAGCTCTCTGACCCAGGGTGCGTCACAGGCGAGCAATGGCCCCCGCCACCAATTGGGTAGTGGCCATGTGTTCTGTACTCCCCCTGGTCCTGCGCTCTGGGACTCAAAGGTCCGACTGAAGTGCCTGGTCCATCCCACCCCTGCCCCGCCGCCCGGGCCTCTGCCTCGGCTCCATTGGCTGGGAGCTCCTGGGGGCGGGCCCTCGGCGGTCCGGTCCCGTGGAGCACGCCCCCTCCCCAGCTAAACTCTAGCAAAACTTCATTGGGGTCCACAGCCTTGCTGTCGCCTGGCCTCGCTGGCAGCCGGTTTGCAGGCTGGAAATGAATTGTTCTTTTCCAGTTTCTAAAAAGGGAGTCCCTGACCCCCATCGCCTTCCTGGGGTTGGACTGGATGTGTGTATTGGTGTTACGGAGCTTAACAAAACTGTAAGCGAGCAGACCCGGTGGTCCACGTAGTGCCTTGGTGAAAGACCCAACAATTAACGCTGGAAGAAGCAGGTCTTTATTTACAACATTCCAACTTGGGGCGGGGTGAGGGTGGGGTGGCCCAGAGCACCTCAACTCAGATCGCTCCTTTCCCAGGAGACCCAGAACTTCTCATGCTCCCCACCAGGGTACTAGCCAAAAATATCCCTGGAAATATCCCATGTTCTTATCTTAAATCCGCTGCACAAACAGTTCTCCAGTCCCTCTGGAGGGTACGAAAGTCGCCATCCTCATGCAGCAGCATTCTCCTTCAGGATCTGGGATATGTGTTCATCAGCCACCATGTGATAGTCCAGAAAAGCATGTGCCGTGTTACTCTGGATCATGGTGAAACTCAGGAAAAGGCACAGGTCTTAAAGTCCAGGTAAAGTCCAGGTGCAGTAGGAAAGGATCTTGGAAGGAAGTGCTTTGCAGCTGGAGTCAGCCAGAGTGTTTACCTGTCCCTTCTCAGTTTCAAATCGCAGGGCAAAATCCCTTACTACAGACAGCATATCTCTTCCCTCACTATTACTCCTGGCATGGCCAAGAGAGTTCTACATAGCTGCTACATCTGCTTTTCTTCTTTCTTTTTTTAAAAATATATTTTATTGATTATGCTATTACAGTTGTCCCATTTCTTCCCCATCATTCCCCCCACCCTGCACACCCTCTCCCACCCACATTCCCCCCTTTAGTTCATGTCCATGTGTCATAAGTTCTTTAGCTTCTACATTTCCCACACTATTCTTGCCCTCACCCTGTCTATTTTCTACTCACCGTCTATGCTACTTATTCTCTGTACCTTTTCCCCCTCTCTCCTCCTCCCACTCCCCTGTTGCTAACCCTCCATATGATCTCCATTTCTGTGGTTCCGTTCCTGTTCTAGATGTTTGCTTAGTTTGCTTTTGTTTTAGGTGTGGTTCTTAATAGCTGTGAGTTTGCTGTCTTTTCACTGTCATATTTTTTATCTTCTTTTTCTTAGATAAGTCCCTTTAACATTTCATATAATAAGGGCTTGGTGATGATGAACTCCTTGAAGATTAAAGTGAAGCAGAGAATTCTAGAAGCAGCAAGGGATAAGGGGACAGTCACCTACAAAGGAGTTTCCATCAGACTGTCAGCTGATTTCTCAAAAGAGATCTTCTAGGCAAGAAGGGGCTGGAAAGAAGTATTTGAAATCTTGAAAAGCAGGGACCTACATCCAAAATTGCTGTATGCAGCAAAGCTGTCATTTAGAATGGAAGGACAGATAAAGCGCTTCTCAGATAAGGTCAAGTTCAAGGAGTTCATCATCACCAAGCTCTTATTATATGCTTTTCTTCTTTCTAAGCTGCGTGGCAGAGAGATCTACAATGGTTCACACCTATTCTTTTAAATCCTGAAAGTTACTCCCACCTTCCCTTATATCAGACCTGAAAGCACTCACTCAGGTACAGTAAGCTCTCTCCACATCTCCTGCAATGAGCTACATCAAGAATCAGTCTGCCAATCTCCCTGGATCCAAGCCATATAGGCATGGCTACTTAACATATCCATAACACTGGCCAGCTGTTATTGATATGGAAAGTGCCTCTCTACTGGTCTGCCTGCCACCACCACCACCCCCGCTCCCCACTGCCATGGCTGGGGAGGCTTTGGGGCTTCTCAACCCCACACCCTGTTCTGGGAGCAAAGATCAGTCTGCTGTCTCCTAAGCAATGGTGTCTCCCTGCAAAATGGGAGGCCTCTCGGAGCCTCAATTTCTCATTCTGTAGACTGGGGATATAACTTTTTTTTCTTGCTGTGATAGCTCTGCTTTAAAATTTTTTTTTGAAATTGTATTTTTATTGATTATGCTAATACAGTAGAGCCAATTTCCCCCCTTTGCCCCCCTCCACCCAGCACCCCCACTCCCTCAGGCAGTCCCCACACCATTGTTCATGTCCATGGGTCCTGCATTTAAGTTCTTGGCTACTCCATTTCCTATGGTTGTTCTGTAACCACCTATTTGTACTTTTTAGTTGGGGACATAACTTTTCCTACTGAAATGCACTGTGTGAGAATAAAAGGAGATGGTTAACCCTGTGCCAGGAGAAAGGTTAGCCACTGTTACATGTTTTACTTGCTATGTTGATATTTCTCAGTCTCTGAGCTCCTAGTCTTGCCTCTCCAACCTGTTCTCCAGGGGAAACTCGTAAAAACAATTGATTCAAATCAACCCCAGGGGAAAATCATCCACGGATATCCCCGTTGCCATCTAAGTGCCAAACTTCCCAACAGAGCTTTCTGTCGTCTTCCACTTGGATCTTTCCCACTTCTCTCTGTGGCCTGCACCCCTCCCTCTGGGCCTTTGCCCCTGCAGCTCCATCTGCCAGGAATGACTTCCTCATTCCTGAAGTGATCCTGCCCCCTCCTCCAGGCCCCAGGCCTCCCCACCTCTGCTGCTCCCCGGTCATCCGGTCATCCGGGGGTCCTTGATGACGTCTGGTTCTCAGTGCTGGTCTGTCTGTCCTCTTCCCACCCCCGACGGGCCCAGGAGCTCCTCCAGGGCAGGACAGAGTCATGGGACCAGGGTGAAGTAAGTGCTGGGGTTCCCAGTGAGCTGATGTGGGCCCAGGTTGGGCCCTGGGCTGTTGGGGTGGGGTCGAAAGTAAGTTCCCTTGGGAGGGGACTGGTTTTTCTTTGTCCTGCTGAATGACAACAACCATTGTTGACCCAGCCCATTGCTGTTGGCACCATCAGGTCTGTACAAGGTCCCTGGGCCTGGGAGGCAGCCACTATTACTGTCCCATTTGACAGATGAGGTAGCTGAGGGTGTGTGCTGCGTGGAGCAGTGAGGTCACCTGTAGGGGTCACAGAGGGAGTGAAGAGCAGAGTCAGGCCTGAAGCTCAGGTCTGCTGCCAGGGCCGGGGAGGTGAGGATGAAATACCTGGGTGCTTGCAGTGGCGGTGTTAAGGGTGCATAGTTGGCTTCTAGTTACCAACAAGGGCTTCCGTTCTCCCAGAAGGGGCTGTCAGGGCTGCTTCATGTCCTAGGTGGTCAGGGTGCTGGGTGACCCTCTCTGGGAGGGGGCGTGGCAGGAGTGCTGGAGGGCCTGCCACTGGTTCCCAGCACACAGGTCCTGCGGTTTTGGGTCTCTTCCCAGCACCTGGCCCCCCAGGGGCAGGCAGGGGGCAGGTGAGCAGTTTCCAGAAGTTTCCAGCTGGGCTTGGCCTGGGATGGGGCTCCGCTGCTCTCATCCGTCCCACGTGCTGTTGCCAGGGCTGCACCCTCCTGCCCTGTTCATATTTTTCTCCATGCTGCCACCACCCCTCCCGCTCCCTGCCCCTTCCCTGGATTCCCCCCCGCCCGCCCCGCCCCCGCCTCCTTTACTTGGGTTTGCCTCCTCCACCCCCTCCTTTCCCCCTCCTTCCCCTGGAGCCAGGCTCTCTCTGGAACATGGAGAGGAATGGGGCACCTGTGGGCCTCTCTGGCTCTCTTGGGTGCCCTCTGCTCTGCCTCAGCTGACCCAGCCCCCCAGGCCTGAAAGCCCTCGGTTCTGCCTGGCTTGACCTCAGCTGGGCTGGAGGCAGGGAGGAGGGGGCAGAGGAGTCTCTGCCTTAGTTTACAGACCGGGATCCCCAGTACAACTGGGTAAATTTGTGACTCATCTAGAGCCGCAACCCCTACCCCCAACTCCACCCAGTTTTCCTTCCACCCTCTTACACTAGCTGACAGGTGGGCATGTCTGTTCTTAACTGGCTCTGCTCTGTGTCCCCTGATGTGGGGATGAATCTACTTAGTATGTAAATACAGGCTCAGACCCTGACACAGAAGTCAGTGGACAGTGGCCATCATACCTTCATTGACCCTGGCCCCCTGACCAGTTCTCTAATAACCTCTCTTCCGTTTATGTGGGCTAATACTCATCCTTGCCTGCCAGCAGTGTTTTGGCCCTGAGGCTGGGAGGTGTCTGGACTTGATGCCCAGCCCTGGCCTTCCCCAGCCAGGAACCCACAGAAGGCTCAAGATAGTCCCACTGTTCAAAATAGAGAGCTTAGAAATAAAACATAGGCTTGGAGAGGTTTGGCTTTGATGAGAACCATGCTGAGAATGAAGTTCCTGATGTGAAACCAGCTCTTGTTCTCCTGTCTTTGTGCCCTCAAGGGTCTGAAAGCTACCAAGAATGGGGCCTTGTGAAATGAACCGCAAGCTTCCTCTCACTAAAGTGTAAATGACTGACAGCACTACTGTCAAGGGTCTCCTCCCTGGAGGAAGCAACTGGCTCTTTGGGTCAGGACAGACTTGAGTTCCCAAGCAACTGCCCACTTGCCGGACCAGGACCTATTCTGCATGAGTCTCAGACTGGTTGGGGGAGGCTTCCAGAGACTGGCCATCTCTGTGCCTCAGTGTCCCTATTTGTGGAATGGCAGACTTGGGGTTGGGGTAAGGGTGAGGAACTGGGAAGGGTGAAAAACCTGTGAACTCTGGAGGGCACTGTCGAGGCTCACCAGAGCCTGTCATGATCTGGGGGCATGGGATAGAGTCACTACAGCTGGGAAATCACCGGGTCCTAAATCATTGACCTTTAACGGCACACAAGCCTTTAATCCTGTGAGACCTCAGCTTCCTGAGCTGCAAAATGGAGACAGCAGCAGGGCTGCCCAGTGCTGCAAAGGACCCACACGGTGCCTGGCAGATGCTGTCCTCGGGCCCAGTGAGTGCAGGCTGCTGCTCTTGTTAAGAACTTGTTGTCAGAGAGATGCTCAGAGAGCTCTTAGTCTAACACCTTCTTTTCAAATGGGGAAACTGAGCCCTGAGAAAATCTGCCCAGGCCATCCAGTGAGTCACTCTGCTGGGTTCTGTGTGAATGGCTCCCAGAGCCATGCAGTGCACCCACTGGACGGCTGTGCATGGAGGCTCTGGCCAGGACCCCCAGGGCCCAGCTGTGGGCAGAGGCGTGGATGAGTGGGGCATGCCCCCTGAGAGAGAGTGGGTGGCTGTCTGGAGGGCTGGTGGGGGCCTCTCACACTTTTCCCCTCTCTGTCAGGACGGTGAGGGCCTCGCAGGGCCCGGTCTACAAAGGAGTCTGCAAATGCTTCTGTCGATCCAAGGGCCATGGCTTCATCACCCCAGCGGACGGCGGCCCTGATATCTTCTTGCATATCTCTGAGTGAGTCAGTGGCTGGTCTGCGGGGTGCGGGTCTGGGGTGGGCACTGTCTTGGCTCTTCAGTGGCAGAAGAGAGTATGTGACTCTGATGTGTGCCGGGTATGAGGGTGTGAGGCCACGCGTGCGTGACGTGGTGAGACTGTTCAGAGCTGGGGTTTGAGACTGCTCTTGGTGGTGCTGGTGTGTCAGATGCTGCAGGCAACAGTCTGCCTGTGTGTGTGTGTGTGTGTGTGTGTGTGTGAGAGAGAGAGACAGAGACAGAGAGAGAGTTGGGAAGCATTGGGGTGGGGCTGAACACCCTTGTGGATGGGGAGGGGACACCCCTGTGAGCTGCAGAATCTGTGCTTCCTGCCCTCTGGGCGGTTTCCTGCCCTCAGGGAAGCGGCAAGGTGAGGTTGGGGGCTGCCCAGCTCCACTGATCCAGGAAGTTTGGAGCTGGATCCTTTCTCTAGTCACTTGCTCACTGACGTCCTTCCTTCCCGAGTATCTGGAGCCCTTGGAGGGCCCAGGGCGGGGCCCGCGCATTGTAGGCCCTGGCGTCCTGCAGTCTGTGTTTCACTTCCGGCCTTCCAGGTGGCCTTCAGATAGGTGGGGACATGATCTGGCACCCCTAGCCATACCCCCTCCTTTGGCCTCCGCATCCCCTGATTTTTCGTTCCCGTTTGTGGGGCAGTCCTGTCCAGCACGGCAGACCTGGCGGCAGTACACAGTGGGGCAGAAGTAGGTTTACAGCTGTGAGAGTGGGAAACACAGAGTTTATTCTTGTGCTATTATTCATTAAGTATTGTATTATTTTCCATGTGCACAACTGTAAGCCTACTTTTGCCCCACCCTGTATATAGAAACCATGTTTTTGAAAATTGGGTCCTATTGCAACCGCACATTCTTGCACATCGGGTCTTAGGGGTAGATTTTGGATGCTAAAGCAGCACGTTTCACGTACACCTGCCTGAGTGCAGGCGTGGACGTGTGTTGCCTCTGCCCTACTGCAAAAGGATTTGTACTAGTTTACAAAGATACACACGGGGCATCAAGAAAATGAGTCGGTAAGGACACATGGGGGTGGGGGCAAGTTAGAAAGATGGAGATGCTGCGATGCCCAGATGCCCAGCTCTGCTGCTGCGAGTGGCTGAGCGTCTCGGTGGCCAAGTCAGAGGGAAGCTCCATTTGCTACTTGATTCTTCAATCAAGGCAAACCAGTTCTGGGGGGCTTCTGGCCCTGGTGTTCGGCATCTGAGGGGGATTTGTGGGGACTCATCAAGGGGGTGTTAAGAAGAGTACCTCACCATCATGTCTGGGATAGTGACTCACGTCCGTAGAAAGTAAGGGGGGAATACTCTGGCAGTGGCCCCAAGAGAAAGGACCCTTCCTGGAACTATCTCTGAGCACAAAAGGGCCTTTGTCGGGGTGCACCAGGTTCCTGGGGAATGAAGAGCAGGGGTGCAGGCTGTTTCCTGGGACTCCTGGGCCAGGGTGGGGTGCTGCGGCTGCTCAGGAAGCCTGCACCCAGGTCATCTTTCCCCTCCCATGTGACTGCCTCATTTCTGGCTCTGGCTCAGACTGGCTCCCCCTGCTCTTCTGTCCACAAGCCCATGGCACCCACACTTACCACGAAGTGTGAGCAGCCCCGGGCGGCTGAGCTCTTTCTGACCGTCTCAGCATCCCAGGCCCCAGGGAAGCAGCTGATGGGGTCAGGCGCTCCTCAGCCACGATCTGAGGGAGAGGCCGAGTGGTGCTGTGCAAGTGTGGCTGCTCCCTGTGATTTTTCCGTGTGCACAACTGGAACTGGCTGGAGGCCAGTTCCACGGAAGGGGTCGCCCTCTGACCAGGGCTTTTTTGAGTGCTGGGCACTGAGTGCTTTTCTCTCGCCCGCAGTGTGGAAGGGGAGTACGTCCCGGTGGAAGGTGATGAGGTCACCTATAAGATGTGCTCCATCCCACCCAAGCACGAGAAGCTGCAGGCTGTGGAGGTGGTCATCACCCACCTGGCGCCGGGCACCAAGCACGAGACCTGGTCTGGCCACGTCATCAGCTCCTAGAGAGGCCAGAAGCACTCCTTCTCCTGGGCTTGGGGGAGACTCTGGGGGGAGGAGGAGGCAGGACCCTACCAGACATGACATTGCATTGCCCAAGATACGCCTCAAAGTGGGGGAGCATGGTTCCCTTCAAGTGTCTCCTGGAGGAAGGGTGTCGGGCAGGCACGGGGGTGTCTTGGCCACCAGCACAGTCTCTGACCATCACAACAACGTCACCATCTGAAAAGTATTAAAAGCATTGAACAAGGAGAGGCACCGGCTGGTGGCTGATAGAGGGTCCAACCCTCGCCCAGGGGGTGGGTCAGGTGGTATTTCTCCAGCCCACAGAGTCCCTCATCCCTGTCCCCCTGGGGTTGGAGGCTCAAAATTCCGCAGTGTGGTGACTTGGATGCTGTGTGTCTCCCCAGCATGACTTGCCACCCAGTGCCCTCTTGTTGTGTCTCCTTGGCCCTGGGCACAGCAGGCAGTTTTGTAGATTCTAGGCTTGGCTGGTTCCAGGGGAGCTGGCTTCAGGGGGTGGGGGGAGAGGGTGGGAGTAAGGTCTTGGGTGCCTTTGTAGCAGGAGGTGTCCCAGCTGGGTGTCCGGAAGAGTTTGTCCAAGAGCCCTCAGCCCTCTGCCTGGGCGTGCCATGCTGAGAGCCCAGTCCTAACCCTTAGGAGCCTGGCTTTTCCCTTTGTCTCCAAGTTGAGTGATTACAGCTCAGCAGCCCTTTCACACCCCCTGTCATGTGGGTGGTGGGTGGGGGCGGGAGAAGGGAGTGCAGAGGGGAGGATGTTTGTTGAAAAACAGACCTTTCTCGCACCCAGAAAAGAGTAGGTAGCTTGCTTTCTGACAGCCTGGTAAGGTCAAATGTTGAAGGAGAAATACACCTTCAGTGATGGGGTTTTCTTGAAAGCGGCTGTGAAGAAATACCTAGGAGTTTTTGTTTGTAAATAACTGCGGCTGTCACCCAGAGCCAGCTCTGTTTACGTTTTGACATTGCGAAACTTTGTACGTAGTTCCAGTAAACAAATCTTTAGGATTTTATCTGCTGTGGTTTGGCTTGGCTTCAGTTGTGATTTCAACATAGATACAGCTGGGTAATATGTTTTCAAATATGTGGCTTATAGGTAGTCAAGAATCCATTTGTCATCACGGGGAAGTGAGTCCTTTGAAAAAGCTGGCTTTTGGGCAGACCAGGATGTTCCAGACAAAAGACAGGACTTTGGATGCGGGAAGCAGTACCTGGTTTCATGAGGTGTCTCCTGTTCTGGGGACAGCTTCGTCTTTCACCCTGGGGACGGCTTCATTGGAAGCAGGTAGCAGGCTGGCACCACTGTGCTGATGGCTGGTGTGGTTGTTTTAAAACAGACAAGTGCGTTGATGTGTGTGCAGTGAAACATCACAGTTAAGTGACTTGATCTGCTTTTTCCTGGCCCGTTGTGTCCCTTGAAGGGTCCTCTGCCTCCTGCCAGGTCCTAGGTGGCCTTTGCCCATTGGCTTTGGATGTTCTCCAGGTGGTCCCTGAAGGCCTGTGTGTTGGGTACAGACCACGCTTCCAGAACCACTTCTGCCAAGAGCCCGAGTCTTCTGTGTGACTCCAGCATACTCCACCTGCCAGTGGGTTGGGAATTGGATCTGCTGTAGGGGTGACCTCTGTGTGGACAGGAATCCGTTGTGAAAGGCACTTGCAGTCCTTTTGTGTGACCACATCTCCTTCACTGGATGAGTATTCTAGAACTGCAGGGTGTTAGAGCTGGAAGGGCCGCCCTCCCCACGCAGAGTCTCAATGTACAGAAACTCCTGGAGGCTCTGGGAGGACTTTTGTATGGTGTTGGTGACCCTGCTGGGAGTAGCATCCAGGATTCCTAAAGCCAGATCTTTCGTCCCTCCCGCTGGCCACCTTCCTCTCAATAAAGTCCGTTTTGCCCAAGGCTGTGTGTGGTTTGTTAAGTGGGAGGGGGATGAGGAGAGGGGAGGCTGGCTCTGAGGGAGGTTCTGGAAGCCAGCAGGTAAGGGCGGCTCCCCAATCCAGGCTGACTCAGTCATCCCACTTCCTAGTCTGGTTGTTTTGGGGGATGGGTCAGAAAAATGGGATCATCTCTTTTTTCTTAATCACCATTCTTGGGTAGGAGAGCTCAGAGGTCCAGTGTGGCTTTGTGACAACAGAAAATGCCAGTTACTCTGTCCCTTGTGGAGAGATTCCCTGTTGATGCATTTCTGCTTTGATTGTGTGGGGATGAGCCCTGAGAACAAGGCCGTCCAGACCGAAGGAAGTTCAGGAGGGGTAGCATGGAGGCCCAAGTTCTCGGTGTCCAGGAGGGCAGCGGGGGAAGAGGAGGCTGGGCTGGGAGGGCAGGCAGGCTGCTCTGGAAGGGTCTGTGTGTGTGTGAGGCTGGGAAGTGGTCCTGGGCCTGCGTTTCCCCGAGGAGGTAGAGAATACTGAGTTTTGGTGGTGCAGAGGGGAACATTTTTATTGTAAGAGTACATCAATTTTCAATCTGTGTTAGGAACAACTAGAACCAGCCCACCGAACCTGTTTAGGGAGAGGCCAGAGCAGGCATTCAGCTCAAAACTGGGAGGTTTGAGGACGTCTTACACAGAGAATGTTACGCAGGTGGCATGAGGGAGGCCTTGGCAACACAGTGCAGGTGATGCTGGAAACCAGCTGCAAGTGACAGGGCTGGGAAGAGTTCCAGAACAGGACAGGGGGGAGGGAGGGCCCAGAGGTGCAAGGGGCTCAGAGGCCTGGCTGCCCAGCCCAGGTGCCTGCCACGTCTGGGATCAAGGAGCACTTGGGTGAAAAGGAAGAGGAAGCGGTTCTTGGAAAGGAAGTGAGGCAAGGCCACCTTCACTCAGCCCTTCCTGAATCCACGTCTGCTCCACGCCACTCGGCCGGGCCCTTCCGTCCCTCCCCACTCAGTTGTCACACCGATCTTGAGCTTCCTCCAGGTCCTCCCTCAGGATCAAGTTCAGGTGCCACAGAGGGCCTTTCTGGTGGCCTCTAGCTGCAGTAGCCGTCTGCTGTGCCCTCCACACAGGCCTTTCTCCTGAGACTGCCTAAATCCAGTGCTAAACACCGGGTCAGCTTCTGTAGTGCTGGGATGGGACTTGCTTTCTTCTGGCCCCAGGCTGCTCAGGGTGCAACCTCTGTGCTTCCTGCTGCTCAGCACTTAGCCACCATGTTTACAGTTCTGGTGATGCTGTCTTCATCCTGCCCACTCCCCAAGGCTGAGGGAATGACTCAGGGCACCCCGCTCTGCAAAGCAGGCCTGGGAGTCCTGCGTACTACCTAAGAGTCCCCCAGTCCTGGGGGCGGACCTGAGTAACAGCCCACACACACCACTGGAAGGGCTTGACTGAAAGTAAGCTATCTGTGTGGTAGAGGCGGCGTCCCATCTGACAGAGAGCAGGCAGGCTGACATGAAGAAGTAATCAGGATGAGAAATAGGAAGAATAAAATCACTTTAATTTGCTACTTTTCATTTTAAAGCTCATTGCAGTTTCATTTGCAAAATAGTTCAACAAGGAAAGACGCCATGAGACGGCCTGTGCTGAGAACTGCCCAGAAACATCAACCGTTTGGTAGGGGGTGGTGGGTGGACTGACCCAGAACTGACAAGCCCAGGGCTAGGTTTGGGGGGGAAACCAGGTTCCTCTGTGATGAAAGCACCTGGTGAGAGCACGGAGGTGGGGGGTGCAAAGCACACGGATTTGGGTTGGTGGGCCCCAGCACCAGCTGGTGGAGCACTTGTGGGTCCCGACATTTCCCATGCTAAAAAGTGACATGTTCACCGTTGCCGTGGAAAGCAGTCTTCCACCCTATTGTGGACCGGGGCCTGGAGATGCCTTCCAGTTTCAGGAGGACCTTGCAGAACCTGGAAGGGAGGAGTGAGGGTCCTAGGCCCCACCACGGCTGCTCCCAGCCCTGAGGTCAGAGGCTGGGTGAGGGCCAGGGTCAACACACTTCTTTTTTAAAAGATCTGCAGAGAAACAGTGCAGCTTCAGCTCCGTTAATGAGTGAGGCGTTCACTGGGTCCCCGAGAAACCTGAGGTAAGTAAGGCCCAGGGAAGCCCAGCCAGGCCAGTAGGAAGGTTCTTTTGGTGAGGTGTGACACCCCAAGTTAGTCTCTCCGAACCTGGGCTTAGAGCAGCAACCCAGGGGAAGGGCTGGGAAGGGCAAGGAAGGGCTGCGTGTCTGTTCAGTTCTCCCTGGGGCCTGCTGGTACCGATTTCCTGTCTCCATGGTTAGAGAACCAGCTCCCCGCTAGCTCCCCGCTGTGTAGTGACTACTGAGCTAACCTGTGAACCAGGCCAGCTGAGCTGTGAACTCCTTCGGCTCAGTCGTCACTTGGCCAGCCAGCTATCCGCAGGCCATGCTGAGGTCTGTGGCTCTCAAACAGGAAGTGAGGTGGGCAAACCGAGTGCACATGGTCACTTAGCTTAACACCGCCTGATGGCCACGATGCCCTTGGTTCAAAAGTGCCACCAAGCTGACACTCAGCAGGTGCTTTATTTCAGGAAGTGTTTGAAAAAATGTCTGTCCTGGGTTGGATGGTTGTAAGTGTCCTGTGGGCATGTGAGGGAGGGATTGGGGTTTGGCCACTGAGTGACCCTTTCAGACGTGTCAGCTGGGCCTCCCTCCCCTCCCACAGAAAGGGACATTAGGGGAAGAGCTCGTCACAGATCCTGCGTGTGTCCTCGGGTGCCGTCACCGTGTAGCCCACCGTCCTCGGGTCTGTGAAGATCTCATGGTCGTTTCCACCCTGCAAAGACACGAAGCGGCTGCTGCTGCTGCTGCTGCAGCCCTGGAGCCCGGGGCTGCCAGAGAAATGAGGACCTTGCTATTTTATTGGCAAGGAGGGTTTCTAGGTTACCTCGTTCCTCTGGAAACTAAGAGACAGTCATCACTGAGAAAGAGTTTGTCACCTTCTCCTGAACTGCAATTCAGCTGGGAACGTATAATTATGCTGATGAAAGAACTCATGCTCTAAAGCTTATTTTTCTAAAAAGAAGGCAAGCTTGGCAGGGGATGGAATTCTCAGAGCCATCAATTTGTTTTCACTGTGCCCAGACTTCTAACGAGTCACAGGGAGTGGGCAGGACAGACGTCCAGAGCAGCTCTGCTCCGGAATTTTCTGAGCTGACAGGGGACACTAGTCCCACGTGACCACGGAGCCCTGGCCATGTGACCAGTGTCTGAGCCAGGTCGCCTGGGTTTAGATACTGGTTCTACCAGTGACTGGCGGGGTGCTTTGGGCAACTCCCCGCCTGTAAAATGGGAAGTGGTGGAACTTCGCCATGGTACTATGGGTTAGCTGATGAGACCATGGGATCTGGGCGAGGCCCCTGGAAAGCAACCTGTGTCAGCTGCAGCAGCTAATCCAGCTTTCTGCTGTTTCCACACATTCTTTTATCTGCTGCGCCTCCAGGAGTTGGGCGAGGGCATGGATCTGGGAGGACCTGGGCTTGCTGCTGGCTGTCAGGGGGTGAGGGGCGGATTCCCATGACTGTGGGTCCCCAGTCCCACTATCCCAGGTGAATGAATCGAGCTTCCTGCCCGGAGCCTGTGTGGGGAGGGGGAGGGAAGCCCCTGTTTTCCTTCTCATGGAATTTCCTCTATTTTCCTCTTACTGGGTAAGCAGTCTAACTCATAATCTTAAAAAAAAAAATAACTAGTTTATCATACCATGGAAAAAAACACTGAAAACATGGGTTATTCTCAAAAGATTCTGTAGAAAACCTGAACATCCTTCTAAAGGGGTGGCTGACCCCTGATATTCCTACTCCTCTCAGAACCCATCCCCATGCAGGTGGCTTTCCCGGTGGAGGCGAAATTCAGGATTTCTGGATGGATTGCTGTGGGGCCCTAGGAGTGCTGGGTGGAGGAGTCATGTTAGGAAGCCGTGACCTGGGAGCCTCAAATGCCCCTTCCCAGTACCGCCTCGGGATCCTGCTGTGCTCTGGTGACTGAGAAGCCCTGAGTTACATGGGCATCATCTGCTACTCAAGGAAGTAAGTGTGGAACCACTTGTAGTAATTCCTATGACTAAAAAAAAAAAAACCCCAACAACCAGATTTCCCATTTTAGAAATGGCATGGTAGGTAAACATCAGCACAAAGAACTATGATCAACAGAAAAACAAACTCCTATGTCCAGACAAGATGGAGGCATAGGTAGACACACTGTGCCTCCTCGCACAACCAGAATAAGGACAACAAAAATTTAGAAAGAAAGAAACAACCAGTATTGATGGAAAATTGAACAGTATGGAAGTCCGACAACCAAAGAGTTAAAGCTGACACATTCATCCAGAGCGGTAGGAAGCGCAGATCCGGTGGCTGGGTGGAGAGGGGTTGCGGCAAAAAAAAAAGTGGTGTCTGGTGAACCCTAAGCGCAGGGTGGCAGCAGGTGAACCCAGCGAGGCAGTAGATGGTGGAGGGGTGCGGTGCTCAAGGCAGCTGGTGAACTGGGCGGTCCCACATTCATGTGCAGATAAACCAGGCGAAACTGGGGAGTGAACAGACTGCACAACCCAGGGCTACAAGCAGGGAAATAAAGCCTCGAAACACCAATTGAGAACACCTGTGGGGGTTGAGGTGCCAGGAGAAACTCCCAGCCTCACAGGAGAGTTCACTGGAGAGATCCACAGGGTCCTAGAACGTACACAAGCCCACCCACTCAAGAATCAGCACCAGAAGGGCCCAATATGCTTGGAGGAAGTGGTGGAAGGTACTGAAATCCAGCAAAGAGTGGAGGAAGTGCCATTGTTCCTTCTCAGACCCCTCCCCCACAAATGCATCATGACACAGCGACATGGGTTGCCTGGCCCTGGTGAACACCTAAGGCTCCGCCCCTCACTACATAATAGGTGTGTGTCAAGACAAAAAAAAGGGGGGGGGGGCAAACAAAAGAACAGATCAAATCTCCAGAACAAATACAACTAAGTGATGAAGAGATAGCCAACGTATCAGATGCACAGTTCAAAGCAATGGTGCTCAGGATGATCAGAGAATTGGTTGAATGTAGTTGCAAATTAGATGAAATAAATAAAGGCTACGCTAAGTGAAATAAAGGAAAATGCACAGGGAACCAATAGAGATGGGAGAAAAACTGGGACTCAAATCAATGGAGTGGACCGGAAGGAACAAACAAACAACCAAACAGAAAAGAAGGAAGAAACAAGAATTCAAAAAAATGGGGAGAGGCTTAGGAACCTCCAGGACATCTTTAAACATTCCAACATCCAAATTATAGGGGTATCAGAAGGAGAAAAGGAAGAGCAACAATTGGAATACTTATTCGAACAAATAATAAAGGAGAACTTCCCCAATCTGGCAAAGGAAAGAGACTTCCAGGAAGTCCAGGACGCTCAGAATCCCAAAGAAGTTGGATCCAAGGAGAAACACGCCAAGGCACATCGTAATTACATTAGCTAAGATTCAAATGAAGGAGAGAATTCTAGAAGCAGCAAGGGATAAGGGGACAGTCACCTACAAAGGAGTGCCCATCAGACTGTCAGCTGATTTCTCAAAAGGGACCTTGCAGGCAAGAAGGGGCTAGAAAGAAGTGTTCCAAGTCATGAAAGGCAAAGACCTACATCCAAGATTGCTCTATCAAGCAAAACTTTTCATTTAGAATGGAAGGGCAGATAAAGTGCTTTTCAGATAAGGTCAAGTTAAAGGAGTTCATCATCACTAAGCCCTTATTACATGCAATGTTAAAGGGACTTATCTAAGAAAAAGAAGATAAAAAATGTGTATAGCGAAATGACAGCAAGCTCACAGATATTAACAACCACACCTAAAACAAAAGCAAACTAAGCCAACAACTAGAACAGGAAGAGAACCACAGAAATGGAGATCATATGGAGGGTTAGCAACAGGGGAGTGGGAGGAGGAGAGGGGGGAAAAGGTACAGAGAATAAGTAGCATAGACAGTGGGTAGAAAATAGACAGGGGAAGTCAAGAATAGTGTGGGAAATGTAGAAGCTAAAGAACTTATATGTATGACACAGGGACATGAACTAAAGGGGGGAATGTGGGTGGGAGGGGGTGTGCAGGGTGGAGGGGAATGATGGGGGAGAAATGGGACAACTGTAATAGCATAATCAACAAAATGTATTAAAAAAGAAAAACAAACTCCTGCACTGTCCAGAAGAAGCAGACACCTGTCGGGCACACGCTCACTGCCTGTCACTCCCAGACTTAGGTGGGAGGAGTCAGTAATCACCTATCGTGACAAACCTGGTGGCGCAACTGCTCCCTGCCTAGCATTCTTTCAGCAACTGGAGACACAGTAGGGCAAACGAAGCCACAAAGTGACAAAGGGCTGCCTTCCAGCTCCATGGGCCATGGGGAAGAGCTGCAAAGAACAGAGGGGAAGGGAGGCCCTGGTCGGGTAGCTCGGTTGGAGCATCCTCCCAATATGCCAAGGTTCCTGGTTCAATCTCCTGTCAGGGCAGATACAAGAAATCAACCAATGAATGCATGAATGAGTGAAACAACAAATCAATGTTTCTCTCTCTCTGAAAGCAATTTTCAAAAATTGGGAAAGCAGAAAGACAAAGAGTAGAGGGGGAGGGAACCCAGAGTGACAAGGGAGGGGCCTTTGAGCAGAAACCTGAAGGAAGTGAGGGGACAAGCCACGTGACTGGCTCTCCACAGGAAAGGCAGCTCAGCTCTCACGACCTGCTGGTTGGGGCTGGAAGGGTTAGGATCCAGAGAGTATGGAGGATGCTAGTAGGGATCTGGGACGTTCTGTGATGCCACCAGAAAGCTGCAACCCAGGACACAATGAGATTCACCTATAGCAGGACCTTTAGGGAGAACAGACTGGGGATGAGGACCCAAAGGCAGAAGCAGAGTAGAGTTAGGAGGCTCCTGCAGCCAGCCAGGGTGCAATGTGAGGACAGAAGCCAGTAGCTGGGGAGAGTGACCTCTGAAACAAGGAAGGTTCACAGCTGCTATGCCTGCCCCTCCCTGGAGAGGATGTCACACTAGAGGACAGATGTGTACCTGACAGATGCCTAATTTGGCATGAGTCTCCTATGGTCCTGCTGGGAGCTACAGTGTAACTCACCCACACTCAAGAAGTTGGTCCAGAGAACCCAAACTTCCCCCTTCTGGGCTGGGCGGCCTTCTCAGCTCCACTTACTTTCAGAAGGCAGCAAAGTGTCTGCACCACAAACCCCGTCAACCTCTGCCATCCTTTCCCTCCTGCCAGGGGACCCGGCCTCCTCTTCTGCTCCTTTGTGCAGGTGGCTGCACATAACTTGCACACCAGAGTCGGAGGGAGGTCAGGAGAAGCAGAGCCAGAACACTGAGCTAGTGAGAGTGCACCCTCTAGAATAATGAGGCCTCAGACAACCAGAAACTTCAAACGCTACATTTGTATGTGAACTGAAAGTTACTTGACTCCAGCAGGTGCTACTCAGCTTCCAAGACTCAAAAGAAAACCTGGTTCCTGAGAGCAGACAAGGGGGCGCAGGGGCAAAGGGATGGATAACTGATCATAGTCTTGTTAGTGTATGTGATGGGTCCAAAGGCGAGGCCACAGCTTAGTGCAAACCGCCACGTATATTTAAATCCCCACCAGGCTGATGCCTGGGGATGAAGCAGAAGGCAGTGTCTGCAGTGTTCAGATTCCAGGGGAGGGGGCTGAGGAAAGTGTCCAGTCCCCACCCCACCCCAGTTCTGCACCCACTGTCGCAGAAGTGAACCCTGATTATCCTGATGTTGGAGACAAAGAGGAGACCAAGTTAAGAGTGAACAGGTGGTTCACAAAGTGTTAGAAGCCCAGATGTTTTTACACAAAACATTGGACAAGCAGAGGCTTTCTTACCTGAGAATTCAGAAAGGCTAGGGGCAACTGGGCCGATGCAGTCCCTGGGAAGCCAGGCAGAGCAGTTTGGGGCATGTCTTTCTGGGCCCTAGCCACCTCCTTCCCCGCAGCAAACCGAGTCCACTGCCTCTAAGCTGAACTCAGAGCCAGGTTTCAACAGACCCTGGTTCTTGTGTCTGAGGGGAAGGATGAGGGGTTTTCCAGGGCTGACTGGTACTTAGAAAAGCAAGGGCCAAGCTCTTTGCTCCCCTCTCTGGAGCTGCTCAGAGTCGGCGGCACCCTCTGTGTAAGATCAGATCCCGTCAGAGGGAGGCTGTGTGTCCAGGACAGAGGAGGTGGTCAGGCAGGCCTCGGAACCTGGAGGGTTGGCGGGGAAATGGCTTCTGACTGACAGCTCTTAGCTCAGGTGCCATTTCCCTGGAAGCCAGCAAAAACACTTGCCTTGATACACAGAGAGAAAAGAGCTTTCAAAATGTCTGTCTCCAAATATGAAGAAAAGTTTGAAGTTAGTATTGGAACAGCTCTGTGCCTAAAGTTTCCAGGATCAGTATGTTGTTAAAGGGTTTAGATGGCTGGACTGTTGGCTCCCACTTCCAGGAAACCACTGACAAAAAGGATCAGAGATGAGGGCAAAGAATGACTCAAGAATGTTGATCAGTGTTAGTTACAACAGCAAAAAACCACAACCTGCAAGTGCCTCTACTAGGGAAACGGGGAAATGAACTATGCCTAAATGATGAACTGTTGTACCACCATTAAATCTTGTTTTCAAAGAGGACTCACTAATGTGGGGGGAAATAAAATATGTGAAGAGAAGAAAGGCAGAAAATAAGACAATGAACATGCAGGGGTCCCACATTTGGGGTCAACTATGCAGAGAGAAAAGCCTGGGAGGCAAATCAGCTGTGACTACAAGTGACTTATACTTTCTTCTTCATACTTCTGATTTTCTTTCTTTCTTCTTTTTAAAATGTTTTATTTATTTATTTTCAGAGAGAGGAGAAGGGAGGGTGAAAGAGAGAGAGAAAAACATCGATATGTGATAGAGCCCTGGCTGGTGTAGCTCAGTGGATTGAGCGCGGGCCTGCGAACCAGAAGATCGCGGTTCGATTCCCAGTCAGGGCACATGCCTGGGTTGCAGGCCAGTTCCCGGCAGGGGACGCATGAGGGGCAACCGTACATTGATGTTTCTCTCCCTCTCCCTCTCTCCTACCCTTCCCCTCTAAAGATAAATAAATAAATAAATTAATTAAAAAAAAAAAAAACATCGATATGTGATAGAAACATTTGATTGGTTGCCTCTTGCTCGCCCTAGCTGGGGACTTAGCCTGCAACCCAGGCATTTGCCATCATTGGGAATGGAACTGGCAACCTTTTGGTTTGCAGGCCAGTGCTCAGTCCACTTAGCCACACCAGCCAGGGCTGCTACTTCTAAAATTTTTTATAATAAATGCATATTACTTAAAAATGGCATGGGAGAACATCCCCCAAATAGTATCCATTTTTTTAAAAGCAGGTAAGATTTAGAACAACAGAACCGATGTATGGTAGTGTGGTGGTTAATGCAGTGGAAAATAAATTCCCAGAAGTTGTTACTTGATTCTCTCAAGAGCTACACTCTGCCCTGACTGGTATGGCTGAGTTGGTTGGGTGCTGTCCCACAAAGCACAAGGTTACCCGTTCCATTCCTGGTCAGGGCACATGCCAGGGATGCAGGTTCGGTACTTAGGCGCATACAAGAGGCAACCAATTGATGTTCCTCTCTCAGATCAATGTTTCTCTTCCTCTTTCTCCCTCACTCCCCGTCTCTAAAAATAAATAAATAAAGTCTAAAACAAACCCCCAAAACAAAAAACTATGCCTAATTGTGTAAAGTCCCACCTGAGGCTTTAGATGGCTCTTTACACACAGTAAGAACATTATCTTTTTTTTTTAAAAGATTTCATTTATTTATTTTCAGAGAGAGGGGAAGGGAGGAAGAGAGGCAGAGAAACATCAATGTGTGGCCGCCTCCCAGATGCCCCTAACAGGGGACCCAGACTGCAACGGTGGTATGTGCCCTGACCAGGAATTGAACCAGTGACTCTTTGGTTCACAGGCTGGCACTCAATTCACTGAGCTATACCAGCCAGGGCAACAACATCATCTTTACAGAAAACTGTTTTGGCCTGTCCGTGAGCTCTCTCCTCAGCCTGTATGAAGCGGCACAAGTTTGGAAGGACCGAAGAAGCTTCTGGCCATTCCTTACATCTTGGGTGTAATGAATTTCATTAGCTTACTTTTCCTGAAGACATTGAGTTTTTCAAAGCCTGCACTGCAGAGCACTGCAATGAGAGCATGTGAGTATAAACCACTTCTCTCTGTCATGAAGAAAAAGGCCCGCTGGTACCCCTGAAAAGCACCATGTTCGTTTGGGAACTAGAATCTTTCCACCCATGGAGAGAGGGTGTGTTGACTGGGAAGCATGCTCATTTAAAGAGCAGGTACTGGTACTTTGTTCTGTGCCACCAGCTCTTTCATAGCTGTGTGACCTTGGGCAAGTCACTCTTTCTGAACTCCAGTGATATAATTTTGAAGGGAGGTCAAACAATTATATATCCAGAAGTTGCTTTCATGCTGAAAGGCAGGACCACCCAGGACAGACCTTAGCAGTAAGCATTCTGGAGTGGACCAGAAGTGAAGGGATAAACACTCCACAGGCAGCATTTTGATGCATCTGCTGGGTACAGTATAGCCTGGGATGCCTGGTGGCAAGAAAAGCAGAAGGGCGCAGAAGGGCACAGAGGGCCGGAGGAATTTAAAGGGAGCCACTGAGCCCAAGGCTAGCCAGTGAACACCTGGTGCTGAGCCTCCCCTCAGGCCTCCCAAGGGCCACCTCCTTGGGGACCCACCTGTCTAAGGAGAGCCTCCCTCTGCTGCCATGCTGGCTCTGGGGAAACTCCTCCTAGGGATTCCTCCTGCTGGCGCTGGCCTTGGACACCAGGCTCTGCTCTCAGTCTAGACTCAGTCCTGGACGAGGGATTGCTGACGTCCCCTGGGACAGCTCCTGTACCCTGTGTGTGATGCCCAGGACTGACCCCTCCCCTCCTACGTGTCCCCAGTGCCTGCTCCTGAATTCCAGACTCCTTGTCCTCCTGTCATTTAGGACTCCCAGTGCCCAACCGAAGTGAATGCCCCCGGGAAATGAAACACTGTGAAAAAGAAAATAAGGGAAAGGGCTCGGAAATGCAGAGGATTTGACAACAGCCCTGGGCCAGGTGTTCTGGAAGGTGCTGGAGGAGGGCAATATTTAATTCAAAAGCCAAACCCCAAAGGCTCAATTCTCCCCTCCACTGAGGTGTCAGGTGTCTGAGCACTGAGGGGAGGGGACCTCAATCACCTCATAGGACAGAAGCATCACCAGTTTGAGCTGGGATAGAGGGTAAGAGGAAAAAAGGCCATTTGTCCATTTCCTCCCTGCAAGCCAAACCCCACAGTGAAACCGCAAAAAACACTTCCATACTCACTGGCATGGTTTTGTCTCCAAAGAAATAAATGGTCTTATAGCCGTCATTTTCCACATGTCCCAGGCAATACCTCTTGTCCCATCCATCAGGAAAGACATCAAAGCTGATCTGGCCTCCTGCCAAGCGGGGAGGGGAAACACAAAAGCTAAAGGTGGAAAGGAGGCTAATGACCTGTCACTGGAAAAACGTGCCATTTACTCCTGTCAGCAACTGGATTGCAAGGTTGATTTACACCGCTTTAGGGACAGGTACTAGTTCATTCCACCTTATGTGTTTTTCCAACATTATTTCATCTAAAATCTAAAAAACGAGGCCTGGACTAACAGCTCAGAAGGAGGGACGCATTTGCATTTAGGTGCTCTGTCAAGCCCTGGGTGTAAAGGAAGCTTGGGGTGGGTGGGGTGGAGGGTGGATATGATAGGATTCAGCTGTGCTCATCTCCAGCTTCAACACACTGCATGCAGCTCATCTTGCAGGAAAAATGGAAATCCCTGGCTGGTGTGGCTCAGTGGATCAAGTGCCAGCCTGTGGACCAGGGGAGTCACTGGTTAGATTCCTAGTGAAGGGCACATGCCTCAGTTTTGAGCTAGGTCCCCAGCGTGGGGCAAGCAAAGAGACAAGCACATGTTGATGTTTCTTCTCTCCCTCTCTTTCTCCCTCCCCTTCCCCTCTCTAAAGATAGATAAAATCTTAAAAGAAAGAAAAATGAAAATCACTTGGGAGGTGATTTACAGGCAACAAAATCCCTTTCACAGCTTTGTCACAGAAAGATGTTCATGTCCCAGTTCAAGAATACTTAAAAACCCTCCCATTCATCTATTATACACCATCCCTCCGCATTCCCACTTCCCCACAACTGCATATTTATTAGAGACAGTAAAGTGACAGGGTTTTAAGTGATGACTCATAGGCACTGACAGGAGAAATCAGCTCACTTAAGCATTTGACGGCCATATCCCACCAAAAAACAAGCCTGAGACATCAGTGTTGAGGGAAGAGGTCTGTCTCAGCCACGAGAAACATTCGAGTGCTGATCTATCACGGCTATAAAAGTCTGGTGAGCCTAGACAAGTCCCTCACTCCTTTCTTTCTGTCTTTTTTTTTAAAGATTTTATTTATTTATTTATTTATTTTTAGAGAGAAGGGAAGAGAGAAAGGGAGAAACATCAATGTGTGGTTGCCTCTCATGTGTCCCCTACTGGGGATCTGGCCTGCAACCCAGGCATGTGCCCTGACTAGGAATCAAACCAGCGACCCTTTGGTTCACAGGCCCGAGCTCAATCCAATGAGCTACACCAGCCAGGCCTCGCTTCTTTCTGGGCCTCAGTTTCTTGGTTTGTGGAAACAACTGAGCTGACTGCTAAGGTTCCTTGCCTTTTCCAAACAGTACGTGATTCCAGAACATATTAAGTCTAATATATCTAGGAGGCTCTCATCCCATTTCTTTGCTATGGAGTTCACTAATGTTTTCTACCCAAAGGTGTGAAGATAGTTCTTTTTTTTTTTAAGATTTTTTAAAAATTTATTTATTTTTAAAGTGGGGGGAAGGGTGGGAGAAAGAGAGGGAGAAAAATATCACTGTGCAAGGGATATATCAATTGGCCACCTCTTGCATGCCCCCAACCAGGGACTTGGTCTGCAACCCAGGCAAGGGCCCTGACTGAAAATTAAACTAGCAATCTTTTGGTCTGCAGGCCGGCACTTAATCCAGTGAGCCACACACACACCAGCCAGGGTGATGATAAGTTATTACTCAGCATTAAGCAAGATGCTCTTATTTTGACCATGAGAAATGCAGGGAGGAAGACTCTTGCTGGATAAGAACTTAGAACTAAGCCCAGCAGCCCAGAAGTCATTTCCTAGCTGGGCAAGTCTCTTACCCAGCCCACCACAGAGGACAGGAGTCTGCCCTAATTATGACTTCTCTTTAAATCCTCTTCCCCACCTTAAAAGTGGGCACAATGCAATTTCAAGCACCCACCAGCCCCCCACAAACTGCTGGCAAAGCTTGAAACCCATCTGAACATACAATACCTATGGAAAACGTGAGGCCTTTTCCTGCAAACTCTTTTCGCAGATCTGCTACAAATTTTTGTCTTATATTTTCTTTCTGAGAAAAACAAAAAGATGATTGACTGTTGTGTTGCACACTTTAACTATGGCCACAAAGTGGTACCTCTTAGCTTCACAAACCCAGGATATGTCAGAAAAACTCACTTTGTCGAGTTCATAGAACTCAATGCGTTCTTCTTGGCTGCAGCTTCTTCCAATAGGGGACACATTTAACATTCCATTTCGGAATTCAATGAAAGTACCCCTGGAGAGAAAAAGGGGACAGGTTCCTGAGGTACATTATTTTTTAGACAACATTATAGATAGATAACTAGGCTAAAAAGTTGGGCGACTCCAAAAGACAGAGGCTAGTGTGATCCACATTTCAGAGCTGTGCTGAGCCATAGGGCAGCCATGAGCCATGCGTGGCTACTGAGCCTTGAAATGCAGCTAATGTGAATTGAGATGAGATTTCAAACACTTAGTGGGAAAAGGGAATATAATCATTAACAATGTTTTATATTGACTATGTTAAAATAACTTGGAATATATTGCAAATAAAATATATTTGGAATATACAGGGTTAAATGAAACACATTAAAATTAATTTCCTTTCTTTTTTTAACATGGCTACAGAAAACTGAAAATTCCAAGTGCGTGGCTCAGTGGGTTGGTCGTTGTCGCATAGACCATTAAGTCTCCAGTTTGATTCCCAGTCAGGACACAAGTCTGGGTTGAGGGCCAGGTCTCTGCTTGTGGGCCTGTGAGAGGCAACCGATTCATGTTCCTCTCACTCATCAATGTTTCTCTCCCTGTCTTCCTCCCTCACTTCTCCTCCTTCTAAAAATAAATAAATAAATAAATATCTTGAAAAAGACTACATGTGTGGCTCACATTCTATTTGTTGGACAGTGCTGTCATTGGGCTGAGAATTTTATAGTTAATACAAAGCTATAGAAATGATGACCAGCTCTCCAAGTTCCCTGAGAGTCTGAAAATCTGTCTCAACCTTGCTAGTGACCTCTTGAAGACACTGATTTTAGCAAGCAATGTGACATAGGAAAAGGTTCTGAGAACCACCCCATAATCCTAATAACTGAGGAAATGCAGGTTACCCATTGGCAGACTCTTATTCAAGGGGTTGATTTGACCACAGAAAACGAGAACAGCCGAACAATTTTTAAGTTACCTTAACTGAATATGTTTAAAAAAGCAAAACACCTTTACCCACCATGTTTTCACTTTGAGCTTCAAAAAGATTCTTTTAAAAAAATATATTTTATTTATTTATTTTTAAAGGGGAAGAGAGGGAGAAAGGGAAACATCAGCATCTGGTTGCCTCTTGTACACCCCCAACTGGAGACCTGGCCTACAACCCAGGCCTATGCCCTGACTGGGAATTGAACTGGCGACTCTTTGGTTCGAAGGCTGGCACTCAATCCACTGAGCCACGCAAACCAGGAAAAAAAGTTTCTTAAAACCTCAAACAGCTTGTAAGCTATTTATTCTGACAATGCGACTGAAGTGTTTTGTGACAGACTATGTACTTTGAAGTGTCTTCCAGCTCGAAACACTGATGCCTACGAGGCTCTGAAACATTCTCTCTGGACCTTTTCTGCTTTTTCAGTCACACAGCCCTGATGTCCAGCACCAATGGCCATCAGCCATTTGTAAATACTAGGAGGACACAGGCCAAGTGTGGAGCCGAGGACCTGTTCAAGGCCAATGCCACCTCTCACTAGGTCATGTGACTCTGAGCCCCTCTCTGAGCCTCACAACGGGGCTATCAGCACTCACTCTGGTTACCTCCGCAGGGTCTAGTGAAAATCAAAGGTTCCTGTTTATGTAACAGTAATTTGTATACTGGGAAACAGTGAACACTCATCAAGTAAAGTAAAAACAGTAAAACTGCAATCACCAGATCCTTTCCCCTGCTGTGCTTAACTCGCAGAGATGGAAGCACGTGATGTAACATGTGAACCTACACACTTTCTCAAAATCCCCATCTGGGTGGTCCTGGAGTTGGTACAGACCAACCCTGTCCCAGCCTAACTCCTTCTACCTGTACACCAGGGTACGAGGGGACTGGTGATCATTCCCAGGGTGACCCTAGGGCTGCAGGTCCTACATGGTCACAAAAAGAGCTCAATTATTTTCCCCAACTCAAGGACACAGTATTACTCTCATTCCCATGGTATGAAGGGAAGCTGATCAGAATTAAGGCAGTTTCCCAAGCAGTCAACTCCTCCCTGAAGTCTGGCTGCACCTGCCCAACCTATATGGGGCACACTAGCTGTACTGCTGAGAAATGAGGGCAAATGCTGATCGAGGTGGGTCTCAGCTCTGCCTCCCGAATTCACCAGGCGTGTCGTGCTAATTCGGAATTATAGCTCCGCACCAGGGTCTCCCTCATTAGATGGTATGTGAGGACAGCATTCTGCCTCGTTTTTATATCCTTCCTTAATGCTCAGTCTAAGGTGAAGACTAAGCTGACCTGGGAGATAAGATAGTTTTACTTTTTACTATGGAGAATTTCTAATACACACAGAAGTAGACAGAGTAGGATAATGAGCCCCCACGTGTCCTTGCCCAGCTGCAAGCTGGGTCCAGCCTGTCTCATCCCATGGGACCAATTCAAGAAGGAAAGCCCTTTGCCCACTGATGGGAGGTGTTGAGCAGGGGCACTTGCTCCATCAATTCTGATAGTCTCAAAAGCGCAGCGTTATCCTGAAGTTTGCCATTTAAAAAAATGTTCTGCCCCCTGATCACAGGTGTTCCATGTAAAGGGCAGAACACTGACAAGAAAATGAAAAGTATTTCAAAGAAAGTACCCTCACCATCATGAAACAGCTGCTGTTAACATGGGTCCATTTCTTGCTGATTTTTTTTTTAAACCCTCACATGAGTAGATATGTTTATTGATTTTACAGAGAGATGGAGACAGAGAAATATCGACTGGTTGCCTCCCATATGCGCCCCAATCGGGAAGCGAACCTGCAACCCTTTCGTGCATGGGATGATGCTGCAATCACCTGAGCTAGGGCTCCTGCCAATGTTCTAACTGTGGGCTGTATGTACATTATGTTGTTATTTAAGAATGGAATGAGATGACAGATCCAAGAGGTAGGTTCCCAAATCAAATGCCTACAAAAATCAGAAAAATAAGTGAAGGTGCCTGTGAAAGACTGGAGGTGGGGTGGAGCTGCTATGTGGAATAGGGCATCCATCTGTCAGCTCTTCAGATGCAATAGAAGCCAGAATTCGACATTTCAAAATGGAAACTCAGACATTTAAATGACAGCAATTAGTTCAGGCATGATTTAATGTTGCGGGACAACCAAACTGGTCTTTCTGTGGGATTTGGTCTGCTGGTCTCCAGTTCAAGGTGTCCAGGTCTGGGCTTTATGTTGCTCTTTTCACATTGCTGATTCACAGGTGCTTCCCCTAACTGGTAGCCTTTGAAAGCATTTTGTTTTCAATGTCCACCAAGTGGACATGCTGTCCTTTATAAAATCATTCTTCTGCCATTGACTTTGCAGGTTTCCAGTGATTCTTTATTAAGCACTGGGCTTTGGACTTAAATGAGCATCACCCACCCAAAGACATCACTCCATATTCCATTGAAGCCTCTTTGCTAAAGGCAAACCCACCTCTTCTTCGGGAGTTTAATTTTTGCAATGTAGCTCAGACAGTAGTTGATTAAGTCTTGGATTAGGGCCTCACCCAAGTGACCTTGAATATTCTAGGATAAAGAAAATACTTGAGTTACTCAATTCAGTGAGAGGAATTTTCAAAAAGGTCTCCAGCCACTAGCAGCCGAGGATCACTAGGCAGATGCAGCAGTGAGGGTGACCGAACCACCATCTTTTTCCTTTTTTCCCTTTGTTCTCTAGTTGAAAACATAGGCAAAATGGTAAGAGTGCAGTCAAAAGCACTTTCGGCTTCATTAGTCAAGATTTTTTTATTCACTATCTTTCAAATGCTTAATGGAAGGCCTAAAGAGCTTATTGCTGTTGCTTTTATTCAACCAAAATATCTACTAATTCTGACAGAAAATTTATATACCCCACTTTGGCTTTCTCATATATGTGACAGAATGATCTTAATACTAATAAGAGCTGCATAGTATTTCTTAATATGCCTGTAGTGAGACAGCTTGCCCTAGTCTCCGCTATCACAATAGAAATTATTAGACTATGTATCCTTAAAAAACAATTATAAAAATAAAGTTAACAAGTTGGATATGTAATAGTCCTATAGTTCAACAATCAAAATGTAAAAAATACAGGGTGAGGATTCATCCCCCAACCCCTCAGTTCCCAAATATATTTTCCCAGAGGCAGACAGTGTCAAATCTTTTCAGAAAGCATTTTACTAGTAGTAGACAGTTTGGATACTCAAGAACCTACCTGTTTACCCAAGAGTTTCCCATCTTTGTATGCTACCAAGCCATTTTCTGGGAACACATAATCATATTTCTCAACCACTGCAACCAAAACAAAACTCAGAATGCAATGAATTGAAACTTGTTTCTATTTCTTGATTAACATTTATTACCAACTGCTAAACTCCAGTGAGGGCTCTGAAAGAAGACCTCATCTTCACAGACTGGGAGAGTTTCTAAAATATGTTTCCCAGACCCTATAGACCTATTGAGTCAGAATCTGCAGTTAAAGGCCCATAAAATCTCTAGCTTCCTGGGGTCCGGCACTGGTGATTATGGTTTCGTAGGTTGTGGGGGAGCCTGGGTGACTTATGACAAAGGGAACTCTGGGACACACTGTGTTAGGACAATGGAGAGCAGGCCCCTAGCCTCAGAGGGCACCCAAGGCAATGCCTGGGTGAGGACAGTCAGGAGACAGGGCCTGAGCTTGAGGCCAGAAGGGCAGTGGATAGGGACAGGAAGTATTAAGGGCAAGGACACAGACACTCACCGTTCTAGGCGAATCTACCTGTAACTCTAGAAATTTATTTATAGGGTTAAAGACAGAAGAAAATAAAGACAGTGAAAACATTTCCCCAAACAAGGAAGCAGGGGTGAAGGTTCAGGGCTACCATTCTCAATATCCTTCTAAGAAGTTAATCTTTTACCAAACGTAATTAGCAGTGTATAGTTTACCGTCATTTCCCAGTTGCTCCTGCACTTTCTCAAAGTCCGAGCCACCTACTACTCCGATTTTGACCTTCTGCCTCAATTTTTGTAGAAAGTCATCCATTTCTTTGGTAATTTTCTACATTTCAAAATGGAAAATACAAGAGTTATAAGCCATAAAGTAATCAAGAGTCTAAAATGGCAAAAATTGAACCCTTTCATATATGCCACTCCCATTTCTAGATCAATAGGTAGTCCAAAGATTTTAGCTATAATTTTGGGACATCCACTTTTTACCAGAAAAAACTTCTTAAATTTTACTTATTTTTACCTCATTTAAAATATACACTATATTAACACCTGTTGTGTACTGTTCTATGCATTTATATATTTAGCCATACACATATACATATATAAATTGTCTTATTTCTTGAAACACAAGTGGACTCAACTCATATCTTCTGCAATGATGTGATTTTTCATGTGGTGATCATTCCATACCACACACACCGAGATCTAGTGCTTCCTTTCAAATGCTACATTTTACTCCATTTATGGATTTAAATTGTTGACTTTAAAACAAAGGAACATAATCAGATTAAAAAGGAAGTTCAGATTTATTATAATTATACAAAAAAAGTCTAAGAGATCACTAGGGTCTTTTTTTTTTTTTTTTAATCTTTTCCTAAAAGAAATGCTCCTTTCTCTAAACGGTGGATTCAATGGAATAATTTTATGCTCATTAAATTCCAAACTGTGTGCTAATTCAAAATAAATTGTAAACTAAGATGAAAAGATATCCCTGTATTAACACAAATCATAATGAATTTTTAAGTCTTATTTCATTACTTTTAGCGATCTTAATTATTAAAATTGTACACTTACATGGAATATCTTTACAAATAGTTATGAGAAATTAAAAACAAAAGCAAAAACAAACTGTTGAAGTCAACTTGAATATATAAACATCTAGAGTTCAATTCTCTCTTTTTCTTAAAAAAATGTTTGAGAGTACTACATATGATCAATAAAAAGAAACTTTCCAGAAGGGTTTAAATAGAATGCAATCTTGTTATCATCTTCTAGGGGAATCTTGACCTGGTAGACAAAATCTAGAACCACATTATCAGCCTCTATGAGTCAATGACACATGAAAAGAAGTCCCGGAGTCCTTCAAGTGGTTTACTGTCTTAACATCAGAATGGGGGGAAGTGGGAAAGACTCCTTTGATTGCAAAATATTAAAAATGGAATACTAACAATAACAGCAGCATCAATACTTCCATTTTCAAAGAGAAGCCTAAGGAGAAAATTTTATCTTACCCTTGCACACACTGATAAGCTAAATGGTATTGTGGTCAGCTATCAGACCTGTTCTGCAGTGTGAATGGGTTGTAGAAGGTGCCTTTTCACTTCCAAGTGGCAGCAAATATTTAACAGGAAATACGATCCAGCTACTTGTGACCACAACAGAACCTCTAAACTGTATCCCATTGTAAGACAGATCTTTAGAGCAAAATTGTTGTGATGTTCCCCAGTAACTCTTGTGTTAATAATTACAAGGAATTCTTTATCAATCACCCTAGACAAAATTATTAAGGTGGAAAAATGTTACAAATTCACCTTCTGGAAAAAAAAAATTCTTAAAGTCTCTTTCGGGACAACTAAAGAAAACTGAGTGGAACAGAGGAAGAATCAACAAAATAGGAATTGTGGGCCAGAAGAAGCCACTGCCCATTTTTCTGTAAAGTATGACTGAAACACAGCCGTGTCCACTCATTTACAAAACATCTATAGCAACAGCAGAGTTAAGTGCCAGTAGTTGTGACAGAGACCACATGGCCTGGGAAGCCCTAAATATTTACTACCTGACCTTTCACAGAAAAAGGTCTGCCAACCCTTAGACTAGGGTATTTAATAATACTAAGACATTGGTGAGTTTTCTTAGGTGTGATAATTATGCTGTGGTTATGACAGATGTCCTGTCCTCAAGAGACACAGGCTCAAAGTTTAGGAGTGAAGTACTCTGACGATGGCAGCTTAAGAAACAGTACAGCAAAGATTGAAAAAAAGGAGATAGAGTTCATGTAAATCATTGTGGAACTTAGTGGAGCAGATATGGCTGTTCTGTATACTATTTTTCAGTGGTTCAGTATGTTTTTAAATTTTTCATGACAGAAGGTTGGAAAACAATTCACTCAGGTTTAAGCACTACCCCTCCTTTTACAGGCTTTTATTCTAAGTCTGAACTGTTTTTAGATGGAGTAGTGTATCTTAGGAAAGTACTCAGTACAATACAATACTATGAAAACAGTGAGATGTGCAAAACCCTGGACTCCATGCTACTTAGAATTCACCTGTTTGGGTCATATCCTGTTTCAGCAGCTTCAAGAAAAGATAACCCATTCGACTGCCACACTGTATTGTGCTTATCAATGTTTGAGAGTACATTTGTGAGGAAGGGAGAAGCTGGATAATGAGTAGATTGTTGCTAGAATATTTTTATTTTTTACCAAGAGCACCTACCACATAGGTACCATTCTCTTTTAAATTGCAGAGTTTTTTGAGTGTTAAAATGATTTCTGTTCAGTGCAAAAAATATCATGCTCCCAATGTTTTAAGGGACTATATACATTCTGGGTTGCCAGGTTTCATTGCTGTTTCATACTTTATGCTTATATAGCATAATTCCTTCTGCAAATCAGATGCCCTTTCCTGAGTGCAGCAACCAGAACAGTTTCCACCTTAGAAGAATGGCAGAAAATGGTAACCTTAGCAAACACAATGCCCTGAGGCCAGGAGACTGGTACCTGATCTGCTGAGTGAAATCAAGAGGACCTTGAGTCTCAGTCTCCTTATGTTTAAAAGGATAGTAACAACTATACTACCTGGGATGAAAGGTTGAGAGGGTCCAATGCCGTGTGTAAAAAGGCTTGGAATGTAAGCCCTACACCACTATGACCAATGGGACAAATTGAGCAGCTGCATGTTTTTGTAATACAGTTTAAGTGGAACACAGCCACCCTGTGCCTGCATATGGTCTACGGCTGCTTTTGTATTAAAGTTGAATAGTTACGACAAACCATATGGTTGGCAAAGACAAGAGGAATTGCTGTGACTCTTTACAAACAATGAATTGCTGACCTTGGCCCTACACCACCATGGGCTTTTAACGACCCACAAGCTTGTGGTAACCACTGAATCTCAGAGTCAAAAGGGGCTTTTGGAGAACTTGCAGTTGAGTATCTTCACTACATACATCCAACATGTGGCTCAGAAAGGTAAAATGACATGTCTAAGGTCACACACCTTTGATGTGGAATGCTGAAGCACACCACTGCTATCACCCGGGCAAACTTAAGGTGGGTAGAGAAAGCACTTGAAGACAGTAAGGCCAGTTGGGCCTCATGTTGGATTGGCTGGTGTTCCGTGATCAGTTTGTACAAGGAGGAGGTCAGAGTGAGCTCATCACAAATGCTGATCTTAACTGAAACCTATCTGTGCCTGTAGCAGCAAAATCTGGAAGTGGGGAGGCAAGTGTCCAGGACTCCAAGGAGGCTCTCCACAAGCCTCCTATTGAACACTCTAGGTCTCCTCGATCATCGGAGACCCTCGGTAGCAGCTGGAGAAGGGGGTGATGGTGGTGGTTAATATTTGTTAAATATTACTGAACACAGCCTCCTGTAAGGCAGGATACTTTCATGAACTTATTTGATTTCATCTGACCCTCACAAGCCCCATTTGGAACAGGTAAAAACTAGATGCTGAGACTTCCGGCCAAGATGGAGGTGTAGGTGGACACACTGTGCCTCCTTGCACAACCAAAATTAAGGACAACAAAGATTTAGAAACAAGAAAACAACCTGAACTGATAGAAAATTGAACTGTACGGAAGCCCAACAACCATTCATCCAGACTGGTAAGAGGGGTGGAGTTGAGGCAGGAAGAAGTAGAAGCTGGCGGACCGTGGGGGGCAGGCAGCAGCGGCTGGCAGTTCCCAGGGGTGCAGGTGGCGGCTAGCAGACCTCAGGCGCACAGGCAACGACTAGTGGACACCGGGCACAGGGTGGCAATGGTGCAGACCCAGTAAGGCCGTGCAAGGCGGCTGGCTGAGCAGGTAGTCCCACATTTGCACGCAGATAATCCAGACAAAGGAGAAGTGGTGGAAGGGACTGGAATCCGAGAGAGAGCGGAGCAAGTGCCATTGTTCCCTCTTGGACCCTGCCCCCACATACAGCGACCCTTCCCCAGCGAGGATGCTGCCCCGCCCTGGGGAACACTAAGGCTCCACATTTCACTAGTAACAGCTGGGACCAGACCAAAAAAGAAAACAAAACCAAAAATGGCTCAAACGGGAGAACAGATCAAAACCCCAGAGCCAATTCATCTAAGTGACAAAGAGATAGCCAACCTATCAGATGCACAGTTCAGTTCAAAGTATTGGTTATCAGGATGCTCACAGAATTGGTTGATTTTCATCGCAAATTAGATGAACAAATGAAGGCTACAATAAGTGAAATGAAGGAAAACGCACAGGGAACCAATAGTGATGGGAGGAAAACTAGAACTCAAATCAATGGAGTGGACCAGAAGGAAGAAAGAAAAGAAGGAAGAAACAGGAATTCAAAAAAGTGAGGAGAGGCTTAGGAACCTCCAGGACATCTTTAAACATTCCAACATCCAAATTATAGGGGTACCAGAAGAGAAAAAAGAAGAACAATAAGTGGAAAACTTATTTGAACAAATAATAAAGGAGAACTTCCCCAATCTGGCAAAGGAAATAGACTACCAGGACATCCGGGAAGCTCAGAGAGTCCCAAAGAAGTTGGACCCAAGGAGGAACACACCAAGGCACATCGTAATGATATTATCCAAGATTCAAATGAAGGAGAGAATTCTAGAAGCAGCAAGACATAAGGGGATAGTCACCTACAAAAGAGTTCCCATCAGACTGTCAGCTGATTTCTCAAAAGAGACCTTACAGGCAAGAAGGGGCTGTAAAGAAGTATTTGAAGTCTTGAAAGTCAAGGACCTACATCCAAGATTGCTCTATCCAGCAAAGCTATCATTTAGAATGGAAGGGAAAATAAAGTGCTTCTCAGATAAGGTCAAGTTCAAGGAGTTCTTCATCATCACCAAGCCCTTATTATATGAAATGTTAAAGGGACTTATCTAAGAAAAAAAAGATAAAAAATATGACAGTAAAAAGACAGCAAACTCACAGCTATTAACAACCACACCTAAAACAAAAGCAAACTAAGCGAACAGCTAGAACAGGAACAGAACCACAGAAATGGAGATCACGTGGAGGGTTAGCAACAGGGGAGTGAGAGGAGGAGAGTGGGGGAAAAGGTACAGAAAATAATTAGTATAGACAGTGGGTAGAAAATAGACAGGGGGAGGGCAAGAATAGTGTGGGAAATGTAGAAGCTAAAAAACTTATGACACATGGACAGTAACTAAAGGGGGGGGAATGTGGGTGGGAGGGGGTGTGCAGGGTGGAGGGGAATGATGGGGGAGAAATGGGACAACTGTAATAGCATAATCAATAAAATATATTTAAAAAAAAAACACCTAGATGTTGAGGCTCAGAGGTTAAGGGATTTGCTCAGTCACAAAGCAGAGACTCTACTAGGTCTGTTCAACCTGGAAACCTGTGTTTTCCATACCCCGATAGAAAGTACATCCCATAGGTGACAGAACGGAGGAAGGCACACAGCTGCCAAGGGGGCTGAGCAGTGGTTCAAACCCAGGGCTTGCGGTGAGTGTTCAGAACTGCAATGCCCAACCTAAGGTAAGTTTCTTCCTTTCAAAAGTTTTCCGCCCCCTCCCGTCTCCAAGCACCCTGAGGTTTTCGGGCTCATGCTCTAGGGCACCCAGAACTGACTTCAGCCCTGTTGGAGCCGGAAGGCGGTCCTTAGCCGCCCCTCGGCGCCCACCCTCAGTGGTCGTTAGCCTGGTCTGGGGACAGCAGGAGATTCTGCACCGGCTGCCTCCAGCCAGCCGCGCGCCGCCTACCTGCCGCGGGGCGGTCAGGGTCCCGTCCACGTCGAAGAGACACAGCGCTGGGCGGGACGGAGCCATGTCGCCAGATCCCCTGCTGCACCTGATGTGACCCGCTGGCACCTGGAACTCGGTCCGGAACTTCCGGGTTCAGCCCGGGTGCTGCAGGGCACGTCGGGAGGAGGAGAATCCACTCCCACAGCGTCCACGGCACCAGCAATTCTCTGTGGACCACAAATCCCAGAATGCAACGTGCCTTACGAAATCTCGTACGCAGAGGAGGCGGGCTTAGCGATCCCACTTGCTGGCGGGATCTGGCAGAAGGGGCCGGGCGCTGGAAAGTAGGTGGGTGGTGGGGACGGAGGGAGGTGACGCGCGTTTCGGGTCGGGCTCGGGTCTCTGGCCCGCAGGCCGAAGCCTGAGATTGTGATTCGGGGTACGCGCGGGAGGGACCAACGGGGTGGGTTACGATTTGTCATTCCTGGGCTTCCGGTGCGCTCAGGTCACGTGCGTCAACAGCAGCGATACTTCAGCTTACCGAGCATCACTGTGCATCAGGTCCGTCAAGTGCTCTTGAGGGCTTTAAAACCATCATATCTTTCCGTGCATTCTGAGTCCCTGTTTGAAAGATGAAGAAACCGAGGCCTCGAGAGGGGGAATAACTTGCCCAAGGATCCAGAACTAGTGACTAGGAGTCGGGATTGGAACCCAGACCTGTTGTTCCAAAGCCCACAGCAACTTGCACTGCAGTAGTCAAGGTGTGGGACTGCTTCCACTAAAATCCTTGTGCTTCCGTGTGGCTCCTTCACCCCTTTCTCCTTCTCCAGTCTTCCCGCTCCCCCTAACAGGGCTAAGAATGACCGTTTCCCTTCAGCACCCAGATGACGCTCTAACCTGATAGATTCCTAAAGTTACCGTGCTACATATCTAACGGATTTGTTCCCCACTGGGACATTTCCTGCCTGGGGAAATATTCACCCAGCCTGATGGATCCAGTGTCCAGCCCGCAGCTGGCTCTCCCTAGGTATTTTTGTTTGAATGAACGAGGCCTGTGCCTCCTTCATATACCTACTTGAAGTGCCTGGAGGAAGGAGGACCTTTGGAGAGTCAGACACTGTCCCACTCACTGACTGTGTGTTCCTGGGTAAACTTCTTACCTTTTCTGGGCTTAGATTTATACTATTTCACGCAGCTTTTGTGAAGGTCACATGAGGTAAAGCACCTGGGTTTCCCTTTCCCTCCATCTTTGTCCTGATGGAGACCTCACAAGATTGGCAGGAGCCTCCACTAAGATGCTTTGCAAGTGTTCATTGTGCGATGAGCGTGGTCGAGTTCTTTGAGAGAAATGGCCTCTTGTCTCCCTTCCAGGCTGCTCTCCTTCGAGCTGTGATGCGGTTTCCAGTGCCAGCTGTGTGGGGAAGGCCTCTTTACAGGCTGCAGTGCTGCAATGGGCAGGATTTTAGGAGGTGGGTGGGGAGTAGGTCACCCACCTTGAAAGAGAAACCACCAGGCACAGAGACAGAGAAATTCCAGATATCTACCGGTTTGATGCCATCAGAATCTTTAGGTACTTATCTCGGCTGAAGGTGGCACAAACGGCCCTGACGGTGGTGGCCCTGCCGCCTGGCTTTTACTGGTACTCCCAGGGCCTTATGGCTTTCAACTCCCTGTGCCTTGTGGGTGGGATAGCTGGGTTCGCCCTGGCCATGCTGTGCTGGATGAGCTATTTCTTTCGGAGGCTAGTGGGTATCCTCTATGTGAATGAGTCAGGCACCATGCTGCGGGTGGCCCACCTGACCTTCTGGGGCTGGCGGCAGGACACATACTGCCCAGTCGCTGACGTGATCCCTATGACGGAAACCCAGGACCGGCCAAAGGAACTTTTCGTACGGATCCAGCAGTACAGTGGGAAGCAGACCTTTTATCTCACCCTGCGCTATGGACGCATCGTGGACAGAGAGCGTTTCACACAGGTGTTTGGGGTGCTGGATACACTTAAGTGAACAAGTGGACACTGGGCTTCTGGGTAGCCTTGGGCCACCTGGATCTCTGACAGAAGGCTGAAGGTGTGGATGAAGCTAAAGAAGGGGACCTGTGAGCTGGAGACTTTGCCAAGATTCCTGGGAAACTTGCCTTTTGGGATGAAGAAATTCATGAGGCTGATGCTAGTAACCTAGTTTAGGAAAGAAGCCTTAGTGCAAATTCTTACTGCACTTGTATATAACATTCATGTAGGTAATGGCCAGCAGGTTCTGTTAGGAGCCAGCTGTTGGAAGAAGCTATGCCCCGTTCACACAAACAGAACAGTGCCGTGAAATGGGAAGAAGGGTGGGGCAGGGGGAGCATAGGATTTGGAGTCGGAAGACTTGGGTTTTGTTCATCCTTAACTTCTGTCCTGGGCCAGGTAGCTGAGTCTCTCTGATCCTTGTTTTTGACATTGGTAAAATGGAAATGCTGTCTGTCTCATGGGATATGTGTGAGAATAAATAATAAATGTTGAGTGCTTTGCAAACTCAGCAGGGAAGAGCAAATATTAAGCGTTAGTTCAGAGGTGATGGAGTGGTAGACGCAGTGGAGATGGAGCAGCAGACCTGACTGGGATGAAACCTGGAAGTGGGTCATTTGGTCCTGCCGGACAGTAACTGCACAACTGGGGCATAAGAGTCCTCCAAGCAAGCATGGCACCCCTGCAAGACTGCTCACTGCCCAGAGGTCTTGGGGCTCTCAGATGTTTCTGGACTGTGTGTGCCCAGGCTAATTTTTTGCCTAAAGAATAGGTTCTCAAACCCTGGCTCCATGTGCAGAATCACCTGGAGAGCTTTTTCAAAATGTTGTTACCCAGGCCTGTGACCATGCCGCCCAGGTGGTTCTCATGTGTAGCCTGGGTGGACAGTCACTGGGTGGAAGTCTCACTACACTGGGAGGTGATAGCTGGGATTCTTACCGGCTTTGGCATGAAAGAGCTTTTGTTCTGATGCACAGTCTGCTCTGTAGTACCAGCAGAGGGCACACAGAGCAAATGCGTTATCCATTCCTTTATTCCTGAGCTAAAATCATAGATCTCCATGTGAGAATGGGAATCAGGTTAGGGCTTTTGCTGCATGTGTAGGGCAGCACCTGGGAGCTGTGCAAAAAAATCCAAAATCAGCAAAGAGCAAAACTACCCTGTGTTTAACCCCTACAGGTTCTGGTAGAAACTGGGCATGTGTGTTTTTGTGCTAATTCCAAGGCACCCCAAGTTTTGAAAATCATTTTTTGGGGTTTACCCTTCCCCCAAACCAAGCAGCAGCTCCTCAGAAAATGGAAGTGGCCTTTGGATTCAGGTGGTAGATACACTGGTGATTAGCTTCTTTGACAATTCCAAGATAGTAATCTAATAGAAATACCCAAGCATCCATATGAGAATAATCACTGAATGTTCCTAACAGCAAAACAAACAAAACAATAGCACCAACAAAACTGGAAGTAAGCTAAGTCTCCATTAGTAGGCAACACAATTAAGTAAATGTTGGCAACGTGTAATTGAAAAATAAAATGTTGGGAGATCCATATTATGGGATGTTACATGGCTCTTAACCAGAGTTAGACTGATGTAATCTGCTGATGTGGAAAGGTAACCGCGGGGTAATGTTATGTGGAACAAACAAGTCAAGAACAATATAGTGTTCTGTAATCTTAATTGTTTTAAAAATGCATACATTCCAAATTGTGAACAGCAATTACCTCTGGGGAGAGGTTTCGGGGTTGAAGGTGGTGGATGAGATGAAGGGAAGGCTCCCGGTTCAACTTTGTAACCCAGTATTTAAAGTTTTCATAATGAGTTTGTCATGTGTCTTAACATGAAGAAAAATGCTGTGATAAACACAGTGTCTTCTTCCATCCTTTCTTCCTCACGTCAGCTTTTAGGTAGTTTCTCAACTATGTATTTCCACCCTGGACTGGGAAACAGTTGACAGTAGGAAACATTCAGTCACTGAGAGTGTCAGTGGGATGTAACTGTGTCCCTTGTAGACTGGTTTTCCTTCCTGTCTGCGGAGAACAGTGTGGGTTTTGTGCCCCTCCATGCCACCCCTGGGCTATATATCATTTAGACGTAGGGAATGGTGGTGGTCTCTAGCATGTCAGTTCTCATATGGTAGTTGCCATGGACTGAATAGACCTCCCTAAAATCATATGGTGAAACCATAACCCTAAAGTGATGGTGTTTGGACTTCTGGCCAAGATGGAGGCATAGGCGGACACACTGTGCCTCCTCTCACAACCAAAATTAAAGACAACAAATATTTAAAAACAAGAAAGCAATCAGAATTTACAGAAAATTGAACTGTACGGAAATCCAACAACCATTCATCCAGACTGGTAAGAGGGGTGGAGTTGCGGCAGGAAAAAGTGGAGGTGCAGACCCGGGAACGCAAGCAGCAGCGGCTGGCAGTTCCCAGGTGCACAGGCGGCAGCTGGCGGACCCCAGGCCCACAGGGGGACAACTGTGCAGACCCAGTGAGGGTGCACAACTCGGCTGGCTGACCAGGTGGTCCCACATTCATGCGCGCAGACGGTCCAGGCAAAGGGGAAGTTGTGGAAGGGACTGAATCCAGGGGAGAGCGGAGCAGGCGCCATTGTTCCCTCTTGGACCCCGCCCCCATGTATAGTGTCACAACCCAGCAACTGGGCTGCTCCGCCCTGAGGAACACCTAAGGCTCCACCCCTCATATGTAATAGCTGCGACCAGACTAAAACCAAACCAAAACAAAACAAAAAAAACCCACCAAAAATGGCTCAAACTGGAGAACAAATCAAATACCCAGAGCCAATTCCTCTAAGCTGTGAAGAGATAGCCAACCTATCAGATGCACACTACATAGCACTGGTAATTGAGATGCTCACAGAATTGGTTGATTTTGCTCACAAATTAGATGAAAAAAATGCAGGCTACAATATGTGAAATGAAGGAAGATGCATGGGGAACCAATAAAGATGGGAGGAAAACTGGGAGTCAAATCAATGGAGTGGACCAGAAGGAAGAAACTAACAACCAAACAGAAAACGAGGAAGAAACAAAAATTCAAAAAAATGAGGAGAGGTTTAGGTACCTCCGGGACATCGTTAAACGTCCCAACATCCGAATTATAGGGGTCCCAGAAGGAGAAGAGGAAGAGCAACAAGTGGAAAACTTATTTGAACAAATAATAAAGGGGAACTTCCCCAATCTGGCAAAGGAAATAGACAACCAGGACATCCAGGAAGCTCAGAGAGTCCCAAAGAAGTTGGACCCAAGGAGGAACACACCAAGCCACATCATAATTACGTTAGCCTAGATCAAAATTAAGGAGAGAATTCTAGAAGCAGCAAGGGATAAGGTGGCAGTCACCTACAAAGGAGTTCCCATCAGACTGTCAGCTGATTTCTCAAAAGAGACCTTGCAGGCAAGAAGGAGCTGGAAAGAAGTATTCCAAGTCATGAAAGACAAGGACCTACATCTAAAATTGCTCTATCCAGCAAAGCTGTCATTTAGAAAGGAAGGGAAGATAAAGCACTTCTCAGATAAGGTCAAGTTTAAGGAGTTCATCATCACCAAGCCCTTATTATATTAAATGTTAAAGGGACTTATCTAAGAAAAAGAAGATCAAAAATAGGACAGTGAAAAGACAGCAAACTCACAGCTATTAAGAACCACACCTAAAACAAAAGCAAACTAAGCAAACAGCTAGAACAGGAACAGAACCAAAGAAATGGAGATCATATGGAGGGTTAGCAACAGGGAAATGGAAGGAGGAGGGGGGGAAACGGTACAGAGAATAATTAGCATAGACAGTGGGTAGAAAATAGACGGGGAGGGCAAGAATAGTGTGGGAAATGTAGAAGCTAAAGAACTTATGACACATGGACATGAACTAAAGGAAGGGAATGTCGCTGGGAGAGGGTGTGCAGGGTGGAGGGGAATGATGGGGGAGAAATGGGACAACTGTAATAGCATAATCAATAAAATATATTTTAAAAAACACGTGATGGTGTTTGGAGGTGGAGCCTTGGGAGGTGATTAGGGTTAGAGGAGGTCTTGGGGGTGGGGCCCTCATGACAGGATTAATGTCTTTATAGGGAGGAGACAAGACTGTACACCAAGGAAGGCCATGTGAGCACATAAACAGGAAGATATATTCAACTAGAACCTGACCTTCCAGAACTTGATCAGTAATTGTTTGCTGTTTAGGCCGTCCTGTCTAAGGTATTCTGTTATAGCAGCCAGAGATGACTAAGACGGGCCTCCAGACGAGGGTGAGGTCAGCTCTAGCTGGTAACGTTAGAATTGGGCACAGCCGAGAGCTGTTGTTCTTCCTACACTGGTTACCAAAAAATGAGACCTTGTCATAGGGCCACCCCACCCCAGCTCATTAAATGACCATATTTAATGCACTTCCTGGATCTGGTGAACTTAGCTGCTTGCAGGGCCAGCCTGGGGTGAGTTGCCTGAATAACTAGGGTTGGAGTGTTCCTTTTGGTACTTCATAGTTTCAGGGCTTGTGAGTCCCCAGATGGAAAGCGAAGTCCCCTTTGACCCACAGGCAAAGTCCAACTTTTATGCCTTCTTTTGATTCCACATCATTCAACTATAAAATCTTGGCTGATTAGAATTAGTCAAGCAGGGCTGATACCATCTGGCCATGTTTGTACCAATTCTGGTGACAAAACATCCGTTTTACTTATTAACAGTTGAAATATATTCCAGGATGTCCAGTTGAGTTTACCTTTGTTGGGAATTAGATTTAATATTTATGAGTGGGAACTTAACTCTGACAGGAATATGTTGTTTAGAATCCTATGTGCAACACTATTCACAGAGAGGAAGTGGCAAAGAAAGTGTCTTGTATTTAGCACCTACTGTATGCCAGGTGATTATCACATTTAAACCTCCCAGCAACTGTTCAAGTTGGAGAGCCAGAGGCAGGCAGTTGTGTGTAGGGTGAAGCATGTGGCTTTGAAGCAAGACTTCCTGCCTGCTTGAATCCCAGCCCTGGCAACTCCTGGCTGTGACCTGGGGCCAGTTATACAGTGTCTGTTTGGGCCTTGGTTTCTTCACCTGTCAAGCAATCATAAAAAAAAGCACCCACTAACTGGGGTTGAGGGGACTGGCTTACTACATGAAAAGCACTTAAAATAGTTCCTGATCCACGGGAGCACTTGATACATGTTAACTAGCCTGACTGTGATCAACCTCATTTTGCAGATGAAGCTCTGAGAGGTAAAGTGACTTGCTCAAGGTCATCCAGCTAGCAAGTTGAGTTGGGTCACTCTACTGCCTTGTCCTGCTTCCCCAGTGGGGAAATACGGAAAATAGAAAGCAACAATTGTTTTTTGAAAATAGTATTTGTCCTTGAGATTCTGGCAGCTTCCACATACCTGCCTTAGGCCTTGAACTGTATACTGACCAGTTCAAGTCCACATACCAAGGCCAGTGGCCAGGCCACTGTGAGAAACGTCATTGGTAGTCCCTATCCTTAACCAATCCCATGCTGACTGTGTGCGTGCACATGCAGGCACACACACTGATTACACATGTGCCATCTTTCATATATCCGTGTGTGTCCTGGCCTCCAAACTCTGATTTTGTGCTTCAGCTTCCTCACATTGAAAACAGGCATGCAAGTACATAGCTCACAGGTTTCTTGTGAAAATTATAAAGCAGTGGTAGAATGTGGTTGCTCATTGTAGATGCTCAGGAAACGGTAATTATTATGAGTGATTTAAAAGGACATTTAATGGTAGATACTGCCTTTCAAGTCAATTGTTTCATAGACATGTCAGATTTCAGAGCTGGGAGATACCTTGGAAACCATGTGGTCCAAGCCATAGATTTTACAGGTGAGAAATATAAGGGTGATGGAAGGCCACTGAGGCAGTTGGTTGCAGAAGTGAGAAAACCCACCACCCCTGCTTCCAGGTCAGGACACTAGGAGGATGAAGGTCCAACTCACTTCTGCAGGTGTCTGCTAAGCATCTCTTCTGAGCCTCCCTGTTGATTCCAGTCAGTCATCAGCTTATCACCTTAGTCAGCCATGGAGAGAATCTGACTTAATTGGTTTGGGGTAGGGCCCTAGCATTAGAATTGTTTAAAAAGCTCTTTAGGGTGACTCTAAAGTGCATCCAGTGTTGAAAGTCACTGTCCTGTATGTTTTGGATTCCGTGCTTTTCCTTCCCTTTCCATTCATCCCATTATTATGTCCTAGTTAGACTCCCAAGTCATCTTGATAGCAGCAGTGGCCCGACCTGTCTCTGCACCTCCCTGTTTGCCATGGTGAACATGCAGTACAATCTCTAAAATGCATGTTGGAATATCCCCCTGCTCCAAACCTTTAGTGGCCGCATCATGGCGTGGAAGGCCCACGCCCTCAGCACAGCATAGAGGCCCTCTGGATTGGAGCCCTGCCCATTTCTTTGGCCTCATCTCCAGGGGGTGCTGGAATCTCCTGTTGTGATCTAGTCATGCTGAACAACGTAGAAATGCCTTCTGCTCCCCCCACCTTTGTCCCTTTAGTTAGCCGTTCTCTTGAACTGGATGCTTTCCCTCCCTCCTCTGCATCCCTGGAGCAGTTCCTGCTCAACCAACTTCCACCCCAACTTAGGACCGATCCTTTGTGCATGTACAGCATCCAGGGTCTTCCCGAATCCTGGTCATTAGGCTGAGTTAATGTGACCTTTGCTCCACTGGAAAGTGAACCGAGAGTAAGAACCACACCTTGTCCATCCCTGTCACATGGTATGTCCTTGATGAGCTCTGGAGAAATTAATGAATGGCTCACACCCAATGCAGGTAGAATGTTCCCTGAACACATCCCTAACAGGTATATATACCTAACAGGTATATATAATAGGTGCTTAATGAGTACTTGCCAAATAATTAAAACCATTTCCAATCAAGAAGGCCACATTCACTCTGATGTTTCTGTTATATATATATATATATATATATTTAATTTAACAATACTGATTAACACAGGGAGTATTCATGGAATTCTGCATATGGTCATCAGTTACATTGTGACATGTTAATTTCTTTATCATTTATTGGCACTGTCAACAATACTGTAAACAAGATCACTTTGTATGCATAAGTTGGCGATGCTCCCTAGCTGTGGTTTTTCTACCATGACCTAATATATATCTATATACACACTATATAGATTAAGTACAGATATATTAATGTGCACAATTTTGCATGGTTACTGAGTGTCAGTAAAAATTATAAAAAAACACCCATTTATAATAAAAGGGAGGATATGCTAAGACGCGCTATTACTGGAGCTTATTTTCTGTAAAAGTGACGAGATTTGCTAGAGACATTTACTAAACTCTATGGCACTAATGTGTGATGGATCCATTTACAGTCCCTCACCACAGAAACACTTCTCCCTGGACTCTGCCCTACGTGTACCCTGTCCACTGCCCCCCAGCCACCCCGAGTTTTCACCAGCCTCTTCCAAGTTCCTACGATCTTTAGCTATGCTGGGAATTCTTTTCCTTGACGTTTTCCCATCCAGACCCCTACCCCCCAAAAGCAGATGTCTCAGGAACTCTTTACGTCCCGAGCCAGTAAGAACTTGGTAAATGGCTTACAAAGTTTTACAAGAATAACTTCCCTTGGTAAAGAGTACATAAGTCTGGAAATGATTTTCTAGATAAGTGGTCTCATTCTTCTATCAGTGCCCTCTGGGAAGAGAACAAAACATTGGAGCCACTCTCCACCAAAGAGAGCCAAGTTTCTGGTTGTGACTTAGTTTAAAAACCTTCTGGATTTCAAAACCCTTTTTGTATGTTTGCATCCAGTGCTAAAGTCGTCGGAAGATACCATACTCATGCCAATAAAAGAATTATGGTTTGGTTTCCATTTTGTTTGTTTGTTGCACAAGGCCTTGAATCCTGGGCTATTACCTGTGGAATCTGGATCCCCAGTGAAAGGTGTGAGATCATCAACTGGTAGGCCTTTGCACATGCTGTTCCCTTTCATCAACACTTTTCCTTGCCTTGTCTGTTTGGTGACCTCTTGCTCATTCTGCAAAACCCTGCTCAAATATGACTTTCTTCTTGAAACCTCCTCTGATCCTTAGGTGGATTGGGGCACTCCCTCCGATTTCCTGGTGCTGCTGTACATACCTCTGTCACAGCACTTGCCACTCAGCTTTAATTATGGGTTTAAGAGTCTGTTGTCCACAATGGGATGTGATGTGAATCCCTTGAGAGCAGGGACCATGTTTTATTTCAGGTTTATAATCCTATTGCTTAGCACTAGGCCTGGGACAGAGCAGGTATTCAATGCCAGTTTCATGAATAAATGATTTAATATACAAAAAAGTGAAACCTCACGGAAAGGGGGAGACATAGATCTCCACTTAGTCAGCAGTGTCAATGGCCTTAAGCACAGCAGAACTCCTTTAAAGCAATGACTTAGCACTGACTGCAAGAATGCAAAGTGAATGGCAACTCACGGATCTGTCCGTGCCTGTTAGGCATGTTAGTGCCTTTCCTTCTCAACAAAAACAAGTCGAAAACCAAGTCTGCTGAAGAGTGCAAGCTGAAGAAAAACACTTTGAGATCTTTGGATGATTATTAAAAGAGCAAAGTGCTGAGTGGAAAACCTTGATATGTCCGTCTTCCCAAACGGGCAAGCAAAGCATTGGGAGATGAAGTGGCTTCCTTTTGGAGAGGGAATATAACAAGCCAGACTTTCTTCGTCTTCCCACTAAACAGTCCTCAATGCTGTGGGACTACCAGCTGCTCCTTTTAGGAGCCTGTGAACTTAAATCAGTTCCAAGAAAATCTAGCCTTCAGCAGAGTTCCCTTAGCCTCAGCCAAGGTGCAGTTAAACTTTGAAGTACCATGCGCCTCGTAATCTCCACACCTGTTTCAGTTAGAAAAACCTCTGATTTGGAGTGGCAAAGACAAGGAAACCACCTTGAACCAACAGCCTAATTTTTTTTTCCTTCATGGACCTCTGGTGCCTTTAATTCATGATGCTTCCCTCAAGAAGAAATGTAGTTTAGCAACTGACTGCCTTTGATGGAACAGCAAAGCTATTCCTATAATTGCTCAGAAGTGGAGCAAAGAAGGATGAACCAAACCTAGAGAAAGAGCCTCCTGGGTGAGGAGTCCAAAAAGCAGACCCCAGGTGCCTCGGAGACAGAAGAAATCACCTGTCCCAGGCCCTGGGCTCATGCTCCAGGGAGACTGGCTTGTGCTTCTGATCCTTCAGCTCACATGTGCCCCTGTGTGCTTGCTTCTCAGGCCGCAGTTTTGTTTCCAGAGGCTTCGGTTGACATTTAACAGGGGGAGAGAGCTTGGGGGAATGGAGGATGGCAAGTAAGAACCATCCATGATGCCACCTGGACAGTCTCCAAAGCCCCATCAAGGACAGGAGTCACAGATCAGAAGAATCCCTAGATGCACTGGGAGAAGCGGAGGAAGTCTTCAGAAAACCCCTTCCACATCCCAGGGTCAATCCTAATGTCCCTACAATCCTGCCTTCATATGATCTGTCCTGTCCTTCACTGAATTGTGCTTGGGACATGCTTGGAGTTCCAGGGGTTGGGTGAGGGGTGAATATGTTTGCATAGGGCAAGGGAGCCAACATTCTTCTTTTTCTTTTTTAAGTAAATTCTGTTTTAAAGATTTTATTTATTTTTAGAGAGAGGGGAAGGGAGGGAGAAAGAGAGGGAGAGAAATATCAATGTGTGGTTGCTTCTCACACACCCCCAACTGGGGACCTGGTCTGCAACCCAGGCATTTGCCCTAGCTGGGAATTGAGCTGGCGACCCTATGGTTTACAGCCCACACTCAATCCACTGAGCCACACCACCCAGGACGGGAGCCAACATTCTCGATCACAGAATATGGCAATGAGGGGAACTGGAACCCCAGGGCCCCTGCTTCCCTTCCCAGGAACAGGTGTTATTCCCTTGGCTGGCTTCCAAAGAAATTGTTGGTGTTCACAGTGGGCAGATGAATGCCTGGGACCCTCATGGCCCATCCTCAGACTGGAGCTCAAACAGAATTTCTGGGCTTAGATCAATGGTCACTATTGGCTCTGCACGGAGGAAAATCAAAACCAGGCCCTCCATCCTCTCCCCTCCCCACAAGCCACCAAAAATGTCCTTTCCCCACACATCACCCTCCAATTTTTGCATTCACTTCTGATACTTTAAGTGAAAACTTGAAATAGGCAAACTAATCAATTTGACAACTGTTGAGATCAGGGCTTTCCAGAGCATAGTGGAAATGGCTTTTACTTAAAGTCAGCTAAGATATCACTGAAAATATTGGGGAACAGGTGTGCATGGTGATCTCTGAAGACCAGAGTGGGATGGAAACGAATGGATTTGTCGCCACAGCCCCCCAGCACCACACCTGAAAGAAACAGCAGGAGATGGGTTAGCAGCTTAGGCTCAGAGTCACAGGCTGTGAGAGCCAGGAGGATGGTTATGCACCGGGCGACCCCCACACATCCATGTCATTTTTTCTATCCAGGCTTCTGGTTGTCCTTCCGTCCATCCATCCATCTGCATTACCTCTCTCTTTTCCTTCACCCATCTCATCTAGCATTCTTTTCCCTCCCTCCTTCTTTCCAGTTTTGAATGCCTGCTATGCTGCCCCTTAACTAGATCTGATGGTAGAGAAATCCTGAGACAAAGTCCTTGCCTTCCAGAAACCTAGGGTGTGGGGAGAAAGAAAATGAGCAAACAAGTAAATTTGAAAAAGGCAGGTTAGAAGTATGCATGTGGGGCACAGCTGTCACTCAAGATGGGCAGACCCCTTATTTTGAAGGGTGACTTTACCTTTGACTTTCTGGGTGTCCTTGTCTTGGTTCCTCAGCATCTCTGAAACTAAGCTTTCTCTTTTAAGCAGGAGGCAAATCATCCCTACTCTTCAGGGCTGGTACATGGGTTCTATAAAATGATACAAGACCATGCTCAACACATAGTAGGTGCTCTCACCTCACCACTATATTCCCCCACTTAAAATTCTCCCATGGCCTCTCTCATAGCTCTTAGGGAAAAGTCCAGAATCTTTAACCTGATCCACAGGCAGATACAATGTGGGCCTGATAGCCCCTCCCCAACTCCATTCCCTAGCCCATTGGTCCCTAATTACACCCCATTCTTTTAGTTTCTCCACCTTCATCCTGCTTCAGCTAATTGTATGTGTCCCTCCTTCGCTCAGATTGCTCTTCCTGACTTTCTGCACTGAGCCAAACCCTGTCTATCCATCAAGGCATAAGTTAAAATGCCACTTCCTCAAGGAAGACTTCCCTCATTTCCTGGACTTTTCCATCAGCTATTCACTCTCTTAAGCCTTTTTCCTCTTTCCTAGGATTTATAAATGCAGCTGGTTGTTCATGAAATATTCTCTTTAATATCACTCTTCCTGCTGGATTGTAAGCTCCTTGAAGGAAGGGACCCTTGTAGTCTTGATCATCATTATGTCTCCTGTGTTGGTGCCAGTCCTTTGGTGTTTTTTGGTGAATGAATTAATGCATAAAGGAAATCCCCCTAGTAACTTTCTCTTCTTTTAAGAAAGAACATTGAGAGTGTCTTTAGTCCTGTGTACCATTTGCCCTTCTCTGCCAGGATAACGTGAGACACTGATTAAGCCCAGCTTCCACTTCTGGTCACCTTACCTTTGTTGCTGGCTATTGAAATGAGTTTATTCTATGTGGATTCATCTGGAGTGTCGAAAGAGCAGAAGGTGCCTCGTCCTCTTACTATGCTGATGAACTGGGGGGTACCAGGTCTGCAATGGAGGAAAAAAGGCTGGGATCAAAGTCTGTTACCTTGTAGCAGCCAGTTCAGTGGTTGTGGTTCCTCAAAGGACCCCCAAGGTCCTGCCTTTGCACCTTTGGATGGGCTGGCAGGATCACTCTGGGGTTTGGAGCTCTGGCTCTAGAGATATTCAATCCTGGGTTCAAAACCTTGGCCCCTTTCTCACCATGCAACCTTGGGCAAGTCATTTAAGTGGCCTGTGTCTCAGTTTCTTCTTCCGTAAACTGAAGGATAAAAATGCTATTGATCCCAATGTGCTGTGGTAAGAATTTAGTGAGACCAGGTCCTAAGCCCAGGGCCTGGCATTTGGTAGGCACTCAACACATGCCAACCATCGTTGTTTATAAACAATTCTTCTACAAAAGTGGTCATTGATTCTTCTAAGAAAAAAAGCTCATATTCGAGGCTTTGAGGTTGGGAGTTGTAATGGGATGAATAGTGGCCCCTCCCCAAATGTATGTTGACTAAGAACTTGTGAGTGTGACCTTGTTTGCAAATAGGGTCTTTGCTGATGTAATTAGGTTTTTTTAAAAAAATATTTTATTGATTATGCTATTACAGTTGTCCCATTTCTCCCCATCATTCCCCTCCACCCTGCACACCCTCTCCCACCCACATTTCCCCCCTTTAGTTCATGTCCATGTGTCATAAGTTCTTTAGCTTCTACATTTCCCACACTATTCTTGCCCTCCCTCTGTCTATTTTCTACCCACCATCTATGCTACTTATTCTCTGTACCTTTGCCCCCCTCTCTCCTCCTCCCACGTCCCTGTTGCTAACCCTCCATATGATCTCCATTTCTGTGGTTCTGTTCCTGTTCTAGTTGTTTGCTTTTGTTTTAGGTGTGGTTGTTAATAGCTGTGAGTTTGCTGCCTTTTTACTGTCCTATTTTTATCTTCTTTTTCTTAGATAAGTCCCTTTAACATTTCATATAATAAGGGCTTGGTGGTGATGAACTCCTTTAACTCCACCTTATCTGAGAAGGACTTTATCTGCCCTTCCATTCTAAATGACAGCTTTGCTGGATAGAGCAATCTTGGATGTAGGTCCCTGCCTCTCAAGACTTCAAATACTTCTTTCCAGCCCCTTCTTGCCTGTAAGGTCTCTTTTGAGAAATCAGCTGACAGTTTGATGGGAACTCCTTTGTAGGTAACTGTCCCCTTATCCCTTGCTCCTTCTAGAATTCTCTCATTCATTTTAATCTTGGCTAATGTAATTATGATGTGCCTTGGTGTGTTCCTCCTTGGGTCCAACTTCTTTGGGACTCTCTGAGCTTCCTGGATGTCCTGGTAGTCTATTTCCTTTGCCGGATTGGGGAAGTTCCCCTTTATTATTTGTTCAAATAAGTTTTCCACTTGTTGCTCTTCCTCTTCCCCTTCTGGGACCCCTATAATTCGGATGTTGGGATGTTTAACAATGTCCCAGAGGTTCCTAAGTCTCTCCTCATTTTTCTGAATTCTTGTTTCTTCCTTGTTTTCTGTTTTTTTTTTTTGTTTGTTTTGTTTTTGTTTCTTCCTTCTGGTCCACTCCATTGATTTGAGTCCCAGTTTTCCTCCCATCTTTATTGGTTCCCCATGCGTCTTCCTTCATTTCACGTATTGTAGCCTGCATTTTTTCATCTAATTTGTGAGCAAAATCAACCAATTCTGTGAGCATCCTGATCACCAGGGCTTTGAACTGTGCATCTGATAGGTTGGCTATCTCTTCACGGCTTAGAGGAATTGGCTCTGGGGCTTTCATTTGTTCTCCGGTTTGAGCCATTTTTGGTGTTTTTTTTGGTTTTGTTTTGGTTTTAGTCTGGTTGAGGCTATTACGTAGTAAGGGGTGGAGCCTTAGGTGTTCCTCAGTGTGGGGCAGCCCAGTCACTGGGTTGTGATGCTGTATGTGGGGGTGGGGTCTGAGAGGGAACAATGACGGCTGCTCCACTGTCTCCTGGATTCAGTCCCTTCCGCCACTTCCCCTTTGCCTGGACCGTCTGTGCGCACGAATGTGGGACCACCTGGTCAGCCAGCCACCTTGTGCAGCCTCACTGGTTCTGCACAGTTGCCTCCCTGTGCTCGGGGTCCACCAGCTGCCGCCTGTGGGCCCGGGGATCACCAGCTGCCACCTGTGCACCTGGGAACTGCCAGCCGCTGCTGCCTATGTGCCCGGGTCCGCACCTCCACTTTTTCCTGCCACAACTCCGCCCTTCTTACTGGTCTGGATGAATGGTTGTTGGACTTCCATACAGTTCAATTTTCTATCAGTTCTGGTTGTTTTCTTACTTCTAAATATTTGTTGTCCTTAATTTTGGTTGTGAGAGGAGGCACAGTGTATCCACCTACGCCTCCATCTTGGCCGGAAGTCTGATGATGTAATTAGGTTAAGATGAGGTTATACTGGATTAAGGTGGGCCTTAAATCCAACAATTGGCATTCTTATAAGAAAAGAGAAATTTGGTCACAGACACATACAGAGAGGGGAGAACGCCATGTGAGAACAAAAGCAGACACAGCAGGGAAGCAGCTATGAGCCAAGGAATACCAGGGACCGCCAGCAACCACAAGAATCTAGCAGACTGGCCTGGGATGGATGTTCCCTCAGAGCCTCCAAAAAGAATCAATGCTACCAATATCTTGATTTCAGACTTCTGGCTTCCAGAATGATGAAAACAAATTCTTATTTTAAGCTACCTGGTTTGTAGTAGTTTGTTACAGTAGCTGCAGGAAGTGGATATAGTCTCCCAGAGTAAAGGATCTTGGTTATTCCCCACTCTGCATCATCCATGTGAAGGGCAGCAAATGGGGTTTGGACAACCCACAATAATTTCAGGTACTGGGGGCAGAGATGGGGGATAAGCGTCATTTTGTTACAGCCCCTTTGTAGGCATTGGGGTGATAATAAAGGCCCCACAGATATGCTAGGGACTCTGCTAAGCACTTATATGCATGATCTTGAATCACCACACCACTAGTGAAGGACCCATTTTGATCTCCACAGTAGAGAAAATGAGGCATAGAAGTCAAACCAGTGATATGAACACACTCCTGTCTCCCATCAGAGTGTGGAGGCCAGGAACAAAGTCTCATCCATTTGGACACCACTTTGTGGCCCTTGTGACACACACACACACACACACACACACACACACACACACACTAACTTTAATTAATGCAGGGGTGGAAATCACCATCTGCTGCTCACTGAATGGCTTTGAATGTTGCCTCTAGGCCTTTATGTCTACATGCATCCTTTTGTCTCATTCATTTGTCTAGTTCCTTGTTTTAGGGCATTCCTTTAATCTTAGCTCCTTCTTGCAGATAGCTTTTTAATGCCCTGATAATGATGCCTAATTGCTTCCATTCCTTTAAATAAGCCAGCTTAGGGCTCCTAAAAGCAAAGATGTCAGTCTTAAGAGGCTCTGCAATGTTTCCATGGAAGCCTTTTTTGTGGCATCATCCTGCATATGGAACTCACTGTGCACCCTGAGAAAGAAGACACCTACTAAGAAGGGCTCCTGGTGGCTAACTTCACTCAAATTAAAAATAAACAACAACAACAATAAAAAACCCCAAACAAAACCAGATCCTAGCAGCCATTTCTACACAGGGGCCTCAGGCAAAAGCCTGCACGACCACCTGCCTGTGTGCTGAATTGCTTTCCTGCACTCTTGTTTGTGCCATCTAAGGCAGCCCTTATAAAGAAGTTCCTGGAATTCTATTTCAACCAATAGGATTGAGGCTTTCCCTATCCAATCAGAACTAAATACTTTGACCAATTAGAGTGACTTGATTCTGACCAATCAGGACAGTGCCTTCAGACCATTCAAACTGTGATGATTTGGAGTCCTCATTTGCATTAGTACAGATCCATCAGGGTTCAGGGTGGGGACTTCTATCTATATAAGTCAGCTTCCCGCTTGCTGTGAGAGTGCACTTTCCCTTTCTACTTGTTATTCTAGGCTGAACAGAGCAAGTAGAGCAGAGCTGTGTGGCTGGAGAGGGGCCGGAACCCTGGGCTGCCTCACAGACATACTGTGTCATACTTGAGCTATTTTGCATTGAATAAAGTTTCCTTCTTCACCTCACTTCAAATTGAGGGTTCTTGTCGGCAGCTGAATTGGTGCCAAGGACCATCAGTGGACACCTCTTTGGGAAACACTGTCTTCCGATCTGGACAGGGAGCAGCCATGTTTGTGATAGCCCAGAACAACCAGATCCCCACCAAGCTGGGCCCTGGCTGCATCAACATCTGTAAGCAAGGCCCAGACATCAACCAGGGAAATAAAGGCAACCAGTAGTTTCTCCTGCCCCACTGGAGGATGGTGAAGGAGCACCCCGTCAGGAAGGAAGGACCTGACCCATTGCAGAGGCTTTTTCTAGTACCTGTCCCTGCCCAACCTCAATTCAAATGCGAATCCACTCCAGAAAAGAAAAGGAGGACTTGTGGTAAAGATGGTGGCATAGGTAGACAAGGCTCATCTGTTTGTACAACCACATCAAAGTTGCAACTAAAATATAGAACAACTGTCACTCAGAACCTTCAGAAAATGAGTCGAATGGAAGTGTGACAACTATGGGATTAAAGAAACCACATTTACCCAGACTAGTAGGAGGGACACACACAGAATGGGCTGGTCTCTCAGCCACATGTGGTAGATAAAAATTCAGGAGGGATATATTAGGAGCAAGGAGTCCCAGCTCTACACCAGACACCCCAGCCAGGATTCCAGTTTCAGGAAGGTAAGTCCCCACATCTTCTGGCTACAAAAACCAGTGAGGGTTAGGCCAGTGCAAGAAACTGCTAGAGCCCCAAGCAGTTCCTCTTAAAGAACCTGTGCGTGGACGGACCTTTTCAGACTCACTCTTTCTGAGCTTCAGCACTAGGGTAGCATCTAGAAAGGCACCAGTGGCATACTGGGAGAAAGTGAAGAATCTGGTATCAAGGCTAGCAGAGGTCCTTGTCCCTTTTCTAAACCTTTCCCCTACAGAGCCAGCAAGCTGATGTGATACATGAGACTCCATCAACCTGTCTAATACAGTTTGACTCAGTTTGGAGATCCCCCAAAACTCCACCCCACCCAACTTATGGGCACACCCAAGCCGCTTTTCCATATGAATGGCTGGTCTTGGCTCATGCTGCACAATTTCCTAAATTCTATTAAATAAGCAATACCTGGCTTCAATGAACCTGAAGCCCTGCATTAGCAGCACCCAGCCTAGATTCACAGCTTGGATTCACCTGGGAATCTCCAAGCCCAACACAAACAGCAGCCATCTCAGATTGCTCTATAGCTCAGGCAGCGTGGCCCTGGCAAAACATAGGTGGTCACTGACCTTGGCCTGCACCAACCAGGAAACCCCAGAGCCAGTGCACCTGTGGATAGCTACAGACCATATCAAAGCACCACCACCCTGCCCCTGCACAGCTGATCCTCCACAGAAGGCTGAGGTTGGTGGTCAGTGGTTACAGCCAACCCTCATAGCTGACTGGCCTGGGTAAATTCCTCCAACTGACCTGCCAACAGGAACCAAGGCTTAGCTACAACAGGAGGGTGTATTCAGCCCACATAACAGGCACATCTTGAGTACCCAGCTTGGGAATAGGGGAGCTGTGCCACTGTACCCTACAGGAAAACTACTACCTTAGGCCACACTACCAAGTTAGGGAGTCAAAGCTCTACCTATATGTAGAAACAAACACAGGGAGGCTGCTAAAACAAGGAAACAAATATCGCCCAAGTGAAAGAACAGATCAAAACTCTGGAAAAAGAGGTACACAAAATGGAGATCAGCAATATATCAGGTGCAGAGTTCAAAACACTGGTTATGAGGATGCTCAAGGAACTTAGTGAAGACCTCAACAGCATAAAAAAGAACCAGCCAGAAATGAAGGATTCACTAATTGAAATAAAGGACAGTTTACAGGAAATCAACAGTAGAGTGTATGAGGCTGAGAGTCAAATCAATGATTTGGACATAAGGAAGCAAAAAACAATCAGAACAACAAGAAGAAAGAAAAATCCAAAAAAAATGAGGAAAATATAAGCAGCCTCTAGGACAACTGCAAGGGGACCAATGTTCTTATCATAGGTGTTCCAGAAGGAGATGAGAAAGAGCAAGAAATTGGAAATCTATTTGAAAAAATAATGAAAGAAAATTACCCTAATTTGAAGAAGAAAATAGACATGCAAGTCCAGGAAGCACAGAGTCCCAATTATGACAGATGCAAAGAGGCCCATTCCAAGACACATCATAATTAAAAGGCCAAAGAGTAAAGTTAAAGAGAGAATCTTAAAAGCAGCAAGAGTAAAGTAGTTGCTTACAGGGGAGTTCCCATAAGACTATCAGCTGATTTCTTTTTTATTTTATTTTATTTTATCTTATTTTATTTATTTATTTTTAGAGAGAGAGGAAAGAAGGGAGAAAGAAAGGGAGAGAAATTGCAGTGTGTGGTTCCCTGTTTCAACCAGCCAGGGCTCAGCTGATTTTTTAAAAGAAACTCTGCAGGCTAGAAAGGATTGGCAAGAAATATTCAAAGTCATGAAGAGCAGGGACCTACAGCCAAGATTTCTCTACCCAGCAAAGCTATCATTTAGAATCAAAGGGCAGATAAAGAGCTTCCCAGACAAGAAAAAATTAAAGGAGTTTGTCATCACCAAAATATTATTTTATGAAATGTTAAAGGTACTAAATTAAGAGAAAAAAGATCACCCCAGCTGGTGTGGCTCAGTGGATTGAGGGCTGGCCTGCTAACCGAAGCGTTGCTGGTTCAATTCCCAATCATGGCACATGCCTGGGTTGTGGGCCAGGTCCTCAGCTGGGGGTGAGTGAGAGGTGACCACACTTTGATGTTTCTCTCCCTCTCTTCCTCCCTTCCCCTCCCTCTAAAAATAAATAAATACAATCTTTAAAAAAAAGAAAAAGATCAAAACTATGAACATACATAGGAAAAATACATACCTGTCAACAATTGAGTCTAAAAAACTAAGCAAACAAGAATAGAGACAGAATCATGGATATGGATTGTGTTTTGATGGTTGCCAGATGGGGGCTGGTATGGGGGAACTGGGTGAAGAGGTGAGGGGATTAAGAAGTACAGATAGGTAGCCACAGAATAGCCATGAGTATATAAAGTACAGTATAGGAAATGGAGTAGCCAAATAACTTATATGCATGACATATAGACATGAATAATGGGGGGGGGATTTCTGAGGGAGTGAGGGTGCTAGGTGGAGGAAGGCCAAAGGGGAAAATTCAGGACAACTGTAATAGCATAATCAATAAAATACAATTAAAAAAATAAAAGACAAAGAAATTTACCTAGAAGGTCTATGTTGTCTTAACAGCCACACTTAACCACTCCATAGTCTTTGCAATCAGGCATATCTGGGTTTAAAATCTGGCCCCCTTGCTGCTTCTCACCTTCTCAAACCTCCATTCCTCATGTAGAAAATGAGAATAATCGTATTTTCCTAAGTTCAACTTGTTCTGAGTTAGGGTTGTCAGATAAAATACAGGGTGCCCAGTTAAATTTGGATTTCAAGATAAATAACATCACTTTTTACTATAAGTATGTCCCCAATGTTGCATGGGGTATACTTTTATACTAAAAAAAAAAAGTTGCTGTTTTTCAAATTAGGCTGGCATTTTAATGTTGTAATTTGCTAAATCTGGCACCCCTCCCTAGGGGCCAGTGGTGGTCCTTGTGCTGCCTCTGCACCTGCTGAAGGAGCAGGTGTGCTGCCACGCTGGAAGGCTCAGATGCTGGCCTGGGGACTGTGGGAGCTATGGGTGGGGTCCTGGGAGAGCTGGGGTGTGGCAGAGTTGGGTGGGTACCTGGAGGTCCAGCAGCCCTGTGAGCAGGGCCTTCCCAGCATGGGCTGGTTATTCAGCAGGTCCTTCCGCTTGACATTGATGACCTCGGCCAGCAGCAGGTTCTTGGACGGGTCGCCTAGCCAGGTGTTAAAGATCCGGTATGGCTGGAACAAAGCATGGGGTGTTGGAAAGGTTTACCCATGGGCACACCCTTCAGGAGCCCATGCCCTCCAGACACACCTTGCCCCCCGTTTAAGAGAGAAACAAACTCAGTGAGTGTCTACTAAGGGCTGGGGAGGATTACACATATCATCTCATTGAATTCTGTCCATAACAACAACCCTGTGGAATGTAGGATTTTTGGTCATGCAGAGGCCAATTCCTTGTGTGCTGGGAAATCCCTCAGTCCTGGGGAAATCAAGATAGTTGGTCCTTAACTATAGCCATCATTTTACAGAGGAGAAAACTAAGGTTCTGAGAAGTTAAGTGATTTTTTGAGAAAAAAATAGCATATAGGTGGTGGACTTAGGAGTGGATTGATGGCAGTCTGGCTCTCAAAGACGACCCAATTTTATTTTTCCATGAATTATTCAGGGTGTCAATGCAGCCAACTAAAACCTACTTCCCAGCTTCTTTTGCAGGTAGGAGTGGCCATGTGATCAGATCTGAGTCAGAGTGCTAGAAGAGTTGTGGGATTTCAGGGAAAGCCGCTAAAGGTAAAGGGGAGGCTCGCTTTGTGCTTCCCTCCTTTTTCCTTTCTACTGCCTAGAATGGGGATGTGATGGTTGGAGATCTAGTAGCCATTTTGGACCATGAAGCATCCTCGAGGGTGGAAACTGCTGCAGCAATGGTGGGAGGAAGGATCCTAAGTCCCTGATGACCCTGTGCGTGTGTGTTAATGAGACTCCACATTACTTGCGGTAGCACAGTGTAGTAGCTATGAGTAGGGCTTTGGGTTCGAATCCTAGCTTTATCATTTAATGGGCTATGTGATCTTGGACAATTTAATTTAACCAATCTGTGCCTGATTCCTCATTAGTAAAATGGGAGATATAAAAATAACACCTACTTAGATTGTTGTAGAGATAAAAGTGCATGAAGAGTACTTAGAACTGGGCAAGGCACAGAGTAAATTCTCAGTTTACAGCAGCAGTTATTAACACACAGAAAAATTAGAAGATTGACAATAGACAGATACGAAGTGAGCCCTGCAGAGAGTGGGGGTGATTGAAATCACTGGTTAATGAAATTGATAAGAATTGGTGCTTAGAAAACTTCTGTGATACATTAAGTGTCCACTCAGTTTTTGCTTGTGAGAAAGGCTCAGGTTTGAGAAAGCTATAGTACTTCACCCATCTCCCTCCCATGTCCTGGAAAGGAGAGAAGGGTGGATTAGGCACTCACGGCATTGGGCCTGAACTCCTCCTTGTGGAAAAAGCCCCCGGTCATCATCTTTTTGCTGAAGGTCATCACATCTGCAGGGTCATCCAAGCCCCAGTGCTCGTGGGCCCAGAACTTGCCAGTGCAGCCCCCTCCTGTCTGGACCTCATCCACCAAGAAGGCACAGCCATGCTGGAGAGAGAGGAGGGAGAAACACACACCCACCACAATCAACCAACCTCTGACCCAGTCATCCAGCCAGAGTCGGGGCTTTCTAAACTGCAAGCCAAGTGCATATTTCTGGGCAAAACTAAACAAATGCTTAAGCAGGCAGTCCCACCAGGGCTGTGTCTGAACATTTCCTCCTGCTGCTGAGCCTGAGCCAAACCAGAATGTCGAACATGCCCTGATCCAAAGCACGGCAGCATTTCACTTGGCTTCAGTCCCTGAGCAAGCTGACCCACTCTGGAGGAAGCGTGGCCCTGCAGCGAGGCCTGGTCCTGTCTCCCAAACATCTGCTGTCACGTTTGGCGGTTCTGCCTATCACCGAAGTACTCTTTACTTCGCATTTGTTAAATCAAGTCATGTCGTACAACCTTCATCTTTGAACTTGCTGGTTGCATGTGCCCTTTGTACTTGTGTGCAGGACATTAAAATAAATATAATATTAATATAAAGTCTGTTAATTTTGCCTCTGCTGGATGTGGGCCACACTGGGCTGAAAGGGGAGGCGGGGACTCTAGAAAGGAAAGGGTGGAGTCGGACGCCTTCCCAGGAACGCTGTGATTACGAAAGCCTCTGACTAAGAAGGCATGGCTGGACAGAGCCTGGTTTTGCAATAAGAGTTCAGGGAAGAATTCTCTGTCTTGCCCCCCTACTCCCAACTTCTCTATCCATGAGGCCAATAGGTAGCCTCTGAACATCTGGAAGTTGGCAAGGATCCCAAAGCTAACCCCTTGTTCTGGGACACCCCTGGAAATGGCCTGTGGCCCCGTCCAGCCTTGGCCAGTGCACTGACCTTCCTGGAGATGTCTCTCAGCTTCCGGAAGAAATCGTCTGATGCGTGGTTGTCTCCACCCTCAGACTGGATGGGCTCCACGATGATCCCGGCCACTGTTTTCTTCTTTTTCCGATATTTCACAATCAGATCCTCCACCTGGATCCCAAAGTGTGAAATGACAATGGCTTGTGGAGGATCCTTGAGCAGAACCCACGCATGAGCATGTGGGGTCCCGTGACCCCCTGGAAGTTATGTTGCCCATGTGTTTGTGAGCACTTCCCGTGAGCACTGTGGTATCTGCTTCAGGCCACATGTGTGGATGGGATGTGCCCTGCTTAGGATTCGTGCTGGCCCCTGCGGGGATACAGACTGCTAACTTGGAGCAAATTATTTGACGTTCCGGAGCCTCGCTTTCCTGATCTGTGCCATGGGCATGCTGACAGAACCTATCGTTGTTATTGTTATATTGTTATCGTTATTGGTAGGAGAGTCATTTCTGTGCAGGACCTGGGATGAATATTTGTTTAAAAAGCTGAGGCAAAACTCATCTAAAGTGATAGAAATCTAAGCAGTGGTTGCCCAGAGTGGGGTGGGGATGGGGGTCCTGGACTGACTTCAGATGAATCCAAGGAAATGTTCTGGGCTGATAAGATGCCCGTGGTTGGAGTGATGGTTACATGAACATATTTATTTGTTAAACTTATAGGTATTTAAATGACTGCATTTTATGGCATGTAAATTATGTCAATGAAGTTGAAATTGACTTTTAAAAAATCTGTTAGCGGTGACAGGGTTGTAAGCAAAGCGCCCGCTTGTCTCTAAGTAGTTACAGTTCTTCAACTCTTGTTCCAATATGGGCATCATCTTATACATAATTAAAGAGTAGTAACTGCGATACTTTAATAATTTAACAAATATGCATAATTTAAAAACCCCAGACCATACACTTAGATGGAATAACAAAGGACAATCTTCTCGATTATGCAGAGCTAAGGAAATAAACCTTCTGTTGGATGATGTGATTTAGGCCTGGTTGTCCCACAGTCCCTCCATGGGAGCTCTGAGATGTTCTTCTTTGCTTTCAGAGAATTGTTTGCAAGTTGTCATTACGTGCTTATTTTCTTATTTGTTCAGTGCTGTGTTTCCTACTACTGGGCACTCTCTAATAAGATGGCCACGAGCCACATGGGGCTACTGAGCACTTGCCATGTAACTGGTCCAAACTGAGATGTACCTCAGTGTAAAACGCACACAGGATTTCAAAGATTTAACGCGAGCCCTGGCTGGTGTGACTCAGTGGATTGAGCACTGGCCTGTGAACTAAAGGGTCGCCAGTTTGATTCCCAGTCAGGGCACACGCCTAGGTTATGGGCCAGGTCCCCAGTGTGGGGCTCATGAGAGGCAACCACACATTGATGTGTCTTTCCCCATCTTTCTCCCTTCCTTCTCCATTTTCTGAAAATAAATAATAAAAAAAATCTTAAAAAAAGAGATTTAACACGAAAAACAGAATATAAAACTATCTCATCAATAATTTTTGAGTATAAATTACATGTTGACATGATACTATTTTGGATGTATTGGTTCCATAAAATGTTACTAAAATTAATTTCACCCATTCCTTTTTACTTTTAAAAGATGTGATTATTAGGAAAGCTATTTTATCTTTTTCCAAAAAAAAATTATTTATTTATTTTTAGAAAGAGGAGAAGGGAGAAAGAGGACAAGGTATGGAAAAAGAGAGGGAAAGAAACACCAAAGTGGAGTTGCACCTTGTGTGCCCCCTACTGGGCTCTGTGCCTGCAACTCAGGCCTGTGCTCTGACTGGGAATCAAACCAGCGACCCTTTGGTTAGCAGGCTGGCATTCAGTCCACTGAGCTGCACCAGCCAGGAAGCTATCTTATCTTACTATTAGAAAGCTAATCTTTCATTTAGACAGGCTGTACTAGACTCCATTATCTTCTCTCTTTTATTTACCAGAAAATATCCAGTACCTTGCACTTTGCTTCATACCTGGTAGGTATTAACTGTTACTTGAAACAAATGATGTGCATATGAGCATATGTACATAGATTGGAAGCTACTCCCTCAGGCACCCTCATTTCAGGCGGCTGATTTTGATTATCTGTAAACAAATAAAAGATTGATATAGCAGCAAATATTTAAGAAGAAAGTATATACTTTTCCTCCTCGTTTTTTATTCTTTTGGAATTGGTTTTGTGGGAAGAAGCCATTGAAAAATTATGGTGGGGCAGCGTGGTGACTGAGTATGGGCTTAGGGCTAGGCTCAAGTTTGGATGTAGACTTTGCCATATAATTGTTGTGTGGCTTCATGTACGTTGCTTAAGCTCTTGGTGACTGAGTTTCTTCATCCTCAAAAAGGAGGTCATTCTATCTTCCAAGGTTGGGAGGGTAAGGACAGAGCAAGGCACAGAGTTGGGAGCTCAGGAGATGTGCAGTCGACAGTATTTGCTGTGATGGTCAAACCTCTGCACCTGAGGGAGGATGAAGCCTACCCAACCCAGATGGGGAAAGTTGATTTTTGGTGGTATGCAAGAACGTCCCAGGGTAGTAACATCCTAGTATGGATTAGGAAGGAAACATAACCAGCCTCAAACTAAGCAATACTACTTATGAAATTTTGGGTTTGATGTGCCTAGATAGGTATTTAAGGCCAGTGGAATAAATATGTTTAGAAAGATTAAGTGGATAATAGAGGAGATGAGTGGATTTGGTGTGGTGTGACATGGTACTGAAGCTTGGTCAACTTCATAGCCTTGTAGAGGATTCTTGTTCTTGCACGAGTGTTAGATCATCTGAAGATGAATTTGAGATTGAGCATCAGGTTGAAGTAGGGAAGCCAGGTGGCCCAGCCTCCAGACTTTTGGAGTTGGCCTTGAATTCTCTCTGGATCCCCATTTCCTGTTACGGAGCCCTTTTGGTTTTCCAGCTGCCACCCTAAAGCAAGGTCTCTGTTGTCTCCCACCAGAACCTTGCAGTAGCCTTCTTACTAGTCTCCACTTCCACCCTTCCTGATTTCTCACACAGCTATGAAAACAGACTGCGCACAGGACTCCTGTCCCTGTCACTACCCTGCTTCAAAGGACTCAGATGTGCCGCCTTCCCTGTAGAGGGTCAGTCACAGAGCCCAGACTAGGCCCCGCGGGTCCTCAGGATGCCCTCCACCTCCTATGTGCTTCAGGCTCCCGGCACGCACACACTGTGTTGCATAGCGTGCAGCTCCGGGTTCTGGGCCGCACAGTGGCGTAGAAGGCGGCGCCATGGCTTCTCTTCCTGGAGCGCGCAGGACAGGTACCCCAGGAAGGAGGTTCAAAACCCATTCAGATGCCATTTCCCTAACTCATCTGGTGCCCCTCAGCCACTTTCTTTGCTTAAGACCCTTGACAGCCTTTTGTCCCAGGGACTACTGTGAAGTCACCGCTTGTGTACCCATCTTCCTCACTGTTGGATTGTTTGAGCTGAAGGTGAACATTTCTGTTCCTTTTTTGTTAAATGTACTTGTGGAAGAGACTCTGCCAGGAAGCAGCAATTCTAAGGCTAAACAGTAGTACAGGAGCTGGCTGGCTGGCTGGCTGGCTGCGTGTGAAAGAGAGTGCCGAAGCCATAAACCAATGTTGCTGTAATAGCTGCTAATTCAGTTTTATTGCTTTTAACGTAACTTGCTTCAAATGACATTTTTGATCCTTTTGGAAGAAAAGCCTTGTTTTCCAGATAAGGACCTTGGCAGACGTTCATAAACTACTGAGGGTTTCTTTTGAGTATTTTCAAAATTGTTTTCGTTACTGTTCTGGGTTTTGGTTGGGCATTGTCTGCTTGATTTCCAAGGCAAAGAAATTTTACTGGAGACCAAGAGTTGTAACAAGGTTATTTCTTGACTAGCATTGTGACAGATTCAGTGTTAAATGTCACCTGCTTCATAAACTTCTGGTTCTGAACTAATTTAGATTGGGAAAGTTGGAGGAAGAGGGATTGTAAGTGCCATGTGTAGGAAAGAAAGTTATGCCATTTTTCTAGTGAGTTAACACATGCTTTGGCTAATGAGAAGGCAGAGGTGTTGAAATTCTGTTGAAGAGAAGCAGGCTTACTTCTGAGAGTTGGTGACTTAAGCTTGGAAGTTGGAAATGGGGGTAATTAGAAAGTTTCTCAAGGAGGGAGATACACTAACCTGGGCAAGACCCGAATGCTTCCAGAACTTGATGACACACTGAGTGAGACTATCAAGAAAGAGGGGCCTCTGGGAGAACACCCCCTGAGAGAGAGAGAGAGTCATTGTCTACATTGTCAGGGGGATAAGAGCTGGGAGTTGAAGACCACACTGGGGTTACAGTGACGGATGGCTCACTGCCTGGTGCTGGCTGGGCCAGGCCCTGATGAGGCTGTGCCGATGCCATGTTGTAGCCAGTTTAATTCTTGGTCAGCTGTTGAGGTGTGGGGACCACTGTTGTGAGGTCACAGCTGTTAACATTCACGGAGATGCTCAGGTGTGTTTTCAAAGAGCCCAAGTTATCTGACTGTCAGCTTTATCTTACTAAGTGTTTGAAATGTGGGTGGATATTGTCTGAGTCTCAAGGTGGTGGCCTTCTTTTCTTTTTGGGTCATTGAGAATTTAAATGCTGTGGAGAAGGAGGTTCCCTTGTGTGACCACACAATTCTACCTGATATTCCTGCCTGGCATCAAATATTCGAAACCGGCCCTGCCTCTGTTTTGATTTCATGGCAGAGACGAAATTGGTTTTCCTGACATCCTAAAACTGGGAGGGCAATGTCCTATGTTATGTATCTGCCTCCAGAATATCGACCAGGGGAAGGTCTAGGTCTCACAATAAGTTGTTCAACTGGCCTGTGGTTTGGAAAGCAGTTGCTGTTTGCAGTTGTTAGGGTGGCCTGTATTGCAGAGCAAGTTGACACCCTAGGGTGTAGCTACAGGTGTCTGGGTGGTAATCTCACTTCTCTTGGCTGTGCCTCTTGCCACCCCCCTCATGGGTCCTTCAGAAAGAGTCGAAGGGACCACTTCCAAGGGAAACCACGGGGCCTTGCTCCAATGTGGTGGCTGAGCAGACCCCGCCACTCCACAGCCCCCGTAAAAAGGCCCCTTGTAAAAAGGCTCAGGGCCATTTACCTAGAGTTGCAAATACATTTCATCAATGTGACTTTGTGGGATAAATTGTATTTCAAGGCTCTTAATCGACCCTGGGCAGTTGCTGTTTTTTAAATTTATTTAGTTTTGAAATTTAAAAAAAGTTTATTTGAGCCAAACTGGTGACACTGTTGGGAAGCAGGATCTCGGATATGCCTTGCAATTGCTGTTTCTAGAACAAGCACATGTTAATACTCCTTAACGTGGTTACATAGTACAGCTCCTTCTAAAATGTAGGGTAGGTAATTTCGAAGTGCTTGTTCTTACAGTTAGTAGTTTATATCCACTTGGAGGAGAAATTATTCAATCAAGTAAACTGTGCGAAGTTGTTAAAAACATTCCATAGCCCAGATCACTGTTTTATAACCATTACAGATGCTTATCAGATTTCTCCTTCCCAAGAATCTCAGCCATTTTCTGTTATCTCTTGAGCTTGTGAGGACTGAGGGTGAACAGATAAGGGCTGGAATACCTGACTTGCAGAACACCCTCAGAAGTAGCTGGTGGAGTGAGGGTTCTGTGACCTTTTTGTGAGTCCCAGCCTTTGGGCTGTCCCTCCTGTCTTGACTGGGAGCAGTGGCCTGTGGCTGCTTGTCCAGGTTGGTGCGGTATCCTGTCTGCCCTAGCCAGAAGGGGTCCTCGTTTCTCTGGACTTCATGTCACCTGCTGCTGATATTGGTGGGAACAAACTGAGGTGGCTTTCCTGCTTGAGAACCATCTCTCTCCAGAAAGCCACTTGTTTTCATATGGGGCATGGGGAGATGACATGTGGGGTACCGTAAGAAGACTCTGAAGGGTTTATTGTGCTGTGCAGTATGGTAGCCACCAGCCATATGGCATTGGTTTTAAGTTTAAAATAAAATGAAAAATCCCATTTCTCAACTGACTAGTGGCATTTTAAGTGATGAGTAATCACACGTGGTGGTGGACGGTTGCCAGTGAACCTGTGAATGCAGAGTGTGTTGGTGGCCAGTGTTGGCCTAAACACAGTGCTGGTCTGGTTGGATCTTAGGCTAGAAGGTGCTTCTGGTAGCATCAGTGTCCCATCGAATGTTGGACAGTGTTCCAGGATGTCCTGGAAAAGTAAAATGAAAAGGAGTAAAAACATTGAAAACTTACAGATAAGTAGTTCTTGGGCAAACCTTTAGAGTTCGGCTCTTCCAGTTATTTGTGGATTTGTGGTACAGACCAAGCTTGTTTTCTTTAATTTTCAGTCTGCTGCGGACGGACGATTCCTCAACTGAATTTTGTAGAAACACATACAGTGCACATTATTTGAGAAGTGAAATAAACTAGGCATACGGAATACAAGCCCCAGGTTATTATTAAATTGGACAAAGGTAAAGTTCCATTCCAACAGTTATATTTAGAACAAACATACATAGAGAGAAAGGAAAGTATTGCACAAACTACATGTTAGTTGAAAGTGTGTGTGCAGGCCACTAATATAAAGGAATGCTATTCCAATTTCCTATATTAGAAGCCTACATGACCCTTTGAAGAATGCAGCTTACATGAATAGTTTCTTTATTTTAAGATTTTATGCATTTTTAGAGAGAGGGAAAGGAAGGGAGGAAGAGGGAGAGAAACATGTATAGGCTGTCTCTCCAATGCGCCAAACCTGCAACCCAGACATATGTCCTGCCCGGGATTGAACCGGGGACCCTTTGCCTTGCAGGACAATGCCGACCCAATTGAGCCATACCAGTCAGGGCACTTGAATAGTTTTCGAAGTAACAAATAACCTTGCTTCCTGCTTGGATGGACAGCATCGCTGCACCTCAGAGAGGATGGCGTCTATGCAGACTGCTTCTTTGTTTTACTGATGATACTCACGTGAATCATGTGAACCCAGTGCTACAGAGGTAGTGGTGAGAATGAGAGAGATCGTTACAGAGATTTTCCAAAATTTATCTGTGAACAGGGTCAGCCATAGCTTATAAATTTACAGCTCAGTGATCTTCCATCAAAAGAAATGGGTTCTGGATACTATCTACTTTTGGGTTGCAGTTCACAAATTACCACTAAAGTCTGCCAACTGTAATGTCCTATGTGACCTGTGCTGCACAAGTTCTGCAACACCCCAGCCAGCCCCAACTGGCCCATGCTTGGGTGTTGCAGGAAAGTCAGATTGCTAAAAAGTGTTCTTCACTTGGACAGGCCCACAGAGGGTCACCTGTGCTGACTCCACCCAGAATACGTTTGTTTTTAGCCCCACCCCTTTTGCTTTCTGGTTTTCCTTGTGGAATGGTGTAGAGGAGAAGGCTATGCCACAGGACTGGCCTACGCTGGGGAAGGGATGCGTCAGTGAAGGAATCACAGCTGAGTTTGAAAAGAGGGATGGTCTGGAGAGATCAGAAGCTGGAGGTGTAGACTAGCAGGAGGGATAGGGACCTGCAGGTCTCTCCGTCTAGAGGTTTATGATCTGTGCTTGACTGAATCATGTTCCCCAAAGGTGTCTGTGTCCTAATCCTCAGAACCTGTAACTGTCACCTACATGGCAAAGGGACTTTGCAGATGTGATTAAGTTACGGGCCCCTAGATGGGGAGATGGTTCAGTCTTTTCCAAGTAGGCCCACTGTAATCAGAAGGGTCTTACAAAGGAAAGAAGGGGGTTGGAGTGTCAGAGTGGTGTGGTGTGAGAAAGCCATTGCTGGCTTTGAAGATGGAAGTGGGAGCTAAGCAGTGCAGGTGGCTTCTGGAAGCTGGAAAAAGCAAGGAAAGAGATTCTCCCCTTGAGCCTCCAAAAGGGACGTTGCTTTCTTACACCTCGAATTTAGTCCAGTGAGCCTCGTTTTCAGACGTCTGACCTCTAGAACTCCTTTAAAAGAGTAAGTGTGCTATTTAAGCCACTGAGTTTGTGCCGATTTGTTTCCGTAGCAATTGGAAACTAATACAGGATCTAAGGCGGTGGCTAAGAAGGAGCCAGGAGGATGCCCAATAAACAGCAGGCTTTGAATTTTAGTGACTGCAGTGAGGCTAGATGAGTACGAGGCTGCTAACCCTCACTCGGCCAGGATGTGTGATGCGCGGGCTGTACCTTTACTACGGCCTTTCGTTGCTCCTTACTACAATCCTGAAATGGATGCCGCCTGAGCAAAATAAGGCATTGAGCAAGTTGTATTTCTCAGGGGCAGTGATGGGATTTGAATCCTCCCATTCAGAGTTCACAGCCATTTAGGATTCATCATCACCAGTAGACACCATTGGTCAGAAAGGTCATGGTCGCTGCTTTTTTAAAAAAAGATTTTATGTAATTCTAGAGAGGGGGAAAGAGGGAGAGAAACAGGGATCAGTTGCCTCCTGCCCGTCCCCAACGTGGGACCTGACCCATAACCCAAGCATGTGCCCTGACGGGAAATTAAAACAGTGACTTCTGTTTGTGGGATTATGCTCAACCCACTGCGTCCCATCAGTTGGGACGCTGCTTTTTAACTCAAACACCCCTGCTGCCTTCTCTTGTGTGTCTTCCCTCACCACCCCATCCTGGTAAGCTGCAGTTGGGCTTCCTAGTCTGAACATTTTTGTGTGGTTCACCACATGCTTTGAATATAGAAAGTAGCTCACTGCCAAAATCGGCTGGGGCCAGCCACCCTACAGTTCAGCGAGTGGAATAGGGTGGCAGAAGGCACAGAACAAAATATTGTAGTATGAGTTTGTAAAGGTAGATGATTCCTCCCTCCTTCGAGAATTGAAGTAACTGGTTTAGATTCTCAGTAACATGTCAAAGATCCTGAGCTGAAAAGAATCATCCCTAAAGCAAACCAGCTGGGGCTCTGGGTATATGGAGAAGGACCAGGTCTTGTCAGCTGGGGCTCAGGGCCCAAGTGGGCTGCATTTCAGAGTGCCCAGTTCTGCGGATCTACAGCATAGGTGGCCAACACAAGGCCTGTGGGCCGAATCTGGCCCTCCATCTGTTTTGTCTGGCCCAGCACCTTTCTACCCAGCAGCGCCGAGTTCTCACTTAACTGTTAAAGAGTAGTTACATTTATACAGTCCTAAAATGACATTCAGCCCTTTGAAGGCAACCTGGAGGCTGATGTGATCCCTGGTGAAAATGAGTTTGACACCCCTGATCCTACAGGGTTCCCTAGTGAGGCACCTTAATCCAAGGCGGTATAGACCTCGTCTACTCAGGTCTTCCTGTTCTCTCAACGGCATCACAGATGAGCAAGCCCACACCAGTGACATGAGCCTGGCTGCTACTCCTTCTCCCCTGGTTTGACCAGCTGTGTTTTCCTCCCTTCTCCTGAACCATCTCGTTTCTTTCTCAGGACAGCAACTTCCACAAGGTAGAAGGGATACTGGATCAGAGGTTCCAGAACTCTGGGGTTGCTTAAGTGGGCAGGGGTCAAAAGGAATGAGGTGGCTTTAGAGGCCTACTCTTTGTCTCACTGACTTCCAGCTAGCTATGCGGTGTTATTGTTTTTGCGGTATATTTTGAATGTTTTCTTTTGGAGCTTCTTTTTCTGACAGGGAATTTTAAAATAGGATCTGTATCTTCGCAGGTCTCACTTTGGGAAGCACGTTTAGTCTATAAAGTGGTTGTAGTAGTCAAAAACTGTAGCAAAAGTGTTTAAAAATATACAGAAAGCCTCATGTGGCTCGATGTCCGTCTTTGCCTACTAGGTCACCGATTGAAGAAAGCTTAAATAAATGTGGCTTCTTGCTCTTAGTTTTCCTGGATGTTGCCTCTGCCCTCACAGTGCAATGGAAGACCCATCTCCTGTGCATGTGTGAGCAAAGGGGACTAAGTTTCTGTGATTTCCTCTGAAAGCACACCTTTTCTGGACATTGCATCAGATGGGTGATTTTAGTTACCGTGCACAGAGTAGGTTTAGGATATTTATTGGCCATCAGTTGAGTGTGGGTTTCTGCAGGGAGAAAATATGAAGATGGGAGACAGATTCTGGCCTCAAGGAACTTGGATTCTGGCCTCAAGAAACTTGGTCAAGAGTGAAGATGTCCATAGAATGAACAATAACACCAAATGATAATTGTCAATGTATTGAGCAGTGGGTCGGTGTGTTGCTGACCATTCAAGGCCTGACAGGTTCATGAGATTAGGGCAGACGGAAGAATATTCATAGAGCTGTTGGGATGTCTGACATGCCTTTATTCAAGAGTGGGTGATCCACGCACACTGCAAGGTGCATGTCCCTCTGCATGTCTCTGCATGTCACCTATTCCCTCGGCGTGGCACACTGCATGTCTCTTGTCCCCCAGTGTGGCACATGTCCCCCAGCATGGCACTCAGCAGAGAGCCTGTAGCCCCTTAAATACTGGATACAAAGAAAGCCATCAGAAAGCCAAGATATTGTAATGTATAACATTGGGTGATTCTGTGCACACAAGCCCACTCAAGGCTATGGGAACAGTTTATTGGACTCAGTCTCAAGGCTATGAGAACACTACCTATCAGGCCCATTCTCAAGGTTACAGGGAACTGCTCCCCTTAGTTGTCCAGATACCTGAGTGAGGAAGTCAGACTGCCTCTGTTTACCCTACAGTTGGCAAAGTCTAGACCTTCAAGTGAATTGGTTTTGGGGGTGTCTGAAGAAGATGCAAATAAATAAGGTGACCTGCGTGCCTCCTAGTGGGCAATGGAGTTGCAAATGGTCCTCATGGCGACCAGTTCAGCTTCAAGACACATAGCAGCCAGCTGCACAGCTTCTGTGTATGTTTGACACAGCAGTACAAGCTAGTGACAGATGGTTCTCGCCTCCGTCAGCAATCTGAGGTCACCGGGACTGTGATGTTAAGTGTTGTTCCTGCCAATTTTTTAACTCTTCAGATTATTCTAAAGTTGGCTATTAATTGCATTAGGGGTGGAGATATGAGGAGAGGGAGAATTAACTACTGCAAATCTAAATGCTTCCTGTTATGCCAGTATTTAAAATCTAATTTCTCTTTTGATGAAGTTCAGTCCTGATTTGTTTTATATAAGAAGCACCTTATATTCCTTAAAATACTGTTTTAATTTTGGGTCTGTTGGTATCAGAGGGCACTTGGTTGTATGATTATTATTTTTTTACTTATATTGCTTTCTTTATTATTTTTTAAGTATATTGCATTAAGTATGTTATTACAGTTGTCCTGATTTTCCCTCCTTTGCTCATCTTTTTCCAGCACCCCCTACTCCCTCAGGCAGGCCCCCCACCACTGTTCATGTCCATGGGACATGAAGTCAAGTTCTTTTTTTTTTAAATTAAGATTTTTACTTATTTTAGACAGAGGGGAAGGGAGGGAGAAAGAGAGGAAGAGATACATCAATGTGTGGTTGCCTCTTGCACACCCTCTATTGGAGACCTGACCTGGCTGGCAACCCAGGCATGTGCCCTGACTGGGAATCGAACCAGTAACTATTGATTCACAGGTTGACCGTCAGTCCACTGAGTCACACCAGCTAGGGCAGCCAGGGCAATAGTACAAGTTCTTTGGCCACTCCATTTCCTATACTGTACTTTACATCCCCATGGCTATTCTGTAACTACCTATTTGTACTTGCTAGTCACCTCACCTTTTCACCCATTCTGCCTCTCTCCCCTCCCATCTGGCAACCATCTGGTGACTAACTTATCTTCCTTTTTTATAAAAGATTTTATTTATTTTTAGAGAGAGGAGGGGAGGGAGCAAGAGAGGGAGGGAAACATCAATGTGTGGTTGTTTCTCACCCCACTCCCTGCCCCACTGAGGACCTGGCCCACGAATCAGGCATGTGCTCTGTCTGGGAATGAAACCGGTGACTCTTTGATTTGTAGGCTGGCACTCAATCCACTGAGTCATACCAGTCAGGGCTCTCTTGCTACTTTAAGATTCTCTCTTTATCTGTAAATTTTGGTCTTTTAATTATGATGTGTTGTGGAGTGGACCTCTTTGCATCCATCCTAACTGGGACTCTCCATGCTTCCTGGACTTGCATGTCTATTTCCTTTTTCAGATTAGGAAAGTTTTCTTTCACTATATTTTCAGATATCCTATTTCTTGCTCTTTCTCTTTTACTTCTGGTATCACTATGATGAGAATATTGGACCTCTTGAAGTTGTCCCAGAGGCTGTTTATACTATCCTCATTTATTTGGATTCTTTTTTCTTCTTGTTGTTCTGATTATTTGTTTTTTGTTTCCTTATATTCCAAATCATTGATTGATTCTCAGCTTCATCCACTCTACCATTGTTTCCTTGTAATTTTTTAATTTCAATTTGTGTATCCTTTGTTTCTGACTGGGTTTTTTTATGCTGTCGAGGTCCTCACGAAGTTCCTTTAGCGTCCTTATAACCAGTGTTTTGAGCTCTGCATCTGAGAGATCGCTTATCTCCATTTCATTTAGCTCTTGTTTCTGGAGTTTTGATCTGTTCTTTCATTTAGGCCATGTTTCTTTGTTTTCCTGTGTTTGTTTCTATGTATTAGGTAGAGCTGCTTTGACTCCAGTGTCATGGTAGTGTGGCCTAAGGTAGTAGTTATCCTGTAGGGACCTGTGGCACAGCCTCCCCTATCACCCAAGCTGTGTACTCAAGTTGCACCCTTTGTGTGGACAGAGTATACCCTACTCTTGTAGTTGAGACTTGGTTGCTTTCAGCAGATCAATGGGAAGGATTTACCCAGTCCAGTCAGCTGCAATGATTGGCTGTGACCACTGATCACCAACCTCTGCCCTCCATGGAGGATCAGCTGTGCAGGGGCAGGGTGGTGGTGCTTCAATGTGGTCTGTAGTATCCACTGGGTGCACTGGCTGTGGGATTTCCTGGGTGGTGCAGGCCAACATCAGCCCCCTCCTTTGTTTTGCCTGGGGTACCCTGCCTGAGCTCTAAAGCATCTGAGATGGCTGCTACTTGTGCTGGGCTTGGAGATTTCCAGGTGAAGCCAAGTTGGGAATGTAATCTGGCTGCTGTTGGGGCTCACTGAAACCAGCTGTTGCTTGTTTGATAGGATATAGGAGCCAAGACCAGCCTTCTTATAGAAAAGCAGATGAGTGGGCCTGCAAATTGGGTGGAGTAGAGACTCTGAGGATCTCCAAGGTGAGTCACACAGTGTTAGCCAGGCTGATGGAGTTTCAGATATGGCACCAGCTTGTGGGCTCTGTGCAGGGAGGGATTAGCAAAGGAATAACGACTTCTGTTTGCCTTCACATCAGACACTTTGCTTTCCCCCTGTATACCACTGGTGTCTTTCAAGCTGCTATCCTAGTGCTGAAGTCAGAGGGAGTGAGTCTGAGAAGGTAGGTCTATGTGTGGGTTTTTTTTTTTTTTACCATCTTAACCATTTTTATTTTTATTTTTTAAATATATTTTATTGATTATGCTATTACAGTTGTCCCATTTCTCCTCCATCATTCCCCTCCACCCTGCACACCCCCTCCCACCCACATTCCCCCCTTTAGTTCATGTCCATGTGTAATAAGTTCTTTAGCTTCTACATTTCCCACACTATTCTTGCCCTCCCCCTATTTTCTACCCACCATCTATGCTACTCATTCTCTGTACCTTTTCACCCTCTCTCCTCCTCCACTTCTCTGTTGCTAACCCTCCATGTGATCTCCATTTCTGTGGTTCTGTTCCTGTTCTGGCTGTTGGCTTAGTTTGCTTTTGTTTTAGGTGTGGTTGTTAATAGCTGTGAGTTTGCTCTCTTTTCACTGTCATATTTTTATCTTCTTTTTCCTAGATAGGTCCCTTTAACATTTCATATAATAAGGGCTTGGTGATGATGAACTTTTTGAACTTGACCTTATCTGAGAAGTACTTGATCTTCCCTTCCATTCTAAATGAAAGCTTTGCTGGATAGAGCAATCTTGGATGTAGGTCTTTGACTTTCATGATTTGGAATAGCTCTTTCCAGCCCCTTCTTGCCTGTAAGGTCTCTTTAGAGAAATCAGCTGACAGTCTGATGGGCACTCCTTTGTAGATGACTGTCCCCTTATCCTTTGCTGCTTCTAGAATTCTCTCCTTCATTTGAATCTTGGCTAATGTAATTATGATGTGCCTTGGTGTGTTCCTCCTTGGATCCAACTTCTTTGGGACTCTCTGAGCTTCCTGGACTTCCTGGAAGTCTCTTTCCTTTGCCATATTGAGGAAGTTCTCCTTTATTATCTGTTCAAATAACTTTTCCACTTGTTGCTCTTCTTCTTCCCCTTCTGGTACTCCTATAATTCGGATGTTGGGACATTTAACGATGTCCTGGAGGTTCCTAAACCTCTCCTCATTTTTCTGAATTCTTGTTTCTTCCTTGTTTTCTGGGTTTTTTTTTTGTTTGTTTTTTGTTTTTGTTTCTTCCTTCTGGTCCACTCCATTGATTTGAGTCCCAGTTTTCCTCCCATCTCTATTGGTTCCCCATGCGTTTTCCTTCATTTCACGTATTGTAGCCTGCATTTTTTCATCTAATTTGTGAGCAAAATCAACCAATTCTGTGAGCATCCTGATCACCAGGGCTTTGAACTGTGCATCTGATAGGTTGGCTATCTCTTCACGGCTTAGAGGAATTGGCTCTGAGGCTTTCATTTGTTCTCCGGTTTGAGCCAGTTTTGGTGTTTTTTTTTTTTTTTTTTTGGTTTTGGTCTGGTCCAGGCTGTTACGTAGTGAGGGGTGGAGCCTTAGGTGTTCCCCTGTGCGGGGCAGCCCAGTCGCTGAGTTGTGACGCTGTACGTGGGGGTGGGGTCCGAGGAGGAACAATGACGCCTGCTCTGCTCTCTTCTGGATTCCAGTCCCTTCCGCCGCTTCCCCATCACCTGGATTGTCTGCGCGCGGGAATGTGGGACCACCTGGTCAGCCAGCCGCCTTGTGGGGCCTCACTGGGTCTGCACAGTTGCCACCCCGTGCCTGGGGTCTGCCAGCTGTCACCTGTGCACCTGGGAACTGCCAGCCGCTGCTGCCTGTGTGCCCAGGTCCGCATCTCCACTTTTTCTTGCCACAACTCCTCCCCTCTTACTGGTCTGGATGAATGGTTGTTGGACTTCCGTACAGTTCAATTTTCTATTAGCTCTGGTTGTTTTCTTATTTCTAAATATTTGTTGTCCTTAATTTTGGTTGTGAGAGGAGGCACAGCGTGTCCACCTATGCCTCCATCTTGTCTGGAAGTCCTGTGTGTGGATTCTTTAAGAGCAACTGCTTGGGGCTTCAGCAGTTTCTTCGACCAATTCAATTCCCACTATTTTTTGCAGCCAGAAGTTGTGGAGACTTTTCTTCCTGGATTTGGAACCCTGGGCTGGGTGGAGCCTGGTATGGGCCTGCATCTCCTCACTCCTGAGATATCCCTTCTGAATTTTTATCCATGTGGGTGTGGGGACAGTCCATCTGCATCCATTGTCCTCCTCCCCTTCTGGATGGATGTGGTTTCTTCAATTCCATGGTTGGCAGATTTCCATTCAGCTCAATTTATGACATTCCTGAGTGATGGTTGTTATATATTTTAGTTGTAATTTTCATGTGGTTGTGCAAAGAGGCAAGCCAAGTCTGCCTACAGGGCCATCTTGACCCAGTTGAATAATTTCTTTTAGGGCGGAAAGTGCCTATTATACCCCCAACTCTATAGGTGAAGAAACCCAGGCTCTGAAGGATGAAGTGATTTCTAGACCTGCACTGTTCAGCATTGTGGCCTCTGGCCACTTCTGGCTGGTTAGGTTTATGTTTATGAAAATTAAGTAAAATTAAATAGTTTCTGAGTCTCATTGGCAATATTTCAGGGGCTTAGTAACCATGTGTGACTTCTATATTGGACAGCACAGCTATAGAGCGTCTGCATGGCCATAGAAGGTTCTATGGGCAGTGCTGCTCTAGACCAGCCTGTGAACTGGGTTTTAGCTCTGCCCTTCTAGCAGGATTTTTTTGCTTGGAGCAGGAAGGTCTTTGCCTAAGGGAAGGCAGCAGGATGGGTCCTGTGCATGCTCTCTTGATGCTAGATAGAAAGTGATGAATGCCACTAGGGGTGAAGAGATAGGGTTCTGGAAGTTGAGAAGAGAGAGATCACATTAGGCTGTGGAAAGCTGGAGGACTTGGTGAAGTGGTTGTTGCAGTGGGTTGTGAGGGGTGGTTAGGATTTGCGTTCAGGGGAACTTGAGGTAAGACTGCCAGAGTGAAGACTTCGGGGTCGGTGAAAATAGAGGTGTTGTCTTGGTGTTTCCTGGGCATATCCATTATGTTGTCCTTAACTCTTCAAGTGGTGTTCCTTTGCTTTTCTCTCCCCCAGCGTAGGTCTGGGTCAGAAGAGCAGGTACTGGAGCCAAAGTCATTTGCTACCCCTTGAACAGTAGCTTGTCCTCAGTACCAAATAATCAAATGCATTGCATTTTTATATGTTAGTTTCTGTCAGACTGGAACATGCCACAGTGTTGTTCAGTGCCAGTTTACCTTAATTTCACCCACCTTGGTAATCGGTATAAAGGGTTGGATTTGCATCTGCCCCTCTATAGGCCTGTTTGATAAAATATGTTAGTAATCACCACTTTTTAAAATTATATTTTATTGATTATGCTATTACAGTTGTCCCATTTCTCCCCCATCGATCCCCTCCACCCTGCACACCCTCTCCCACCCACATTCCCCCCTTTAGTTCATGTCCATGTGTTGTAAGTTCTTTAGCTTCTACATTTCCCACACTATTCTTGCCCTTCCCCTGTCTATTTTCTTCTACCCACCATGTATGCTACTTATTCTCTGTACCTTTTCCCCCTCTCTCCTCCTCCAACTCCCCTGTTGCTAACCCTCCATGTGATCTCCATTTCTGTGTTTCTGTTCCTGTTCTAGAAGTTTGCTTTTGTTTTAGGTGTGGTTGTTAATATCTGTGAGTTAGCTGTCTTTTTACTGTCTTATTTTTTATCTTCTTTTTCTTAGATAAGTCCCTTTAACATTTCATATAATAAGGGCTTGGTGATGATGAACTCCTTAAACTTGACCTTATTTGAGAAGTGCTTTATCTTCCCTTCCATTCTAAATGAAAGCATTGCTGGATAGAGCAATCTTGGATGTAGGTCTTTGACTTTCATGACTTGGAATACTTCTTTCCAGCCCCTTCTTGCCTGTAAGGTCTCTTTTGAGAAATCAGCTGACAGTCTGATGGGAACTCCTTTGTAGGTAACTGTCCCCTTATCCCTTGCTGCTTCTAGAATTCTCTCCTTCATTTGAATCTTGGCTAATGTAATTATGATGTGCCTTGGTGTGTTCCTCCTTGGGTCCAACTTCTTTGGGACTCTCTGAGCTTCCTGGACTTCCTGGAAGTCTCTTTCCTTTGCCAGATTGGGGAAGTTCTCCTTTATTATTTGTTCAAATGAGTTTTCCACTTGTTGCTCTTCCTCTTCCCCTTCTGAGACCCCTATAATTTGGGTGTTGGGACATTTAACGATGTCCTGGAGGTTCCTAAGCCTCTCCTCATTTTTCTGAATTCTTGTTTCTTTATTCTTTTCTGATTAGATGTTTCTTTCTTCCTTCTGGTCCACTCCATTGATTTGAATCCCAGTTTTCCTCCCATCACTATTGGTTTTCTGTGTGTTTTCCTTCATTTCACTTATTGTAGCCTTCATTTTTTCATATAATTTGTGACCAAAACCAACCAGTATTCTGAGCATCCTGATAACCAGTGCTTAGGACTGTGCATCTGATAGGTTGGCTATCTCTGGGGCTTTGATTTGTTCTCCCGTTTGAGCCATTTTTCTTTGAGGGGGGGGTCTGGTCTCAGCTGTTACATAGTCATGGGAAGAACCTTAGGTGTTCACCAGGGCAGGGCAACCCACGTTGCTGGGTTGTGACTCCATATGTGGGGGCAGGGTCCGACAGGGAACAATGGCACTTGCTCCGCTCTCTCTCGAATTCCAGTCCCTTCTGCTGCTTTCCCCAAGCAAATTGGGCCCTTCTGGTGCTGATTTCTGTGTGGGTGGGCTTGTGTACGTTCTAGGACTCTATGGGTCTCTCCAAGAAACTCTCCTGTGAGGCTGGAAGTCTCTCCCAGAACCTCAACCCCCACAAATGTTTTCAATCGGTGCTTTTAGGCTTTATTTCCCAGAGCTAGGGCCCTGCGTTGCGCAGTCTGTCTCACTGCCTATTTTTGCCTAGTTTATCTGCTCATGAATGTGTGACCATGGTCAGCCACCTTGTGCACCTCTCTGGGTCTGCTCGTTGCCTCCCTGTGCTCGGTAACCACCGCTTGTGCGCCTGGGGTGTGCCAACCGCAGCCTGCACGTCCAGGACCACTAGCCCCTGCTTTTTCCCTGCCGTGACCCCTCTCCGCCAGCCAGTGACTCTGCCCCTCTTACTGATCTGGGTGAATGTTTTTGGACTTCCGTACAATTCAATTTTCTATCTGTTCTTGTTGGTTTCTTGTTTCTAAATATTTGTTGTCCTTAATTTTGGTTGTGAGAGGAGGCACAGTGTGTCCACCTACGCCTCCATCTTGGCCGGAAGTCCAGTAATCACCACTTTTAAAAATAGCAGCTTATGTTGAGATGAAATTCACATATGTCACAATTCACCCCTTTAAAGTGTGTAATTTGGTGAGTTTTACTATGTTCACAGTTGTGTAAGTATCAACACAATCAAAGTTGGAACATTTTTGTTACTCCAAAAAGAAATCTTGTGTTCCTTAAGGGGGACTCCTGCCGGCCCCAGCCCTAGGCAGCCACCAATCTGCTCACTTGGGATGCGTCTGTTCTGGACACTTCACAGAAATGGAGTCATACATTACGTGACGTTTGTGGGGCTTCTTCCACTGAGCACTGGAGTGTTTCCATGGTTCATTCAATTTGTGGCAGTTATCACTGTTTCACTTTTTTATTTTTTATTTTATTATTTTTTTTTAATTTATTTATTTATTTATTTATCTTTAGAGGGGAAGGGTAGGAGAGAGGGAGAGGGAGAGAAATATCAATGTACGGTTGCCTCTCGTGTGTCCCCTGCTGGGAACTGGCCTGCAACCCAGGCATGTGCCCTGACTGGGAATCGAACCGCGATCCTCTGGTTTGCAGGCCCGCGCTCAATCCACTGGGCTACACCAGCCAGGGCTCACTTTTTTAAATTGCAGAGTAGTAGTATTTCATCTGTGGAAACTCACCATATTGGATCAGAAAGATGTGCAGGTTCTCATGATTCTGTCTCTGGTAGGTTTTATTCAGTATTATTTTTTAAAAGAGGTTTGATTTTTATGGTTATGAATGTGCTTTACCACTAAATGAAATGAACTGGGTGGCACAGGATGAGGGCATCCGGGTCAGTTGAGGATCCAACCAGGGCAGCAGTGCAGTAGTAGAGATGGATAAAGCAATGTACTGGATTTGTACCATGCGCAAAACAAATCAGCTGTGGGAGCTGCTGACAGTCTGTGGATTCAGGGTCTGGTGCTGCAGCTGACGTTTATCAGGAATGCAGTCTGCAAGGGAAGAACCGCATGCATCCACTTTTGGTGCCTGTAGATCTTTCAAAGCTAAGGGCCCACAGGCAGAGAAACCCCAGGTGTGATGGAATGTGGGGCTTTGCCCTGCAAATTGCTGGCAGAGTGTCTCCCAAGTGGGATCTCTAGGGGCATGTGATGCAGACTTAGCTAAAGCGACCCACCACTAACCCAGCAGTCAGTCTGGTCTTTGGACTATCAAACGTTTTGTTGTCAGGATCCTGTTGCACTTTTTAAGTGGATGAGAATCCCAAAGAGCTTTTGGGTAGGTGAGTTATACTGTTATTTGCCACATGAAATATTCAAACTGAGATCAACCTTAGGTATTCACTTAAAGATTGTAAGCCAGTACATGGTAACAAGATCACACTTTGTAGGAAATAATTATTTGTGAAGAATTTGATAAGGAATAGCATGTTTACATGTTGGAAAATCTCTTCTATTGTCTGCTTAATAGAAGATGGTTGGCCGTGGCTGGTGTGGCTCAGTGGATTGAGTGCTGGCCTGAAAACCCAAGGGTCACCTGTTTGATTCCCAGTCAGGGCACATGGCTGGGCTGTGGGCCAGGTCCCCCCTAGGGGGTGCATGAGAGGCAACCACACATTGATGCTTCTCTCCCTCCCTCTCTTCCTCCCTTCCCTTTCTGTAAAAATAAAAAATAAAATCTTTAAAAATAAAAAAAAGAAGACAGCTGGATCCTCATAGCTGCTTGTGTGGTCAGTTGCAATGTAAGTGTAGTGATAATGTAAAGAAAGCCCAGTCTGTTAAAGGCATGTAGTTAGAAGAGGGAGAATAATTTAGCATTCTTTTTAGATCCTTGTGGTGGTCCTTTGCTACACCAAACGTTAGTAGCTTTTTAAGGTTAATCCAACATGCAGTTTAAAACTGTGTGAATTAACTTATGTTTTAATACATTAAAATTCATTGATCTGTCTTGTACTCTGAATGGATCTTTTAAAAAAGCATTCATTGGTCACGTGGAAAATACTGATTTGCTGAGTTACACAGATCTTCTAAATATTGACATTTCTGTATTACAGTTAATTTTTAAAAAGTGAGTGTAAGTACCTAAGACATGACATTCACTTGTGTGGCAGCCTCGTGCTGTCACATGACTGGGGGCAGAATTGTAGTTCTAGCTCCAGAAGGCTCTTTGGAACAAAGAGAGCAATGACTTTTTTGTTCTGTACGTAAGAGTTGTAATAGTCCTTGGCAGAGTGGGTGAAGATGGTGGGGTAGTAGCTGTAGGCAGCCCAGTCATCTTCGGCTGGGGGTGGTCACTTCTGTATCAGCTAATGCCGGAGGGATGGGAGCAGGCTGTCTTGGATGGTCCCTGTGGTGGCGAAGAGCTATGGATTGGGCAGTGGGGATCAGAGATTTTCTTTTCTACTTGAAGGTCTATGTAAGATGGTCTTGTTAAGATGAATAAAAGGTATTTCATGAGCATTTAAGGAGAGATCACAGTACCAGAAGTACTGTGTGGCCAAAAAGCTCTTTACATTTTTTCCATATCATGGCTCTAGTAGTGTTTAGTAGTCTTCAACTTCATTCGAATCAATTTTGTTAGATTGTATTGTGACAGCTCTCATATCAGCATGCATTAAAAAACATCAGAATTAGTGATCTTTATGTAGCCATTTAATACTGAATATGGAAGAAAATATGAACATTTTTGGCATATTATATTTTATTATTTCAAGCAAGGTGAAAATGCAACAGAAGTACAACAAAATGATTTGTGCAGTGTTTGGAGAAGATTCTGTGATTGATTAAATGTGTCCAAAGTGGTTTTCGAACTTTCCTCATACTGTTGACACTGTGGCCAAGTAATTCTTTGTTGTGGGGCTGTCTTTTGCATTGGAAGATGTTTAGCAGCACCCTGGCTTCTAGGCTTCCTAAAAGCCAATAGTAGGTAGCCAACACATTAAAATATCCAAATCAATAAAGTTATTGGTGAAAATGAAAAACGTGTCTTTTACGTTATGGAAAAAACTAAACAGACATTTTGGCCAACTCAATACTTTTTTTTTTAAAGAATTTATTCTTAGAGAGGGGAAAGGGAGGAGAAGGGGACGGAGAGAAACATCAGCGTGCAAAAAGATACATGGTCTCTCACATCCCCAACTGGGGACCCAGCCCGCAACCCTGGTCCTCGCAACCCTGGCAGGTGCCCTGACCAGGAATCAAACCAGCAACCCTTAGGTTCAAAGGCTGGCACTGAATCCACTGAGCCATACTTGTGTTCTTAGTTTTCCAAGTTGTTTGACTTACTCTATTTCCTTTACTTTTCCATATAAGTTTTAGAATCAGCTTGTCTATAGGTATAAAAATTCTTGCTGGGTTTTGACTGGGACTACGTTCAGACATAGAGGTTAATTTGAGGAGAACTGACATCTTTCCTGTGAGTGTCCCAGTCAGTGAACATGGTATGTCTCCAGTGCCAATGACTGTACCTCTTGATGTCCAGTTTTCACAGGGGACATTACGAGTGCACCGAAGGTGTTCAAGGTCTCTGCTGGTTTGTGGACTGAACGGTCCACTCCTCCTCCTTTAAAAAAAAAAAGAAAAAAGAAAAAAACAGGACCAGGTTTTCTTTGCTACTCTTGGGAAGCTAGTCTTTCTTCTAGGAAATTTTAAATGATTTATCTGGCCACTAGTTTTTCATGAAATCTTGAATGGGGGTGTTCCTTTAAAACCCAGGGTAGGTCCCCCGAAAAGGAGGGTGAAGCCTGAGTGGTGGTCTGCCAGCACCAGCATGTAAAAAAACCAACTTAGTCTGTTCTAAGTTATTCTGCTTGTGGTTTTAATCAAATAAGGGAATTCATTTGAAATTGGTTGTTTGACTGACTGTGAAAAGAGTTTTAATTAGCACAAGAGCTTCTTTAAAATCTCTACCTCTGACTTCACCTCCAGCCCCCACACTGTTTTGAAAATAGTTTTAAAGGAAAATCCAGACATTTAAGAGTGAATGCTGCTTTTGGCCAGGGAGTAAGTAAACTGGCCTTCCAGGTCAAATTGTTTAGGTGATCCCTTCCTGCTGGGTTCTGTTCCACGCTTCCCACTTCCCTCGTGACTCCAGATTGGCAGCTGGTACACCCTCTTTTCCCTTCTCTGCCACAACTTCTAAGGGCTATCTATTAAGGTGGTGTCACGCTTGGTCAGTCTTTTGGTTGTGTCCTTTTGCATTGTGATTTGCTTTGCTTGTACGTGTTTTTACTTTTGTTATAAAGATGATACATATTCACTGAAACAACATTCAAACAACCTGGAAGCTAGAAAGACTCCATTCCTCAGAAGAGTAACATTGTATCCTTAGTGTATTATGGGTATTGCCTCTTATCCTTCAACATGCAGCTTCATTCATTCTCTTAAGGACATCCTTGTCACTTATATAATGATTTCTCTACTAGTGGATATGCCTCCTAATTATATATTTTTTACTTTATTTAAAATTCATGAGAGACTTCTGGCCAAGATGGAGGCATAGGTAGACACATTGTGCCTCCTTGCACAACCAAGAGAAGGACAACAAATTTAAAAACAAAAAACAACCGGAACTGACAGAAAAATCAAACTATATGAAAATCCAACAACCAAAGAGTTAAAGAAGAAACATTCATCTAGACTGGTAGGAGAAGTGGAGATGGGCAGCTGGGCAGAGAGGACTCACCATAAAGCAGCAGCTGGAGGACCAGGGTGGGCAAAGCTGCAGTGGGAGGGCAAGGTGGTGGCTAGTGGACCCAGCGAGGCAGTGGACTGTGCACTGGGCAGTCCCACATTCGTGTGCAGATAAACCCGGATGAACAACTGGGGAGCAAGACAGATGGAACAACCCAGAGTTCCAGAGCAGGGAAATAAAACCTCAAAGCCTCTGATTGAGAACACTTGTAGGGCTTGAGGTGGCAGGAGAAACTCCCAGACTCACAGGAGAGTTTGTTGGAGAGCCCCACAGGGCCCTAGAATGTACACAAGCCCGCCCACCCAGGAATCAGCACCAGAAGGGCCAAATTTGCTTGTGGGTAGTGGGGAAGTGACTAAAAACCAGCAGAGAATGGAAGAAGTGCCATTGTTCGCTCTCAGACCCCTGCCCCACATACAGTGTCACAATGCAGCAACATGGATTGCTTGGCCCTGATGAATACCTAAGGCTTTGCCCCTCACTCCATAACAGGTGTGCCGAGATGAAGAAATATGGCCCAAATGAAAGAACAGATCAAAGCTCCAGAACAAATATGACTAAGTGATGAAGAGATAACTAACCTATCATATGCACAGTTCAAAACACTGGTAATCAGGACCCTCAGAATTTGTTGAATATAGTCACAAATTGGATGAAAAAATGAAGGCTATGCTAAGTGAAGTAAAGGAAAATGTACATGGAACCAACAGTGATGGAAAGGAAATGGACTCAAATCAATGGTGTAGACCAGAAGGAAGAAAGAAACATTGAACCAGAAAAGGATGAAGAAACAAAAATTTTAAAAAATGAGAGGCTTAGGAACCTCCAGAACATCTTTAAAAGTTCCAACATCCGAATCATAGGGGTACCTGAAGGAGAAGAGGAAGAGCAAGAAATGGAAAACTTATTTGAACAAATAACGAAAGAGAACTTACCCAATCTGGCAAAGGTAATAGACTTCCAGGAAGTCCAGGAAGCTCAGAGAGTCCCAAGGAAGTTGGACCCAAGGAGGAACACACAAAGATCCATCATAATTACATTACCCAAGGTTAAAAATAAGGAAAGAATCTTAGAAGCAGCAAGAGAAAAGAAGACACTTACCTACAAAGGAGTTCTCATAAGGCTATCGGCTGATTTATCAAAAGAAACCTTCCAGGCAAGAAAGGGCTGGAAAGAAGTATTCCAAGTCATGAAAGGCAAGGACCTACATCCAAGATTGCTCTATCCAGCAAAGCTGTCATTTAGAATGGAAGGGCAAATAAAGTGCTTCCCAGGTAAGATCAAGTTAAAGTAGTTCATCATCACCAAGCCCTTAATATATGAAATGTTGAAGGGATTTATCTAAGAAAAAGAAGATAAAAATATGACAGTAAAAAGACAGCAAACTCACAGATATTGACAACCATACCCAAAACAAAAGCAAACTAAGCCAACAACTAGAACAGGAACAGAATCACAGAAATGGAGATCATATGGAGGGTTACCAGCAGGGGAGTGGGTGGGGAGAGAGGGGGAAAAGATACAGAGAATAAGTAGCATAAATGGTAGGTAGAAGATAGACAGGGGGAGCTTAAGAATAGTATAAGAAATGTAGAAGTCAAAGAACTTACATGTATGACCAGTGGACATGAACTAAAGGGGGGGAATGCAGGTGGGAGGGGTTGCAAAGAGTGGAGGGGAATAAAGGGTGGGGGAAAATGGGACAACTGTAATAGCATAATCAATAAAGTATATTATAAAAAAAGTAAAAACATAGTTCTAAAGTTAGACACATTTCAGTCTCCAGTGAAGTCAGAATGTGGTTCATAATGAAGAAGGTAAGATATATGCTAGATAGAGAACCAAAGTCTCAGGTTCAACAATTTATCTTGATTTTGGTATAACTTTTAATTTTCAGAGGTCCTTATACAGCTAAAAATGAAGCAACTGAAGAAGCTACAGGTGTTAATAGTGAGAAACTTGGAAAATGTAACTGAAGTACTTATGTTGTACTCAGTAATTTTTTGTTTCTCCTGAAAAATGAGACCTCCAAATCTCTTTAATATCATTGTTCCAAATAAGTTAATAAGAGTAAATTCCCCACCCCCCAAAAAAATAAAATAAAAAAATACATGAATGTCGAGAAAATTTATACACATAAGTCAACTTTGTAGATCATTGAATTTTTAAAACACTAAGCTGTTTCATATTAGTTTTAGAGAAATACTGCAGAAAATGGACCATTTGTACATGACTCTGTTGCTTAGTATGTACATCACATAGATGTACACATTCTACAGAGCTCTCAGAAATTTCATTTGTGGAACTAATTTGTCCTAGGTGAAGTAACCTGTTTCTATGAAGTCCTTCTGGTCTTTTTTTTTTTTTTTTTTTTTTTTAAATAGAGCTTAATGAGCCTTGGCTAGTGTGGCTCTGTGGACTGAGTGCCAGCCTGTGAACCGAAGGGTCACCTGTTTGTTTCCCAGTCAGGGCACATGCCTGGGTTGCAGACCAGGTCCTCAGTTGTGGGCATGAGAGAGGCAACCACACATTGATGTTTCTCTCCTTCTCTTTCTCCTTTCCTTCCCCTCTCTCTAAAAATAAACAAAATATTTAAAAAAATAAAATATCCTAAATACTTACAAAAATAAATCAAGCATTGCTTCTATTTTTCAAGTGTTAAAGACCTTGCCATGGAAAATAGAAAGAAGCTTTATAAACTAAATGTTACAATTAAGCTACATCAAGTTTAATAACAGCGCATCATTTCTTTGTGGGTATGCTTTAGTGCTTTACAAGTTTCCAGACTGCTACTTTGCAATGTACAGGTTCACAATAGGAATACATCCATACAACCATATACACACATTTTAGAAAGGAATGGTTCTTGTTAAATATACATATAGAGAACCTAACACAGTAGTATTGTGCCCTAAAGTTCACCCTATACAGCCAGATACTTTGCCTTTTGAAGATATTGAAATGATTGAAGTTACTTAGATCTGTTTCTGGTCCTAATTTTGTGGGAGCATTAAAAAAAGAATGTTGAGGTATAGTGCTCCTAGAGATTCCATACAGTCACTCTGATGTGGCTGAGAGAACCCTCCCCTCCCCCAGCCCAGTAGTTCTGCTGAAGAGCCATGCAGACATGGCGGAGAACCAGAGGCTTGGAAATGAAGGTGACTCGGGAGTTCAGATGGGGGTCTTTATGATGCTTGATGGGTTTCCAGAGCCAGTACTGATATTTTTGAACTGTTTCTGAAATATATTTGGTATTGCCAATTAAGACGTGAAAATGCAGAAAGATACCAGTGTTCTGTTATTTTAATAATCTCTGTTTTATGTAATACTCCTTAAAATTGGTTTGGGGCTGGGAGAGAGATGAAAGGAGGAAGACCAAGCAGAAGGGCGAGGGGAGGGAACAGCGTGGGGGAGGAGTGTCTGAGCTGGAATTCAACATGAACTGGTAGAGCTGAGATCAAGATGTGCAGTTAGTTAAAGGCTTTGCCTGACCAGTTCTTGGACTAAGTTGGTAACCTGTATTTTGACATTTTAGCTGAGTTGTGGTTTTGCTCATTGGGTTGTGCCACTACTTCAGAAATTCGAGGATGTCCCTGGAGGCTGAGTGGGGAGTTAATGCGAGATGTGGCTGGTTCTTTGCGTACCAGGATCTTTGTAGAAGGCTGTGAAATTTTATTGTGGTGTTTGGTTTCCCCAACCCCAGCCTTTCTGGGAGAGGTTTGAGAAATCTTTGTGAAGCGACAGATGGTGTCAAAGCCAACAAATTGGAATAGTGTTCTTCATCTGTTAGCTCATCCAGGAGTGACATTCAGGTGCTTACTCAGTGCTGCATCATTTCCATATCAGTTGGTCATGTTCTCTGGGTTAGTAGTTCTGTTATGACATCACAAATGAAAGTCAGCAGTGAGGGAAGCAGAACATAAGCATAGGCATCGTCAGTAAAAGAGGATGATATAGAGGATTAGCACTGAGCCAAGGTAGTCTCTTGTGTGTTTCTAAAGTCATTCTTTAAAAAAAGATATTTTGTACCTTTTTACATACATATTAAAATTATGCTCCTGATACTTATTACAAGGTCTGTTGTCAAAAGGCTTAGCAATCACAAACAGGGGAAACAATCTGTTGTAACTTTTTTGAGTGTCACGTGTATATTTTACATTGATAACTGCTTTTTTCACCCTGCAGACACTTGTCCTATCAGGGACATTTTGTCTGTTTTTTGAGGCATTCCATACTGTCATTGGCATTTGCCAAACTTGTCTCCAGTCTTATTCGAGATCACCATGTATCAGAAAATTGGTGTTGCTCCTATAGGCCAAATGAGAGTTGACACATCTGGGAAAATTCCAGCCAGGCAGTCCATTAAAGTCAGGAACAGGATTACTGTATACAGTGACAAATAAATGTATACACCAGCTATGCACTTCTTTGATGCTAAAGAAGGCAGTTTATCTTTTAGGATATTTCTGGAAGCCTAGTACAGACTTTTTGTGGGTTTTGGGTACTTCCAACATTTAATTATGGTTTGGGGATTCACTGTCTTAATTAAATTTAATCCTCTTGTTGATCCAATTCATTCATGAGGAGCTTTTTAAAACTGGATAGTCAGTCCCTCAGGAATAGACTTGAATTGCCAACTTTTTACAAAGGTCCCATTGGCAGTTGTTTGGGAGCTCCATGGGGCCTGCTGTTCGGGTTTCTCATGCACTTGGTGGTGTAACCAGGGATGTGGTGCCATGTCACAGCCATTGGCCTTGATCACCGTCTCCATGCTTATGAAGGGTGGGAAGGAGCAAAGTGGTCAGCCCAGCAGAAATGTGCACCTTGGTGTGTAAATGTGGTGTTTTGCTCAGGAGAACCGTATTCAGCTGCAGAATTCTGCCTGCCTTCTCTTCTGGGGCAAACTGCAGAGAAATCCTGTCTTTGTTAACATCGGAATAGGATCTCTCATTTTATAAAATATGAGGCTTTCTTCATTCACCACCTTGCAGTTAATTCTACTGCTGAAAAGCTGGTCCAATTTATTTGTTTATCCACTCCACACAATAAGGTGTTGTGGATGGCGAGCCATAAGATCTCTTGAATTGATCTTGACTTTTATTACTAACGTAACTTCTGGTGAAAAAGTACTCTGTAACTGAAGTCACCAAAGCAGACTTTTAAAGATACTTTCTTTCAGCAATAATCTGAATTCACCTGGATCTCAGAATCTTGAGAATCACGGATCAGGCAAGTGACGACTTGCCGCAATTTAGATTGCTTACACTTATATGACATCGCTACTTTAGGAGCAATGCTTTGTTTGGTGCACAGAGAATTATTTTTGTCATGTTTGTGTTTGTGCATCATAAGCCCTATGTTAAGGGAATTGCAGTGGGCTGGACGGATTCAAACCAAGGAACTGAATTAAAAGTACTGGGCTTCCATCAGGCAGATTACTTCTAGATTTAAAGTACATTCCCATGATGTGAATGTATGGATATCGTGAATACTCTTCGGCTTCTATAGAACCTCTTAGTAGTGCTATGTATAGTCTAAAGGGAAATAATCATTTATGTATTCTTCAACATACTTTATCTCTTTTATAACAAAGGTGGCGTTCATTGCTCGGTGTCCTAATATTTTTTTAACTTAACACGAGTTAGAGAATTTTCCATATAGGTACTTAAAAAAAGTGTTGCTTACTATTCCATTTGGGCTGTGTGCCATTTATTTCGTAGGCCAGAGACTTTTTTTATCATAAAATATTTTAATGGTGTTTTTATGTAGTTACTTTATGAAGATAAATGTGGGTGAAAGACATTTCAGTCAAGCAAGGTGCTTGGTTTCTCAGTGCCTTTTAAGCACGTATAGTTTAGAGTTTAGAGTTTGAGCCAGTTAACCAGTAGTAAGAAGAATTTCTCCTTGCCTTATTTTCCTCCCCCAATTTCTGTGTCAGGGCGTGGTGCTTAAGGGACCAGTTTCAGAAATATCTATGTTTATTTTTAAAAATCACTTTTAACACATTGCTAAGTGTATATATTGATATTTAATAAAAGGAGTATTAAGATTGGGAATGGTCTTTCTAAATGTGGGTGGTAATGTCTGCCTTATGGCTCCCAAGGATTTCTAAGGTGTGTGTGCAAGATGCTCAAGACGGATAAAGTGCAGTTTATATTCAGGAATATTTGAGAGATAGACTCTGATAGTTTGGGGTTTTGAGAGTGAGGGTACTATCCATGGTGCTGAAACTGACTGCATGCTGGGAAGGCTCTGAAATATTGGAGACCAAGGACACACCTATGTAGATACTTTTAAAACCACACCTCCCATCTGTAGCTGAGACTCTTTGATCTCTGTGGAAGTGTCTGATGCCCCAGGGAAAGCCGAGTGGGCAGGCAACATGGGGGCAAGCATTAGCTGCAGGGAGCTGTTCTGATATCTGGAACAAGGAAAGGATCTACAAATGTGAAGTATGGCCCTTTTGGCCCATAGAGACTATTTAAATCCTGTCTTGTTATATTTTTAGAAAATGTGGATGTATGCTAGTGTAAAAAGATTGTTCTTAAGTTAATGAAATCATGATGAGAATGCTAGAGTTAGAATTTACACCTTATGTTTGGCAGTCATTGCTTAAAAGCTTTTAAAAAAGATTTTAATTAATTACTTATTTATTTTAAGTATGTTTTATTGATTATTCTATTATAATTTTCCTAATATGTTCCCTTTATCCCCCCTCTGCCCCGCACCCCACCTTCCAGCATCCCCCCTTAGTTCATGTCCACTTGTCGTACATGTAAGTTCTTTGACTTCTACATTTCCTATACTATTCTTAACCTCCCCCTGTCTATCTTCTACCTACAATTTATGCTACTTATTCTCTGTATCTTTTCCCCCTCTCCCCACCCACTCTCCTGCTGATAACCCTCCTGGTGATCTCCATTTCTGTGATTCTGCTCCTGTTCTAGTTGTTGGCTTAGTTTGCTTTTGTTTTAGGTTCAGTTGTTAATAACTGTGCATTTGTTGTCATTTTATTGTTCATATTTTTTATCTTCTTTTTCTTAGATAAGTCCCTTTAACATTTCATATATTAAGGGCTTGGTGATGATGAACTCTTTTATCTTGATCTTATCTGGGAAGCACTTTATCTGCCCTTCTATTCTAATGACAGCTTTGCTGGATAGAGCAATCTTGGATGTAGGTCCTTGCCTTTCATGACTTGGAATACTTCTTTCCAGCCCTTTCTTGCCTGGAAGGTTTCTTTTGATAAATCAGCCAATAGCCTTATGGGAACTCCTTTGTAGATAAGTGTCTTCTTTTCTCTTGCTGCTTCTAAGATTCTTTCCTTATTTTTAACCTTGGGTAATGTAATTATGATGGATCTTTGTGTGTTCCTCCTTGGGTCCAACTTCCTTGGGACTCTCTGAGCTTCCTGGACTTCCTGGAAGTCTATTACCTTTGCCAGATTGGGTAAGTTCTCTTTCGTTATTTGTTCAAATAAGTTTTCCATTTCTTGCTGCTGTTTGTTCTTCTGGCACCCCTGTAATTTGGATATTGAAACATTTCAGGTTGTCCCTGAGGTTTGTAAGACTCTGTTCACTTTTTTGAATTCTTGTTTCTTCATTCTGTTCCAATTGGATGTTTATTTTTTCCTTTTGTTCCAAATTGTTCCTTTGAGTCCTGGTTTCCTTCCTATCACTATTGGCTCCCTGAATATTTCGCCTTATTTCATTTGTTTTTTTCCCTTTTTGGACCAAGCTCAATCAGTTCTGTGAGCATTTTGATTACCAGGGCTTTAAATTCTCCATCAGTTAGGTTGGCTATCTCCTCATTGCTTAGTTCTGTGTCTGAGGTTTTCCTGTTCTTTCATTTGGGCCATATTTCGTTGTCTTGGCACACCTGGTAAGTCGTAAGCGGGCAAGGCCTTAGATATTCACCTGGGCTGGGCAACCCTCTTTGCCCTGCTGCAGCGCTGCCTGTGGGGGCGGGGCCGGAGAGGGAGCAGTGCAGCTTGCCTGCAAGTCTCTAATGCACTTTCCAAGGGACTCTCATGTGAGACTGGGAGTTTCTCCCACCGCGGCAATAGCCATGGTTCGGTCAACTCCGAGTCTCAGTTTCCCCTTAAATCAGCCCCAGCCGCACAGCCCAGGGCCTCTCTGCAGCCAGACCTGCCCGTCAGATCCACTGCCTCGCAATGGTTTTTCTCAGCTGCTGTGCTGTCCCCCACCTTATTGGTCTGGCTGTTCTGGTTGATTGTTTAGTTCCTTGGTTGTCAGAGTTCTATGCAGTTTGATTTTCTGGCACTTTTGATTGTTTATTGATGTTAGATTGGTTGTTACCCTCCTTTTGGTTGTGCGAGGAAGCAAAGGGTTTTTTACCTATGCCTCCATTGTGGCTGGGACCTTGTAATTATTTATTTATTTTTAGAGAGGGGGAAAGGAGGGAGAAAGAGAGGCAGAGAAAAACTTCCCTGTCTGAGATAAACTGCAATCAGTGCTTCTTGCATTCCCCACACTGGGCATCACCCAGTCATGGACCCTGACTGGGACTCGAACCTGCAACCTTTGCATTTGTGGGATGATGACCAACAGAGGGAGCCCACACCAGTCAGGGCCATTGCTTAAAAGTTTTGTATCTACACTTCTGACTATCTGTAAATGTTTTTCAAGCCATATTTCAGCAAGCATTCAGAAATACAAAACCAGTTTATCAGTTTTGTAGTCCTTTCTGGACTCTGTACATGCCAGTCATCCCAGGGACTCCCTGTGTCCCCCAAAATACCAGTCCTGTTTTCTGCATTGGTTTATACTTCAGTTATACAATAATTGTCCAGAGACACTTTGAGAATGACAATTTATATATGTCTGTGGTAAAAATATCTAATGTACACTCTTTGTGTTTATTTAGTAAATCCTCAAAGGTATTTTCTCTAGGATTGACTGAGTTTGAATGAGTAGGAAACCTACTTCAAAATTAATGTCATTGCAGATGGAGCAGATTATTGTGTTGTATTCAAGTACACTTAACATTTTGGTATCAGCCCAAGTTTATATTTAGTAAATATACTAGTAAGTACCTTTTGGGTTAGAGTGTGCTTATTATGGCACAGCTGGAATTTATTAGTGCCTTGAAATGGTAAAAAGTATTGAATGTTTTTGTTTGTTTAATCTAAGCCTTGAAGGTAAAAGCCATGGGATTTCTTTGTTTTCTTTAAAGCCAGAGATACGGATGACCCACCAAGAATTACTCAAAATCCTGTTATCAACGGGAATGTAGCCATGAGTGATGGGCACAACAACACGGAAGAAGATATGGAGGATGGTAAGTACCTGTGGGTTGCTTACTTTGATTGGGCAGACAACTCTGTCAGAAACACAAATAGGTGTGAAGTACATTTCTTCCTCATGTACTTCTGAGTTTCTTAAAAGCAGCTAGTTTTTTAGGAGGTTGTGCCTGAAGAAAATTAGGCTGTTTTGTTGTTGAATTTCAAGATTACTCACAAGTTTCAAGGTAAGTTGGTCGCCCCCAGCCTAGGTGAGGAGGTTTATATATAGGAGTTTATATTAGATGGGTGTTTATTCAGGTGTGCAATTTTCCAGCCTCTGTTAGTATCCAGAATGAATACACGTTACTCTCCTTTTCCTTCTTGCTTGCAGCAAGATACTTGTAGACATTGGAACTTGGCTTTCCATTGCATTCTTATTGTAGTGTGTATATCAGTTGTCTGTACCCCACTCCCATTAGATATGAAATCAGACCGAGCTTTGGGCTTCATTCTTCCATACTAACTTTTGGTCTAAACTTTCTATGCAAAAAACATGTGCATCTGTACATGCATGGCCATTTTGTGCCTAGGGGATCACTTCTTTTGAGGCAGTTTCTTCCTTGTAACTTATTAGATTATGTGACCTGTACATTTGCAAGGGCAAAATCATGAGCAGGTAGCAGCCAGTAATCACTTTATGCAGCCCCTGGAATCTTGCAGTGTAATATGAAACCATGTTCTGTCAAAAAGCATGTCCATCAATCCTCATGAGGGTTGTGTCCTTCCCAGGGGTGTAACGGGGCAGTTGAAAGAAACCTCATCAGCCACAGGCTGTACCACCAGAAGGACTGCTGTCCAGACCTCCTGCCAAAAATTCAGCCTCTATGAGAAACTGCAGCTGTAGTTGAGAGTTTCCTTACAATGTGTTTTACCCCCTGGCAGCTGGCTGAGGCAATATCTGAGGAAGGTAAAGAGGCGTGGTTTAAACCCCGCTGCTTTGTTACCTGTGGAGTGTGCTTTCCACTCTAGACCAAGGGCAACGGTGTGGGTGTGGTCCCTTTGGTTGCTGGGCTTTTAGTTTTATTTTAGACACCGGAGATGGCAAAAGTGATTCAGATAATGCAGCGGCAAAGCACAGTCAGGTCTCGTGTGCCAGGTTTGAGTTACGGACCAGTTTTAGCCACTTGTGGAGCAGTAGGTGGTCCAACCCAGTCACAACCCTCACAGTGTAGTTTCTACAGAGCAATTGCATACTGATAGTTCCCTTTGTGTTTTTTGGGTGGAGTGCTTGGGAGAAGGCACAGGTTCATATAAAAGGGCAGGGTGTCTCAGCCTCGGCTCCGTTGCCTTTTTGGGTGGGCCATTCTTTGTCGTAGGAGGCTGTCGTGTGCATTTTAGGACACCGGTGTCATTCCACCCCTATGTACCACCCCACTCCCACTCCCTCCTGCCCCCGCCCCAGTCGTGACAACCAAATATCTAGACACTGCCTGATGAATGTTGGGAGCCGTTGTTCCCTCATTTGTGGACCAGTGTTATGAGATCATAATGTATGTAAAATCTCTTTCATCTCGAGGCAATTCTGCTAAATTATTAGTGGTAAATAATGGTGCTGAACCACAGAAACTGAAAGTGGGGATGCTCCTGTTGGGAATTACCAAATGGAAAAAGCATATTATAGGAGAAAGTAGAGTGGTCTTCAATAGCACTTTCTTCCTGGTTTGGATTTTAGGTGCCTTTTGAAAGTCCCAGGAGTAAGAGAGTGACAAAGTTCATTTCTATTTGCTAGCAAAGGGGGCGGGAGGGAGGTGGTTCTGGTTCTAGAGGGTAGAAGCCTTACTTAAGGGCAGAGTTTTTGCAGCCATGATGTGTACTTCAAAAAACACTCTTCTGCAGGACCTAAGTGTGCTGTGAATCTAGGAAGTCTGAGGAGTGCTAGGTGAAACAAGTTTCTGTACTATGGTGCTTTTCCAAGTCACCAGTTTCCGAACATCTTCCTCCAAAAGACTCTTTGTTAATGATTCCCCAAGACTCTGGACTTTAGAACTCCTTTTCCCCTAATCTCCTTTTAGCATCTTGTTCTGGAAAGCACTGAGATTGAGATTGTTGGTACCCATGAAAGTAATTTCTGGGAATTAACTGTGACTTGTAAAGACTTGTATTTGGATGAATAATTGAGGTTTATTAAAATTAACTGCAAGGGTGCCATTTGGGAAAACTTCAGGCTAATCTCTCTGGTTCAAAAAACCAAAGTATGAATCTTCCTCCACTTTTTCATCCAACCAAACCCCAAGGTGGTACATTGGCCTTTGCCCTATGAAGATAAGATTGTTGGAAGAATGGACATCAGATCTGTGGACTACAGGAGCCACTGCTGCCCTTTGGGGACCGGACGGGAAGGAAGTGGGTTATCAGGTTTTCTGATTGAGAATGTATGGTGATAGCAGTTAACATGAGCTCCATCATCATCCTGTTATTTACAATAAAATGATGCATGGAGTGATGAAATAGGTGTTCTGTGGCATCGTGATAGTTTAGGGTTTCTATTTGGTTGAAATATTAATACTGAGGGATATGGGGTATCCTTCCTAATACCAAGTATACTGCTTTTGAAAACATAGTTAATTTTGAAGTAATTATAGACAAAGGAATTTGAAAAAATAGTACCTAGGATCCTGAGTACCTTTCACTGGTTTTCTTGGGGAAAGACTTACATTAGCCTCTTGTATTTGCTCATAGGGGTATATCAGACCAGCTCTATCTGCCAAAGATGGCTTTCAAGTCAGCTTCTCTTTTTTGTAGACTCTTCAGCTTTGACCTTTTTGTATTTGATATAATTTTCAATCATTCAATCAGTATAAAGAGTTTCCAGCGATAGGGTGAGATTTCTATTCGTATGAAATCTCATGTTAAATTCCCTGATTAGTGTGTTTTGGGATGGTAAGTCTGTTGTAAGGATGTGCTTTCAGTGTGAGGCAGAATCTCACATCTATTGTTTAATTCAGCAAGTGTGAACTGAGTACTGTTGGGTGCCACCAGAGTGGCACCAGGCTTGGGGCACTGAGCCTCTGCATCTGCTGGGTCTGCCATCTCGTGGACTCAGTGCCATGCTGACTTCACCGTTGTTTGGTCTTGTTCAATATATAAAGATTAATTCACAAATTTGACTCAAGTGTGGGGTGGAATAGGAGCAAAGCATTTATAATATGTACCCAATTTTTAAAAAATTATTTTATTTATTTACTTTTAGAGAGGGGAAGGGAGGGAGAAAGAGAGGGAGAGAAAATCCATCAGTTGCCTCTCATGTGCCCCTTTGAGTACCTGGCCTTCAACACAGGCATGTGCCCTGATTGGGGACTGAACTGGTAACCTGCTGGTGGTTCGCAGGCTAGCACTCAATCCATTGAACCATACCAACCAGGTCTTTTTTTAAAATGTTTTATTTATTTACTTTTGGAGAGAGGGGAAGGAAGGGAGAATGTGTCAGTTTTTATCTATATAAAATAATCCTTTGAAGATCTGAATTGTATATGAAAACAAAATAGAATGAGAAGAGAGGCAGGACTCTGCTATGTTGAACTCTTTAGATCCCAGTAGTTAGTGTCCTAGGGTGATTTCCATTTGGTTCCATTCACTTTTTCAATTACTGTAAAACAGCCAATTTTATTGGGGTCTGTGTTTGGCAGAGTGTTAGAGTAGCACTCTACAAATCAGAAGCAGGGTCACTGTGCTTAGTGTTCACAAACCTTGGGTATTGAAATACCTGTGGTCACTTCGTAAAACATGTTGGATAAGATGAGCCATTTAACCTCAGCAAGCCTCTGTTCCCTCATCTATAAATTGGGAATTAAGTAATAGCTTCCCTTGCCTACCTTGCAGGATTTAAATGCCACTCAGATGTGATCTGTGTATCTATGAGAAAGTGGCCTATTTTTCTCCTAAGCTATTCTAGACATCATTCTCTTGAGCAAGTTTCCTGCCTTCCCAGTGGACTTTTATTTTCCCTCAAAGGGATTAGGGTTGCTTGCCACTGGGAGAGGCTCAAATACAGAATGCACCTCTTAGTTGTGACTCACCCCCTGCTCAGTTACTCTCCTCTCAGAGGGCTTCTTTGTAAACTGCCAAGCAGTGTTACATGTAGGGGAAAAAATTAGGGATGAAGAAATAGTTTCAAAGAAGGTAAAAACACTGTCACGCATTCTTTGGGATTTTCTTTCTTTGGGGAAGAATATTGCCCTCTCATGAGGACTGATGGACATGTTTTCCTAAGAACAAATTCAGTTAGTCACAAATAAGCAGTTTGTGTATGCTGAGATGTGTGCAACCTGAGCACTCAGGTGTCTCTGCATTTTGGAAACTGAAGGATGAAGGAAGGGAGTGTGCTCTTAACATGTTCTTCTTTCCCTAAGGCTCCAGTCTCATTGGTACCACAGGAGCCTGTGGGAATGGATGTGAAAATAGCACCTGATTCTTAAAAAGCCTTCCAGGCTCCTGCTACTCTCTAGACCAATTTGTATCTCCTCAGGGGTGGCCCTTGGTTCCCTGCCTGTCTGTGAACTGTTCCCATTCTGCAAAGAGATAGATACGAAAAGCAAGAGAAAGCATTTAGAAATGTGTATCTTGCTGTGGCAGTTTTATGATGTTTTATTAGGAAGTGCTAGCAGTGACAGATTGGCACGGTGTCCTTGGGAGGACCACTTCTTCACATGACGAGTCTGAAAAGCATCACTGTGGACACTGCTGGGTTTGTCAAACCTAACTGGGGACTGTGTCACTTAAATGAATAGCCACCATGAATAAAAGGTGGAAATCTGAAGTGTATGATGGTAGTTAAAAGTCTACTAAGAGGCACTATATCAACACTTTGTTTTTTATTGGAGAAAACCACAATTCCTTTAATTGGCCTTCGGTCTCATTGAGTAATAAAAAATATAGCTTCTTTTTGTATTTTAAAAGTTATTCTCTCCCTGGCTGGCACGGCTCAGTGGATTGAGTGCTGTCCTGCAATCTGAAAGGCCTCTGGTTAGATACCCAGGAAGGGCACATCCCTGGGTTGTGGGCCAGGTCCCGGGTTGGAGGAGTGTGAGAGGCAACTGATTGATGCATCTTTCACAAATTGATGTGTTTCTCCTTCTCTTTCTCCCTCCCTTCCCCTCTCTCTAAAAATTAAAAAAAAAGTTATTCTCCCAGGGAGTCCAGGCTGGTGTTTCACAGTAATTGTGAACTAAGATGTTAACTTTTATTTTTAGGCTAACTTTATAGCAATGTTTTTGTCTGTATACAGTGCTGCTGTTTCTTGGGTTTGGTTATTTCCCACTCCCCCCAGAGGGCCTCCTTAGTGTTTACAAGTTCAGTGCCCCCTTCTTTTTTTTCTCTCTCTAGCTCAGCTCATGTCTGAAACTTTTTTCTTTTCATCTACAAGTCCTGTTCTTGGACAAATGTTACATGTTTCATCCCTTCTCTCCACAGCCCCTGCATGCACTGAGGATTATGTGGGAATTAAGATAGAGTAGAACAGATGTTCTCATCCCATGGAACTGTTAAATCTAGGAGGGAAGGCAGGTGTGAGTTGTTAGCCTTCTGAGTTTGGGGTTTCATTCACACAGACACTGTATGTCATTGTGCTGCTTTAGGTTATTTAGTAACTTGGAACTCATACTGTCATTTTCCCAGAGAGCTGGGTTTTAGCAGCTAGTTGGGGTTGTGTAGAATAGTTCATCCCCGCCTGTCGGTGCTTTCAGGGCTCTTTCCTAGCGCACAGGCGCTGATTGTCAACCTGTTTTCTTGCAGACACGAGTTGGCGCTCCGAGGCAACCTTTCAGTTCACTGTCGAGCACTTCAGCAGACTGAGTGAGCCGGTCCTTAGCCCTCCGTGTTTTGTGCGAAATCTACCATGGAAGATTATGGTGACGCCACGCTTTGATTCAGGCAGACCACACCAAAAAAGCGTAGGATTCTTTCTCCAGTGCAATGCTGAATCTGATTCCATGTAAGACAGTTTAAATGATGCAATTACAAATCCACAGATAGGATAATACATTGGAAGACAAATTTGATCAGCCTTTTTGTATTTTGAAATTTTTTTGGAATTTCCTTACTGATGTACATAGCTCTTTAATTTTAAATTAGACTCAACACATTCCCCTCTTTAAAACTCACTGGTAGGTACTATATCCAAACTAGAAAAGGTACATTTTTTTTCTTGTAAATAAAAAGCAAAAGTTTGGGTTTAGGGCTTTCTGCCAAGATGGTGGCGTAGACAGACATGGCTCACCTCTTCGCACAAACACATCAAAATTACAACTAAAATATAGAACAGCTATCACTCAGGAACATCAGAAATTGCGCTGAATGGAAGTCTGACAACTACAGAATTAAAGAAACCACATCCATCCAGACTGGGAGAAGGGGCACAGACGTGAAGCAGACTGGCCCCATACCCATGTGGATAAAAATTTGGGAGGGATATCTCGGCGGGGTCAAGGAGTCACACCCCCATACCAGGGCCCCCAGCCCAGGATTCCAGTGCCAGGAAGATAAGTCCCTACAACTTCTGGCTGCAAAAACCAGTGGGCATTGAGTTGGTGGAGAAGGCTGCTGGACCCCTAAGCAGTTCCTCTTAGGTAACCCACAAATGGACTCACCTACGCAAATTGGCTTCCTCTGAGCTCCAGCACTGGGGTGGCAGCTTGAAAGGCACCAGTGGTATCCAGGGAGAGACTAAAGTGTCTAGTTTGGGGAACACAGAGGCCATTGTCCCTTTGCTGAGCCCTCAACCCACAGAGCTTGTAGGCTAGTGCCATATCTGAGATTCCATTGATTTGGCTAACAGTCTATGATACACCTTGGAGATCCACAAAGACTCTACATAAAAATAGCTGGTCTTGGCTCCTAAATCTTATCAAACAAGCAACAGCTGGCTTCAGTGAGCCATAGCAGCAGCCAGATTAGATCCCCAGCTTGGCTTTCCCTGGGACCTCCAAGTCATCTCAGATTGCTTTATAGCTCAGCAGGGTGGCCCCAGGCAAAACACAGGAAGGGGCTGACCTTGGCTTGCACTCCCCAGGAAACCCCAGGGCCAGCGTACCCCGTGGATAGCCACAGACCACATCGGCAGAGCACCACCACCCTGCCCCTGCACAGCTGATCCTCCATGGAGATCAGAGATTGGTGGACAGTGATCACAGCCAATACTTGCAGCTGACTGGCCTGGGTAAATCCCTCCAGTAGATCTGCCAACAGTAACCAAGGCTCAAGTGCAAGAGGAGGGTATACCCAGTCCCCAAGAAGGGCGCACCTTGAGTACCCAGCTTGTGTGGTAGGGGAGGCTGTGCCATTGGACCCTACAGGACACCTATGACCTTAGGCCATACTACCAAGACATGGAAACAAAGCAGCTCTACCAAGTACATAGAGACAAACACAGGGAGGCTGCCAAAACAAGTAGACAAGGAAATATGGCTCAAATGATAGAACAGATCAAAACTCCAGAAAAAGAGTTAAATGAAATGGTGGTAAGCAATCTATTAGATGCAGAGTTCAAAACAATGATTGTAAGGATGCTCAAGAAACTTAGTGAGGACCTCAGCAGCATAAAAAAGACCCAGTGAGAAATGAAGGATACACTAATTGAAATAAAGAACAATTCACATGGAAACAACAGTAGAATGGATGAAGCTGAGAGTCACATCAATGATTTGGAACATAAGGAAGCACAAACAACCATGCAGAACAACAAGAAGAAAAAAGAATCCAAATAAATGAGGATAGTATAAATAGCCTATGAGAAAACTTTAAGAGGTCTAACAATTGTCTCATGGGGTATCAGAAGGAAAAGAGAAAGAGCAAGAAATTGGAACTCTACTTGAAAAAATAGTGAAAGAAAAGTTCCATAATTTGGTGAAGGAATAGACATATAAGTCCAGAGAGCACAGATTCCCAACTATGATGGATGCAAAGAGACCCACTCAAAGACACATCATTATTCAAAGGTCAAAGGTTAAAGATAAAGACAGACTCTTAAAAGCAAGTGAAAAGCTAGTTACTGGAAGGTTGCCAGATGGGAGGGATGCGAGGGAGAATGAATGAAGAGGTGAGATTAAGAAGTACAAAGAGGTAGTTACAGGATAGTCATGGGGATGTAAAATATAGTATAGGAAAAGGAGTAGCCAAAGAATTTATACACATGACCCATTAACATGAACAATGGTGGGGGGATAGCCTGAAGGAGTAGGGGTGCTGAGTAGAGGGCCAAATGGGGAAAAATCAGGACAATTGTAATGGCATAATCAATAAAATATAATAAAACCCCTAAAGTTTGTAGGAACATGGAATCAAGGCCCAAAGACTAGTCAGCCCATGAGGCTGACTACTGGTTTACCAAGCTTAATTCTTATTCACCAGTAACTCTCCAAGGGGAAAATTGTACTTAAGGAAAGTTCTTTTAAAAAACTTTTTTTTAAACTATATTTTATTGGTTATACTGTTACAGGTGTCCCATTTTTTCCTTCCCTTTATCTCCCTCCTCTCCGCACTACCCCCCTCACCCTCCAGCATCTCCCCCACCACAGTTCATGTCCATGGGTCTTACATATAAGTTCTTTGGCTTCTCCATTTCCTATATTATTCTTAACTTCCCCCTGGCTATTTTGTGCCTTCCTATTCTGCTTCTTATTACTCATACATTTCCCCCCATTGTCCCGCTCTTCCTTCCTACTGATAACCCTCCATATGCTCTCCATTTCTGCAATTCTGTTCAAGTTCTAGTTTGCTTAGTGTTTGTTTTTTTAGGTTCAGTTGTTGATAGTTGTGGGTTTGTTGTCATTTTACTGTTCATAGTTTTTGATCTTCTATTTCTTAGATAAGTCCTTTTAACATTTCATATAATAATAGCTTGGGGGTGGTGAACTCCTTTGGTGGTGTCCATATATCTTTGTCTGGGCACACCTGTTACCGTAAGGGGCAGAGCCTTAGGTATCCACTAGGGCAGGGCAATCCTCTCTGCTGTGTTGTGGTGCTATCTCCACAGAGGGCCAGAAAAGGAACAATGCTGCTTGCTCTGCCCTTGTCCCACTTTGTTACTTTCCTCACTTCCTGTAAGCAGTTTGTGCCCCAGAGGACACTGGCTCTAGCTCTTCTGTCAAAGCTGCAGGAAGTACAACTTATGTTTCTTTTTCCTGGAGGTTTTAAGAAGTGCCAAGCCCATTTTATAGTGAACTGTATGTAGGTTAAGACTTTTATTCCTATGATCAAATTATGGTCTGATCTTATGAGTATTGGGCGAGATTTTAGTCAACAGCCGCAGTCTGAACAGCAGTTTGGAAACAGTGAGTGGTTCACAGCCAGCGTAAGGACCCTGAGCAAGTGGAAGTGCCGACCTGCGGGCACGGCTGTTCTCGTGTTTCAGTGAGTTTGCAGCATTGTGAACCTTGCAGTGGACCTTTAAAGCAGCATAGCTTTCGGTTTTTAAACATTGATCCAGAGGCCCTTTGTGATCTGCCCCAAACGTGACGGACTGCATCTATGCTCCTGTCACTTAAGGCTGTGATTCAGCACCATGCTCAGAGTTTGTCAGGTGCCCCCTGGCACAGCCCTGCCCAGAGGCCTGTGTCAGAGGCGCTCTTGAGAACGTGACAGTACCGGTAAGCTACCAGGGACAGGAGTGACGCTGACAAGTGAAACCTATACTAGTAGAACCTAGAGCGTCAAGTCTATTTCAAAACAACAACAAAAAAAGCATTATCATTCTCATTTTTCTGTTCGTTTAAAATGCTATCCATGGAATTATAATCTGACCCCAAAACTATAGTCTCTTATAAAATCTCAACATATCTTCTAAAGAGAGGAATAAAAAAGTTGACTTTAACTTTTGAAAAATTAAAAAATAAATAAAGCCACGAGTTAAAACAGTAGGTAAGGGCAACCTCAACCCTTCTTAGCCTTTTCTCCTCTAAAGGTAAATATACTTCCCAGCCACCCATCCTTCCTACACAAAAATAAGATAAATAAGGGAATTTTTGTGTGCTGTTTTTAAAAATATATATTAGCAACAATGAAATACGTCACCTAAGGCTTAGATTATTTTCTTTAAACAGGTCATGGTCTTGTCATGCACAAGCAGTGCTGAAGATAATAAATTACAGAGATGAGGAGCAGTCATTTGGTCATTGTATTAGTCATTTATTCTTCTACAAAGAAGATGATTGGGGATTTTCCAATTTTATGGCCTGGAGTGTAAGTAACAGTGAACTTAGACTGAATAATAATCTGAACATTATCGTATTCCCCTAAATCTTTTATTATTCATAGCCTTCTATTTACTTATTTATTTATTCATTTATTATTGATTTTGGAGAGAAAGAAAGAGAACAGGGGAGAGTCATCAGTGTGTTATTATTCTTATTTATACATTCATTGGTTGATTTTTGTATGTGTTCTCACTAGATATTGACCTTGCAACCTTGATACATTGGAATGACACTCTAAGCACCTGAGCCACCCTGCTAGGGCACCTTCATTCATTTTAGATTCAGAGTGTTTGTTTTATAAGTTGGGCAGCTATCTGTGTGTTTTTCCCCTACTTAAGCTTTTATCAGCCAGCGGGACTAAAGTGTCAACATTTTGTCAAACATTGTAAGCTGGTCAATGGAATTCCTGATAGGTACACTTCCTTTAAAAGCAATAATATCAGTTGGGATTCTTCCATTAGTCAGACATAGTGCAGGGTGGTTTCATGAAGCTTCATGAATTCTCAAGTCAGTTCCTTTTGGCTGTTTTTGCAGAGGTGGAAATGTGCTTAGGAATGTGCTGCTCAGTCTCCTACCATGGGTTCTGTGGAACCTCCCCCACCCTGCTGTGATGAGCATGCCCTCATCCCTCACTTTCCAGGCTGTGGCCTTATACCCGCAAAGTCTCTGGGATGCCTGCTCTTGTTCAGAGAACACTGTTCACAACAAACCAAAATGCTGCAAAACTGGAAGCATAATTTGGGTGTTTGAAACAGTAGTATTTTATTTTATTAATGTACATGACATTAGGGTAATTGTCAGTTTGGAATGATGTGAGCATTCGTGTGATCTTACACAAGTTGGATGTGCTTTTTTTTTTTTTTTCCTTTTTAGGAAGTGACGGATCCTGAGAAAGGATTTATAGATGATGACAAAGTGACTTTTGAAGTCTTTGTACAGGCGGATGCTCCCCATGGAGTTGCGTAAGTTTTTCCTTATTTGTGTGCTGTGACGAGATGTGTTTTGTGCTGTAGTGAAAGCACCACTTGCGCAGGATCAGAAATGCATGATTCCACAGAGAAGCACCCTCTCTGTGCTTGCCCTTTGGCACACATGGAACATACAGACATGCATGCCAGCTTCACACTCACGGCTTCGTTTAGCAGATTTATTGAACAAGATTCTGCATGCCAGACCCTGCTGCGCACTACTAATATAATCACGTGCTCAACAAGACGAGAGAGCCTTGGGTTTCTGTTCACAAGGAAGGTGCAGGCTGGTCAGGCAAAGGATCAAGACCAGTACATAAATAAGTGCAGCAGGAGGTGCTCTGTTTTTATTTTGAAGAGGTTGGGGATGTCTGTGTGAGCTGGTGGCCCCACTGAGCAGATAAGGTAGTGAGTGGGGCACCATAGAGCTTAGCAGAGGGCCTGCAAGGAGATGCTTCTACTTCTGTCACTCAGTCCAGGAAGGTCTGTGTGCAAGAAGAAGTTTCGGCCTTACAGAGTGTATTGGGTTGTTGGTTGATAAGGCAGGGCAGTGGAATTCAGGGTAGGGAGAAGGACATGCATAAATACACCAGCAAGAAAGTTTGGGATTGGGCAGAACATGAAGGAAGTTGAAGAGTGGATGTGAAGGCTGAGATGGTAAGTTGGGAGCTGGTTGTAGAAGAGTACCCGAGCTTGAAGGCCCAGAGTGAAACCGTAACATTCTGTCTAGGAAGAAGTTAAGTGACAGGCCCCAATCTCTTACTTGCCACATTTTGTTTCCATGTGGCTTTACTCTTGGGTGAGAGTGCATTGGTTGACCCTGATGGAAGGGGGCAGGGAGCAGTGGGGTGGCCATGAAGGAACTATTACTTAGTCCAGATCCTGGCTAATGTGGCCTGGGCGAGACACTGGGAATTTTTTAAAAAATGCTAAAAACATTTATTAGCTTTATGTTAATTGAATTGGTACCAGAGGAATCTGGCTTTTCTTGAGTAGCCTTTTCCAAACATGCACTTATGCTATATTGAAAGATCTGAAATAGGGGGCTGAAACAAGTGAGTTCCAATTAAAATTGTTGTGGGTTTTTTCCCTTCATTTAAAAACTTTTCACTGTATCTCTTGACATATAAAAGTAGATTGGGTTTTCAGCATTATGAATCAAAGGAGATTTATTGGTTCAGCCACATTTTTCAGAACTTACTCAACTGCCCTGGCTGGTGAAACTCAGTGGATTGAGTGTGGGGTGTAAACCAAAAGGTTACTGGTTCGATTCCCAGTCAGGACACATGCCTGGGTTGTGGGCTAGGTCCCCAGTGGAGGCCACGTGAGAGGCAACCACACACTGATGTTCTCTTCCTCTCTCCCTCCCTCCCTTCCCTTCTCTTTCAAAATAAATAAATAAAATTGTTAAAAAATACTTATTCAACCGTTATCTCCTAAATCTTTATGATTATACTTTTTCAAATAATCATCTGTAACTCAGGATTTTTGCGTTTTCTTGACAATTTAAAAATTATTAAAAAATTATTTTTAGTGTATTTTTTTCATTACAATTTATGAAAAAAATTATTTTAACACACACATTAATTTTAACTGGGACCTTTTGACACACGTGAGTGTGTTTGCAAGACCATGGACTAACCTCTGGAATCAGAGTCCTGTTGACCTTGACCTCACAAAAGGATTAGTCACACTTAGTGGTGATCATGTTTGTTTATGTCTTTGCATTGTAGAAGACTAATAAGAAAAGGTTGTAGATGTTTCAAAGTCTGCATTAAAACTTGCCAGTATACATGCTTGTCTTTCCCTGGGTGTATGACAAGAGAAAAGAGGGGTCCTACCTATTTCCATTTCTTGGTGAGTACATGTGACCTAATATGAATGTAACAGAAATACACTGGGGGTCAGTTTGCTAGAAGTTTATAGAATGTAATTTGTATCTGTGAGTGCTGATCTTGGTAAGTGGAGGCCCTGGTGCTCTCAGCAGACAGTGTTTTGAGCTGCTTCTTGAATGCTATGGTTGAATTAGCACTGGTCCATGCACTTGGGTGGACAGAATCAATGACCATTAAAGGGAGCCCTGTAATAAGAGCTCTTGGCCTTGGTGTCCTTGGTGCCTTGGGCCAGGTGATGAGTTATTAACTTGGAGGGGTGCTCAGCCTTCATTCCTGTGTCAGGATGGTGGTAAATGGCAGTGAAATGTCAGCCACCAGGCTGGCATCTGGTTGAATTGCTGCACACACGTTGCAGAAGCAAGGAGGTGTCCTGTGCAGTTTTGCCTCAACCTCAAACTGATCTTGTAGGTGGGATTCAAAGAAGCACACAGGCTATGTCGGTTTGAAGAATCAAGGAGCGACTTGTTACATGAACAGCCTGCTGCAGACTTTATTTTTCACAAATCAACTACGAAAGGTAAATGGATGGTATTTCTCTCCTCAACCTTCCATCCACCCTTTTCTCTCAAGTATTAAGGGACAAGCAAAGTCCTCTTGCCAAGCTTTGCCTTGTCTTCTCTTACTACAGTGCTGTCTCCAGAGAGGCCCCTATTTTATGCTTGCGCATATCTTTAGTCCTCAGTGTTTGGTCACGTAAAGCTAACACCAGTGTGGTCAAAAGTTCACTACAGCCAGTGATCCTAACTTTGAGCTAGAAGTAATATGGGTATTTTTTCAATATGAAAGCCATTAACAACCATTTGAAAAGGTTTTATGAAAAATCGATCAGTTGGAATACTGCCTGCAAAATCTAGCTTTCACTTATCATAGACAAAATTTATAACTGTAAGACTGTTAGAACCAGAACAGACTTCCCTAGAATGTAATGCAGGGGAGACAGCGATCTGTACTTGAGGAAAGTCACGTGAGCAGCATGGAGCAGTGCAGGCCACACGGACCCCTGGCTGTGGGGCAGCACAGGCTGGCCTGCTGCTTTCCTTTTGTGTTTGCACTGTTCTCCTGGTGAGTTGCTGTGGTAGCACATATCCCAGAGATAGCTGAATGTGGGTCATGTCAGTAGCGTTTGTTTCATTAAATCTGCTGTTTATAAGTAATGTTTTGAAGTGTTGCTCTGAGAAGTCTGAAATGCAAGTGGTCGTCTTTGGATGGTGAGCTACAGGTAATAGAAAAAAATATATATTTTGCCACCTTGTATGTTCTAGATTGATTCTAAAGACTTTTATGATTTCAAATTTAGAAAACAAAACTTTCTGAGCTACGTCGGGGATAATTAAAAGCCTTGCTTAAACTACCATAGCCATTGTGAAGTGATACTTTCACGTCAAGTTTCATTTTTATTTCTTAATCCTTTTAGGCCGTTTACATGATGCCAACAGAGGGTGATGACTCATCCAAAAGTGTCCCTTTAGCATTGCAAAGAGTGTTCTATGAACTACAGCACAGCGATAAGCCCGTAGGGACAAAAAAGCTAACGAAATCATTTGGGTATGTATTGGAAATCTGCCTTCCCCTCTGCTGCTCCTTTATGGATGAATGAGGTGACAGAAGAATTGTAATCACCGTGGAGGCATTTAATTATGTCACAGTGAATTTATCATTGTATTTTATTTGACCACTTTGGATATAGCGCTTGCTTTGAGAATCTTCTTTGGGAAATAAATACTACTTATAGCTTTACCTGGTAAGCTTTATCTTTCAAGCTAAACAACAGATAAAGTTTTTAACAAATATATGCAGGTACACCGAAAACAAACTGTGGAATTACCTTCCAGAGATGGTCCCCTTGTAGTACAGGCTTCCCCCAGTAGGCGAGTATTCTAGGTACCCATCTGTATCCATGTAGCAGCTGGAATTGTGAGAGGTTTCACCTTCAGGGAATTTTTGTTGAAGACTATGTTAACATGTTTGCCCATTTCATGATGGGGGATTTATGAGTGCACCTGCCGATACCCTGCTGACTACTCAAAATTTTTTGACCAAAAACAGCATGATCCCATGCTACAACCTCCCTATTCACCTGATCTTGCCCCAAGCAAATTTTTCTTTCAATTCCATGGATGAAAACACCCCACAAAGTGAAACGTTTTAAGAGATGAGAAAAAAAGTGGCAGAAGCACTAAAAGGCATTAAAACTGACATGCCCAGAAGCTGTTTTGAGCAGTGGAAACGTCTGGATAGGTGTATTGCATCAAATGGAGAGCACTTTGAAGGTGACTGAAGTTTAAACATGTCAGAATAAATACACAATTTTTAAAAAATAAATTTTGGGTTTTTCCATCACCAGTCATATATTGACTTGCAGAAACACCCTCTTCTTGCAGTAAGTTGTTTAGAACAAGATAACGTTGTTAGCATTTGGGTATCCTGATAAAGCTCAGCTTATTTTTGAATTATAACCTCCCAGATAATCTTGTTGGAAAAGCAACTTAAGAATAATGGCTGATTCTGGAGTGCAGTTTTGGGATCTAAGCTAGTAGTTAGAGTACACTTACTGGAAATTTGGATGTTTTGATATATATAAATGTTCGTTTTCTCTTTCCAAGGTGGGAAACTTTAGATAGCTTCATGCAACATGATGTTCAAGAGCTATGCCGAGTGGTAAGTTTTCAGCTATAATTATATACTACTGACATTTAATATTTTGAAGCACTGTCAGAAGTTGTTATCAAGTAAAACCTCAGGCATACTTCACGGCACCATAATTTAGATAAGCCCACATTTGTTCGGGCCCAGAACCAGGCTGGAAGGAAAAAAGCATTCATATAGTGTAAAAGCCAGAAAGAATGAAAAAAATTATTTGAGAGGGAAGTTTGAGGGGAAACTTGAATTTAAATATTGAGGTAGGATAATGTGTTAATCGGAATATCTACTTGAGTCGTTATTGGCTGGAGTTGCTGTTCCGACTCCCCTGCTTCAGTTTGCAAGAGTGACTTCTGTTATGACCCTGCAGCATCCAGACCCCTTGTTTGCACACAAGTTCTGGTTGAGGCAGACCTCTGTGTGAGTGATTCTCCCCAAAACCAGCTTTAGTCACTAGCAAGTTCCCATTCTTTCAGTTGTGATGGAAGATGCACACACACACACGCACACACACACAACATGAAATGGCTATTCAAGGTGATTGGCTGGGCAAGGTGTGTTTTCTTTTTTGCAGCACTAGCTGGATTGAATCCAGTTCATTAAATATCCATGGACAAACCAGTCAATCCTGTTGACAGGCTCAACCTCATTAATCTCTTGGTGTGGACCAATACGAGTTAAGTTTAGTGCTCAATTTACATGCTTTTCCACAGAGGTAAAATGAATATAAAAAATGCTTCTAAAGGCACTACAGATTACTAATTCATTCCGGAGGCTGTTTAGAGGGTTAATCTCAACTGTTGCATGTAGATATTTTTGTAACCATCCAACCAAGAAAGAAGATTTTGTATGTTTTTGATAATTGCATGCCAAAGGTCATACTATTTATAGCCTTAGAATGTCTTGGACCATTGCAATTTCCTAGTCACGTTGCAAATTACTGTATATTCATTAAGCATAACATTCTCTTAAAGCCCAAACTTTCTCTTCCAGTTGCTTGATAATGTGGAAAATAAGATGAAAGGCACATGTGTAGAAGGCACCATACCTAAATTATTCAGAGGCAAAATGGTGGTACGTGATTATCACTTTAAAAGAACAACTTTAAAAGATTCTGAAATGTGTACATTTTGCTGATTAATAATACTTGCGCCATCTTTCCCTCGTTTGCAGTCCTATATCCAGTGTAAAGAGGTGGACTATCGATCTGATAGAAGAGAAGATTATTATGATATCCAGCTGAGCATAAAAGGAAAGAAAAACAGTGAGTTCTGTGCACACCGTGGCCTGCTGACCTTCTGATCATTTCTGTTGTGGTTTAATGCTTTACTCGCGCAAGTGCTTTTGATTAAACTTGAGCATAGAGAGAGAACTGCCAAATGATGAGTGTACAGCTCACAGAGTGGAGAGCCAGGTCAAGAAGCAGAACTTTGCTGGCACACCCAGCCCTGCCTCGGTCCTTCCCAGTCGCTACGACCTCCTCAGAGGAGACCACTGTTTGGGTTTCTAACGTCCTGTTGTAGGTTATATTTACATGTGAAAATATTTACATAGGATAGAGTGTCTTTCTCATTTACTTTGCTCAGCATTGTGCCTGTGGAATTCCACCTATGTTTTGAGTAACAATAATTTGGTCATTTTTATTGATTATAGTGTTTCACTTTGGGGGTTTACTGCAAGAGTTTTGGGACCCACTTTTCTTGAGAGATACGTGGACTGTTTTTAGTGTGAGGCTGTAGGCATGAGCCCCTTGTCTACCTTGGTTTTTTCTCTTTCTGGTGCACATATATTTGCATTTACGGTGAGTGGGATTGCTGGCTTACAGGGGACACGCATGTTCAGCCTAACAGATACAGCCAGCAAGTTTCCTGCAGTGGCTTATCAGCTTCACACAGCCCTCCCGCCCAGCAGTGTGTGCGAGCTGTCAGTTATCAGACTGGACGTTTTCAGACATACTCCCATGAGTGTGGTGCTATCTTGGTTTTAACTTACACGTCCAGGATCATGAGGTGGTCAGCTTTTCATGTGCTTATTGGCAGTTTGGGTACTGTCTGACCATAATGGAATACAGCTAATAATAACTCAATGTCCTTGTCTACAAATTCTGTCACCTCGGTGACTTCTGGGTGTGCTTCTGTTGAGTCACCTTTGTCTTTACCATGGGCTGTATTTTCCAGCCTCGTTATGTATCTGGAAATGTGTTATTGGATGCCAGCCATTGTGATTGTGTTCTGTTGGGTGTTGAATATTCTTAACCTTTGTTCTGGGGCAAAGCTAAGTTACTTGGCAGTGATTTGTATTTTTCAAGGCTTGCTTTGTAAGTTTTGTGTGGGAGTTTATAACACTTTGCGGGAGCACAACAGTTTTTAGTTGAGAGCTAATTTGTCCCCATAACTGAGGCAACAGCTTTCTGAGTTTTGAGCCTGAAGTGCCTGACTTAGTAGGCTTTTCCACCTTGGCGGGAGGGAACACCCCCTAGTCTCAGGCTGGTGGAGTGCCGGGGGCTGTTCCCCCAATCCTTGGGGTGCTTTTTTCCTCCAGCCCCAGATGATTTCCTCACTGTACTGAATATTGTGATTAGCGCTCATGGAAGGCTCCGGGAGAACCCTCTGCAAGGTGTTGGAACTCTCTCCCTGTGCAGCTTTCTGTTGTTGGGCACGCTGTCCTACAGATTGGAGCTGCCTTTGGGCCCTCATTCTCTCTGGGACACTCTGTTTGGGTTTCTCTTTGCTGTGCTGTGGCCTGGAAAGTACACAGTAGCCGGGACACTTGACAGGCTCTCTCTGGGATCACCGCTTTCACTGCCTGGGGTCTAGAGCATGAACACTGTTGTTTTCCAGAGTCCAGTGTTTCACTCGTTCAGTGCAGGAGAATAGGCCAGTTCCTGTTCGTCTGTCACCACCACAGCAGGGTTCTTCCCGTGCTCTGGACGCTAGTTCTGGGAGAAGCTGCTGAGGTTATGCCCCCAGACTGAGATCATCCAGTGCTTACCTTTTCATTCTTCTAATGTTGCCATTTGTTTCACAGAATCTGGTAATTTTAGTGATCCCCAGTGTATCCATCTTTGCTTTTTGTGTCCTAAGAACCCCTGCCCTGAAATTGTAAGATACTCTCATTATTTTTTAATCTTTTCTATTTATTTACTGCCTGTTACCATTTGTAAGACCTTTAGGAAACCACATCAGTCTCCTTAAGGTTTACGCCTTGGTCGGATTGGTGAAGGTGTTAAAGGCACATTTAACTGGTCTGTGTTGGAGGCTGAGTTTACTGCTCAAGGCCAGTTAGAGACATCCCCTTCCCTGGCGTTCCTAAATGTACTTGAGTTGGCTTTATTATATCGAAGCTTTCCTGATAACTTCAGCTGACATTTCTCTTTCTCTCTTTAAAGTATTTGAATCATTTGTGGATTATGTGGCAGTAGAACAACTAGACGGTGACAACAAATATGACGCCGGGGAGCATGGCTTGCAGGTAATCTGGGAATTTTGTGCCAGTGTCTTGGTGTAGCTTTTCACTTCCACCTGAACTTTTTTGCTTACTTGTGAACTAACAATTTCCTCATATCTTTCCCTATTGTGCTGGTGTCTAGAGCTGAGAAGGATTTTATTTCTTAGTGTGGACATTTTATTTTAGAGAACTCTGTGTGGCTGGTATGATAGAATGAGAAGGGGCTAAGGAAGGTGTTAGCAGGAAATGGAAGTAGAGCTTGTTTGTCAGAGGTAGAGCTGTCACCTAGCACATTGAAGCTCAGTCCCTGTGTTTGAAGACTTTTTCCATTTCATGCATTATTCTGTTTCTCCCCTTACTGGTGTCAGTGCCTGGGTTCTCTCAGTTTCCTCTACTCATAGGTAGAATTTGTTAGAGTCTGGTATTGGCTGATGTTGTTTTGCTCTTTTGTGTGATGGAGTTAATAGTTTTCTGAGGATCATGATTTCTAGAATGAGGAGTGAATTTTCTGTTATTCGTTCCATGACACTTGGTATCCCTGCTTGTTTTCCACTTTGCCCTTGAGGAACTCCAGGCTTCTGACAGAGCAGCGAGCGTCAGGTAGAGGGACATGGTCTGTGGCCGGTTCCTGGCTGTCGGTCAGGCTTATGGGTGGATCAGCAGCACCATCACCGGGCTGGCCCTCCAGGGTCTCTGTTGCAGCCTCGTAACCTTGATTCGTAGGTTCAACTGCTTCTCAGTTTTTCAGATCGTGCTGTGTTTACCAAGCCTGCTCATTTATAACTCACGGTAACGTTTTGCTGTGGGCCACAGCTCTGGTCTTGTTCTGCTGGTGAGGCCACTTGGGGCACCAAGTTGCATATCAGGAAGTCACATGGCAAACTTGCATCTGGATGTGCTAGGAGACACTTCTGCTAATTCAGAAGAATTGTCTTTATCCATGCTGGATATTTGGGGTCTGGACAAGCAATACATATTTCAGAATCCATGGACAAGGGTGGAGAAACAGAATTCTTACATTATTCTTTCAGGTTGCATTGAAACCATGCCATTCCCTTGTGTGGTAGTAGGTTCCTGGGATTTGCGTTTTTCCTTCCAGATACCCTGTCCTCTTAAATGTGCCAGTGTATGTCGTAGAACATTGCCAAGTAGGTTTGCCTTGTCAAAGCTGCCGGTTGGACATTCTCTAGCAGCTCATTCGCTAAAGGTTTATAGTGCAGAGGGAAGGTCTGGGTTGGAAATATACCTGATTAGGGTCGCTGATGGCCATGTGGTAGCCGAGTTTGGCAGAGGCTTATCTTAGTGAGGGAAGAAGAGTAGGCTGAGGTGGAGCAGAGAAGGAGACAAGTGTGAGGGCTGTAGAGTGACAGTTCGCTCCAGAGAAGCCAAGTTTGGAAGCTGGGGGTGTCCTTTAGCCCAGCGGCTGGCTGGTAGGACCTGGGGAAAGGCCATGTTGGTGGTGAAAGGGTCTTGCTGATACTCACTCAGGACATTCTGTAGAAGTTTGAACCGTAAGCACTGAGTATGTGCTCTGCAATGTGTGTTCTTAAGTAGACCTGAAGGTGCAGGGAAAGGAAGCTGGCTACTTACAGTCCTCCTGATCATGACTATTCACCTGTACTCACTCTCTCTAGGTCTTCCACAGCACACCTAAGCTCACGTAATGATAACCAGTCCTCTGTTTTTCCATGTAGTGTTTTGTTCCCCCTGTGTTCCTCATATTTGTCCGTGTTTAATGACTATATAATACATCAGAAAGTGACCAAGCTCCCATTTACTTCACCATTCCCCTATGGCAAGGTAGCAAGATAGAACAAAATCCAAAGGGAACTCTCACAAGCTGTTGCAGCATTTATTCCAGGAGCAATAAATGCGGGTGTGAGCAACGTTTTAGAGGCACCTTAGATGATGCCTAAACACTGCCTCTTCCCACCAGAAATCCCCAGCAGGTTCAGGTCTTACAGAAATGCTTGGTGCTTAAGTAGCATAGATGGTGGGTAGAAAATAGACAGGGAGGGCAAGAATAGTGTGGGAAATGTAGAAGCTAAAGAACTTATGACACATGGACATGAACTAAAGGGGGGAATGTGGGTGGGAGGGGGTGTGCAGGGTAGAGGGGAATGATGGGGGAGAAATGGGATAACTGTAATAGCATAATCAATAAAATATATTTAAAAAGATGAAAAAAAAGAAACGCTGTTGCTTTTATTGTTTCAAGAAATAAGTAGTGGTGAACTAAATTTGCATTTCTTTTTCAATGTGCAGGAAGCAGAGAAAGGTGTGAAATTCCTAACATTGCCACCAGTGTTACATCTACAGCTGATGAGATTTATGTATGACCCTCAAACGGACCAAAATATCAAGATCAATGATAGGTAATCCAGAGTGGGGTGTGCAAGTTGAGATTTAATCATCAAGTGGATTTTTAGTAGGTTAATCTTAGTGCTTTGTTTATTTTTTGTAAATGCACACACACACACATTTGGTCTCATCTCTTGTTTATGTAGGTTTTCCTTCTACCTCAGTGTCCAAGAACCATAATTTTACAGGGACAATTTTTCTTCAATTCTTGGGCTGCTCCTTTTGTATCTTTCTCTCAAGGAACCCAGCCCCTCTGCGCTGTGGCTACCGAAGTCTGTCAGGAGACGGTGCTTTCTGCTCCAGCGACTTTGCCATAACCAGAGTGTAGACGTCACCTCAGATGTGGAAATTGATATTATTGTACTTGTTTCCACAGGATTCTCCAGTATTTTGTAACATCTCAGTTGGTGTTGACTTGTAGAATGTAGTACAGTTTTCAGGAATGCTGAAGTAGGCGTGCACATGCCCCCTTCCAGGTGTCTTCTAGATTCTTAAAATACTAAATATAAGGATGGTACTATACACTACTTTCTCTGGTTTAGAATATAGAATTCTTATCCTGACTCATTTGAGCACCAACTTTGTACAGGATAGATTTTGGACAGTCACCCTTGAGACTTGAGGGGGAAATGTAACCCAACCCAATTACTTGCCACCAGCTGGGTCTTTGCTTATCCATTGTTGCCCTTTACTGTGGACTCGCTAAGCAATCATCTCCCTTAGACCCCACAGACACAGCCTGCAGGCTGAGTCCACCCTCCTGGTGTGTTTTGTTGGGTCCTTACCTTGGTTTTCTTCTATTTTTGTTGGAACCAGTTGCGCACATTTCAAAATTCCATCTTTCCACATAAAAGTCCAAATTTCTGCCATCCTTTGGGAGTTCAGAACATTTGGTGACACTGGGCCTGAATTCCTGTAGTGGGCTCCTTGCACAGGAGCTGCCCTTCAGCGTCAGTGTGCATGCTCCTCCTTGGTCCTCACCTACCCACCTTACTTCCTGCTTTCCTCTGACCGTGCTCCCCATTACCATGCAATTAGAATGTTAGTGGAGCCAGTAATTTAAAAATAATGCAGCCAAGGAAATCTGTTGAAATCACAGGGTAGGAGTTCTTTTTCTCGTGTGTTCCTTCTCCAGTTAGATTTTTCCACGTTTCTCAAACATGCAGGACATCCTTAGTGGTCTCAGTTGTGCACTGTCAGAATCATTCATTAACACACACTTGGAATTATTTACATCCCAGAAAAGTCACAGTGTACATTTGTCACAAGATTATTGTGTCGTAGCCTTGAATTTAAAGTCAGTGCTTTATAGGCATTTTTCGCCTATCTAGCTTCAAATTTTGTATTGGCATATAAACACAATTATTCTAACCACTAGGAGCTGCCTCAGAGGTAGTTCATCCAGCCTCCCAAGTCAAATGCATTCTTCCCTTTCCAAATAAAGATGAACCAGTAAATTAGAAGGTCTACGAACAAATAAAGCCTAAAGATGAAATATTTAATGTGTAAATGAAACCTGGATTTCTTTAAATTTTTTTTAATAGGTTTGAGTTTCCTGAACAGTTACTGCTTGATGAATTTTTGCAGAAAACAGATCCTAAGGACCCTGCAAATTATATTCTTCATGCTGTCCTTGTTCATAGTGGAGATCATCGTGGTGGACATTACGTGGTTTATCTAAACCCCAAGGGGGATGGCAAAGTAAGTGCTGGGCAGTGGGTAGAGTAGGATGTGATGCTCTAAACTAGGGGATTTACACAGATGCTCAGCCTCAGCATTTTCCTGAATCTGGGTAATGGCCTAGTTAGCGAAGGATTACTTGCTAGCCTCTGATTTATCTGTATGTTCTGATGTGTATTAATTGCTGATACTTTAAAGGTAAATGATAATTTAGTGATTATACTTTATGTATCTCTCTGTTGGTGTGGAATGTTGGGCCCCGCAGAATACCTTCACATGTAATATGAGTCACTTATTTTCCACTTACAAATAGCAGAGTAATGATCCGTGGCTGGGGCAGGGGAGGCAGCATCAGTTGCATGATATTCCACATGCCCCATTGTCCACATGGTAATGCTCCATCTCTTCCTGGTTCACATGGATCTCATCACATAATCTTCACCAAGGGGGCAGGTGAGGTTCTCTGGGCCTGCATCTGGCAACATAGGGTCATTGAGGAACACAGCATAGGAGGAGCCTGCCTAGCTCATGCTAAGAGAACCCCCAGAGCAGCAGACCTGTATGAACCTCTTCCTGTGAGGTTGAGTTCCACAATGACTCCATCCATGGCGAAGAGATTCAACAATAACTACATATGAGTTCTGACTCTTTTTTTAGTCAGGCCCTTACTTGCTGTGATAATATGTCATGAGATGGGATAAACTGTTCCATTTAATTGTATTAACCACACCAGAAACATTTGAACTTTTCTAGCTGTGTTAGGTGCATTCTGTATGGCTTTCTTGAATCTGTAAAAGGTGGTAGTATCAGTAGATTGAATGTAAGTATCAAACAGGCTGAGTAGACTACAGAAAGGGCTGGTGGTTGAATATTAGCAATTCCCCAGAGCAGGGACAGAGGATGGCAGAGGGACTGTTGAGTTTTCTCAGAGGGATGCCTGAGGCAGAGTCTGGTTCGTGACAGCATTAGACGATCTGTTCTAGGACAACTCTGCCTGAGAGTTTGTGTGCTTCTCCAAGCACTTTCTATCACTGATGTCTCCTTTCCCCCTGTCTAGTGGTGTAAATTTGACGATGATGTGGTGTCCAGGTGTACGAAAGAAGAAGCAATCGAGCACAATTACGGGGGCCATGATGACGACCTCTCTGTCCGGCACTGCACAAATGCGTACATGTTGGTTTATATCAGGGAGTCCAAGCTGAGTGAGTAGGGGTGTCTTTTGTGCTCCACTCTGTTGTGAACTTTGTAGTTGTACCATGAATCACTGCCATGTCATTTTAGGCCACATTACAGTGGACCTAAGGTGTGTTTCCTGTACAACACATTTTCTACTTATTTTGCCTTAGTCACAACATCTGGAAACAGGATGGTTTGGGCTTGTGGGCTGTGATGTGGACTCGTGTCACCAAGTAATTTCACTTTACTGGAGTGCTATAGTAATGATGATGTAAAATTGGAACCTTTTAAGAAGGAGAAAGTAGAACCTGACAAAAGTGAACGAAGGTGCATTTGTTTTGCAGGTGAGGTGTTGCAAGCTGTCACCGACCATGATATTCCTCAGCAGCTGGTGGAACAATTACAAGAAGAGAAAAGGATGGAGGCCCAGAAGCGGAAGGAGCGGCAGGAAGCCCATCTGTACATGCAAGTGCAGGTCAGCCTCAGTCTCCCGTGACCCTGTGGCAGTTGGGGCTCCAGGGAGGCCTGCTGTGAGCTACACTGCTCCAAGTGCTGGCATGAACACGGCCTTTTTGCTGAGGGATCAGGATTGCCCTGGGCAGCCCCTTGAGCATTTTAACTGAGTGACTGTACGGATCAGTTCCCTGACCACTTGGAATATAGACACTTCAGTTCAGGGTAAGGACTAAGATTTGAGAAGTACTCAGGCCACCACAGGAGAGTATTTACAAAAAGTACAGAGGGGTTTAGAGGGTGAAGGCCTCAATGAAAGGGTGCTCGAGAAGGAAGAGAGAGGTGGAGCACAGCCCCGACGGGGTGTGTGCTGGTGGCACCCCAGGCTGTGGAAAAGCCTGATGCACAGGAGAGAGAAGGCAGAACTCTAACAGGGAGGTGAATTTCCCGATGGTCTTGGTTCACGACTCTGTTGAGATATTAGGAAACAAACAAGCATCGTTTTAACAACTTCGTTGCCTGGGAAAAGGTGCATTGTGCATCTTATCTTTATAATATTTGGCGATCACCATACAGGTGGATTTCTAGCTAATGCTCATAGATGTGTTAAGAGTTGCTGCATGAACATGGAGGTTTTTGTCTTCTTTAAATAAATACTTTGATTTAGCTCTTAGTCGTTTTGAAACTTTTCTCTTTGGGTCTTTTGCAGAAGGTTCCTGGAAGTAAGATTAGTTGTTGTTAGCATTTTATTATTTGAACTTTTTCTTGTTCAGTGCTGTCTTAGTGTATTTTGTATGTCAATTGTTCTGTATCTGTGCATGTTTTCAGATAGTCACAGAGGACCAGTTTTGTGGCCACCAAGGCAATGATATGTACGATGAAGAAAAAGTGAAGTACACTGTGTTCAAAGTATTGAAAAACTCTTCACTTGCTGAATTTGTCCAGAACCTCTCTCAGACCATGGTGAGTGCCAGTTGCTCTGCTGATGGTTGCTTTTGACTTCCAAGTTCCTCCCTCGTTCTTTATAACTGGACAAGACCATACCTATTGGGGTAGATGTTGTGTCTAGTCACTGCCTGAAAGTGAGGTGAGAGTTTGGAGCTCATTTCCTTCTTGGTCGTGCCTATGTCTACCCTGTGACCTAATCCCTCAACTGAATATACAGTGAAGGAAGTTCAATATGAATGCGAATCTTCTCTTTAGTATGCTCTTCCCCATTTTTTTCTTTTTGTAAAACGGGCACTTGAGTCTTGAAATACTAGTGATCCTGAAGGGAGTTCACTCTTACCTAAATCAGTAGGCAGAAGTATAATAAGATATTTTTCCTAAGGGATGATTACATTGGTACAGAATTAAAATATGAACTGATTTTATTTTAATTAAGTTTAAATGTTTTTTCGCCAGGGATTTCCACAAGATCAGATTCGATTATGGCCAATACAAACCAGGAGCAATGGAACCAAACGACCAGTAATGTTAGATAATGATGCAAGTAGCAATAAAACAGTGAGTGTTATTTTCTCTCTGTCTTTTTTTTAAGGTTGCTCAAATACAGTTGTCTCCACCCCTCGCCCCCGACACCATCCCCATCTCAGCAATCCCCACCTCCCACCCTTGATCCTATCCTCCTTTGGCTTTGTCCACATGTCCTTTATACAGGTTCCTTGATGACCCTCTCCACTTCCCCCCATTATCCCCTCCACCCTCTCCTCTAGTTACTGTCAGTTTGTTCTTTATTTCAATGTCTCTGGTTATATTTTGCTTGCTTGTTTGTTTTGTTGATTAGTTTCCATTTATAAGTGAGATCATGTGGTATTTGTCCCTCACCACCTGGCTTATTTCACTTAACATAATGCTCTCCAGTTCTATCCATGCTGTCATGAATGGTAGAAGCTCCTTTCTTTCTTTCTGCTGTGTAGTATTCCATTGTGTAAATGTACCATAGTTTTTTGATCCACTCATTTACTAATGGGCACTTAGGTTGCTTCCAACACTTGACTATTGTAAATTGTGCTGCTATGAACATTGGTGTGCATAGGTTCTTTTAAATTGGTGTTTCAGGGCTCTTAGGATATAATCCCAGCAGTGGAATTGCTGGGTCAAAAGGCAGTTCCAGACTTCCGGTCAAGATGGAGGTGTAGGTGGGCACACTGTGCCTCCTCCCACAACCAAAATTAAGGACAACAAGGATTTAGAAATAAGAAAACAATTGGAACCGAGAGAAAAATTGAACTGTACGGAGGTCCAACAACCATCCATTCATCCAGACCGGTAAGAGGGACGGAGTCGTGGCAGGAGGAACCGGAGGTTGGTGGACCCAGGTGCACAGGCAGCTGCTGGCAGACCTGGGCCTGCAGGAGGTGGCTGGCAGGCACCAGATGCACAGGTGGTGGCTGGCAGACCCCAGGCGCAAGGTGGCTGGCTGACCAGGCGGTCCCACATTCACACACAGATAATCCAGGTGAAAACAGGGATCAAGACAGAGCTTGCAACCCAGGGCCCCAGCACCGGGAAATAAAACCTAAATACATCGAGACCCTGCTCCCACATACAATATCACAACCCAGCTACTGGGCTGCCCCACCCTGGGGAATACCTAAGGCTCCGCCCCTCACTATCTAACAGACCAAAAAAAAAAAAAAAATCCAAACAAACAAAAATGGCTCAAATGGGAGAACAGATCAAAGCCCCAGAACCAATTCATCTAAGAAACCAAGAGATAACCAACCTGTCAGATGCACAGTTCAAAGCACTGATGATCAAGATGCTCACAGAATTGGTTGATTTTGGTCGCAAATTAGATGAACAAATGAAGGCTACAATAAGTGAAATGAAGGAAAACGCACAGGGAACCAATAGAGATGGGAAGAAAACTGGGACTCAAATCAATGGAGTGGACCAGAAGGAAGAAAGAAAGAAACAAACAGAAAAGAATGAAGACATAATTCAAAAAAATGAGGAGAGGCTCAGGAACCTCCAGGACATCTTTAAACATCCCAACATCCAAATTATAGGGGTACCAGAAGGGGAAGAGGAAGAGCAACAAGTGGAAAACTTATTTGAACAAATAATAAAGGAGAACTTCCCCAATCTGGCAAAGGAAAGAGACTTCCAGGAAGTCCAGGAAGCTCAGAGAGTCCCAAAGAATTTGGACCAAGGAGGAACACGCCAAGGTACATCATAATTACATTAGCCAAGATTAAAATGAAGGAGAGAATTCTAGAAGCAGCAAGGGATAAGGGCACAGTCATCTACAAAGGAGTTCCCATCAGTCAGCTGATTTCTCTAAAGAGACCTTACAGGCAAGAAGGGGCTGCAAAGAAGTATTCCAAGTCATGAAAGGCAAGGACCTACATCCAAGATTGCTCTATCCAGCAATGCTTTCATTTAGAATGGAAGAGAAGATAAAGCGCTTCTCAGATAAGGTCAAGTTAAAGGAGTTCATCACCACCAAGCCCTTATTATAGGAAATGTTAAAGGGACTTGTCTAAGAAAAAGAAGATAAAAATATGACAGTAAAAAGACAGCAAACTCACAGATATTAACAACCACACCTAAAACAAAAGCAAACTAAGCCAACAACTAGAACAGGAACAGAACCACAGAAATGGAGATCATATGGAGGGTTAGCAACAGGGGAGTGGGAGGAGGAGTGGGGGGGAAGTTACGGAGAATAAGTAGCATAGACAGTGGGTAGAAAATAGATGGGGGGAAGGCAAGAATAGTGTGAGAAATGTAGAAGCTAAAAAACTTATGACCCATGGACATGAACTAAAGGGGGGGAATGTGGGTGGGAGGGGGTGTGCAGGGTGGAGGGGAATGATGGGGGAGAAATGGGACAACTGTAATAGCATAATCAATAAAATATAATAAAAAAGGTAGTTCCATTTTTAGTTTTCTGAGGAAATTCCATACTGCTTTCCATAGTGGCTGCACCAGTGTGCATTCCCATCAACAGTGCACTACGGTTCCCTTTTTCTCCACAACCTTGCCAGCACTTGTTCGTTGATTTGTTTATGATGTCCATTCTGATCAGTGTGAAATGGTATCTCATTGTGGTTTTAATTTGCATCTCTCTGATGGCTCGTGATGTTAAGCATCCTTTTCTATGTCTCTGGGCTCTCTGTATGTCCATCCTGGAGAAATGTCTGTTCAGATCCTTCACCCATTTTTCAATTGTGTTGTTTGTCTTTCTGGAATGGAGTCATGTGAGTTCTGTATATATTTTGGAGATCAATCCCTTATCTGAGGTATCATTTGCAAGTATATTTTCCCATATGGTTGGTTCTCTTTTCATTTTTCTGATTTTTTCTCTAGCCATGCAGAAGCTTTTTATTTTGATGAAGTCCCATTTATTCTTTTCTTTATGCCCCTTGCTCTAGGGGACATATTGGTGAAGATATTGTTGTGTGGAATAGCTGAGATTTTCCTCGCTATGTTCTCCTTTAGGACGTTTATGTTGTTGCAACTTAATTATTATAAGTATTTTATCTATCTTGAGTTTATTTTTGTATATGGTATAAGTTGGTGGTCAAGTTTCTTTCTTTTTTTTTTTTTTTTGCATGTAGCTGTCAAGATCTCCCAACACCATTCATTGAAGAGGCTATTTTTACTTCATTTTATGATTCTTCCCCCTTTGTTGAATATTAATTGACCATAGAGACTTGGGCTTATTTCTGGGTTCTCTGTTCTGCATTGGTCTATGTGCCTGTTCTTATGTCAGTACCAGACTAAAACCGTGTGATTGACAGTGGCACATGCAGTGTACTCTGCTGTTGACATGGCAACCTGTCTCCCTTTTCGTCCAGTTAGATACATTTTCTTCAATGTAAGAGCATAGATTTTCACTCTTTGCTTCACCATGCAAATTTTCTAAAATTGGCATCTGTTTTGGAACTAGATGATTGAACTCAGTGATGATGAAGAGCCTTGGACCATATTCTTGGAAACAGTTGATCCAGAACTGGCTGTTACTGGAGCAACATTACCCAAGTTTGATAAAGATTGTAAGTGCCCACCAAGCACCCGACCACCTTCAGAACAGTAGAGGTAGATTCCTGGGCCATCATTGTACTCACACAGGGTTGAGCATTATTCCCTTGAAAAGCAATCTTGTTGATTCCAAAATTGCTCATTAAACCCCTGTCATGGTCTAGGCTTCTTGATGAAGTGAAGTAGGACTGACCATGGGTTGTAGTGTCCTGGGAAAAGAGGAGCAAGGTAGCTTTATTGAGTAATCATATTCCATCTTTCGTCTTGTCTCTCACAGTTTACTAATCACATTGGTCTTTTATATATTGGACAGATTACATAGAGCAAGGGTTGCAAACTGTTTCTGAGCAGGGCCAGATAGTAAATACAGTTGACTCTTCAATAACATGGGCTTGAACTGCAGGGGCCTGCTTATACATGGAATTTTAAAAATTAGCACTGTATTTTTTTTCCCTATGATTTTCTTAATAACCTTTTCTCTGGCTTTATTGGAAGAATGTAGTGTAAGATACGTAGAATGTAGAAAATATGTGCCAGTCAATTATGTTATCTGATAGGTTTCTGGTCAACAGTAGACTATTGGTTAAGTTTTCAGGGAGTCAAAAGTTACATAAGGATTTTTGACTGCATGGGAGGGTTCCCTTAATCCTTGAGTTGTTAAGGGTCAACTGTATTTCATTCATTGTGGGCCATGTGGTTTCTGCCTGCCATTGTAGCATGAAAGTGGCCACAGATGATGTGTAAGTGAACAGTCTGACTATATTTCAGCACTACTTGATTACAAAACAGGTGGGTAGGCACTAGCTGGTATGGCTCAGTGGTTGAGTGCCTGTGTGCAAACTAAATGGTTGCTGGTTCGATTCCCAGTCAGGGCACATGCCTGTGTTGGGAGCCAGGTCCCCACTTGGGGGCTTGTGAGAGGAAGCAGATTGACGTTTCTCTCTCCTCTCTCCCTTCCCCTCTGTACAAAAAAATAAATAAATAAAATCTTAAAAAAAAAAAAACAAACCCTCAGATCGGTTAAAGGTTACTGTAAGATTCTATTTTTAGCCCTAGCTGGTGTGGCTCAGTGGATTGAGTGCCGGCTTGCGAACCAAAGGGTCACTGGTTCGATTCCCAGTCAGGGCACATGCCTGGGCTGTGGGCCAGGTCCCCAGTTGGGGGTGTACAAGAAGCAACCACATATTGATGTTTCTATCTCTCTCTCCCTCCCTTCTCCGCTCTCTAACAATAAATAAATCTTTGAAAAAAAGACTCTATTTTATTGCTTTATAAGTGGTCACTTCTTTAGCAAAGAATTACAACCATTGATGTATATTGCCATGACAGCACTCAGCCCTCTAGTTAGTACCAGGTCCTAACCCGAGGACCTGTAAATTCACTGCCCCTCATCTCACCCCTCCATGCGTCACATAGAGTCTTTCCCAGGGCTTTGATGTTGGGAATGGTGCTGCAGTCACAGGCCCCATGTGACACAGTAGTTTTGGGTGCAGTAAGCTGACATTTTGGTGGCTTACTAAGTCCACTATTACTGATTTTTTAACAGTGTACTATTGAGTGTTAAGATCCTAACAAAACTTGTTTTTGAACCTTGTAGATGATGTGATGTTATTTTTGAAGATGTATGATCCCAAAACACGGAGCTTGAATTACTGTGGGCACATCTATACACCAATATCCTGTAAAATCCGTAAGTTCACTGCACTCACCTTCTGAGTTGATTCTGCTAAAGCTTTGATGTGTTACAGCCTTGGATTCTTGTCTTTTCTTTCTCCTAGGTGACTTGCTCCCGGTTATGTGTGACAGAGCAGGATTTGCCCAAGACACTAGCCTTATCCTCTATGAGGTTCGGATGGTTTATTTTTCCATAATCAGCCTACTGTTAGTGGTTTGGAGAGGAATTTTGTTTTGCTAGCCCTGAATTTGTTAAGTGTGATGTCTATAGCTAAGGTGGCCTTGAGTTGAGTGCCACGTTTGTAGATTTGTGATTTTACTAATTGAACATCCATCAGCGATGATTCCATCTTTATGGATATTACTATTTGCCATTAGCATTTTAACTTATTAAAATATAGGGCTGATAGAATGGGATGTAGAGAAAATACATACAGTATATGGCCATATTAAATATACAAATGTTGCATTGTAATGATTTCATTTCTTTACTCTAGGAAGTTAAACCGAATTTAGTGGAGAGAATTCAGGACTATGATGTGTCTCTTGATAAAGTCCTCGATGAACTAATGGATGGTGATATTATAGTATTTCAGAAGTATGTATTTTTTGAAGGATTTCATCACTTTATACTAATGTCAAGTTTTTATCTTGAGTAGCATAGCAGGAAACAAAATCGTGTCCAGGCCCAGAGACACAGTTTGTTTGAAGTTCCTTGCAATGCTGAGGGAAGGTGGCTATCTCTGGGTTGTGGAATTAGGGGTGGTGCCCATTTTCATTATTTAATGCTTAGTGTTTTAAAAAGGCCTATAGTGAGGATGATAACTGTTATCAGGGTGGTAAAAGTCTTTATGAAATATCAAGATTGCATTCCTTCCGTCAAACGTAGGACATTTCTTAGAAGGCACCTACTCAGGTAATTGATTTAAACTTGCCTATAAAACCAGCAGGTCTGTGGTCTTAGTCTAAAAGCAGCCTGGGGTTGCCTATTCCTTGCTCTTCAAGCGCCTGAGCAGGGTGGTCCTGGCACAGGTTGTGGGCAGACTGAGGAATGCAGTGGCCCAGAGTAGGGCCTGGCACGCTTTTGTCATAAGGGCCAGGCAGTCAGTATTCGGGGCTTAGTGGCTACTCGATCCCGCTGCCTGGGCCTGAAAGTGCCACCTGCCGACTCCTGGATCAGCAACAGGCTCTGCCACATGCCCACTGTCTGGGCCCACCCTTCACCTGAGTCCTTTCCCCTGTCTGTAGAGGAGAGGGCACCGGTTTTTGTGTTGAGATCCAGGAAGGGAAGCAGCACTGTGTGTGGCTGAGAGCACACCTTCTGTAGGCGATTGCCCTCCTTCATTGTCCCTGTCTTACCAAGATGGCTGGGAGGACCCCTAGCCTCCTAAAATACGACCCCCAGCTTATATCCACAGCTATTGGTGTCAGCGTTGCTTGAGAGATGAAGATCCTGGCCTGGGCTTTGATTCCATCTACAGATTGTTTTCTCTCCCTGCAGGGATGACCCTGAAAATGATAACAGTGAATTACCCACTGCAAAAGATTATTTCAGAGACCTCTACCACCGTGTTGATGTCATTTTCTGTGATAAGACAATCCCTAATGATCCTGGATTTGTGGTCACATTATCAAATAGAATGAATTATTTTCAGGTATTTGATAAATGCTTTCACCCCTTCCGATTCCACACCTGAAAGAACAAGTTCTTCTTAAAAGTCTTGCTGATGAGACTGATGGATTGGGTTCAGGAGAAGGTGTTAGTCCCATTTCTGAGGCAGTTGCTGACTGAAGTGGGTTGGTGCTAAGATCACAATGGGGCCAAAGCCATTCTTTTCTCTGTGTCCCCTCCCACACCCACTACCGCGTCCACCTGAACTCTTGTTCTCTTAAAGCTTCTCTACACTGGCACAACTTGGTTTCAGAGGTAACAGTGGTAACAGCTCCTTTCCTTTAGTTAGAGCATGCCAAGTGCAAAGCACTAAAAAGTAATCAGAAAATTTAAGTATCCGTAGACCTCACCATTAAAGTGAAAGTCCCTTTAAAAGTTATCTTCACCAGATATGCTACTCCTGTGGTTGTATGCTTTATTCCTGTTTGACAGTAAATTCCCAGGGCATTTAAATTCAGGCTGCTCCTATCACATTTCCTTAAGAACGTGAGGCAGTAACTTAATGAGGAAGCATATGAGCACATTTCAGTTTATTCTCCCAAATGTGAACCTTTCTGATTTCTGGTCCATTCCCTTCTGTCAGGTCGCAAAGACAGTTGCACGGAGGCTCAACACAGACCCGATGTTGCTCCAGTTTTTCAAGTCTCAAGGGTAAGCCTCACAGAGACCCTCAGTGTTTGGTTATTACCACATGCTTTCCATAGTTCATCCCAACATCTTGGAACTAACTTTAATAAGTAGCTGGCCACATCACCTGACATGCCATTTCTTACTTGGTTTCAGATCTAGAATTGTCACCAGTCATACCTTGACCACACTACTCCAAGATGTCAAACTAATTGACAGCCTCATCTAAAGTCACACTTACTTTAGCTATGTCATCAATAAATACATCCCCTGCACTCTGTCCAGCTGGGGTCATCCCAGCCAGACGTCCCTGTGCTGTGTTACCATTGCAGGGAGGGTTCAGGTGGGGCAGCCAGAGGGACTAAAGACTCGGGAAATAGGAGCATTAGAGTGGAACCCCATGTCAGGCCCCAATTTCAAGTCTAGGTGCAAGGCCAGTGGTTTGCTTTTCTGCTCACTCACAGATATTTGTTTCAGGCAAATAAACAAGTCATTTATTTATATGCTGTTTTCTTGTGTAGTTATAGGGATGGCCCAGGTAATCCTCTTAGACATAATTATGAAGGTACTTTAAGACTTCTACAATTCTTCAAGCCTAGACAACCTAAGAAACTTTACTATCAGCAGGTATGAGTCCAAATTAATGTAACCATGGGCAATAAAGAGAAGCCTTGGGTTTTTGTGGAAGCATATCTAAAATAATCCTCTCTTTTCTTAATAGCTTAAGATGAAAATCACAGACTTTGAAAACAGGCGAAGTTTTAAGTGTATATGGTTAAACAGCCAATTTAGGGAAGAGGTAAGTTTTTTTAATGGCATGAATTTTTATTTTCATTGGAGCTTGTCTATGGTGTCTGCCTGCCCAGACCTTGAAAACTAAAATGACAAATGAAAGCACAGTGAGTGACAGCACGTTAAGAGGGTCCGAGGCCAGGGTTTGAGACCCTGGGTGGGTGTGGCTGTGAGATACAGTCCCCTCCTGCTACCACCTCTGAACCCCGGGGGAGGAATAACAATGTCATCTGCCTGAACCCTCCAGGAACTCTTTCTTACTGGTTTGCACATCTCAAGTCATTGCAGTGCTGCTTGGCCCAGGGCAGTATTTTCTCAAACCATTCCAGGCCTCAGCGAGTGCAGCAGCCGGCCTACCTCCCAGTGGCGCGGACGCTGGCTGTACTGGGCACTCACCTCAGACATTACCAGCGCAGGCTGCTGCAGCACCTCGTGCTTTTTGGGCACAGAAGACATGACATGCCCAGCCACATGTTAGCTGATGGTTCTAGAAAGTCTATTCTGCTTGGATCCCGAGTCTCTTTCACCTTTTCTTGCTCTGCCTGTTTTGAGAGAGAATTTCAGCCACTTACTTTACCACGGACATTCAATCCTGTGTGGAGTTGAGGCTGACATTATAAGGCCCACCGCTGGTCATCGTCCAGATTAATTGGCCTTGTCACTGTGCGAGAACGGGAAAGGCTTGTAGATGATCTTTCACGGGGATCATTTCCTGAGAAGCTGTCCTGGAAATAGCAAACAGTTTGCATTAAAGTGAAGTGGCATTTCTCTGTTGTTTCATTATTTTATTGAATGTATTGGGGTGACACTGGTTGATAAAATTATATAGGTTTGAGGTGTACAGAAAGTGGCATTTCGTAATGTCCCCTCAGTACTTTGTGCGTCCCAGGTTTGGGCAGATGGTCTGAGGGAAGCCACACATTGGGCAGTCCTGCCAGGAATGTAAAGGAGGAAGTGCTGGGGAGCTAGAGACAGTGGAGGATTCCTGTTGCTGTTTTTTTTTCCTCTCTTTGTGCAAAATTGGTTTGCTGTAGCAGATCCGTTGTGTTTTGTTTAAAGCGTTTTTTCTCATCTTGTCATTTCTTAGGAAATAACACTATATCCAGACAAGCACGGGTGTGTCCGGGACCTGTTAGAAGAATGTAAAAAGGCTGTAGAGCTTGGGGAGAAGACATCAGGGAAACTTAGGCAAGTATTTCCTGGAGCCTAAGGTGGGCGGGAGGAGCGGTGGTACCAGCCCCAGCTCTGCAGTTGTGTTAGTGGAAATTGAACACTGCCAGAACCCTTGTGCATTGTTGCCAGACTCATCCCTTAGCCTGTCTTTTGCAGCAGTTTTTCAATATTTCACAGTTAATCCATTTTTCCTCCTTTCTTCCTAGTCTCTCTATACTAACTACCTGCAGTAAAAATGTGTAATTCGGGTGAAAAGGCTAGCAGAGGAAGGATGTGATTAGAGTGATAACCAAAACTGGAAAAGCTGCCGTGATGTATTTGAGAAATTGGGCCACTACTGATACGTGTAGCCAACATTCAGGCTGTAGGAAGAAGGAGCAGATGAGGAACAGCTTTTATTTCAGAGAGGTGGATGCTTTTCTTAGCATGTCACTGTACAGTCAGCTGTAGGACAAAATAGCCCTCGTGGCCATTGACTCCCAGAACGTTTTCTCTCTAATATTATTAAAAGAAAGAGACCTTTATTCTCTAAGGGTAAGTGAGAAAAATAACACAGGTCCCGCCTAGTGTGGGGCTCCTGGAGGGAAAATCCACACAGTTCCAGGAGACCTGGCTTATCTGAGTCTTGCAGGTGTGGATGGGAGGGCGGAGGGTCCCCTTCCCTCCACTGAGTCAGGTGCTTAGAGCGGGCCACCTGACCAGTGTTGTGTCTGCTCCTCTGGGTGCCTGCTTTCAACATTTCAAATCTTTTAAAAAGAAAAAAGACAAGCGTCTCATGATAGATTTAATAAGAAAACTATTTTGTCCATCTTTTTCCCCATGAATTTATCTTTCACCCCTAACCTGTTTTGCACAGGCTGCTAGAAATCATAAGATACAAAATTATTCGTGTGCACCAAGAAGATGAACTATTAGAATGTTTATCACCTGCGACGAGTAGAACATTTCGAATAGAGGTAATCGTCCCTTTCGTGGCACTAGGGAGACTTCTGCGTCCCCGGTGGTTAGGGCAGCTGTCATCCACTCGTTCAGTTGTCTTAGTGAGATGAAATATACATAATGCAAAATTCACCATTTTACGTATACGGTTCAGTGGCATTAAGTAGATTTCACACTGTTGAGCACCCGTCACCTCCATCCACTGCCACAATCTTCATCTTTTCCACCGCACACTCCACACGCATTAACATTTTCCCTCCCCAGCCCCTGGCAACCACCGTTCTACTTTCACGGAATTTGACTACACTAGGCACCTCCTATAAACAGAATCAGGCGCCATTTGTAGTTAGAAAGTAATAGTGAGTGTTGGCCACTGGGTAGCTCTGTTCCGGAACTGGATGTTGGTTGGGTTCTGGAGTGGCTGGAATTTCCACAGTAACTGGAAGAATGCGTTACTTGCTGTCTTAAAATTTAGCTATATTCTGGCTCTGACCTCTTACCATTTTAACAGGAGCCAAACATGGCGTTTTGTCCAAAATATGACCTATCTTCCTCACTGGAGGAGCAGTTGGAAGGAAAACATGGCCTTTTGTGTGCATTGAGTGCTTTACTGACCTGTGTTTAAAATGTCCCCAGGAGATACCTTTGGACCAGGTAGACATTGATAAGGAAAATGAGATGCTGATCATGGTGGCACATTTCCACAAAGAAGTGTTTGGGACATTTGGCATCCCGTTTTTGCTGAGGATACACCAGGTGAGGTTTTGTGGGTAACACGTTGAAAGGCATCCAAAACTTGAAGGCTCACACCCTTTTTGGAGCAGTGTTGCTACAGCTGATTTCCAGCTTTATGGGCAGAAAGTGGGTTTTGATGGCGTCCCTGTTGGCCATGAGCATCTGCCACAATGCGGCACAGGTGCGTGAGCACTCATGTTCTCTCCCGTTCGTAGGGCGAGCATTTCAGAGAAGTCATGAAGCGCATTCAGAGTCTGCTAGACATCCAGGAGAAGGAGTTTGAAAAGGTATGCACTTCCTGGATGCTGGAGTTGTTCAGCGGGCAGCATTCTGGAATCCGGACTAGACAGGCGGCCGAGACTTTGCCAAAGGTGAGTTTTGCTGACATCCAGAACTGATGGAACAGTTTTCGTGTTTGTCTTTTAGTTTAAATTTGCCATTGTGATGATGGGCCGGCACCAGTACATAAATGAAGATGAGTACGAAGTGAACTTGAAAGACTTTGAACCTCAGCTTGGTAAGAGCCCTCCCCCGGTTTTCCTTCTGAGTGGGGTTGGATCTAAGGAGCAAGTGGTAAGAGGCTGGAGGTGGAGAGCCCTGGGTCTAGTGCCACTTCTTCCATTTCCACAACGGGACAGCCTGGGCTTCCTCAGCTCACCTGTAACGGGAGGAACAGCAGTAACCTGTGAATCCTCCTAAGGATTAGAGCATTGCTGGTGGCTGAGGTGGCTGAAGGAAGGGAGGCCCCAGGCTGAGGTGGGAGTGGCCCTGTGAGACTGGCAGGCCCTGGCAGTGCTACACGTGGAAGCCACCAAGACATTCAGTCAGGGTGCGGGTGCCCTAGGCTTCACGTGTGCATGCAGCTCAGAGCCCCCGCCTCACGGTGACCCCAATGCAGGGCATCAACCCTGCTCACGTGGTTGGCTGCTCCTGGCATGGGGGGTCCACGCACTTACTCCGTGATCTTATTGCCCCTCTCTCCCCACCAGGTAACATGTCTCACCTTCGGCCATGGCTAGGGCTTGACCACTTCAACAAAGCCCCAAAGAGAAGTCGCTACACCTACCTTGAAAAGGCCATTAAAATCCATAACTGACTTCCTCACCCCGTGTGTGCAAGGCAAGGACCGCGTGTGGGTGTGTGTCCCCTTTTTAACAGTGAGAACTCTGGTACATGTGCTCTCTGGCCAAAGTCTTCAGCAAGAGGGTTTGCTGCTGGTGTTAATTTTATTTTGTTGAGGCTGTTCAGTTTGGCTTCTCTGTATCTATTGACTGTCCTTTTTGAGCAAAATAAAGGTGTTTTTATAAAGCTTGGATGCCAATGAGAGTTATTTTATGGTAACCACAATGCAAGGTAACTGTCAACATAATGGGGAGAAGAGTTTATTGCAGGGGTCCCAAACCCCTGGGCCCGGAATGGTAACAGTTCTTGGCCTGTTAGGAACCAGGCGGCAAGGGAAGCTCGCCTGTGGTCCGCATCCTGTTCTCTCTGGTCCATCCTCCACCCCTTCCACATCCACGGAAAATCGGGTCCCTGTTGCCAAAAGGGTTGGGGACCGCTGGGTTAGTGGGACATGTGGCACTGGTAAAAGGTCTCTAGTCTCTGTCTAGTTGGCATAAGCTGCCTGGCTGCCCCCCGGGGGTCCCAGTCACCACCCTGTCCGCAGCTAGTCAGTCTTAGGTTTAGGCTCGTCCGACGTTCTTTCCTTCAGTTACACTTTCAGTGCCCTATTGTGCGTCTGTAAAGGCAAAACAGAGAAACTCACAAGCTAATAAATAGCGCTCTTTCCTTCACTGCGTGTCCTGTCGCCCCTTCCTCAGTTCTCTGCCCAGCTGCCTGGGTCCTTATAACAAACCCGTCTCGTTTCCGTCAGCCACTACTGTTCTGCAACCCATTTGCAACGTGGATGCACTGAGTACAGTCTGACAGGCATTCTGGGGGCTTTTTACTAAAGGGAAAGCACTGTTGAATACGATTAAGGTGTACACTGCTGCCTGTCAGCAAACTTCATGATCTCGAGAGTTTACACAAGCAGGTGAAAAAATTATAAATAGAACTTTTCTTAAAATGGAACAGATGGAACAAAAAAAGAGCCTTTTAGCAAAGAGGGCATGCTCACTAGTGTTTAGTAAGCTGTTGACTTTATAAAAAAGTGAAAAATAAAAAAAGGAAAAATGAAATTGTATATTTAATGAATGAACGTGTACAATTACTGCTTGGAGGAGGTGACTTTTTGTTGGGTGAATCTGCAAGTGACTCACTGATGCTGATGGTCATCGTGTGTAGTTTTATTTCATTCCCGACCTTTTCCTTTGGAGCTAATGCCAGCTGCGTGTCTAGTTTTGAGTGCAGTAAAATAGAATCAGCAAATCACACTTAGTTTTCATCCTTCTCCAGTATTTTTGTTTGTTTCTGTAGCAGCAGTGGACACCAACTCTTCCTGTATATTGCCTTTTTGCTGGAAAATGTTGTATGTTGAATAAAATTTTCTATAAAAATTATAATTCAGTGAGTGACGTGGAAGTTGAGGAAGATTTCTGCCTTCCCCAGAAAGAGGCTTGGGGAACCTTTTTATTTGAAACAAGAATTTACTTAGCCAAGATTAAAATGAAGGAGAGAATTCTAGAAGCAGCAAGGGATAAGGGGACAGTCACCTACAAAGGAGTTCCCATCAGACTGTCAGCTGATTTCTCAAAAGAGACCTTCCAGGCAAGAAGAGGCTGGAAAGAAGTATTTGAAGTCTTGAAAGGCAGGGACCTACATCCAAAATTGCTCTATCCAGCAAAGCTTTCATTTAGAATGGAAGGGCAGATAAAGTGCTTCTCACATAAGGTCAAGTTCAAGGAGTTTATCATCACCAAGCCCTATTATATGAAATGTTAAAGGGACTTATCTAAGAAAAAGAAGATCAAAAATATGACAGTGAAAAGACAGCAAACTCACAGCTATTAACAACCACATCTAAAACAAAAGCAAACAACTAGAACAGGAACAGAACCACAGAAATGGAGATCACATGGAGGGTTAGCAACAGGGAAGTGGGAGGAGGAGAGAGGGGGGAAAGGTACAGAGAATAAGTAGCATAGATGGTGGGTAGAAAATAGACAGAGGGAGGGCAAGAATAGTGTGGGAAATGTAGAAGCTAAAGAGCTTATGACCCATGGACATGAACTAAAGGAGGGGAATGTGGGTGGGAGGGGGTGTGCAGGGTGGAGGGGAGTAATGGGACAACTGTAATAGCATAATCAATAAAATATATTAAATTAAAAAAAAAAGAATTTACTGAGATATCCCCCGCCGTGCCCTCCGCCCCCATATCAGTATTGCTGATATACAATCCGGCTTCTTTATTTTCTTTCTTTTGGTTGCCTCTGACTAGTCTCATTTAAGCTTAAGAAATAAAAGGTTTACCCACAGAAATGGAGATTATATGGAGGGTTAGCAACAGGGGAGTGGGAGGGGGAGAGAGGGGGGAAAGGTACAGAGAATGAGTAGCATAGACGGTGGGTAGAAAATAGACAGGGGGAGGGCAAGAATAGTGTGGGAAATGTAGAAGCTAAAGAACTTATGACACACGGACATGAACTAAACGGGGGAATGTGGGTGGGAGAGGGTGTGTAGGGTGGAGGGGAATGATGGGGGAGAAATGGGACAACTGTAATAGCATACTCAATAAAATATATTAAAAAAAAAGAAATAAAAGGTTTCCAGGTGGGAACCATGTACAAATAAGACGACTGGAAATATTATTGGAACGCTGGAAGGTGCATTGAGGGGGCGTTGGTGTTGGAGTAGCCGTGGCCCTCCACGTGGCTCACCCCAGTGGCCTCGTGCACTGTTTGTGGTCCCTGGGCTGGTCTGTTCCCCGGGGTGACTCCTTCCAGTTCCCGCTGTGGCGGGTGTGCTTTCATACCCTTAGAGCCGCCCTTGGCCAGAGCAAGGATGGCATCGCCCCTCTGTCTTTCAGTGAACGTGCTGATTTCTGTTTGTTTGTTTTAGGTTTTGGCCAAAGGTAGGTCGTATCATCTTGGGTAACTGAGACAGAATTCTCCCTGAAGTTACTGAATGACTTTATACAAGATTTTTTCACAGCGTGGAGGACGCATGCTGCTGGGTTTTCTTTTCCATCCACTCCCAGTTAGGGTATTAAGGGTTCACAAAACTGACTTTAGGGGACAGGGACGGAGACACACTGCCTTTGCAACAGCTCACTCTGAACCCCCTCGAATGTTCCATCCTCTCCCTCTAGGATGTCGATATCTCATGTTGGTGATCTGGTTCCTGGAATGATGGGTCCCTGGCAACCATAGTGCAGCAGGAAGGAGAGGGGCCCAGCCCAGGTGTACATCGAGGCAGTGTGCTGGAAGGCACAGTCACCTATTAAAACTGAAACAGCATACTAGGTAGGGAACAGGGCTTGGCCATTGTCATGTGTTTAACAGCCTTTCCCAGAGCACCTTCCCAAGGTCCCTGCTAGTGCAGTGGGGCACCACCTTTGAAATGAATTGCTGGCCTTTCTCCAAGAGCTTCAAGTCAGCTGTGCTGGGCACCGCCATATCCAGCAGGAAGTGAGGCACGTGTCTCCAGTAGTGTTTGCGAGCATCACAATGTTGATATGTTTTAAATGCCAGCGTCTCCGTGTACCACTCTGGTAGGTGGGGCTTTGGCATATGACGAGGCTCGAGGGACAAGCTGCAGCAGCAGAAGCCCCCGGTGAGACAGGCCCCTGGGGCAGAGTCCTGTAACTGCAGTGAGAGCAAGCCGAGTCCAGAAACCATCTCTTCCGAAAAGGCCTTAACCGGGGCTTTTCTCACGCATGCCTGTCCGCACCTCGTTTTGAGGGAAATGTTTGTGGTTTGGGTGCTGTGTGGAAATGAGATTTCCAGCAGCTCCCTGAAGCCTTCGTTTTGAAACCACCTGTGTACTTGAGAGTGCGACGTGCTTTTGGCTCTTGGGCCTTGTGGTGGTCTTGGTGGGACTGCAGCTTTGCTGCTGGAGCCGAAGGCAGCTGCAGACCACACTGAAGTGGGTGTGTGAGGCCGAGCTTGGTAGCACTTCATTTATAAAAACAGGCTAAAGTCACGAAGTTCGCTGAGCCCCGGACTGGAGGGAAAGGGAGCACCTTTGGGGGGATTCCTGGTTGGCTGGTGCCATCCCATTAGGATGGTCCACCAGCGAGAAGGTGCATCAGAACAACCACGGAGGTCGGCCTTGCCCCCACTGGAAACACAAACCCTATCTAGTTAAAACCCTGTGTCCCAGGTCTGTTTTGTGGCGATTCTGTTGTTTCCTGCCAGTGTTGGCAATTTTGTTGTGGCCTGGTGGTCTCCAGTATTTTCTGCCAAGGTGACTTCATTTGACCTGTTGGGTTTGCAGGACCCCTAGGCACCCAAGGGGAGGCCTGGGATACAGGTGAGGGAGGAAGCCTCACGGGTGATGTGAGAAGAGACCTAAGACAAGACCATGGGGGGCATCAGCAGGACAGGGCGTCCTAGTGGGGCACCCAGCTGGTGGCCGGGAACCGCTGCTGTACAGGTAGGCAGCAGAGTAAGGGTCAGAGACTGCAGAGAGGCCAGGCAGGTAGGCAAGGGGGAAAGTGTCTGGTGGATGTTGGGTTTAGCAACAGGAAGTCACTGGTCCAAGCAGGCAGGGCAGGGCAGGGGGCCAGATGCGAGCCTGAGTGTGGGTCCCACAGTGACTGGCAGGTGGGGATGCAGCAAGAGATGACGGGAAGTGCAGGCCCCCCTGGCTGGAGTTGCAGAGAGACACGGACAAGGGGATGTAGAAGCTTGAGCAGATCAATGGATTGTGGTTTTTAAGGGGTCAGAAGAGCATGGGCCCTGAGAAGAGAGGGCTAGGCATAATTCATTCACCCGGGGCTAACTGAGCACCTACTCTGTGTAGACATGGGTCTGAGGGCCAACCTGGCCTTGTGTGGGGACAGGAGGGCAGGGGAAGGACAGGTGACCACTGCGTCAGTCCCTTCCCCACCCCACCCCTGGACAGTGGGGGAACCCCAGCAGGACAGACACAGGCAGGCAAAGGTCTCTTAATACACATTTATTTCCCCGAGGTTCTCAGGCGATGGTAGCGGAAGAGTTCGTACCCGCACGCGGGACACGTGTGCTTCACATCCATGAATCTGTCCATGTAGAAAGGGAGGAGACAGCAACCCAGGAAACACCTGCAGCCTCGGGAGCAGTGGGCCATGGGCTGGGGTCCAGGAGGGGAGCGCTGGGCTCACCCCGGGGCCAAGTCAAGGCTGTACATGCCCATCCTTCGTTCTGCCTGGCCCCCTCTGCCAGGCTTCCTCCCCACCCTGCAGGCCCTCCCTGGCTGATGGTGAGGGCCCCCACTCACCCAAACATGAAGAGGCCTGTACACAGCAGCCAGGTGAGGACCCCCGGGACCGGGGTGGTCACTGTGAGGATGTGGTTCCCGCAGTAGGGGCAAGAGCGCTGCACCGGCAAGGCAGATGCCATCCTCACCATCCTCGGCGCACCGCTGAACACAGCTTGGGGAGCTGGGAGGGGAAAGCTCAGACCTCACACCTGCTCTTCTCGCTCCCCAGTGTCCACTGCTGGGCAGCCCCTGCATGGCTTGTGCCCCTATTCAGGGGCCCGAGGCTCCACTGAGCAGCTCAGGGTGTCCACAAGGGCCCCCATGTCTCCCTGCAGCTCCTTCCCTACCAACCACCAGCTGTCAGGACCCAGGGGTATGCCTCAGTCAAGACACCTTGCCTTTGGTAGCCAAGGGACTCAGGAGGTTGGAGAGCAGCTCTGGGTGTGAATTCAAACTTCAGTGTGTTCCCCAGGACATCCTGCGCATATGTCCCCTTGGGGTTTTTGTTTAACTCAGCCAGAGCTGGTTTCTAACCCATCAGTTTAAAAGCTCTGACACCCTTGGTAAAGCAGTTGCATTAAAAACAAAACACCCTACCACCACCAAAACCCCAAAAGCCTTCTTGGTGCTATTCTTCTCATTTCTTCCTCTTGCATTTGTACAGAGGGACAAAAAACAAAAACAAAAACAAAAACAAAAACAAAAAAACCCCAACCGTGTGTTTAGCTCCTTTAATCATTGCAGCCATGTGTACAATCTTGGGTGTACAGGGAAGGATGGGCTTTGAATTTACTGGCTGAATTTATTGTCAGGAAAACCCAATTCCAGGGAGCTCTGGTGTTCTGGACTGAGGGCTCAGGGCCTCGCCTGGGTGGACTGTTCAGGGTCCTGAGGAGGGCTTATAACCATGACAGACTTTGGCTTCTGCTAGGGTCCAGGATGAGGGGGTGCTGGATTGGAGAGCTAGAGCCAGGTATGTGGGGGTGTAGACTCCTCGGTTTGGCAGAGAACTCAGGAAAGAACTACTTATGGCTAGAAGGGGGTGACCCACACACTCTAATGGCCTTTGCAACAGCAAAGATGCCATCTTCATTCTGCTCAAGGGAAATTTACAGCCCAGCCCAGCAGCTCTCAGCCCTCAGAGGGTTCCCGAGTTCCTTGGCCAGTGTGCTTAACACTCCAAAAGCCCAGGTCCCACCCTGAGGGCCTGCATCTCCCTCAGCTGTGGTTGGAGTTAGGGTCTTTGCAGGATAGAGAAGAGGATTTTACTCCTGAGCATCTACTGTGTACCAGCCCCCTGCACCAGTGATTTCACATTGGAGGGAAGTGCTCATGGCCATGGGCAAATGGCCACTGGTGGCTGTGGGGCAGGGAAGGAGGGCTTCCCAGAGGAGATGCTGTTTGGGCAGAGTCTTGGTGAGTGAGTGGTCAGGGCAAGGAGGGAAGGCAGGCAGGATTGCTCACCTGTGCGAACAACTTGGGGGCCTTGGAAGTACATTGGACGAGGTGGTTGAATTCCTGGAGGTTGAGGAGGAGGTGGTGGAGGAGGACGAGGAGGAGGAGGTGAAGGAGGAGGTGGTGGTGGTGGTGGAGGAGGAGGAGGAGGAGGAGGAGGAGGTGGTGGTGGTGGTGGTGGTGGTGGTGATGGCTCTTTGGGAGACAGAAAGAAAACACACTCTCAGATATGACGGCCCTGTATGCGCCAGGCACTGAGCCACAACTTGGTCAGCCCGAGGGAGAAACCCATCTTACAGGAGAAAAAGCTGAGGCCTAGAGGAATGAATCAAGTTGCCTTCAGGTGGAAGGCTGTTTGGACAAGGGATTCTGGGATCCCGAATCCCCAGAGTGTGGTCTGAGAAAGGGGAGGATGGGAGCCCCATAATTTGAACAACAGTGCAGATGATGGCTGGAGATCCCTGTGTGTTTCATTGGGGACCACATGGGGACTTTGCATAGGAACCTGACCCTCCCAGGAAAGGAGCTTCATGACTTGAGGGGGCCCCTGGGTTCTCCCCACCTAATGCCTTTCCCCAGAGAAGGAGCAACCAGGAAACAGGAACACCTGCCCCTTCTTTTCACCACATGGTCTAGGGTCTTTGGAACAGGAAAAGGTTTCTTACCCACCCTGTGCCCCCAGCAGCCCCACTGAGGTCCAGTTTTTGTACCCATTTTATAGATGACGAAACTGAAATTCCAGAGTTAAGTACGTAGCCCAGGGCTGCAGGCTAGCAAGTTGTGATCTCTCGCTGATTTAGCAACTGCCCATATCATGATTTAGCAACATATCATTTCATCCTCTTGCCCATTTTCGGATGAGAAAACAGATTCAAAGGAGTTTGGTAACTTAGTCAAGCTGAGATCAACGTGGCCAGAACCCCACCACCCCACCCATCAGTCCAGGTGTCTCTGGGGAAGAGGAGGGCAGGTCATACCAGACATAGGGTGGTCATTAGCTTTGTTCCACAATTTTCCTGTGACACTTTAAGAGAGGGCATGGGATGTTGAGGACCTCACTTTGTCCCCATTGGGTCACATGGTCCCAGGATTGTGGGGACAGCAGGACTTGGGGGAGGTGAGGACTGGAATCAGCCCCCAGCTCAGCAAAGGGACACACTTTTCTCTCCTGCTTCCCGGGGGCCCCTCCTTCAGCCTGTTGCTGGCCTCTCCCAGCCCTGAAACCTGAGGGGCTCCCTCACCCTGGGGAGGATTCCATCTCGGCACGCTGGGGGTACTTTGTTCCAGCAATGGCACTGACTCGTCATCAGGTTCCAAGTTCTGAGCGGCTGAGCGTTTGTCTCCAACAGTCTTCATTGTGGCCTGGCTGCCCAAGGACAGGAGTGCAGGCCTCCTCTAGCCCCTCTTTCTGGGCCTGGCTCAGGTGGAGCAGCCATTGTGATTGTGTGTCCTCACAATGGCCAGAAGGGGAGTGTCATCCCCGTCCTCTGTGGGAGGGGGCAGGGCATTCCAGGGGCCCAGCCTAGGGAACCTCTGAAGATGACCTTTCACCACTGTCCACAGCCCCATGCTGTGCACAGTGAGGAAGGCGGCACCAAGCTTCACAGGGCAGGGTGGCAGAACCTATCTGGAGCCTTAAAGGTACAACTCTGATTAGGGCTAGCGATTCTAATTTGAGGAATTTTGTCCTGCTCCATATAAAGATCTGGCTGTGGGTATGATCATGTCCTCTTATTTGTAGGTGGATATTTATACATACACACGTATATATGTAGGAGGTTTGTGTGAAAAAAGTCCAGCCTTTGTTAATAAAAGAAGTATGGTATGCACAACATCAATGTAACCTCAAATAAGTCAGTGGACTGGAATGCACATGGGTGAACAATGATGACTTCACTGTACTAGTCAGTGAGGGCAGTAGATGCCATTGAGTGAGCATGTGTACTGTGTGGCTGTTGCATTCAAAATAACTAAGTGAGCAGAGCAACAAATCTGTATCAGATTTTGTGTTATCCTTTGAATATTCCTCCTTGGAAACTATTCAAATGATTCAGAAGGCTTTTGGAGACAATACAATGAAAGCAGCACAAATAAAAGTGTGGCACAAATGCTTCAAACATGGTCTAGAATCTGTTGAAAGTGATTCACATTCTCCTGCATAGAAGACCTGCAAGAAGTAGAACACCTGAGAATGTTGAACATGTACAGGCTGCAATCAACAAAGATTGGCGACTGACAGTGTGACATCTAGAAGGTGATCTAGGGATTCCAAAAACGACTGTGCCCGACATTTTGACACAGGATCTGTGTGTGAAACATGTTGCTGCAAAATTTGTTCTATGGCTTCTGCTACCAGAGCAGAAGGAACATCATGCTGCAGTTGCGAATGACTTGATTCAAACCACTACCAATGAACCAGATTTCCTCAAGAAGCTAATAACCCGAGATGAATCATATAGGTCTAGGGGCACATCTAGAAATGAAGGCCCAGTCATCCCAATGTAAGCCTCCTGGTTCTCCATCTGCAAATAAGGTGCGGCAAAATCACAGCAAGATCAAGCCCATGTTAACTGTGTTTTGTGGTTGGGAAGGTGTTGTGCATCATGAGCACACTTGTCCAGGCCAAACAATTAATAAGGAGTACTACCTCAATGTTCTTTGTCAGTTGAGAGATGCACTAAGAGAAGAACAGCCACAGCTAAGGGCAACTGGTGATTGGCAGCTTTATCATGACAACGCGTCTGCTCATGCATCACAACTCCTACATAGTATTTTGGAGAAATATCAAATTGCTCAGGTGACTTGGCCCTCCTAAAGCCCAGTTTTGGCACCCTGTGACTTCTGGTTTGTCCCAAAACTAAAATCACCTCTGAAAGGGAAGAGATTTCAGACCATTGATGAGATTCAGGAAAATATCACAGGACAGCTTACAGAGATTCCAACAAAGGGTTTTGCAGAGTGTTTTGAACAGTGGACTCTGGGAGAACTGTGTGAGGCCCAAGGTGCCTACTTTGAAGGGAACTGAGGTGTCATTGTCCTCTGTACAATGTTTCCTGTATCTTATATCTTCTCCAATAAATGGCTCTACTCTTCTTAGCATGTGGCTGGATACTTTCTGGACAGACTGTATCGCACACATCATATATGTATACACACGTATCTATATGTGTGGAGATTGCAAATACAGATATGTGTGAACACATGTATATACACACATATGAACACACGTACTACAGGTGTATACACACATTCATGTGGTGTATGTGTATCGCAAGTTCGACTGCCTCTCCTGCTTATGTAGCTGTTTGAGTTTGGGCAAGATCCTCAGTTTCTCTAACCCTCCATCACCTGGCTTACTCATCTGTAAAATGGGGGTACTTATAGCTACCTTAGAGGGCTGTTATGAGATCAAATGATATAACCCAGGTAGTGGGTTCAGACTGGTGCAGCAAATGAAGACATCATTGTCTCTGTGAAGTGATGAGTGGCCTGAATAGCCCAGAACGGATGCTCCCGATTGCAGAGGGCGGCCTCTGGGTGCAGGCCAGCTCAGTGCCATAGTGGGGGTCATGGCCAGGATCTGTGCCTACAAGGGCATGTGCCTGGCTAGTATACTATATGGCTTCTCAGGATGCTGCAAAATTTGGGATAACATCCAGGACAGCCTGCTCGTCTTTCATTCTGGCAGCAACCAGAAGTTATGGTGAGTCTTGGGGGAAATGGGATTTGGTGATATCTAGCACGGTTACAGATGTGGGACCCATGGACCCAGCACTACTCGTTCTAGAAATCCATCCCCGAGGTAGTCTGGCAAAAGTATCAAATGACACAGGCACAAGGCTACTCAACGCAGCAGCAAAAACTAGACATAACACACATGTCCATCCACTTACCTACTCCTCAGCTGCCAAAAATACAGGGAAGGTGGGGAGTGAGGAAGGGAGAAAGAGATGGAGGTTAGGGAGAGGAAGAAGGAAAAAGAAGAAGAGAGAAGACAAAAGAGGAAAATCTCCATATTTTGCTGTAATCTAGTCTCTGAAGGATATATTGATATATTGTTAAGAAAAACAAATACATATTTCACCACTTTCTCTATGGAGCTCTATAATTTCCACAAAGAAATAAAATGGTTGACATTGAGAGAGACAGGTGAAAGCAGGCTTTCTCTGAATACACTTTGCTTTATTGCTTTGACTTTGGAGCTGTATCATTACTTATTTCTAATTATGAAGGAAGTAAAAAAGAAAAAAAGCAATGCTGAAATATGGAAAGCAGGCAAAAGCAAACAAAGGTGAACATATATCAAGATTTCTCTTTCTTTAGAAAACTAATTTACAATAGAGAAAATCAACAAAGCTAAAGCTAATTTTTATTTTATTTTTAAAATATATTTCATTGATTATGCTATTACAGTTCTCCCATTCCCCCCGCTTTATTCTGCCCTGCACACCCCCTCCCACCCACTTTCCCCCGCTTTATTTCATGTCCATGGGTCATACATAGAATTTCTTTGGCTTCTACATTTCTCATATTATTCTTGCCCTCCCCCTGTCTATTTTCTACCCACCGTCTATGCTACTTATTCTCTGTACCTTTTCCCCCCTCTCCTCCTCCCACTCCCCTGTTGCTAACCCTCCATATGATCTCCATTTCTGTGATTCTGTTCCTGTTATAGTTGTTTGCTTAGTTTGCTTTTGTTTTAGGTGTGGTTGTTGATAACTGTGAATTTGCTGTCATTTTACTGTTCATATTTTTTATCTTCTTTGTCTTAGATAAATCCTTTTAACATTTTATATACTGTATTTTAAGGCTATAAGATGAACCGTACCACAAGACGCACATAGGTTTTAGAGCAGGAAAATAGGAAAAAATTTTTGAAGCAAAGAATGTGGTAAAATATTTAATAACCTGTGAGCCTGCTCCACGCCCCCCGCCCCGCACAGCGAACCAGGTAAGCTACATGCAGACTATAAGACACACCCCCATTTTCCTCCTGAATTTGGGGGGTGGAGTGCATCTTATAGCCCAAAAAATACTGTAATAAGGGCTTGGTGATGATGAACTCCTTTAACTTGACTTTATCTGAGAAGCACTTTACCTGTCCTTCCATTCTAAATGAAAGCTTTACAAGATAGAACAATCTTAGATGTAGGTCCTTGACTTTCATGACTTCGAATACTTCTTTCCAGCCCCTTCTTGCCTATAAGGTCTCTTTTGAGAAATCAGCCGACAGTCTTATGGGAACTCCTTTGCAGGTAACTGTCTACTTTTCTCTTGCTGCTTCTAAGATTCTCTTCTTATTTTTAATCTTGGGTAATGTAATTATGATGTCCCTTGGTGTGTGCTTCCTTGGGTCCAACTTCTTGGGCAGATACTGAGAAAAAAGATACTGAGCATCTTTTCATGTGTCTCTGGGCCCTCTGTATGTCCTCCTTGGAGAAGTGTCTATTCAAGCCCTTGCCCATTTTTTAATTGGGTTGCTTGTTTTCTTAGATTGGAGTCGTGTAAGTTCTTTATATATTTTGGAGATTAAACCCTTGTCTGAGGTATCATTGGCAAATATGTTTTCCCATACAGTTGCTTCTCTTTTTATTTTAATTCTGTTTTCCTTGGCCATGCAGAAGCTTTTTATTTTGATGAGTTCCCATTTGTTTATTCTTTCCATTATGTCCCTTGCTTTAGGGGACATATCAGTAAAAATATTGCTGCGTGAAATATCTGAGATTTTCCTGCCTATGCTCTCCTCTAGGACTTTAATGGTGTCACGGCTTATATTTCAATCTTTTATCCACCTTGAATTTATTTTTCTGTATGGTGTAAGTTGATGGTCAAGTTTCATTTTTTTTGCTTGTAGCTGTCCAGTTCTCCCAACACCATTTGTTAAAGAGGCTATTTTTACTTCATTTTATGTTGCTGCCCCCTTTGTCAAATATTAATTGACCATAGAGACTTGGGTTTATTTCTGGGCTCTCTGCTCTATTCTACTGCTCCATGTGCCTGTTCTTATGCCAGTATCAGGCTGTTTTGATTACAGTGGCCTTGTAATACACTTTGGTATCAAGTATTGTGATCCTTCCTACTTTGCTCTTCTTTCTTAAAATTGCAGCACCTATTTGGGGTCATTTATGGTTCCATATAAATTTTTGAAGTGTTTGTGCTTTGTCTGTGAAATATGCCACTGGTACTTTAACAGGAATTGCATTGAATCTGTAAATTGCTTTGGGTAGTATGGACATTTTGATGATGTTAATTCTTCCAATCCATGAACACAGTATATGTTTCCATTTGTTTGTGTCTTCCTTGGTCTCTTTCTTCAGTGTCGTGTATTTTTCTGAACACAGGTCTTTTACCTCCTTGGTTAGGTTTATTCCTAGGTGTTTTATTTTTCCTTTTTGCTATATTGAATGAAATCTTTTCTTGATTTCTGCTTCTGCTGTTTCATTGTTGGTGTACAAAAATGTCTTTGATTTCTGGATATTCACTTTGTATCCCGCTGTTTGGCCAAATTCATTTGTTAGGTCAAGTAGTTTTTTGGTGGAGTGTATAGAATTTTCTATGTACATTATCATGTCATCTGCAAACAATAATAGTTTTGTTTCCTCCTTTCCAATTTGGATACCTTTTATTTCCTTTTCTTGTCTAATTACTGTGGCTAAGACTTCCAATACTATATTGAAGAGAAGTGGTGAAAGTGGACAAACTTGTCTTGTTCCTGATCTTAGTGGAAAAGATTTTAGTTTTTGCCCATTGAGTACGATGTTGGCTGTGGGTCTCTCATATACGGCCTTTATTATGTTGAGGAATGCTCCCTTTATTCCCACTTTGCTGAGTGTTTTTTATCATAAATGGGTGCTGCACATTATCAAATGCTTTTTCCGCATCTATTGATATGATCATGTGATTTTTGTCTTTGCTTTTGTTTACGTGATGTATTATGTTTATTGATTTGTGAATGTCATACCATCCTTGCATCCCTGGGATGAATCCCACTTGTTCATGGTGTACGATCTTTTTAATGTATTGTTGGATGCAGTTTGCCAATATTTTGTTGAGGATTTTAGCGTTTATGTTCATCAGCGATATTGGCCTGAAATTTTCTTTCTTTGTTGTGTCTTTACCTGGTTTTGGGATTAGAATGATGCTGGCTTCATAAAAAGAGTTTGGGAGTCTTCCATCATTTTGGATTTTTTTGAATAGTCTGTAAAGGATAGGGGTTAGCTCTTGCTTAAATGCTTTGTAGAATTCTCCTGTGAAACCATCTGGTCCAGGGCTTTTGTGTGTCGGTAGTTTTTTGATTACTGATTCAATTTCATCTGCTATTATTGGTCTGTGCAGGCTTTTTTCTTCTTCTTCATTGAGTTTTAGAAGATTATATTTTTCTAGAAACTTTTCCATTTCACCTAGGTTTTCAAATTGCTTGGCATACAGTTCTTCATAGTAATTTCTTACAATCCTTTGTATTTCTGTGGTGTCTGTTGTAATCTCTCCTCTTTCATTTCTGATTGTGTTTATTTGGGTCCTCTCTCTTTTTTTCTTGATGAGCCTGCTTAAAGGCTCATCGGTTTTGTTTATCTTTTCAAAGAACCAGCTCCTGGATTCATTGATCCTTAGAATTGTGCTTTTAGTCTCTATGTCATTTAATTCTGCTCTGATGTTGGTTGTTTCCTTCCTTCTACTTGCTCTGGGATATCTTTGTTGTTGTTCCTCAAGTTCTTGTAGGCATAGGGTTAAGCTGTTTGTTCGAAATGTTTCTATCTTTTTTAGGTAGGCCTGTATTGCTGTGAACTTGGCTCTCAGGACTGCCTTCACCATTCCCCATAAGTTTTGGGTTGTTATGAGTTCATTTTCATTGGTTTCCAGAAACTTTTTGATTTCTTCCCTAATTTTATTCTTGACCCATTCATTGTTTAATAGCATGCTATTCAATCTCCATGATTTTGAGGTTTTTCCTTGAGGTTGGTTTTCAGTTTCAGTCTCTTGTGGTCAGAGAAAATGCTTGGTATGATTTCAATTTTCTTGAATTTGTTGAGGCTTGTTTTGTGTCTTGTCATGTGGTCTATCTTTGAAAATGTTCCATGTGCATTTGAAAAGAATGTGCATTTAGTTTCTATGGGATGAAGGGCTCTGTACATATCAGTTAAATCAATTTCATCTAGAGTGTTGTTCAATGCCACAATATCTTTGTTGATATTTGGTTTGGAAGATGTGTCCATTTTTGACCGTGGGGTGTTAAAATCCCCTATTATAATTGTGTGGCTGTTAATATCTTTCTTGAAGTCCTGTAAGGTTTTCTTGATGTATTTAGGTGCTCCTATGTTGGGTGCATATATATTTACAATGTTTATGTCTTCTTGGTGGATTCTTCCCTTGAGTGTTATAAAGTGACCTTCTTGGTCTCTCTTTATGGCCCTTCATTTGAAGTCTATTTTGTCTGATATGAGTATTGCTACCCCGGCTTTTTTTCTTTCCTGTCCATTCGCTTGTAAAATTCATTTCCAGCCCTTCACTTTGAATCTGTGTAGGTCTTTTGCCCTGAGATGGGTCTCTTATAGGCAGCATGTGTGTGGGTCATGCTTTCTTACCCATTCAGCTATTCTATGTCTTTTGATTGGAACATTTAATCCATTTACATTTAAGGTTATTATTGATAGGTACTTATTCACTGCCATTTTCATACCTGTGTTTCTCTCTCTCTCTCTCTCTCTCTCTCTCTCTCTTCCTTCCTTTCCTTAAAGCAGTCCCTTTAGAATCTCTTGCAGAACTGGTCTGGTAGAGCTGTATTCTTTTAGACTTCTTTTGTCTGGGAAGCTCCTTATTTGGCCTTCTAGCTTGATTGAAAGCCTTGCTAGGTAAAGTGGTCTTGGTTGCAGGCTTTTAGTTCTCATTACTTGGAATATTTCTTGCCATTCTCTTCTGGCTTAGAGCATTTCCATTGAGAAGTCACCTGCTAACCTTATCGGGGCTCCCTTGTATGTTACTTCCTGTTTCTCGCTTGCTGCCTTTAAGATTCTCTCGTTGTCTTGGAATTTGCCATTTCAATTATGATGTGTCTTGAAGTGAGCCTCTTTGGGTTCCTCTTGATTGGGACTCTGTGTTTCCTGGATTTGTGTGACTTTTTCTCTCATCAAATTAGGGAAGTTTTCCATCATTATTTTTTCTTTCTTTTTTTCATTCCTTTTATTTTTATTTTTTAATTATATTTTATTGATTATGCTATATTACAGTTGTCCCATTTCTCCCCCATTATTCCCCTCCACCCTGCACACCCCCTCCCACCCACATTCCTCCCCTTTAGTTCATGTCCATGGGTCATAAGTTCTTTAGTTTCTATACTTCCCTTGCCCTCCCTCTGTCTACTTTCTACCCACCATCTATGCTACTTATTCTCTGTACCTTCCCCCCCCTCTCTCCTCCCCTGTTGCTAACCCTCCATGTGATCTCCATTTCTGTGATACCGTTCCTGTTCTAGTTGTTGGCTTAGTTTGCTTTTGTTCTAGGTGTGGTTGTTAATATCTGTGAGTTTGCTGTCTTTTTACTGTCCTATTTTTATCTTCTTTTTCTTAGATAAGTCCCTTTAACATTTCATATAATAAGGGCTTGGTGCTGATGAACTCCTTGAACTTGAACTTATCTGAGAAGCACTTTATCTTCCCTTCCATTCTAAATGACAGCTTTGCTGGATAGAGTAATCTTGGATGTAGGTCCTTGCCTTTCATGACTTGGAATACTTCTTTCCAGACCCTTCTTGCCTGGAAGGTCTCTTTTGAGAAATCAGCTGACAGTCTGATGGGAACTCCTTTGTAGGTGACTGTCTCCTTATCCCTTGCTGCTTCTAGGATTCTCTCCTTCATTTTAATCTTGGCTAATGTAATTATGATGTGCCTCAGTGTGTTCCTCCTTGGGTCCAACTTCTTTGGAACTCTCTGAGCTTCCTGGACTTCCTGGTAGTCTATTTCCTTTGCCAGATTGGGGAAGTTCTCCTTTATTATTTGTTCAAGTAAGTTTTCCACTTGTTGCTCTTCCTCTTCCCCTTCTGGGACCCCTATAATTCAGATGTTGGAATGTTTAAAGATGTCCTGGATGTTCCTAAGCCTCTCCTCATTTTTTTGAATTCTTATTTCTTCCTTGTTTTCTGTTTGGTTGTTTGTTTCTTCCTTCTGGTCCACTCCATTGATTTGAGTCCCAGTTTTCTTCCTATCTCTATTGGTTCTCCATGTGTTTTCCTTCATTTCACTTATTGTAGCCTTCATTTGTTCATCTAATTTGTCAGCAAAGTCAACCAATTCTGTGAGCATCCTGATCACCAGGACTTTGAACTGTGCATTTGATGGGTTGACTATCTCTTGGTTGCTTAGATGATTGGCTCTGGGGCCTTGATTTGTTCTCCCATTTGAGCCATTTTGGTTTTTGTTGGGGTTTTTTTTTGGGGGGGGTGTCTGGTCATGGCTGTTATGTAGTGAGGGGTGGAGCCTTAGTTGTTCCCCTAGGTGGGGCAGCTCGATTGATGGGTAGTGATGCTGTATGTGGGGGCGGGGTCCAAGAGGGAACAATGGCGCTTGCTCTGCTCTCTCTTGGATTCCAGTCCCTTCCGCTGCTTCCCCTTTGCATGGATTATCTCGCACAAATGTGGGACCACCTGGTCAGCCACCTGACGTGCATGGCCTCGCTGGGTGTGCACCGTTGCCACCCCATGCCTGGGGTTCACTAGGCGCCGCCTGTGTGCCTGCAGTCTGCCATCTGCTGCTGTCTGCGCGCCCAGGTCCACCAACCTCCACTTTTTCCTGCCTCGACTCCGCCGCTCTTACCTGTCTGGATGAATGGTTGTTGGACTTCCATACAGTTGAATTTTCTATCAGTTCTGATTGGTTTCTTGTTTCTAAATCTTTATTGTCCTTAATTTTGGTTGTGCGAGGAGGCACAGTGTGTCCACCTATGCCTTTATCTTGGCCAGAAGCTCCATCATTATTTTGTCTGATAGGTTTCCTATCACTTGCTCTTCTCCTTCTGGTATCCCTAGTATACGAATATTATTACATTTCATATTGTCTTGCATTTCTCTTAATCCCTCTTCATTCTTTCTAAGCTTCTGTTCCTTTTCTTGCTCTTTCTGGGTGTTTTTTCCTACTCCATCCTTCAACTCGCTGATCCGATCTTCTGCTTCATCAATTCTGCTTTTGATTCCTTCTACTGTGTTCTTTCGTTCAGAAATTGTATTTTTCATTTCCTCTTGGCCCTTGTTGATAGTTTCTATTTCCTTTTTCATGTTGTTTCAGTTTGCAGTGAGTTCATTGTAGCTTCCCTGTGGTTTCTGGTAGCTCATTGAGAGCTCATGGACCTTCCTGACAACCATTACTTTGAACTCAATATCTGATAGTTGTGTTGCCTCTGTTTCATTTAGCATTCTTTCTGGGGCTTCCTTCTTTCCTTTCATTTGGGGATTGTTTGTTTGTCTTCCCATTGTTTGTGAGACTCTTGTTGTTAGCCTCAGCTCTATAAATTGATCTGTTCTGGCTCCCTGGGTTCATGGTGTGAACTTCTGTGGTAGAATACCTGTGAGATTCAGTGGTGAAGTCTCCTTCGGGTATCCTGGTGTTCACAGCTTCCACTGTCTCAGCTGTTGGGATGCCCCCTCTTTGGGTCCAACTCTGGTGTTTTCACAGTTCCAGTTTTTTTTTTTTTTTTTTTTTGTCTCACTCGTGGGTATTTAAAAAGAGAAAAGAAAAAATGAAAAAAGAAAAAAAGAGGAAGAAGAGGTTAAATTGTTAAGAAAGGAAGAAGAAATAAAACAAGAAAGAAGGAAAGAGAAGCAAAAGGAATTGAGGAATAAATAAATAAATAAATGTATTTAAAAAAAAAAAAAAAAAACAACTCCCCTTGCTGGTTTCAAACTGGCCAAGCTGATTTTTTTGGTCTTGCTGGCTGCAACCGGCTGACAGGTGAGGATGGTATCATTTTTCTTCCTGTTCAGCAATCAGTCAGCTTTGGGCTACTCTCCCCAGGGCTAGCCCAGCTTCTCTCCTCACAGGGTCTCGGGTGTGGGTTCTGAGCCTCCTGGGGAACACACGCTTTCCCTAGTTTATGGGTGTGAGCTCGGGTCTCCTACGGGGCGCCAACCCAGAGTTTATGGGTGTTGGTTCCGGGTTTCCCACAGATCGTCCGCACTTCCTGGGTTCACATGCGTGGGCTCTGGTTCTCGCATGGATCCTTCACACTCCCTGGGTTCTTAGTGTGTGCTCCGGGTCTTTCACAAAGCCCCCTCCTCCAGTTGCGGGCACCTCTGGTTGCTCGGGCTCTGGCGTGCACTCCTCCCAGGGCTATGCGTGGGTGTTCACAGCGCCAGTGTGTTTGCCACTCAGACCTTAACTCCTCTTTCTGCGACTTCAAGCAACCAGGTCTCTCCTGGTGCTGCTCAAACCTTGTTTGGCCCGGGAGGGAGCGGCTGACCTGGCTCCTTCCCTAGAGCCCTGTGGCAGACCCAGCAAGTGCCAGGCCGGGGCCTCAGCCACCCTGGTCTCCGCGCTGATCTCTGGGCTCTTATTGTCCTGAAGTACTCTCCTTACCGTCTGGTTTTTCAATGTCTGCTACAATTGTTGATCTCTTATTTTCATATATGCTGTAGTACTGTTGGCTGTTTGCTCTGTTCCTCCGTAGATAGGCTAGGTTTTTTCTCCCGTGTGTAGGGGGAAGTGGAATCTGTTCCCTCCTACCGTGTCACCATCTTACCTCTCTAGATTGACTCTTTATGGGCGCTTTATTCAGATGGCCAGCTATGTGAGAAGGTGGCAGGTTCATACCCTAACAAACCATCTTGTCTTTTCTTTCCAGGCCAAGGTTCATATAGCAGGGAATAAACAAAGTGTGGTGAGGGGTTTTGAAATTCAGGGAAATGTTAATTGGATTAAAAAAAAACTTCAGCATTCTTGTCCTGGGTGGTGGTCATCTCACCCTCTAGTACAATGGCTCAGATATCATGTTGAGTTGCTTGCATTCCTTCTAAGGAACAAAGGTGGAGCTGCTTATGGTCTCCTGGAGTCAGGGTAGGTCATACCTTCTGTTCCTGGAACAAAAGCTTTTACATACATTGATTACTAAGCTTATTAGCTATTATTAAACTAAAATTTTCCAACTCTTAAGTCTCCTATCATTTTCAATCAGTGGTTTGAAACTTTGTTTCTCCCCGCTGGGACCCCGGGTTGCAAGGTCTGTCTCACTTCTCCATGTGTTCCTCCTGGTTTATCTGAATGTGAAGGTGGGAATGCCTGCTCCACCAGCCACTGCCTCACTGATCTGCCAGCTGCTGTGTTGTCAGTCAGCTTTAGCCTTGCCCTCCCTGGTCCTCCACCACCGCTTTGCCGCAAGTTCTCTCTGCCTGGCTGCCCAGCTGCCCATGTCCACCCCTCGTACCAGTCTCGATGGATGTTTCTTCTTTAACTCCTTTGTTGTTGGACTTCCATACAGTTTAATTTTCTGTTAGTTCTGGTCATTTTTTTGTTTGTTTGTTTTCAAATTGTTGTTGTCCCTCTTTTGGTTGTGCGAGGATGCACAGTGTGTCTACCTATTCCTCCATCTTGGCCAGAAGTCCAAAGATTTCTTACAGGAGACACAAAGCACAAGCCATAAAAGACAAACTTGAAAAACGACTTTATCAGACCTGAGAGGGCAAGTTCTTTAAAAGGCACCGAGATAAAACAAAAGGCAACCCATGGTGGAAGAAAGAATCTGCAGTCCATATGTGTGACAAAGCACAGGTATCCAGATATAAAAGAGCTCCTTCCACTCAATAATAGTTTTTTAAAATATGCAATATTAACATGGGAAAAGACCTGAACACATACTTCACAAAAGAAAACATAGAAATTACTAATATACAAAAAGAAACAAAAACCCATAGGTACCACTGGTTTAAATTTAGAAAACAGACCATCCCAAGTGTTGACAAGAATATGGAGCAACTACCACCTCATACATTGCTGGGGTGAGTGTAAAAGAGTGAATTGCTTTGAAAAACTGGCAGTTTTTTATAAAGGCAAACAAACACTCACCTGTGACCACCAATTTCACTCCCAGATTTTTACCCAGGAGATGTAAAAACATATGTTCAAAAACAGAGCCATATGAGAAAATTCATAATAGCCAAAATTTAGAAACAACCCAAATACTTGTCAACAGGTGAGTGCACATATTATGTGTATTCAAAGCAAAGATTATTGTGCAGCAATAAACAGAATGAATTACTGATGTACACAGCAAGATGACTATATCTCAAAAGATGATTTTGAGCAAAAGAAAACTGATCTGAAAGACTACATCTTCTATGCTTCTATTTATTAGAATTTCTAGCACAGGCTAAACTATGTGATCTGATAAAAGGGAAGGTGCACCTGGGAAGGGAAAGCATCAGCGTGAAGGCAGGTGTGCCCGACTTCACAAGTTCTACTGACGTCTCGGGCGCTGTGAATTTGCGCACTGTTACAACTGTTTTTAGCTGAAGGGGAAAATGTGTCCTGAGGAAGCTCTTTCCTGATTCCTACAAAGGCATTGTCCTCCTGGAAAGATGAAATGCCTGGCCCCAGCAGCACCCTTCTCTCAGCTGACCCTCCTCTCCAACTCCTTACCAAACCCACTGTGTCCACGCCCTACATGTCTTGGTGTCTGAGGTTTAGTGCCTACTGCATCCTCCAGCACTGGCAGGAAGAGCTGCTCAATAAATATAGGCTCAGTGTGTGAATGAATGACTTCATGATCCACACTCATCACAGCCCACCCCATTTAGCTTACAATCCCCTGGGTATCACACCTCAGCACCCAAGGTCCTTCTATAGACTGGAGGTTACACATCTTGGGATGGGGTTGGAGACTGCCTTCCTTGGGGATTTTGAGGACGGGGATCCTGCTAATCCAGGGTTGGGAACCTGACTGCCATGCCTGAATGAGACTCTCGGAGGTTGAATGAAGGGGCCGATGAGCTGTACTTGGGGCCCTGAGCATACCAGATACGGCCACCAGGGGACAGCACCAGCCCGTGTGAGTCAACCTCATCTCTTCCCTTTGGGCTCTGGTGGGCTGAGAGGTTCCCATCTTGGGCAGGAACCCAGGCAGCAGGGCCACCCCTGCCACCTTCCCTTTAAGGGCGTCTCCACGCTGTCCTGAGGCGGAGGAATCCTATCCCACCCTTTCTCCTTCAGGCCAGACTAGAAGGAGGCAGGAGTCATAAAAGAGGGCTTGAGGCCAGCACAATGCCATGCCACACCATAGGGCTGTCCCAGAACCAGGTGAGACCCCAGTCTCTCTGCACACAGACACAGGGCCCTTGGCGGAGCCATGAGTCCTGGGTGGGCTCTTCCGGGGCTGCTTCTCAGAGGATTAGTTCTCTTGGAGGCTCAGGGCTCCTGGAAGTCTGTTTTGCTGTTCATTGTTTGTATTAAATCTTTGCATCCCCAAAATAAGGCCTGGCATAGAGGAGAGAGAAGGTGGTCAGAACATGGGCTCTGTCACTCCAAGCTGTGAGACCCCAGGCAGGTCTCAGTTTCCTCCTCTGCAAAATGGATCTAATAATAATAATCCTTCTGCTGAGGATGTTATGAAAATGCAGTGAGACAGTTTTCCCTTGCTGGCTGATCCTTCACACGTACCTATTCTCTATCTACACTTTGTTTCTGTACCAGGAAGGCTCTTCCCTGAAATATCCCGTTTCATTTTCATCGTCAGACCCTCAGCTCACAGGTCACTCCTTGTGGGGGGCTGCTGTAGTGCCCTTGCAAGAGGAGCCAGCCACACACTACCATACCGCCTGGTCCAATTTTGACAACAGTGACCTCTGTCTGGAATCAACTGGCTCATGTATTAGTTTACTTGGTCATTGTCCATTGCCCCTCAAAACGTCAGCTCCTTGAGGACAGGATCCTCATCTATTTTGTTCACAGCCCTCTCCCCAGTGGACCTAGCACAGTGCCTAGGACAGAAAAGATGCTCTATAGAGATATGTTGAGTGAACGATGAATGAAAGAAATCCATGTGAAGAGCTTAGCCCTATGCCTGGCATGTGGAAAGCTTGCAATGAGTTAGCAATTAGTAATAGAAATAACCATGACAATAATAAATAAGCAGAGTCATGAAAGCTAGGACAGGGGGCAGCCTATCCTGGGAATGGAATGAACCTGGAGTTTGGCAGCGCCCCCTGGTTCTTCCTGCTGTGTGATCCTGGGCACTTTGCTGACCCTCTCTGGGCTATACTTTCTTCCTGAGAAATAAGGAAGACTCTGAAGCCGGAGCTGCCTAAGGGAAAAGTGAGAAGGGACATTTTTTCCTTCTTGCTCAACCTCTTTTCTGAGAAGGGCCCAGCTCCCAGAGGGGCAATATGATGAGGAGGAAGGAATCCAGAAGAATGAATTGTAACAGAAATTATTGGGCAAGTGTGTGGGGAGGGGATCTGGGTTGCTGAGAGTCCTGTGCTTTCCTGAGAGCCCACCTATCCTTTTCCCCTGCTCATCAGCGAGGTCCATGTGTTCCAGGTGCATGGGGAGCCTGGAGCCCTGGGTGAGGAACTGCTAGGTCATAATGGGATGTCCCCTAACCTCTCTGGGTGGAATTTCCAGCTCTGCCAACCACCCTGTATGCTTCCTCTTCCTCTGAGTTTCTGGCGAGCTGGGAGTGGAGCTGTGCGAGGTGTGTGAAGCATGTGGGCTGCTATAGGTGCCCCATCCAAGCTCCTCTGCTCTCTCAGGGAGAAGGAGTGAAGGGAGCTGTTCTCATCTCCTGGGCACCAGTGGAGGCCCTCTCTCTGGAGAGCAGGCACTCTGGATAGCAGGGAGAGACAGAGTTACCTCTTCCTGGAATCTGCTGTCCATCCCCTGCCCTCAGACCTCTTGGACAGGGCCTCCAAGGCCTCCCTGGAGGAGCTTGGAGGGGCTGTTTCTAGACTAGGAAGGTCTTGGGGCCTGGGGAGAACCCAGGAAATTGTGTGATGGGTGGTGTCGGGAACCACCCTGCCTGGTTTCAGAAGCTGTAACCTGCCCCCCCTCCCCCCATGGCTAAGGCTGAGTAAGAGACCTTGGGACCATAAGCCACTAAGGAGACAAAGCTTATCCTCCAGGCAGGGGTGCAGCTTTTGCCCCCTTTACTTCACCCTGCTTGGCTCCAGGTGGATGACTAGTTAGCCAATGACAGGTAAGATTCCTCAAGAAAGGGATGACCTAAGACAGGCATGGTTATGAAGGGGCCATCAGGGAAGGACTTAGGGGGCTATAGAAAATGGGGGTGATGAACCCTCACCCCTTGGCTTTGACATAGCTTGTGTCCTCGTTCTGTCTGTAAGAAGTCCCCTAATCTCTTGGCTGCCCGAATCCCCGTCCTGACTTAAGCCTAAAACAATGCCCGAGGCAGGTGTGGCCCTATGCTGGAATGGATGGCTTCCAGGGGTAATCAGGCCTAAGAAAGAATGCATAAAATCCTGTGAAACCTGCTTTGCTAGGATACCCTCAATTTAAATGATAAGGGTCCAATCATAAAATGAGTTTGTTTCCCAAAGTTTTATGTCCCTTTGACTATCTGTCCCTGACTCAGAATAAGCCCTGATAGTCTTTGAATGGTATCTATTCCTTGATCACTACTGCCTGACAATGATTGATGAGCTTTACCTGTATTCCTGTGCAAATTGAACCCAATAAAAGCCCATTAAGGAACAGGCTGAAGGCCCTTCTCTTTGGGAGATTGGCCATCTTTCCTCCCCAAGCAGATGATGTCTTGGTAGACTTATTCTCATCTGTGTTGGAGGTGAGGGAGCCTCTGTGGGTGGAGGCCCCCCACAGGGAGGGTGTGTGATTATGCATCTGTGGTGTTTGAATGGGGTGGGTAGGTGTGTGGGGAGATGTTGTGTGTGTGTCTTGTCTGCTCAGGTGTGTGTGTCCATGACCATCTCTGCATAGGGTGTTCGTGTGTGATGCAGATATGTATATGGAGGTATTTGTATGTGTATGTGCAACTCGGTGGGCAGTGTGTCTGTCTCTGTCCATGGGGGAGGGATATGTGGATGGTGTATCTGGGTGTGGGGTATGTCCACAGAGAGGGCTCCTGGGTCCATCTTTCCCCCCCTTCAGCCAGCTGCCCTTGGACCTCACCCTGAGCAGGTTCCAGGTTCAAGAGCTTCCCAGAGGGGTCAGCCCTGGTAAAGCAGGGCAGAGGATAGGATCCCTGCCTCCACTGGCCTCCCCACTGGGCCCAGGATGAAGTTTTCCAGTTCCCTCAAAACTGTATGCTCTTCCAGCACCATTTTACAGATGGGGAAACTTAGTCATCCTCCTGGTCCCTCATCAGTGACAGACCCTTGTTTCTTCAACATGTACTTACTGAGCACCTACTATGTGGCAGGTATAGGAAACCAAGCAAAGCAGATGAGGTGCCTGCCCTGGGGAGCTCACATTTTAGTGAGGGAAGCAGGCACCAGCTAGACAAGGTCATATGGGGAGAAGGGTATAATGACAATGACATGGAATGGATGGGACAGACTGGAGGGACACCACCTTTTGTTTGGGGTGGGCAGAGATTCCCCTCATTTGGTGCAATGACCAGAAAGGCATCCTGGGAAGAGTTCCCCCAGATCTGCATGTTGGCAGACTCTAGTCACTCACCATCTGTCCCCAGAGTCTGCATACCTAGCTCAACACAGCCAGGTGGGGCCCCCACTCAGCACAGTATGTTCCAGAAGACATACAGTGGCTTCTCAAAATGAAAGAAGAGTTAGAATGAAACAGGAATGCCACAGAATATTTGCCTGACCTAGCAGCAGGGCCATAACCCCAGAAGCTGAGCAGGAACAGATGGAGTGGGTGGGCTTGCCTGCGGGCGCTGGGTGGTAATGATGTGTGTGTGTGGGTTCACCATTGTAACATGCGTTCCCACCTGGTGGGGATGTTTGATTGTGTGGGAACATGGGGGCACGGGGACAATTCCAGGAACGTTCCACTGACAAGTGTAGGAAAGGGTGCTGGGAGCTGTTTATATGGGGGGCGGGGATTCTTCGGTAAGGAAGACTGCTCAGCACCGCATCAGCTGTGTAACCATGACCTCTTTTTCTCCATGCAGGGAGTGTCCCTGAGTCATTTGGCTGACTCTGGAGACAGTACCTCATCCCCAAAACACCTCCTTGGGGGTGGCAGCACCTCTCTAAGCTGGTAGGGAGGCAGGGAGGAGGAGTGGCCTTCAGTGAGGCTGATGCCCTGCCTGGAATGCTTTTCCCACCTGTCAAGACTCCAGTTGGTATTTCCAACAGGGATCCCTCCTGAGAGTCTTGGGGAAGGACCTAGGAAGAGATTTGCTGCAATTCCCCTGGTCAGCATTTCTGTGTTTGGAGAAGATGAGAAAAGGGGCTCTGCAAGAAACAACTTCATGCACGCATTCGTGTATTCAGTCACTATTCAAGACTGCTTACAGGGACTCTGTGCAGGGCTGGCCACTGGAGGTGCCTGCTAAGTCCAATAGACAATGTTTTGTGTTCCCAGAGTTATGGTCTACTGAAAATTAACTGGTAGAGAAAATGAGGGGTTTAAGGGAGAACTCCAAGGGGCACCCAGAGAGTGGTGGGGCTCCTGTAGATAATGGTGTGGAGACTTGAGAGATGAGAAGATGCTCTTTTGCCTCTCCCCACTAAATAAACACACTGATGTGTTGTGGGGGGGCGGGGGGGGCTCCGCCTGCAGAGCCTATCCCTCCATCAGGGATGAAAATAAAACTACCAAGACATGATCTGCTTGGGGAGGAGAGGTGGTCAAACTCAGGGAAGAATGACCCAGAGCCCCTTCCTCACTAGGCTTTCATTGGGTTCAAATACACAGGAATACAGGTTTAACATTTCAAAGAAATCTGAGGGTTTAATCTGAGTCAGTGTCTGTCAGGAAAGGGGGTTGCAAAACTTTGGGAGACACACCCATTTCCTCCTTGGACCCTTATCATTTAAATGAGTGCACTCTTAGCAAAGCAGGTTTCACAGGACTTTACGAATTCTTTCTTATGCCGGATCACCCAGGGAACCGTCCTGGCCAGCACAGGGCTGCACCGCTCGCCGTCATAGTTTCAGGCTTTAAGCCGATTAGGCTCAGGAAGCAGAAGACATCTCCCAGATGGAAATGGGGACTCGGGCTATGTCAGAATAGCCGGGGGGCAAGGGTCCATAACCCCCTCTTTGCTGCAGCGCCCCCAGCCCTTCCATGAGGGCCTCCCAAGTGGTTGTGTCTGGCTTAGATTGCCCCTCCCATGAGGAGTCTTACCCGTCATTGACTACTGACTAAGCGTTGGGGCCAGAGATGGATGAGGCAGAAGCAGCGCTCTTGCCAGGGAGATAAGCTTTGTCTCCTTAGTAGGTCACGTTCCCTTGACAGAACAGACCCAGATGAAGTGGGTCCCTAGGCTCTTAGACAGCCCACCATGGGGTGAGGGTTACAACTCCTGAGACCAGGCTGAACGGTCTGCAACAATGTGTGATGGCTGGAGCTCAAGCAGCTATTTTGGCCCATAAGACAACCCCAAGGCTAGAAGCCAACTGTTAAAGTATGATGGAGCAAGACTATAGGAGGCATCCAAGTCACTGAGGATTATCAACCTGCTGCATCAACCCAAGGCATATCAACTCCAGCCTTTTTTTTTTTTTTTTTTTTACATGACAGAGATATAAACCTCCAACTTGCATAAGCTTCTTGTTGGATTTTCTTATATTCGGTTAAGCCAAATCTGAAGTGTTACCGGCAGAAGAGTTGGGATTTTATTTAAAAAGCAATAAGGAGTCAATGATGGTTTGAGCATGGGAGGGACATGGTGACAAAGATTTTCTGTTTTTCTTTTTGACTGAACTTTAGGCAGTCTCCTCTGAATCCTTTGCTTGACTGGAGTTGACCTTGGGCTCCTGTCTTTGTCCTTGTTGAGTCCAGTTTTAGCAGGAATCCTGTCAAGCTGGTTTGGTCAGAATCCCTCACCCTCAATATCTGATCACCTCACCCTCAACGTTTGACCAAATGCCTCATCTCCCACCAACCCCCAGGTGATGTCTGATCACTCTGACCTGCCTTCTGCAAGAATCCTGTTAGGCCAATTCAGCCAGAATCTTCCCTGACCACTGATGCTCCCCCTTAGTAATCCCCCTCCACCCTGCTCTGTGGGTCTAAATTCCCTCTTTTCCTTGTTGTATTTGGAGCTGAGTGCAATTTTTTTCCCTTACTGCAAAGCCTCATTGTTGGGCTCCCTACCCCTATCATGACAGCCCTGAATAAAGTCTGCCTTACTGTGTTAACAAGTATCATGAGTAATGTCTTCATTAAAAATGGTTGTATTTGAAAGATCATTCTGGCTGCTGCATTGAAAATTGGAGCGTGGGCATGAAATTAGGGGGAGGCAGAAGGAATGGGTGGAGGCTGTTCTTCGTGGGATGGTTGAAGCCCAAGTCTTGGTGAGAAGAATGGGGACAGGAGGTAAATGGGAATTACACCTTGGAGGAAAGAGTCTCCATTTCACCCTTGTTTTAAGCTCATACCTGGCTGCCATCACTATTTTTTTTTTTTTATCCTCACCCAAGGATGTGTTTATATGTTTTTTATTGATTTTAGAGAGACAGAGAACATCGATGTGAGAACCATCGATCAGTTGCCTCTCACTTGCCCTCTGATTGGGTGTAGTTCCTATTCAGGACCTAGGTTTGTACCTGAATGGCAATTGAGCCTGCAAACTTTTAGTGTATAGGATGATGCCCTAACCAACTGAGTCACCGGCCAGGGCCTGGCTGCCATCACTCTTAAAGGTGGAGCTCCCTAATTGAGACTCATTCTGGCAACTGCCATCTCAACCCACATGCCCTCTCACCTCAGGGCCTTTGCACATGCTCTGTGTAAACTCTCTTGAGACTGTCCTTTCTCTTGTTTAATTCCTCATCTCTGGAAGATCTCGGGTCAATTAGCACTTTCCAGAGAAGCCTCTCCTGACTCCTCCAGTGAGGAGATTGTCCCTGCTGTGGCTGCAGTGGGATTTTGTACCATTGTGTGATTACAGACTCAACATCTGCCTCCCCTAAGAGTGTAACACTCCAAGGCCCAGGGCCAACGTGAGTTTTGTTTAGTCCAGGGCTTGGAACAGAGCTCATGTGCAATAAACGTTTGTCCAGTGGCTGGATGGCCAGCTGGCTGATTGGTCCTTACTGGGCAGAGACCTTAGGCCAGATCCTTCAATACCTGTTGCTCAAAATCCTGCCACTAGGCCAGTGCTAGTGGAGGGAGCCAACATGGTGAAGTGATGCCACTGGCTGCAGGAGGCTGAAGCCAGGGCAATTTGGGAGGCAACTCCTCCCTGAGACCAGCCTTGTCTGATGGGCCTGAGGGTGAGACACTCATTGGGCAATGCAGGCTAATCCAGCCTTCCACATGACATCCTGGTCCTCGGTTATCCACCTGTCTGCAACTCCCCTGGGGTGGGGAGACTTGGTGGGCACTTTTTGTTTCTGGGTGCTCCGTGCCTGCCCAGCACAGCCTGGCATGGACAATACACCCAGTGAGTGACCACAAACCACAACTGCACCAAACTAGTGTGAAATTCTAAGAGGTTTCAATTAGTTGAGACGTTGAAAAGGGGTTTGGGGGGAGGAGGAAAAGAGGCCTTAGCCTCTTCTGGCTGCCATGACAAACTACCACAAACTGTGCAGCTCACACAACAGACATGTATCGCTCTCAGTTCTGCAGGCTGGAAGTCCAAGATCAAGGTGCTGGCCATCTTGGTTCCTGGTGGAGGGCCCTCTTCCTGGCTTGTAGACAGCTGTCTTCTCAAGTTGTCTTCAAAGGTCTGTGTGCTCCTGAGGCGGCATGAGGAGGAGCGGAAGGGGGAGGGAGATGAGTGGCAGGCAGAGATCTGGGTGCCACTCCACTCCTGGGCCCAGAGGTCCCAGGACAGTTACAGAATAACCACCCCCACTGCCCCCAGTCCCTGCCCTTCATTACCAACCAGGGTCTGGGCCCAGGGCTGACTCTGGCCTGTGCCTAGGGGCGTTGGTCGCCTCTCTGTGCTTCGGTTTCCACTCCCCTAAAATGAGAGTAACATCATTTACCTCCAGAGACAGGAGTCAAGGAGGGAGTGGAAATCAGGAATAAAATGAAACGAAGACAACCATAAAAGAAAACGAAATCAACAGCTTTCCCCGTTTCATTCTTTGCAGTTTCTTTTTGTTTTCCTTTCCACCCCTCCTTTCCTCCCTTCCGTTCTTTGCTTGTTTCCCTTCTACCTTTTCTTCATTCCTCGGGGTCATTCCTTGATCTCTGAGAGCGCCCCAGACCATCAGAATTTTGGAGCGAAGGTCGGGTGGCGGCTGGACACACCCTGTGGGTTAGGGGAAGAACCTGCACTGGCGCGAAGACGGGATTCTCCCACTTTTCAGGGAAGCTCTCTGACCGCGGGTGCGGCACAAGCGGGCACTGGCCCGGGCCACCGCAAGGAAATAGTGGGTGTAAGTCCTGCGCTCCAGCTGGTTCAGGCGCACTCTGAACACAAAGGTCCGACGGAGCTGCTCCGCCCGTCGGGCCCCTGTGCCCAGGTCTCCTGCTCGGGCTCCATTGGTTGGAAGTCCTTGGGGGCGGGTCCTCGGCGGTTCCGCCCCTTGGACCACGCCCCCTCCCCAGCTAAGCTCTAGCAGTCGGAGCCAAGCAGCTGGGTGAGCGGAGCGGATCGACGGGTAGGAACATTCTCAGGGGACCCTAGGAGGGTGGTAGGGGGTGCTCCAATCGGAGGCTTGGAAGCGGCCGGGTTCGGACATTGGCCTTCTCTGGGCCGCTGCTCCCAGTTAATCCCGTGGTGCAGGGTCTTCCAGCTGGCCAGCAGGGGGCACCGGGCAGGGACTGGCTAGGCCCCTAGGAAACATCCAGGTCGCGGAGGCCTGTTGGGGAGAGAGAGTTACTCATCCCTAGGGGGAGGGTGGGTGTGGCAGCAGCTGTAGCGATTGGGAGCAGTTGTTGGTTGCACTTCCCGCCTAGCCACCTGTTTTTTGCTTGTAGGGAACCCTCTCATCACTTTCATCCCTGGACTGGAGCGTGGATGGGGTGACTCTTATAGCGATGGGGCGAGACTCTGGGTCGAGGTGTCGGGGGCGCCGCTCTGGGAGGTGGAGCCGGCCGCGCCAGCTGTGGGTTGGCCGGAGGAACCTCGGCCCGGCCCGGCTGGGAGGTGGGGGAGCCAGCGATTGGCCGCTTGTAGGGGAGGGAGAACAGTTGGGCGCTGGCCAAGTGTGTTTGCGGGCGGATGGGGGTGCCTCTAGGCGGAGCCGAAAACTTCGCCCGCGTCCGCAGCCTCCCTCCCCGCTGGCATGCTGGCAACCGGTTTGCAGACCGGAAATGAACTGTTCTTTTTCAATTTCTAAAAAGGAAGCCCCTGACCCCCACGGCCTTTCTGGGGTTGGTCTGGATATGTATTGGGGTGGGAGAGGGCAGATCAGCCCTCTCCCGAAGGGCCTCCGTTCTCATAGGCCGTGGTGTCTCATTTGTCTATTGCAAACTGGGAGGCCTCCTGGAGCCTCGGTTTCCCCTTCTTTAGGCTGGGTGTATAACTTTTTTTCTTGCTGTTGTAGCTTTGCTTTGTAAAATTTTCTTGAAATTTTATTTTTATTGATTATGCTATTACATTAGTGCTAATTTTTCCCCCTTTCTGCCCCCCAAACAGCACCCCCACTCCCTCAGGCAGTCCCCACACCATTGTTCATGTCCATGGGTCCTGCATTTAAGTTCTTGGCTACTCCATTTCCTATGGTTGTTCTGTAACCACCTATTTGTACTTTTTAGTTGGGGACATAACTTTTCCTACTGAAATGCACTGTGTGAGAATAAAAGGAGATGGTTAACCCTGTGCCAGGAGAAAGGTTAGCCACTGTTACATGTTTTACTTGCTATGTTGATATTTCTCAGTCTCTGAGCTCCTAGTCTTGCCTCTCCAACCTGTTCTCCAGGGGAAACTCGTAAAAACAATCGATTCAAATCAACCCCAGGGGAAAATCATCCACGGATATCCCCGTTGCCATCTAAGTGCCAAACTTCCCAACGGAGCTTTCTGTCGTCTTCCACTTGGATCTTTCCCACTTCTCTCTGTGGCCTGCACCCCTCCCTCTGGGCCTTTGCCCCTGCAGCTCCATCTGCCAGGAATGACTTCCTCATTCCTGAAGTGATCCTGCCCCCTCCTCCAGGCCCCAGGCCTCCCCACCTCTGCTGCTCCCCGGTCATCCGGTCATCCGGGGGTCCTTGATGACGTCTGGTTCTCAGTGCTGGTCTGTCTGTCCTCTTCCCACCCCCGACGGGCCCAGGAGCTCCTCCAGGGCAGGACAGAGTCATGGGACCAGGGTGAAGGAAGTGCTGGGGTTCCCAGTGAGCTGATGTGGGCCCAGGTTGGGCCCTGGGCTGTTGGGGTGGGGTCGAAAGTAAGTTCCCTTGGGAGGGGACTGGTTTTTCTTTGTCCTGCTGAATGACAAAGTCTGGATGTTTCGTTTGTGTCCCATCAGCAGGGACAGGAGTAGGAGCAATCGTTCTAGAGGTCCCCGTGTCTGATAGTTCCAGCATGAGCGGCTCAACCATTGTTGACCCAGCCCATTGCTGTTGGCACCATCAGGTCTGTACAAGGTCCCTGGGCCTGGGAGGCAGCCACTATTACTGTCCCATTTGACAGATGAGGTAGCTGAGGGTGTGTGCTGCGTGGAGCAGTGAGGTCACCTGTCGGGGTCACAGAGGGAGTGAAGAGCAGAGTCAGGCCTGAAGCTCAGGTCTGCTGCCAGGGCCGGGGAGGTGAGGATGAAATACCTGGGTGCTTGCAGTGGCGGTGTTAAGGGTGCATAGTTGGCTTCTAGTTACCAACAAGGGCTTCCGTTCTCCCAGAAGGGGCTGTCAGGGCTGCTTCATGTCCTAGGTGGTCAGGGTGCTGGGTGACCCTCTCTGGGAGGGGCGTGGCAGGAGTGCTGGAGGGCCTGCCACTGGTTCCCAGCACACAGGTCCTGCGGTTTTGGGTCTCTTCCCAGCACCTGGCCCCCCGGGGGCAGGCAGGGGGCAGGTGAGCAGTTTCCAGAAGTTTCCAGCTGGGCTTGGCCTGGGATGGGGCTCCGCTGCTCTCATCCGTCCCACGTGCTGTTGCCAGGGCTGCACCCTCCTGCCCTGTTCATATTTCTCTCCATGCTGCCACCACCCCTCCCACTCCCTGCTCCTCCCCTGGATTCCCCCCCCTGCCCCGCCCCCGCCTCCTTTACTTGGGTTTGCCTCCTCCACCCCCTCCTTTCCCCCTCCTTCCCCTGGAGCCAGGCTCTCTCTGGAACATGGAGAGGAATGGGGCACCTGTGGGCCTCTCTGGCTCTCTTGGGTGCCCTCTGCTCTGCCTCAGCTGACCCAGACCCCTGGGCCTGAAAGCCCTCGGTTCTGCCTGGCTTGACCTCAGCTGGGCTGGAGGCAGGGAGGAGGGGGCAGAGGAGTCTCTGCCTTAGTTTACAGACCGGGATCCCCAGTACAACTGGGTAAATTTGTGACTCATCTAGAGCCGCAACCCCTACCCCCAACTCCACCCAGTTTTCCTTCCACCCTCTTACACTAGCTGACAGGTGGGCATGTCTGTTCTTAACTGGCTCTGCTCTGTGCCCCCTGATGTGGGGATGAATCTACTTAGTATGTAAATACAGGCTCAGACCCTGACACAGAAGTCAGTGGACAGTGGCCATCATACTTTCATTGACCCTGGCCCCCTGACCAGTTCTCTAATAACCTCTCTTCTGTTTATGTGGGCTAATACTCATCCTTGCCTGCCAGCAGTGTTTTGGCCTTGGGGCTGGGAGGTGTCTGGACTTGATGCCCAGCCCTGGCCTTCCCCAGCCAGGAACCCACAGAAGGCTCAAGATAGTCCCACTGTTCAAAATAGAGAGCTTAGAAATAAAACATAGGCTTGGAGAGGTTTGGCTTTGATGAGAACCATGCTGAGAATGAAGTTCCCGATGTGAAACCAGCTCTTGTTCTCCTGTCTTTGTGCCCTCAAGGGTCTGAAAGCTACCAAGAATGGGGCCTTGTGAAATGAACCGCAAGCTTCCTCTCACTAAAGTGTAAATGACTGACAGCACTACTGTCAAGGGTCTCCTCCCTGGAGGAAGCAACTGGCTCTTTGGGTCAGGACAGACTTTTCCTTGACAGGGTCAGTGGCTTTTAGGCTGAGAGGGCAGGAGGTGATGGGGGTGGGTGGTTGTTAACTGGAGACCTGCAGTATTGGATCTTCAGTCCAGAGATATGTGTGTGGAGGAGGGGTCAGGAAAGCCCAGAGCCTGGTGCCTGGTGGAACTCTCAGAATCTTCCAGGAGGACCTTCATGGTCTGTGGAAAATTCCCAGGCTATTTTGGACCAAGGACCCCTTCTCCACCCTTTCCCAGCATAAAGGCCCTACTGACACACCCTTCCTTCCCTGGGGACAGGCAGGGTGGGAGTGGCTTCCTGTCTTCCTCACCTCTTGGCCCAGAGTTCCCTTCCTTGGTTGAGTAGTCTTTACAGCCTTTGGGTGCTGACTGGGGAAGGGGTAAGCATGGCCAGCTGCTCACCAGGGACCACTGCTGTAAAAATACAGCTGCTTACCCACACTCTCTGCCCCTGCTTGCTTTTTCTGCATACATTTTCCATCATTGGACTTACTGTGTTTTTCACTAGTTTATTAGATGTGAGACCCCAGCAAGTCACTTGTTACTTTGTGCCTCAGTTTCCCCATCAGTGAAATCAGAGTGAAATGAGCTGAGATGTGTGCAGTACTGGGAACACTGCCTGGCCCCAGTTTGCTTCTTTTGTCCTGGTGGTTGTGGGTCTCCCCCTCCCTGAACATAAGCTACTTGAGGGCAGGAATTTTACTGTCGTGTGTTCTGTTCTTATAATGGCGGGTGGCCCAGTAACTCCCACTTGAGTAGGAGGCAACATTCTTCAAGGTCCTCTAGTGCCAGTGCAGACACCCAGTGTGCTCAGGGGCAGGGTGTGGCTCCATCTAGCTCACTGGTGTGCACGCACTGGCAGTGGCAAGCCTGGGCTACAAGCCAATGCATGCACACTCGTATGGGTGTGTTCAGATGCACAGAGGGCTCCAGAGAGCCATGTGTGAGCACACGTACCGGTGTACAAACATATACCACACATCTGCAGTCAGACACACCCACACTGCTGTGTGCACACAGACACAACCACACATACATGTTCGCAGGCACAAACACATGCATGCACAGTACAGCTACTATGACATGCCTTGGGCATGATATTTGGTCAGAGTTTGCGGCAGGCCAGAGGCCCATCACCGGTGTGGCCTAGAGCCTCTTGCCAGTCTGAGCTTCCTGCATCTGCAGACTCCTCCCAGTTTGTTTTTTCTCCATAGCTTTCCCACTATTGGGCATACTGCATGTTTCATCAGTTTATTTATTAGATGTGTGACCCAGGCAAGTCATGGAGGCGGGGACTGCCTTCTCCAGGGATGCTCCAAGGCCACCCACCCCTTGTGTTGCTGAGAGAACAGTTGCCCAGTTGGAAGCCTGGACTACGCCGGTGGGTAGGCTGGGGCTGCTGCATGCACGCGCCATCTGCGTGTGTATTGGGGGGGCTGCAACAGGGCCCCAGAGCTGACTCCTGGGCTAACCTCTCTTCCAGCTATTTTTCTTATAGTTAGATTTCAACCTTGACTGTGCACCCCCCACACCCCACAGAGGCCATTCTCCCCTCTTCTTCCTCCCTACTAGGCCCATGGGGGAGTGTGCTGGCCCTTGGCCAGGCTTGCTCCAGCTGCTCCAGCTGCTCTCCAGCTCCTCTCCAGCTTGGATGGGCTGTGAGAGGCATGCAGGGTGGTGGTTAAGGCTCCTGGGTCGCCCAAGGCCAGCAAAGTCTCCCCCTCCCCTCCAAGTCACTCGTGCTTTCAGTGCCTCAGTTTCTCCCAGGGGAACATGGATGCAGCCACATTCTGCGGACTGTGCAAGGTGCTGAGCACACATCAAAGGCACAGTAGATGCCAGTCTGGGCTTTGGGGTCTGATGCTGGTAAGTAGTCTTTGGGTCATTCCCTGGACTACGTCTAAAACCCTGCTCTGTGGCAGCCCCAGTGCTGGGCCCTAGGGACCTAGAGGGACCCTGTGCTGCCCTCAGGTGGCTTACTCCCCCAAGGTTGTGGGTTTCTATTGGCATCTCTGAGGGATTAAGTGGATTGGGGGAGTTGAGGAGCTGGGTTAGAGGGTCTGCTTTATAATGGGGAAATGGGCATGGCAAGGGGAATGGAGGCAGACAGATAAATGTGGGAGGACAGGAAGACACATGTGGTAGTGATGCTGATGCCCAGTGCTTCCTGAGTCGGCCTGCCCTCCTTTCCCCTCACCTGTCTCTTACGCCTCCATCCCCAGCACCACCACGTAAACTCTGCCGGCCTCAGTCACCTCCAGCCCTTGTCAACCTTGGACTTTTACATAGGCATTTCCCGCAACCTGGAAGAGCCACCTTCTGTTTTTCAGATGGTTGACTCTTTTTTGTTAGAAAATATTTACTTATTTTTGGAAATCTGTAATGACTTTGTTCATATATTGATTTACCTGTTTATGTTCTGGCTCCAAATTTAGCCCTGTGTTTCTGGTGCCATGAACAAGGCCTGGCCCTGGGCATGCATTTGTGAATTTTATGGTGACAGTTTTACAATTATAGCTGACACTTACTGCTCACTTGTTCTGGGTGGGTGGTGTGCCAAGTGCTCAGTGTCTTATTTCATTTCAACTTCATGATCATGGTGTGAAGTCAGGACTGTTATAATGTCCATTTATCAGACCAGGAAGCTGGGGTCCAGAGGGGTTAAGTAACTTGCCCAAGATCACACTACTGGCAAATGGTGGGGTTTTTTAAATATATTTTATTGAGTATGCTATTACAGTTGTCCCATTTCTCCCCCATCATTCCCCTCCACCCTGCACACCCGCTCCCACCCACATTCCCCCCCTTTAGTTCATGTCCATGTGTCATAAGTTCTTTAGCTTCTACATTTCCCACACTATTCTTGCCCTTCCCCTGTCTATTTTCTTCTACCTACCGTCTATGCTACTTATTCTCTGTACCTTTCCCCCCTCTCTCCTCCTCCCACTCCCCTGTTGCTAACCCTCCATGTGATCTCCATTTCTGTGGTTTTGTTCCTGTTCTAGTTGTTTGCTTTTGTTTTAGGTGTGGTTGTTAATAGCTGTGAGTTTGCTGCCTTTTTACTGTCATATTTTTTATCTTCTTTTTCTTAGATAAGTCCCTTTAACATTTCATATAATAAGGGCTTGGTGATGATGAATTCCTTGAACTTGACCTTATCTGAGAAACACTTTATCTTCCCTTCCATTCTAAATGACAGCTTTGCTGGATAGAGCAATTTTGGATGTAGGTCCCTGCCTTTCAAGACTTCAAATACTTCTTTCCAGCCCCTTCTTGCCTGGAAGGTCTCTTTTGAGAAATCAGCTGACAGTCTGATGGGAACTCCTTTGTAGGTGACTGTCCCCTTATCCCTTGCTGCTTCTAGAATTCTCTCCTTCATTTTCATCTTGGCTAATGTAATTATGATGTGCCTTGATGTGTTCCTCCTTGGGTCCAATTTCTTTGGTACTCTCTGAGTTTCCTGGACTTCCTGGAAGTCTCTTTCCTTTGCCAGATTGGGGACGTTCTCCTTTATTATTTATTCAAATAACTTTTCCACTTGTTGCTCTTCTTTTTCCCCTTCTGGTACCCCTATAATTCAGATGTTGGGATGTTTAAAGATGTCCTGGAGGTTCCTGAGCCTCTCCTCATTTTTTTGAATTCTTATTTCTTCCTCGTTTTCTGTTTGGTTGTTAGTTTCTTCCTTCTGGTCCACTCCACACTCCATTGATTTGAGTCCCAGTTTTCCTCCCATCTCTATTGGTTCTCCATGTGTTTTCCTTCATTTCACATATTGTAGCCTGCATTTTTTTATCTAATTTGTGAGCAAAATCAACCAATTCTGTGAGCATCCTGATCACCAGGGCTTTGAACTGTGCATCTGATAGGTTGGCTGTCTCTTTGTTACTTAGAGGAATTGGCTCCAGGACTTTCATTTGTTCTCTGGTTTGAGCCATTTTTAGTGTTTGTTTTTTGTTTTTGTTTTTGTTTTTGTTTGGTTGCAGCTGTTACGTAGTGAGGGCTGGAGCCTTAGGTGTTCCCCAGGGCAGGGCAGCCCAGTTGATGGGTAGTGATGCTGTATGTGGGGGCGGGGTCCGAGAGGGAACAATGGCGCTTGCTCCACTCTCTCTTGGATTCCAGTCCCTTCCGCTGCTTCCCCTTCGCCTGGATTATCTGCACGCGAATGTGGGACCACCTGGTCAGCCAGCTGCCTTGTGTGGCCTCATTGGGTCTGCACAGTTGCCACCCTGTGCCCGGGGTCTCCTGGCCGCTGCCTGCATGCCTGGGAACTGCCAGCCACTGCTGCCTGTGTGCTGGTCCACACCTCCACTTTTTCCTGCCACGACTCCGCCCCTCTTACCGGTCTGGATGAATGGTTGTTGGACTTCTGTACAGTTCAATTTTCTATCAGTACCGGTTGCTTTCTTGTTTCTAAATATTTGTTGTCCTTAATTTTGGTTGTGAGAGGAGGCACAGTGTGTCCACCTACGCCTCCATCTTGGCTGGAAGTCCAAATGGTGGGGTTTGAAGTCAGATGTGCCTAACTCCAGAGGCAAAGATGGAGATTATGGGTAGAAGTGGGTAGGGTAGTTTTTCACCTCACCCTGGTATCATTGAGGCACTGTGGCCCCATCTGCTGTCCTGGGAGGCCTGGTGTCGGGGGAGGCCATCCCCTTCCCCCTTCCTTCTCTGGGCTGGCCCCTTTCCCAGAACCCCATTCATCAGAACATTCCACAGGACTCTATGACCTGTGCTGCTGGGTCATGCTGGAGCCCTGTACCCCAGCTGAGTAGCTGGGGTCTTTTTGAGGTGGGGGCTCCCCGGACTCGAGGTCCTCCTCGGCTGCAGCTGAGAGAAGGGTCAGGAGGTAGCTATATCACTCTCCTTTCCCAGCCAGATAGAACTGAGACCTGACAGGGGGGCTGCTGGGGTTTGGGGGTGGTGGGGGTGGGGAATGTCAGGGAGGAGATTTTGTTTTTTGGCAGGGAGGGGTCAGGCCTGGTTCTTGGGTGGTTTGGGTTGGGGACTGAGGGGACATTGCTGGGTGACTTAGATTGAAAACTCGGCGCCCCAGTGTCACATAGTCACTACAAAGAAGAAGGCAAGGTGGCAAACCAGGGGTTCAGGATTGTCCAGAGTTACTGGTTTTTTTCATGAGTAGCTGGGAGCCTGATTTTGAGGCACAGTCCTGGGAATGTTTAAAAGATAGCTCACATTTTAAATTTGAAAATCCCGTGTGAGACACATAAAGCCCGTTGGGCTGCTTCTGTCCCCGTCACTGTATGAACTTGGGTGAGATCTGAGCTCCGGCTCCTCCACTTCACCTCGGGTCCCTGTCAGAAACCCTGAGCAGATGCTAAGTGATGCCACCCAGCTGCCCCTCTGCTAATGGGGGAATTGATTCAGAGGAGGAGAAAGGACTTACCCAAGGCCCTCTGGGTCCTAGGCTTTGCTCTTTCCTCTTGACCTTGAGCCAAAGCCACGTTTGAAAGGGCACCTTCGTAGTCACAATATGGTGTTCCTTGGGTACAGTGGCCATGTTCCGTTCTTGGCAAAACTTCAAGAGCAAGGCAGCCACTGTGGAGTCCACTCCCCTCAGCTCTCCAGCTGGTTCTGACTCCCACTCCCCTTGGGGTCACTGAGGTAATTTGATAACATAGCGGCCTAGTGATCCAGGCTGGGTGGAAATTCACTCCTGTGGGTCTTGGTAAGGGGCCCGGTGGAGAGGCTGCCTTTGAAATGCCCCTTGATACAGACTTGTGACAGCCTCTAGAATACAAACTTGGTGTCTGAGCCTGTCTTTGGTTTGTGTCCCAGAGTTTCCTTTTATGCCTCCCTGTTCCCCTATTGCTGGAGCTTAGGGGTCAGGAAATACTTCTTGAGTGGCTGGAGTTCTGATCCTGGGTACTTGGCATTAAAGCAAATGCCTGCCTGCTCCTGGCTCCTTCCCTCCTTCCTTTCACAAGTATTTACTAAGTGCCCCAGATCTGTGTAGGGTGCTAGGGAGATACAGGGGACAAGTGGCATCCTTGCCATAGGTGCAAGCTGGCATTTCTAGCACAGGTGTGATAGAGCGAAGCCCGCAGCTGCTGCAGAGCCCAGGGAAGGCACCTGGCCCAGCTGGGTAAGCCAGTGTATTTGTGGAGACTTGACTGTGACCTCCACACTGGGCAAGCTTGGGCCTGCATTCCACAGTGAGAGGAATGAGTCTCAGGTGGCAGGCTTTCAGATGTGGGGGTAGGGATGCATCTGGGGACCCTCCTTGCAAGGTGTGAGCCCCCCCTGAGCACCCCTGATCTCTCTCCAGGTCAGCCATGTCATCTGAACCTCCTCCGCCACCACAGCCCCCCACCCACCAGGCTTCAGTTGGGCTGCTGGACACCCATCGGGCCCGCAATCGCTCACCGTCCCCTCTCCGGGGCAATGTAGTCCCCAGCCCACTGCCCACTCGCCGGACCAGGACCTACTCTGCGTGAGTCTCGGATTGGCTGGGGGAGGCTTCCAGAGACTGGCCATCTCTGTGTCTCAGTGTCCCTATTTGTGGAATGGCAGACTTGGGGTTGGGGTAAGGGTGAGGAACTGGGAAGGGTGAAAAACCTGTGAACTCTGGAGGGCACTGTTCAGGGCCACCAGAGCCTGTCATGATCTGGGGGCATGGGATAGAGTCACCACAGCTGGGAAATCACCGGGTCCTAAATCATTGACCTTTAACGGCACACAAGCCTTTAATCCTGTGAGACCTCAGCTTCCTGAGCTGCAAAATGGAGACAGCAGCAGGGCTGCCCAGTGCTGCAAAGGACCCACACGGTGCCTGGCAGATGCTGTCCTCGGGCCCAGTGAGTGCAGGCTGCTGCTCTTGTTAAGAACTTGTTGTCAGAGAGATGCTCAGAGAGCTCTTAGTCTAACACCTTCTTTTCAAATGGGGAAACTGAGCCCTGAGAAAATCTGCCCAGGCCATCCAGTGAGTCACTCTGCTGGGTTCTGTGTGAATGGCTCCCAGAGCCATGCAGTGCACCCACTGGACGGCTGTGCATGGAGGCTCTGGCCAGGACCCCCAGGGCCCAGCTGTGGGGAGAGGCGTGGATGAGTGGGGCATGCCCCCCGAGAGAGAGTGGGTGGCTGTCTGGAGGGCTGGTGGGGGCCTCTCACACTTTTCCCCTCTCTGTCAGGACGGTGAGGGCCTCGCAGGGCCCGGTCTACAAAGGAGTCTGCAAATGCTTCTGTCGATCCAAGGGCCATGGCTTCATCACCCCAGCGGACGGCGGCCCCGATATCTTCTTGCATATCTCCGAGTGAGTCAGTGGCTGGTCTGCAGGGTGTGGGTCTGGGGTGGGCACTGTCTTGGCTCTTCAGTGGCAGGGAGAGTATGTGACTCTGATGTGTGCCGGGTATGAGGGTGTGAGGCCACGCGTGCGTGACGTGGTGAGACTGTTCAGAGCTGGGGTTGAGACTGCTCTTGGTGGTGCTGGTGTGTCAGATGCTGCAGGCAACAGTCTGCCTGTGTGTGTGTGTGTGTGTGAGTGTGAGAGAGAGAGAGAGAGAGAGAGAGAGACAGAGACAGAGAGAGAGTTGGGAAGCATTGGGGTGGGGCTGAACACCCATGTGGATGGGGAGGGGACACCCCTGTGAGCTGCAGAATCTGTGCTTCCTGCCCTCTGGGCGGTTTCCTGCCCTCAGGGAAGCGGCAAGGTGAGGTTGGGGGCTGCCCAGCTCCACTGATCCAGGAAGTTTGGAGCTGGATCCTTTCTCTAGTCACTTGCTCACTGACGTCCTTCCTTCCCGAGTATCTGGAGCCCTTGGAGGGCCCAGGGCGGGGCCCGCGCATTGTAGGCCCTGGCGTCCTGCAGTCTGTGTTTCACTTCCGGCCTTCCAGGTGGCCTTCAGATAGGTGGGGACATGATCTGGCACCCCTAGCCATACCCCCTCCTTTGGCCTCCGCATCCCCTGATTTTTCGTTCCCGTTTGTGGGGCAGTCCTGTCCAGCACGGCAGACCTGGCGGCAGTACACAGTGGGGCAGAAGTAGGTTTACAGCTGTGAGAGTGGGAAACACAGAGTTTATTCTTGTGCTATTATTCATTAAGTATTGTATTATTTTCCATGTGCACAACTGTAAGCCTACTTTTGCCCCACCCTGTATATAGAAACCATGTTTTTGAAAATTGGGTCCTATTGCAACCGCACATTCTTGCACATCGGGTCTTAGGGGTAGACCTTGGATGCTAAAGCAGCACGTTTCACGTACACCTGCCTGAGTGCAGGCGTGGACGTGTGTTGCCTCTGCCCTACTGCAAAAGGATTTGTACTAGTTTACAAAGATACACACGGGGCATCAAGAAAATGAGTCGGTAAGGACACATGGGGGTGGGGGCAAGTTAGAAAGATGGAGATGCTGCGATGCCCAGATGCCCAGCTCCGCTGCTGCGAGTGGCTGAGCGTCTCGGTGGCCAAGTCAGAGGGAAGCTCCATTTGCTACTTGATTCTTCAATCAAGGCAAACCAGTTCTGGGGGGCTTCTGGCCCTGGTGTTCGGCATCTGAGGGGGATTTGTGGGGACTCATCAAGGGGGTGTTAAGAAGAGTACCTCACCATCATGTCTGGGATGGTGACTCACGTCCCGTAGAAAGTAAGGGGGGAATACTCTGGCAGTGGCCCCAAGAGAAAGGACCCTTCCCGGAACTATCTCTGAGCACAAAAGGGCCTTTGTCGGGGCGCACCAGGTTCCTGGGGAATGAAGAGCAGGGGTGCAGGCTGTTTCCTGGGACTCCTGGGCCAGGGTGGGGTGCTGCGGCTGCTCAGGAAGCCTGCACCCAGGTCATCTTTCCCCTCCCATGTAACTGCCTCATTTCTGGCTCTGGCTCAGACTGGCTCCCCCTGCTCTTCTGTCCACAAGCCCATGGCACCCACACTTAACACGAAGTGTGAGCAGCCCCGGGCGGCTGAGCTCTTTCTGACCGTCTCAGCATCCCAGGCCCCAGGGAAGCAGCTGATGGGGTCAGGCGCTCCTCAGCCACGATCTGAGGGAGAGGCCGAGTGGTGCTGTGCAAGTGTGGCTGCTCCCTGTGATTTTCCGTGTGCACAACTGGAACTGGCGGGAGGCCAGTTCCACAGAAGGGGTCGCCCTCTGACCAGGGCTTTTTTGAGTGCTGGGCACTGAGTGCTTTTCTCTCGCCCGCAGTGTGGAAGGGGAGTACGTCCCGGTGGAAGGTGATGAGGTCACCTATAAGATGTGCTCCATCCCACCCAAGCACGAGAAGCTGCAGGCTGTGGAGGTGGTCATCACCCACCTGGCGCCGGGCACCAAGCACGAGACCTGGTCTGGCCACGTCATCAGCTCCTAGAGAGGCCAGAAGCACTCCTTCTCCTGGGCTTGGGGGAGACTCTGTGGGGAGGAGGAGGCAGGACCCTACCAGACATGACATTGCATTGCCCAAGATACGCCTCAAAGTGGGGGAGCATGGTTCCCTTCAAGTGTCTCCTGGAGGAAGGGTGTCGGGCAGGCACGGGGGTGTCTTGGCCACCAGCACAGTCTCTGACCATCACAACAACGTCACCATCTGAAAAGTATTAAAAGCATTGAACAAGGAGAGGCACCGGCTGGTGGCTGAGTAGAGGGTCCAACCCTCGCCCAGGGGGTGGGTCAGGTGGTATTTCTCCAGCCCACAGAGTCCCTCATCCCTGTCCCCCTGGGGTTGGAGGCTCAAAATTCCGCAATGTGGTGACTTGGATGCTGTGTGTCTCCCCAGCATGACTTGCCACCCAGTGCCCTCTTGTTGTGTCTCCTTGGCCCTGGGCACAGCAGGCAGTTTTGTAGATTCTAGGCTTGGCTGGTTCCAGGGGAGCTGGCTTCAGGGGGTGGGGGGAGAGGGTGGGAGTAAGGTCTTGGGTGCCTTTGTAGCAGGAGGTGTCCCAGCTGGGTGTCCGGAAGAGTTTGTCCAAGAGCCCTCAGCCCTCTGCCTGGGCGTGCCATGCTGAGAGCCCAGTCCTAACCCTTAGGAGCCTGGCTTTTCCCTTTGTCTCCAAGTTGAGTGATTACAGCTCAGCAGCCCTTTCACACCCCCTGTCATGTGGGTGGTGGGTGGGGGCGGGAGAAGGGAGTGCAGAGGGGAGGATGTTTGTTGAAAAACAGACCTTTCTCGCACCCAGCAAAGAGTAGGTAGCTTGCTTTCTGACAGCCTGGTAAGGTCAAATGTTGAAGGAGAAATACACCTTCAGTGATGGGGTTTTCTTGAAAGCGGCTGTGAAGAAATACTTAGGAGTTTTTGTTTGTAAATAACTGCGGCTGTCACCCAGAGCCAGCTCTGTTTACGTTTTGACATTGCGAAACTTTGTACGTAGTTCCAGTAAACAAATCTTTAGGATTTTATCTGCTGTGGTTTGGCTTGGCTTCAGTTGTGATTTCAACATAGATATAGCTGGGTAATATGTTTTCAAATATGTGGCTTATAGGTAGTCAAGAATCCATTTGTCATCATGGGGAAGTGAGTCCTTTGAAAAAGCTGGCTTTTGGGCAGACCAGGATGTTCCAGACAAAAGACAGGACTTTGGATGTGGGAAGCAGTACCTGGTTTCATGAGGTGTCTCCTGTTCTGGGGACAGCTTCGTCTTTCACCCTGGGGACGGCTTCATTGGAAGCAGGTGGCAGGCTGGCACTACTGTGCTGATGGCTGGTGTGGTTGTTTTAAAACAGACAAGTGCGTTGATGTGTGTGCAGTGAAACATCACAGTTAAGTGACTTGATCTGCTTTTTCCTGGCCCGTTGTGTCCCTTGAAGGGTCCTCTGCCTCCTGCCGGGTCCTAGGTGGCCTTTGCCCATTGGCATTGAATGTTCTCCAGGTGGTCCCTGAAGGCCTGTGTGTTGGGTACAGACCACGCTTCCAGAACCACTTCTGCCAAGAGCCCGAGTCTTCTGTGTGACTCCAGCATACTCCACCTGCCAGTGGGTTGGGAATTGGATCTGCTGTAGGGGTGACCTCTGTGTGGACAGGAATCCGTTGTGAAAGGCACTTGCAGTCCTTTTGTGTGACCACATCTCCTTCACTGGATGAGTATTCTAGAACTGCAGGGTGTTAGAGCTGGAAGGGCCGCCCTCCCCACGCAGAGTCTCAATGTACAGAAACTCCTGGAGGCTCTGGGAGGACTTTTGTATGGTGTTGGTGACCCTGCTGGGAGTAGCATCCAGGATTCCTAAAGCCAGATCTTTCGTCCCTCCCGCTGGCCACCTTCCTCTCAATAAAGTCCGTTTTGCCCAAGGCTGTGTGTGGTTTGTTAAGTGGGAGGGGGAGAGGAGAGGGGAGGCTGGCTCTGAGGGAGGTTCTGGAAGCCAGCAGGTAAGGGCGGCTCCCCAATCCAGGCTGACTCAGTCATCTCACTTCCTAGTCTGGTTGTTTTGGGGGATGGGTCAGAAAAATGGGATCATCTCTTTTTTCTTAATCACCATTCTTGGGTAGGAGAGCTCAGAGGTCCAGTGTGGCTTTGTGACAACAGAAAATGCCAGTTACTCTGTCCCTTGTGGAGAGATTCCCTGTTGATGCATTTCTGCTTTGATTGTGTGGGGATGAGCCCAGAGAACAAGGCCGTCCAGACCGAAGGAAGTTCAGGAGGGGTAGCATGGAGGCCCAAGTTCTCGGTGTCCAGGAGGGCAGCGGGGGAAGAGGAGGCTGGGCTGGGAGGGCAGGCAGGCTGCTCTGGAAGGGTCTGTGTGTGTGTGAGGCTGGGAAGTGGTCCTGGGCCTGCGTTTCCCCGAGGAGGTAGAGAATACTGAGTTTTGGTGGTGCAGAGGGGAACATTTTTATTGTAAGAGTACATCAATTTTCAATCTGTGTTAGGAACAACTAGAACCAGCCCACCGAACCTGTTTAGGGAGAGGCCAGAGCAGGCATTCAGCTCAAAACTGGGAGGTTTGAGGACATCTTACACAGAGAATGTTACGCAGGTGGCATGAGGGAGGCCTTGGCAACACAGTGCAGGCGATGCTGGAAACCAGCTGCAAGTGACAGGGCTGGGAAGAGTTCCAGAACAGGACAGGGGGGAGGGAGGGCCCAGAGGTGCAAGGGGCTCAGAGGCCTGGCTGCCCAGCCCAGGTGCCTGCCACGTCTGGGATCGAGGAGCACTTGGCTGAAAAGGAAGAGGAAGCGGTTCTTGGAAAGGAAGTGAGGCAAGGCCACCTTCACTCAGCCCTTCCTGAATCCACGTCTGCTCCACGCCACTCGGCCGGGCCCTTCCGTCCCTCCCCACTCAGTTGTCACACCGATCTTGAGCTTCCTCCAGGTCCTCCCTCAGGATCAAGTTCAGGTGCCACAGAGGGCCTTTCTGGTGGCCTCTAGCTGCAGTAGCCGTCTGCTGTGCCCTCCACACAGGCCTTTCTCCTGAGACTGCCTAAATCCAGTGCTAAACACCGGGTCAGCTTCTGTAGTGCTGGGATGGGACTTGCTTTCTTCTGGCCCCAGGCTGCTCAGGGTGCAACCTCTGTGCTTCCCGCTGCTCAGCACTTGGCCACCATGTTTACAGTTCTGGTGATGCTGTCTTCATCCTGCCCACTCCCCAAGGCTGAGGGAATGACTCAGGGCACCCCGCTCTGCAAAGCAGGCCTGGGAGTCCTGCGTACTACCTAAGAGTCCCCCAGTCCTGGGGGCGGACCTGAGTAACAGCCCACACACACCACTGGAAGGGCTTGACTGAAAGTAAGCTATCTGTGTGGTAGGGGCGGCGTCCCATCTGACAGAGAGCAGGCAGGCTGACATGAAGAAGTAATCAGGATGAGAAATAGGAAGAATAAAATCACTTTAATTTGCTACTTTTCATTTTAAAGCTCATTGCAGTTTCGTTTGCAAAATAGTTCAACAAGGAAAGACGCCATGGGACCGCCTGTGCTGAGAACTGCCCAGAAACATCAACTGTTTGGTAGGGGGTGGTGGGTGGACTGACCCAGAACTGACAAGCCCAGGGCTAGGTTTGGGGGGGAAACCAGGTTCCTCTGTGATGAAAGCACCTGGTGGGAGCACGGAGGTGGGGGGTGCAAAGCACACGGATTCGGGTTGGTGGGCCCCAGCACCAGCTGGTGGAGCACTTGTGGGTCCCGACATTTCCCATGCTAAAAAGTGACATGTTCACCGTTGCCGTGGAAAGCAGTCTTCCACCCTATTGTGGACCAGGGCCTGGAGATGCCTTCCAGTTTCAGGAGGACCTTGCAGAACCTGGAAGGGAGGAGTGAGGGTCCTAGGCCCCACCACGGCTGCTCCCAGCCCTGAGGTCAGAGGCTGGGTGAGGGCCAGGGTCAACACACTTCTTTTTTAAAAGATCTGCAGAGAAACAGTGCAGCTTCAGCTCCGTTAATGAGTGAGGCGTTCACTGGGTCCCCGAGAAACCTGAGGTAAGTAAGGCCCAGGGAAGCCCAGCCAGGCCAGTAGGAAGGTTCTTTTGGTGAGGTGTGACACCCCAAGTTAGTCTCTCCGAACCTGGGCTTAGAGCAGCAACCCAGGGGAAGGGCTGGGAAGGGCGAGGAAGGGCTGCGTGTCTGTTCAGTTCTCCCTGGGGCCTGCTGGTACCGATTTCCTGTCTCCATGGTTAGAGAACCAGCTCCCCGCTGTGTAGTGACTACTGAGCTAACCTGTGAACCAGGCCAGCTGAGCTGTGAACTCCTTTGGCTCAGTCGTCACTTGGCCAGCCAGCTATCCGCAGGTCATGCTGAGGTCTGTGGCTCTCAAACAGGAAGTGAGGTGGGCAAACCGAGTGCACATGGTCACTTAGCTTAACACCGCCTGATGGCCACGATGCCCTTGGTTCAAAAGCGCCACCAAGCTGACACTCAGCAGGTGCTTTATTTCAGGAAGTGTTTGAAAAAATGTCTGTCCTGGGTTGGATGGTTGTAAGTGTCCTGTGGGCATGTGAGGGAGGGATTGGGGTTTGGCCACTGAGTGACCCTTTCAGACGTGTCAGCTGGGCCTCCCTCCCCTCCCACAGAAAGGGACATTAGGGGAAGAGCTCGTCACAGATCCTGCGTGTGTCCTCGGGTGCTGTCACCGTGTAGCCCACCGTCCTCGGGTCTGTGAAGATCTCATGGTCGTTTCCACCCTGCAAAGACACGAAGCGGCTGCTGCTGCTGCTGCTGCAGCCCTGGAGCCCGGGGCTGCCAGAGAAATGAGGACCTTGCTATTTTATTGGCAAGGAGGGTTTCTAGGTTACCTCGTTCCTCTGGAAACTAAGAGACAGTCATCACTGAGAAAGGGTTTGTCACCTTCTCCTGAACTGCAATTCAGCTGGGAACGTATAATTATGCTGATGAAAGAACTCATGCTCTAAAGCTTATTTTTCTAAAAAGAAGGCAAGCTTGGCAGGGGACGGAATTCTCAGAGCCATCAATTTGTTTTCACTGTGCCCAGACTTCTAACGAGTCACAGGGAGTGGGCAGGACAGACGTCCAGAGCAGCTCTGCTCCGGAATTTTCTGAGCTGACAGGGGACACTAGTCCCACGTGACCACGGAGCCCTGGCCATGTGACTAGTGTCTGAGCCAGGGTCGCCTGGGTTTAGATCCTGGTTCTACCAGTGACTGGCGGGGTGCTTTGAGTAACTCCCCGCCTGTAAAATGGGGAGTGGTGGAACTTCGCCATGGTACTATGGGTTAGCTGATGAGACCATGGGATCTGGGCGAGGCCCCTGGAAAGCAACCTGTGTCAGCTGCAGCAGCTAATCCAGCTTTCTGCTGTTTCCACACATTCTTTTATCTGCTGCGCCTCCAGGAGTTGGGTGAGGGCATGGATCTGGGAGGACCTGGGCTTGCTGCTGGCTGTCAGGGGGTGAGGGGCGGATTCCCATGACTGTGGGTCCCCAGTCCCACTATCCCAGGTGAATGAATCGAGCTTCCTGCCCGGAGCCTGTGTGGGGAGGGGGAGGGAAGCCCCTGTTTTCCTTCTCATGGAATTCCCTCTATTTTCCTCTTACTGGATAAGCAGGCTAACTCATAATCTTAAAAAAAATTAACTAGTTTATCATACCATGGAAAAAAACACTGAAAACATGGGTTATTCTCAAAAGATTCTGTAGAAAACCTGAACATCCTTCTAAAGGGGTGGCTGACCCCTGAAATTCCTACTCCTCTCAGAACCCATCCCCATGCAGGTGGCTTTCCCGGTGGAGGCGAAATTCAGGACTTCTGGATGGATTGCTGTGGGGCCCTAGGAGTGCTGGGTGGAGGAGTCATGTTAGGAAGCCGTGACCTGGGAGCCTCAAATGCCCCTTCCCAGTACCGCCTCGGGATCCTGCTGTGCTCTGGTGACTGAGAAGCCCTGAGTTACATGGGCATCATCTGCTACTCAAGGAAGTAAGTGTGGAACCACTTGTAGTAATTCCTATGACTAAAAAAAAAAAAAAACCCAACAACCAGATTTCCCATTTTAGAAATGGCATGGTAGGTAAACATCAGCACAAAGAACTATGATCAAAAGAAAAACAATCTCCTATGTCCAGACAAGATGGAGGCATAGGTAGACACACTGCGCCTCCTCGCACAACCAGAATAAGGACAACAAAAATTTAGAAAGAAAGAAACAACCAGTACTGATGGAAAATTGAACAGTATGGAAGTCCGACAACCAAAGAGTTAAAGTTGACACATTCATCCAGAGCAGTAGGAAGCGCAGAGTCCGGTGGCTGGGTGGAGAGGGGTTGCGGCAAAAAAAAAAAGTGGTGTCTGGTGAACCCTAAGCGCAGGGTGGCAGCAGGTGAACCCAGCGAGGCAGTAGATGGTGGAGGGGTGCGGTGCTCAAGGCAGCTGGTGAACTGGGCGGTCCCACATTCATGTGCAGATAAACCAGGCGAAACTGGGGAGTGAACAGACTGCACAACCCAGGGCTACAAGCAGGGAAATAAAGCCTCAAAACACCAGTTGAGAACACCTGTGGGGGTTGAGGTGCCAGGAGAAACTCCCAGCCTCACAGGAGAGTTCACTGGAGAGATCCACAGGGTCCTAGAACGTACACAAGCCCACCCACTCAAGAATCAGCACCAGAAGGGCCCAATATGCTTGGAGGAAGTGGTGGAAGGTACTGAAATCCAGCAAAGAGTGGAGGAAGTGCCATTGTTCCCTCTCAGACCCCTCCCCCACAAATGCATCATGACACAGCTACGTGGGTTGCCTGGTCCTGGTGAACACCTAAGGCTCCACCCCTCACTACATAATAGGTGTGTGTCAAGACAAAAAAAAAGTGGGGGGGGCAAACAAAAGAACAGATCAAATCTCCAGAACAAATACAACTAAGTGATGAAGAGATAGCCAACGTATCAGACGCACAGTTCAAGGTGCTCAGGATGATCAGAGAATTGGTTGAATGTGGTTGCAAATTAGATGAAAAAAATAAAGGCTACGCTAAGTGAAATAAAGGAAAATGCACAGGGAACTAATAGAGATGGGAGAAAAACTGGGACTCAAATCAATGGAGTGGACCAGAAGGAACAAACAAACAACCAAACAGAAAAGAAGGAAGAAACAAGAATTCAAAAAAATGGGGAGAGGCTTAGGAACCTCCAGGACATCTTTAAACATTCCAACATCCAAATTATAGGGGTATCAGGAGAAAAGGAAGAGCAACAATTGGAATACTTATTCGAACAAATAATAAAGGAGAAATTCCCCAATCTGGCAAAGGAAAGAGACTTCCAGGAAGTCCAGGACGCTCAGAATCCCAAAGAAGTTGGATCCAAGGAGAAACACGCCAAGGCACATCGTAATTACATTAGCTAAGATTCAAATGAAGGAGAGAATTCTAGAAGCAGCAAGGGATAAGGGGACAGTCACCTACAAAGGAGTTCCCATCAGACTGTCAGCTGATTTCTCAAGGGACCTTAAGGGCAAGAAGGGGCTAGAAAGAAGTGTTCCAAGTCATGAAAGGCAAAGACCTACATCCAAGATTGCTCTATCAAGCAAAACTTTTCATTTAGAATGGAAGGGCAGATAAAGTGCTTTTCAGATAAGGTCAAGTTAAAGGAGTTCATCATCACTAAGCCCTTATTACATGCAATGTTAAAGGGATTTATCTAAGAAAAAGAAGATAAAAAATGTGTATAGCGAAATGACAGCAAACTCACAGATATTAACAACCACACCTAAAACAAAAGCAAACTAAGCCAACAACTAGAACAGGAAGAGAACCACAGAAATGGAGATCATATGGAGGGTTAGCAACAGGGGAGTGGGAGGAGGAGAGGGGGGAAAAGGTACAGAGAATAAGTAGCATAGACAGTGGGTAGAAAATAGACAGGGGAAGTCAAGAATAGTGTGGGAAATGTAGAAGCTAAAGAACTTATATGTATGACACATGGACATGAACTAAAGGGGGGTAATGTGGGTGGGAGGGGGTGTGCAGGGTGGAGGGGAATGATGGGGGAGAAATGGGACAACTGTCATAGCATAATCAACAAAATGTATTAAAAAAGAAAAACAAACTCCTGCACTGTCCAGAAGAAGCAGACACCTGTGGGGCACACGCTCACTGCCTGTCACTCCCAGACTTAGGTGGGAGGAGTCAGTAATCACCTATCGTGACAAACCTGGTGGTGCAACTGCTCCCTGCCTAGCATTCTTTCAGCAACTGGAGACACAGTAGGGCAAATGAAGCCACAAAGTGACAAAGGGCTGCCTTCCAGCTCCATGGGCCATGGGGAAGAGCTGCAAAGAACAGAGGGGAAGGGAGGCCCTGGTCGGGTAGCTCGGTTGGAGCATCCTCCCAATATGCCAAGGTTCCTGGTTCAATCTCCTGTCAGGGCAGATACAAGAAATCAACCAATGAATGCATGAATGAGTGAAACAACAAATCAATGTTTCTCTCTCTCTGAAAGCAATTTCCAAAAA